>OX638362.1:32618066-34074177 GCA_951812935.1 Hermaeophaga mercurialis | reverse complement strand
AGACCAACTTGCGAAGAATAGATAATTGAATCGGTATCGTAATATAAGGCTCTCTCACCCACCTGATCCAGGTAACTATATAATTTTAATCTAGCTAAAGCTGTAACATAGGCAGCTAATATAACATTTACTGTTGGGGAAATATCGTAGGCCTCCTCTCTGTATTCCCACGTTACAATTAACGTTTCCTCATTTACCGGTAAAATAGTGTTTACAACTATTGCGGGGTTCGACATCATTAAATAAAATTCAGCAGAATTTCTAATTATAGATGTTTTAGGCATGTTTTGTCTCTGTCCCAGCTTGCCCCAGAAAGAGTTTAACATCAGTTTTGCCAATGATCTTAAACCAGGATTCTCAGTTATTTCAGAAAACTCCAGTAAAATGTCTTCTCTATGTAGAAATTCCTCAATATATCTATCTTTCTCAGCGTCTGTCGCACAATTCTTAGGCCAGCCGCTGGCTTGCTGTTTGATTTTTATAAACTTATTCATCATGCCTGAGAATAAGCCCTCCTGCTCTCTACTGAGCTGTATGGTGTTGTAACTCCATATTTCGTAGATTTCCATCATTTTGTAACCTTTCTCAATAGCTTTAACGACTTCTTCAATCACCCATGTACCATTTAAAGCTCTTTCCTCGTCATCGTGAGTACAATCGTCGTCTTGGTTCACCCCCTCGCCGCATTTACGACAAAGGACAAACATACATTTATCATTCATTCTATAAGGCAGTACAGGGTGATACAGGTTTGTAGGAGGTAATATTTTACATTTTATCACACCTGACATTTGGGAAATATCAGCCAATTTGCATTCGTCCCCCACATAAATTTTTTTCGGGTGGCCAATAGGAAATTTACCAAATTTACACACATAAGGGTAAAGCGAGCAGACATCAACATATTTAATTTTCTCATTTTCTTTCGCCTTGTAATATTCCACTGTATTCCCCGTTCGGCCCCCGTACAGAGAATCTCTAGGGTTTAGAGGTAAATATTTTATGTAAGAATGGTTTTCTGTGTATTCTTCAATTTCTTTATTTAACATTTTTCGAAAATCGCATTCCCACATTTGTACAACGTTATACCCCTTTTTCTCCAAATGTTTATTTTTATTTACAGTTCGTTGGAACCGATTCTCCATACAATCATTGGGATCGTCTTTTAATGCTTTATCACGGTTATTTGTATAGCATTTCGGACACCCATGAAAATAACAACCCTCGAATTCAAAGACGGTATCTCCATGTACCCCATCAACTTTAACCCCGGCAACTCTAGCCTCTTGACCTTTGGCCACATGATGTATTTCGATACCTCTTTGGTATTCTTCCCATATCAACCATTGTAAAGCTATTTTCGAATGGTTATCTCTGAATCTGTAGCCACCTTTAGGGATTATTCCGATCGTTTTTGGTTTTAAAAAGTTTCGCCGAAATACCTTGTTGCACGCAGACGCAATTGTGCTTGCCTCTGTGAATGGACACACATTTGACGTATCCAATAGCTGCTGACGAAATTTGAGACAGGCCTGCGTTAGAATCTGTACATCAGAAACACAATACTCTACAATCTCCTTTTGAAAATCACATATGTAATTTTCAGCAATTTTCTCGTTGTGCCATTTAATTAATTTCTCGCGCGCATCATCTTTTAAGTTGTTAGGGTCGTAGAATTTCAATGCAGGTATACCTCCGACATAGTTCTGATTTTCCAGCCTGTTAAAGAGATGTGGAAAATACCCCTTTTTCAATTCGGAAAACCCAAAAGCTTTCGGTAATGCAGATAATGCCATCGGAAAATAGTTTAGTGAATCCAGAAATTTAACGTTTCCAGCGTTCATCATAATTAGCTTTGTGCCGCGCATAATCAGGTCCGGATTCAAATCGGTTTTAGTGAGAATGTTATTTAATACGAATTGATGATCGAAACCGCCACCGTTATGGGCTATAACGACAATCTGTTTAAATTTTTTTCGTATTTCTAGTACTTCGGTCAGAAATTTCGTAATTACATCCTCTGTTAGAACTTTTTCTCTGAATCCGCAACTCTGACAAAATAACAATCTTGTCTCGTTTATACACTTGTGGCATACTTTTCTGTATACACACAAATTTGGTTCCTGCAGTATGACCCCATTGACGACTTTTTCTTGTGTTGTCTCCAAGTCATAGAAAACAAACAAAATATCTTTAATTTGAGGGGATTTTTTGTCAGGTTGCATATAACACAAATGGTCTTCGGGTTGTCTCGATTTACAAATCTTGCAGTAAATTTCGCCACAGATATGATTGTGCGTAGTGCATATTTTAAAACATTTCTCACAGCTTTTTATTTTTTTACAAACCGAATTCAAATGTGCCTCGTAACAATCATCGCCGTAAAAATCTCTTCGGCATTCAATACAGCCTCTTTTTACAACATCTTTATTGCATGCAGGTGATTTTCTGCATGCAAAACACACCTGATCACACCGATGTTCGTTTCTGTTGTTGTAGGGAGTGTGGCAGGCTTCACAAAAATATCCGCACATAAATGCGGCGGTTAGAGATGTGATGACATTGTAATGGCCTTCATGGAAAATCAGATTTAAAGCAGGACCGTCATTTCCTCCTTCAAAAATAACATCCCGCCCTTTGCCACCATATTGATAAACGACGATCTTATAATTTTTTAGATGTTGTTGAAAGTGCTGAAGTTCGAGGATCCCGCATCCCTCTGGAGTAATCAACACCCCGCTGGATTTTACCAGTTCAAGAGCTTTGGCTGCCTGAAGTCTACGACCATCCCTAATTTTTGCGTAGTTTGGATCCTTACTTTGGAATGCCATACTGACTACTAGAGCGCGAGGTAAGCATAGGTTGTCTTTGTTATTTATTGAAATAATACCTCTACGTTTTTTACACTCCTCGTTAAAGGTATTATAATTACGTCCCCTGCCTTTTCCTACGGGCATTTTTACCGTAGTAACACCCAAACAGAAGGTTTCTGTATTCAGCCCCGTTGAATTTGATTGGTATATGGATGAAATTTTCTTCCACACGTCATCAACTGTCACCTGAGATGCAGGTTTAAAAACCACCCATCCTTGGCCCCTTGAAAAATCTTTGGAACAGAAAGTAAATCCAACATAATCCTCCAAGTCCACGTTTTCTGTCCCCTTCAAAACAATATCTTCGATAGCGTTTTTCACCCAGCTTATAGGTTCAGCCCCCTCAGGAGTAGCTTTAATTTTAAATTCCAAAGTTCGGCCCTGGATCCCAAATTTACGGATTTGTTTTGTAACATCCTTGATAATTTCAAAATTCGCCATTTTTCAGAAATATTCTAAATTGTTACTTATCAGTGTAGGATAGCTAATCAGTAACTGATAGGAATGATCACGCACACCTGTACTTGTACTTTTTAAATTTTTGTAGTGCCGGAGTGGGGGTATGTCACGTGACCTAATTATCCGACGTGAAATTGCATTTTTCGTAAACTAGACAGACTTTATTCGAAAATATTTTAAAAATTAAAACCAAAATTCATGTTATATCTAAAAACAATGTATTTCAGACATTACGGTTGTAGATTATGAAAAATAAAGAATAATTCTTATCGACATTTTGTGGGGCCGTGTGCAAAAGGGGTCACGTTCCCTAATTATCCAACAGGTGAAATTGCATTTTTCGTAAACTAGACAGACTTTATTCGAAAATATTTTAAAAATTAAAACCAAAATTCATGTTATATCTAAAAACAATGTATTTCAGACATTACGGTTGTAGATTATGAAAAATAAAGAATAATTCTTATCGACATTTTGTGGGGCCGTGTGCAAAAGGGGTCACGTTCCCTAATTATCCAACAGGTGAAATTGCATTTTTCGTAAACTAGACAGACTTTATTCGAAAATATTTTAAAAACAAAAACAAAAATTCATTTCGCATCTAAAAACAATGTATTTCAGACATTCCGGTTGTAGATTATGAAAAATAAGGAATATTTCTTATCGGCATTTTTTGTAGGGCCGTGTGCAAAAAGGGTCACGTGACATATTCATCCAACAGGTGAAATTGCATTTTTTCGTAAACTAGACAGACTTTATTCGGAAATATTTTTAAATCAAATAATCACGATATGTTCACGTGAAAAAGAGCTTTTTCGCTATGTTTTAAGAAATACTATAAACACCTGTTATAATAAACACAAATATAATACTCTTTAGAGATACTTTTAACTGTCATACCGGATGAAGCCTCCCCGATAAGACAGATAACGTGCGAAAACACGTTTCCAGGTTATCATTTCATTCATGGTTTGATAATTACGATTTAAACGAAATAAGATTACTAATAAATTAAATTAAAAATAGCTGTAAGAATCAATTTTGTATTGTAGATTTTCTAAAATTTTTCAAAAATTTCCGATTAGACAGAACGGCAGTAGAGAAAACAACGGACGAGGTCATTATTAAAAAGGGATGCTAGCAATAAATAATTTCGTATTGTTTTTAAGTTTACAAAATTCAACATGGCTGCGCTAGTGGGGTGATGTGTGTAACAACGCTTCTGTGGAAAAGTCTTATGCAATAATTTTATAAGTTGCACAAATTAGGTAGCCTTATTTAACTATATTACATCGGTAATGATAATTTTCAGAGTATCCCTAAAAAATAGGTTAAACATTTGACGTGCGAGACGTAAACGTGACACGTGATACGTTAAAACGTGAGGTGCGTGACGTAAAACGTGACGTTTTTTGACGTGCTAGACGTTTTACGTCACGTTTTTTGACGTTTACGTGATTTTTCTACCGTGTTCCTTGTCTCGTTCCTCATCTATGTTACTTCTAGATCATGCTGGTCTTTTTTTTACAATTCAATTGAACCAATAATAGCGGCTCATGCCCTTACGGCTACGTTCATTGCGCTTAATACAAATACAAACCCTTTAAATAAATCATACTTTTTTTCATACTTTGATATTATTATACCCTACTTACGGTTTCTTCGGAAATATGGCAACATGGTATAAATAATAATAGTAATAAAAATATGGCAACATGGATTCCAAACATTATCTCAATAGTGAATTCAACTTTCAAGTAATTTTTAAACAGAAACATGGTCACCACAATTGATAACGCTCTCTCTCTCTCTCATAAACAAGGTAACGGGTGAAAAATTATCCAACCGTTATCTTCGATTCGAATCAGTCCGACTACGTTACACACACAAGCGATGGCCGGCGTTTCTACGGAAATATGGCAACAATTTATAAATAATAATAAAAAGGCAACATGGCCTGTCCTGGCGACAACGATGACTATTATATCCAGCCGATATCTTTAAAATGAATCAGTTCGACTACGTCACACACAAGCGATGGCCAGCCACCGCTTGTGTGCATCGCCGCCATGAATCGCGCCATCTTGGATCACCTCCGCTCGGGCCTGCATTCGTGCGCCGCCGCCGTGAATCGCGCGCCGACTCGACTATAGTAATTTCTTCTTCTTCTTCTTTTCTATAGGTGACTGAACGAGCTCCATTCTTCTTCTTCTAGCTGAACTGTCAAGACCATTACTCTCGCACTAAAATGGCCGCAGCCGCCGCTCTCCGGTGCCGTCAAGTGACAGTTTCGGGAATCCTCGTGGCCTTTTTGGCTGAACTGCCAACACGTTGAAGGCCTGTATCTTCTTGCTGAAGTGCCACCACGTTCAAGACCTGTATCTTCTTGCTGAAGTGCCACCACGTTCAAGCCATTCTTCTCCACATCTACATGAGCCGCCGGAGATATGCCGTGGAGTGGGGGTAGGTCACGTGAGGGGGCGTGTCCGTCCATAAGGATCGACAGAAAAAGTTCCCACGATCACTAGTCCCGTACTCTACTTCGTGTATTTGACAAGATCTTGGTAGATTAAACAATACAGTTTTAAACTAGTTTTTAAATTAATTTTGTTGTTACAAAATTAATTTTTCATTTGAAGAATTGACCGATATGTTAATGATCTATGGGGAAGCTCGAAAAAATGGTAGAATGGCAGCTCGTTTATACCAACAAAGATTCCGCAATCGTCGAATTCCACATCATTCTACATTTGGAACTATTGAAAGAAGACTGAGAGAAACTGGAAACTTGTTAATTAATAGAAATAATGCTGGAAAGCCACGAACAACAAGGACTGTGCGTCTGGAAGAGGCAATATTAAATAATATTTGTGAAAGGCCATCTTTAAGTACTCGAACTCTAGGCCATGCATTAAGAGTGGACAATAATACTGTATGGAAAGTTTTAAAAGAACAAATATTGCGTCCTTACAAATTCACCAGGGTTCAAGCATTAGAACCTAGAGACTTTCCGGTACGTATGGAATTATCAAACTGGTATGTACAAAAGTGTCGTGAAAATCGAAATTTCCCAAATTATTTATTGTATACAGATGAGGCCAAATTTACCAGGGAAGGCATTTTTAATTCCAGAAACAGTCACGTTTGGGATGAAGAAAATCCACACTCTGTTCGTGAACGTGGATTTCAGCATAAATTTTCGGTGAATGTGTGGGTGGGTATGGTTGGGGATTGTTTAATCGGGCCTTACCTTTTTCCAAATAAATTAAATGGAGATATTTATACGCGGTTTCTGGAAAAAGTGTTAGATGAATTGTTGGAAAATGTACCGTTAAATATTAGACAACACATGTGGTTTCAGCACGATGGGGCATCTGTTCATTTTGCTGCAAGTGCTAGAAATTTCCTAAACAGACGATTTAGAGAAAAATGGATTGGTCGGGGTGGACCCCAATGTTGGCCTCCAAGGTCACCCGACTTAAACCCTATCGATTTTTTTATCTGGGGCTACATGAAGTCCTTAGTGTACGAAATCATCGTTGAAACTCAAGAAGATCTAATAGCGAGAATTCAAGCTGCGACAGAACTCATTCAGTCCAATCCGGAGTTATTCTCAAAAACACGTTTTTCAATGAGAAAACGGTGTAGAACGTGCTTACAAGTAAACGGCCGACAGTTTGAACAACTATTGTAATTTTGTCAATTTTGTTATTGTTGTATCTAATACATTTGTTTGAATTTAATTTTGATAGCTTTTGCGTTATTGTGATTTTTACTTTTATCAAGTTCTCAGAAAATCTCAGAAATAGCATGTATTCTTTTTTCAACTAACGCCTAACGCTTAGTTATTATTCGAAATCGAATTAATAGTATGGATTAAAAGCAAATACTTACTTGTTTAGCAAAACGCCGACGGGCAAATTACACAACAAATCATAATTTGTGAATTATCTAAGTACTTGCAGACTTTTGTTCAGAATCAAATATCTACAACACCGTTCATTTTAGCTCCATAAAAGGTTATTACTTTTTTACCTAAAAATGAACAGAGAATTTAAAAAAATTAAAAAAAAATATTTGTTCCAGTGGCGTAAAAGATAGGGGGGATAAAAGTTGCCACAAACCCTGATAGCGCGCCACTGGTTAAATTTTTCAAAAGTCAGTTTATGTCAAAATATTACTTACTTAAAGAGCATATTGGTCACCAAATTTGAAAAAAATATTTGGAGGCGTTTCTGATTTATGACAAATTTTTAATTTTGATTTCAAACTTTTAACATCCTGTATCTCGGAAACTAAGCCCTTTAAGGCTTTATGTTCCCATATCAAAATTCATCAATTAACGAGAGCTCTCTGGGGTAAAGCGTTGTCGGTCGAATATAGTAACACCCTGTATAGTCATTATTTGGCTGGATAAAACTTGCCGAACATCGTGTGTGACTCGGTATTTATGTAATAGCACTTGCTAGTAATGTATGTAATGCATTCATTATCGCTCAAGTATATTTCTGTAAATATTATATAATTTTGAAATAAACACTTTAAAATTGATCTGGTAAGATTAACTAGATTCAATATTTTTTTGATATAATAATACACTGTTCCAAGATATTTGTAAAATTTAAATAATAAATGAAACGTTATATTTTAATAATTTTTATTAAATTACTTCTAAGTAAAGCATTTTTTAGACAAGCAGTCCCAAGATTAAGCATAAAGTAATGAAAAACAAAAAAAAAACCCAAAATTACGAATTTTCATTTTTAATGAATCAAGGAGTATCAAGAATTCTACGGAACTTTTCAACCTTAATATCGGATATTTCCACCTCTACTTCTAATCGTGTCTTGACATCGACAATTCATATTTAAAATAAGATTTCGAAAGATGTTTTGATCCAGACCATTCCCAATTTCAACCACGTCCTCCAAGTTGTTGGGCGGGTTCGGATGAGCACGTAATTGCCTTCCGAGCATATCCCAGACTTGCTCTATTGGATTAAGGTCGGGACTTCGTGCTGACCCGGCCATAGCTACAATGCCAACTTGCAATAAGTAGCCTCGAAATACGCGAGCTGCATGAGGTCGAGCATTATCATGCATTAGCAAAAAATGTTGGCTAACATAAGAGGCAAATGGCACAACATGCTCCTGTAGAATGTCCAATATGTAGCGTTCAGCAGTCAAATATCCATTATTTAGCACTACCAGGTCTGCGTGTGCCGTTAATGAAATTCCGACTCACATCATAACCGAGCCTCCACCGAATAAAGTGGTATTTTGTATATTACATTGTGCGTATCTTTCATTTGGTCTTCTAAAAACACGAACACGTCTATCACATGTATGCAGGCAAAATAGAGATTCATCCGTCCAAAGAACTCTTTCCCAGTCATCTTCTCCCCAATTCACGTGTTCCATGGCAAAGTTTAACCGGCCTCTACGATGATCCACGGTTAATGCTGGTCCTCGGGCAGCTATGCGAGGACGCAAATTATTTTCTAGAAGTCTTTGTCGAACGTTTTCCAGGCTTACTTGAGGGCTTTGTGCGTCTTGAAGTTGTGATTGGAACTGATTTGTTGTTACAAATCGCTGTCTTAGAGCGGAAAGCCTTAAAAAACGGTCTTGTTCGGGGGTCGTGATACGATGTCTGCCTTGCCCAGATCTCCTGGTATGCTCATCAGTGACCCTGTATCGTTCAATCATACGCGATATTGATGTATGAGACACACCGAATCTTTCGCCTATTAGGCGATAACTCCAACCTTCTTCTTGCAATACCACGCGGGATCAAATTTCTGGATTCGCGTTACATCTTAACAGTTTACACAAAAGAGTATCGAAACGCGAATAAATTCTGTTCCAACGGAACAAAATCCGACAAATAACTGAACGAAAAGGCGATTTATCTTACAAAGAATGTTAGTGCTCCAGTGAAAAAATTTAGTAGCAAAAAATTATCAGCACAGAAAAAATTGTTTGGATAGTTAAAAGAAATAATATACAAGGATCCTTCAAAATGAGATAAAACATTTTACAGTTTGTTTAAAATGGCCATATTTTCCTAAAACTATTAACTGGTGCGTTAATTTCTTAGAGCAGTGTATAAAATCAATAGTAATACTATCGACGAAAATAGAATTGTAAAATAAAAATGGAAGTATAATTATTTTGCAATAGAGGAAAATATTAAAATTGCATATTTGACATGTGACCATGTCGTAACTGTTATGAAGAAACACAATATCAAATGACATTAAAGTACTAATCACAGTGCATAGTGCATCATTAGATTAGTAAGAAAAGAAAAAAATAGAAACTATTTAGAAACAACAATTATCTTCAGAACAAACTGTTTCGAATAATAACTAAGCGTTAGGCGTTAGTTGAAAAAAGAATACATGCTATTTCTGAGATTTTCTGAGAACTTGATAAAAGTAAAAATCACAATAACGCAAAAGCTATCAAAATTAAATTCAAACAAATGTATTAGATACAACAATATTGTTGTATCTAATCGAATTAATAGTATGGATTAAAAGCAAATACTTACTTGTTTAGCAAAACGCCGACGGGCAAATTACACAACAAATCATAATTTGTGAATTATCTAAGTACTTGCAGACTTTTGTTCAGAATCAAATATCTACAACACCGTTCATTTTAGCTCCATAAAAGGTTATTACTTTTTTACCTAAAAATGAACAGATAATTTAAAAAAATAAAAAAAAAAATAGTTGTTCCAGTGGCGTAAAAGATAGGGGGATAAAAGTTGCCACAAACCCTGATAGCGCGCCACTGGTTAAATTTTTCAAAAGTCAGTTTATGTCAAAATATTACTTTCTTAAAGTGCATATTGGTCACCAAATTTGAAAAAAATATTTGGAGGCGTTTCTGATTTATGACAAATTTTTAATTTTGATTTCAAACTTTTAACACCCTGTATCTCGGAAACTAAGCCCTTTAAGGGTTTATGTTCCTATATCAAAATTCATCAATTAACGAGATCTCTCTGGGGTAAAGCGTTGTCGGTCGAATATAGTAACACCCTGTATATTCCATAACTCAAATCCTCAAAATTTAATAGATTCATATTTATAGCGGCATGGTACAGATTTTCTCTTTACCGATCCCAATACTAGGAATTTGAACCAAAATCTAGGCTTAGATTATGAAATTATAAATACTGAACGCATCAAAATTCGTTTAGTATTTATTGCGGTCTCTTTGATCATTAATAAACAGGATTTCAAATTTTAGAAAACTAGCAAATCACTGCATACTTATTGTTATTTTATCACAATATTAATTATAAAAATAAAGATAAAATATGCTTGTTCACTGAATTTCAAAGAGATAGATAATGCATTACTTTTTAAATACCAATGAATGTAAATGGTTTTAAAAGAGAAATGAATATAATAAAACAAACAGCTAGCTCTAATAACTATCCATTACATCTAAAAAATAGGTTGATCAATAAAAAAAAAGGTTGACATTAACCTCATATTTCCAAAACAACTTCAAGATAGCAAATCATACAATGTTATTACATATTTTATCTTGAGCTACATCTTCAGTAATATCTTTTGAAGTAAAGAACGCAATGAGACTATCACAAATCTACAAGTAACAGAGCAATGGAGGCAACAATGGAAATTCTTCACATATGCAATCGAGGACTCTATTTCTACAAGTTGGAATTATTCCAACTCCCGCTCGCTCTGTCCACTATCGAATGATCCTTGCAATTTAGCCAATTAACCACAAATCAACTATTAATCCAAAGATCAAAGATGGGTATTCCAGAAGATGACAACGTCCATTCCCAAAGAAGTACTTTTTTTTTGTTGAAACAACTTTCCACTCAAACTAAAAAACCAAAAACCAAATGAGCTCCGGAAGAGTGCTAAATTGGTTGTCATATCATTATAGTACGACAGAAAGGAAGAAAATAATATTTTAAGAGTTAACAATTACCCAAGGGAGTAAATTGTAAATGACATTTTTAATAAAATCAATAATCATTATTCTATTATTTCAACAAACACAAAATACGGTTATTTCAAGTTTCCCTACATTAAACTGTACGCAAAAATCATGCATATTTTTAAATGTTATGTAAAATGTGTCATTTCCAACAAAATATTCGAAAATTTATACATGGCATCACTTCACACTTTAATAAAAATATGTGTTACTTAACCAAGAAATATCTACCTGATGAATCATAAAATTGTGTTAGTTTGCAGAAGAATCAGATCGTTTAATCACTTTAAGTTTATCGTTTGGTTAAGTAGTTTCAATTACTCAGTGAAAATCATTTTATTCACATCAATAATATCACGACATATAAATAATCTAACCCACGATGTTTTGTATTAATGTTCCAAAGACTTTGGTAACGTATAGTTTACCTAAAAAAATTGGTGTAGAAGTCGTTTGGATGTGTAATAATTGGCGAGAATACATTTTTCATTCTTCTACATCCCCTGTTATCGACCGTTCTAAATATCTAGGTGTACTAAAATAAAAACTTATTTTTATTGTTTATACTTGATTGAGTTATCGGTGTTGCCGGTTTTAGTTAATTTTTGTGTAAATAATATTTGGATAGATCTAAAATACTAATATTTATTTCTTTGAAAACGGTTGACTTTAGAAAATAGAAATTATAAGACATTTTTATTCTCCATACGTTTTTATACCTCATGTAAAAATATGTACATTGTTTTCGCGGACACCCTGTCTAATAAACATAAATCCTCTTGGAAAAACTTTA
Source organism: Hermaeophaga mercurialis (assembly GCA_951812935.1). Lineage (NCBI taxonomy): Eukaryota > Metazoa > Arthropoda > Insecta > Coleoptera > Chrysomelidae > Hermaeophaga > Hermaeophaga mercurialis. Next base: position 34,062,064 of record OX638362.1, on the reverse strand, counting down.
TATTCAAAACTGAAAGATAAAACTTCCGTTAGAGATCAGTCTAATTAAATTTATAAAATCAATTGTTCAGACTGTGAAAAATATTATATTGGAAATACAAAACAATTATTACAGCCTAGGATAAAGCAACATCAATATAATAGATAAAAAATGAATAAGAATGATAAAACTACGTTGGCTAGCCACCATTTTGCTGGAAACCATACTTTTAATTTTATAGAACCAATCATTTTAGACAAAGAATCAATGTATTAAAAAAATGATGCGTTAGTAAAATAATCCTTATTAATTTAAATAACGCAAATAAATTTTGAAATGGACGTTAATGGATTAAGTTCTTTTTTTAACAACAACTTGGATATCTATAAAAATCGTAAAAAGTAAGGGCTAATTTATATTTGTAATTATAATTAAAATTTTAATAAACCCTTTCATTACATGTTTAATTAGTCATCGTTAGTGGTTTGTGTAATTTTTGTAAAGTAGAAAAAATCGAAGAAAACTCAAAATCTTGCCACAAAATTTTATTAATCTTGACAACTAGTTTCGACCTAACATGGTCATCATCAGAAATAAACGTGAAAAAATTGTACAAATAACAAAAAGAATATAAGGTATAAAGTAACAATTAAAACTTACCATAAAATAAATTAAGAAAATGACACATTTCTAATATAAATTAAAATTGACATCAGAGTTTTAAGAATGAAGTGATATTATAATTAAAAATTAAAATACATTGAGTAACACTAATAAGCGGCGGTAAGTAAACTTAGCAACTAGTCAAAAATTAATATTAAAGTCAAAATTAAAATTAAAAAAAATAGTTCAACTATAACTAGCACTAGTTTCATGGATAACCTTTATATCTTAATTTTTGTACGTTACATGTAATGTCCTTTGTGTTATTTATGCAATTTTTTCTTTTTTTCTCCCTCCTTGGTTGTCTAAAATGCAGAAAATGCTGTTAAAAACACATTTAATATTTACACACTCACTTTTAAAATCATACTGTTATTATTAAGACTTGCCATTTTGTGTTAGTTCTTAAAATGGAATGCGATGTGGTAGTATTAGACGTTTTTACTACAGGTATTTAAATGGTTTATCTACCTAAAAACATTAGTTTAATAAATAATGACAAAATTTACTTAGGTGTTTTGTGTGTCTGTTTTTGAATTTACATTTTGTTTGTTTTTTTTTTTTTGAATAAATGTCATATTATACATTTCTCGTTTTCTAGTGTTGTTTTCTGTCTTAAGATTTTTTTTATCATAATCGAAGCTATGTTGGGTTTCAGTTGTATGCTTGGTTGATGCAGTTTTATTTTTTTTTATCATACTTGTGACTATTTAATCTATTTTTAAGGCATTGACTTGTTTGACCAATATATACGTTGTCGCAGTTTTTACATGGAGTTTTCCTTCGGTATTTTAAAAATGGCATCTATTAACTTGTTGGGATAATTTTTTAGTTGCAATGCGTTTTAGGCCTTCTTTTTCAATTTCTATTGTATATTTTAGTTTCTGATTGTAGCTGTTTAATTCTTTGAGTACATTGATATTTAGGCATTGCCAGTAAACAGTCATCCACGTATATTTAAAAAAAGGGCTATTTACATTTTAGGTTTTTAATAACGGTCGTTTCTAAATCGTCGAGTACTAGTTGAACACTCGAAATTGAAGTGTCCATTGCACACCTTTCAATTTGTCTATAAAACTTTTGGTTGAATAAAAAATATGTTGAATTTAGTGTGAGTCTAAAAGCGATAAGAAATTTATTAAAATGTATGTCTGTATATTGTTTTATTGAATTCCATTGTTTTTTACTATATTTTCTAGTATTTTATTTATATCTACACCCTTTTTATATTCACATTCTTTCCGAAAACTATATTTTAACAAAAAAATGAATCGTTCTTTTTATACCTAAATATTTATATTTCTATAAACACAATTACATATTTTTAATTCAGGTGTTAGCTCTATAATATGTTAAGTTTAATAATGTTATAATTGTATTGTAGCTTTGAGGAAGCTTTAATATAAAGTGTGATCAACTTATAGTCCCAAGTTTGATATCTCCGTTATCTTGAGAAATAAGAAAGATTGTTTTAAATAAAAGTTATAGACAGAGTCAAGCTTCACATTTTAAAATTATCTCATAAGGTCACAGCACACCAAAGTTAAAAATCAGATGGGATTTCAAATTTTTGATCACTTTGTATCAAATATTTTTTAATGCCATAGCATAGAATTTGAAAAGTTAGGATAGGGACATGTAAACCGTTCTTATTGATATTTAACAGTTTGGCTGCTTAATATATTAAAATGAAAAAAAAAATGTGATTTTATTAAACATGAAGTGTGATACATCGTTGAAATTATTTCGGTAAGATGTTTATAAAAATGTAAAAATATACGGGGTATTCCATTAAAAAAACATAACTTTGATATGGTGTGGCCTTATGAGTATATTACAAAATAATGTTAAAATGTGAAGCTTGACCCTGTCTATAACTTTTATTTAAAACATTCTTTCCTATTTCTCAAGATAACGGAGATATCAAACTTCGGAGTATAAGTTGATCACCCTGTATAGCGAAACGTTGGCTTAAATCAATTGTTGTTTTTTTAACCGTTATTTTTAAAAACTTTAGTTCAGACTTGAATACACAATTTAATATTTGTATAAGCGAATGTCAAGCTCCATCTGAATAGAGAAGGGGAACTTTCACACATCTCCTATAAATAAAACTGCGGTATAATAACAAACGCTTCATTTTCATCGTGTTGTGGATCAGTCAAGTGGGGTCAAGCTAACAAATATGAACAATAATTATCAATACAGATCACCTCTCAACGATGCAATTTGTGCACCAGATAAGAAACCGCATTGCCCCTGGAATGCTAAAATCGATCGCAAGACGACTATTCACACAACTCAAGACTGGTAAGAATATTAATCATCTGATGTCCACTTTTTGTACCATTAAAATTACAAGAAGCGGTTGGAAAGTTGTTTGTAGTTTTCTCAAAATTGTAAATTTATTATTAGGTTCTTTTAAAATTACACTCAAGATGATCAACCGTTAATTATTTTGTTGCTGGTCTCACTATATTTTCATAGTTTCTCCTAGGATTATTTATGTCTTTTTCGAAACGGTTTTGAGTCTCCTATTCCTACATTCAATCGGACTGATGGTTTGATAAGACAAAAATTTGATATAAACAGTTTCTCGTTCAAGTAATATTGAACATACATTTTTAATGCTAAAATTTGGATCAATTTGTTTTTAAAAGTTTAACCCTCTATGATACTCGGATCTAAAGGGTGTTTACAAATTCGTGCCCTACATCAGAAATTATGGCGACTGTCTATGTACGACTTTTTGATTTAAGCACGGATAAGTAAAATACAGGGTGTTAAAAATTCTTCAATATCTTTTAAATTGATTGACATTTTTTAACCAAATTTGGCATGCACTCTTTTTTAGTTAAGATCAATGAATTGGGAAAGAGTAGTTCTAAATAATTTTGCAGTAGCGTAGATACAGGGTAGTTCTTACATATTTAAAAACAATTGGTAGGCCACTACATTTTTCAACTGATTTTCAAAAAATTACTTTGTTCATTATTGATTGTTTTTTCAAATTCCCTCCTTTTTGATCAGACTTCAACATTTTATGATTTGGTGTACTCATTTTTGTGTTGAATTTAAATAAAGCTGATACTTCATTTCTCTAATATTTTCCAAATCAAAGGATTTTTGGGAAATTTTGGAAATTTGGTATTTTTTTATGTACCAGTTAGTATTAGATTGTAAATTTTTTGTTTTTGTTTTATTTGGAAATAAAAAGTTTACTTGTCCTTATTGAATTATATTTTAACCGTTTAAACATTCGTAATATCTTTAACCATTTTGGACCTAATCAAAAAGTACCTATTAGATTAACCAGCACCACTGGTAAACGCTACTAAATGTTTTAGTAATTACTTACTTAGCTTATTTTTGACGTGATAAAAAAATGTGATACAATTAGCGAAACGTAGTAGTTGAGTTTAATTTTTAAAGATATTACGAATCGTTTATTTACGATACACGCACTTAAAGGGTTAAATAGTAAATGAAAAATGAGGATTACTTACTTTGCCTTTATTGTCATTTCACTTTTTGTATTTGGATTACTTTTATTCGGGATCTTTAAATTGAATTAATGCGTTTAAATAAAAAGTATGAATTAAAAATAATAAGTGAATAACACGTTTTAAATGTTCTTACCTTCAAAACAATATTCAGTAATACAGTGACATCAACCTGTTTCAATCAAATTTCGTTGAGGAATTGAGGATCTGTATAAAATATTTTTTAATACCATAGCATAGAACTTGAAAAGTTAGGATAGGGACATGTAAACCGTTTTTATTGATTTTCAACGGTTTGGCTGCTACACACATCTAAATTCAAAAAAATGTTATTTTCGTGTGGCTGTAGATCATTTATTAAACATAATAGACATCAAGTATGATACATCGTTGAAATTAGTTTGGCAAATTGTTATTTGGCACTGCGTTCCTGAACACCCTGCATATTTGAGACTAATTTTATTCTCAAGACTGCCTACAGTTTTTGTAAAAACTTTTTTTTCGTAACTTCAATAATAGCGGACTAATCGAGCTTTGCCACACTAATACCTGTATATAAAGAGTGGGCCACAGAAAACAGTCCACCCCGATATTTGGCAGTATTCATTAGATTTTAAGGAAATGCTGAAACACGTCGATTTTTGTTCTAAGGGGGACATATTTTTACGATACAGACATCTGTCATTTGTCAACCCTCTCCCTTCCACTTCCCCAACCCCTTAATTTTAAATAGTACCATGTGTGGCACGTCATTAGAAAGGCATTTACATGGAGTATTCAGGCATATGATAATCCATGATTTTTTTTCGATATTTACACCATTTTTCCAAACAAAAATCCTAAGATAATTTAAAGTGCAACACCTCTTAAAAATGAAACGCAACGCGTGTGTTTTGCTAATGTTTTAATTGTTTCTTTCACATCAAAAGTAAATTAAAACCAATTTTGCAAAAAATGTGTAATTTGCACACCTCCCGTTTTCAAGAAATATGGAAATAATCTCAACTCGAACTGCACTAGAATATACAATTTTGGAAGTATTCACAAAATACCTAAATTTATTAATTAACAACAATGTTAAACAAACTATCTTAGTATCAAATTACTATATATATACTATATATATATATATCATATCGGGAATAAAAAGCAAAATAAATTTTATAGAAATAAATTATTGTAACCAGTGATGTACAATTTTTTTCCTGAAAGTGCTTTAGGGCTAGTCAGTACCTGCGCCCTTACAAAATTATGTCAAACTAGGTTTTCATTAATTTATTGCTGCTAACAGAAGAGTGTATACCAAATTGAGTTAAATTTTGTTGAGCAATTCCAAAGTAAATAACTGGTACATACAAAATGCCTAATTTCTTCCAAAAAAATCACTTGTTTTGGAAATGAAGTTTTAACTTGATATAAATGCAACACAAAAATTCTAATTAAATGGGATGAAATATAATGAAATGTCAAGAGTAACTTTTTTTAGAGAAATAAAAAGCAAAGTCATTGTTTAGAAATTCGGTTTAAAAAATAAGTGACGAACCATTTTTTTTTTTGAAAATATATATGTAAGGACTATCCTGTATCTATGCCACTGCAAAATTATTTAGAACTATGTTATCATCAGTTTATTGCTTTTAACAAAAAAGGAAGAATACCAAATTTGGTTTATAGGTGCTAATCAGCAATTTAAAAGTTATTAAGTAAAAACTTCTTTCTTCCAAAAAATTATATGTTTTGAAAAATTTTAAAGAAATGAAGTTTTATCTTTATGTAAATGCTACACAAATATGAATACACCAAATCATAAAATGCTAAGTTCTGATTAAAAGGCATGGAATATGAAAAAAAATCAAGAGTAGTTTTTTTAGAGAAATAAAGTGCAAAGTTAGTTTAGCTGTACCATTTTTTTTCTGAAAGTATATAACGTCTACCCCGTATCTACGGCATTGCAAACATACTTAGAACTACGTTTTATTGCCCTTAACAAAAAAAATTAGTAACCACATTTGTGCAAAAATTGTTAATCAATAAAAGTTATTAAGTGAACTTTTTTAGTTTAATTCAAAAATCAAGGGGTTTTAAATCAGGTGATCTTGAAGGCCATGATACAGGCTCGCCTCTTCCTATCCATAACCGTCGAAATGATTTTGTTTATTATACGTTTCTATCGTTTGTTTGCATAAAAATAATGTGTGAACGCAAAATGCTTCAAAAATAAATAACTCTCTGTATTTTCGAAACCGAAAATTTGCAGACCCATGTTTATTAAGACTTTTTAACTTATTTTGATCCACACTGTACCCTGTTCAAATATTCGATTTTTTTTAACAGCCTGTATTAAGGCCGGAATATGTTTGCTTTCATCTTATATTTAAAATTGTTTTATTATGGACCATCATTAATTTTAGGAGAAAACCACCATCAAAAATATTTCCAAATGCGTTGGCTACGGTTGGAAATACCCCTTTAATAAAATTGAATAGAATTCCTCAACAAGAAGGATTAAAATGTGACGTCTGTAAGTAGAATTTTAATTAAGCAATAAATAAAATTTTGATCATATATTTTTTTATGTATGGAATATATTTATTCTAATGATAAAATATTTTAGTTGTAAAATGTGAATATTTCAATCCTGGTGGATCAGTAAAGGATCGTATGGCAGTGAGAATATTGGAAGACGCAGAAAAATCAGGAATTTTAAAACCTGGTGGAACCATAATTGAACCATCTTCTGGAAACACTGGAATAGGCTTAGCGTTAGCAGCAGCTATTAAAGGTACACTATATATTCAAGAACTCTATAAATAATCTACATTTTTATTTGTTTTGAATTTTGCGGTTGCTTTAATTGTTAAAAATTTGAAAGTTAAATAATGGAATAAGATTTTTGAAAGCTTTTCTTAGGTTACAGAATTATTATTTGTATGTCCGAGAAGATTTCAAAGGAAAAAGAATACGTTATGAACGCTTTGGGAGCCGAAGTAATTCGATGTCCTGTAACGGCTAATTCTTTCTCGCCCCATGGAATGTTTGGTACAGTTCATCGGCTAAGCAAAGAAATTCCTGGAGCCGTTATTTTCGATCAGGTAAGTTTTAAAATTCACAAGGGTTACGTTAAAAATTTGGAAAATATCTCCAGTGTCGTAGTGTGTGTGTTTCTCTAACAAACACTTTTATTTATCATTGGTAATTCATATTTTGGGTAAAAATAAATATTAATATTCTTAATCACTATCGTGGTTAAGAGATGGATCCCTACAGACGATATATCTACTTATCAATTTAACTTTTATGACCCTTGAAATTGTACACTTTAAATTGATTAATGGATGCACTTAATAAAACTAACGTCAATGAATATTTATTGAATATTGTGAGTGTGAAATTGCAACGGTAAAACTTATGCAGACAGTACATTGCAAATATGATAATTTTGATTATTATAATGACTTGGTTGTTTAAAAAAATTAAATTTAAGTGTTTGAACTTGTTTTTAAAATATTTTAATAATTATAATTTAGTTTCGTCCTATTTGCTGGCAAAGCAGTAGTAAAGAAAGTATTTTTCGATGCTTTTTGTTTACATAAAACTTACCTACTTAAAGTATGTAAAATATGCATAAAATGTAAACGATTTGAAATATATTATTTTATATAGTATAGTGAGATTTCCTATAGCAAAATTAATAAACGTGAATATAAGGAAATTGAAGAATAAAATGCTAAAATTGATTTGATTAAAAAGGAAAAGTATACCCACTAAAAGGTCTTAAATAATTTTTGTAAAGTATATAATATATGTCACAACTAAAAGTCAGATCATGTTGCCAAACTATTAAAGTCATTAATTATACAGAATTTCTTTTGAAAAAATTTGTGTGGATATTATTTAAATGTTAGTATTTTATAAAACAAATAATTTTCCTTGTAACCTGACATGAAACTTAATGAATGAATTTTCCAAAGCAAAAATAATGTGGGATTCTTTTATGTTCAGTTTAGAGTAAATTTATCACATCATTTAATAGATTTACAGAACTTTTTAAGATATTTTGAAAAAGTGTCAGTTATGAGATGAGATGAGTTAGTTTAATATAGGTAAATGTTTAAAATGAATAGAAAATAAGTCACTACTTCATGTTAGAAGGCAAATTATCTACTAATTTAGTTCAATGGTATGTATTGCAAGAATTTTGTAATATTTCTCATAATTTTGGTATAAAACTGAAAAATTGTATAGATTGTATAAAACAGGTTCAAAATAAGTATAAAAAAAAATTGTAACAAATTTTATTGAATAAGAAAGAAAGAAAAAAGGTCAGATTTACAAATGAACACAGTAAAAATGAATCAGAAATGATTATAATAGAATATTTTATTTTCAAACATGATAATTTCTAGAAAACTTTGACATTTCGGAAGTCATTTTCATGAAATCTTGTTAGTTTAAAATGCCATGAATCGAAAGAGAGTACATAGACCTTCAAAATTTTGGAAAAAGGCAGTTGAATTTGAGATGCCAAGAGTGCATGTTGCTCTAGTAAAAAAAAATTTTCATGAGTGTCTAGAAAAGAAATGAATTTAGTGATTGTAAAAATATCAAAAGTGATTAGATTAAATAAAAATTGTATCTTACCTTATCAAAAATAGGACAAACAATAAAAATTTGTTTAATTTTAAAAATAATTAGTGAATTGTGACCTTTTATCAGTGTTTTTCCCAGATTGGACATAACTTAAAAAAGTGTCCTATGGTTATTTTAAAATTTTACAAAACACGTTAATACCATGAAATTGGAACTTCATCTTCAAGTGTTTATTGGGACAGTTTATGGAATGGTTTAGCAGTTTAGCACTTTTTGCTAGGACATGAAGACTAACTAATTGACAGTTTTCTTTTTTTTTATTAAATATTTGGGTTTAAAAAACTAATACTTACGTATTAACAAACCAATGTAAAACATTTTTTTATTTTGGTTTCCCTTAATTGACTTGACTTGATTTTTTTTAGTTTCTTACATAATTTTTTTTTATAAATTGTATACGTTCTATTGACATTTTCCTTTTATTTTGATTCAAATCTACTTCATTGATTAGGATTATATAATTTACATACATACATTTTAATTTGAAGTAAACCCAAATATACATATATTTTTTTGTTTTTAGTTTTCGAATCCTGGAAATCCTTTGACACATTATGATACAACAGCAGAAGAAATTTTTGACCAGTGTGACGGAAAAGTCGACATGATTGTGAGTATATTTCTTATCATTCTTATACATTTTAGGTAAAGAATATTTAATTATTAAAATTTGTATAAAGCATAAGTACTATTTTTTTATTCAAATCCATTATAATCTAGAAATATTTACACAATAATATATATGTCCCAAATTATTTCCAAACTTAATGCTTTGTTTAAATAATATTTTTACTTGGATAATTATTAAATATATTTTAACATTTATATAGGGTTCGTTAAAGTCATATGCATTATAAAATTATATTATTTGGTTCCTAAAATAGATAAGTAATAAAAAATATTTCAAAAACTTAATAATACCCATTCAAAAATTCTTGGCTACAAAGCGATCAACTATAAATAAAATAGTTGTTTTTCTAACCAGCTGATTAATATTAGATTAATCCACTAAATATTAGTGTGAAAAGCGATGAAAACTGGGCTAAAAATTACAGAAGAAATGAAAAATATACATATACAGGGTGTTTCATTATGAATTGTCCATATTGTAATTGGAAATTCTTTGGTCCAAAATATGACGATTTATCCTAAAATAGTTAGGTAAAATACTTGTATTTTTTCTAAAAATTTAAAAGTGATTTTTGTTCATTGTTACGATACTTTAAATCTATAATAAATTTGCTGTCACTATAGGTATAAAATTTTCCAATTTTCTTATCCTCTTCTACGATTTTTCTTCTTCTTAGTCACACATTTCTTTTAATCGTCTTTGGTGATTTTAGAGGTTTCATCTGTGAAAAGGTCGACCAATATTTTTTTGTGACATTTCGGAAAGCATTTCCAATGAACTCTTCTCTTTAGCTGATCCCATATAAGTTCAATCGGATTAAAGATACAGAAATAGGAAAGTAATTTCTTCAAGTGCCTCTATAGCGTACCTTTTTTGGAACTTTTTTTCTAAGAACTTTCAGCAATATGTGTTTGTATATGTTTCTTCGTAAAACAAATCGTTTTCAATAAAAAATGTTTGGATTTTTCTTTCTTGTTTACTTTTGTAGATATTTTCCTTAATTGAACAATAATCAGCCGTGAATCTTTATTCGCAGGCATTTGGAACTTACATCAAGTTGATCATCTATCCATTCTTTTTGCCCTATGTCATGAGATTCGTACGAGGTTTGATCCAAATAATAAATCCGTCTTTTTTCCTCTCTATATTTTGATATTCTCTCTAAGTCGATATTGTTTTTTATCCAGTTTTGTATCGTTTTATCACAGAATTTTAACTCATATTCTGCACATTTAACTTTCTTATTATGATTTCTATTGTCAGTATCTCATTTTTTCTATAACAATCTTATATTGTTGTATTCAACAACCTTCTGGCATTCTAAAATTATAACGTTTGTTTCTTCTATGAGGCCCATTTCTTATAATTTTTGAAATAAGGGACTTCTGTTAAGTCTGATGTTATTCTTAGTAGAGGTTGTTTTTCGTGACCATATAACTTTTGTAGTTTTTTTAAAATGTATACGTATCTTCTTTCTTGGACCTGGTTGGTCAATTTCATTATCACATTTTCACCCACATTTTCATTAATACCACCATTTTCAGAGGATTCGCTTTTCCACGATCGCCACATTATTCATCATTCAAGAATTTTAGAAAGATTTAAAATTAGTTTATAAGTAATCAAATAATTTAAAAATTTTTGTGGAAATCCAAAATATAAATTGACACCTTTAGAAAAAAGTAGAATATACAAAATAAGTTGTAAAGATTACGATAAGAAGTATATTGGGCAAAGGAGAAGACCAATACATAAGAGATTTAAAGAACATTAATCTCATTTAAGGTGTGGAAGAACTGGAAAATCCTGTGTTGCTCTTAAGAGGGTTATATGGTAAATCTTAATTATCTTAAGTTAATTAAAAAATATTAACCATAGAAAATTGCTCGAGGCATTCATTGAATTGTTTGGTCAAAGGTGAATAATTTTTCACAGTTCACCAACGTAATTGTCAAAGTAAATCTTCCTTTCAACTTCAAATATTTATCCCTGCAGTGATATAATTTTTAGTGAAAGATATTGAAATGTTTTTCAGGTAATGGGTGCAGGAACGGGCGGAACTGTAACTGGAATAGGCAGGAAATTTAAAGAAATTTCACCGGAAACACAAATCGTTTGTGCGGATCCCGTCGGTTCGTCTTTCGCCCTTCCTGAGAATATTAATAAAACAGATGTGACTTTCTGGGAGATTGAAGGAATGGGGTACGAATTCATTCCCACAGTTTTAGACCGCAACGTGGTTGACCACTGGGTGAAAGTTGGAGACAAAGAAGCGTTACCCATGTCTAGAAGACTGATCAAGGACGAAGGATTATTGATAGGTAAAGTAGTAGAGTGTAGCAGGATACGACTTTAATGTGTCTATCATATTACCTTGTTGATATATTTTATTTTAATTTGGCGAACATTTAAATAGGTGCTAGCAGTGGGGCAATGATGTGGGCTGCCATACAGGCAGCTAAAAACTTCAAAGAAGGTCAAAAAGTGGTGGCAATTCTTCCAGACAGCATCAGAAATTATTTAACAAAATTTGTTTGCGACCAATGGATGGAAGAAAGAGGTCTTAAGACTGCTGTTAACGTTAACAATAATTCGTAAGTATATCTTTAAAATATTAAGAATAAATATGTACCAAGCCGCAGCCAAAAAAAAACAGTAAAAAATTAAAGTTTATTGCAGTGTTTTACTTATGAAAAACAAGCATAAACACAAACTTTCTTTTAAAATTCAAATCGAACATAAAAAGTATTTAAGAATACAATGTACGTTTTCGTTTATTTGGATAAAAATACTTTGACAAAATAATATTTATTATAGAAAATAAAGAAAGTATCACAATTCACAAATGTAGTACTAGGAACATAGTTTTAAAAAATAGAACCAAACATAAAGCTGCCGAGTATTTTTTTTAACGTAAGTTAGCTCTTCCAGACAAATCAAGTTTAAAAGTTACAACTAAATTAACAAATCAAAAGAAGACTAATATAAAACATAAACATCCTGCTTTAAAAAAAATATTACATATTTTGATAAGTATTTAGTTATCAAGATAAAACTTATCACTCAGACTTTTATAATTACTATGTCTATTTATCACAGAAAAGTACTGGGTTTTCAGAAATTGTAATTTTTCAAAGTTGAAATCGAAGATGAAAAAATATTGAAGGGACACAACGTACATATTCATTTATTTGGATCAAAATATTTAAAAAGTTAAGAGAAATGCAGTTTCATTTTGCACTGAAAAATCAAGTAATTAAATTATTTGAAAAGGGATTAATGATTTTTTGTCTAAAATAGGAAGTTAAATTAATAAAATGATCAAAACATTTTGCTATTGTTAAACTCTGTAAACATGTATACAAAAATTTTAAAAAAATACTAATAAACATTTGAAATGTATACTGCTATTTAAGCCAGTATTTGATTTTCAGATTCTTATAAAAACTCAATTAAAACTTTATCTGGGCCCAATAAAACATATTTTTCTTTATTTTCCAAAAACCTGGCTAAAGTATGTTTCCTAAATACTTACGCAGCATTTGGCATGGAAGTTAATTTCAACCTTAAAAATTAATCATATTTTAGTAATAGAATAAGACAGTGAGATTATTTTACTTTAACAAACTAATACTCTTTGGATTATTTAATGTTGGTTAATCATCAAATATCTTGGTCACCGAGTCAAATTTATGAAAAAATAGTGATTTTTGTAAGAATAAAATTTAGTTAGGGAAGAAGTCCGTTTCCTCTTTTTTGCGCTTTCTTTTTTCTTCTGTTTACCTTTCTTTTCATTCTTTTTACTTCTACTTTTTTCTACCATGTAAATATTTCTTCTTGTGTTGTTATCTTGGATCTAATCATAAACCATACACTATATCTATTTATAAATAAGGGAAAGGCATTTTATTAAATAAAATAAATCCACTATATATTCTTTTCCAGATGGTGGGATTTAAATGTATCAGCTTTGGAACTCCCTGTTCTCCAGACAATTCCTTTAGAGTCTACTTATGAAGAAGCTTTGAGTGTCATGAAAAAACGAAGTCTAAATCAAATAGTAGCCCTTGGGAACAACGGGTAAATATTTATTTTAATAATGAATACATTTTTTAACTGATTGTTTTTGTAGTGGGGTTGCAGGAGTACTTAACATGCAAATCGTCGTTAACAAAATTGTTTCTGGTAATGTTAAACTATCAGAAAAAATCGGTGATGTCCTCGATAGACTGTTTCCACGTGTTGAAAAATCAGCTAACGTTGGTTTAGTTGCTAGAATATTGGAAAGAGAACAATATGTTGTTATTTTGGATACGCAAGGTTAATTTTTTAAAAACAAAATGTGATTTGATATTTAATTTTGTTTTTTTTTATTTTTTTAGGAGCTGGGCCGTCCAAAATTCTGAAACTTGTTGCTATTGTAACTGCTATGGATCTTGTCCAGTTTGTACAGAAAAATAATTAAAGATATATTTTTTCTATTTAGCATTAATTTAGTGCTTGTTAGTAATATAAAATGAAGTTTAAAAGTCAAAAATAAACAATTGTTTTATAAGGATTTTGTCAAATAAATATTTAGTTTATCTTTATTTATTTATAATACTTGTAGTATAATAATCACCGAGTTTTTAACACATAATAATAATTTAAACACATTATTTCTCTCAAGAAAAGTTTTTTGTAAAATTAGTAACTCTTTTTAGTGATTATTAATTTATGTACTCTAGATTTATAAAAACAAAATATAAAGTCGGTCATTAATTTTTGTGTATGCTGTAATAACTTGTTATTTTTAGTAGTGAAAACACGTACATACAGGGGGTGAATAATAATAAATCCAAGACGGACATTTTTATTAAAGTTTTGTCGACAGGCTTAAAAAGCCGTCTGATAAGAACTCACACTTATAATGGTTGATTATCAAGATGTATTTATGTAAAATGAACAACTCAATAAAGTTAAAATGACAGCTACTAGGAAAGAAAAAATTAAAGACTAGCCGAGGAAACCTAATATTGCACATAACGAAGACAATGAAACTTTTATAGTAAACGAATGATAATTTTTGTGAATAGCTTCGTTTTAACGAGACGCCCAACTTTTCCCCCTACGAAAAATCTCGATAGTGGTAGCTAATAGAATAAACATTTCATTTTGGTGCTTGTCCAAAACGTACCTCTTACATGACCATTAAATTATATAAAACATTTGTTAAACAACACTAAAAAAATCAACTTGTTCAGTTTATTAGTAATAATTTTTATGACCTTCTTCTTAAGACATCTTGAGAGCAGGGGACGCTCCTCTTAAACTATCCATTTTATAGGACAAACGTTTTTTCGAATTTTTTATCAAATTATCTCAAGATTCAACTAAAAAATGGATAATTTAGTGTAAGAGAAAAGTTGGTGAAATTTTGTATAAATATTTATAATTGTAAGTTTACTAAAAAGAATTTAATATTAAAATGGGTATTTAAAGTGCAATAAAATCCAAGGACATAAATAAAAGCAAATCTTATTATGCAAGAAATATGGGCAAGTTTTCGAATTAGCATAAACCGCATATAATCAAGCAAATTTACAAAATGTATTTTACCCTTTTCTAAAATAAGTCTGCGAACTAATTAATACTAGCTGAGCGCAATGGATTTACGTATGACCTACGTCCTTTAGTATTAAACGAAAACCGGTTAAACCCGATCACATAAAGTTGTAAATACGCTGTCGAAACTTACGTCGTCTGATTTATATAATAGCCTACGGGCGATGCATGTGTTGAAAAGTTTAGATTGGGTCCTACTTCTGTTGAAGAATAGTAATATAGACCACCTTGTTCTCTGAATATATCCAAACAAGCACTAATATAATAAAAGGCGATATTTATTTAAAAATGTATTTTCAAGTCAAGTAACGCTTTCATTGTCGATTATAACAGACGGTTTCCGTTGCAAATATTGCAGTGTGAATCCAAAAACTGTCGACACGAAGAATACAAGACCACCAACGAAAAATGGGACACTGTAGGTGTGCGTCCAATCGAACAGAGCACCAGCTATGGGGGCGCCAACGAGGGCCATAGTTCCCCTGAATAATTGGATGATTCCAAAAGCGTTCGTGAGCTGTCCTAGTCCCAGTAGGTCTACCAGAATTATTGGAGTTAACGACGAATAGGCAGCTGAAAGTCAATTAAGCAAATGTAGGTTGTAAATAGATATGTGATAAACGCGTTACCTATTGAAAGGCCAAAAAATAGCGAAGCAAAAATATATTCCAAATAACTTTGACAGTATGGCATTAATGCAACTGCAGCTGCTCCAATAAGAAGGCAAATATTGTTAACAAAAATAGAATCTACTATTGGAAAATTGACAATATATCCAAAAAGAATACGTGCCACTGTATTTACTATTCCTATAACCGATAATAAAAACGAAGCTTGACCCGCTTCAATGTTCTAAAAGAATAAAAATATATAATAAAATTACTTCATTCAATTTTTATTTAAAAAATACTCACTTTGGTTCTGGCGTAGGCCACAATATATACCAAAGGAATGTAAAAAGATAGCATCGCAAATACGTTTACCATTCCGAATAACAAAAATCGTACGTTCTTCAACAAATCGACATCTATTAAAGATTTCAAATAATTTTGTGAAGAAGTCTCCGATGTCTCTGGAAATGATAGTTAATATAATCACAATCTTTCTAAAACAATGTGTTTAAAGAAAATTCTACTTACTTGGTTTAGGAATATTTAGTTGCATAAGTGAACCTGAGAAAAATATTTCTTTTCTAGTAAGTATGCCATTACGTCTTCTAAAAGCATAATATTCAGCAACATTCGACTGACTTCTATTTCTAGAGTCTCCCAAATTTTCTACATTTAACCTTTGGGTCTTCCTTTGCTTGTAAAGCATATATTCCGTCATATTGGAGAAAGAAACCTACAATACATATTTGTGAATGTAGAGTGATAAGTAAATGCATTGTAGTCTCTCCAAATTGACAAAAACTAGCTTTGTAAGCAACAAAAATATTGTTTTTTTTTTTTTGGTAAATGGTGCTAATATATTAGCTAGTTAGTTACTTACATCAATGGTACTTTTGCTTTCTTCGTTTTTAGTTAACCCACTTTCTTCCGGGAATATACTATCTATACCTATAAGAATTTTTGGTTTTAGAGGCTTCATAAAAGCCCCACATACAATGCAAAATAATGCACAAGCTGCTATAAACAAATTAGCAACTTTCCATCCACTGTTATGTACAATATAATTCGTTATCGGTGGAAATATAAAAGTGCCAAACCCTGAACCACTTAGAGCAATACCTGAAAATTAAATTATTGTTAATTCGATTGGTTTGAAATATTGATTAAGTATTTATTTACCCGTGGCTAGTGCTCTCTTGGAGTCAAAATAGTACCCAACAAATACTACTGATGGCAGTATTATGAATCCCAATCCAACGCCTGCTAAAAAATACGTGAGCATTAATAGGGTCACTGTTGGACAAAATATTGATACACCAAAGGATGCAGCAGTCAGCAAACTTCCTAAAAAAGAAGCAAAAAGTGTAAAAATATAAATCAAACAATTCAAAAATTAAAAATTTTACCTTAATATTTTAAATTTCTTTTTAAATTATATTATTTTTTCATTATAAAGGAATATAAAATGACTTGACATAAGAAGGAATAGAAGATTGTAATGAGATATTAGAGAATAATAATATAAATAGAATTTGAGGAATAAAATTAATAACAGAAAAGATGTTAGAACTATGGGAAGTATAAAAAGAAGAAAATTTGTTAAAAAGAAAAGCAAAAAGATCATAGTTTTGTACCAATTAAACGAACATTGCAGACAATAAACAGTAAAAAAAATGCTTTACCTGTTATGCAAGTTATTCGACAACCAAACTTATTGGTCATAGCACCAGCTAAGGGTCCTACTAATAAAGTACTTCCTGCTAAGATCGATCCGACCCAAGCAATTTTCCCTTCGGTAGATCCAAATTCCCTTACTAATTCCGATAGAAATATTCCAAACGAATTTACTACTCCATCGACTACAGCTCCAGCAAGGAAGGAAACCCCTACTATTACCCACCCATATCCACCGTCTGGGGCATCAAACTCGCTAGCTTCAGATATCTTCGGCACTCTTTCGGTAGCTTTTGGCTTTTTATTTTCATTTTTTGTGTTGTTCGACTGGTCTTCAATGATCTGTATAGCAAAAACATCCATGAAACATTCTCAGAAAAATTATTGCAATTTATAAAACTAGCAGATTACTGGAGCTGGGTTAGTAAGTAAACACTATAATGTGAAAGGATAATTATCTACTTATTTCTAAGATAAAGGTAATAAACAAAATTAATTCCTCGGATGGCAATAGTACAAAATACTTGATATCTGATCATCAAAATAAGAGCTAGTATTGTTTTTATATTTAGGGACATTCAAATCTGTGTATTTTCTTACAATTCAATAATTTTACAAATTAAGGTGAATTGATATGTACACCTACCCAAAATAAATGCTTCCTTCCCATCAAAATACTGACCACCTGCTATCTAATATCATCAATACACTTCATTTGAAAATGCACTGGTAACGAACGAATTGGTTTCAGGAATTCGGAATAGAAACAGGAAAGGCCTCCATGAGAACTAAATTTGTCGTAAATGATATAATTGGAGAAAAAGGAAGTTATTTAATTATCGTGATTACAATCTAACTTGCGGATAAGATAATAACGGTGAAAAATTTAAAATTACAGTAGGTACCATGACCTAGCGAAATTTTTTGTGACTTTTTAAATGTTTGATGCAATTTTTTCCTGGAAATAGAATTGGATTAAAACTATAATAAAAGATTGAAATCTCAGAAAAACGGTATTTTGGCAAATACCGGGTGTTTAGAATACTGGCAAAAAATGTGACCCTTTAATAAAAAATTGGTGGGTTTTAAATATTGAATCAGTTATTTTTGATAAGTACAACTTTTTTAGTAACTTTTTCTGTCATAAAATTTATCTTGATCTGTTATAAATTGTCTACTAACTATAACTTCAACATTTTATATATTTAATTTTAATAATTTGTATCTTTGAAGAACACAAACTATCAAATATTTTAAGTTATCATTCTGCGGAAATCGGAAAATTCCAAAAATAACTTGCATTTTTTTAAATATAGCTTTAACATTTCACAACAGAAGACCTCTTTCAACTCTTTCATGTGACGAAATAAACAAACATGATTTATAATAAGTGTTTGGAAATAATTAATCAGAATATTTTGTTGAATGTGTTTGTTTTGACTTCTCGGTTATTATTTTTATTACTGATAAACTAACGCAATGTATAAAATAATTTGGCACCATATGAATATTAGAAAGAAAGTTGATGTAGATAGAGTCGCGAATTTTCATTGCAGGATCCATTTTAAATACCACTAATTGGGGCTAATTACAAATTTTTGAACAAACCAATGTAGAAAAAACCAAGTATTAACCCCACTCGACTGTCTTTAATATATTAAAGATTTAAAATTTCTTCTTTCTTCTTATATATCTATATGCCTTATGGCTTGTGGCATCGGCTGAAATGGAGTTTCTGTCCACTATTTCCTTTTCATCTGATTTAATACACTAATTGTATTTCCTCTTTTATGTGACAATTCTTCCACACTTTCTTTTATGTTCTATCTTGGTCTTCGCACTTTTCTATTCCCAATTCTTTTTGATTCAGTTACTTTTCTGGTTAATGAAACTGGTTTCATTTTGTGCACCTGTCTTTTCTATTTTAACTGGTTTTCTCTAATGACTGTATAATTGGCTTTTAATTTAAACTTAGCTCTTTATCTTCGTTTTTAATTTTATATCTTACTTTCAGTTCTTCCAAACATTTCCATTATTTTTTTCTGGGAACCGTATCGAATGCTGCCTTTAAGTCTACGAAAACTAAGTACAATTTTTTTCTTTGTTCGGATGTCTTTTTTTACTTTACTGACATAATGCTTATATGGTACTGTATATGTTTTCCTTTCGTGAAGGCAACTTATTCTTCTTTTAATTTATTTTCTATTATTTTTGTATACATTTTAAATAACGTTAATACTAGTAGATGGATCTATAATTTTTGCATTTGGTTTTGCTTCCCTTTTTGTATAAAGGAATAACTATGTTTGTCTTCCAGTCTTCTGATATTATCTTTACTGCATGGGCCTTAATAAATAGTAATCTTATCGTTTTTCTATTTCTTTTTCCTCATTTTCTCAGTTCTGGTGCTATATCATTATTATGCTGCTTTGCCTGATTCTTCAACAATTTAATGGTCTAACTTACTTCTTCTTGTGTTATTTCTATTTCTGTTATTCGCTCTTCAATATTTACTTGGTGCCTCCAATATTTCTTCTGGCTTCTGTATTAAGTTGTTTATCTTCGCCTTATGTTTCTTATTTGCTCATTATAATTTCAGTTTAACAGCCTTAATGCTTTCCCGTACATACTTTTATTTGTACTATACTCTCTTTCTACCTCTTTTTCAAAATCTTTGCAACATTTGCAAGTTTCGTTTTGTTCATCTCTTTGGTGGCCTCGTCTTTTTCTTTGCTTTTATATATTTTTGTCTTCTATTTCTCCAGGTAATATATATTTCTTCAAAGCTATTTCTTTCCTTTTACTTTTTTTAATTTTATTGTTCTACCAACTAGTGCTTTTCCTATAATAGTTTATTGTTTTTGTCTCGCATATTCAGGGTGAGTCACCGTGGATGCGAAGGGTATAACTCCCTAACGGTGCATTTGATGAAAATTTTCGATCAAAAACCCGATGTGATTTCAAATTTTTCAAATTTTGTACCCCTCTCTATGAACGCCATAGCATAGAAGTTAAAAAGTTAGGATAAACATATAAGCCGTTTTTATTGATTTTCAACGGTTTGGATACGACAGACATCTAAATAAAAAAAAAAGTTATTTTCAGGTGGCTCTAGATACTTTATTTAACACAGTAGACATCAAGTATGAAGCATCATTGAAATCAGCTGGGCAACAGGTTTATAAAAATGTAAAAATATAAGGGGTATTCTATTTAAAAAAACATATGTTATATGTATCAAAGTTTTTTTTTGGGAGAACCTGTAAAAGTGGAACTAATTTCAAATTATGCCTTTTTTGAACATACATATAAAGTACTCTTACAAAATTTTCATCAAATGCACCATTTTGGAGTTAAGGACCGTCGCGTCTACGGTGACTCACTCTGTGTATATCTTAATGTATATCCAAGATTTAGATGTTTTTCATTTTTCGTTTTTTTATTTTTTCTTCAGTTAATGTTAATGTTTCTTTGTTTCATTTCCTCAACTATATCTTCCTCTTTTCCATTTATGGTTTGTATATTTGAACTTCCTATTTTTGTATCTTGCATTTGTTCTTTTACTTTTATCTCTTTGCCATTTTCTGTTTGCGTTTTTCATTTTTTATTTTTCTCAGAGTTCATATTTTCAGTCTTGTTTAATTTCTTTGCCATTTTCCTTGGCGTATGTCCGTTCGAAGTTCTGATTATTAGTTTTTTGTTATTTCATCCAAAGTGCTTGTTCTCTTTCTATGAATAACTTATATATGATAAACTTTTATCATCCCGTTTTTGCCTATCTTCCTTGGTTTCTTTCATCCCTTGTAATTGTCTTATTTTTACTTTTCTTCAGTCTCTGCTATTGTTCTACCATTGTTTACGTGTATCTTTTACCTGTTTCACTTTACTTTTGTTCTACATTACTTTTATTTTGTGTTATCGATTTTTAATTTCACCAGGCACGTTTTATTGCCCACTTTAATTTCTTCATTTATTGTAAAATCTAGGTGCAAATCTTGTTCATTCCCTCCATGAGCTCTGTTTGGTCCTGCGCATCTATGTCTTGGCCGTGAATAATTACATTAATTGTATTTTTTTCTTTTTTATATATTTCTATTCCCTATTTAGGAAACGTACATTGTTTTTTGTGATCTTTTTTATCACTTTGGTGTTTCTCCTCCATTATTTAATAGATCTTGGTACAAAGTTTTGAGGCAAACCAAGCACTGTCACTGGCTCTGTGATTTTTTTTCCGAGCCTTATCTGCATCGGTCTACGTAGTTTTATTCTGTATTGATACTATTAGTCTCACTAGATATCTGGGCCACTATTGAGGAATCTTGAATCAGGATATTACAAGTTCATTTTAAAGTGGATATTCGAACACGTTTTGCCTAATGATTGTCGGTAAAGATGCAGATTTGTTCAGGTATTCTATTCTAGGAAAGAGTGTTGGAGATATAATTAAAATATTGGTTGGTGGAAATCAGTTTGTAATTTTTGACATATATTTTTGTAACGTCAAAAAGGCAATGTAATGTCACGTCAAGTTGTGTAAGTTAATATAAAACGTTGTTAGTTGTACATATATGACGAATCACCTCACTTATAACTAAATCACGAATTTCTCTCACAGTTTCTGTTGTCCTCATACTCCAACTTTATTCTTCTTCTTTGACTGCCTATCCATTGTTATTGAATGTTGACGACCTCATTTCTGAATCTATTTCGGTCTTTAGCTGAGTGGATAAGTTCTCCAAATATTTTAATGTTGGTCCTTTGTCATATATTCCGAGCCCATGATAATTTATTCTCTGATTAACTGTAGTAGGTCGTCTCGTCAGTTAGTTTGAGAAATTATTGTCTCATCATTCTCTTTGAAAAGATTCATGTTGAAATTACAATCGGTAAAAATATCAGAAACAAGGTTAAAACTAACACTCCAAAACGTTACATTTAAAGATATTATAGCTAGATGTTCAATATGGTAGTTAGTTAGGTATAAGAACATCAGCTATCGTTATTTAGGAGTTTCTATAAAAGAGAGTTAAGACGGTAACGCCAATGGGTTTGTTCAATCTTCGAATCTCATTTTGAAAATGGTGATGACATAATTAACCTTGTCAAGAAAATGTCAACAAAAATTAAGCAAATTAATTTACCTTTGATACAACTGAGTTACTATAATTTCTATCCTCCATAATATCGTCAACTATTTAAACTAACTCACTCCAACTTTGTTATTATTTAGATTTTAATGCATTTTAATTAAAATTGTCCTAGTCAATCCGTTAAATAACGTCACCGTTTAACAAACCATTGTTCTTCTGACATAAACAACATTCATTCCTAAAACCAAAAAAACTATTATTACAGTTATTGCAGCAGATAACACTGGGGTCAAATCTTGAAACCTCCATTCATTTTGAAATCTTCTGTGTTAGATTAAGACTTAAAAATTAATGAACGAGGTTATTATGTAGTTTATTAGTTTAGATAGTGGGTTAAAAAAAATAATCGACGATTATTTTGAGAGTTGTTGCATTTGGTTCACATTATTGTTCAAGGTTTTATAGGGTATGATTTAATTTATTAGACACAGTGAAAAAGTGTAATAATACACCTTATTTCAGAAATGGCACACTTTCCGAAAAAGTATATTTATGGGAATGGTGCTCATGTAAAACCGTTAAAAGTATTTTTAGATTTCTGAAATTGCCGCTAGGTGGCGTTACAATCATATAGCCTGTAATATATTTGCTATGTTACGCTAATTGTGCAATGAAAAGTTGGAAGTAGAGACCATATTGAAATCAATAAAAAAGCATGAACTATGCATTGTAATGGAAGACATGAACGCCACACCGCGCCGCGCCGCATCTGTCCGCGCCCGTCCGCTCCTGTCCGCGCCGATCCGCGCCGCATAACAGCGCGCGGAGTTACGCATCTCAGTGGTGAACTTAAGTTTACGCAATATTTCTGCAAGTACGGTTATTGTTACATGACATATTAAAGTAATCGTATTATTTTACAGTTCACCAATTATAGGAGTGTTTCTGAAATGATTACATTAAAATATTAAAAACTAACGTAAATCGTGAATATCACAAATTAAAAAAAATTTAATTCAATAAATGTACTTTACTAAATACACCCTGAAATATGCAGACAAAAATTCAGTACTCGCCCAAACCTAGAATTCGTGAACAATATATCAAGTGTTAAGACGACTTTTCTTTTTTGAAACTGACACGAATTTGTGACGTAAAAACTTGTTAACAAAAAATTGACCCAAAAGGAGGTCTCTTTCTAAATTCGCGCAGAAGGCCCTTTTACTCGTTACACCAATAGAAAGCTACAACTTTAAAAAAAACCTAGGCTACCCTTTGCAAAAATGCTAGGGAAGGTCGGTACTTGGCCTCCATGCAAAATAAAATCTCTACTAATTTATTTTACCGACTCTTATCCATCGGAAACTTGAATCAAAAGAAAATACTATCCACGCAAAGATCTTAATAGCTAGTTCAGTATTATCGTTTGCTCGGTGGTTCCTTTAAAGTAAAATGAACACTTCTTTATTGCTGGTAACGCTTAGGGCAAGATTAATTATCAGTCCAAAACAAACAGACGAGGTGCTTTTCTAACAAAAAATAAATTATCAACCACTTCCTGACTGAATGAAAACATTAAATGTTCCCATTATTAGTGAGGACCCACTAAAAAAAATACTAATTCGAGATAACTAATTGCAGCATTCGTTTTCTCAAAAGGGGAAGATTACATTCTTGTGAGAGGTAACACTTATCCCTGATTGTACCACTCTAAAATAATTACATTAAGATAAAATTTACCTGTCAAATTGAATAAATACCCGTTAGTTTACCTTAAAATGTAACTTACCAAAAAAACTGCCAGTAGCCAGATAACCTAAAAGGGTTTACTTCTTGTATATGATGCTCACAAACTAGAAGTTCAAAATAAATTCTTACTCTCGACAAAAAAAACTTACTTATCAACCTATAACCCTCTTTTTAGGACAATTAAAAACCAAAATGTCAAAGTGATATCTACTCTTAACTCGTGAACAAAATTCTAATATAAAAAATAATAGACCGAAGTTCTACTTAATTTGACTTGACCGTGTGGAGTTTTAAAAAAAAGTAATTCTTCCATCGAACTTGACCTTGCAGTACACCAATCTATTCGGAAACCGCGGTCGAGTCACAAAACCAGCCTCAATCTTTTTTTTTGTTCCCGAAATCGTCTCCTCCTCTGCTTTACTATTAACATTTTTGCAAATTTGAAGAGTCCTCTTAACTTTGTATCTGATTTAGCTAAACAACTGTTTCAAACCAGACCTCAATTTCATTTAAAAACTGCCTATTTTGTCTCTTTTACTCTTTTGTATTTTTCACAAGGATCGTTGATAATATTCTTTATTATATTATGATGGTTTGGTGGCCCGGGCTAAAGAGACAAAAAAAGAGGCAGAAGTCTAACCTAACTACTTACAGCTGTGACGGTTTTCCAATAATTTTCTAAAATATCAAGAATATTTCAAAAAATGTCGAAAATGTTCTAAAACCTGTGATAAATTAAAGAGGAAACTGACAGAAGGGTAGAAATGAAGTAACAAAGTACGACGTAAGCAAAATTGGGTTAGTGTTATTCCTGTTGAATAATATAACTAAATCCACACAAGTGTTACAAAATAAAATATGTTTATAAAGCAAATATAATATAATTTCAGGCAGAATACAATAAAACATCCTTTTAAGAAAGACGATAAGATCGTAAATAAACTCCTGTTTGCGGATGACCAGAACGGCTTAGCAGATTCGGAAGACAATTCTCGTTTTTTATCTAGTCTTTTACCCAAATTATAGTTTTCTTTCGACACCTGGCTTTTTCTTTGTTGATTTAACAGAACAAGCAATATTTCATAATAACAATAAAAAATAACTCAGACTCGATGTGATCTACACAAGTCTTATCAAGATACAGAAAATAAATGTAGCGCGCTTATTCTGGTTGCATGATGCAAAAGCGGCGTATTTAGTGTGAATACATTTTTTCAAGGTTGCAGTTTTTACGAGTAGATGCAGTAAAAAAGCAGTTTGCAGAATGCTACTTTTAGCTTTAGAATGTGATATTTTTTACGCCCAGTCACATGACCTATAAACCATAATTTAGGAACAATAAAACTCACACTACTGAAAAAAGTCAGGAAGGAAAAAGTTTTAAAATTTTATTAAATAATGACTGTTTCAACTTTGCTGTATGGATCCGAGACCTGGACGTTAACAACAAACTAAATTAAGAAAATAGAAGTTGCTGATATGTGACTTTTAAGGCCGCTAGCTGGATATATAGAGGGTCAATCAAACATAAACATGCCTTTTATATAAACAAAATTTATTTTACAAGAAACAGCTACATTTCTATAAATTATTTGTCTATATAATTTCCTTCTTTTACTATACATTTTTCCCAACGTTGCGGTAATTTTTTCATTCCATTATCGTTTCCACTTCATCATTGGTTTCAAATCGTTTGCCTCCAAGTGCTTCTTTGAGAGTTCCAAACATGTGAAAATTGCATGGCGATAAGTCTAGACTGTAAGGTGGATGATCAAGTGTATTCCAGTTCATTTCCACCAATTTCTGTTGCGTTACAGGTGCAGGTGGAGCCTGGCGTTATCGTAGAGGAGCATAACCTCGAAGATGGGACAACTTCGTCTTTTGCGTCGATACTGAAGCTTAACTTGATCCAAGAGACCACAGTAGTAGGTTGCATTGATGGTCCGACGTCCGTGTAACAAATCCACCAGTAGAACACCCCTCCAGTCCCAAAAAAATCATAGCCTACCATGTTTCGACACAGGTGACAATTTTATGCAAAAAAACATCCCATTCTTCTTCAAAACGAGTTCGAAGTAATTGAGAAATGTGAACTCGTGCGGGTTTTTGATCTTCATTCAGAAATCTTGGAACCCAACGTGCTGAGATTTTTCTAAAACCCAACTGCTTTTTAATGATTGATTGGACACTTCCATAGCTGACACCAAGTTCGTGCGAAATTTGAAGCATCGATCCTGGTCAATAATCTCACGAACACGTGGTGCGAGGACGACGGGGATGTGCTTGATTCGCAACACGTTAAAGCCTTGCTTGAATTTGTTGCACCAAATCTTCACTTTGAAAAGTTAGCTTCTCCGAACTGGGTATGCAGTCTGCGGCTGGTTTGACGTTTTCACAGACGAGGAACTTTATAACAGAAATGGGCACACCCTTCTCACTCATCGTAAGGGATGCTATATTAAGCAGTGGACAAGCCGACTGATGTGGTTTCCCTACTCTAGGTATCCCCACCTAACGACTATAAGTACCCAATTATACACACATACACTTCCCAATGCTCAACGAGTAAAGGCTCGTTTATATTTGATTGACCCTCGTACTAATAGAAAAAGAAGCTAGAAAACCAGAGAAGAATGAGGGGTTAGAAACATAACATAGATAATAAAAAAATATAGAATAAAATGGCATGAGGACCTTTTGAGAATGAAAGATGATAGAATACTCAAAGTCTTTTTTGATTATAGACCACGAGAAAAAAGAAATGTTGACCGCCCTAGAAAACGGGGTGATCAGATACAACCAGCTTGAAATTGGAACAGGTAAAACTTCCTAAACCGAAATTGAATATCATGATGATTTAATTACAGTTTTAAAACATTTTACTTTTCTTTCACTGGCCTTTCCCTTTTAACTTCAATAACTTTTGATTATTATTACACACACGTTACTCTACATTTCCATGAATTTTGGTGATAAATCATTAATAAACTATTTTTCTTGCAGCCAATTGAAATTTCGCTTTGATCTATTAGAACGACAGTACAACTTTACACAAATCGTGCCGAAAGTAAAGATTTTTTAACTTTCGGACGATTTTTGGCACTTTCGGACGATTATTTCTACTTTCGGACAATTTTTTGTAATTTTGGAACGATTTTTAACATGCATGTGGCCAGCTTTGGAAACAAATTTATTTTTGCAACTTTTTCAAAAATCGTTTGTTCTTGCGTTAATGTGTTTTTGAATGTCCATTTCCAAAATGAAAATTGAAAGTGAAAGTTACACAAAAATGATTCCACACTAAATTAATGAGGCTGTTAAAATGGCTACTTAAGAATTTTTTTTCAGAAATTATTATAAATGAAGAAGTCATTCTTGAATCTTTACTAGAAAAATTTAATACCTTAACAGCCTCTGGATCAATTACTCGATGTCTAAATCCAGAATTAAAAATAATATTAATATGAACCAATATTTAAAAGTTATTGGACGTCATAAAAGAAAATTAGTTTACTACAACACAAAAAAATCATGAATATTAAATAGAGAAGAATAAAATAAATACTTACTTAATAATAAAGGTAAATATTAAATATATTTTTCTTCTTTCTTTTGGCTCATTTTTCTTTATATTTAGGTTGTATTAACAATTGGTTTGGCAGACACTTTTCAGCATGAAAGAATTTATAAAATGAGCTAAAATGTTAAATGATAAGAAAATAATGTTATTGATTACGATTCTAAACTGTAAAAATTTATAAAACATACTGGAAGAAACTTTCATCATTGGAGAAAATAATATTTGTCATTACACTTAAACACACTTAAACTGCCACATCCCAAAGAATACTCTATTAATTGACGGTGGTGATAGTATAATCAATTAAAGAGACATGAAAACAACCCTTTAATTTGATTGAGTGTTTATTTAGGTGATTCGTGTAACAATTCATACTATTCTATCTAAAACATGTTCTTGTAGTGGTCAATTTAAGAAGATCCCGTGTCTTTCATATTCAAATTGTTTAAAACAGTATAATACGAAAATGAACTTCTTATAATCTACAACAGAAAATAACATAAATTATACACATTTTTAAAATACATTGCGTCGCAAAATTAACGCATACTCATTTAAAATTAAATATGTACCTTGGTAAATTATTTATGCCAAGAAATGTTTAATTACTTTGTCCTCCAACCTTTTCAAAATATTTTTGGTTTTAGGGAACTGTAAAAACAGCAAAAAAAATTTAAAAAATGGTATATATTAAATTTTATTAATATTGTTTATTTGGCATTCTTCTTGTTTAGTTGGCTCTGTTTATTAGCCTAAAAACATTTCTCATTTGTATTAAGTGTGTTTCGTCATTATGGTACATAATGTACGTGAATTGAAAAACCTTTCTTCAGAGGAATGCGTGGTTGTTGTTACTTTTGTAGAGGAAGGCTTATCCCAAACCCACTTAGACTCACGGTTTGGCGTTTAGCAATCCGCGATTTCTAAAGCTTTAGCACGATTTAGAGAAACTGGTAGTAACCAAAGAGGACGTGGTCAAGGACGTAATAGAGTCACCACAGATCGTTAAGATCGATTTCTGCGATTAGAATCCCTCGAAGTCGGTTTGTTACAAGAACTTTGTTACAGCAAGAATTTTCAAGACGCTATAATTATCAAATAAGTCATGATACAGTAAGAAGAAGGTTGATGGAACAGAATATTACTTCATTCAGAGCCGCTACAGGGCCACTTCTTACCGCAGCTCATTGAAAGCAACGTCTTCACTTTGCACACGACCATCGCAACTGTAATAATCATCAATGGGGCAACGTACTGTTCAGTGATGAATCTAGATTTTCCCTCTTTAGCGATAATCGCCGTAGAAGAGTTTATCGACGCCCTGGAGAGCGATATTCCCAGTGCAATATTGTGGCAACAGTTGCCGGCGGCGGTGGATCTGTTATGGTATGGGGTGGCTTGGAGGCTCGTACAGAGTTGGTAATTGTCCAAGAGAGACGATTGAATCCACATCGGTATATAATGGACATTTTAGAACAATAAATGGTACCATAAGCCCCATTTATTGAGGATAATTTTGAATACATGCAAAACGATGCTCGTCCACCCACTTCACAAATGATGCAAAATTATCTTCAAGTTGTCAGCATTTGAAGAATGGCATGTCCAACCAGAAGCTCTGATCTCAACCCTATAGAGCAGATAAAGGGTAATATGGGACAGCAAAAATTTGTTTTTTATTTATTTTGCGTTAATTTTGCGGCGCCGTGTATATCAGACGCGATGTTTTGATTTACCTTCATAAACGTATCAACGGATAGCGGAAATATCCCTAAAATGTAAAACACAATGGGCTTCTGAGTGTGCATTAATAAAAAATTTACATCTTTCTTTAAATTGCTCTTCGTATTTACCCATGGTAGTGAATATACACTATCTGGTATGTTTTGGCTCTGAAATTCAATAAATACCCTAAATAAAGTTTAAGTTTATAGAACTAATGCGCAATGTAAAATAGTAATAATTATAATGTAACAATTTGATATTAATTGCAGATATACCTTCATTAATGTTTTTCGCAAGGAATCGAATTGAGTAATTGAGAGGAAAAGCTATTATAATTAATCATGTTATAAAGTTAATTATTATTATATTAATTTTTTTTCCAAATTGGATACGTTAAAACTTGGTATCGATTCTACTTATTTAATATTTAGTTGGTTTTTTGAAAGCATGGTTTATCATTTTATATACATTTTTTTCAAATATTTATACAATTCGACATGAATAGATATTCAAAACAACTTCCATAAATAAAAATTGATTAATTATTACTTCTACATTTGCAATGGGTTGTTTATGTTTTAAAAGATTTTAACAATGACATCTCTGTATCTGATGATATCATGTGACAATCCTTAAAATTCTAATTTTATTATAATAATTTTGTTGTTTTCATTTATCTCTTAGCATTTAGAAAATAAAAATGTATGTACTTATAGTTAAATTAGGTACCTCTGGTTAATTAGATATTAATAATCAATTTTGCTTCTATTCGTATCTGTTGTTTTAGTAAGAACTATGTACAGATGCACTAAAGTTTTACTAAATTCGAGATTTATATTATATATATATAGACCAAACCTTCCAATTAGATCTGCGATTCATTTCTGTGTAGTGAAGTACTCTACTAGTTATTCTCGTTATAGTTGCGTATGTCTCTTTGCTTTGTCTACAACTTTGCTTTTTTCACCTCCATCAGCTTCTTCATATCCGCCTTGGTCTTTCCATCTTAGTTTTTTTCATGATTCTACTGGTGTCCATTTCTTTACTCTTCTAATTATTGATTCTTTTCCTCTTTTTTTCACATGTGTGTATCATTTCGGTCTTTTGGCTATATGCGTATACTGTACTATATTTTCATCTTCCATAACGCTGTTCATATTACTGTTTCACGACATATTGTATTCTTCTTTGTTGATATCCTGAAATCTAAGGATTTTTTTAATATCTTCACAAATATTTTTAAATTATTTTTTTCTTTTTGTGAGAGGAACGTCGTTTCGGTTGTATAGATCTAATTACCGTTGTATATCCTTATATTAGTTTTTTGATTTTTCTGTTTCTGCTTTTTAGTAGCCTGAGATAGCTCTAAAATGCTCTGTTCCGTCCTTTTTTTTTAATTATATCAAATAGTTCTTTATTCTTTTTGTTGTCGTTTTCCATTTCCAGCCTGCTTCTTTCTTCTGTCTACAGTATAAATTTCATGCCCCCCCTTCTCAGTCACATTATATAGCCTGGATTTTTCTTCTACTTCATCTGTACAGTCGTCATTAAACCCATCTTTCTGAGGATTGTCAGTTCCTTGCCTTATGGTTTATACCGCAGCTATCAATATGTTCCAAATCTTTTCTTGTTATGTTCATGCTCTGTTGTAAGTTTTCCTTTCAGTTTTTGTGTCTACTTTTGTTCTATTTCGGGGTTTATTAATCTCTCTATGTTCCACTGTCGTGTTCTTTGCCATGTTTTACATTATCTGATTTCCGTCAATTGAGCTTGGTATCATCCACCTATTTTGTGAATTCTTTTGCCTGCATTTCCTGATAATTATGAATGTATTGGTTAATATTTCTAATTGTTCTCCATTATTGTTAGTATTCGTGTGTAATGTTTCTTCTCCTACAACATGTTTGTACTGCTCTTCCATTCCTGTTTTTGCGTTGAATATCTTATTAGTATCTTCCAATACTTCATAAACGTCTGTTTCCTATTTTTTTCGTTTATTTTGTAGTTGTATTTGTATTTATTATGGAAAGATTGACTTCTTTGTTTTCTATTTGCATATATAATATTTTACCATTCACTAATGTGACATTGTTGATCCTGGTTCTCATTGTTATCAACCATGAATGCAGCTCCATTTCTTCCTTGTTTTTATTCTTTCGCGAAATATACTGCGTATCCCTACTTCTTTTTTATCCCCTCCTTCCTCCTCATCCTCACACCTAATTTATTTGATTGCTAAAAAATTGATTTTATAGCTATGCATTTGTTTAGAGATTTCTTCCAGTTTTCCCGCTGTAAAAATTGGACTAAAATTCCAGCATTTCAGATTCACTACGTTTTTTGTTTTATCTTTTCTTGTATTTTTTTATTTTGTTTTTACGTTTCTTATTTCCTGTGATTTTTTTAAATGATTTTTTCTCTTTTATAATTGTATATATATCATTCCCGTTTTCTTTTTTGTTCGGTTTAGTTGTCCTCTCCTATTTTTAGGATGTTTCGATCTATTTTCATCGTTAGACATATTATTTCTATTGTGTTATTTCGCTTTCATTTTTATTTTCATTGTCAGGTCGTTTCTCGCGTATTTATTCAATCTTCTCTACAGTAGCTTCTTGCTTTTGTTTTTGAGAGTTTCTTCTCAATTTAATTCCACATCTATGCCTTCTCCTCGATGATTTTATTATATCTGACTTTAACTCGCTTCCCCTTGACTCTTTTCTTTACGTGCTCTTTCCTTGATTGCTTTTTTCTTCTCTATTTCAAGTTTCGTCAGAACTTCCATGATATAAATTCTTTCTAATTCTAGTTTCCTTAGTTTTGCATAATTTCTGTTTTATCTTTTAACTCTACTATGCAGATCTTTGCATGCAGTGTGGATATTGTTTTTATCTTGAAAGTAATTATTAACTGATTCTTTATTAGCTTTAGTACTATTTACAGAAATATACTAAACGAATATTGACCATAACAGAATTTATAACATTGTGTACCTTGCGTTGAATTTCTGAAGAAAACCAGCAAGGCACCAGCAGCATAAGTAGCATAGATGCTTGGTACATTATTAAAAAGAAGAATTGAAATGAATTTCTTTCAATCTAAAACAGAAAAATAATAAACTTTTGAAGAAAATCGAAACTAATTGTAACCAACTTCAAAGCTGGCTCAATCAGGATTTCGTTGTTTAAAACGTGGTTGTACTCAAATAACAATATGAAAACCTTTATAAATTTCAACGTTTTAGTTTAACTTAAAGTTTTTGAACATCTTACATATTTTTGATTTGAGCATTTAAATTGTATTTTTAATACATATAAGGATTTATTTATGTACTTGTTTTATGGTAAACTTACCACTGTCAGAAGAAATAATGTCATACATAAAGCTAATGTACTGGCAATAAATTGAAAAAAATATACTTCGGTTATCAGTGTCTTTGTTTTCTTAGCATACCTGAAAATGTTTTTTAGTTTATTTAAGGGAAAAGTATTTCTCAGAAAGAGCCAGTACTTAAAAGTGCATTCTGAAATATTTCTTTAAAAGTCTAATTATTTGATTAAAAAATCTATTAAGTTAAAGACCTAATCTGTGATAATATAAGACGTAATATTTATCAATTTTTTAAAAAGTGGTGGTAGACTAGTTTTTATTTTGTTGAAATCTTGGTGAAGTTCTGCATATTTTTTATCTGACACTTTTTCTACTATCTTATTACATATTTTAGAGAAAAAATAAGCAGAATTTCACAAAAATTAAAAAAAATAATTACTATACCATCAATTTGAAATAAATAGAAAAATGTTACGTTTTTACATATTTTTTTAGCAAATAATACTAATAATTGAACAAGTAAATTGTGTTTAGTAAAACCGATCATAACATCCAACGTTTATAGATATCCTTTCTGGATGAACTATTAGTATTTTTTAATAAACACTAAAATAATAAAAAATTAAAAATAAGATATGAACTCCACAAGGAAATACAGCACACAAGAACATTGACTTTATATAAACGATTGATGGAACTTTTCTTTGAGTGTTTCTAAAACTCTTATTAATATTTCCTATTGTTCATGGTTGCAGATTCAGATGTTCCAGTAGGATATTGGAAACTGCACTGCACCATGCACTACACTCCCCCAAGAAGATTAAATTAAATAATTAAAATGCAAAATATAACAAAATTACAAACTAAGTTACATCACAATTCAGTCATACCACATTCACATTTATCATTTTAGAGAGAAACATTCTTATATTTATTTTATTTATTCAAAAAAATATTTTGAATCTGTCATTGTAGATAATAAAAATAGTTTTTAATCTTACCGCAGGATACTTTTGTGATGTTGAATAAACGTCTCTATACTATCAATAAACTCTTTGTTTTTCATATTTTGACAGAGTAGATCACACTGTATTCCAATAAAAGTACTAAAGGCGGCGGTCAAAATATCCAAATAAACGTTATTATATGTTACAAAAATGACAGCGATACATTGATGTATATAAACCAATTCATAAATCGGTGAGTAGTTAATTTCAAAAGGATACCTGAAATTCAAATTAAAAAAGTACTCAAAATCACTTATTCTTATCACTTAAATCTTGAATTTAGCCTGGTATAACAGAAAAGTGTATAGTGTGTTGCCTAATAGTAACAATGGTTTTCTGCGATGTTTAAAAATTTAACAGATTGTTCAAACCACTTAGTAGGAAAATATTACTCTGCCGAAAAATGTTTTAGGAGCAATATTATAGCAAATGTAATACTCTCAAAGTTTTGATGAAAATATTTTCTCCAAATCCAACAGAAACCTAAACTAATACCAAAAATATATTTTGCGTGCCGGTTTGTCAAGGTGTCACAGAGAGCTGATATAGTTTAAGATCGCCAATTTAGAGCCACCATATCTCCAATTATTCTTCAAAAACTACCTTTGCACTATAAAAATACCTAATAACCTTATATGGGTGATAAGTTTGATATTTTAATCTCACCAGTAACCTTACTCTCTACAAATTCTGTTCTGTTGCGTTAGGGTGCAGCATACGTCAAATATATTTAAAAATATGATACTAGAAGAGAACATAAATGAAAGGTTTGTTAAAGTGAAAACAAAATTACTGTATAATAATGAAATGGCAATAATAGTAGCTTATGGAATAAATGATAATGCGATCAAAGAAGAAAAAGAAAAAATAATAGTCGAAGATGGATGCGTCAAACTCATAGTTGTGAGAGATTTGAATGGAAGACTAGGAAAACAAAATAGAGGAATAGAATAGTATATGGGAAAATACGAGGAACAGATTAAAAACAATAAAGCCGAAAATGTGTAGAAAACAATTTACTGAGAGCGAATAAGTTTCCAAATTAAGACATACATGAATATAAAAGATTTGAAACTATAAGAAATAAAAAAATCCTTACTACTTCCTTGGTAGTAGATATAAATGGAAAAACATAAAAGATGTGAAAAGTGAGACAAGCAGAAACAGACCAACTTAAAGAAAAGGAACACCAAACAAAATATAAAGTAATTATAAAGAGAACACTTGAAGAACAAAAGGAGCAACATGGTATAGAGTAACTATGGCCTATCTTCAAAAACAATATATTAGAAGCCGCTAAAAATGCTGTAGAACAAATAGAACTTTGAATAAGGAAATGAAGAAGACAGATTGATGAAATATAGAATCAAAACAAATGATAACAAATACATAGAACACTGAACGAAATATCACCATACAAAAACTTCAGAGAACTATGAAGAATATCAGGAAAAAAAGAAACAAGTAAAGGTAGTAGTCAAGAAGACAAAATAGGAATCGTGAACAAAATTCGGGTAAATAATAACTGAAAACTACAATGAAAATAAAAAAACTTTTATATGGCACACTTAAACAATTGAGACAGAAAAAACAATACAATATAATGAACATAAAAGATAAAAATGGAAATCTAATTACAGTAGAAGATAAAATTATGGGAATATTTCGAAGAAATGACAGATTCAAATATAATAATAGAAGAACAAGATGTAGATGGAAAAGACGAAACCAGAATGACGAGGAAGAAATTACAGAAGCACATTTCAATTAGGAAAAGTGCTAGAAATAAACAAGATAACCCCAAAATAGTAAAATATATGGGAGAAGACGGACTAAACTAACTTAAAAATCTACTGGATGAAATAATAAAAAATAAAATAGTACCTTAAGAATGTAATTCAGGAATCATACTAACTATATTTAAAAAAGACAATAAAAGAGAATATGACAATTATGGAGGCAAAACATTATCAAGTGTGTCCGGAAAAATGTTGATAGAATAATAGAAAAAAAAAACCAAATTAAAACAACAATAGTAGATATTCAAGACCTGCAGAGGGAGGAGTATTACAAAAATTCCTAACAAAAGACAGATACCTTCATTCATGCTCCATAGATCTAGAAAAAGTGCTTCATAGAGTAAGAAGCAGGATATATGGAGAGCATTAATAAAACATAAAAAGACTTAAAATAAAAGAAAGAAAAAGAAGTATGCATGTTGAGCCTACTAATCTTCTCAGGAACACTGGATGAAGTAATAAAGAAACCTAAGAAATCTATGAGAAATTCAATCCTAGAAGAATGGAAAATACAATGAGTACAACTATATGAATTAATGTTCGCAGAACACATGGTACTACCAGCGGACTTAGAAGATAATCTACAAAAGAGCTGGATAAACTTGATAGAAAACTAATAAACATAATAAATAAAGAATAAATGAAAAGAAAACGAAAACAAAAAACGTAACACTATATGGAAAAGTGTTTGAACAATTAGATATAAATATCTAGGATCAGTGGTCAAGAATAATAGAAAATTAGACAAAGAAATCAATGAAGGAGTAGAAAAAATATTTGGTATAAAGAAGTCAACGTCTTTAGAAAGAAAAGAATAACCACCGGAAATAAAAACCAAAATATTGATTACAGTAGTGAGACCCATCCTTATATATAGCGGACTCTAAACGGCAAACATAAATCAAGACTCAATGTTGCGGACATGTTATTTTTGAAAAAGATTGTTAATAAATGACACAATAAGAAACGAAATGTATGGATAAAAATTAAATATAGTACCAATAAATGATAAGTTAATGGATGGAAAATTGAGATGGTTCGGGCAGGTGTGTTGAATTCCAGATAATAGACTTACAATTATATGAAACGCCGTGTTAGGATAAAATAAGGAAAACATAGATAGATGGTATAATAGAAGGAGCTACAATAACGAAAACTATGGGGGAAATTAAAGAACTAACTCAAGTCACACCAGCATCGAGAGAATTCCATACAAGAAATAAATGCATAGAAATAAGTAAGTACTTGGCATGCCACAGATGTCATAGATTCCGTCCTTAAATATTACTACCCTATTAGGGACAAAAGGCTCTTACTCGGATTCCTAAAAACTACCTTATCTATTATTTATATTTATCGTCTGCTTAATAAGTTTATGGGTGGTAAATGATCGCTCCCAATGATTCTCCGATAACTAAAACTAGATATTTTTGTATTATAATCCTAGTTACACTTTAACCTCTCAATTTAATACGAAGGAACTAGGTCTTTGTACGTAGAAGTAAAAGTGCTATAAGTAGCACCGAAGACGGGGCATTATTCTTCCATACTATCAACCACCCACTTGGAGACCAATTTCATTTAATCTCACCATAAAATCCTTACCTAAATATTTGGAAAGACTAAAATGAGGTGAACAGTACAAGTAAGCTTATTATCCTTTACAAATATTTAAAATTAAAACGGTTAACTCTTACCAAGAAGGGAGCGGTAATCTTTGATCAGAATTTTTAATCAAAATTGGTGTTGTCATGCAGCCGAATACAGCCATTGTACATATAAGTAAAAGTACCCTCTTAACTCTTTTGTAAAAATTTAAAGATTTTACGGTCATTTTAATACTTTCTATATCTTTCGGTTGAAATATCTTGTCGTTCAAATCTTTTATCATATTGATAAGTAGATGGTTATGCTTGAAAAGATACAGCCATTTAACATTCGCCATGCAGGATATAGGAACCACATAACCATAAGCAGCTAATTGCTTTAAATCTGCTTTTAGGTGCAATAAATTAAGTGCTAAAGTGAGATTTAGCAAGAACATTAACGGCCATGCAACTATGAGACCATAAATTTTTAGAATCATTTTTGGTTTCTCGTTGATGTAATACAACCCCAAGATCTCAAGTGTTAGAAAATCGATGCTGAAGAATTTTTGAAAGTCAATTTTCGATGGTTTTTTCATATTTTTTAATCGGATGTACTTTTATCAGAGATAAATTTTAAATGATGGCAATTGGATGTAAATGCGACGTTTATAGAAAATTCAATTTTATATAAAATGCACTGCAATTAGTTCTGAATTATTTCTGCAGCTCAATTATTGTTTGAGCTGTCTGTAAATGTACATGAGGTCTATTTGGCGGGTATTGCACATTAAAATTAAATTAGAAAAATGGGACCAATCAAAGTATGCTTATTATACCTAAATAAGTTAAGGTGCTTTTAATGATACCTTGAAGATATCTGGAATGGACGAATATGAATGATTTGTATAAGTAGAAGTGGATTGAACAATTGTTTAATAATATGTATATGAAACAGTTATATAGTGAAAAAACTACGACAATATATGCATATCTAGAATTACTTAAATTATAAGACCAATGTGCAGCCAATCCTCTTCTATTTTTCTTCCCACTGTACTAAACTTTAAATCACCAGTCAACTCCAATTTGAAATAAAGAGACATCTACGATATTTTCAGTGTTGATACTAAACAAACAAATAAATCTGGGAGTTCATCTTATTAGATTGCCTTCTGTAATGTATTGGGTTGCATATAACTTATAAAAAATTATCAATAATATTATACAACCTAATGCTCATAACAATACTTCTTAAAAAAAGAATTAATGTTTTATATGGCACTAGGAGTTCATCCACGAACCAGCCACTATTTTTTTTAAATCTACTATTGGAGACATTCATACATTTGCCTACATTGTACCCATATCCATACCCATGTTGAGACCCAAACCCGGGAAAATTAATGTTAAACCTTTAAATTTTCTGTAATGTTAATAAATGTTGAAAACTAAAAAAAATTATATGTGACACTTCCAAAGATTCGGTCCTGTCTCTTGAATTCCTTGGCATGGATTTAGCGGCAATTCCAGTGATATGGCAAACGTCACCTCCAGTTGGGATGCAATCAAAAATTAAAAAAAGGCAACGATCTTTTATTATTACTTCACTACCATTTGCATTAGTTGCACAGTAAAACGATGATGATTCAACACATTTGTAATATGTTTTATAAAGCTGAGATTATTTATTCTTTATTAAATTTACAGATATTTTACTACAGTAATCCAATTATTTAATAATGCTGCAATGGATTGCACGGTGTCAATCAATAAAAAATTGCTTACTTCATTTTTAGTTAATCGGAAGCAGTACGTTACTGTAAATATTTCTAATTGAGGTCGCTCTAATTGGGACGTATAAACTATACATTTCAAATACCCTTATAGAAAAAACCAAATTGTGACAGATCTGGTGAACATGCTGGCCGTTCAATACTTCCTCGTCGCCTAATTCATCTACCAGGATATATTTGGTCCAAATATTGCCTCACTTGTATATAATAATCCAATGAGTGACTGTCTTGCTGAAATCAGATTGCACTTTCCAATAATTCCAAATAGAGAAACGCATTCAAATTTCTACTCAAAAACCGAGGTCCCACTATTTAATCACCCATTATTCCAGCCCCAACATTGCCTTTTTCTTTATAGTGGGTATGCGTTCCTCGAAATAAATTCGGATTTGTATTAGACCACTATCGAATATTCTGACAATGTGCGTGTCTATTAAAAAAACTTTGGTTCGTCCCTAAAACAAAAATCAAATTAGGTCTGTCAAATATGGTTTCATAGATTCGTTCAAATATGTCTGTAATGCTTCTGAAATGATGCTCTCCAAATGATCAAAATCTTGAAACAGTCCTCGCTCCTGGTAACCTCTTGGTTTGAGTAACCCCTTAAGAAATTATCGAGAGGAGTTAAGTCAGGAGATCTCGCAGGCCAAAAATGATCTGAATATCTGTGAATCAGTTTTTCATTAAAAATATATTTAAGATATTCTCTAACATATAGTTTACGAGCATGAGGCATAACCTTGTTAGAACCAAATAGATTTACGTTCTTTGAAACGTTAAGTCGTTCATAAAGTTATTGATTTTGTAAAAAAATTAAGTAACGATCATCATTTACTGGTTGTCGAAAAAAATATGGCCCAATTAAGTAATTTGTTACTTTTTATTGTTGGAGATAAGTTTATATTTGCTAAGAGATCAAATATACGTTACACTATTTTAAATTAAATACATGGATTATATTAAAAGTAGACACAGGTTTTTTTTAAATATTATTATACAAATATTATCAAATTTACGAAGGCAGGCTCCTAAACCAGTTTACTTCTTTGTAGGCCAGTAACTATTCCTGCTTTAATTTTTTCCGAAGTCACCTCTGACAAATTTTTGTCTCTATATATGCAAAACCTAATCCATTCTTATGAAGAACCATTACAAACTGCTTCATAAGGCCTAGCTGCATATGTAGTGAAGAAAAGGTAATTTTTCTCATTAAACTAAAGTATCGTTAATCACATCCACCTCCTCAACATCCATCTTTTCTCTCTTAAATACAAGAAGCAAGGATATTTGGTGTGGCTACTTTGCTGTCCATAAAGAAAGTTTACCATTTTTAAGCACATATAAATCATCCGTTGTTGTTCGTGACATTTTATATTCTCCAAGACCAAAGATATGATGTTATTTTTTTCATTTTCGTTGAGGTATTGAACCTTATTTGTTCCCATTATGTAAAAGGGAATTATTCAAATTTCGCTTTGAATCGTCAATAAATATGAATTGATCATCTCGAAAATTTTCAAAAATACCCATTTTTCCTAGGAGTCTTTTAATTTCTGACAAAATAAAAAAAAAATTTGAGAGGAGTAGGATAACAGACCCTTTTCTTTTTTGCGGTAAAAGGTAATTTTGTGGTGTGGTCTTTTAACTGAAATTACAATGTATGTATACCTAGTTAGGTATACCGAATATTTTGAAATTTTGAACTGACTTATGAATTCATGATCATTGATTTCCCGATTCCATTAAAACGCTATAGAAATTTGATTTTCAAATGGAACACCCTATATATTTTCGTATTTTTAGATTCTACGGGTCAAAAAATATTTGAGTATCAAATATTTTGAAAATTATTTATTTTTTAAAAGTCTTTTTATTCAATGTAAATGTTTGGAATATGGTTCAAACTATTTAAAAAATGTGCAAAATAATATGATTTCGAAAACACTAACTCTTTTTCGCCTTTTTTAACGAAAACTCGTTTATTTATAACAGAATTTATAGCGGGTTATCCTTGTGGTAAATTTCGCTTTTAATAACAATTTAAACGATGTACAGAAGTAAATTACGAGTATATACTTCTGAATGTTGAAAATTTAAATAAACCTGTATTAATTTGTGTTAAATATTTTACTTAGTTTGATGAATCAATAAAGAAATTTAGAAAAACTGGACAACCAATTTAAAATAATGACAATCGATTTAAATGAATATAAAATAAAATATAATGCATAATCAAATTTCTTAATGTCAAATAATTGAAATATAGCACGTGCTCTCGAAACAAACTCGATCGGCGGTAATTCATTAGTTTTTAAGAAAATATTTTTTATTGAATAAAAAATACCGTTACATTAAAAAAACATTTTTCCATAAGCAAAATAATATTTGACATTTGAATTATACAATTTTTTTCTATAAAATCCAAAGATGCAAAAATATACAGTGAGTTTAATTCATAAATATGTTTTATAGCGTTTTTATTACGGAAGTCGGTTATCTTGAGTTTTTACGTCATGTTGTCTAAAAACTAATTCTAGAATGATCATACACAATTTGAAATAATCAGTTGGTTGGTTTAAGTTATAAGTTATAAATAAATCGGTTTGAGCCACTCAGGTTTTTACCGACTACTTATAACTATTAAATTAAATACAATTTCATTTTCATTTACGATGTAATTTAACAATTATCATAGAATTTATAATACCATCACGTCGATTATACTTATCAGTGCTAAATAAAAAATAAGAAAATTACAGCTATACCTTTCTTTTTCTTACTTTTTTAAAATTCATAAGATCTAATTAAGCGACCGTGAAGATGAAATAATAATACGATTTTGAAAAAAAATACATTATGGCCAAAACTAAGAATAGTAGTATACCAAAGTAATTTACAAATAGTAAAGCAATATTTTTATCAGTATTAACACTTTGGCTGCCATACACTATCGTACTATTTACATTTTTTGTATTTTGCATTTATTATACTTGATTACTTCTTTTTTATTTATAAAACACTCAATATTAAATACGTTTATTTAAAAATAATGTACATAATAAAAACCACTACCATTAAGCAAGACCAGTAAAGTTAAGATATATTTTATAAAGGTAATATCCTATGAAAAATAAGACTAATCCTTTCGCAAATATATCCAAAGCATACATGCTGAAACAAAATAACATTCAATTAACAAAATACATGTCGGTATTTAATAAAAATAAATAAGATTTTTGAAAGACATTTAAAAAGTTAATAGTTTCATTATTCATAACACCAGTGTGTCCAATATTAACGATAATATTCCGAATAAAAAAGTGTTATTTATTGTTAAAAACATATATTAAATACCAAAATTTATGTCAAATATGTGTGACAAATATCAAAACCAAAATC
Source organism: Hermaeophaga mercurialis (assembly GCA_951812935.1). Lineage (NCBI taxonomy): Eukaryota > Metazoa > Arthropoda > Insecta > Coleoptera > Chrysomelidae > Hermaeophaga > Hermaeophaga mercurialis. The sequence goes on along the minus strand of OX638362.1, from coordinate 34,019,691 downwards.
ACAATCAATGTCAAAGTTATAAATTTGTTATACAAGATATCCAGAAATAAAGCTCAAAATTTTAACTGTAGATCCTAAGGAAAAATAGGAAAACTCTTCATATAAAATATGTTAAAATAATCTTTATTTGTCAACTGACGGCTTCTTAAAGGGAGGCTCAAAAACCTTTTAATAAGATTTTTGTTAAGAATTCAAAATGTAAACAATAATATTTTCATAAGATAATTGCACATTCTAAGTGAGGTTATGGGGATTTTTCTTACCCTGATTGTAATTAGCAACTGCCACGTAGCTAAAATACTCGTATTATACAGTAACATCCTGTCACAGTTTGACATTAAAATTTTGTCCGAGTCTGTCAAGTAGTTTTCATTTAGTGTCTTATCAAAGTTTGAAAGTTGTCGGTGTTTGAAAAAGTGGAGAAAACTGAGATTCGAGACGTGATAAAATATTCTAATATTAAAGGTTTAACAACTGCAGAGGTTAAAAATGAAATATATTCTGCGTTAGGTGAATTTTCTCCATCATTCAACATGGTTAAAAAGTTGATGGCGGAGTTTAAACGTAGGCGTACAAGCATTAAAGATGCACCACGTCCAGGAAAACCGAAAACCGCAACTTCTGCTGAACTGGTCGAGCAAATCCACAGAACAGTACTGCAAGATCGTAGATTAAAGTTGGATGAGGTAGCAGAGATTGTAGGGATTTCAAAAGAGTGGGTACATCATATCCTTCAAGAAGTTGTAGGCACGAGAAAATTATCGGCTAGATGGATGCCGCGATTCCTTACCCCTGAACAAAAAATCACATCTGAGCTATGTTTGGATCTGTTTCAACGCAATCAAACAGATTTTGAGCGCCCATTCATAACAGTGGATGAAACTTGGATACAGTTCTTTCAGCCGGAAAGGTGATGGCGACCGTTTTCTGGGACGCAAAAGGAATTCTTTTGGTTGACTACATTGAAAAAGGAAAAACAATAAACAGCGAATACTACGCTAATCTACAAGAACACCTCTACCAAAAACTTCAAGAAAAAATACCCTGATTTGGCACCGTAGGACTTCAGCCTATTCCCGAACTTGAAGACATTTCACGCGGAAAAGAAATATGCTTCAGGAAGTGATTGAGCGATAAATAGTTATTTTGAAGAGTTGCCAGATTCTACCTACAGGGATAGGTTAAAGAGTTTGGAATATCGATGGACCAAGTACATTTAACTAGAAGGAGATTATGATGAAATATAAAAACAAATGTATTCTTCTAAATTATTGGTTTCTTTTTTAGGGCACGAATGAATCAAATGCTATGGAAGCTACAAAGAAATATCTGAAAATAATTTTTAGGTTTGTAACACAACCAGCAAGAGGCGTATCAGTACTATATAGTAAAACATAATATTTTTCTATTTATTTTTCAAATTCATTAATAATATCCAAACGGCTGACTCAAATTGAATCGGTGACACATCGTTTGAAAGGGTTTTTTTGGTCTACCTGCTGATAGACCAAGAACAGTAAGTTAGTTCCTGCACGAGTTGCAAGAGGGCGCCAACTGAAAATCGTTAAAAAACAACAATTAATGAAGTAAGTGACAGTTTTATGTTTTTAATGCGATGGTGTACTTACTACTATTTAAATTAACAAACAAAAAACTTAAACTTAAACAGAAAAGTAATATTATAATAATATGATTTTTAAATGTTATCTCAAATGTTCTATTCTATAGCATTAAAGCCATAAAAGTGGCAATCACTTTGTTAGTTCTTTTTAGTCATTTTCTGTTTGTAAGTATCTAATACAGCGTAGAAATTAAACATTTTCACGTAGGGGCGAGCCCTTTACCGTAAGTAAGAAGAACTTAACAATATTTTTTGCAGATAAAAACACGTGAATGTTTCATTTGATTTGCATTAAAACATACGAGGGTGGTTCAATAAATGTTTGTTTTTTTTGTGATATCTCCGAAACAAAGAAATATATTGACCTGTGGTTTCCTCTTTTTTAATGGTAACATTTACTTTGTTTTACGCTATTTTAAAAATTATACGGCTGCATTTGAAATTTTTGAATAATAAATGATAAATTAAGAACATGTTTGATGTATGTCAAATAAACAAATATTGACAGATTTAAGAAATGTTTTATAAAAAATTTTCAAATATTAAGGAATATAAGTAATTAAAAATAGAATTTTTGAAATATTCAAAAAATAATTTAGTTAAAATATCGTAGTATAACAAAAAAGGAAGAATTAACGAAATTTCAAATCAGGAAGATTTCTTCGTGGAAAAATTTAAGAGAATTTCAGTGACTAGTATTAGGTTCGGACAAGAATTAGAAAATTAATTATATTCTGTTAAGAAGTTACGTAGAAAAGGAACGTACAGAAATTTGGTAACTAAAGTGTGTATTTTTCTGTTATTTTTAAATTATTTTTTGCGTTTTTATATACGTTTACTATTCGTTTAAGGGTAAAGATTTCCTTTTATGTTTATTCTCATGTATAACAAACGTTATGTTTCATATAGATTTACAAAAACGTATAATTCAATTTATTTAAACGTTTCAAAAGCCTAACTTGCTACCCATTCCTCAAATATTTTTATTTTTATTCATTTTATAATCCAGAAATTTTTTTTTCATTCTATTATCGATACCGAAACATTTTTTCCTCACATAACATAATATTTTTAATAGTTTTCGAGTCAAGCAAAAACAAATGACCGTCCTTGTAATGTTCTTTTTAAGTGAAGAAAATATTTTGATTAAGGCTACTAGATTTTTAATTTTGAAATCACATGAAAAATGTCGTTTATTATGCAAATAATAATAAAATTTAGAATATCTTTTAATTAATTATTTCGCCCTGCATTAAAAATTCGTTCAATTTAACCGTCAATATTTGGAGTCGGTTTAGAATAAGTAACATTTTTTGTGTGGTCTCTAAAGAAAAAGTTCTGGCAGATTCGAATCCGGGAATCGAGGCAGCCATCTCCTTGTTGCTTAATAGCCTGTTTCAATCCAGTCGTTTCTAAAATTCTGTGAAATATCAAAATTGCATCGTAGTGAAAGTCAGCTGCAGCCTGTTAAGTCAAAATATGTTCTTCATTTAAAATAAATTCCAATACACAGATATTTATTTTTTTTCCAAAATGATTGTTAATACTAATTATTTTTCAAAAAAACAAAGTTTTAGAATCGATGGGCATAATAGCATATGAGCAGTGTAGGCGAACCGTAGGGCAGACCTGGGGATTATCACTCAAAGTGGTCATGTGGATCTACACTGGAATTATAAGGCCTATGCTAACCTATGGGGCCATTGTATGGGGAACTAAAACTCTCTAAACAACGGCCATCCAAAAACTGAATCACATACAAAGGATTGCTTGCTTAAACAACACGAGCCATAAAAATCACGCCAACCATTGCAATGGAAGTGATGCTCAACTTCACCCCTCTTAACTTACTCGTCAAAGAGGTTTCGGTGAAGGCTATCTCACAACTACGTACCGTTGGCCTCCTTACCGAGGTGGGGATGGGAAGATCAACTAAATCAAGAGAGGGAGAAGGAAGGTGCAATATGCATCTACACCGAAGATTCAAAAACTGTAAAAGGCTCAGGTTGTGGAATATATTCCAGATTCTTAAACCTCAATATGAAATAGGCCATGGGAAAGAACGCCTTAGTGTCCCAGACGGAACTAACTGGCATATCCCTGACCGCAAAAGAAGCCAACAGAGGAATCACTGGAGAAACTATATTAATTTGCACCTACACCACACAAGCGCTACTAGCCCTGCTAGTGATGGAATACCACAAAGTCCTAAAGGAAGCCACAAACGACAACATGGTCATCTTGAGGTAGATTAAAGGACGTAGCAAAATAAGAGGCAACCACATTGAGGACTGCTTGGCCTGGAGAGCCGCTGGTATTAATATTCTCATGCCGGAGGACTTCTATGGTCTGCCAGTGTCAGTAACAGCGGGTCGGGTCAAAGCTTATTCCTATGCCCAAAACTACTTTGGAATATCCTGCTTCACAAAAATATCTGACAATGACTAGAAGGAACCTCCCGTTAACAGTAGGGCTTCTGACACCTAAGCAAATACCTCCATACCATGGGGCTAAGCGACACGTCTTTTTGTAGGGGATGCGGAATAGAAGACGAAACTGTGGAACATCTCTTTTGTGAGTGCCTAGAGCTATCGTCAATTAGAAAGTCCGTGTTCGGCGAACCTTGACCCACACTTGCCGAGCTCAGGGAGATGTCTCCAGGAGACGTGGCCACCTCGAAAGGGTAGGATGGTGAGTAGCCTAGAGATAAACAATTCCCTTGGGAGGAAGCACAAAGGGTAAGCTGTGGCCTAGGTGCAGTGGGGCAAGCCCGCCCTTCCGACTTTACAGATACCGATACAGATAGAATCGATGGGGAATTTTATTTCTAAAACATTCAAAAACACTTCGATAACACAGGAAAATAAAGTATTGCCTAAATAACAATGGTAAGTGACTTATTGATTTATTAAAATATTTTGTTTCCTGCAGATATAGTTCTTAAAAAAATGAGGGCTCTTTTACAAGGGTGTAAATTGATAAAAAAAAAATTAATTTGAAAAATTTTACATGAAGAACTTCCTTTGAATTTTGTCACAGAATCTAGAGTTAAATTTTTCAATTTCAAAAACCGCAAATGGCACAAGTCGATAATATACAACAAATTTACTATAATGTACTTACAATTTCATAGTTAACTTCGCTGAAGGTAACATGTCATCAGTTTCTTTTAAAAGTGCTCTTCTGCAGTGTAACACGCAATCAGTTAAATATTGATGGACGTCTTTTAGATCAGATAGTAATTGATAATTCTCTAACTCCGTTTTATTTAATTTAGTTCTCATTGTTTCGATACTATTTGTTTCAAAATTCCATGGCCTATTTATATAAAACTGGTACATGTCAATTCCCTTTAGTATCCTCAATTGGATCGAAAGTAACCTACAAAAAAGAAAATTTTGCATATTTTCACTATACTAAAAATGTATATGATAAATAGATTAAGTTTTCGCTGAGATTACTGGGACATCACAAATATATGATGGATATTTAAACAGGGAAAGTAATTTCTTTTACATAATAAAAATATTTGTGAAAAACAATCTAAAAATAATAAGTGAATCAAATAATAGAATTTATTGTTGCTAACCGGCTCTTTAGGTAGTAGTCCTATTCTAAATTGCAAAATTGACAACAAAGTTCATAAAAATCCAAAAAAAAGTACATCTAAATTTGTATTTTCTTTTTGAGATATATTGACAACAACTGAACAGAAAAAATAAAACACAGGTTCGTAATGGTATTCGAGAAATACCTTCCAATAAAAACGAAACAAAATTTTGTGGAAAAAATAAAAACAGATTTATTTTTCCTTCAAAGAGTAATAGAAACCGTTACGTACACTGTAAAGTGTGACACTATAATTGAAAGCTAATCTTATTACAACATTCTTTGGATATTTTTTTCATTTATTGCATTTTTTCATTAAGCCTAACTTAAAGACTTACACTGGTTTTTGACCAAATATAATCAGCAGAAAATCGATTAGTAATGCAGGAATTATTTGGAAGAGAACTGTCGTTATTTTATTGTAGAATTTACTTTTTGTTGGTCCACCTCCGGGATACCATAGTATTCTATTGAATGGAACTCTCTTTTTCACAACTTCTTTGGCTATATCGAAGATTTTTTCCCATGTGATTTCAAGATCGCTTTGGGGCATGCATACATTGAATATATACTTCGGATCTCTGAAAAACATCAAAAGTTTATTAAAAATTTTAAATTTAGTTTATGAATCTACTAGTGTGATAAAAAGTAAAAAGAAACTTCAACATTGAACATGATACAGGAGAAATATCTATATGCATACATAACAGATATAACAATCCAACCAAAGACTATACTAGTTTTGGGTAAACATAATAGTTGAATAATAAATTCTTACTAAATGTTATTTATTAAATTGACAAATCGCAAAATTAAATAATTGGCTATTGGATGATTCGAATATCTTTAAAACGAAACGGCCGATGTTAATGAAATTTTGCAAGTAAGTGCAATGGGGCAAAATGCAGCTGATGTACATTTTTTGTTAATAATGTACTTCCGGTTTAACCAGAAATACCCTCAACTTTTTTAATTTAAATGAGACACTCTGTATATTTTTGCACTTTCAAGTTTTTATACATTAGAATAAAATAACATTTAGATAATCAAATTGATATTGTTTGTATTAATAGTAAGAAATAAACGAGTACTGTCTAGTAGGTAACTGTAACAAGATGGAGCACTTCCCCACTATGATAGACGGGTTAGGGATTTTCTGGATGCGAATTTTCCAAATCTATGGATTGGACGTAGAGGATTCATAGAGTGGTCTGCTTTTTCCCCGGATCTAAGCCCATTATATTTTTTCTTTGGCGTTATCTAAAATCACGTGATTACGTTAAACGACCAACACCTTGCAGAAATTGAGACAAAGCATTATTGATGAATGTGAACTAATACGTGGAGAAGTGTTGGAAAGAGTGACTCAAGAATTTTTTAATAGGCTGGCTAATTCAAGAAATTATAACTTGCGTCGACATATACTCAACTCCTGTAAGAGTATTGATCGTTGGGCAATTCCCAAAAAAAGACTAAGGCCGGTGGGTGTTGAAATATTGGAAAATGGTGTTAGCAAAATAAATCATGCTTTCGAGAATAGAATTTCTTCATATAGATTTTCCAGTAATATTAAAACTAATTATAAGGATTTCTTAAGTGAAGTTAAACCAAAAGTGCCACCGACTAAACCACGGTTCCATAAAAGTGAATTTTGAGGTATTTGGAATCTACGTTAAACCAGGTTTATCTGAAATCATGTCCATGAATACAGCCAATAAAATTATCACTTCTTCTTCGACTTGACTTTAGACGACCTTTATGAAGAATTTAAAGATGAAATCATGACGCAGGCATCTGAGTTCCAAGAGAAAGACTCCAATTGGGCGTTACAAGAGATAATGTTTTAGGATGTGAACATTAACAAATTTAGTGCTATTTCTGCTTCTTCTTATATTAAAGTGCCTATTCAGATAGCTAGAAAAAATTATATTTTAAATATTTTGAATAATGACAATGCTTGTTTTGCTTGGTCAGTGAACGCTCACATTTTTCCATCAGATGGAGATCCCACTAAACAAGAATCTAATCCACCCTATGATACGTTGCTGGGTTTTTCTGGCATTGAGTTTCCAGTGAAGTTAAACGATATTCCAGTGTTTGAGAAACTGAACAAAATTTCTATAAATGTTTACGGATTAGAGCGTTATTATAAAGATAATAAAAACAATTGCGAAATTGTTGGACCTCTGCATTTTACTTCCGAACGAAAACCTACTCATGCGAATCTTCTGCTGATATCAGATAAAGATGAAAACTCTCACTACTGCTTACTTACGGATTTTTCTAGCTTAGTAAGTAGACAGAAAACAAAAAAACACAGAAGAATATATTTCTGTGATGGTTGTTTACAATCTTTTACAAATATGGTGACATTACAAAAGCATGAAGAAAATGATTGCGTACATGTAAAAAGTGAATTACCTACAACAAATTTAAAAACTAATAAGTGCGGTGAGTTGATACCTGAAAATATTTTAAAATTTACAAACTTTTAAAAGGATGTGAAACCAATGCTTCCTTTATCCACTGAAGAAAATCCACGATCTGAAAATGTTATAAAGTGTCACATTTGCGAGAAAGGCTTTGATGTGTTTAATAAAAAGTGAGGGACCATTGCCATTTAACTGGAAAATTTAGGGGAGCAGCACATAATTCCTGTAACTTGAATTTTAAGATCCCTTCATTCATACCAGTATTTTTCCACAAACTCCCGAACTATGATTGTCATCTATTTAGCAAAGAACTCGTATCAAAAGGTGAATCCATCTCAGCCATAGCACAGACTAAAGAAAAATACATATCTTTTTCTAAATCAATTTTGGTTGAGAAGTCCAATACTCCAAAAGTGAAAGACACCTACATAAAACTTAGATTTGTTGATTCATTCCGATTTTTATCAAGTTCTTTAGATAAACTAAGTGAAACTCTGGATTCTGGACAATGTAATGAAACTAGAAAACATTTCTCAATTCAGTTCAATTTGATGAGACGTAAAGGTGTTTTTCCATATTCATATGTAGACTGTTTTGAAAAGTTGAGTGATGTTGAATTACCCTCCAAGGATAAGTTCTTTGATACTTTAAAAGGAGAAGATATTTCAGATGATGAGTATAAATGAGCTCAAAGGGTTTGGAATACATTTAATTGTAACACACTTAAAGATTATATATAGTATGCTATATTTGAAAACTGATGTTCTTTTATTGACTGATGTGTTTGAAAACTTTAGAAAAGTGTGTCTTGAGAAATATAAGCTGGATCCTGCCCAGTACCTAACCACCCCTTCTCTAAGTTGGGACGCTATGTTACGATATACAAAAATCAAACTTGAACTTTTAACTGAAATAGATATGTTACACTTTTTTAAGAAGGGAATAAGATGGGGTGTTGCGCAATGCACAAAGAGAAAAGCTATTGCAAACAACAAATTTTTACCTAACTATGATCCGTTAAAACCTGAAAGTTACATAATGTATTTAGACGCTACAAATCTCTATGGTTGTGCAATGAAAAAGTTTCTGCCGTATGGAAATTTTAGATGGCTCAGCGAAAATGAAATTGATAACTTTAAATGTTATGAGTGTAAAAGAAGATTCTTCCGAAGGTTATGTCTTAGAAGTGGATTTAGAATATCCAACCAGTCTACATGATGCTCACAATAGTTTACCCGTATGCCCTGAAAATACCCCAAGTTGATTCCAAACTTATATAATAAAACCAAGTACGTTATCCATTACCAAAACTTGAAGCAGTATCTAGATTATGGATTAAAGCATAAAATGATTCATAGAGTGATAAAATTCTTCCAGTCAGTATGGCTCGAAGGTTATATTGACTTAAATACCAATTTACGAAATAACGCAAAAAATGAATTTGAGAGAGACTTTTATAAACTTCTTATCAATGCGATCTTTGGTAAGACTATGGGGAATGTAGAGAAGAGGAAGGACATACGCCTCTGTTCAACTTGGTAGCCGTACAATTAAACAAATTAAGGTAGTTTATGATAAACCTCTTTACATCGGATTTTCAATCCTAGGCATTTCCAAGACCATAATTTATGATTTTTATTATGATTACATAAAAAAAATATATGGAAACAATGCGGAGCTTCTCTATACAGATACAGACCCTTTGATTCTAGAAGTATTTACAAATAATTTTTATGCTGATATGAAGAATAATATTCAGTATTTTGACACTTCCAATTATCCTGTTGATAATATTTATGGTATACCAAAGTCAGTGTCCATCATTGGAAAAATGAAGGATGAATTCAAAGGAATCCCATATGAATCTTTTTATGGAACGGGTGCTAAAGCATATTGTGTAAAATTAGCAAAACCACTTAAAGAAGATGAAGAACAGTCGAATATATTAAAAAAGCTAAAGGAGTATCTAAACACATCTAAACAACTAAAACACAATTACATTTGAATGATTATGTTATTATAGTTGAAAATGATGGTATAATTTTTAGGAAAATGTTTGTTTTCCTTTCAAAATTACATACGATATATACAGAACTTAAAAATAAAGTTGCTTTATCTTCCAAAGATCATAAGAGGTACGTAATTCCGAATGATGTTAATACGCTGGCATGGGGGCATCTGCTCATTTCTCCAGAAGCACATCATGGTACTATCAATGACTTGCTTGAGGAACTGGATAATATAGATGTAAATGATTTGTAACATGTTTCAGAAATAAATTGTATTTACAATAAATTGTTTTATTTATAAAAATATGTTATATTTTACTCTCGCTGAAGAGCAAATTTACAAAGGTGACATCTATCTTGGGAACTTGGAGGACCATCAACATGTGTTCTCCATTCTGGTCGATTACGGTGAATAAAACATGGCAGTTTAGTAGAGAGATGGAAATTTTGTCTATATTCTTTTGGTATTTTATACCATAAGTATAAGAGCTCATAAGGACTTGCTTTCTCCAGTAAGTAATTCAACGGAAAATATTTGAGTTCCTGTTCCGTAAATTTAAAGAGTTGTTTTTTACGATTCCTATGTTTACTTATTAAACATTCAGTACAGTATTTTTTTTTCAAAGGATTCATAATAATACTAATGATTACCCACATTCTGTACACTTTTAAATTTAAAAGACAAATGATAAAATATTGCTTTGTTATTTATATATATTTATTTTTTTACAAAATCTTTCTCTATTAGTAAATACATTTTTTCATTTTTTATCAAGTTCATTAATAAGCTTCTGTTGATTCTCTTGAAGATTATTCTTTTCTGGCTTACTTTTACCATATTCAAAAGAATATACGAAGACGGAGAGGTAATTTATGACGCCAGTAACCCTCTTTGGTTGTAGGAGTCCAATTCTGTACATGTTGTAAACACTAAATTGGCCTACTTTGATTGCATAAACGTCCACAGTAGCCGATAAACACAGAATTATTACACCCACAATTCTTTTGAACTATAGTTTTATAACTTAAACGACTTTGACAAACACTGCAAATTTTCTCTTCTATTATATTAAATTCATATTTTGCTGAGAGTAAACTTTCATAAGATATGTTAACAACTAATAAAAAATATTTCTTTATATAACTTATAAATGATGTTAAAATAACGAATTAGATAAGAAAAAACCGTTAGGGAGGGATATAAATAAGAAAAATAAAATATTATGTAATATCTAAAAATAAAACAACTTATTGCACTATATATTATTTATTCGTGCATTAAAATATTATTATACAAAAAAATACGTTTGATAAAGCACAAGCACACTTCTCGCTAGTATGATAAAAACATAATGGTTTATCTAATTCCAATGAAGGAGATTCATCAAACTCATAAATAGGAACTTCACAGTATTTTCTAATATAATCTGCTTTTTCCTTGCCCTTAACATAAACCATTTCTGCATTTTCTGTTAGTTTTTCAATAATGGAGGCAAACTGATACACAGGAGTAAAACCGTTATTCCAATGAATACAATATTAATTCTTAATTAACCACACTGCTTGTCCATGTAAATCCGGTTGTAGTAGATTTAATGCAAAAGGTGGTTTAAATATATAGTGACTTAGCCGAGCTCTATCATATGCGGCTAATCCTTTAACCAAAAATTTATTATTTTCTATTTTAAAACATTGAATATCAACTACTAGTCGCATATTTTTAGTCTTTTAAATAATTTTATCAATTCTTTCATCTGCTCATAAAACTCTATATCTTTCTTTAATTTTTCTAGATCTTGTGAAAATTTGTCACGTCTTTCTTCGAAGAACATTGTGCACAAACTGATAGTTATAATATTGCTTTACAATTTTAGTGGTGGGGTTATAGGAAAATTCCTTTTCATGCAATATTAGACAATAAGCGGAAGTGTCGGCTGTGGTTGGCTGTTTTGTGTCAAACTCGATTCGAAAAACAATACTTCCTGCTTGTACGACCTCCATCTGTCTTGCACAATCGATGTGAATTAATGGACCTATATCTTTGAATTGTTGCGGATTAAAGATAGGTTGATTGGTTTTAAGATGATAATAGCTTTCTTGAAAATTGGCAAACATTTCATATAAAGTAGCAAATCTATTAGTATCAAAGTTAATATACATGTCGTTGTACGGAAATCGTTCGGAATTTAAGAAAATTCGTTTATTTGTGAGATTACAATGGTGAAATTGACTCATATTTGCCTTTATTTTTCCTTTCCTGTTTTTTTGGAAACCTATGATTACGTGTCGAGGACTTTCCAATTTTGAACTTGTTTTGACGACCCACGTGTGTCTAGTAGAATTATTTAATGAAGGATACTCAATGATTTGCCAAGATCGAAATTTAATAGGTAGGTCTGTATTACTTTTAGCAATGTTTGTTAAACGAAGTTGATGACATAAACTCGGTGTTACTTGTGGCACATTTCAATATAATTTTGATATTTCGATTTTTGGCTTTTCAGTTTCATCAACACTGATAACAGCAGCAATATCATCATTCGAGCGAATTAGGACTCATTCTTGTTTCATGTTCATAATAATTCTGTTGTAATCTTCAAAGAAACCACTCAGTAACTTTAAAGGAATACAGACGTTAAAATATCCTTGTGAGTCTACTAAAATCTGTTCATCTTCTAATTTTAAGTTACGGGTACCATCCTTTTCAATATTTTGCATCGGTTTTGGGAACCATTCAACCATTTTGATGTAAAATACTCTCGTTTTCATTAAGACTCAAATAATTTTTTATAGTAGATACAAGTCCAATATGCCTCACAGAATCAATTACAACACCGTTTAATTCATATATAAGTTCACGAAATAAATATGTAATTCCATAATTAATAAATTTCAGTTAGGGTGACGTGTTGTTTCTCAAATCCAAATATTTGGTTAAGTGAGTTGGAATGTTCAAAAGATATATATCGATTAGAGCGGAGAGATGTTAGGGTTGTATTCAAATCAGGAGTTATTTCCATATGTGCATTACTTTATTTTCCAGACACATTTTTATTTAAAATATTTACAATATCATCTAGTTCATATGCTCCGGTTGGTATTTCAAATGTTTGTAATGTTGCTCGATTGCCCAATAAAAAAACATAATTAGTTTCATCAATATTAGGAATACTATTAAAACTATTAAAATTTACTAAACCAATTTCATATTCTGTATTGTCGTCTAAATATATTGCCGAACTTAAATTATAACTCAATATTGAAGATGTTCCAGTTAAAGTAAAAGAGTAAGACATACTGAGTGATTGAAGTAATTCTTTCAAATGATTAATATATCTTTTTGTAATGATTATATAAAAAGTTGAGAGATTGGACTCTGTCATAATTGTAGAATATATAAGACTTTACTATCGCTATTAAAATAATTAACTAATTCTATTGGTGGGGGTAAATTACCATAGCTGTCAAAGTATATGATGTTTTTATTATCTTTTACATAAGATGTCCAATGTGTCCCTTCACCAGAGTTTAAATCAAAGTGTACTATTCCGCTTTCATATTTAGGAATTTTTTTAGTTTAAGTGTTTTTCATAAATACTTCTCTAAAATACGGAACTTTTAATATTTTCGCGAAATGGTTCAAATCTATGTTAGTAAGAACTCGACTAGGTAAATTCAGTTTTTTGCCCCGTATCCTTTATATGCTCTTAAATATAGGCTTTTCCCTTTTTCTAAAACCATATTATGTCTTTTCATTTCTTCGAGTTGCAATTGATTTACTTTTGAGTCATTAATCGCTTTCACAATCCCTGCTATACCTCCTCCTATAGCGACCAAAGCACCTAAAAGTGGTAGCAAAAGCGGTAAAAATCCGCCCTTTTTTGGAGCTCGAATTATGCGCTTCTGTTTTTTTAATGACCCTCCCGTTTTCGATTTTCGATTCTTTTTCAACCCCATTCCAAGCTTCGTTTTTCCTTTCATTGCTGTTGTTACCAACCAGGTCGCCGCTTTTTCTCCTAAACGAGCGTCTTTAGATTTAACCCTATCCCAAGTAGAGTTTTCTAATATTTTATCCGCTATATGACGTTCTTGAATATTGTTGGTTTGCGAATATCTAATATCGTGATTCTTACAAGCTTCGTCAAGTTTATTTATACCTTCATCTCCTCTGATTATTCTCTTATCGAATCGGGTTCTAGGTCCACAATATTGGTACCCCGGAATATGAGCTTCAAAATTAAGTTTATTTATCAAAGAATTCTAAAGACTACGTCCTCAATGTGAGCTATTTCGCTTACGGGTACTCATTGTGGTATTTATATAAAGCAGGAGCCTTTATATACCTTCACTCAAAAATGAAGATTGAAAAGCAGTGCATCTCTTTACCAATTAAAAATTATGATTTTAGTTTTAATGGTAACGAGGTAGGAAAACATGTATATTTATTTGGCGGTAATTCTAAACGTGGATTAATTGCCGGACCAAGTGATTCGGGAAAAACCAATACAGTGTTATCACTAATTGAACACCCTAATGGATTAAGATTTGAAAATCTCTACATATATTCTAAGAATCTATCTCAACCAAAATATCAGTATTTGAGAAACCTTGTAAAACCCATACATGAACTTGGATATGAAGAATACAGTGACGTCAAGGATGTTGTTTCCCCTGAAAATATTAAAAACAACTCATTAATAATATTTGATGATGTAATTACATCTGATCAAAATATTATTCAAAGTTTCTTTTGTTTTGGTCGACATAAACAAACTGATTATTTTTACATATGTCAAACATACTCGGCTATCCCAAAACAGTTAATACGAGAACGCTAATCTTTGAATTGATTTTCAACAAGATTTGACTAATTTACGTCATATCTATGATGACCATGTAAATATCGATATGTCATTTCAAGATTTCACAGACATTTACCAATACTGCTGGAAAGATCAATTTGGATTCCTTGTTATTGATAAGGATTGCGGTATACCATCGGGTAGATATAGAAAAAATGTTGACATATTTATTAAAGTATAAAAACACGTACTAAACATAAAACAATTATTTAATATGGATCCTCAGACAACTAAACAACTTATTAAAGCTAGAGAATCACTAAGGAAAAAATATAAAAGTTTAAAAAGTGACATAGCCAAATCTCAAACACAACTCGAGAAAACATATAAACCGATAACTGAACGTCTTAAAGAATTATTTTCAACTTTGGCAAAGCACTCATTTAAACAAGAAATCGAAACTCCAAAACTAGAAAGAACCCCAAAAAATGTATATCATAAAATAGCATTTGATACATCTCCTAATTTAGAAAGTACTGGAATAAATGAGCCTTTTTTAACAAATGAAGAAGTTTTTGGATCAAGAATTAGTAATGAAGAACCATCAAATGATCAATTTATAGACGATAGTATCAGACAATTTTATCAGGCAGTAAATAATCCAGAAGTTTATGAGTAATACATTAATGGTTTTCATACATTACCTAGAACATATACCGATGGGGCTATTTGAGATGTTGAAGGAGAATATGATCATGAACTAGGAGTGTTCCATGATCAAATAAATGAAAATTTTTATTGGCAATTCAGAACTTGATTTTGATGGTCCCAACATTATAATCAATGGTATCAAGTATCTTGGTACTCCCGGACTTTATGAATTACTTTTTAAGAAAAATCCAACTGGGTATACCGCCACAGATATAGACAATTATTCAGATATAGCAAAAAGAACAAATTTATTTCATAGAGAGTACAAAGAAGACTTACCGATTAAAAAATTTCCTAATAGCATAAAACATAAGTATTAAGATATTGTTAAAACTAGGGAAGAACAAAAAAGACGTGGACTGCAACCTCGGTTCAGGCTCGAATATCTTCTCTACCAGAATCACTAATTACTGGAGTCCTTACCAGACATAAGGCAAGAAAAGGATCTGGTCTAATGGAATATAATAATAATTCTATCGATTACAAATATTTTAATGATTACAATGAAATCATTGAGATGTTACAATTATTGGTTGTTTCAGAGAATGCAGGAAACACAGGTGTTCACAATGAAATTGTATCCATAATCGAGGAGTTGCGTGAAGGCGGAATTATTGCATAAATATGTGTTCTAGTCTTACTTGTTCGTTAGTATCATCCGACAATGCCAATCAATAAGTTTGGTAGTCATTTTTTAAGCGAGTCAGGCTCTTCCGTAATTAATCTCACTTCACCCTTTTATTTGTGCCAATCGGTAGGTTTTCATAGTAAATGCTTCGTCAATATTAGAGGTGTTAGAAACGGGTTAAAAAGTAAAGAATATTATATTTTGGACACTCAAAAAACTACCACGCTGTTCCCTGTGAGTGGAAAAATTGAATACATCCGATAGTATGGAGCTATTGGAGATGTTGAAATAAATAAAATAGGCTATCCTATAAATAATCTACTATTTGGAAAAAACATTTCTAATGGGGATCAAATTAAATTTAAATAATAAGTAATACAGTGTCCAATTGAAAAAAATGTCTAAATCTCAAGTTGTTGATGAACTACATAAACCTGCAAGAAGAAACTTCAAAAGACGACATGTCATTATTAAGGAGTTGAATGACTTGATACAAGCAGATTTAGCTATAATGATCCCATATGCTAAACAGAATAGTGCTTATAATTATATTTTAATCGTTATCAATGCATTTAGTAAAATTGTATAGGCTGTACCCTTAAAAACAGAATCAGGAAAATATATTGTTGCAGAGATGAAAACTATATTAGCTCAGACGAAAAATACTCCCAAAAATTTACAAACAGATAACGGAACTGAGTTTTATAATAATGATTTTAACCAACTAATGAAAAAATATGGTGTCAACCACTACAGTAGTTTTTCTAATCTCAAAGAAAGTATTGCCTAAAGAGTAATAAGAACCCTTAAAAATTTATTATGGAAACAGTTTAGTTTACAAGGCTCTTACAAGTGTTATTACATGTTTTACCCGAAATTATTAAAAAATACAATAACTCTAAGCTCTCGAAAACAGGAGCTGTGCCTAGTAAAGTTAACCAAAAAAATGCTAAAAACATATCGGCATTTAATAATTTGAAAACTGTTGATGTACGAAAAC
The DNA here is from genome assembly GCA_951812935.1 of Hermaeophaga mercurialis. Classification (NCBI taxonomy): domain Eukaryota; kingdom Metazoa; phylum Arthropoda; class Insecta; order Coleoptera; family Chrysomelidae; genus Hermaeophaga; species Hermaeophaga mercurialis. The sequence continues at coordinate 34,002,879 of OX638362.1, read as the reverse complement.
CAATCTTCAAGATTGGTGATCATGTTCGGATTTCGAAATACCGACATGTTTTCCAAAAAGGGTATACACCAAATTGGACTAATGAAATTTTTAAAATTAAAAAAATTAAACTAACTAATCCCACTACATACATACTGGAAGATGAGAATAAAGAAGAAATTAGAGGTGGCTTCTATACAGAAGAATTACAAAAAAGCAAAGATCCAGATGTTTACTTGATTGAAAACATCCTGAAAACTAAGGGAAACGAAATTCTAGTTAAATGGTTAAGAAAGAAACTCTCAGCCTTGGATAAACAAGAATTCTATTGGTTAAAAGGTTTTTAAATAAAAGTACATATCTTAATAATGTGTTTTATTTTTATTATACATTTTATTTCTATGAGTTATATTTAAAACAGGATTAATAATTTTATCCGCTTCTTCTATTCGACGTTTAAAAGGTAGTTGATTAAGATATCTTGATTCCCAATCACTTGTTACAGCATCTGATTCCCATGTGTGAACTTGATTGTGATCTTCATTAAAAGTTACTTTCTTCATATCTTTTCTTTAAGAACATCGGGGTATTTGAATATAAGTTCTAGTAATAAACTATGTGTAATCGGATTCACTTGTTTTATAGGCTCCATTGTAGTCAGAGCTATGTTGATGACATCTTCCTTGTTTTTAACCGCCATTTATAAAATTTTTAAGGAACCTACAAACTCTTGATTTTTCAATACTTCAATGTTGTGCTTAATTCAGGGTAAGCATCTCCAGAGCTCGGAAAAGGAAATTGATCCTAATCAGACAGTAGCATGTCCAGTTAATACTTTCAAAACAGTAATGCTTTAAAAATTTTCAAACTGCAACAAAAACCGGTTAACATCTATAGATTCCTCCTTTCCCGCTGTTATAAAATCTTCAATAGTTTCTTTGAAGGATAAAAACTCCTTCCACTCTTTTTCACTAAACACGATACAGTTTCCTTTGTTTCCAGATATTTTCACACAAGGAGCAAAATTTAAATCATATGACAGACTCACTGCAACATATTTCGTATTTGATTTATTCAGGTAGAACCTTTGTTCACCCAAATAGATATTTTTCACTTTTGATTCTTCTGTAAACTGCATGATGACTGACTACACTAGAGAAAAGTCTTAATATTTATTAGCAAGAAAGAAAGGGTGGGGATTCTATATTTCTTAACTCATCATTACTTCCATAGCACATTCAGTGTGATGATTATTTTATTCTAATTTGTGTTAGGCCCGACGGAAGACTGAATGGTATACAGCTTTCTCATTTTATGGTACAGCCGTATTTAATGGATTTTTCTATAAATAATCAATGTTTCTCATTCAAATTATTATTATTATTTCAAGATGTCAAACGTTTCAGATAGTGAAGACAGTGGTATCGAACTTGATTCTAGTGATATAGAATGTAAAGTATATAGTACCGAACAAGTTCAAAGCCGAATCTTTTTAAATAACAGTTCACAAAACATGGTGTGTAAACCAAAGTTATATAAACCTGGATGAAAAAAAAATTTGTTCTTCATGTTATTGTGAAGTGATATCGTCATTCGAAGAAAATCTAACCGATCAACATATTGTTCAACATAAGATAATATTTTTTCGTTTAATATCCCATTCCATATTAAAAGTCCTTTCAAAATGAGGTGTATTTGAGTTTTCCCCCCTCCCCTTAAATATGAACTTTTTTTAATATCTATAAATTGTAGTGAATACACATGTAAAGAAAAAATATTTGAAGGAACGCATGTAAAATGTGACAATGTTTCGGATGACTGGGGTAGCCATTGCGCATGCAATTTAACATCCACGCTACTTTTACAATATGTTTTGTACATCATACCTGTCTTTTTCGCAATTTAATTGGACCAAAGTTAAACGTTAATGCCCCTCACGCCGACATGTTCATATCCCTGACTCGGTTATATTATCTCAAAATGAATTAAATAGATATAGTTTTCTCAAATATTGCAAACTTATACTGATTAGTCCTATTATGAATTAGTTATAAATTCATTTAAACGTGCAATTAAAATTAAATATATACAATTTGAATGTTAATTATAATAAAAAATGCATAAATTATAGATAATATATTCATCATATGCAACATTGTAACTTAGTTTTATGAAGAATGCAAGTTTGTTATTTTGCGTTTCATTTAAACGACCAATTAAAATGAAATATATGTAATTTGAAAGTTAATTATAATAAAAATGCATAAATATAGATAATTTTATGCTTCATTTAAACGACTAATTAAAATTCAAAATATGTATTTTGCAAGTTAATTATAATAAAAAATGCATCAGTGCTCCGATACACTCTGATCGACCTTGAAAAAACTAGTTTGCACCAGTAGCAGGAACCAATTCTATCTACTCCTGAGCTCCTGTGTTAGTCTACCGTAAAATGGATGCAACGAGCGCAACTTTTTCACAAAGGAACACTTATTTTGATAATAAAGTTTTATTATTTGAATATGCTACTCAATAATGTAAGATGGCATGGTGATTTAGCTTGAGTGACTGAATAATAAACAATAAATTTGAGAGATGCCGCCAAAACAACATGGCCGCAACAGCACGTCAACATTGACCCGTCCTTATTGGAAAACCCTTTAAATAACAAAAAAATTGGTCAAAAACAGATTCAGACGACAAGAGAAAAAGGCACCAAGGAGAAATCAAAAACGTATATTAATCAAAAGTGCAAAAAGAAATAATTAAGAAGAAATATGCTTCATTAGTTTGATATCGATTATCTTGAAAGAATTTATTTTAACAAAAATGTATTCTTACTTTGTGGTCAGATGATACCAAGAAAACATCATAATGGCACTAACTGTACAATCTATTGGACCAAAATTTGCATATGTGTTACTGTCCATGTACACACTCCTTATCAAACCTTTTCCAGCTCCCACGAATAATCCTACTGGTCCCTGAAGATTATTCGTCCATCCAGGAAAAGGATCTTTTAATGCAGGTATTACTTAAAAAAATAAACACTTTTTATTATGTAATTTAAATGTCTGTATATTATGAGCCTCTATCCTATGGTCAGAGTTGTAAGAAACGATGGGTCTCAACCATTATAAGTTTTTATGTACCTTACATCGCGCATTTACAATAATCGGACTGAAAAAAATGTAAATACTCATTTGCAACTACTGACATCTATTCATTTATAAATGTGGACATAGACATATTTTATGAATGTTATCTTCTTCTTCTTTTCATGCCGTCTTCTCATAGAAGGTTGGCGACCACTTTTCTAAATTCTTCTCTGTCTTTTGCAACATGGAACAGTTCTCCAACGCTGAGATTTGTCCACTCTCTAATGTTTCGGAGCCAGGATTTTTTCTTTCTGCCGATACCCTTCTTCCCCTCAATTCTGCCCTGCATAATATTTTGTAACAGTAGATATTTGTCATTGCGTAATATGTGTCCTATGTAAGATATTTTTCTTATCTTAATGATTGTGAGCAGCTTTCGTTTTCGGCCGATGCGTCTCAACACTTCGTCGTTGGTTATTCTGTCGGTCCAAGGTATCTTCAGAATGCGCCTATAGAGCCACATCTCAAATGCTTCAAGCTTTTTAATCATTTGAGTCTTTAGCGTCCAAGTTTCTACTCCGTACATTAACACTGACCACACATAACACTCCACGAATCTCAATCTGATGCCAAGGTTTAGATTTCTGTTTGTAAGCATTGTGGAATATTTCATAAATGCCTTTCGAGCCATTTCAATTCTGATCTTAATTTCCTGGTCAGGGTCCATTTCAGAATTTATGACAGAGCCGAGATATTTGTATTTTTGGACCTGCTCTATTCGGTTTCCATTTACTGTGAGAATAGGGTTAATATTTGGGTTTTTGCTTATGACCATCATTTTAGTTTTCTGCGTGTTTATAGTGAGTCCCACTTCTTCACACTCTCGACTGACTCTTTCCACAAGGGTTTGAAGATCTTCTGCCCTCTCCGCCATTATGGCAGTATCATCGGCGAATCTTAGGTTGTTAATCAATGTCCCTCCAATGTTTACTCCCTCAGGTCTCTCGTAAAGTGCTTTTTGAAATACAGACTGAGAGTAGAGATTGAACAGTTGTGGGGATAAAACGCAGCCTTGACGAACTCCTTTTTGAATTTCGACTTCATCAGTTTCGATGTCCCCAACTCGAACTACTGCCGTTTGATTGTAGTAGATATTTTTTATTAATTGTATATCACTTGGGTCCAATTTGATGCTCTTTAAGTTCTCTATGAGTTTGTCGTGTTGGACTTTATCGAAGGCCTTTTGGAAGTCAATGAAACAGACGTACACATCTTTATTGTATTCTCTACATTTCTGTAGCAGTACTGTGATGGCAAATAAAGCTTCTCTAGTTCCTAAACCTTCTCTAAAGCCAAACTGCGTCTCATCCAGTTGTTCTTCGCATTTTCGATATATTCTCTGTTGGATTATTTTTAAGAGTACTTTCAAGGTATGACTCATCAAACTGATTAGCCGATACTCATCACAGGACTTGGGGTTGTTCTTTTTAGGCAAAGGAATGAAGACTGATTTAAGCCAATCTTTTGGGATTCTGTTTCGTATATTTTATTGAACATTTTTGTGAGTTGGGTTAAGTTTCTATCGTCTAAGGCCTTCAAGAATTCAATTGGTATATTATCAGGTCCGGTCGCTTTTCTGCTCTTTGATGTTTTTATAGCATACTCCACTTCTGATTTTAGAATACATAGCTGTTCCGTCTGATTGTTTTCCTCTCTAACGTCATCTCGTCTTGCTGCAAATAGATGTTTAATGTATTCCTCCCAAGTTTGTTTTTTACCTTCTTCTGTTAGTTGAATATCTCCTTGTATGTTTCTTGTGATTATCGGTATTCTTTTTTTTGTATTTCCAGTTAATTCCTTTAATTTTTTATGTAAATTAAAAGAATCCTGTTTACTGTTCAGTTGTTCCATTTCCCGGCAATTCTCTTCCATCCATGTCTCCTTGGCTTTTCTTATGCGGTGTTCTATTTGCCTTTTTGATTGCTTATATTTTTGCGGGTCAGTGTTTTTGTAATTACGTTTTTCCTCTATAAGGTTTATGATTTCCTGTGTCATCCAAGGGTTTTTCGTATTATGTTCTCTTCTGCCTACAACTTGGTCCACGGCAGTCAATATTGTAGATTTAATTTGATTCCAGGCCATGTCGATATTTGTCGTTGATGCTTCTAAAAAATCACTTGCTATTGAGTCATTAAACTCCTTCTGATACTGCAGTTCTTTGAGCTTTTCTGTGTTTATTATTTTCGGTTTTATTATCCTTTGCAGCTTTCTTAGTTTCACTTTTATATTGGCTACGAGCAATTCGTGGTCAGTGTCCGCGTCTGCACCTGGGTAGGTTTTAGCACTCCCAATGCTATTCCTAAACCGCCTGTTGATACAAATGAAATCAATTTGATTCTTTATGATCTTCTCTTTGCTACTTCGTGGTGATGTCCAAGTATAGAGTCGTCGAGGGGGTAGCTCATAAAAAGTATTCGTGATAACTAGATCTTTTTCCAGACAAAACTCTATGAGTCGTTCACCTCTCTCATTCCTATCCCCAGTCCAAAGCCACCAACAGCATTCCCGACCTTGCCTTTGCCAACTTTAGCATTGAAATCTCCCATTATCACGTTAAGTTCGTGTTTCCTTAACTTTTTAGTTAGCTCATTTAGGTCTGAGTAGAACTTCTCTATAGTTTCTTCATCGCTGTCGGCTGTGGGAGCATATACCTGTATCAGGTTGGTATTTATAGGCTTTGTACGTAACTGAATCAGCATCATTCTTTCATTGTAGGGCACGAAATTAGCGACATATTGTTTCAGTTCTTTTTTTATCATAATACCCACACCATGTTGATGTTCGCCGTCCTGACATCCAGAATAGTACCACATTATCCTGAATACACTCTCCTGCATTTGGCCATCTAACTTCGCTGAGACCAAGGACTTCTATGCCCATTCTACGCATCTCCATAGCAACGGTTATTAGCTTTCCAGCTTTATATAGGGTTTTAATGTTCCACGTTGCAATGCGAGTTAAAGTCGTATTATTTTTGTTTTTATTGTTACTTTTGCCAGTCTTTAGGGTAGCTGCGCTCTTATTCGTTCTCCCTTCACAGGGATTTCGTTGGTTGACGACCTGGGAGGCCCCGTGGTCTAATCGTGATATTCCTCCCCTGCCGGATCTTGGCTTCCGTGTTCCATGATCAGTAACATTACAATCTCTCATACTCATACTTGTCACAGTGGTTATACTAGGGATACTTAATGGAGTAGTTTCCCGTTGCTTTCTCCATCGCTGTGCAAACGCCTTTCCGTGGCTACCACTCTGCCGTCTGTTGTCTGATTCACAGCCATTTACTGTTAATCAGCGATGCCTGTGGTCAGTCCTGAGCCAACCAGCTGCCGTTGATCAGTGCTAGTTTTGGTCCGCCCCGGGTATTTCATTTCCCCGGTACCACCCATATCTGGGAGGCATTCCCCTATCCGCCACCTGGGGAGGCGCCCGATGGAGGACTAGCAACCCCCCACGGGCTATATTATATTATATTCACGGGTTATATTATAACATATTCTTCTCGGGAATGATCTCATTCAAGAAACAGGCCTGATGATGACAGCAATGATGGAAACAAGTCGCCTTTTATAACCAATATTTCATTAACTTAACAATTCCGTTTAACAAGAAAATATAAGTAATGGTGGATAATGAGATTTTTTAAATATTATTTTTTAATAAGAATTATATTTAAAAAACTTACTAATTGCAGGTCTGCAGATAATTACAGGAATTTTTCCAACTTGTTCATATATTAAAGCTTCTGATAATGCTTTAGAAAACGTATACGTATTCGGTATATCTCCTAATAATCTAAAAAATATAAATTATTTTATTGAAAACTTTTAGTTTTTTATAAAAAATATAGAATATAACTTCTACGATCAATTTTTCAAATTCATTTTATCATTGAGTCGCTAATGACAATTGAAATTTTAGTTAACATTTAACTATGTTACATTTATAGTCATTATATCCATAATGCGAAAATTTGAAATTTTGAAGATGTAAAGATTGGAAGTGAAAGGACGTGTTTTACTTCTTATTCGTATACATGACTATCAGGTGTTTTTTATTTATTGTCGAAGACAAAAAGTCCGGATGTTGGTTGAAATATTTGTCATTGTTACTAGTAATTTTAGGACTTTAATTTAAAATTCCAAAGTCAATATTTAAATGAGGCCTCGTGTACGCTTTTAACAACACATTAATTATCATATTATTAACTTAGCAATAACCTCGAAATAAATTTTATTAATAGACGTTTTTTTTTAATTGATCGGATGATAGTTTATTTACAAATTTTTAATATGAACTATGTTACATGCAAAGTGGAAAAATACCTTTTGGTTAGCTCAGGCGTGAATGCCTCTTCTTTCAACCAGTTCAAACTACTGATTATTTCATGAGAATTTCCTGGAGGTTGGTATTCTTTTTCGAAGGTTATACTGCCTTGATTTGGAAAAGCATAAGCAGTTGACACGTGTACAAGTAGCTAAAAAAATAAGCTTCAAATATTAATAACATGAAAATATGTTAATTATGAAGTTGTCATCTTTTTATCTCTCACATTTTATTGGTGCATCATCTCTTACCAAACCTTTAGAATTCTACAATTGATCTCTACTTACTGTCGATTAATGGTTTTAGTATATATCTTAATTAAAATAGCAGTCAACGGCTCCTGGTATGTGAGGAACAATGAGATATACAAAGAAATAGATATATTAAAAAACAGAGCGAGGAAGACATTCGAGGAACTCAAGAAACAACCCAATCTGGAGCTGAGAGAACTTACGGATTACACCAGGGACGACTATAGAAGGCACGCCAGACCAAGAAAGCAACTAGAAGAGGACATAGACAACGAAGTAAGAGTCCATGTATGCAAACAGAGGACCAAACAAGGAGGAACAATACCAACACTCCAAAGAAGACAACAGCTAGGAGATAGAAGAGGAGAGCCAGAGGGGGAAAAACGTTGAACGCTACCCCGACAGATAAGGTAAAAACAGGTTGTCTTCTAGTTTCCATCCCAATGAGTGGAAGATCCGATGAATGACAGGAATAATTGCCAGAGTGAATGGTGAGGATCGATCAGGAGATCGGAGGTGGTAGGAAGGGGTTTCGTGGTTTTAATATTAGCAAATGAGGCCCAATGTCGAAACTAGGAAAGCCGGCCTTAGTATGCATATGCGAGTATTCCCATTTAAATTTTTCAAAATTTGACTCATTCATCAGGAAGCAATAATTATCAAGACAGATTAGTTTAATGCATTTAAGCATCGTAATACTTGCAAGAGTGTTGATAATAGGTATAACTGAAAAATTCTCAAACATGGCAGTAATTAAAAAATGTAATCATTATTACTATCCGACCATAATAGTGCCATAAACAGCACATAGCAATAGGAGAGAGAATATTATTTACACATCGTCGTTCGAGCAGTTTATTTGGATACTTTAATGTTGTATTGAAAAGTCTGTAATTGGCGGTGTTGGCAAATTTATCAACAGTTTCAGTTGTTATAAGTTTAAATAAACATAGGAAGTTTTGTAAAACGCATTTGATATTAAAACCGAATAACAATACTGTAGTTTTTAGTGGCCAAGCTCGTGAATTTAAATTATAACTAAAACAAAGGAAATCTGATTAGAGACCGCAACGCTGTCCGATTTAATATCAGCAATTACGATTACCACTTGTTTCTTCATTTCTCTCATTCGCGCAGCTCGCGTCTATAGTTATTTCAGTCGGACAGTAAGTAAGAGAAAAACTTACTTTTAAGTGTTGGCATTGTTGAGCTAGATCTAGGATGAACTTTGTCCCTCTGGTGTTCATTGTAACGGAATATTTCAGACTTTCATCAAATCTTACGGTGGCAGCACTGTGGAAAATGAAGTCGACTTCTCTTGTAAGCAAGTCTCTGTTTTCTTCTGAAATTCCCAAGTCTAGTTGGGTAACGTCGCCTGGAATAACCTCCACTTTTTTCGTGGCATCTGGTTTGAGTTCCAGAAGTTTTTTGAATAGCTAGAATAAAAATAATACATAAATAATATACAAAAATAGATAATGATAAAATATGAAAATATTTCATGTCATTATAACTAAATTTCGTTGAAGCACTTACTACATCACTGAATAAATCTTTGATACGTTCATTTGGTTGTTTGCCTTTTTTCTCTCTGACTAGTATATACAATTTTTTGACATCACAGTATCTTAAAAGTTTATCTATTAATGCTTTTCCAACTAATCCCGTAGCTCCAGTGATAAAAATCGTATTTCCATTGAAGATACCGGCTATACGGTCAGGAACGTTGTTACTCATGTTGATCTGGAACAAAAAATACATAATATTAATAACAAAGTAAGTTTTTAATATTTAAATATATTATACTGCTTTAAATAATAGAAAGAAACAACCAAGCCAAAGTTATTGATAATTCTGTATTTCCTCTGTATATTTCAGATGACCTAAATAACATTAATAGGCGCTTTGCAAAGCAAGAGGGACTAAATAAATATTTAATATTTTTGATGTTTCCTTACCATTTAAAATTTGTTCTTAGGGAGTATTCCTGTAAATTTTTTTTAATTATTATTTTTTCAATAAAAGTTCTTACATTTGGCTACAAAAACTTAATTTCAAATGAACAGGGTTTATAGTTGCAGTGTATAATGAGTGCATCACATTTTTTTAACAATATAAATAAAATCCATCAAAAACTCTTGGGTATTTTTGTATGAACATTGAGCAGTATTAAGGGATCTTTCTCTGAGGTACATATTATGATAATTGTATGTACAATGACCTCATTAATTGACAAGATGTGTTTCCTATCATTTTAAAATAAGACATTGGATGGATATAATGATTTTTAAATTGTAAGTACTTTTATTTCTTGCGGAGGTTAAACGTGAATAAATAATATATATATTATTAAATACCACACATTTTAATTATATTAACACCGTTTATCGTTGATTTTATATTAGTGATTTTGAGATGATGTAGTAGGATAGACTTTTATCCCATAAGTAATGGGATATGTCTAAAATATATTTAAACATTTTTTTTCATGTAAATACATTTAGTCATTATTTTTATTCAGAGTAGTTTTTGAAAGTTTATATTACTAACACAACTAGCATTGGAAAACATATTTTTATTTATTTCAGGGTTTCATATATATTAACTTTATACGGAAAAATGTGAAACAAATGGTAACAGCATGAACAAACAGCTTAAAATCTTTTAAATTCAGTCGGCTTGCTTTTAATATACTTAGGTTGAAAAATCAGATGGGATTTCAAATTTTTGATCACTCTGTATCAAATATTTTTTACGTCATAGTATAGAACTTGAAAAGTTAGGGTAGGAACATGTAAGCCGTTTTTATTGATTTTTAACGGTTTGGCTGCTACAGACATCTAAATTCTAAAATTTAGGCTGTATATCCTTTATTAAACATAATAGACATCAAGTGTGATACATCGTTGAAATTAACTCGGCAAGAGATTTATAAAAATATAAAAATATACGGGGTATTACATTTAAAAAAACAAAATTTTGGTCTGGCACTGCATTCCTGAATACACTCTATATTTGCGACTAATTTTAAAATGTGAATCTCAAGACTGTCTACACTTTTTGTAAATACTTTTTTTCGTAACTTTAATAATTGCGGACTAATCAAACTTTGCCACACTAATGCGTCACCCTGTATGTCATGTTATGTGACATAGATGGTTTTTTAAGAGTTTCTACAGCTTTTAGACTTGAGTTAGATGAACCTGTGTTTTTTGGATCAATCATTAGTTTATATGATGTAATAAGCGTTAAAAAGACCATGTGCCATTTCGCATTTCAATTAGTTTGCCAGTAATGACGAGTAAATATTTTGCTATTACTTTGATTTTTAGTTTACTGAGATATTATGGGTACAAAAACTACATTGTAAGTAAACAAAACAAAATAAAAATATACAGGCCTAACATTCTAACAAAGAAAAAGAAAAGTTACATATTATTCAAATTAAGGGAGAAAATATAGATTTTCTGTAAGGATTTGATAAAAAGATTGTTTTCTTATTAGTTGCCGTTTATCTAAGTTCATTTTATTTTTTATAAGATATTCTAAAACAATGTAGTAATGATCCAAAATGTTATCGAAATTTACCTATAAGTTTAACAGAAAAAATATACTCCGTCATGTCGAAATTTTTCCAATTGATGTCACTTTAAACATGGTACATTTATAACGAGAGCTCTTTGTAATTATGTTAAATTGAATCAGATGAAATCTGACGAATATACGTTAAAGAACAAGTACAGATCTAAACTCTAATAAAAACAATAACAAATTTGAAAAAGAATAAAATTAAAAATCCACTCGTATGCAAAAAATTCATTTTGTAGCACAGAGGCATTTTTATAATTGCTTTCTCTAACTTACTTCCATAATAGGTAAAGTAACAAAATTATTCGATGCCATGCTCTCGTTAAATTGACTCAACAAATCACTATTCGAAAATCTGAACATAAACCCCGGGATAAATACAGAAAAATCTACTTACGTATTTGTTTTTTAAACTGAACACCAAAGGATTTTTTCAAATAATTCTGGATTATCAATTTACGAAAAAATATCTCGTTTGTTTACTAAGTTATTAATTACCACCATCAAAATTTAACGTTGGTTCCGTCGCGGTTACAAAGTTATAATGAATTAATCTTTTTGACTACTAGAAGGTTAGGTATTAGGAAAATCATGAATATTAATGTATTGTTTTCATAATTAAATTTAAATAGTTAGGCGCATTTATTTGTACTGGACGAACTTGGAATTCCTGACATTTCCGTGTAATTAACAATCATTAAACATACAGAGTGGCTCAAAACATCGAATTATTTGAAAAATATTCTAAATTAAGTCTACCAAATTTATTATTTAAAGAATTTAAAATCGTTAGACCTGACTTGTGCAATTGGCATTATTACCATTTTTCCGTTTTTAGATTTTAGTAACGGCTAAATTTGAAGTGTTTAATATACAAATTATGCCGCATACAGCCAAGTATAGTTCCCTGTAATACTCCAGAGTAGTTACTAATTGTAACACAGAGTGAGTCATCGTAGACCCGAAGATCCATAACTCCAGAATGGTGCATTTCATAAAAATTTTCTAAGAGTGCTTTATTATTTACGTTCAAAAAAGCCATAATTTAAAATTAGTTCCACTTATACAAGTGGTCTCAAAAAAATATTTGTATCAAAGATATTTTTTTAAATGGAATAACCTGTATGTTTTTATATTTTTATAAACTTCTTACAGAAGCTGATTTCAACGGTGTATCATACTTGGTGTTTATTATGTTTAATAAAGGATTCTTAGCATACCTGAAAATGTTTTTTAGTTTATTTAAGGGAAAAGAATTTCTCAGAAAGAGCTAGAACTTAAAAGTTCATTCTGAAATATTTCTTTAAAAGTCTAATTATTTGATAAAAAACTCTTTTAAGTTAAAGACCTAATCTGTAATAATGTAAGACGTAATATTTATCAATTTTTTAGAAAGTGGTGGTAGACTAGTTTTTATTTTTTTGAAATCTTGGTTAAGTTCTGCATATTTTTTATCTGACATTTTTTCTACCATCTCATTACATATTTTAGAGAAAAAATAAGCAGAATTTCACCAAAAAAAAAAAAATAATTACTATACCATCAGTTCGAAATAAATAGAAAAATGTTACGATTTACTATTTAGTGCAGCAGTTATGCCTTTGTGCTTTTATTATACGACTTTATTTCGAAAGCAGCACGATAAATAGTGTCAGAGATATGGCCGCATATCTCTCTTATTTAGACACCCTATACATATTTTTTAGCATACAATACGTTTTTACATATTTTTTTAGCAAATAATACTAATAATTGAACAAGTAAATTGTGTTTAGTAAAACAGATTCTAACATCCAACGTTTATAGATATCTTTTCTGGATGAACTATTAGTATTTTTTAATAAACATTAAAATAATAAAAAAATAAAAATAAGATATGAACACCACAAGGAAATACAGCACACAAGAACATTGAGTTTATGTAAACGATTGATGGAATTTTTCTTTGTGTGTTTCTAAAACTCTTATTAATGTTCCCTATTATTCATGGTTGCAGACTGAGATGTTCCAGTAGGATATTGGAAACTGCACTGCACGATGCACTACATTCCCCCAAGAAGATTAAATTAAATAATTAAAACGCAAAATATAACAAAATTACAAACTAAGTTACATCATAATTCAGTCATACCACATTCACATTTGTCATTTTAGAGAGAAAAATTCTTCTATTTACTTTATTTATTCAAAACAATATTTTGAATCTGTCATTGTAAATAATAAAAATAGTATTTAATCTTACCGCAGGATACTTTTCTGATGTTGAATAAACGTCTCTATACTATCAATAAACTCTTTGTTTTTCATATTTTCACAAAGTAGATCACACTGTATTCCAATAAAAGTACTAAAGGCGGCGGTCAAAATATCCAAATAAACGTTATTATATGTTACAAAAATGACAGCGATACATTGATTTATAATCCAATTCATAAATCGGTGAGTAGTTAATTTCAAAAGGATACCTGAAATTCAAATTAAAAAAGTACTCAAAATCACTTATTCTTATCACTTAAATCTTGAATTTAGCCTGGACAGAAAAGTGTATAGATTGTTGCCTAAGAGTAACAATGGTTTTCTGCGATGTTTAAAAATTTAACAGATTGTTCAAACCACTAATTAGGAAAATATTACTCTGCCGAAAAAAGTTTTAGGAGCAATATTATAGCAAATGTAATACTCTCCAAGTTTTGATGAAAATATTTTCTCCAAATCCAACAGAAACCTAATTTAATTCCAAAAATATATTGCGTGCCGGTTTTTTAAGGTGTCACAGGGAGCTGATATAGTTTAAGATCGCCAATTTAGAGCCACCATATCTCCAATTATTCTTCAAAAACTACCTTTGCACTATAAAAATACCTAATAACCGTATATGGGTGATAAGTATGATATTTTAATCTTACCAGTAACCTTTCATAAATTCACAGTCGTTCTGTTACGTGAGGATGCAGCATACATCAAACATATTTAAAAATGTGATACTAGAAGAGAACATAAATGACAGGTTTGTTAAAGTGGAAACAAAATTAATGTATAATAATGAAATATTGGCCATAATAGTAGCTTATGGAATAAATGATGATGCGATCAAAGAAGAAAAAGAAAAATTAATAGTCGAAGATGGATGCGTAAAACTCATAGCTTAGAGAGATTGTGAGAGATTTGAATTGAATACTAGGAAAACAAAATAGACGAATAGAATAGTATATGGGAAAATACGAGGAACAGTTTAAAAACAATAATGCCAAAAATGTGTAGAAAACAATTTACTGAGAAAATTAAGACATACATGAATATACAAAATTTGAAATTATAAGAAATAAAAAATCCTTACTATTTCCTAGGTAGTACATATAAATGGAAAAACATAAAAGATGTGAAAAGTGAGACAAGCAGAAATAGACCAACTTATAGAAAATATAAAGTAATTATAAAAATAACACTTGAAGAACAAAAGGAGAAACATGGTATAGTAACATGGCCTACCTTCAAAAACAATACATTAGAAGCCGCTAAAAATGCTGTAGAACAAATAGAACTATGAATAAGGAAATGACGAAGACAGATTGATGAAATATAGAATCAAAACAAATGATCAAAAATACATGGAACACTGAAACGAAATATCACCATACAAAAACTTCAGAGAACTATGAAGAAAATCAGGAAAAAAAAGAAACAAGTAAAGATAGTAGTCAAGAAGACAAAATAGGAATCATGGACAAAATTCGGGTTAAAAATAACTGGAAACTACAATGAAAATAAAAAACCTTTTATATGGCACACTTAAACAATTGAGAGAGAAAAAACAATACAATATAATGAACATAAAAGATAAAAATGAAAATATAATTACAGAAGAAGATCAAATTATGGGAATATTTCGAAGAAATGACAGATTCAAATATAATAACAGAAGAACAAGATGTAGATGGAAAAGACGAAACCAGAATGACGAGGAAGAAATTACAGAAGCACATTTCAATTAAGAAAAGTGCTAAAAATAAACAAGGTAACCCCAAAATAATAAAATATATGGGAGAAGACGGACTAAACTAACTTAAAAATGTACTGGATGAAATAATAAAAAATAAAATAGTACCAAAAGAATGTAATTCAGGAATCATACTAACTATATTTAAAAAAAACGATAAAAGAGAATATGACAATTATAGAGGCATAACATTGTCAAGTGTGTCAGGAAAAATGTTGATAGAATAATAGAAAAAATAAAAATAAAAAACCAAATTAAAATAACAATAGACAGATACTTTCATGCATGCTTCATAGATCTAGAAAAAGTGTTTGATAGAGTAAGTAATATATGGAGAGCATTAATAAAAAATAAAAAAGACTTAACACAAATAGGGTAAGCAAGATAAATCTAATATTGTTAGAATAAACAAGGAAGAGTCAAAAGAATATAAAATGAAAGTTGGAGAAAGATAAGTATGCATGTTGAGTCTACTAATCTTCTCAGTAACACTGGATGAAGTAATAAAGAAAGCTCAGAAATCTATGAGAAATTCTAACCTAGAATAATGGAAAATACAATGAGTACAACTATATGAATTCACGTTCGCAGAACACGTGGTACTACCAGCGGACTTAGAAGATAATCTACAATAGAGCTGGATAAACTTGATAGAAAACTAATAAACATAATAAATAAGAATAATAGAAAATTAGACAAAGAAATCAATGAAGGAGTAGAAAAAATATTTGGTATAAAGAAGTCAACGTCTTTAGAAAGAAAAGAATAACCACCGGAAATAAAAACCAAAATATTGATAACACTAGTGAGACCCATCCTTATATATAGTGGACTCTAAAAGGCAAACACAAATCAAGACTCAATGTTGCGGACATGTTATTTTTGAAAAAGATTGTTAATAAATGACACAATAAGAAACGAAATGTATGGATAAAAATTAAATATAGTACCAATAAATGATAAGTTAATGGATGGAAAATTGAGATGGTTCGGGCAGGTGTGTTGAATTCCAGATAATAGACCTACAATTATATGAAACGCGGGTGTATGGAAAAAATAAGGAAAACATGGTTAGATGGAATAATAGAAGGAGTTACAAAAGGGAAAACTGTGGGGCAAATTAAACAACTGACTCAAGTCACACAATCATCGAGGAATTCCATACAAGAAAGAATTGCATAGAAATAAGTAAGTATCTTGCATGCCACTGATGTCATAGATTCCATCCTTAAATCTTACTACCCTATTAGGGACAAAAGGTTCTTACTGGGATTCGTAAAAGCTACCTTATCTATTATTTATATTTATCGTCTGGGTAATAAGTATATGGGTGGTAAATGATCGCTCCCAATGATTCTCCGATAACTAAAACTAGATATTTTTGTATTATAATCCTAGTTACACTTTAACCTCTCAATTTAATATGAAGGAACTAGGTCTTTGTACGTACAAGTAAAAGTGCTATAAGTAGCACCGAAGAAGGGGCATTATTCTTCCATACTATCAACCACCCACTTGGAGACCAATTTCATTTAATCTCACCATAAAATCCTTACCTAAATATTTGGAAAGACTAAAATGAGGTGAACAGTACAAGTAAGCTTATTATCCTTTACAAATATTTAAAATTAAATCGGTTAACTCTTACCAAGAAGGGAGTGGTAATCTTTGATCAGAATTTTTAATCAAAATTGGTGTTGTCATGCAGCAGAATACAGCCATTGTACATATAAGTAAAAGTACCCTCTTAACTCTTTTGTAAAAATTTAAAGATTTTACGGTCATTTTAATACTTTCTACATCTTTCGGTTGAAATTTCTTGTCGTTCAAATCTTTTACCATATTGATAAGTAGATGGTTATGCTTGAAAAGATACAGCCATTTAACATTCGCCATGCAGGATATAGGAACCACATAACCTTAAGCAGCCAATTGCTTTAAATCTTCTTTTAGGTGCAATAAATTAAGTGCTAAAGTGAGATTTAGCAAGAACATTAACGGCCATGCAACTATGAGACCGTAAATTTTTAGAATCATTTTTGGTTTCTCGTTGATGTAATACAACCCCAAGATCTCAAGTGTTAGAAAATCGATGCTGAAGAATTTTTGAAAGTCAGTTTTCGATGGTTTTTTCATATTTTTTAATCGGATGTACTTTTATCAGAGAGTAATTTTAAATGATGGCAATTAGATGTAAATGCGACATTTATAGACAAACCAATTTTATTTAAAATGCACTGCAATTAGTTCTGAATTATTTCTGCAGCTGAATTATTGTTTGAGCTGTCTGTAAATGTACATGAGGTCTATTTGGCGGGTATTGCACATTAAAATTAAATTAGAAAAATTAGAAAAATTAGACCAATCAAAGTATGCTTATTATACCTAAATATGTTAAGGTGCTTTTAATGATACCTTGAAGATATCTGGAATGGACGAATATGGATGACTTGTATAAGTAGTTATATTTGGTAGAAGTGGATTGAACAATTGTTAAATAATATATGAAACAGTTTTATAGTATAAAAAACTACGACAATATATGAATATCTAGAATTACTTAAATTATAGGACCAATGTGCAGCCAATCCTCTTTTGTTTTTCTTCCCACTGTACTAAACTAGAAGTTCATCCACGAACCAGCCACTATTTTTTTTTAAATCTACTATTGCAGACATTCATACATTTGCCTACATTGTACCATACCCATAAGTACCATACCCATGTTGGGACCCAAACCCGGGAAAATTAATGTTAAACCTTTAAATTTTCTGTAATGTTAATAAATGTTGAAAACTGAAAAAAATTATATGTGACAACGATCTTTTATTATTACTTCACTACCATTTGAATTAGTTGCACATGCCATGATCTCCCCTTAAGCCGCGAAAAGTGGCCACGCAAAATTCAACACATTTGTAATAGGTTTTAAAAATAACAATTGCAGTAACAGTTTTGTTTCACATATCAGAGTTGCCAACACTACAGTTTTGAAACCATGAAATGAATAACTCGTTAGCGCTACAAAAAAGCTACCACGATTAAACCTCCTCGGGTAAGTTGAACGTATTTACAAATTTGTTGCTGAGATTATTTATTCTTTACAAAATTCACAGATATTTTACTACAGTAATCCGATTATTTAAGAATGCTGCAATGGATTTCACGGAGTCAATCAATAAAAAATAACTTACTTCATTGTTAGTTAATCGAAAGCAGCACGTTACTGTAAATAGCTTGGACAAGTTGTATAAATTGACCTTGAAAATTTAAAATAATTCTAATTTCAATCTTCAATTCTTTAGAATGTGATCTTCTAGAGGTGTCTTTTCATGAAATTGAGGTCGGTCTAGTTGCGACGTATAAACTATACCTTTCAAATACCCTTAAAGAAAAAACCTAATTGTGACAGATCTGGTGAACATGCTGGCCGTTCAATTCTTCCTCGCCGCCTAATCCATCTACCAGGATATATTTGGACCAAATATTGCCTCACTTGTATATAATAATGCAATGAGTGACCGTCTTGCTGAAATCAGATTGCACTATCCAATAATTCTAAATAGAGAAACGCATTCAAATTTCTACACAAAAACCGAGGTCACCCATTATTCCAGCCCCAACATTGCCTTTTTCTTTATATTGGGTATGCGTTCATCGAAATAAATTCGGATTTGTATCGAATATTCTGACAATGTACTATTAAAAAAACTTTGGTTCGTCCCTAAAACAAAAATCAAATTAGGTCTGTCAAATATGATTCCATAGATTCGTTCAAATATGTCTGTACTGCTTCTGAAATGATGCTCTCCAAATGATCAAAATCTTGAAACAGTCCTCGCTCCTGGTAACCTCTTGGTCTGAGTAACCCCTTAAGAAATTGTTGAGAATTCTTTGTTTTTGAAACGTTAAGTCGTTTATAAAGTTATTGATTTTGTAAAAAAATTAAGTAACGATCATCATTTACTGGTTGTCGAAAACAATACGGCCCAATTAAGTTATTTGTTACTTTTTATTGTTGGAGATAAGTTTAGATTTGCTAAGAGATCAAATATACGTCACACTATTTTAAATTAAATACATAGATTATATTGAAAGTAGACACGAGTTTTATTTAATTATTATTAAATTAATTAATTAATATTAAATATTATACTTGTAATATATAAAGATAAATGAAAAATTTGTTAGCGATACCAACTAGTTACTGGTACTTTGGAAGCTTGTTTATCTGCTATTCTTGAATGTACTTTGGAATAGTCCGTTTTTAAACTTCAGCAGTAATCAGCCATCATGTGTGTATCCCATCTTGCTTGGTAGCGGTCCTCTATGTTTTTAATATCATGGTGAAATCTTTCAATGGAGTTCAAACGCTTAATCATCTCTTTATCAGTTTTTATCAAATTTACGAAGGCAGGATCCTAAACCAGTTTATTGTTTGTGGGCCAGTAATTATTCCTGCTTTAATAAGTCTCTGACAAATTTTTGTCTCTATATATGCAAAATATAAGGCCTAGTTCCATATGTAGTGAAGAAAAGGTGATTTTTTCTCATTCAACTAAAGTATCGTTAATCACATTCTCCTCCTCAACATCCATGTTTTCTCTCTTAAATACAAGAAGCAAGCAGTGGCGGCTTGTCCTATGGAGCCAAGGGGCCGGTGCACTACCGCTACTAAAAACTAAAAACATTTAAGAAATATAATGATTTGCTCAAATTATAGCTATACGATACATGTAGTAACTATTTATCATTATATAATTTGGTCCCGATGAAAAAATTCGCGTCGTACTATTCGTACACGCAACAAATTATGTATTATAACTACGAAATCTCCAGCCGAGCACATCCTCAATTGGCCCCCACGCGCTCGATATACCGATGGTTATTCGCGGTCACCATGATCCATATCCAGAATGCATGTTCAATGTCGAGACCGAGCCAGTCGATTGAATGGCTCGGATGGAGGCGGATTAATATTTCGCGATTGTTTCCGTAATATTTGAGTAGCATTGTGCGTGTTAAATGTTTTTTAAGCTTTAAAATTAAAGTATATAATTAAATAATTTCTGTTTACACATCGTTTGAGGCGAAATGAATAAAATAAGTTATTTACTAGTGAAGCCTTTTTCTACGCACTCGCTCGAGGAGAAAATTGAAATTAAAGAACTTGGAAGACCTCTTACCGATTTAGAAATTACAAAAACACAGAAGGCTTCTACCTCTAGTTCGGCAAATTTCAAAGGCCGTATAAGAAAGTTTAATCCAAATATGTATTTAAAAAATAACTGGATTTGTGGATGTGATAAAAAAAATGCATTTTTTTGTTTCGTGTGTGTTTTGTTTTGTTAGGAAAAAAAAGGTAGAAGCCTTGGAAGTTTGTGATTATATTATACAACAAATTAGGGCTCGATTTAGTTTTACAGGACATCTGATAGCTACCGCATTATTCACGAAAGAACATTTTATCGAATACCAAAAAACAACATTTGCACTGGCCCCACCTATGTACTAAGACACCAGCCGCCGCTGGAAGCAAGGATATTTGGTGTGGCTACTTTGCTGTCCATGAAGAAAGTTTACCATTTTTAAGCACATATAAATTATCCGTTGATGTTCGTGACATTTTATATTCTTCAAGACCAAAGATATGGTGTTATTTCTTTCATTTTCGTTGAGGTATTGAACCTTATTTGTTCCCATTATGGAAAAGGGAATATTTCAAATTTCGCTTTGAATCGTTTAAAAAAATATTTTTCCCCAAGCAAAATAATAATTGACCCTTGAATTATACAATTTTTTTCTATAAAATCCAAAGATGCAAAAATATACAGTGAGTTTAATTTAAAAATATGTTTTTAGGACATCCGGAAATCGGTTATCTTGAGTTTTTTCGTAATGTTGCCTAAAAACTAATTCTAGAATGATCGTACACAATTTGAAAAAATCAGTTGGTTGGTTTAAGTTATAAGTTATAAATAAATTGGTTTGAGCCACTCAGGTTTTTACCGACTACTTTTCATTTACGATGTAATTTAACAATTATCTTAGAATTTAAAATACCGTCACGTCGATTATACTTATCAGTGCTAAATAAAAAATAAGAAAATTACAGCTATACCTTTCTTTTTCTTACTTTTTTAAAATTCATAAGATCTAATTAAGCGACCGTGAAGATGAAATAATAATACGATTTTGAAAAAAAATACATTATGGCCAAAACTAAGAATAGTAGTATACCAAAGTAATTTACAAATAGTAAAGCAATATTTTTATCAGTATTAACACTTTGGCTGCCATACAATATCGTACTATTTACATTTGTTGTATTTTGCATTTACTATACTTGATTACTTCTTTTTTATTAATAAAACACTCAATATTAAATACGTTTATTTAAAAATAATGTACATAATAAAAACCACTGCCATTAAGCAAGACCAGTAAAGCTAAGATATATTTTATAAAGGTAATATCCTATGAAAAATAGGACTACTCCTTTCGCAAATACATCCAAAGCATACATGCTGAAACAAAATAACATTCAATTAACAAAATACATGTCGGTATTTAATAAAAATAAATAAGATTTGTCAAAGACATTTAAAAAGTTAATAGTTTCATTATTCATAACACGATATTTCAAATCAGGAAGATTTCTTCGTGGAGAAATTTAAGAGAATTTCAGTGACTAGTATTAGGTTCGGACACCAGAATTAGAAAATAAATTATTTTCTGTTAAGAAGTTACGTAGAAAAGAAACGTATAGAAATTTGGTAACTAAAGTGTGTATTTTTCTGTTATTTTTAAATAATTTTTTTCGTTTTTATATAGGTTTACCATTCGTTTATGGGTAAAGATTACGTTTTATTTTTATTCTCATGTTTAATAAACGTTATATTTCATATAACTTTACAAAAACGTATAATTCAATTTATTTAAACGTTTCAAAAGCCTTACTTGCTACCCATTCCTCAAATATTTTTATTTTTATTCATTTTATAATCCAGAATTTTTTTTTTCATTCTATTATCAATACCGAAACATTTTTTCCTCATATAATATAATATTTTTAATAGTTTTTGAGTGAATAAAAAAACAAATGACCGTCCTTGTAATGTTCTTTTTAAGTGAAAAAAAATATTTTGATCGAGTCTACTAGATTTTTAATTTTGAAATCACATTAAAAATGTCGTTTATTATGCAAATAATAATACAAAAAATGAAACAATTTTTAGAATATCTTTTAATTAATTATTTCGCCCTGGATTAAAAATTAGTTCAATTTAATCGTCAATATTTGGAGTCGGTTTAGAATAAGTAACATTTTTTGTGTGGTCTCTAAAGAAAAAGTTCTAGCAGATACAATTTAAGTCGTTTCTAAAATTCTGTGAAATATCAAAATTGCATCGTAGTGAAAGTCAGCTGCAGTCAAAATACGTTCTTCATTTAAAATAAATTCCAATACACAGATATATATATATATATATATATTCCAAAATCATTGATAATACAAATTATTTTTCAAAAAAACAAAGTTTTAGAATCGATTGGCATAATAGCATATGAGCAGTGTAGGCGAACCGTAGGGCAGACCTGGGGATTATCACTCAAAGTGGTCATGTGTATTACACTGGAATTATAAGGCCTATGCTAACCTATGGGGCTATTGCATGAGGATCTAAAACTCTCTAAACAACGGCCATCCAAAAACTGAATCACATACACAGGATGGCTTGCTTAAACAACACAAGACGTGAGAACAACGCCAACCATAGCAATGGAAGTGATGCTCAACTTCATCCCTCTCAACTTACACATCAAAGAGAATTTCTTGAAGGCTATCTCACATCACACGACTATGTACGGCTGGCCTACTTACCGAGGTGGGAATGGGAAGATCAACTAAATCAAGAGAGGGAGAAGGAAGGTGCAATATGCATCTACACCGAAGGCTCAGGTTGTGAAATATACTCTTAAATTCTTCTTAAATATTCTTAAACCTCAATACGAAATAGGCCATGGGAAAGAACGGGCATTTCTCTGACCGCAAAAGAAACCAACAGAGGAATCACTGGAGAAACTATATTAATCTGCACCTATAGCAGACAAGCGCTACTAGCCCTAGGAAGACCACAAATAACATCCGGGCTAGTGATGGAATGCCACAAAGCCCTAATGGAAGCCTCAAACGACAAAACGGTCATCTTGAGGTAGATTAAAGGACATGGCAAAATAAGAGGGCCTGGAGAGCCGCTGGTATTAATATTCTTATGCCGCAGGACTTCTATGGTCTGTCGGTGTCAGTAATCGCGGATCGGGTCAAAGCTTATTCCTATGCCCAATTTAGGAAGAGATTGAAACAAACAAATGAATACAAATTTACCAAAACTACTTTTGCTTAGAGATAGACAATTCCCTTGGGAGGAAGCACAAAGGGTAAGCTGTGGCCTAGGTGCAGTGGGGCAAGCCCGCCCTTCCGACTTTACAGATACCGATACAGATAGAATCGATGGGGAATTTTATTTCTAAAACATTCAAAAACACTTCGATAACACAGGAAAATAAAGTATTGCCTAAATAACAATGGTAAGTGACTTATTGATTCATTAAAATATTTTGTTTCCTGCAGATATAGTTCTTAAAAAAATGAGGGCTCTTTTACGAGGCTGTAAATTGATAACAAAAATTAATTTAAAAATTATACATGAAGAACTTCTTTGAATTTTGTCACAGAATCTAGAGTTAAATTTTTCAATTTCAAAAACTACAAAAGGCACAATATACAACAAATTTACTATAATGTACTTACAATTTCATAGTTAACCTCGCTGAAGGTAACATGTCATCAGTTTCTTTTAAAAATGCTCTTCTGCAGTGTAACACGCAATCAGTTAAATATTGATGGACGTCTTTTACATCAGATTGTAATTGATAATTCTCTAACTCCGTTTTATTTAATTTAGTTCTCACTGTTTCGAGACTTGTTGTTTCAAAATTCCATGGCCTGTTTAAATAAAACTGGTACATGTCAATTCCCTTTAGTATCCTCAATTGGATCGAAAATAACCTACAAAAAAGAAAATTTTGCATATTTTCATTATACTAAAAATGTATATGATAAATAGATTAAGTTTTCGCTGAGATTACTGGGACATCACAAATATACGATGGATATTTAAACAGAGAAATAATTTCTATTACATAATAAAAATATTTGTGAAAAACAATCTAAAAATGATAAGTGAATAAAATAATAGAATTTATTGTTGCTAACCGGCTCTTTAAGTAGTAGTCCTATTTTAAATTGCAAAATTTAAAAAAAGTTCATCTACATTTGTATTTTCTTTTTGAGATATATTGACAACAAAACAGAAAAAATAAAACACAGATTTGTAATGGTATTCGAGAATTACCTTCCAATAAAAACGAAACAAAATTTTGTGGAAAAAATAAGAACAGATTTATTTTTCCTTCAAAGAGGATTAGAAACCGTTACTTACACTGTAAAGTGTGACACTTTACTTGAAAGCTAATCTTATTACAACATTCTTAGGATATTTTTTTCATTTATTGCATTTTTTCATTAAGCCTAACTTAAAGACTTACACTGGTTTTTGACCAAATATAATCAGCAGAAAATCGATTAGTAATGCAGGAATTATTTGGAAGAGAACTGTCGTTACTTTATTGTAGAGTTTACTTTTTGTTGGTCTACCTCCGGGATACCATAGTATTCTATTGAATGGAACTCTCGTTTCCACAACTTCTGTGGCTATATCGAAGATTTTTTCCCATGTAATTTCAAGATCACTTTGGGGCATGCATACATTGAATATATACTTCGGATCTCTGAAAAATATCAAAAGTTTATTAAAATTTTTAAATTTAGTTTATGAATCTACTAGTGTGAAAAAAAGTAAAAAGAGACTTCAACATTGAACATGATACAGGAGAAATGCCTATATGCATAACAGATATAACAATCCAACCAAAGACTAAACTAGTTTTGGGTAAACATAATAGTTGAATAATAAATTCTAACTACATGTTATTTATTAAATTGACAAAACGCAAAATCATATAATTGGCTATTGAGCGATTCGAATACGGGGTTGGGATAAAGGTTGGAACCAAGTAAATATCTTTAAAACGAAACGGACGATGTTTATGAAATTTTGCAAGTAAGTGCAAAGGAGACAAATGCAGCTGATGTACATTTTTTGTTAATAATAGACTTCCGGTTTAACCAGTAATACCCTCAACTTTTTTAATTTAAATGGAACATCCTGTATATATTGGGCAGATTTTGAAAGAGCTGGTTATTTCTAATTCTTACATACTGGGTTTAGTGTAAAAAATCTGTAAAAACAAGGATTACAGCACTTTAATAAACCACTTTAAAGTTTTTATACATTAGAGTAAAATACCATTTAGATAAACATATTGATATTGTTTGTATTAATAGTAAGAAATACACGAGTACTATCTAATAGGTAACTGTTGCCAAACTGGCAAATTATAATTTACGGAAATAAATTGTACGATTAAGAATGGTTCATGTAAGTGAAAAAAAAAAATATCACGTTCAACAGTTCCTAAACCTTTTAACTTTTTAATATAACTGGGGTGGTCAAAAATTTGAAGATCGCGGACCGCAACGAACGAAACTATTAGACAAAACATTGCAATTGATTTAGAGGAATCACCTCAAACTTCTACCACAATTTTTGCACTAAACCATGGTATAAGTCGTTGTTCTCTAGGAAGATATTGAAAAGTGAAAAGTATCATCCGTTTAATGTACAATTGGTTCAAGAATTTTCAGACGATGATTTTGACCGACGGCTGGAGTTTTGCGAACGACTGATGGACATTTCTAATGTCGACGAACATTTTGCATCTAATGTAGTGTTTTCCGATGAGGCATCTGTTTGTTTAAATGGAACAGAAGTTGAATGTTTGGATGGGAATTGTCGAAAATAGACTTATAGGGCCATTTTTTATAGACGGAAACTTGAATGGTATTTAGATTTACTGAATAGCCAAATTATTCCTGCACTTCAACAGAATGGGCAGTTATCACAAAATGTTTGGTTTCAACAAGATGGAGCACTTCCCCACTATGATAGACGGGTTAGGGATTTTCTGGATGCGAATTTTCCATATCTATGGATTGGACGTAGAGGATTCATAGAGTGGCCTGCTCCTTCCTCGGATTTAAGCCTATTATATTTTTTTCTTTGGGGTTATCTGAAATCACGTGATTACATTAAACGACCAATATGCTTGCTGGAATTTAGACAAAGAATTATTGATGAATGTGAACTAATACGTGGAGAAGTGTTGGAAAGAGTGACTCAAGAATTTTTTAATAGGCTGGCATATTCTCAAGAGGTGAACAGAGAGCATTTTGACCATTTGAATTAATTATGTTTAAATTATTATTCTCATTAGTCTAAAGTAAATAAATTTACTTATTATACAACTAAAAGTGAGTTATTTCTCGTTTTTACAAATTATTTCCTCTAAACTCAGTATTTATAAATTCGAGAATTAACAAGATTTTTGAAAATCTGCAAAAATATATAGGGTGTCCCATTTAAATTAAAAAAAATGAGGGTATTTCCGGTTAAACCGGAAGTATATTATTAACTAAAAAAATGTATATGAGATGCATTTAACCCCATTGCACTTACCTACAAAATTTTATTTTTTTTTTGTTCCATACTTTATCCCAACCCTGTATAAAAACCTAAGAAAAAGTGAAAATCTAGAAGAAGCAGAAAAAATGGAACGAAAATAAGGGGTGACCACAATACAAAACAAAAAATAATTGGTTTAATAAGGACGGGTCGATGATGAAAAGGAATAAAAGAAGCTGCTGTGTGTGAAGTATTAACGAGAGTCTTTTTTATTTGTACAGCTCATGTTTGTGATTATGTATCAAATTTGACAATGTTCAAATATCCTCTGTGGCTTCGCATGGTGGGACAAATCCGAGAGATTCAATTTTCAATGACTCTGTCAGATAGATCCGGCTGAATTTGAGCGATGATCTGAGATATGTTGCCCTTGAGGACATGGGTCGATTTTGGTTTATTGGTATAGACCTGCGACATCAGAAAACCCCACAAGAAAAAGTCTAGCGGAGTCAAATCGCACGATCTTGGTACCAATTCACATCACCGCCGTCAAATATAACCATATCAGTGACGCCGCCGACCCAAGATCTGCACCAAACAATAACTTTTTGTGGATGCATTGCCACCTGGTGAACCTCATTTAGATTGATATGGTCCTATATACGACAATTTTGTTTATTAACATAGCCATTCATTAACCTCGTTGTTAAAAATTATTTTTGGTCAAAATTGGGGTCCTCTTCCAAACGCTCCAAAGACCAATCAGCGTTTTCTACGGTCATTAAATTTGGTCCTGCTAAGCTCCTGGGGCAGTCTACCGTAAAATGGGTGCAACGCGCGCAACCTTTTCATAAACGAACACTTATTTTAATAATAAAGTTTTAATATTTGAACATGCTACTCAATCATGTAACATGGCATGGTGATTTGCCATGAGCGACTGAATAATAAACAATAAATTTGAGAAACGCCGCCAAAACAACATGGCCGCAACAGCACGTCAACATTGACCCGTCCTTATTGGAAAACCCTTTAAATGACAAAAAAATTGGTCAAAAATAGATTCAGAACGACAAGGGAAAATAGTACCAAGGAGAAATCAAAAACGTATATTAATCGAAAGTGCAAAAAGAAATAATTAAGAAGAAATATGCTTCATCAGTTTGAAAGAATTTATTTTAACAAAAATGTATTCTTACTTTGTGGTCAGATGATGCCAAGCAAACATCATAATGGCACTAACTGTACAATCTATTGGACCAAAATTGGCGTATGTGTTACTGTCCATGTACACACTCCTTATCAAACCTTTTCCAGCTCCCACGAATAATCCTGCTGGTCCCTGGAGATTATTCGTCCATCCAGGAAAAGGATCTTTGAATGCAGGTATTACTTAAAAAAATAGACACTTTTTATTATGTAATTTAAATGTCTTTGTATATTATGAGCCACTATCCTATGGTCAGAGTTGTAGGAAACGATTGGTCTCAACCATTATAAGTTTTTATGCACCTTACAAAGCGCATTTACATTAATAAGACTGAAGAAAATGTAAATACTCATTTGCAGCTGCTGACATCTATTCATTCATAAATGTGGACATAGACATATTTTATGAATGTTGTATTATAATATATTCTCCTCAGAAATGAACTCATTCAAGAAACAGGCTTGATGATGACAGCAATTGTGCAAACAAGTCGCCTTTTATAACCAACATTTCATTAACTTAACAATTCCATTTAACAAGAAAATATAAGCAATGGTGGATAATGAGATTTCAAAAAATTTTGTTTTTTAATAAGAATTATATTTAAAAAACTTACCAATTGCAGGTCTGCAGATAATTACAGGAATTTTTCCAACTTGTTCATATATTAAAGCTTCTGATAATGCTTTAGAAAACGTATACGTATTCGGTAAATCTCCTAATAATCTAAAAAATTTAAATTATTTTATTGAAAACTTTTAGTTTTTTATAAAAAATATAGGTAGAATATAACTTCTACGATCAATTTTTCAAACTCATTTTATCATTGAGTCGCTAATGACAATTGCATTTTTAGTTAACATTTTACTATGTTACATCTTATAGTCATTATATCCATATTACGAAAATTTGAGATTTTAAAGATGTCAAAATTGGAATTGGAAGGACGTGTTTTACTTCTTATTCGTATACATGACTATCAGGTATTTTTTTTATTTATTGTCGAAGACAAAAAGTCCGGTTGTTGGTTGAAATATTTGTCATTGTTACTTTATACTCTGAACTAGTAATTTTAGGACTTTAATTTAAAATTCCAAAGTCAATACTCAAATGAAGCCTCAAGTCCGCTTTTAACAACACGTTAATTATCATATTATTAACTTAGCAATAACCTCGAAATACATTTTATTAATAGACGTTTTTTTTTAATTGATCGGATGATAGTTTGTTAACAAATGTTTAATATGAACTATGTTATATGCAAAGTGAAAAAATACCTTTTGGTTAGCTCTGGCGTGAATGCCTCTTCTTTCAACCAGTTGAAACTACTGATTATTTCATGAGGATTTCCTGGAGGTTGGTATTCTTTTTCGAAGGTTATACTGCCTTGATTTGGAAAAGCATAAGCAGTTGACACGTGTACAAGTAGCTAAAAAAAATAAGCTTCAAATGTTAATAACATGAAAATATGTTTAATCATGAATTTGTCATCTTTTTTTATCTCTCACATTTTATTGGTGCATCATCTCTTACCAAACCTTTAGAATGCTACAATTGAACTCTACTTACTGTCGATTAATGGTTTTAGTATATATCTTATTAAGAATAGTAGTCAACGACTTCTGGTATGTGAGGAACAATGAGATATACAAAGAAATAGAGATATTAAAAAACAGAGCGAGGAAGACATTCGAGGAACTCAAGAACCATCCCAATCTGGAGCTGAGAGAACTTATGTATTACACCAGGGACAACTTTAGAAGGCGAGCCAGACCAAGAAAGCAACTAGAAGAGAACATAGACAACGAAGTAAGAGGCCATGTATGCAAACAGAGGACCAACCAAGGAGGAACAATACCAACAGCTAGGAGATAGAAGAGGAGAGCCAGAGGGGGAAAAACGTTGAACGCTACCCCGACAGACAAGGTAAAGACAGGTTGCCTTCTAGTTACCATCCCAATGAGTAGAAGATCCGATGAATGAGGATCAATCAGGAGATCGGAGGTGGTAGGAAGGGGTTTCCTGGTTTTAATATTAGCAAATGAGGCCTAATGTCGAAGTTAGGAAACCCGGACTTAGTATGCATATGCGAGTTTTCCCATTTAAATTTTTCAAAATTTGACTCATTCATCAGGAAGCAATAATTATCAAGATAGATTAGTTTATTAGAAAAGATCATTCTGAACAATGTACATTTAAGCATCATAATACTTGCAAGAGTGTTGATAATAGGTATTATTGGAAAATTCTCAAACATGGCAGGAACTAAAACATTTAATCATTATTACTATCCGACCATAATAGTGCAATAAACAGCACATAGCAATAGGAGAGAGAATATTAGTTACACATCGTCTTTCGCGCAGTTTATTTGGATACTTTATTGTTGTATTGGAAAGTCTGTAATTGGCGGTGTTGGCAAATTTATCAACAGTTTCAGTTGTTATAAGTGTAAATAAACATAGGAAGTTTTGTAATACGCATTTGATATTAAAAACGAATAACAAAAGTGCACTCTTTAGTTGTCAACCTCGTGAAATTAAAATTTTGTCTTGAAATTTGCTCAAAGAGAAGCAGATGCAAAGAAACCTGTTATCGACCTTTCCAAAGTGTAAGAGAGAATGGCGGCTACGACAGTTAGTAATAATATATATTTTCCGCGAAAAGAAGTGAGAACATAATAAAATAAATTTGTTTATGTAAACAACAAATGAACTAGTCGTAACAATTTTTCAGGTGTTAGTTTGGGCAAAAATCGATAAGAAAAGTCCTGAAATTGAGAACCGACAAAGGCCTAACCAAAGAAAAATAAAATCATCAAAAATACGATTAGATGCATTTGATCACTTTGAAATAGGTACTCACAGAATACTACACAACTACAAAACTAGGTTTTAAATGGAGAAAATCCGTCAACAATAGAATGCTTTAAACGGAAAAATATACGTTCAACCACATAAGAATGAATTATTAAGAGCAGATAAAGAAATTCTGAGATGAAAATAGTTTCATCGTATTTACTGTTGGGATATATTTACTTAGCAGTGATATATCTCAGAAATGTTAAGAGTGATGTAACTAATGATGGACTTAGAAAATAGTTTCTAATGGACAATATTTAATGAATGTGGGCGCAGGCATCGAAAATTATTTTGTTCGAGGATCTTATTTAAGGTAGAAATCAAAATCCGCATTGGGGAATTACCACGATGATATGAATTTTTGTAACTATAAAAATGGCTAGAAGAAAAACTATTAACGTAACTCAGGAAAATAAAGCTACAACGTTCAAAGCAAAGCAAGAAATAGATTTAAACCCAATAGAGTTGATTTGGGCTACTTTAAAAAATTATGTTGGTTCTAGAAATGTAGATTTTTACATTGACCATATTACAAATATTAACAGCTGAGTTTTTTTAAACATATCCGACAGAGGAATGGCAAAAAGTTACGAATAAAGCTACCAAAATTAAAAAAGAAATGATGATAGAGAAATGCGTTGTTAATCCAGGAGAAGATTCAGACCATAAAGAATTTCTAAGTGAACGAAATTGATGAGAGTTTTATTTAATTCATTAATATATTAAATAAAAAACCTGCTCAGTACTTCATTTTATTTTTTTTATAAAACTCAAACCGACTCTTTACTTAATAACAGCATGTGAATAAATACATATTAACAAATTTATTTTTCACTTCAAGAAATGTTACTTTTAAAAGTACCATTATCAATATTAAATAATAAAGTACAATATCTTAATTAATAGTAATTGGTTTTAAACACTTTTTGTTATTTTGATTTATCTAATGCCTAATTGATGACAAATTACCTAATTTATCGAATAATTTGAAATGACATCAACACCTAACCAACTTATTATAACTGATACAACTGAAACAAAGGATATCTGATTACAGATCGCAACGCTGTCCGATTTAATATGAGCAATCACTATTACCGCTCGTTCCTTCATTTCTCTCATTCGCGCATCTCGCGTCTGTAGTTATTTCTGTCGAATAGTAAGTAAGAGAAAAACTTACTTTTAAGTGTTCGCATTGTTGAGCTAGATCTAGGATGAACTTTGTCCCTCTGGTGTTCATTGTAACGGAATATTTCAGACTTTCATCAAATCTTACGGTGGCAGCACTGTGGAAAATGAAGTCTACTTCTCTTGTAAGCAAGTCTCTGTTTTCTTCTGAAATTCCCAAGTCTAGTTGGGTAACGTCGCCTGGAATAACCTCCACTTTTTTCGTGGCATCTGGTTTGAGTTCCAGAAGTTTTTTGAATAGCTAGAATAAAAATGATACATAAATAATATATAAAAATAGATAATGATAAAATATGAAAATATTTCATGGTATTATAACTAAATTTCGTTGAAGCACTTACTACATCACTGAACAAATCTTTGATACGTTCATTTGGTTGTTTGCCTTTTTTCTCTCTGACTAGTATATACAATTTTTTGATATCGCAGTATCTTAAAAGTTTATCTATTAATGCTTTTCCAACTAATCCTGTAGCTCCAGTGATAAAAATCGTATTTCCATTGAAGATTCCGGCTATACGGTCAGGAACGTTGTTACTCATGTTGATCTGGAACAAAAAGTACATAATATTAATAACAAATAAAACGTGGTTTTATTATTATTATTTATTCTATTTTCTTTATAATTTGATAAAATAAAAAAAACAAGATAGCACCCACATTATTTCACTTTAGGGAATTGTTCCTTTATCTAGACGAAATTGAAAATGAAATAAGGTAAACTAAATAAATATCTCCATTTTTTTTTCAATTCTATGATAGATTTTACTAGTTCTACATCTTTTTCTTTGGTATCGCTTCCTCTCCTCGATTATTTTTTTTAATAATAACATTCTTGCAGAACATTTGGTACCATCCTTTGAAGATTAAGTTTATTGTCTTAATGTATGTATATGATCTAATGTATTTATATAACTTATTTAGTTTTCTTTCCATCGTTTCCATTTCCCATTTTTGTTCTTTCCAGAATCTCTTTTTAAAATTTGGCTTTGTTTTATATTAGATGCTGATCAATGTATTACTCGGCAACTTTGCAACATCCGTCTCTACCATGAGATCGAACACTCAACTTCATTAGGGGAGATTTTAATATTTATTGAATCCAACGAATCGCAAAAGCTTGCCCAGTTATGCACCCATTTGTTTAGTAGCTAGATCCTGAGCACGGACTAAAATTACACATTCTGTATATTATCTGCCTCTTTGTATACTTTTTATTCTCACTGCAAATCTGCTATTTATTACAATTATCATTTGGCCAGCAAAGGTTTCTTGCTGAGATGTATTATTCTTTTCTTCGTTAGTATCTCCTGTTAAAATTTCATTTAATTCTGTAACTAAAACTAAATTACTTTTTCTAAAGCATTTTCTATTTAGAGTGTTTCTCTCCATCAGCAGATTATCAATATGATGTTATACCTTTCGTTAACTTTTCAAATAATTCTGAAATTATTAGAACCATATTTACTGTGAAAGGATACGAGGAAAAAGTTACCGAGGAAAGGATTGATTCGAATAGTAAAGTCGAACTATAAAAAATATGTGGAAGCAATAAATAGATAAAGGGAAAACAAAATGATTTAGATAAAAAAATTATTAAAAATAATGGGATAAACTGAATATAAATACATTATTAAAAAATGTAAAAGCAATAGATTCCAAATTAAAGAATAATAAGTAACCCTTTCACCCAATTTAACACTGCCTACAAACCAACAACAAATAAAATAGACTACCATCATGTTGACACGGATTTTTATATTGAAAAATTAAAGCGTGATGATAATGAAAACCTGAATATAAACTTTGTTGCCAATATACAACTTTCTGAAGATTTTGAAATTGACATCATTGAAAGTGAAAGCAATTTAAAGAGAAAAAAAACAAAACCTAAATACCCATTGGGATACACTAAGTATTCAAAAAGTAGTGAAGAAAAATAAGGTATACCAAATATACCATGTCCTTAAACAAGTTGTGGAAAACTAAAGTAAATAGTGTAGTTAATACCATCACTACATCTGACTGCTCTAGGAAAATTATGTGCAATATCAATGAAGAAAATTCCAAAGAATATTCAGAAATATCCATCAGTTCCGGAAGTTACCAGAATTATACAAGAACTCAAAGTAAGTTTTTAATATTTAACTATAGTATACTGCTTTAAATAATAGAGAGAAACAAAAAAGCCAAAGTTATTGATAATTCTGTATTTCCTCTGTATATTTCAGATGACCTAAATAACATTAATAGGCGCTTTGCAAAGCAAGAAAGACTAAATACTAAATAAAAATTTAAAATTTGAAGTTTCCTTACTATTTAAAATATATTTTTCATGAGTTAACGAAGAACTGAATTGCATTCTTTGTCATAACTACTTAAATACATCCTACTTTATGGTTGACTTCATATATTACAGCTGAACCTGAATGCACAAGGAGAATTTTCTCCAATTTTTTTTCACACAAATTAGCGTCATAGATAAATAGGCCAGGAAGACTAAACAAACCTGTAAGTAATTTTCTAATATGGTCAAATTAACCATTGGCAAGGCTTTCCTTTGATGTTACCCTAACAGTAAATATGAATACATTTTTTTTAGAAAGTGGCCACTATGTGCAAATTCGACTTCCCAAGAAATAGAACAGCAAATAGATCTTTGGCTCAGGGGGACCATTTATTGAGAAGGGGGAAGGAAGGAGAGGAGAAACTAGTATATGTTAAAAAAATGAGATTTGTTCTTAGGGTCTATTCCTGTAAATTTTTTAAATTATTATTTTTTCAATAAAAGTTCTTATATATGGCTACAAAAACTTAATTTCAAATGAACAGGGTTTATAGTTGCAGTGTATATTGCGTGCATCGCATTATTTTAACAATATAAATAAAATCCATCAAAAACTCTTGGGTATTTTTGTATGAACTTTGAGCAGTATTAGGGGATCTTTCTGAAGTATTTTGATAATTGTATCTACAACGACCTTACTAATTGAAAAGATGTGTATCCTATCATTTTAAAATATGACATTGGTTGTATGTAATGCTTTTTAAATTGTAAGTACTTTTATTTCTTGCGGAGGTTAAACGTAAATAAATAATTTATATACTATTAAATACCACACATTTTAATTATGTCAACACCGTTTATCGTTGATATTATATTAGTGATTTTGAGATGATGTAGTAGGATAGACTTTTATCCCATAAGGAATGTCTCTCTGCAATATGTTTAAAATATATTTAAACATTTTTTTCATATAAATACATTTAGTAATTATTTTTATTCAGAGTAGTTTTTGAAAGTTTATATTACTAACACAACTAGCATTGGAAAACATATTTTTATTTATTTCGGGGTTTCATATACGAGTATATTAACTTTATCCGCAAAAATGTGAAACACATGGTAACAGCACGTACAAACATCTTAAAATCTTTTAAATTCAGTCGGCTTGCTTTTTTAGTGTTTGATTTTATAAATTTTTATTTACAACTCTTTTTTTTTAGAACTGAAGAATATACAATTTACTTGGCTCTAGTAGATTCAAGTTTAAGACAATTGTTAGATCACTTTATTATAAATAAATTATTTTCTAAAATTTATAGAACTGGATGAAATCCTTTAGATAACCTTAAAAAGTTAAAAGTTAAACTAAAATATAGTCTAATATATATCTATTAAAAGTTTATCTATTTATGTATAGTCTTTAAATTAATGTTTTTATACAGGGTGATGCATTAGTGTGGCAAAGCTCGATTAGTCTGCTATTATTGAAGTTACGAAAAAAAAAATTTGCAATCTTGAAATTGCTGCTACAGACATCTAAATTAAAAAAAAAATGTGATTTTTAAGTGGCTGTATATCCTTTATTAAACACAATAGACATGAAGTGTGAAACATCGTTGAAATTAGTTCGGCAAGAGGTTTATAAAAATATAAAAATATACGGGGTATTCCAATTAAAAAAACAAAATTTTGGTCTGTCACTGTATTCCTGAACACACTCTATATTTGGTACTAATTTTAAAATATAAATCTCAAGACTGCCTACAGTTTTTGTAAATACTTTTTTTTCGTAACTTTAATAATAGCAAACTAATCAAACTTTGCCACACTAATGCGTCACCCTGTATGTCATGTTATGTGACATAGATGGTTTTTTAAGAGTTTCTACATCTTTTAGACTTGAGTTAGATGAACCTGTGTTTTTTGGATCGATCATTAGTTTATATGATGTAATAAGCGTTAAAAAGGCCATGTGCCATTTCGCATTTTAATTAGTTTCCAGTAATGACCAGTAAATATTTTGCTATTGCTTTCATTTTTAGTTTACGGAGATATTATGGGTACAAAAACTACATTGTAAGTAAACAAAACAAAATAAAAATATACAGGCCACATTCTAACAAATAAAAAGATAAGTTACGTACTTTCGAACGAAAAATATTATTCAAATAAAGGGAGAAAGTATAGATTTTCTGTAAGGATTTGATAAAAAGATCTGAATTATTCTAATTTAATTACAAAATAGTCTAAATTTTATTATTTTAAAATTTAATTTATATCAGTATTAAAATTAATTGTTTTCTTATTAGTTGCCGTTTATCTAAGTTCATTTTATTTTTTATACGATATTCAAAAACAATGTAGTAATGATCCAAAAGGTTATCGAAATTTACCTATAAGTTTAACAGAAAAAATATACTCCGTCATGTCAATAACTAATTTACATAAATGAATTATTACAATGACAATAAAACTAAACGCAATTTTTCCAATTGATGTCACTTTAAACCTGGTACTTTTATAACAAGAGCTCTCTGAAATTATGTTAAATTGAATCAGATGAAATCTGACAATTATACGTTAAAGAATAAGTACAGATCTAAACTCTAATAAAAACAATAACAAATTTGAAAAAGAATGAAATTAAAAATCCACTCGTATGCAAAAAATTCATTTTGTAGCACAGAGGCATTTTTATAATTGCTTTCTCTAACTTACTTCCATAATAGGTAAAGTAACAAAATTATTCGAGCCATGCTCTCGTTAAATTGCCTCAATAAATCACTATTCGAAAATCTGAACTATTACATAAACCCCGGAATAATTACAAAAAAATCTACTTACATATTTGTTTTTTAAACTGAACACCAAAGGATTTTTTCAAATAAATCAGGATTATCAATTTACGAAGAAATATCTCGTTTGTTTACTGAGTTATTAACGCAATAATTATCACAATAAAAGCAGGTTTATTCAATTACAATTACAATCAAAATTTAACGTTCGTTCCGTCGCGGTTACAAAGTTATAATGAATTAATATTTTTGACTACTAGAAGGTTAGGTGTTAGGAAAATCATGGATATTAATGTACTGTTTTCATAATTAAATGGTTGGGCGCTTTTATTTGTACGGGACGAACTTAGAATCCCTGATATTTCCGGTGTAACTAACAATCACTAAACATACAGAGTGGCTTAAAACATCGGAAACTTCGAATTATTTGAAAAATATTCTAAATTAAATCTACCAAATTTATTATTTAAAGGATTTAAAATCGTTAGACCTGACTTGTACAATTGGCATTATTACCATTTTTCCGTTTTTAGATTTTAGTAACGGCTAAATTTGAAGTGTTTAATATACAAATTATGCCGCATACAGCCAAGTATAGTTCCCTGTAATACTCCAGCGTAGTTACTAATTGTAACACAGAGTGTGTCATCGTAGACCCGAAGATCCATAACTCCAAAATGGTGCATTTGATGAAAATTTTCTAAGAGTGCTTTATTATTTACGTTCAAAAAAGATATAATTTAAAATTAGTTCCACTTATACAAGTTGTCTCAAAAAAAGATTTGTATCAAAGATATTTGATATAGAGTATTCAAAAATCAGATAGGGATGTCTAATTTTTCCTATTTTTTAACCACTTTATATCTACAGACATCTAAATTCAAAAAAAAATATTTTCAGGTGGCAGCAGATCTTTTATTAAACATAATAGACATAAAGTGTGATACATCGTTGAAATTAGCTTGGCAAGAGGTTTATAAAAATGTAAAAACATAGGGTGTATTCCATTAAAAAAACATTACTTTGATATATATCTTTTTTTGGGACAATCTGTGTAAGTAGAACTTATTTTAAATTATGGCTTTTTTAGCATACACAAAAAACACAAAAAATTTTCATCAAATGCACCGTTCTGAAGTTATGAACCTTCGCGTCTACGGTGACTCACCCTGTATAATTTTGTTAATTTTAATACTAAATATATTCATATGTCTTGGTCATTAAAAGAGCAAGTACATACTAACGGATTGAATGTATAGCTATTCAACAAGGTAATTTTACAAGAAAATAAAAAATTAGACTTAAACAAATAACTCTAATAAAAGCAATAAGAAATGAAAACTTTTCTTAGTAAATGCCCATTGAAACTCTAAATAAATAAAAAATGTTATGAGTGAGTAAACAGTTAATTTCTAGTTAAATAAGCAAATTACTAATTACTAATTTTTTTATAGAAATAATTATTCAAAACAGCTTATGTTTTTTTCATTCTCTGGATTTCAAAACTACCTTGTAATATTTTTAATTTTTAATAAACTTAAATTAATAATTAGTTTATGTTTTATATTATATTTGTCCTGAAGTTAAGACAACACTCAATTTATATTCTCGTTTTAATTCAATTCATTTACTTGCGTTAGAAAATGTAAAGTTAATAAAATAACTACAGTCCGAGTAGTAATAGAGTTTTATTCAAGAAGGTACATCAAATATATTACACATACTCGTATATACAAAACAAACATCGAAGAGAACTTGTGGAAAAATAAGAACAGAACCTAATTGCTGAACAGATACTCAAAGAAATGTAAAAAGTGCTGAAAAAGATAGAAAAAGCAGAAATGATAAAACATGAAGAACAACAAATTCAGAAACTATCAATATGCGGAAACGAAACACTATATATAAAAACGCTCATAAAACAAATTGAAGAGATAATGAGGTGATTTTCTCAAATTATCCTCTTTGATAAATGAATTGGTTAGGATCACTGCTTCTTTTTTCAGTAGAAGATGCGGAATTGACAAGAAAATCAAATCCAGAATTTTCAAATTGTACAATACTTTACTCTCCATAAAAAAACAATGGTTCAAAGAGATTTTGACATTAGAAAGGTAGATTTAAGACTCGAATAGATACACAAATTAACAACACAAATTTTATTAACAATTAAGACGACTAGTTTCGACTCTCAAGAGTCATCTTCAAGTCTACAAAATACAAGAAAGTAAAATACAAATGAATATTGAATTATTAAAATGAGCAACCCTAAACTTTTCTAAAGTAACAAAGTGAAAGCAGCTGTTTGTTAATAAAGTTTGTGTGGTAAAATTTTTAGTTTCTTTTGATTAATCAACTTTACCACATTTGAGCCCAATGGAGAACCTAGACACCAGTCCAAAATGGCGTTAGTAAAAAGTCAAAACTTTTTGTTTTCTGAAGAAAACTTTCACTGTCAGTCCTTATCGTAAGTACATTTTTTAAAAACACCAACTGTTACTATTTAAAAATATCTAGATATGTAGCGCTCTTCTTTTCCTGAAGTAACTATTGATTTTTTCGCTTGACCAATTTCATATCGTTAATTTGGTGAGTT
This sequence comes from Hermaeophaga mercurialis, assembly GCA_951812935.1. Classification (NCBI taxonomy): domain Eukaryota; kingdom Metazoa; phylum Arthropoda; class Insecta; order Coleoptera; family Chrysomelidae; genus Hermaeophaga; species Hermaeophaga mercurialis. Next base: position 33,962,998 of record OX638362.1, on the reverse strand, counting down.
GAATGTGTGCCAAGTTTCTAAAAACCGAAAACTCAGGAGGAAGCCGTTAGAAGTAGGGATGTTACTTATGCTTTTTATCATTTAGAGATGAATTGTAAATTTACGAACTAACAAAATTAATCTGTTTAAAATTTATTTAAATTTTAAACCCAAATTGCAAAAACTATAGAGCCATAACTTTACTAAATATAACATATAAAATATTAGGAAATATAAAAATATTACGTGCTGATAGTTTTCACAGAAACATACCAAAACTGGTTCATATATAATAGAGACCTCCATCTGCTATTTGTTTTTTAAAATCATTTTTGACAATATAAAGCGAAAAATTATGACAGAAGAATTAGAGAAATTAGAAGTACCACGAAAGTATACAACAATGATTCGAATAATTTTAGAGAACAACAGAGTTAAAATCGGAATGGAAGAAATGTTAACCGAAGAAATTAATGCAAAGAATATCCAATATCGCAAATCTAGATTTGGAAGGTAAGCACAAACAGTATAAACAAATCAGGAATTAACAGCATATCCCGATGATGTAACAACAATCGCGAACACAGAAAAATAATTGATAAACTATAAAGAAGAACAAGATAGATGGACTGTATACTAATATAAAAAATATTAAATAGACTAGGAAGAGAAAAACAAACGAATAAAACTTTTGAAAAACAAATACTTTAATTTGACTGCCACAATAAAACAAATAATGAAAGACAGTTTACAGCAAAAATAAGTGTGTATTACATACGCGATGGAGACTAGAACAATGAACAAAATAGAAGAAACAGGACTTAAAAAACTGGAGAGAAAGCTATTAGAAGAATACTAGATCCATGTTATGTTTAGCGGTGACAGAAGGAGAGAGATGAATAAAAAAAATATGTAAATCGAACTAGATGGAAAAAATGTTATAAAGATACAAAAAGGCTCAAAGATAAGATGAGTAGAACACATAATGTGAAAAAAACATATAGAAATGATAAAGAAAATAAAGAGTGAATTACACTTTCACCGCGAAGTACATGAAAATCGAGGAAGAGATAAAGTAGAATGAAATAAAATAATAAACATCTCCAATTTGAAATTAAAACTCAATGGAAAATATAACCCACTATACCAGGATATTTAAAAAGATATAAGAAAATAATCGAAAGAAAGAGGAATACAATACATCCCTGAAAAATCACAAATACAGAATTCAGAAGAATTTACCAACTTGATGAAGATGAAATAATATATTTATGTAAATATTAACAAACTACTTTTATTAAATATTACATTTTATCAGAGATTAGAACAATTTTGGACATATTTCAAACAAAATATCCAAAATTATACTTTGTACAACATCTTCTAGAATAAATTTTTAAAATCTTCTAATCATTCGACTAATTGTTGAATGATTAACATTTAGTAAATTGGCCACATAACGCATACTTCTTCCCTCTTCTAGGAAAGTTAAAGCTCTTACGCATTCATCATTGCTTAAATGACACGCTCGATTCATTTTTTTTAACGAAATTGTTAAATATTGATCTAGCGAACTAATCCACACAAAAGAATAATCGACACTCAAACAGCAACTTTAAATAATAAACTTATCAAACTAAAAAAAATTGCTTCAACGAAGTAATTAACTTTTTTAACTTAATTAAATGACATACATTTATAAAAACAGTACAAATCTAATAAAACGAACTACTTGACATAAGCCAAGTAAGATTCCTAACAGTAATCGATAATATTTTTAATTAATACAAATAAATAATCAATAAAATATAAGTGGTGCGTTAATTTTGAACAGGAGTTTTTATCATATTCCGACCTTGTAAAAGATTTCTAACATTAAGTCAGTAGTGAAATAGCTTAAAATTGAGACATTTAAAAATAATTTACATTAAACAGAAATAGTTTTCGTATTTTGCAAGAAAAATAATTTTTACATTCTTAAAATGATTTTTTTTCAAAATTTGCTGTGATCTTTATCTGAAATATATCCAATAAAATATCATAATCCATTTACAACTCAATATTTTCAGGTATGGACCCTTTTAAATCTTATCTAGGAACCTATACTTTCAATGTAACTTTTCTCATAACAAATTAATACAACTATTTATTTAACTATTTATTTTATTATAAAAGTATTAATGTTTATTGAGGCTATAAACTCAGGCACTTATTTAATTATGAAAACATGATGATTTAAATAATTTATAGAAAAATAAAAAGTTAGTTTACAGTCGTCATTTTAAATTACACATAATTCAGTAATAATAAAATAATCCGATACATGATATCTTTTTAGTTCTATTAATTTTTAATAGTTTGTTTTAATTCTTCTTTCAAAACTTAGGTTTTTCAGTAATAAACGTTTATAGCATCAAAAAAATTAGTATGACCCTCGCATTTAACGCATACAGTATCAGCCAAAAAATTGTAATTTGTATTTTTTTTGTCATTAAAATAATAACGAAAATATTGAAAATGATTAATTATTACATATTAGAACCAAGAATTGATTTTTGGAGGCGATGCAAATTTGGTTCTCATTAAATGTTACCAAATTTGTTTAGAAGATTTGACCGGTCGCCATTTTACATAAAAAAATGTATAAATAATGTAATTAAAAATTCAAATGTTACTAGACTTTCTCTTCACTAATCTAGTTTGTTATTAGATAGGAACATCACGAAACTTGATGAGAGGTACCATTTTTCAGATTTTTTTTGTTACTTTCGGTTTCTGTTATCGTAAATCAGACAGATTTCGACTATTTCCATGACATTAAACCATTCAACATAAAATTAACTTAATTGGACTTTCGTGTTTGTAAACAAAAAACGCTAAACGGAGGGGAATACCAACTAAAATAACAAATTCGTTATAGGTACACCTTTATTAAAATTACTCTTATTTGAAATATTTTCAGAGATAAAAAATTTATTCGAGTTGGCCACTTTCAGAAGGTCGTATGCAAATATCTCACAAAAGTGTAGAAACTAATTCGCATGAATATCCTTGCAAATTTATTGCATCAAGGAAATATTTCGAGATAAATAAACTTTTTTAATACGTACTCCGTCATTTAGCTACTTAAAGCTATTTCGTGTTAAATATTTTGAATGTTTAATTCGTGGATATAATTTCAAAATCTGGTCTTAAATTATAATCTAATAACTAATCTGCATTATAATTATGATGACTGTTTTAAATACTTAACCGTTCGTGATTGTTAGTAAATTTACAAGTTTCAATAAATAATGTTGCAATGTGAATGGCTACATTTTTATTATCTTCTGTTTTAGTCCAGTAAATAAAGGCCGGGAAACCCTGGACCCTGAACATCAGGTCGCGAGCAAATTTTTTTTTTCTCAACTTGTAGGTAAATATGGGTACATTAACTTCTGAAAATATGTCCTTCGGGAGATGATTGGAGGGGGCCGGAAAATGGCCAGAAAACCCGAAAATCCGGTTTTTGACCGATATCTCCCGAAATATGACACTTAGAGAAGTGGGCTTTGGCTAGAAATGGAGAGCAGTTCATTACCTACAAAAATTGCCTTTAGGATTTTTTTCGTTGCACTAATATTTCTTGCGAAAAAAAGGTTTGTAAAAGTCTTCAATTTTCAGAGGCTGAAAATATGTTTTTTTTCAATCAAATTCTGGCACGAGGAGTCTGGAAATACATCAGTCTTCATTTTTCGAACTGTAAAGACCAATTACAGATGGCGCTAACATATTTCTCCCTGTTTGCGAAATTATCATGGCGATGAACAACTACGGGGAATGATTGATTTCTTAACAACTCTTCAGGTTGGTACATGATTGTTGTCCCCTTGGGCCAAGCCATTGAGCTATCCTTATTGGATATGCGGAAACGGGGCCAATAAATGGATGGGAAACTTACGAAAATCATGTTCTGCATGTGATGCTATCTTCACCTCTAGGGGTTTTGTCTTGAGAGGGCTAATCATTGTTGAAGAGGTTCCAATATTTCCTCGTTATTGTCCTCGGAAATGTGCTGAAAAGACTTGCTAATTTTTCGCATTTTTTCGCAATAATTCATAGTCACAGTTTTTGAAAAATAGAATTTATTATTGAAACATATATGAGCAACATAACATATATGGGAAGTATAACAACTATTCTTAATCACCAATCCGTCACATTTGGCTCGGATGAAAATTCTTGACTGGAGTAATCAATCTCTTCTTGGTCTATTCGGTCTACATCTTCTGTTTCCTGACCATCTACGTCTGGCTCTGTTCCTGGCGCTCCCTCTACCCTTTCTTCTTCAGGTATTGTCGTATCTTCATTTTCCATATCATTGTAATTACAACACGGTCCAGCATGACATGAACCACAAATAATCGAGCACTTTAGTCCCGCTTTGATACTATACAGAGACGACGCGTGGCCGGGAGCGGAACATGTATCACAATCAAGGAAGTTTGGAGGCAAAGTTTTTTCGCGTACACCTAATAAAATAGTCGATATATACATTGATGGAAAGCTGGGAGTTTGATCTTCTTTTATTTAGTACAATCATTAACCTCCAAAAATTCAACCCTGAAAAGAAAACAACGATTAAAAAAAAAAACGTAGATTTTTCATCGAGGTGAGAATTTTCTTAATTTTCCGGGAAACTGAAAAATTTGTAGAAAATTAAAAAAAGCCATCGATAAGGGGACATTTTCAGCTTTCAAATAATGTGCATTGAACCCCAATATGGCTCTTCATTATTTTTCAATTATCGATAGACCCAGGCATTTTCAAAAACTTCGAAAATACAAAAAAAACGTCCCAAGAAGAACGCGTTGTTTATAAAAATACACAAAAATTATTGATTGATTCTTACGGAATACATTCGTCGCCTATCATAGCTTCATTATCCAAAAGGATTCGGTGAAACTACTCTTGATTAAAAAAAATATGAATAGATTGATACCTAAGGAGGGTAAAATATCGAGGAAAAACGAACTTTGGCTAGATTTTTCAATATTTCAGAAAAATAAAAGAAATAAAAAAATAATACTATATTAGAGCTACAGGTCCGTCCTTTCATATGAACTTTGAATCATCAAAAAAGATTAATTTTTACCCAAGTTAAGGAACAATTTGTCTGCCCGCATTCACGGAGCGTGCTTTCCGAGACGCGGCGCAGCAGCTCGAAAACCAGGCTACGGTTAGGGGTGGTTATCTCGAAAACGGTTAAATTTTTGACAAAAATTATAACGACCGTTTTTGTAGATAATCGACTGCTCTCCATTTCTAGCCAACCCCCACTTCTCTAAGTGTCATATTTCGGGAGATATCGGCCGGATTTTCGGGATCATTGGCCATTTTCCAGGCCCCTCCCCTCACTTCTCGGTGGACATATTTTCAGGGAGAGTAATCTACCCATGAACACCTACAAATTAAAAAAAAAAAATTCTGCACGCGACCTGATGTCATGGTTGATACCTTCGTTTATTGGACTATTTTAGAACTAAGCAGTTAAATAAATATTTTTGCGCGTAAATAAAACTAGTTTCGTAGAATTACTTGAGGAAGAAAAAATATCATTTATTTTTTAGAATGTTTATAAGTCGGAGATTTCTCATAAACAAATTGGTGTTATTCGTTTAAGTGTTTTATTATACCACTAAAGATCATTATTATAATTTTGTGGGGATTTACGTTGCAGGTACTTTCGGTACTACGGAAAGGTTTTTGACCATGAAGAGATATTAATTGGTGTCAAGGTAACCTGGCTTCCACAAACAAAATAAAAATTTAGAAATATGCATATATATAAGACGGACATGTAGGGGGAAAAATTTGTACCGTCATTCATATTTATAAATAAAAAAATGTAAGTAGTCGATCTCGAAAATAAACTTTTAAACTTGAGTTGGGAGAAGGTGGGTCAGTAGGTTTTATATTTTATTTATTTAATTTTGCAAAACGTTTTTGGGCGGATTTCCAAATTTATATAAAATAATTTAGTTTTACATGTATTTAAAATATGAAAAATAATAAAATTGTCATGTATTTGTGCTTATATTAAATATTAAATAATACAATGAACCCATCACTCTAAGCCTTAATATAATCAAAATAAATAAACATTTTAGGAAAACTTCATTGTATTAGAGTAAAATACATCATTCATGCATTGTATTAATGTAGAAGATATCAATAACACAGCAGTTCACTGAACTAATTAATTTGGTCATTGACCAATAATTAATAAACATTTTACTATAGGTCCAATTACTAATATTAAGAATAATTTTTTTCTGCTTATTCTCTTAACGTATTTGTGGCGTCTACTACCTGTTTTTCAAAGATTAAATTAATTATTGAATAAAAGATATAGATAAAACTGAATTGGTTTTATCTGAAAGTGTGTTATGGTCATTATTTAGCCGTAAACAACCCAAGACTGACATTAAAAAATACACTTATCATGGACCATGAATTTAAGTTAAAAATTATATATAATAAAACCAAAAAAAAAGTTAATTACTAATTGATTGCAATGACGTCAGTGAAATATTTAATAAAACTTCAGGTATTATAGTTCATAAAAAATATACACGTATATTTGAACCAATTCAGGTAGGTTCTAAAATCTTAAACTTTATTTTAACCATAAATGAAAATTGTTGTTATTTATAATTTATCCATTGTACGAGAGTTTATTAACCAGTTAAATGTGATGAATCTTATTTTTCTGGGGTAATAAAATAAAAGATTAGAGATATATTTCTTTTAATGGTTAATGCTAATTTAAAAATTTACAAAGTAAATATAATAATTACAAATATTTTGAGGGAGGGATTACCCACTGACAACCCTATGTACAAATGTAAAAGATAAAATATACTTATCTTACAATTCCACGATTTTATAACATTTGATTATACAGTGTGTACATAAAGTATGGAATAAATTTATTTGAAGATAAACAAATAATTTTTGGGAAAAATCCGGAGACAGGTCGGTTTTTTATTTTAATTTAATGTATTTTTACATAACAATGAAATATACAGGATAAACGATTTGTGAGTAACGATGTCATCGACAAATTTTTTAAATAGCACACGTGTATATTTTTTTTAGATTGCAAATTTCAAGACGATTCCAAAAATACATCATACTTATGTTTAGTAATTAATAGTTTTGAAGATACGATAATTGTAAAATTAATAACGACATACCTTTGGTTATCATTTTTGTAAAAACTTGTCAGATGTAAAAAGTTGTGATAATAATTAAGTAAGGCTACTCTTTAATACTCGCTAATGAAAGTGACACTTGTGAAGTGTAGTACCAGTTTAGTTGTTCTAAATTTGCTTGTTGACACTTTAAAAATGCGTTTATCTATAAAACAAAGGATTGAAGTTCTTATGTTAATTGGTTGTGGCGATAAGACGCGAACTCAACAAGAGATATGTGCTATGTTTAATAATAAATATCCAGAATAACCTAAAAGTAAGTCAACAGTGAGTACAATTAAAAAAAGAATTTGTGAGTTTGGTATCGTAGAAGATCTACCTAAATCAGGCCGTCCTTTGCTTACCGAGGATACTAAATTAAACGTTTTATTGGCTATGGAAGAAAATCCATACAACAGCGTTCGGCAAGTTAGTCGAGAACATGATGTTCCTTTTACTTCTATTCATAAAGTATTAAAACATGAAAAGTGGCATCCCTTTAAGGTGCACCTTGTACAAGAACTATCAGATGACGACCCGGATCGTAGAATCCAAAATTCGAATGCATTTTGGACTTTTGATATTTCATTCTACTAATATTTTCATTAATCTAGTCATCTAGAACATCAACTTAATGTAATTTGTAAGTTAATTCAGAAAGTACAGTTTTAATATAAATATCTAAAAAGTACTTCCTAGATTCTTCTTTTAACCAAAGATGGGTTAAATCTTCTCTCAAAGATCCTTTCAACAATAATGATTATTTCTACCTTTACTTTGCGAAATCTTTTCCTTTATAAATGTAAAAGTTAAAATATATTTATCTTAAAGTTTTAGTCTGTATTCTTAATTGATCCGTTAGATCAAACGGTCGTTTTCTCTTCAGTTTTTTATATACTGCTAAAGGTTCATTTAATTGGTCTACGTTACTTTGATGATCGGGTAGTTCCGGATAATAACTTTAGCTCAGTTAGTGAAATTTCTACTATGGATGCTTAATTCGTCATGAAAGGTTTAGTTGCTCACGTCCTATAGGGCATTTAGAATATTGCGGAGTATTGTTGACTTGATTCTTTGGATTATTTTTTAGTTTGACGGTTTAGTGCTACCCAATCACTGGACGCCGTAGATTCTTCTTCACTTTTCAAGGTTAAATTTTGTTAGAAAATAACGTTCACTCAGACAGGATTTCAGGATTAGGTAATAGTTGGCCAAGATGGAGTTTTTTAGTTTATGTATTAACCCTTGGGGTCAAACACGATGGAATGGTTACTCAACGTCTAAGAATGTTAAAAATCATATCTGAGGCCGAATTGATGTTGATGTATAGGTCGTTTAAGCTGACTTCACTTTCAAGTATCTTCAAAAATACCTTTTCAAATATTTTAGAAAGAAGTGGTAAGAGGCTTATGGGACGATATAAACTAGATCAACTATATCACGGTAAGTAGAACTGTTGTTTTGGAAAAAATCTTAAACTGGTAAACAAATTGGAGATGTATCAAGAAAGTTGAGGATAAGTTCTTCATTATAATTATTGATTTGTTGAGGTACCCTGAAGATATTTTCCAGATGCCAGTGTTTTTGCCTTTTCTTGGTAGGATTTTGGGCAGTTTTCATTGTTCTTTCTAAGTTGTGACAAATGTTTGGTTGGTCTCTTTTATACATATAAATTGCTCATTTAATCTATCTATCATATTGAATAATAACATTACTTTACGAGGGTGAATAAAACCAATTAAACCAAAATTGGGTACTGAATTGAAAAAAATTCCAAAAAAAAAATGACATGAATTGCTCCTTCTTTTATACAGATGACTCTCAGTTTTTCTTAATACATATCAACAGTAATTGAATAACGTATTTTTATCACACAAATGTAGGTACATCTCTTCATAGGATCTTAAAGCTTGATGGAAAAGTTCAGCATATTCATCTCTTATGCTTCCCATGTTTTCAGGAAAAAGTCCAGGTACTAGAGTAAAATATGAATTTTTAAAGATATCTTGAGTCCCATTTTGTGGTAATTTTTCAATCAATTGAAAAAATCAGAATTCTCTGTTTAATTGTTGCCCAAGAAATTTTTCATTACCGCTTTAAAAAAATACCTACCAAGAATCTTTCTCGACACTGGACGGGTCAAAATTTATTATTTTTTTATTTAGAGGACCAAAAAGATTTCTTTTTTTGATTTTAGCATCATAGAGGTAAGAAACAATATTGTTTAAATATTCAAAAGCAGATCGATTTGTACTTGAAGTACGCCCGTTTTACTGTTTCTATAATTGGTCGAAATAAAAGTTGTTTGGGCTTAATTTATGTTAACTTAAGGATAGTATAAAACAAAATTTTTAACAATAACGAATGACAAACTAGATTCCACAAACAAAATTGTTTCAAAAGTACTTGTGGTTACATTAAAAAACTTGATATGATAAATAAATAAATATATATATATATGACATATATTTTAGGGACAAGAGAGTAGACAAAACAAATTCAGTATAATTTATCTTTGGGTAAAAGAAAAAAAAATATAATGTAGTGTAATTAGTGACGAAGAACCTACTCTGGAACTTCAGCTTTATGTACTTGGTAAATAATCATGATGAAATCCTTGTAATTTTAGAATCCTGTATCCGTATTTTTTAAGCAATAATGTACTTTGTAAGAAGTTTCGATAGTTTACAAGTACAAAGTCATTTAAACAACCATTTATTCTATTTGTTTACATTATATAATTATTATAAATTGTAATATCTTTCTTAACATCAGCGTGATTTGATGTAGGTAATATTTTTTGGAAAGTAGTTAAACTAAAGTTGTGAAGTGTGACTTGTAAATTGCCTATTGGTTAATTTTTATCAAAGTGCGTTTCAATGGCATACAGAAATAATTCCATCTCGATGAAGGCTGTTATTGTATAGTAGTTTAAAGAATCTAATACGTTTATGGATAGAATGATTTCATCATATTTTTCAATACATTTTAACCTTAATTTCTGTGTACAGTGTATTCTGCTCTTGTGAAAGTGATACAGGTTCAACAAACAATAGTACGCTAGTGAATTAATATTCCTTGAAAAAATAATAACCCATGTAACCCAGACCTTGTCACAGAATTCGCGTTTGTATGAAAGTAAATCCAAAATATATTACAGGATGTCACATTAAGTTTCCTCCAATTAAACTACTTTTAGTGTCGATGCTTCAAGAAAAATTTTATAAAGTATATGTAAATAAATATAAAAATTCTAAACAAATTATACTTTTATAAGTATTTATAGAATAATATGAAAGTAAAAATAGTATAACAGAATTAATTTGTTGAGTTTATCGCCTATTTCTATAACCCAAATACCTATCAAAAAATAAATTTCAACTTAGCTTCTAGTTTTAATAATACACTCGGTATATAGACAGACATAATAAATAAAATCAATATTCAGTAGTAAATTTTCCTAAAAAAATAGTCTCCTTTTACAATTATTAGAATCAATGTAATTATTTATGATTTTTAATACAGGCCCAACGAAAACTTGACATGGGGGTTTTGGACAATATTATCATAGGAAAAGAAAAACGCTCGGAAAAGTCGATTTATGTTTCGAAGCGGACATTTTTTTACGCTACTCGTAACATCGTCACTTCAACTCTACACCATTGGCGTGAACAACCCTTAAAATTTAAATAAGTAATAGGAGTCGACTGGCATATCGTTTGAAAGTCCGTTGAATTCTCTAAACGACGATATGTAGTTTTCTAAATTTGGATAAATTATTTACAAAAAATGACTTTTTTCCGAAAAAGAACCTTTTTGTAACTTTGAAACTTTCAAATTTTTGCAAATGCAGTTTTTTTTAAATTTGGATAAAGTTTAGAGTTAAAATTACTTACTTTATTCTCATCATAACAAATACTGAAAATGCGCACTACCAACTCCCATATAATGGTAAAGGTTCTGTTGGAAACGTTCCTGAACATTTTGTAGCATTTCTGGTGTAATTCGTTCGTGATTAGTTGTCGTAAATATTCGAGTGAAGCAGTTGGAGTAGAATAAATTCTGCTTTTCAAACAACCCCACAGAAATAAATCTAAAAGAGTAAGGTCTGGTGATCGTGGAAGCCATTCGATTGATCCTCGTCTCCCAATCTAGTGACCCGGAAAGTGTTCATCTAGATATTGGCGAACAGGCACAGCATAGTAAAGAAGAGCGCTATCATGTTGAAATACCATATGATCAGCTAGAAAATTTTCTTCATTTTCAATTAATTGATATTAGCATAGGATCAATAGTGTCTTCCAGAAGTTCCAGATACATTTTTCCTTTTAGATTGCCTTCTAAGAACAAAGGGTCAACAACATGGTTGCCGAAAATTTGAGCCCATTCGTTTCATTTTTAGTTCTTAAGTATGTACCTTATGAAATATGTGGGGGTTAGAATCAGCCAAATATCTACAATTGTGGCGATTAACTGTGTTATTTAGAAAAAAAGAGCATTCATCACTGAAGCAGATGTTAAAAATAAAATGTGGATTTTCCATCGCTAGCTCACCTACCACCTCGTAGAATTGCAAACGCCGATCGAAGTCATCTTCATTTAGCTCTTGCGTTAATTTAAATTTATAAGGATTCATTTTATGCATTTTTAAAATACGCTGAATGCTGGTTCGTGAGACACGGAAAATAGTTGACAATTGTCTTGTACTCAATGTATAGTCAAGCACAACATGTCCAAAAATTTCCACTGCGGTCTCTTCATTATTTACGAGCGGTTCGATTAGCCGTTTTTTATTTGCTACAGATCCAGTTTCCCGGAATTTTGTAACTATATCTAAAACATTCTGTCGCGACACATTCTTCCCACGTTTTTGATTGAATAATTCAGCGGCCCTAAGAACACATCGTCTGTTTTCGTAATAAAATCCTCTCTGCTACTGAGTAAACCATTGTTTCCTTTTAGCATAAAATTAAGTTCAGTACCAAACACTAATCAAATTCACAATCAACTGAGAAATAGAAATTGCATTTCTTTTAGTTTTTGTATTCGTCTTCTTATCAGCAAAGGGGAAAAATTAAACGAAATATTTTAATGTATCGTAGCAAATAAATTGCAAAAAAGACCAGTGGTGTACTAAAAATTGTAAATGTCAAAGTTACAAAAAGGTTCATTTACGGAAAAAAATCAGCTCGACTCGACCCCTATTCCCTATTTAAATTGTAGGGGTTGTTCACCCCTCTGGTCTAGGGTTGAAGTGACGATGCTGAGAGTAACGTAAAAAAATGTCCCCCTCGGAACAAAAATCGACTTGTTCGAGCGTTTTTCTTTTCCTACGATAATATTGTCCAAAACCCTCATGTCAAGTTTTGGTATACTTTTTCTGCATTGAATAAAGTTATAAGGTTCGTTTTCATCATTCTTTTATTTCATTTTGATTGAGATTATCTCCAGTTTCATCTTTGTTTTTATATTCTAATTTTTATATTTATTTATAAACTCTATTTACTTCTCCTACTTTGTAATTCAGGCAATGATGTTTTTCTTTATTGTGTTCAATGAGCTGTGATTCTAACTTGTCTCCGTCGTTTAGTTTCTCCTATATATGATTACTCATATTCATATAGCATTTTTTTAAAAGTTGTTTTTCGGGTTGACGTTTCTATTTTTGTATAACGAAAATAATAACAAGTGAGTAAACCAAACTAAGTTGTATTTACATTATAAGTCACTACAAACTTGTAGAATAAAATTTGCGTTTTAAAATTTAAAATTTGCTTTTGTTCCTTAATGCTGATACGTACATGACAGGAAATATGGAATTTTATTGGTAATTTGTATTTGCGTAATTTGAAACTGTAAAATGATGTTTTTTAGATTTTAGTTGTTAGTACTGTTCCTATATTATACAAGGTGAGTTTGTAACAACAATCGATAACTTCGCTATTATAATAATTATATTATGTTATATTTTTATTTTTATACTACTTATTTATAAAGCGATTTCGATATATCGTATCTCTTAAAATTCCCTGTATTGTTTTGTACAACTCCATATTGTAAGAACGGGGATTATGAGGGAAATCTGAACACTATAAACTATAGAGGATGTCCCATTTAAAAAAGATGTTTACTTTAACATATAGTTATGAATCACCCTGCAGATTTCGGCGTGTTTTCCAAGTAAATGTAGTAAAAGTATCGTTGCTTAAAATTTTTGTAAACAACTTTTTTTTGGTGTCCTCTTTAATATCTGAGTCATTGCTTTATTTAAACTCACCCTGTATATATTACTAATTAAATATAATTATTAAGATTTTTCTCATACAGTAAATGATATTTTTCCTACAAAAAAAATCTGAACATAAAAACTCATAATTTTAAATCAATTATTGACATTTTTCTCAAGGTGAGTTCATGCTAGAAAAATTATCATCGTTTGCAACAAATTATGATCAATTAACCGTTATAACTAATTACACATTATATTTAATAATCATAATTAGCGGAATAAGATCTAATGATAATAGTCTTCACACATTTTATTAACAAGGGAAATTAAACTTTTAAAATTTTCACTGTCAGTAAAATAAAATAAAAATCGTAAAATCCCTTTGAATACGATTCTCTCTCTCTTGTGTGCACTGGTTCGAAAGTTAGAGCCAAATTATTTATAATCACGTGGAACCAAGTCACTTCTTGTTCAGAATACAAAATATATACAACAATTGTTCATTCTGGATCACTCTTCTTATAAAGAGTACACAAGGTACATTATGTTGCATACAAGTATTATCTGCACTAATTTTTTTAAAATTTTTAAAACAATATTCATCATTAAATACAAGATTGCTCCTTTAAGAGAGCTCATTCTTTCTGCTTTCAATAATAATATTATTTCCTTTTAATGTTGATATAGTTTTAATATGAACTAGCCGAATGACATCATGTTAGAATTCAATATATAGTAATTTTAATTTCTGATTTCTAGTCAAACCATTATTTCATACTTACAGCTAAATTATTATATAACATATTTATAATATAGTTTTTTCTCAATATGTATTTTTTTTTAAATTGAATATTTCAATTATTCGTTAGATTAACATTGAAGTTTTCTAATTATGAAAATGTCATGTAATTTCGTATTTTCTAGTTAAAATTTATTCTTATTATTGAATTTTATCTACTGTTAATTTGTTTCAACCAATTATACAAGAATTTTCATTTCAAATAATTTTATTTTTAATTACAGCTAGGCAGAATTTCATTTCATATTGTATTCTCGGTAACCATACGAAATATTATTTTGGTATATTGAATTTCCAAATTATTTTATGATAAAATGCTAATGCAATATATTGATATGGTTTCATTTAATTTGAACTTCTGCTTTCGTGTGGAAAAGAAACACTCCAACATATCCTCGTATATATTACTAATGAATTCTTATTCGCCTCTTTATGTTGTGGAATTTTCATATTTTTTCTGTACAATATTGAAACTAGTTATAAATAAAGTGAACGAACTTAACCCAATTAAAGAATAGACCGGATTTTACCAGAGTTAGGAAATATAAAAATTAAAATTGCTTCGATTTGCATATTCATATCGAGAGTAAAACCATTGTGAATGAACCTTCAACTTTGTATCTAATAAAATTAAATAGATTTTTAGGAAAAAAATATTGTTTTGATTAAATCCAACCTTTTAGAAATGTAGATTTCATTAGAGGAAAACAAGTAACTTGTCTCCTTGTCGAAAATGTACAGAAGTAGTCAAATATTTTTATCCATTATCAATAATTGATTCTAGAATTAATTAAGCATTCGCTGTAAAGAATTAATTGAAAAAACTAGTTTGTGAAGTAAAATAGAAGTACTTTGTATGTACAGTGAAGTTTATTTTTATTGCTATAATAATTTAAAATAATTTTAAGAGGGCTTCTTAAAAATGTATACAGTTGGATAACTTTATCTATCTTGAGATAAATATCATCTATCTTTTTCCAACAACAGTAAAAACGTGGTCAGAAGTATTCCACATTTTTCTTTTAATCAAAGAAAATACGTTGTTATAATGATAATAAAAAATTAAAAACAATGATAAAAAACAAAAATACAGGAGATAACGATTCTTTTATCTGTGACAGGTTAAATCTGATAAATGTTATCACTTAGTGTTATTTATTTACAGCTATCATCCCATTTGTATTATTTTAAAATTAACTTAAATTTAGCGTATTTTGAGTTGAAACTACTACAAAAATATATTTTTCAAACTAATTGTAAACTAAACTATTATTTTAACAGAAAATAAATGTTGAAATATCTTTTTATCATTACAAATTGATAACCCATTTCCCATTATTAGGGAACGAGTAAAAGTAAAAAAATAACATGAAATTTGATCAAAACTAACACCACCAGAATTATTACAATTGGTAAAAATTAATAGAAAAACATATTTATGTCACAGATGAATTTATATGGGGACAAGGGAATAAAAGATTGCAAATACCTAAATGTTTGTACGATACGGAAAAAGTAAAGTGACAAAAGAAAATGAAACTGATATGTTTGAAATGTACAGACAAAGGCCTTGTTTGTGGAAAATGAAAGATGAAACTGATTTGAACAAAAATCTAAAGACACAAGCTTACAACGAAATTGTATACTTTTTAAAAATCAACTATTTTGAACATATAACTATTAAAACAATTGAAGCAAAATTACGGATTTTAAGAAATTCTTTTAGGAAAAAATGGGAAAAGTTAAAAGCAGCCTATTTAAAATTGTGGTGTATATGATTCATTTTATTTTAAAAATAAAGAATTAATAGATGTTATTAAGAGCACGTTTAAATATTTTTTGTGGGTACTATTATTTATTTTCCAAAAATTAGAATACTCCTATAGTATCAGTAGATAATGTAAATAGGTAAGTTAGAATTTATCTGACCAATTCAGGGGCAAAGTAATCCATATCAAGAATGAAAAAAGCCCAGAAATGATTGAATATTTTTATTTCAAGATATATTATTTAGCTATACAAAATATAAAAGAATGAGTAACAATGTATCAATGAAGTACATTTTAAATTTCTCCATTTTCAACATTTCGTCTTGCCAGGTAACTTGTCCCACATCGTTGAAAATTTCTTTATAATTTTGTTTTAGTTTCTATTTTTGGAACTTCTATTTTACAATGACGCCATCAAACCCGGTTGGGAATGCGTAGATTTTCTGAGTATATATTAAATTTCTAATCAAATTGTAACGAATTAGCATAGATAGATCTCTTTTTCTAAAAAAATTGTAAAAAAACGAATACCAAACACAACATAAATGTTTTGAGGTTCCATATTAATAGAAGTGTGTAATTCTAAGTTATGAGTCCAAATGCATTTTCAATATTTTCAAGATGCGTTACCAATAAAAACGAAACTAAGTTATTTCTCACTTTCATTAGTATATGGTTAATTTAATGTATATGATATGATGAGAAGATATAATGATCAATAATAATCAATTTGAAGAATTTTAGGAAAATGTGAATATTTTTGTGGAGAAAATAATTATTCATTAATAAGAGAAAAGTCATAATTACCTAAATTTGGAGTATAAAAATAGCAATAGTTTAAATAATTATTAAAAGGAAATTATAAGAGTGATTGCTACATTTTAAATCAGAAATTGAGATAAAAGCAATAGATAACATTGACAAATATGAACAATTTCCGACATAACTTTTAAAGATAGAGGGAACACTTTAAAATAGAAGTAACATTAGTCAAGAAAATAATATTAAAATAAATACAATACAAACTTTAACAATAAGAGACGCAATAATTACTACAAAAAGAATATTAACAATAATTACCCTAAAAATATAAAATACAATAAGTAGATTTAGCGACAAAATCTTTAACAATATAATAGAAATTACAATAACCTCAACAAATAACCATTTCCACAATAATAATGATAATAGAATAAAGAGAAAAAATTGTCAAAGGGACGTAAGACAATGATAATAGTAAAGGAAGATAAACAGTAAATTTCCAGCAAGTGGTGTAGATCAAATGAAATAGTCAAATATTATGTATAAAGAAGAAATGGAGAATAAAAATGAAATTTAAAACAATATAAATAAAAAAAAGTTGTAATGGAATTTGAATCTGCTGAAGAATATGTCAAAGAAGTAAAAATGTTAATAATAAAAAATGAAGCATTGATTAAAGATGGGTGGAGCGTGGCAAGAAATTTTGTATATAAATTTGAACTAGAAGATAAAAAAATGTACACCATAATTATATCTAATTCCGTACAGGTTTAGAGATTACATAAAAAGATTAATTAAAGTAGTACAAGGAGGCATATAATTAAAGTCATAGTTGAAAAACTCTCAGAGGAATTTTGAAAATATTAAAATGTTTCAAAATACAAATACCTAATTTGGACAAGTTAGAAATTCTAATTATAAAGAAAAGAAAAACTAAAGAATATTTAAAAAGAAGAAACAAAAAATAAAAATAGATGATAGAATAACAAGTGATGGAAAACAACAATGTAAAAAAGGTTATTTAAAAAAATAACAAAGGAAGCATATAAACAAATAAGAAAAATATTTAAAATTAATAATGAGACTTTTATGTAAATTTATCAGAAGTTAAAAATATAATTTAGGGGAATTGTTAAGATAGTAATCAAATAAGAAAGATTTTTTTTTGGTTATTAGGGACGCCAAAGAAGCTTTTTTGGGTGGTTGTCAAAAGATCAAATTGTCCTTAGGTAAAAGCTGGTCAAAGAAGAAATAAAAATAATAAAAAATACTATAAGGTATCATTATTATAAGAATATATTACTTATCTCTAAATATTCTCCTAATGTTCTACACACATATCTTAATATTAGAGCTATTCCTGTTAGAAACTTCAGATATGCATAGTCTTGCAACTAAATTCCAATAAGTCTTTCTTCAGCTGAATTAGCAATTGAGCTACTACTGAAAATTACCAAATTATTATTTTTGTAAGCATTTACAATACCTACTTTGAAATTCATTAAATCTATAAGAATTTATTTGCAATAAATTCTTAAAATCTACCCTTTCATTCTGATCTGCTTGAAGTTCTTCAAAATCCTTTTCTTCTACTTCCAAGAATGTTCACACAACTCACTTAGAAAATTTCAAAATGTAACAAAGTAAAACTTTGTCTCTTTAGGAAAAACACGAATGTGCCATTTTTATTTGAAAATATTTCCAAAATATATAAACTATTCAATTACATAATATTACTTTAATAGTAAAAGGTTTGGGCAATAGCAATAATAATAATAATTGTAGTATGTTTACGACCTGACGTAATTAATTTGATGGGGATTTTTTGAGTGGTAGGTCTAAATAACTAAAGAAACTATGTTTTTTAAAAGGCCAACGTTTTGGCTATATATTCGGCCATCATCAGGGCTATAAAACGAGTTCCTCAGTTGATCTGTAAAAGAAAGCAAGTATTTTAGCAATTTTAATATTTTTAATGTTTGGTTGTTGATTTTGAAAATCTGTGGCCGTTGTGTTCCTTTATCTATTTTATAATGTTGATTAATTCTGTTATTGATAAAAGAAACTTATTTTTATAGCCCTGCTGATGGCTGGATAAACAGCCGAAACATTGACCTTTTAAAAAACACATTTTCTTTAGTTATTAAGACCTACCACCCAAAAAATCCCCATCAAACAATAATAATAGTTAACAATACACTTAAACACAATTAATCATGAACCGTCTCTCTGCTTTCAATTATTTCAAATAATTTTACGTCACGTTTATAAAGTGAATGTCTGAATTATCGACGAACTTTCGATGATAACATTCTTTTAACAAAATTGCTTATGATATCATCTCAGCTATATCGTAAAATATTGTAACTTTAACGCGACTGGTAACTTGCGATTAAAAGTCAAATGCCAAGTTCTATTAATATATTTGAAGGCCAAGGTTGTTAAATTTATTTTTTTAATTGTGTGTTACAGCTTTCCTGTTTTTTATTTTTGAACAAAATTGGTGTCTACACAAATTCTTGAAAAGTTTTGTAATTGCTTTTATTTTAAATGCATTGTCATTTTACACTGATAATTAACCCTCCGTTACATGGAGAAAGTCACAAATTTGGCTCTAAATTCGATTCCGTTGGTGAGAGACACTTCCGCATTCAGCTATTATTTTCTTTAATAGTGCTGTATCACCTCGTAAAACATTATCAAATGTCTTTCCAGAGATAAACTGGCTTTGGGTCTGAGAGACCCGACTTTTGTTTGAGGTGACTTTTATTAATTTTTATATTGTTCACTTGTTCCTTCAATTTTTACTTTTTTGGACTTAAAGCTAGTTAATTTAAATAGACCCTATCAATTTAGATCCTTATGAAATCGAACAAAACCGATTGATCCGTCTCTATGAAGAAGTTCCTACAGACGAGGAGCTCAATTTTAGTTCAGCTGACGAAGACTGTGATAGTGACGTAAATAATTTTTTGGAAGAAGAAGGAAACATAAATACAGACACTGAAGATGAAGAAAATATAATCGAAGGTACAATACAAGAAGAAGTTTTAGATGATTATAGACGGTTATATTATATAGGCAAAGTTGGATGCAGGAAGTGGCGAAAATTTGCTCTTCCAAAGCGTGGAAAAACTTGATCAAAAATATTTGTAGTTATTTGCCGGGGCCGATTGGCAATGCGAGAAATGTAAAAACACCTTTAGAATGCTGGAATTCCTTTTTTAATTTGGATATAATTGATTTGATCGTTGAGAATACAAATTTATATATTCGAAAAATTGCTTACCGTTTTAGCAGTCAATATGACGTAAAAGAAACAGACCACATCAAAATACGAGCACTTCTAGGCTTGTTATACATAGCAGGTCTTTATCGGTCAGGCAAACAAAATCTCAAGAAGTTCTGAAGCACTGGCGGCATGGGACTGGAAATTTTTCCAGCTACAATGGCCTTTAGAAGAATTTGTTTTTTATTACGCTGCGTTCGCATTGACAATACGGAGACTAGAGACCAAAGAAAAGCTTGTGATAAACTAGCTGCTGTCAGAGAAATTTTAGAAAAATCTGCAAAAATATACAGGATGTCCCAACTAAATTAAAAAAGTTGAGGGTATTACCGGTTAAACCGAAAGTACATTATTAACAAAAAAATGTACATCAGATGCATTTTGCCCTATTGCTTTTACCTACAAAATTTCGTAAATATCGTCCATTTCGTTTTAAAGATATTTACTTGGTTCCATACTTTATTCCAACCCTGTATGTTTTATGAGTATAATAATTGATTTCGTTATTATTTATATAATAATATATTAGTTGCAAAATTAATGTGCTATTAGTGGTTTTTTAGTAAAAATATTTTTTTGCTAATTGAAATTATTTTATTTTGACCGATTTCAAATGGCAACGCTGTAAAATTTAAACAGTTGGCAGTCTGGACATTTGCTTGTGTATCTATGAAAATTAAAATTGATAAGAACAGGAAGAGAATATACATTTGGGAAAAACACGTCAGTGAGAAAATATATTATCAACGCTTGATCCAACAAAAAAATAGTCAAAAATCGAAAATATATTAATTCAGGTAATGTCCAAAACATAATACCAGAAAACCGCATTTTTTATTTGATATATTAAACTATACTTAACATTATACTTTATGTAAAAAAGGCATATTATTGGAAAATATTCAAGAAAATCGTTCTGGTTCGGCTTCGATATTCACAGTCAAATATGATGATTGTTTAACATTAACAAGAACAGCCATGGATGAAACGCAATTTGCTGAAAAGGGAAAAGAATATTTCTTTATTAATACAACAGGTACGTTAAACTATTTGTATTTTCAATACAAATATTCAGTGAATAAAATATAAGTTTTAATTTTGTCCAATAAATTGGGGGAAAATATTATTTTTGCAGGATTGTTACATGCAGGTATGAGAAATGCACAGCTAAAAAATTTTTTAGTCTGTATATTTACATTTTTACCATCTGTCTAATCCATACTTTTAAAATAAAGTGAGCTGCAGTGTTGTAAGAATATGAAACTTGAAGTTCTGGTCATTATATAGCACAATACAGCATTGCCGCTTCACCAACTAATAAACGGCGAACACTGTAAGTTACTGATATTTAATTATTTTTTTAATAGGATTAATTAAAAATAGAAAAAGCATTATAAAATAGAAATATAATAGGTTAGATTATTATTATAGAAATAACATCAATACAAACATGTAAAAATCATAGTAATGAAAAAACGGGATATTGATTAAAAAAAATTGGAGATTTTAATCATAAATTTAGAAGATAAAATAAGACCAAAAAAAGCAATACTATATCTAAATCTATAAAAATTGCAAATTTAAATCAAATAAGAATTAATTAAATTGGTACAACATGGTATACTCGTATATATGTAAGAATGGCACATATAGCGTTGCCACCAACTAATTAAAAAATCGTCAAGTTTAAAGAAAAACAAACTGAGATTTGATTTTTTTCCATGAATATTATTTTGGGTTCAAGAAAAACAAATTATTTTAGTTTAGTATCTCTAAGACTACGTGTAGTATTTTTTTATATTTTCTTAACAAAGAACTTCCTATTTGTTTCGACTTTGTCACAGAAAATTATTAAAGCATAAAATTAATCTGAAAAAAAATATATTTTTTCACTTTCAAGTCATACAATTTTCTTAAACTTTATTTTGGTGGCTTGTCAATGTATCATTTCATTTGTGTTATATTTTAATAAACATGTTCCACTTATTAGTGGTATTACTAAATAAATAAAACAATAATGAATTATTATACTCATATTATGCATGAAACGACAACAGCGCGTTTTTACATTTAACATCACAATTATTGTTTATTGTTTTAAAATCCCCCTTAAACGAGTCGAACCTTGTTCCGTAGACATATATTGAAAAATATTACTTAAGTTGTTTGTTTATTTGACTGGTTTTCTGTGTTCTGCACAGTTCAGGAAATTTTTAAACATTCAAAACAATACTATTATTTGCTGTGCTTACGAGGATCAGGAGACCCAAATTCCTTCATATTGATTATGTTGTGCTAACTAAAATACGTGGTTTTATAAATAAAATAATTAATATTTTAATTAATATAAAGACAAATATTATTAAAAACAAATTAACCCCAATTAGATTTTTATTTTACCTACTTTAGGTTAAAAATGCCATGACGAAAAAATAATTTATATATTTTTAAATAAAGGGTTATTAACGTTTAGTTTACCTTGAGACATGACTATGGAAAATTGCTAATTTATTAATAATACAGAGTGACCTTCCGGAAACTCAGAAACAAAGACGCTTTTTAAAATTTAAAAAAAAACAACTTATATATATTGGCAAGCGGACGAATTGTCATATAAACTCCCTACCGAGAAATTCAACTAGCTGCTACTTAACAAC
Source organism: Hermaeophaga mercurialis (assembly GCA_951812935.1). Classification (NCBI taxonomy): domain Eukaryota; kingdom Metazoa; phylum Arthropoda; class Insecta; order Coleoptera; family Chrysomelidae; genus Hermaeophaga; species Hermaeophaga mercurialis. The sequence continues at coordinate 33,940,279 of OX638362.1, read as the reverse complement.
TTTAAATGGCAATATGAGTCGAGAGATATCTCATATCAAACTGCTAAAAAAGGATTTAAAATTTTTTCAAATTAGCTACAGTTTTATAATTAAAATATGCTTTAACAAAAATAAAAATTGGCTTTTCCAAATATTTCCTCAAATATTTTTTGTCATTCGTACTGTACAATATCCAGAATAATTTTTGTAAAATGCTATCGTGCTATCGTTCAACTACTATTGCTGTTTAAATTTTAAAATAGTGAGTTGGATTTCTGGGTATGAATGTTATATGAGAATTCTCCAATGAAAGTATCCATATTTTTTAAATTCTGATTTTTTTTCTGGAGCTGGTCAAGTTAGTACACCCTTTATAAGTGTTACGTTGCAGCCACCTCGCACAAGCCACAATAGATAAAAATAATATTTTATTACAAAATTATAGTAAAAATAATTATTTTGGATTGAGGTTATATTATTTTAGGTTTGGTTTACCTACCTTATCTGTGTGAGTTTATGTTATGTTTGCCTAACTTTTTCTCCGTATTAACAAAGAGATAAATTTTATTTTTTATAACAAAGTCTTAATTTAAAAAATAATAAATAAAGAAGGAATTTCTAAAGAATCGAAAACAGATGTAATGTTAACTATAAAACGAGAAGCAATGTTAGAAAATATGAAAGAAAAAAGAATGTTTAGAAGGAGAGTATAGAGTAATCCTCAAGGAAAAAATCAAAATGTGTCAAATCATATCGATAAGAAGAACGATCAACTAAAACTTGCGATCAAATGTGTTTAGTCAGTTCTGTCTTATAGGAATTTTTTTTAAATTTTCAATGATTTAGTATTCTGATCTTTTCTTAATTTAATTTCCAGCTTATAGTTTATTAACCATGTTAAGAAAAACTACAGAAAAAATTGACTAATTACAAATTTTGATTTAATTGTCAATTTTTATTTTTTTGAAATTATTTCATAATTTAATAGATCAGATGATGGAAAAAATAGGTATATAATACTGAACCTACTAATGCCCAACATGACGCAATTTTTATTTTGAGTTTTGTGAAGAGATTATTCCTAAAATTTCAAAATAGCGTATAGCTACTTTCTTTTGTCAGAAATACAATTTCTTCTTGGAATAATTTTTTATTTGTTACTTTTCTAAACTTATCTCTATAATGATTATGAAGAAATTTAACTAATTAATTAGATCATATCTGTTTTACAATCTATAAATGATAATTATCACTTAAAATCTTAGTAACTTTATAGTTAATAAGAGGTTAGAGAATATTTTGAAAACATTTTCGGGGAAAAAACTGATTCACAGATTTTCAGATTTTTGGCCTGCTAGATCTCCTGCCTTTACCCCTATCGACTATTTCTTAATTGCCGATTTAAGATATTGATCTTTTGTAGATAATGTCGTAAACTATCCGGATATGATAAGCAATGTATTGCGGAAAATTAACAATATTTTTTTTGTATTTTGATATTGTCAAAAATTAAGGTACTTTTGACTCTTAGACAATATTCATATTTTTTGACATACCTCGTATACGATTGAAAAATTTGATATGTAATGGTTGGCATATTAGATGTTGGATCAAGCAAAACCTTTTATGAAGAATAACTCTTTTCTTCAAATAATTATTAAAAGAGTTTTCTGTATGATTCCATCCCAAGTAGGTACACTGTAGAATCATTTAAAATTGAAGACATTCAAATTTATATTAAATATCGCCCAAGTTATAAAACAAAACTTAATATGTATATAACTTAACCCAACCTGTTTAATAAAAAAAACAGGTCTACCCCCAATGGGACACTCAGTTTTTTTAACTTTTTATATTCACTCACCTCAGTTGATTAATTTCAGTCCTCGTTTAATTGGTAAATATTTTATTGGTAACTTTGGGTTTAGAGTAAAACACACTCGCGATTCGCGTATCAATAACAACCAGTTGCTTGCGCACCTCTAAAACTACTCATTCAATCTAAGCTGCGATTCCTAAGAAATATCTTTAATTTATTCGAACACAGAGAGAAGGAGAAGAAAACACAAGGACGAATTTCAAAAATATTGCAATTTCGATCACAATAAATTCATCAAGGGTATTCATATGTATATATATATATATATATATATATATATAGGGTGATTAAGTAGTGTGATTAAGTCCACTATATTTAATTAGGGTGATTAAATCCTGTATATCTCTCTTATGTACGTTAAGATAATCAGAAATAAATATTTTAGGAAGATTATAGTAGACAGATTTTAGATTTAATCTTAAAATTATTTATAACTGTACAGTATCGTTCTTAATGTCATACCAGAGTTATTAGACCAAAGTTTTATTTTATATAAGGATCATCTTAAATTTTATACAGGGTGAGTCTGGCAAAAAATGCCAGGTGTTGAAATTCTTTTCTTTTTTTTTGTAATAATTTCACAGAATATTCATACATTTTTGTCAAAATTAGCACAGGATCATAACTTTACACAAGAAAAATTATTTTATTTGTTATTTTACATTTTGAGACAGAGGGCGTCACATGAGCGATTCTCAACGATGAAATTGAGTTCTAGCTTTTTTGGCGTAACTTTTTATTAATTTTCATTAGAAAGCAAGATGTCATAATTTTTAGTAAAATTGTACCAGTTTACACATGACACTAATAACGAGAAATAAGCAAATTAACAGTTGAGGGTCAGAAAGGTAGTTAAAATAAATAATTTAAATGAAGATTCCGTTTTTTATGATTTCTCAATAAATGTTCAGAAACTATGTCACTAAGATCATTTCTAACTAGTAACTAGTAAAAAGTTTGATTTGAACTATTATTAATTTGGTTCCCTACGTTTATTTGGATGTTTTCAAATTTTATTTTTCCCAAATAATAACTATTAATTGCTTCTCTTAGTAAGTCTAATACTCACATGTTTACAGACCACATGGCATATGGTTGATTAAAAACGAGGACGTAACGAATTAAAATCTTCAAAAAGAGTTAACTACTTACCTGTAAATTGATATAAATTTTGAGTATTTCCTAAAAAATTTAATAAGATAAAGCTGTAATAAATATCTGAAAGATTTTTATATTATAAAATGTTTAGTTCTATTGCGAAAAGGTTTCATAAGGTCTCGAAAATTACCATCTTGCAATAACTTACCAAAAGTGGGTTTAGTGTTGGACCTAAATATATTAAAAGTTTGATCCTGAGTTTATAAAGTAGCAGGTTCCTGGAAATTAACGTTTAATAAAATGTTTAAGTAGTGGTGTGCCAATTCCTACCGAAAAACAATTATTTAATTTAAATTTATTAAAATTCATGGTTGTGTGCAACATTCCCTGGAAACAATATTTAGAAACTTAATATACAGTATGGTCATTTTAAAACTTACCACCCTCTGTAATTTAAAAACAGCAAAATTTTTCAAAATTCGCAATAACACGTGGATTTTTATTTTAAGGGGTGCATTTTTGACAGTAAAGTGGTCTTGATATGTTCATCCCCCTAACCTCCAGCAACCCCTACTTTAAAGTCTTAAGTATAACTACCCCACTTGTTATATATCATTTGACAGCCCTTTTCACGGAGAATACATCAGTGTATCATTTTTGGAAATTGGTCGAAATTTTACAAAACTACGGGCAAACGACAAAATTGAAAGAAATTATTTGTTTACAATAGTTTAAGCGTGTAAAAACAAACTGATTCTTGCGCTTTTGCCTTTTTTGTAATGGAACGTGAAAAACATATTTCCTAAGTATGTATCTATTGAATAGCAATGTTTACAGTTTATTCCTTAGAAGAAAGAGTTGAAATGGTTTTGATTTACGGTGCAAGTAAAGAGTGTGCGCGAAGGACAACTCAAATATTTAACGAGAGGAACCGAGATAGAAATTTTTCGCATGTTTAAGTGCTACAACTTTTGCAAAAGTTCAGGAAATGAATGCTAAACAAAATAAATCTAGAGTTATAGATGAGGTAGTTCATATTAAAGTGATGGGTCATTTTACGGCAGATCCAACTACTTCCATTAGAAAAGTTTCAAATCAAACTGGAATATCAATTGGCTCAGTACACAAGGTAATAAAAGTACATAAATTCGATCCCTATAAATTGCAAATACTTCAAGAATTGTATGAAGATAACCCTGATCGAAAATTGCAATTTGGTGCAATAATGTCAGAACAGATTAATAGATCACCAAATAATCTGTTGAAAAATATTTGTTTTCCAGACGAATCTACTTTTTTACTGAATGGTCAAGTGAACAAGCAAAATTGTTGTTACTGGTCAGATAAAAACCCCTATCTATTCCGAGAAGGCCATACTCAACATCCCCAAAAATTAAATGTCTGGGCAGGAATTTTCAGGACCACCATAATACGTTCTTTATTTATAAAAAGCTTTCTTGGCGGTGAGGTTTATTTAAATATGCTGTGGGATACGGTTGACGTACTTATCACCGAATCGTTGGAAAATCAAGTAGATCAGCACGGAAATCCTTTACTCCAAGAAGACCTAATATACTTTGAACAAGATGGTGCATCTGCATGCTATGCTGTACCTGTGTGTAATTGGTTGAATGTCCCATTCCCTGACAGATTGATAAGAAGAAGAGGGGCCCTAGAATAGCCTGCAATATCTCCTGATCTTAGTCCAAATTACTTTTTCCTATGGGGTTATTTCAAATCAGTGGTTTACAAAACAGCACCACTAAATATTCAAGATTTCTAAAATCGTGAAACAGCTGAGTGCAGAGCTATTAGGCGAGAAACTTTTGAAAAATTGCATGAGGAATTTACCCACTGTCTTTATTATTGCAAGGAAAGAAATGGTGAACATTTTGAGTACTTCCTAAAGTAACAAAGTCTTGTTAGCTAGTTATTCCTTTTAATTTTTCTTTTTTCTTTCTTTTATAAGTTTTGTAAAATTTCAATAAATAGGAATTTTACAGAGTGAGTCATACAGAATGGCTTAAATTTACATCCTGACAAATGTATTTTATATCATACAAGTTTGCTACTTGCTAAGTTGCCAAATGTTAGAAAATAAAATCAATTTTTGTTAATAAATCTGCCAATTTTCTCACAATTGTACTGAAAATTTAAATGGTTATATTAACTAGTTCAATCGCTAAAATGTATGTAAGAATTTTGGAATGGAAGCTAAGGACGCAGAAAGTACCTAATTTGCATTTAGACCAAACACTAAATGAAGGGATGAAATAACTTCTAGAAAAAGTCCAACGCGTCAGAGAGCAAGAGTGTAATTTAGAAAACTAACATTTCTAAATCCTAAAAAACGATATAAAAATCTGAGTTTCTCATAAATATACCATCAAACTTGAAAGACAGATAGGGGAGATCAAAACATTTTTTTACGACTCCTAAGAAATATAAAGTTTTTCTCATATTTCATGAAAATACAATATAGCAAATTGCCCATTCCGTGGAAAAAAATTTCCCCACTGTATTTATTCTACGCTATGTACTCGTACATTTAAATGGAGAATCAATAAATTTGACTTTGTCATAAACGCCAAAAGATCATTTTTGCCAGATTCGATTATACTTGTAAAAATTTCTCTAAAAAGATCTTACACTGAAAACAGATTTTAAAAGTACACCACCCGAAATCATGGAAAAGGCGAACTCTAGTTTGATTACCAGATATTTCCCTGTAAAAATACGAAATAGCTTTTAAGAAGTTTATGGTGTAAAGGAAAATGTCTAAAGTTAAATCATATTAATTGGTAGTCGTAAAAAAAAGTGTGTAAGACGTGGGAAAAATACTCACTCTTGTTATGTTCCGCAATAACCTATTGCTTAATAAAAATGCTTTTTATTAATATGTGATATTTTCGTGGAGTTTAATGACATTTTAAAATTTATCGATTCAATATTTTAGGTAACTTCAATAGGAAAAAATCGATGGAGTTTGAATCCGGAGAACGCGCTGAACTAGTCACGAAGTCTTCCAATCCATCGATTGTCAAATCGGTGGTCCAAATAATTGCCCATATTTAATTAAAAATGTGGAGATATCACATCATGTTGAAACCACATTCTAATCTCGAATGCTGTGTTATTTTTTGGTACAAAAAATTAACAGACTTGTCCTGTTCATACGAAAAAATTCAAGATACAGACATTTTTTATTTTAGTTGCTAACATCCGGATTGTTTGTCTTTTTTTTAAGAATAACCAGCAGACTTACTCCATATCCCTAAAACAACTTCTACAATTGGAACAAATTTAAAAGACACATCAATAGTTATCATTTGTGAAAATGTCATTAAAATCGTGAAAATCATGTTTTAGATATTAATAAAAACCAATTTTTTAAAAACTGTAACCCTGAATATCTGGGACATAGAGCATTTTTAGGCATATGTTTAGTAAACCCTGCAAGTCGATATTTTTATGAGGTACCCTGTATACAAAAACTTGTATTATTAAAATTCGACACAAACCAAATATTTAAAACCATAAAACATAGATAAATTGTGAGCAATTTACTCTCCTCCTTAATGAAGTACCTGAAGAAAAAAGTCACTGTGAGGTGGATTAATGGAAAATGGAAAAAACGAATTTCAAAAATATGGTGACTGGAGAATATGATAAAAAAAATTAGAACCTAATCCTACTATTATTTTGTAGAACAATCAACAAAAATTGTATTCAGCAGCAGCTTAATATTTAAAACTATTTTTTTAATTTTGATTAAGGATCAACAATTTGAGTGTGTTGGTAAATGTAGCGGCATCACCCTGTAATAACTGACTTCTTTCTAATGACCCAAAACTACCTCCATTGTTTCGTTTTTTTTTCGAATATAAAGGGATATTTGGCAATTGGTTAAAACACATTTTTATTTTTGTAGAAAGTAAAACAATATGGTCTGTTAAGCATATCATCAAATATTTGCCCATTAATGGAATTAACGTATTTGCATTAAAAAATTAAGAAGGAAATTTCTTAACTGTTTCGAAAAAGGTTGTTACAAGAGAAACACGACATGGTTCTTAACCTTTGAAAATTGAAAATCATATTTAAATGATATATTAATAATTATTGACTCAGTGTACAAGAAATACGAATTTAATTAACCCAATGTGCACAAAATACTAAATTAATCAACTGAACTTGAATATTTCTATTTTAAATATAAATTTTGCAATTATTATTTCTACTCATAGAACAGTTGTTATTTAATAAACTGTGATTGATATAATATGCTTTGTTTTAATAGGTTCAAGGTTATAATTTTATCCGCTAGATGGTCCCAACCGAATTTTATTTTGAATTTTAAATAAAGAAGATTGGGTCACTAGAAGAAAGTAATGACAAAGAGAAAATTATTTTGTTAATTTATTGCAATAAAGATTTTTTATGGTAAAATCGAGACAATTAGGAAGCTCGTTTATAAGAAAATAGAAAATTACAAATAGCATTATGGGAAATTGGCCTAAATCATTTACGTTTGAAACATTTTATCTTGACTCACAAAATAATAGTGACGGAAAAACCAAATTCGAATATGTTATTCTTTAAACTTGACGATTTGGTTCGCATAAAATAGAAGAAACAAAAGGTTATCAATAACACTCAAATGTGGTACAAAGGATCAAATCCAATAAAATTCACAATCAAGCCAAATACAATTTTATTAAAACGACAACTTGTTTCTACCGCTTAAGGTAATCATCAGGTCTGAAAAATTATAAAAACATCTAAAATTTTTTTATAATAAAAAGTAATAAACTTATCAAGTAAAGACAGTAAAAATAATTTAACATTGTTATTTAATTTTATCATTTATAAATGTTAGACCCCAAGATCTTATTGGATTCAGCTCTTTAAGAATTGAAAAATTGCATAATATACAGGGCATTCCATAGAAAAAAAACTGTCAATGAAGGGTTCACTTTAACACCCTAAATAATCAATTTTTTGTTTAGAAAATATTGAATTTATTCCTTTGATTTGCACCCTACTGTATATATCAATAACCGACAATATATGATTAATTAGTTAAAATTAAGTAATGTAGGGACTCCATTTACTCCTATCTGGCTTATAAATATAATGTTGAAATTACTTAATTATTACCACATTTAACATTTTTTATTTGGTGTTAATCTAAACTAATACCGACTTGACACAAAATAATTTCAAATATGATAAGACTGAGTAATTTCAACTCTAGATTTAAAATTATTTTGGAAAAGAAATTCAAAATATTTTGGACAATGAAGATCCCATCCTAACTTCCCTAAAAAATAAAATTTGTACCTCAGAAAAAAAAGAATAATGTGTTTACATTTTATCTGTTATATTGTAATGATTAACAGCATCAACCTGTATGTAAATAATGATAATTTTTAGAATATATTTCATTAGAACTAGTCAAACTAGTTGAAACAACATGTCATTTTTTTGCTTATTTTATTTTTCTAATAATTAATAGCTGGAATGTGTACGTTAATGATATATTAAGTATACTGGATCTATATACGGTGTGATGATAAAGTTTGGAACCAAGCTTTTAACACAATTGCGCAGGAAAATTCCTCGGACAGGTCAATTTTTTTTTAAATGACAAAATTGAAAAGCAAAATTGAAATTGTAATGTCTTTAGTTTTTGCGGAGTGACGTCATAGTTAATTTTTTTTAATTTTAACGTAACCCCCAATTTTTTCTCTGGTTTATGATAGAGGGACATAACACTTAAACGACGACATAAAAAAATGAATATCTTGCATAACAATTTTGTTGAGAAAAAGTCGTTTTTTCCAGAAAAACTCAATTTTTATTTTTGAGGAAACAACCACCTAAAAATTTAAAAAAACGTCTTAAATTTAAACTGTAAACTTCAGCTACCTTACATTTGGGTGCAATAGTGTAACTATTTCGTCGCTTATTCTCTGCTGTAAATCTTCTAAATTGTCAGTTTATCGAAATAAACCCTTCATTTAAAATAGCCTAAAAAACCTAGGGATGTTAGATCTGGCAAACGCGGTGGCCGTTCCACCGATCCTCTTTTTTTTATATTTATTCAGTCATTCAAGTGTATCTAAAACCACAGAAAAAAATTGAGGGTTGCCTTTGCAAAAAATTAACTATGATGTCACCCAGCAAAAACTAAAGACGTTACAAATTAAATTTTGCTTGTCAATAGTGTCATTTAAAAAAATAAAATTTATCAGTAAAAGGAATTTTCTTAAACACGTTGCAAAATAGAGTTAAAAGCTTCGTTCCAAACTTTATCATCACACTGTATTATAGTTCATATAGTTAAAATATATATAAAGTATTTTGTAATAAGTATAACCTCCCCTATTAGAAAAATAGGTAAAATTATTTCAGTTTAATAAAATAACTGTTAACTTGATTCATTCTATTAATTTTAAGACAACGAAGAACTTCAATAAGTACCTGAAAGTACTTAAAGTACACTGCTCAAGTACTGCTCTGGATATAATTAAGATTTGAATATTTAATGGATATCCAACATTTTTAATAAACATCCACTACATAATATCAACCCATACATATAATAGATATCCATGTACAGACAGTTCCCAAAATGATAAATAAAATTTTTCAAAAATTCTGAAGTGAAAAGCTAAGTAGTTACAATTTCCCTGTTTATTCTTGTTCCCTATCTCAGCTCAGATTTTAGTTTCCTACAATCTATAAAATTCTCTACTGAACTAAAAATAAACACTATATCATATAAAAAAGTTTTTATTGTTACAGTATACTATAGTTGCGGCAAAATAAGTTGGTATTGTTGAACTGATAATACAGATGGCCTCCATCTGAATAGCAAGTATACGGCAGCAAAAGTTCCGACAGATCTATGTCCGGAAAGAGCTTAGTCAGTATTTCCATAAACAAATGCGGTTTAGAAGGGACCTTCCTTGTCTTTTTGATGATATAGGGCTCCTTCAGATCCGGCAAGGGTTCGAAATGGGATGAAACAAATGTCTCTGGATATTTCGATATTATGTCTGATACGTTCACACATGACCGAGATCGACGAGTTTTATCACGTTTACCTGAAAAAAATTGCAAATTCATAATCGCGAAATTCATAAAATATTTAGCAGGAAAAAATATAAATCTATAGATCAGTGAAGCTGAGCAAATGGTAACTGGTACTCCAATTTTTGGATTAGGTTAAATGGAAGGAATAGTATTACGCAACTGAAATTGATCCAGCATTTGCTTATTGCTGTAACCAGATGCTATACTACAGAGCTATCTAGGTTGGAAGTACACAAAAAGAACGGCATCTATAATTAGCGATTGTTAGGGGAAGTGGGCTCAAAACGGGCTATGTAGATAAATTGTTACAAAGCTATTTTGGCACCATCGCAACGTGGCAATTTAGTTCTAGAATCATCATTGTGTAAACATCAATTGTAACTCTAAGTGAGTGTTAATAATGAAGCAATTTTACAAACAAAACGAGTTTTGGAAATTATGTCTAATGCTTAGCATTTACAAAGTCCTGAATTTGCAATACAAATGCTTGATTTACTGCTTCCATGATTGGCAGATCTTTCGCGATGTTAACATAAATGTACTGGTATTAAGAGTAAACAAAATAGGATTTTCTATCAATACTAAAACGGGGTAACCCATTTTCCTACATATACAGTGTGGCCCATCTAAATTGGAAACAACAATAATATTTGAAGTTTTTAAAAGATTTCAACATTTTTTTAAATGTTATGGCATCAAAAAATGTCTTTTAGGATTAGGATTCAAACAGTTTTTCCAATTTTTAAGGCTTACTACAATATTTTTTCTTAGTCAAAAATCCAGAAATTTTATTAGCGATTTTTTTATCAAGAAAATGAGGACATCACTGGATTTATATGTTCCCAAATAGACATAATTCAACTTTTAATAACAGTAAAAAAAACAAGTACTACACTGGATTTAGATTATATCAATAAAGATGTAACCTGACTTTTATTAATATGTTTATTAATAAAAAAGTTAATTTTAAGTTAATACTTTGTAAACTTTTACCTGGTACATTCGGGAAATTTACCATCCCATAACTTTTTCATTATTAACCATATTTTAATAAAAGTCGAGTTATATATATTTGACGGCCATCTAAATCCAATAGCTAATTAATTTTTTGATAAAAAAATCGCTAATAAAATTTATGGATTTTTACCTATTAAAAACTTTCATAATACCTATGCTTTGAAAATTGTAATAACACTTTAATACCTGGTCTCCAAATAAAGTTTTTGATGCATAACATTTAAAAAAAAATAGTTATTCAAATCGATTAATAACTCAAATAATATACGGGGGTGTTTCCAGTTTAGGTGGGTCATACTGTATATTTTTGTATCATTCCAGGTACCTTCTAATTATAAAAGGTAAACCAATCGCAAATCGTGGTGCGAGGAAGCAAATAAAATCGAACATCACCTCAGCCAAACCACTAAACCAGCTGGTATATTATTACACTCCTTTCTGCAACGAAATAAAGTCTCTCTGCAATTACCAGAAGATACTTCCGAAGCAAGATCCCAGTGTTTTAACAAACAAGCAGTGACTTTTTATGAAATATTAGAGCCTCTGTAAGATTTAAAAAATTTTCCCCATATCGAATGTTTAATGTGGAACAAAAACCAACATCACAAAAGTGCAAGGACGTCTATCGAAAGTTGTAGCTATGAAGGATAGAAAACAAGTGGGTACACTCATTTTTGCTGAGCATGGAGAGTTATCTACTGCGGTGATCTGCATGAATGCTAGTGAGACTTTCATCCTGCTTATGATCATATTTCCCAAGGTATATATGCAATAATATTTTTCACAAGCTGCTCCACCAAGATCTTTAGCAGTAGCGCACAAAAATTGGGCTAGATGTAGACGGATCTCCTCAATTAATGGTTTGATCATTTTGTAAGTCACACACAAGAAGTATAATCCAGCATTACTCAAAGCTGATAAGACACAAAATTTAACTTGTTCTCAAAATATTGCCTTTATAGAGAGAGGGGTGTAAGTGGTGAAAAACTTTTTTATATTTACATCCACATTCTAGTCATTGAATGCAGAACCTCGATGGTTCGTTTATGGCGCTCCTTGATGGTGAAGAAAAAATTTGGTTGCGCTGAGATTCAGGGAAATGTGTGAACCACCCTTCAAAGAACATTGTCCAGTCAAAAGATGATGGCCCTAAAACATGGTTTTTGACGGCCTCAACAGCTTCTTTGGACGATGAAAATTGTTGTCCACGCAATTTATCTTTAATTTGTGTCATTAGGTGCCAAGTCGGGGCTGTAAGGCGGATGACCCATCAATTCAACCTTTTGTGTGTCCAAATACTCCCTTGTTTCAATTGATGTGTCGTAATGCAAACTAATTCGTCGATTTTAGAAAGCCACAGTTGCCACATGACCGGTTTTTCTTCACATTGAAACACCCAAACTGCCGACTGGCCGTTCCTTTCTGGCTCATATGCATAAATCCACGACTAGTCACCTGTGTCGATGCTGTATATGGCTTTGGATGAACCACAGTTGTATTTTTTAATCATTTTAAGGCACCAATCGACACGAGCCTTTTTTTGAGCATTTGTCAACTGTCAACAAATGTGGAATCTAACGCGCAAATAGCATCCGAACACCCAAATGTTCGTGCAAAATCTTATGTATGCTGGTCGTACTAATGCTTAAACATGCTTCGATTCCACGGTATGTCACATGACAATCTTCTTCAATTAGTTTTCGCATAGCATCGATATTTTCCGGCACAACGACCGATTTTGGACGACCTTCTTTAACTTCGTCCGTGAGCGAACTACGACCACGTTTGAATTCAATGTACCAGCGATATACACTGGCTTTAGATGGTGCTTCATCGCCAAAAGTTGAATTACGTTTATTGATGCCCTGTTCTTGAGTTACACCACATCGAAAGTCATAATAAATCATACCTCGAAAATGTTCACGAGTTAATCCCATTTTTTGGCCGAGATAAGATTTTCAACTTACTGTAAACAACACAAATAGTCCTCGTACGTCAAAACGTTCTGAGTACGTATACTGTCAAAAATGTTAAACTTTAAGATTATCATAAAACTGCAACACCACTGAACGCAATAAATGGTTTCCAAAAAACGGAATTTATCCAGTAAATCGCATTATTTTCAACGGTAATATGGTTGCGTCATCTTTGCCTACGGATGGACCACTGACTGAGATTCATGAAAATAGTAACATTATATTTCTGCAGGAAAAGCACCAAGACGAATTTGAAACTCATAGAGAATTGACACCAGTAGAACAAATATTTCAGAGACTGGAATCAGACAACGCTAAGAAAAATAACCTGCCAGCTATCCACTAGCAAAATATCTCACTATATTCCGTTTTAAGTCCACTTCCTTTACTATATTAGTTGATCCGACATTTATATTTCAAATGCAGAAGGCACACCCTGTGTTGATGATCGTGGGTAAGGTTTTCTTCACTTAGTAAGATAAATGACACTATCAATCATCTGTGAGTTTCCCCAGAGAGCCATGGCAAATAATAATCATAACTATTCTTTCCCCGTACCAGCCCTATAGAGCTTTGCTGTTGAGAGTAAATTATGGGAGAAAAGTCAAGTCAAAAAATAGGAATTGGATAATAAAAAATATATTGAGATATTGTGTCATACGTTAAAAAAATTAAATCTATTGCAAATCAAGGTAAATAAAATTAACGGGATTTGAATAAAATCGTTTAATTTTTTCTTTATTACAATAAGTAATAAAAGGAAAATTGTGGTCATTTATTGTGTTTTTTTTTAGGCAATAAAACCTTGTTTTATTTTCCAGTTCTAGGACCTACAAGGAACTACAGAAAAAAACACTTAGCTTAATAAATGTGTAACATTGTTAAATATCCAAGGACAGACACACAATAACTTCATTTTAAATAAGAACAAAAGTACTATACCATGTCAATGAAATAATCAATTATGCAATTTTGACCTAATAATACGTACATTCTATTCCGATAGAGTAATTCGAAATGAACTTGTTTCCTTTTGAACAGCTAATGTTTTATAAATAAAAAGCCAAATGTTCACATTTTTCAGATTTAGGTCACTTTGTTTTTTTTTGGTTTTTCCATAAATTCAGTATTCGTGAAGAAGTCATGATAAAAAAATTTAAACAAAGAATTAGTTAGTTATGAAACACGTATGTAAAGGACGATTATTTTCACGATTTGTAATTTTATCGGTAGTAAAAAAGATAAGAATGTTATTAACCGTTTGCGTTCCTGTCTAAGGCCACCCTGATATTGACTTTACTGGTAAGTACAGGGTTGGGATAATGTATGGAACCAAGTAAATATCTTTAAAACGAAACGGACGATATTTATGAAATTTTGTAGGTAAGTGCAATGGGGCAAAAATCATCTAATGTACTTTTTTTGTTGATAACATACTTCCGGTTTAACCGAAATACCCTCAACTTTTTTAATTTTTATGTATATGTATATGTATATTTTTGTAATTTTCAAAGAGATTATTATTTCGCGAATTTGTATATACTGGGTTTAGTGGACATTATTTGTAAAAACGAGAAACAACTCACTTTTAGTTGTAGAATACGTAAATTTATTTACTTCAGACTAATCAGAATAATAATTTAAACAAAATTAATTCAAGTGTTCAAAATGCTCTTCGTTCAGCTCCTGATAATATGCCAGCCTGTTAACAAATTCTTGAGTTACTCTTTCCAAGAGTTCTCCACGTATAAGTTCACATTCATAAATAATTTTTTGTCTTAATTCCTGCAAGCACGTTAGTCGCTTAACGTAAACACGTGATTTTAGATAACCCCAAAGAAAAAAATGTAATGGGTTTAGATCCGGAGAACGAGCAGGCCACTCTATGAATTGATCACCAGAACCGATCATCATTAATATTTCAATACGGTCTTTTTCACTTAAATGAACCATTCTTAATCGCACAATTTATTTTCGTAAATTACAATTTAACAGTTTGGCAACAGTTACTACTAGACAGTACTCATTTATTTCTTACTATTAATACAAAAAATATCAATTTGTTTATCTAAATGGTATTTTACTCTAATGTATAAAAACTTTAAAGTGCTGTACTAAACCCAGTATGTACGAATTCTAAATAACAAGATCTTTCAAATATGCAAAAATATACAAGGTATCCCATTTAAATTAAAAAAGTTGAGGGTATTTCCGGTTAAACCGCAAGTATATTATTAACAAACAAGTGTACATCAGCTGCATTTTGTCCCATTGCACTTACTTGTAAAATTTCATAAATATCGTCCGTTTCGTTTTAAAGATATTTACTTGGTTCCATACTTTATCCCTACCATGTATATTATTTATGTCATTTTTATTATAACGCAAATTTATTTTTTTGTAATTAATTAATTTTTCATTTGTAATAGAAAAGGGACATGATTTCAAGAAAATGCATACAAATTATGTTTTGAAGAGAGCCTATTTAGTAACTCAGAAATTAATTAAGAAAACGTTGCTTCTGAAAAGATGACGTATTGCAGTAGATGAAAGTATTGTTGGGATTAAAGGCAGGATCTTATTCAAAAAGGTCGTTGATCTATAACTCCTACCATATAAAAATTAACCATTTATTTGAAAAACATCTGTCGATGGGGGTCAAAAACAAACATGCAAATAATTGCATTAAATAAATAATTATTTAAATAAAATTGGAGAAGTAAGCAAAACCTAACTTCAAAACCAAGATACGGTAATTTTACAAACATTTACTCTACTTACATATCACTGATGTGGGACAAATATCTCGTTGCTTTGTTCCTTTTTCTACTTTCTTGGGTTCAATCTTGTTCTTGAACTCCACAGATTTTTGTACTGATATAATCTCATTATCTAAACAAGAGATAAATTAACACATTACATGGACTAAATATGTTATGTTAGTATGTGTGACGATGAAGTAAATAAGAGGGACCAACGAATAATGAATCAACGATCAGTGACATAAAACAAAACGATTACAACGGACAGTAAGAAAGAACGAGTAAAGAATACTGGCGATATAAAAAGTGGAAAGAAGAAAAGAACCCTAGAAGGAAATGGGTTCAAACCATCATAAAGATTTATAAAATAAAGATAGCGTAGAAAGCCTGAAATCTTCGATATGTCGTAACTATCTAAGAGATAAATATAAAGAGAGATCATAAATTAGAGAAGCAAAACTGAAGACAAAAAATAGGGGAAAAAAGTTTCGCAGGTATGTGCCTAAGAACTATGTTAAAACAGTTTAGCTCTGCCTAAGACCTTTTCGTTCTGCTCTAATCAGAGCCAGTTTATGTTAGCAGTTACTATAGAACTTGTAAATTAATATTTTAACAATTGAACTTACCACCATTCGTTTTACTAGTTTTTACTTTAGAAGGTGACAATAGCTCTTTTAAAGAGTTGTCTCTCTTTTCTGATAAATTACTTAGTCTCTGCAATTTTTGGCTCACTTCTATCATTTGATCCTTCGACATTTGACTAACGTTTGGCTTAAATGTTAGAGCTGGAGCTTTTGACGGGTCCTGAAATTATATAATTTTTTACTATTATTAATAATATTATAAGTAATAAGAAATATATTGATTACTTAGTAATTATTTTTTAAGGTAGGTGTTATTTTAGTATGAAATTACTTGAATTTGTTCCGTTGATTTTCGTGGTTTCCGTTTTATTCCATAAATATTTTTCTTATTGGCTTCTTCCTCCAAAAACTGTCTTATTTCTTCTTCTTTTTGCCATCGGTTTTCTAATCTGTTTTTGCACCTTTCTTTTACCAAAGCCCATTTTTCCATTATGCCATGGCCTACAAAAAAGCAAAAAACAAAAATTTGAACTACCGTCCTTTTAAGATGGCTGAAGATCCCCTCCTCTATTATAATTTAAATACAAAAAAACTGGACTTTCTTAATAAAAATTACATTTAAGTGCAAGTGTATATTAGGTCTGAGGAGAGTTGCTCATGTCTCATGTTAGGAAGTAAAAATTTCCACAATTAATTCATTCCTTCATACAGCGTTCAATTAGAATAAAGCACAATTTCGGCAATTAAATAAATTTAGAGTTACAGTTTCATAAAATTGTAATCATGTATTTTTGCGGAAAATCTGATCCTTCAGAATGAAATTCCAAAAAAATATCGAGGCCTATCAGCACAAAAGAAACGAAAAATTGTTAAGTTAGTTCAGGTTATTTTAGATTTTTCATTAAATTTTATTAATAAAGGAGTTTTTATTTAAAACTGTACTTTTCCTTCAAATTTAGTTTAGGTAAGGTTAGGTTAGGTTAGGTTAGGTTAGGTCCAGTTAGGTTAACTATATTTAATAAAAATAAAACCATATAGTCCGCGTACATTTCAGTAAAATCAATTTTGAAAATGGCTTACAAAAATAACATGTTTTTAATAATTAGAATAATAATTAGAAAACAAATAGAATGTTTTAGACTGAAGTGGTGCTTTTTTATAACAATGATTTCCAGAAAATTTTTTCTAGTTCGATCTTCTTTCGGATTTTCAAAATCAAAAATGTAAATATTACACAACAAAATGGAGAGAATAATAGAAAAATGTAAGGTTATGTTCCATTGTAATAGATTAAATGTTAGTAAATATTTATTTATTTATTTGAATGCCGATGTCTACATTTTTCATAATATTTGAGAACAGCATAATAAACATAAAGTTAATAAAATATGAGTGTAAGTCAGTATTATTGAAATAATTATAAATGATTACCAACAATATCGTTTATAATTTTTCGTCATTATAATTTGTGCACGCGAATGAATGCTCGTGGATGTTCGTTTAGATTTCGGATAGGTTCGATAAAGAGCAAAATTTATAAAACCGAACCCGCATCGTAGGAAGAAGAACAATACGATCCCCATCCATTTTGGAAGTATTCAAAAAATACCTAAATTGATTAACTAACAGCAATGTTAAATAAACTGTCTTAGTATCAAATTACTAATTTTTTGCAAAATTTGTTTTAATTTGCTTTTGATATGAAAGAAACAATTAAAACATTAGTAAAACATAGGCGTTGCGTTTCATTATTAAGAGGTGTTGCACTTTAAATTATTTATGACTTTTTTTTTGATAATGTACCTGAATACTCCATGTAAATGCCTTTCTAATGACGTGCCACACATGGTATATTCCCTATTTAAAATTAAGGGGTTGGATAAGTAGAAGGGAGGTGGTTGACAAATAGCAGATGTCTATATCGTAAAATTGTGTCTCCCTTAGAACAAAAATCGACGTGTTTCAGCATTTCCTTAAAATTTAATGAATACTGCCAAATATCGGGGTGGACTGTTTTCTGTGGCCCACTCTGTATATTGTAAAACTGAATATTTTATGAAGTTTTTATTGGTACACCCTGTATATAACAGATCCTAAAGTTGGCTGAGTAGGTATATTATAGATTCATTAATCGGATCGTTATATAAAATACAGTCAAGTTTTATCTATATTAAAAAGAATATTGTGTGATAATTAAATAAAAAACTGGTACTCTTACTTCTAGAATAAGCTTCATAATCTTCGTGATCCAGAAACATCCTCACTTTACAGGGATGATTATCTGTCTTTCGTTTTAAATTGATCAGATAACATTTCTTGCTGCAATAATGAATCAGTTGACATTGTGGACAGGAGAATATTTCCTCTAACTTGACTAAGCATTCGAAACATACTAGATACTTGCTTTGCTCGTCCAGTCCAGGTGGTTTAAGCATTATCTTAGAAAAAATAATAAAAACGAAATATCGTAGAGTTCTTAGCTTAACTGAAATAAATTTAGAGTCAAATTTAATTCAAAGAGAGTCAGAAGGCCGGAAAGTAAAATGACAAATTTTTGGATGTTACAGTAGACAGAAAATCTCTTGGTTCTTGACGCCCTGAAGAAGTGCAAAGAGAGGCCATTCGCACACATGTTGGTGTATACGCTGAAGCAAGTTCTAGCTGTTGTACCTGATTATAAAAAATGTAAATGTTACTAAGAATTTAGCAAAAGGATTGTAATATCTTCTGTATGAATTGGTATTCAAAAAATTGAATATTGAAGATTACAGTTTACTCTTTTGATGGTTATTTCTAAGAAATTTATGGAGATGTTTTTTTTACATTCATTTTTTGAAATTAACCAAGTGAAATTGTAAATCTTTACCACAAAAGATATTTTATAAAAAATTTAGTAAACAACTAGTTTCGACACCCAGGAGTTATCTTTAGGTATAGAAATTGTACATTATAGCAAAATTACATAAGACACAAGGAAGAAGTTTACCTAAATTACATTAATGTAATTAACAAATGTAAAACATTATGAAATGATGAAAATTCAAATGTGGTATTAAATAACCAAGTTATACAAGATACTATTAGCAATTACAAATGGTTGAATAAACCAAAATAACAAATTTCAGTCCTATGTATAGCCTTCTTTCTTTTTGATAATATTTGAATTAAACAGTTTTCTGCAAATTATCCATAAAAATATTTGCCAGAATCGGTGATACTTGATTACCAATGGTAATATTATTTTAATATAAAAACTATCAATTCTCAAAGCAGAAGAAAATGAATCTGCTCATCTACATTTTATTTTTCCGCAGACAAGTGTACTACCAAAATTTTATATTCGAAGAATAATTTTTTAGCGTTTTGGAAGTTACGAAATGGTATCGGAGAGTTGTTTGTTAATTTTTTGTTGAAATAAAATTTACTTAATTTATATAGAGAAGCACACCAAAAATTGAACTGAGTTTGTATTTTTACAAGTAGATTCAGTATTTTCTGCTCTTTCAAATTACAAAAAGCGATTTAAAAAGAATCGATACAAAGGGTGTTATTTTATGAAAACACGAATTTTTATATGTTTTGTTAAGCCGGTTTGGATTTTCTTTTTGGTAATACTTTGGTAGATTTTCAGGTAATGGTTATTATACGTACCAGATATCAAAATAATACACAGAGTCATTCAGAAGTTATGAAAGAAATAGGCCAAATTAATAAAACACCCTGTATCTCACTTATAAAGGGTGGAAGATCCATTAAAGAATATTGTAGGTTCAAAAATATGTATTTGTAAGTTAAATTGTCCGGAGTGTAATACCAGCTATATTGGGCAGTCCCTTAGAAATATTGAAATCAGATGTAGTGAACATGCATGGAGTAAAACAACCGGATAAGTCACATTACACAAATCACCTCAGTGACACTAAACACACATCTAAACTTAACAGAACAACAGAGGCGACAATGGAAATTTTTCATATATGCGATAAAATGCAAGAATTTGAATTTTGGAAGAATTGGAAATAAAGAAACATCTACAATACCCTCAGTGTATTCAGCTTTATTAGAATGTCTTCTGTACTAAATATATATTAAGCAAATGTTGTAGGAAAAGAAAAATCTTATTGCTTAGAACTTCTAAAAATACAAAATTAAGTCTGTAAGTGTAATCCGACAATGTCAAAAGGTGAAATGTTTTGGAAATATGTGGAATTTTAAGATAAGTATATTTTTTGCATTTACAATGGATAGATTCCACAAAGTCAGGGTAGAAACAATTTTATTAAAACCAACTTTTGATCCGTTAGCTGATAAATTGGTGCTCAATATCCCCTTATTACAGTCATCTATTCCATTGACACTTTTAAGTTTCCTTGTATACTTATAAATAAAATTGAGAAATATATTTCATGTCATTATTTTTTTTTTCTCCTAAATTATTATGAAAACTCTTCTTTTGGAAACTATAGTGGCTGCTGCAACAACTCCTATAATATCTTTAAGTGGTATCAAAGGTTCATTTTACGAATACTCAATTATTTTTAAAAGAATTTAAAACAACGATAAGTCACAATGAGACCACACCGATATAACGAACGACTTGACAAAAAATAGATTTTGAAAACGTGCTGCCCCGATTGTAATTCCTCATCGCATCCCCCTACTCTGTTGTTGGGACGCCTACGATTTGCCAACCCCTACAATAGCGTCGAATACCACGAGATTTTAGGTCTACTATTTGAAATGATAAAAATAACATTCCTATTAATTTTGTATTAAGATTTCAAGTTTAGGATAACTTACCTTTTGATCACATGAAATTATTTTTCTGAAATCGTTAGGGTCTATAAAATCCGAGTAATCAGTCAAAATGTCTGTTTTGGAGGTACTTGGTACCTTTAAAATTACTGGCGGAATACATTCGACCGTTAAATATGCCATTATATTTAATATCAAATCTTTATCAAATCTGTCGAACTCTATTCGACCGTGATTAAAGAGCACTTTAAGTTGGCGAAGGAATTTCTCAGGATTTATATATTCGAGCAAAGGCCGAAGGAGCTCGTGTTCTAATTCTTTGTCTTCAGCAAAATCGTACAGAAGGTTAGTAACATTGGACTCGATGTTTTCGAAAATCTTGCGCGTAATCAAGCTCCTCATGAATTCTTCTAAATCATAAAAAAACTTAGTCGGCGATTTCAATAGTGACGTTCTGGTTCCTTTGATTTTTGCTTTAAAAACTTTATTAACGTAGTCTAGAACATTATCGAATTCATCGAACGGAGTGAGCGGGTTTACATTCCTTTCAACCAGCAGTTCAATTACTTGCCTAATTACAGATTCTGGTAACATTTTCTGGAATCTGTCGGAAAAGAACATGGTTAACACATTTCCTTCGTCTGGTATATTCTGGAAAGGATCAAAGAGACCCGTTTTTAATAACAAGTCAACTAGGTTCAAGTTTCCTGAGGTCATTGCTAGTCTTAAAGCATCTAATTCTAGGTAAGTTGATTCTACATTTATCTTGGTGAGAAGTAAAGTAGCCATTTCTTCAAAAAATCCACAGTTATCTGACATGAAGTCCATTCTCATGCATAGTAGATGCAACACGTTTTTTCCTAAATCTTCGATTTCATACTCAGCATTTTCTTAAATAATAATTGAAACGTTTAATACACGCCAGAATAATCTAAAACTTGCGCATTTATTTAAATACTGAAAAATGAATAAAAAATATGCCTGTGACCTCTGAGATCCTGATGTTTTCACACTAATTAGTAATATATGCTCTGTGAAACTCTACACCAATACTGTCATTACTATATATTAAATAAGAAATTATTTTAGTTTTAAAAGCCATTTGTAACTGTATATTGAATTTAGAAAATCAGTAAGAAATCAATGTGATTACTTATTGGAAGTATCTGAATGCTGCTAACAGAAAAAAGGCAAGGAACATAAGATAAAAAACTTATAGTTTGTTAAATATTTAAGGAAACTTCTTATAAAAGATGCGCTAAGCACTTTAACCTAATGGGACCAAGATGTTCGTAACACAAAATGCTCTTGCATCAGAATAACGGATTTTAAAGAAAAAAATGCTTACCAATTAATCTATGTTTTTGGTCTATCCAGTGTGTCATACTTGTCCTAGTGTTAGGATTACAGTTAAAACTAAGCAATAAATTAGCAATAGAAATATTCTCCTCTATACATTTACTGCTGGCCAAAATATGTAAGGCATTTAAATTTTCATCGGGTGTAACTATATTCGGATTGGCTCCTTTATTTAAAAGACTCCTAACGATATTTAGATTTTCTGTATAAATGGAGATCAAAAATGTGGGAAGAGGCGATTCGCCGTAGTTTGGATTCGCTCCGTATTCGATTAGCGTTTTAATACAAATTTCAATAAGCATTAACTGTCCTGGAGAAGGATCTGTCGTTGAAATCCTATGGGACGCGTCATCTTTGGCGTCGCTTAAATAAGTAGTAGGAAATTTGGTAGAAAAAATACAGGCAGTCTTTTTTATACTCGTTCGAGACATTTTCGTTGCGGGTTGCTTTTTGCCAGCAGAAGCGGCTAAAAAATTATAAATATTTGTTTGTGAAATTTTGTCGAAATGTTGAATTAAAATAAATCAATGAGGATAGTGATAGTCCAGACTGATAACAGTAACAAACTTGATGATAAATAACTGTGCCAATACAAAAAGTACTGGACTAGTTAAGTTGGAATTCTAAAATAGACAGCGTTTATCAGTCAAACTTTAATTACATCGGAGGGCCATTTTTTTCAAGATCTGATTGGTAGCGTAATTAAAACCACGGTGAAAATCAAAACATTTTGTAGCTACACCCTCCAGCTATTTCTCTACATATTGGTCACTCCGACTTAAAGACATTTCTCGTAGCGTGGTATCAACTTCAAAATATATGGTGGATGAAACACCTTGGAAAATGCTGCAGGAGTTTCAGTGGGCGGCTGAGCCTTGAAGAGTTACGCTGTATGAGGCTAATATCAAAAAGGTGAGGCCTTTACTCGTGCTTTTTAGCTAACTATTTAATATCCTCTTTTATTGTTGGTATACCGAGATCTATATAAATATCTACATTTCTTACATACCATGGGGCACTCACCATGGCACACAAGAATGTATTCTGGAAAGTCTGTATAATTTTGATGTTGGTCTCCTTGTTATATTCCCATAATTGTGTACCATATAACCAAACCGGTTTAAATATCTTATTGTATAGTAGGATTTTATTATGTAAAGATAGATTGGAGTTTCTACCAATAATCCATCTTTACTGTCTGTATTTTAGATCCAATTCAATTTTTTTCTTTTTAACAACCATTTATTTCTATCGGTAAGTAGTCTACTATTTTTTTGTTAGCGAAATTTATTAGTATGGATTTCAGCTCATTCAACCTAATTTTCCATTTCATTGTCCTATTGTTTATTTCATTGCAAGCTGTTTGCACTATTCTAGTAGATGTTACTTGATCTTGCGCTGTTGCAAGAATCGCTGTATCATCTACAAAAGTAGCCAGGGTGATTTGTTCTCTTTTTGGTATATCACAGGTGTATAAGAGATATAAAATAGGCCCAAGAACACTTCCTAGGGGTACTCCGGCTTTGATCTCTTGTAGCTTGGAATATCCGTCTTCCTGTTTGATTCTGAATAATCTGTCTGAGATATAAGAAGTTAGTAACTCTACGGCGGTAAGTTAGTAAATCTTAAAAATTAAGACTATCCTGATATCAAGCGATTGGGTTGCGCATTCCAAATTTTTCGACATTCACTGTACCCGGTATCATGCTCATTCAAGCCGTCGTGCTTCCTTCTTAGTAAGTGAGGCCCTTTAAGTGCGACGTGACAGGGATACTAGAGAAACTGGACAATACATTTTGATTGTAGTTTTAATTTTGCAACCGATCGGGCCTTCAAAAAAATAGTCGTGGTGTCATTTTACTTCACTGAATTGTAGTTGGTGATGAAAAAAACGTACTTCATCGCTTAAAATATGAATAGTTCTAATATGTATTATGAAACTTTAATGGTGCACTAAATACCCACTAAAAGAAACATGTGCGGTTGTCAAAACGTACTTTAATCATCCAAGGCATTCAATGACATAAATGTACGTAGTATTCTAAGAAGTAGCTATTGTTGTTAAACTTTATATAAAACGGTTAGGTGTGATTAATGAAATACTTAAAAATCGAAATTAATACCGAAAACTAGCCATAGTCTCTGATTTATTTACCTAAAGATATCCTGGAGTGCTTGCTAACGGCAGTAACTGTCAAGAACGATCTGCTGGGGTACCAACTTTTGAGTTCTTGTTGGTCTTCTGGTGATACAATGGTGTCCGGAATAAAGGCACTTTCCCAATTATCAATGTTATACTTTTTTGCAAGATAATTCAGCAAACTCAAACTTAACGGAGTTAAACCGTCGTCATTTATTTGATTGGAATTAGCACCAAACTGAACCAGAATCCTTATTATGTCTGTTTTGTTATTGACGGTAGCAAAAAATATACCGCTGTTACCTTTGGCATCGGTGACACTAACATTTACTTTGAACTCTCGAAGGTATCGGATCACATTTAATGTTGTTCCTCTGTTACACTCTATGAAAAATTCGTAACATCTAGTTTCTTGAAAACCTGCAATAAAGTATTTCACATTTTGTTCCTGTCAATATTTGTAAAAATTGAAATCTTTGAGTTGAGTGAGTCTACAAGTTAACGTCAAATATAGTGAATTTTCAAAAACCTGGTTTTTTGACTTAAACAAGAATTATTTTAGCGCACTGAGTAGAACAATATTACAATACATTTGGAAGAAGTATCACGATTTAGTGGGGTTTTATAATTATTTTTTTCTTAATGTATTAAATACGCGAACCATTTCTGATCATTTTGCTCTTTCTCTAGCATATTAATACTGTCGTACACACTAACAACAAAAAATATTATTTCTCGCGGTAATAGACGAACTCAAACTTTAATATCCCTACTCTTAAATACAGGGTTGGGATAAAATATGGAACCAATTAAAGATCTTTAAAACGAAACGGACGATATTTATGAAATTTTGTAGGTTAGTGCAATGGGCCAAAATGCAGCTAATGTATATTGTTTTGTTAATAATATACTTCCGGTTTAACCGGAAATACCCTCAACTTTTTTAATTTAAATGGGTCACCCTGTATTATTTTGCAGATCTTGAACGAGCTTGTTATTTCTCGAATTTGTACATAGTGGAAATAATTTGTAAAAACGAGAAATAACTCACTTTTAGTTGTACAATAAGGAAATTTATTTACTTTAGACTAATGAGAATAATAATGTAAACAAAATTAATTAAAATGTTTAAAATGCTCTCCGTTCACCTCCTGACAATATAACAGCCTATTAACAAATTCTTTAGTTACTCTTTCTAAGACTTCTCCACGTATTAGTTCATATTCATCAATAATTCTTTGTCTCAATTTTTAAAAGTACCAGTGACAACTAGTTTCGACTTCTAAAAAGTCATCATCAGGTCTAATAATAAAAAACAATACCGAAGTATAACAAAATGTTCCTTATTTAAATTAACAATGCAGTTTGAGTCGTAAAAAATGGAACAAAGAGTAAAAATTAACAATAGAATTATGTAGTATTAAAAAATTTAATTAAAATTCTACTAAATAATTAACTTAAGAACAATAAGAAAAACAAATATAATTTGTAGCACAAAACTAAGGTTTTAAGCCATGTGTGATTAAACTGACTATGAAAAGGGTAAAAAAGGAAAAAAGGAAAGGGTCAAAAGTTCCCCTCGCCTGACCCTCAATACCAAAAGAGGAGGCAAAAGGAGGTCAATTAACCGACCTTTTAAGTTCAAACAGGTACAAAGACACGATAACAAAATAAATGAAAGACAGATCAAAATGGGGAAAGAAACATTGTCTTGGCAACCATTATTAATAATGGATAAAGGACTACTAACAGGAGTGGAAAAGGAAATGAAAAAGTCACCCACCAGGTGAGGACAAGGGTGAGGATCCCAAACAAGGGGCCAAAAATAGAAACCCACTAACAGTGGGAAGGGCCGAAAAAACTTTTCGATTAACATCAAAAGGATCTAAATAAGGGATAATTAATTAGCAAATTTCGAATCAGAGATTAAAATTAAACGTTGAATTAACCACACACACTGAACCAAAAAATCAAATTTTTGTTGTGGTACGATTTCGAGTTTCATTGGATTATTCCACTTTACCACATAGGAGCAACATGGAAAACCTTTTGTATTTACTATTTATTTAAAATTACATGTCATAATCTGATAACAAATATATATTTTTATTAAATCATCAAAATTAATAAGGATTAGAGTTTTCTTGGTTTGAAAATAAAGAAAGATTGGGAAGTCAAGCTTGGCAGCTCGAAAGACCGAGACGTGATAGTGTCTACCTTGTGATTAAATGTATGTGTTATTTGAAAATGTAAATTGTCCTTATAATTTCTATTAGTTATGTTTATAAGATACATCATTTTTTTCCTAGCGTCTTTAATTTCCAATACCCAAGTTACGTAGTAGGTTAACTCCCAAAAAGATTTAGATATATTTATTGAAAAATCAAACAGCTACATAACAGTATATGTAGTGAATTATTGCTGAATTACCCATAAAATTAACCAATACGATTTTCATACATGTTTTCAGAATTATTTAGAGTGTAAATTGGACAATAGGAAATTTGCAATAATTTGTCTATAAATGTATCCAAGATGTGTATTAGTGACTATTATTGAAATAGTTATTAATGTAGTTCACTTCAATAGTTTATTTCAACAATTCAGAATAATTGGTAGTACTATCACGTAATAGAAATATCATGTATGCATAGGAAATCGAGAATATTATGTAGTACGGTACTTTTTTTATTTTTGCGAATGTATAAGGGTGACCATTCACTTATTTTAATTTCATACATGTTACGCCATTTCGTGAACATACAGAATAGAAGTTTTTAACAGTTGATGAACAAAAATCGAGCGCACTTAATTTCACAGTAGAAATTCTATCTTCATTTTCAATAACGTGAATGTCGATAATATTAGAAATGTATTAATGGAATATTATCTTCAATAAAATTTCCGCCACAACTTGTGGAATATTAGATTGGTAGTCAAGGAGCTTGTATTTTCTTTTTATTACGCTTCCAAAGCTGCAGGTGTGTTTAGTATATAAAATTTAAAAAAAACTATTGCAATTTTACTTACCAGGAGTTTTAAATCCAGTTCGATGTCCAGCTAACACAGCAGGTACTCGAAAATTAACCATGTGCTCGGTATTTCGAAAGAAGAAACTATGTTTCAACATCTCTATGATTAGAGGTTCGTTGTTCCACGCCAAAATTTCATTAACAACTATTTTTTTTGTGTGAACATTTTTCCTGAATTTCATTATCCGTAAAATTTTTTCTATCTCTAAACTCAGATGTTTGAATATTTTTTCGAAGAATATTTCTTCTTTGGTTAAGGTTCGCTGTTTAGTTTCTAAGTCTACTAAATTTTCAATTTCCATGTTTTCGAGACATAAACATTCGTCTTGTCCCAAATATTCTTCATAGGATAAATTCGGTGAATCTCTTATTATACTCTCGGATTGCGTTCCTGGTGTTCCGAAGGGAGTTTGAATGGCAGAATGACCATTATTTGTCATGCTGAAATCCGCCAAATTTATGCTAAAATTAGAAGGAATGTCGTCTTGTAGTGGTAAAACAGATGGAGAATCTAAAACAAACACAGATATTAGATACCCTAATGCAGGTAAAACTCTGAATGTAATATTTTTCTTACCATAAAGATCACTCAAATATTTGACTTTGTCAGCCTTTTCTGTATCTGCGTGCTCCGCTTCGCCTTCAGCACCTATCATTTCTTCTTCTTGTTGACAGCATTTAATGCAATATTGTATTTTTTTATTCACTATTGTTAATTCTCCTTTTATATTATGTAGCGTTCTTCCTACTTCGTCTAACTGATTGTTTAACATATACACTTTTTTGGAAAGTATGTTCATTTGCTGTCTTTCTTCTTCAGTTTCGGGTTCCGGTTCCGATTCATAATCGTCTCCTAGTATCACAACTTTGCTGGGAGGCGGGCTGGGCATATGGTCTTCAATGAGTATGTCGATAATAGGAACTTTTTCGGGATAGTACCGATCGTAGATTCTTTTATTAAAAAACAAATTCTTTTTATTTTTGACGTCTTTACTGTATAATTTGTGGGCTTTACATAACAGCTCTTCAGAAGCGCCCAAGCTTTTCAGTAACTCCTCTGCTATATCAGGTGCTTCTTTTTGGCAGACATCAACTAAATTCCTGGAAATAAATCAAAAATCAATTAGATTAACAAATAGACAAAATTGGAAATATCTGTTTAAGAAATGTTCACCTATATTTTAATATTTTTATATGACCTTCATTAGTTATTGTAAGTGTTGGAATGCAGCTATTGGGGAGCCTTCCTACTCTTACTAAAGAGAATCCATCCCATATCCCAACATCCTGGCTTCCATCAGAATATGTCAGAATTCCTGGTCCAAATCTTCTATTATCTTTGAACAATCCTTGGAAATGGGCTTCATTACTATGGTAAAATACTTGACAGTATCCTTCCATTTTATTCGCGTAAAAGAATCCATCGTAAAAGATTTTTTCTTCTTTGTTAATGAAGTATATGCCGCTGCCGTGTAAATTGTCATATAGGAGGGAACCCCTGTATATTTGCTTCGGTGTAGCTAACCATTCGTGGATAACTGTCCTGTAAGGATTCTCGCTAGTCTTACTTTCTTTACTTTCTTTAGTTTCTTTACTTTCATTTGAATTGGAATTGTTACTGATGGAACGAATTTCATCAGATTCATTTATATCAAATGAATAAGAAGTATCCTGTGACATTTACGTATAGGTGTTAAATATCTGTTGACAGTTAAATAACAGTTTAATTAAAGTTTATATGGACCTTCCATTTAAATTAGTTTTAGTTCGTTAGATGGCAGTACCTGGAACTGTTTTTCCCAAGACTATGGGATAATTCGAATATGACCTCTGGTCAAAAAAGTGAACCCTTCAAAGCAGTAAAATAAATTAAAATAAATCATAGTTGTGCTATCATGTTGGAGCTGTTTTCGAGTTTTCATTATGTAAATTTGTTTATACTTCATTTACCTTTACTATTTTGAAAAGCACAAGAATCGTATTTGTTTTACTACTTTGAAGATTGATGACAGCACCCTCTAACGAATTCTACTCTTTCCAATACATAAGTCCAGTTTCGCGTTTTGCATTTGAAAAATTACAATATCGTTATTGTTTACTTTAAAATGCGCGGTAATTGCTTTTACTAAAAAATATAATAATTAAATCAGGTTATTTTAAAAGACCGTGAAAATCATGAAAATTGTAACCATATGATTACACTGATTTCAAAGTACAATGTAGCGTCTCTGACTTTTTCACTCGAAAAAAATGGAAAAATGGAACAAATAAAAACATGACAAAATATCACATGAAAAAACTTAACAATTGGCAAAACAAACACATGTGTACTAACTTAAATTTAGTGCAATTGCCATTATTTAACAGTTCTTCTCAATTCTAAAAATAAACATTTATAAACATTCAGTCTAGCTCTTAACAAACTAAATTTGTTTTCAGAAAATGTTTTCGTTAATATATCTGCAATTTGTTCTTTTGTAGAAACCTTTGGAATTTCCATTTTTTAGAATTTACTACACCCTTTACAAAATGAAACTTTACATCTATATTGTAATAGTCTTTAAGATGTGGGACAATAAAAAGTTAATATTTTAAAATAAATTGACATATTAAATTGTAGAGAATAAAAATTAAAAAAATCATAATTTTAAGTCAACCATTGAATCTTTTCTCAAATTGAATTCATGTAAAAAAAATTGTTATAGGTTGTAACAAATTACGATCAATTTACCCTTATAACTAATTATACATCGTATATTTAATAATAATTAACAAAATAATACCCAATGAAGATAATCTTGAACATGAAATAAAAAGCCTTTAAAATTTTCAGTAAAATAAATAAAAAAGATGTAAATTTTTATACGTGAAATCTCTTTGAATACGATCCTGTCTTTTGTATGCACTGGAGAACGAACATCTTTCTTTTCTTATAAAGAGTTCGCCAGGTATATATTGATGTATGTAAGTATTTCCTGCACTAATTTTTGAAAACTTATCCAAATTCTAAGTTACGTCTGTTTTAAATACTTGTTAAATATTAAAATAATTTCATTCAAAATAATAGAAATATAAATTCCGAAGAGACACCATGAAACCATGAATACAGGTAATTAATTGTTCATCTTTTATAAGGAAACTTAGACTTAAATTAGTTTTGATTGAAAATTTTCATTTTTTTTTTGGTTATGTACAATATTTTTTTTATTTTTCCTTTAACTAAATTGGCCTGATGATTGTATAATTTAAACTAGTACAATACAATATTTACAATACTTTTACAATATTTTTTAGAAAAATTCTATAATTTCATTATTATTAACTTAGGGTATTTTGTTTTTTAAGCTAAATCGGTGATATTCACTCCGTGTTAATCTAAAATTCAAGTGGTAACAGTCAATTTCTGGCAATTAATTTATATGTTTTCGGGCTCACTGCCCACTAAAAATACTAATATTTTACAATTTCTCAAAGTTCTTGAAAAATTTTTTCAAAATTTCTAAATTTTAACTCATTATATCTTTAAATACATGCTTGCTCACAAAAATAACTACAGATTAAGTTACCTCCTTCTTATGAGATATTAACTCAGTATAGATGTAAGTTGCGTTAAAAATTGATTCTCACTATAAGTTCCATCTCCCTTCCATACCTGTTCAGTTTGCGTGTACGTAAAAACTTATTGGCTGTCAATAAATGAACACACACTTTTGTTAACGTATCTAAATAGGACTGGCTACGTACGGAAAATATGAATAATATACAAGAATTTAAGGCCATCGTGCCACCCTTTACCTCGGGTCCACACATTGGCGCCAACGTTAACTCCAACGTGTGCACCGGTAGCAGTGGGGACAACATTGGCACTAATGTTGGACCGTACCTGTAGCAAATTGGTTTTCTCGCCAAAGATCAAATACATTGGCGCCAATGTTGGACATCGCGGCCACACATTACCGTTCTTTCCAGTTGATGTTTAGCGAAAGGATAACGACTGCTACTGCTACTGCCTATCAGACACGTTAACGTTGGTTCTACATGTAGGCAAACAAGCCAACGTTGGAACCAGCGGTCGTTCCAATTTGTGGATCCGGCCTTTTTATCAAAGATAACAATTAGCAACACTGGTGTTCCATATTTATTTTCGTCGATTGCTACGTTTATAGCATTGGAGCGCAAGGGGAGCATCGTTTTATAGTAAAATGGAGGATAACCACGGCGGAATCCAAATTGGTGATCAATGATTATATTTTGTTCTTTATCTTTGGTAAAATATGTAAGCCGTTGCATCGATTAACACGTATTTTACTGTAGTTTGGTTGACGATGTTTTATTTCCTTCTCCAATTAATTGTCAGAGTATACTAATTGATATGTACGTCAAATTACGAAATACGATAACTTCAAGTAATTATAGATTTCTCCTAAGAAGTATTGTAAATGTAGGGAAGATTAGAAACTTTTCATTTAGAACATAAAAAAATTTAGCTGGAAAATCTTTTAGTGGAAATAATTTTCATTTATTAAATGAGTTTTAATTAATTCAAATAATTTTAATTTAATACGTAATAGATACTACAGTTTATCGCTTGACCTAAATTTATGTAAACAATCTAGGAATCCTACAAAATGTACCCCCAACTTGTTCACTAAAATTTGGTGTAATTATTCAGAAAACAGAATCATTCATTTTTAGTAGTAATTTTTTTAAATATGCTCAAAATATGATAATTTAACCCAAAACTATTAGGTAACTATATCTCCTTACTGAGTGACTTATTTAAAAATTATTTTAAAAATTTCAACCATATTTACTGTAACATTTTTGAAATTTCCCTATTATACTTGATATATACTTTCTATATACTTTCCATGATATGTTTGTGCTCATTCAAGTACTGAGTTGTTCGGATTTATCTATTCAGTATAAAAAAATTATACCAAAATAACAATTTCGCCAGTAGATTAGAATTAACCATTTTTTAACACATTTTAATATGCTCTAAAGTACAAATACCAAGCATGATAAGGAGTCATATCAAAATATTTTGGATTAAATCTTCATATCTTGAGCCTATATATTTCTTCCAGATAGAATATTTACAATTATTAATTATAAAAATATAAAGATTGTTATATATTTCCGGAACGAATTAAACTTATATCAAATTCTTCACCTTGACCATTAAAATAATATAGAATTTATCAAATCATCAGGCTACTTTAAAATATTATTATGTTGTTATATTACACAATTTAAAAAAACATCACTTTAATATTTATATAAATTAATTGTAGAGTTAAAAAACAATTTGTTTTTGTTGGCCTAGATAAAATAATGAGGTAAGAAAATTGAAAAATGTTGCAACATTAATTCATTCTGATTGCCAAAAATACATACAATTTTTTGATATTTTAGGTAATCAAATGAAACAATATAAAATATTTTACATTTAATCTAAGATATTCATGGTGTTGATTATATTAAGGCTTGATGTAAAAAAAGGAATTTTAAATTATCTATGAATATCAAAGCACCTTTTATACTAATAAATGTTACCAGATTTTTTAAATCTTTTTTGAATAAAATCAAATGTTTTCATATTCGAAATGTACATAATATACTCGTAGATATTAAAACGGGATTTTTCACATAAATGGTAAAATTTTAGTAAAAAAATTATTTAGTACCTTATTAGTATTACAACTAAAATGATAACGGGCTACCAAATTATAAATAAAAAATAATTATTTGTAAATCAAATCAAAATTTGATAAATTTACATTCTTATTCGAGGGACTGAATTGTCCCGAATGAAATTGATTTCATCAGTTTGTACCTATTAAACCAAAATTAGTGTTTTTAATAAATTTCTATAAAATTTACAAATTCAATAGTTGAAAAACATGCTGGCCTCAATATTATAAATCTTTTAAATACAAGGGTTTTCAACGGTTTTTCCGAGAAAAATATACAAAGAATTTCAAAATCAAGTAACAGATGTTAAATTTCATTTTAAATGCATTATACTGAAAGTTGACGCTTCAAATGTCATCCACAGGTGAGTTTTATGATTGTAATTTCGAAATAACGGACCTAGTTCGGGAAGCCTCAAAGGTTTTTGGGATTTTTTCTTTCCGACAAGAAAGTTGTGTTTGAGAATTGTTATCCTTTTTAATAACTCTCCGAACTGAGTATTATGGTTAGTTCTGTAAACCCGAAAACTCTTTAACAATCCGAAAGTCACAAAAAAATCTGTGAGAACCAAAAGTAAAGTTTAGTTTAGAAATATAGACGAATTCAGGGATCAGTTGTAGTTTAACATCCGTCTTCAGTATTCTTAAATCTTGTAAGTCTTGATTTGACGGTACTTTTCTTAATTAGTAACAGAGTCAAACGGATTATCAAAGCATTCTTTTTATTTGTTGTATTGTAAAGTAACTCGTTGCTTCCATCCAATTTCTATTTGTAATTTTCACCATTTCCTCGCCCATTAAATAAAAGTTTAGTTAGTTTCATTGTGATTGAGTGACCTATAAGTATACCTATATACTGGGCGTTCCCCCAAAATCGAAGCCCCAGGACTGAGGGCCTAGGAAACTGGCTAATGCCAATTTTCTCTATTACTATAGTATGGCTTTCGACTAATTAATCCAAATTATTAAAAAATGATATAAGAAATACAGAATTTAAAGATTTCATATGATGCCACCTGGGATAACGTTAAATAAGTAAAGAATTGATGAATCAATTGATTTGTTAGATGTTTAGGCTGTTTTTAATTAGTAATTGTATCACGAAATTATTAAAAAAATGTGGCATAATAGTATCAAATTCTTATATTAGATTCTTAACATTTCAAATATAATAGTTTATTAATGGATACATTCACATTTGAAAGGAAGGTCTAGAATTTCGTAATGCATAATTATTTTAAACATTTTCTACTATTGAATTTCTTATTTATTAAAAAATGATATTATAGGAAAATTTTCATAAAACTAGCTGTCAAATTATAAAAATTATAAATAAGATCGATATGAACTGAAAAAGTTAAAAAAAAACAAGGAGAAGGTTGCGAAATTTGGCTACTACAGTTAAACTTCGTTTAAAAGCATACAAAAATGACTTATTTTAACTAACAAGTTATATCAAAAGTTCCAATAAAAACAAAATTTCGGTTTTGTTTTGTGTAATGTTTTCCCGCACTTTGGAATGAGAGCATTATTTTCTTGTTACTGAAATTCAACATCCGATTGTTTAGTGATTCCAGGCGGCTAGAAATTGCAGCTGTCTGCATATTTGAATCCCAAGTAGACTCCATGTAGACTGAATGGTTTTCTAATACACTAAATTGATAGCGAACGCAAAGATTTTTTTTCATATTAAATGATTGTTGAACTATTGAATGCACCCTGAGTTTATTTTCAATTTTGATTTAACAATTATACATAAATAATACTAGGGATATTATTTAATAATATAGTATAACAGAATGGCTTTTAATTTTTCAAAACTAAAATAACACCTACACAAACGAATTATTTAGAAAACGGTAACACCATATATACTTTTTCGTAAGACCTTTTTCAAGATGGTAGATTCTGTTTATGTAAAAATAAATTAATTTAATTATAATAAACGGAAAACAATTAATAAACGAACTGAATATTTATTATAATGAAATAAACTAATAAACATCAATTTAAAATTAAATGTTTACAAAATAATCTGTCAATATTATTTTTAAGACTTATTTCAAAATAAAGATAATCTTATTACATCGGTTATCTTTTGTAATAACTAACAATTATTGTCATCATCATTGTTATTGTAAAATATTTATCGCATGTTTTAGAGTTCGGTATTTTACCTTAAATTTTTAATTAATTTTAATATATTTTTGTTCATTTCTCGTGACTTCTCTAATTCATGTTGTGATATTAATTTCATTTTTTCCGTATGTGTTTCTTTTGTGATTTAGCCAAATAGTTTGGTATAAGACAATAGTCAATTTTACAACATCGAATTTTTTGTGATTTGAATCTGAAGATGTGGACCATTTTGCTACGTAACCGTAAGTTTTCCCTTTTTTCTATGAAAAATAAAATCTTATAGACTGTTAGACTAAAGGACTTATTTCCCTATTTCCTTTTGTAAATGTACATACACTCACATATGACAACAACAAACCATTTAATTTAATAAAGTATTTTTCCAGTTTTAATGAAAAATGATTTGATTCAGTCAAATCAGAATTATACATTTTTAAATTAAATCAAATATTTGTTGTTATTATTATTATGACCACGCATATTTATGTTATTATTCTTATTCTATTACGAATTTTAAACTTATAAACGCTTTTAGAGATGACGAGTTTTTTTTAAATTCTACGTAGTGTCGGATTTTCCAATAGGTTTTATTTAGGGATGGTTCTCAAAGTTCTGGTTTTTTCTATTATAATATCTTTCTTTTTTCTTCTCAGAAAGGACGTAAAGTTGATGTTTAAGAACTTGTTAAGTTTTTCATAAATTTACCAAATTATTGCTACCTGTTAGGTAGTATGTTTTTTTTTTAGAAACTTGACACTTCCATATATTATGAGGTACCTGTCAATTGCACCTCAACAAAAAAAGCGCCCCGAAAAAAGCGCCCCGACAAAAACGGCAAACATGTGTAACTCCCTAAAATATTTTTTTATGTAACCAGAGTGTAAAAGTAATGAAGTAAAAACAATTTGACCATTTGTATATTCAGACAGTCTCGATAAGTTTTTCCTGTAAATAAAATTCTAAACTCAAACAAGCTACAATATTACTTCATAATCAGAAGGTGGCTTTCAGAAAACTTCCTAGGACCACAGTAATGTTAAATCCGTTAAATCTCAAAATGTAAAACATACTTTGGAAAAATTTGTTCTTTCTCACTCTTTATCAAATTTGGATATTGATTGTTATTATTATCGATTTAGCCATAAGGCACTCGCATTCCCACTCACGAGAAATTTCACTTATCCCAGATATCAAAGATACCAAAGGGATTAAGCTCTGTTGGGACCCTTTTCAAGTTGTCGGGTCCTTGATGGTGGATCTTCTATGAATTTCCGGACGGTACGAGCTGTCGACAGGGGCATCGACCTCTGCATAGATTGGTAGAGATTATCATTCAATCCTTGATGTTCTTGAGTAGACTTTTTGAGACGACTGCGGTTGACGACATGATAATAGGTACCTTTCGCACTGTTTGCATTTTCCATTGTCTTCTAATTCTTTCCTCTAGATCCCGGTACTAAGCAGTCTTATCAGCGTGCTTGGTCAACAGGTTGTTATTTAGTATCGCGATGTCAATCAGCAGTGCCTTTCTACCTTGTTTATCAACTATAATAATATCAGATCTGTTGTGTGCGGCCGTTTGATCCGTTAGCACAGTGTGATCCCAGTGGAGTTTTTGATCTTCGTTCTCTAAAAAAGACTCTGGGGAGTAATTATAATAAGGCATTTTCTTACCCTGCAACTGTTGTAATTTTTGAGCTAATTCCTGGTGTCTTATTTTCGCTACTGCATCACGACGTTCTTTATATTGCGTTGCAGTGAATATCTGGCATCCTTCGGATACATGTTGAATATAATAGGGAGAAAGAAGCCCTCAGTTTCGGGGAACAATTGTCCCTAAGCTAACCAGTAGTTCGACGCTATATTGTAGACATATTTCTGATCGGCCTCATTTGAATGTCTCCTATGCAAGGGCTTCTCCCGCCATATCCTTAGCTTCTCTGTCTTAGTATGATAATGAATTGGCACCTGCTGCTCCCTGAGCAGCAATGGCGTGAAGTAATTTGGTTACAAACTATCCTGTGGCTCTGATGTATTTGCCTTCCTGTGGAAATAGCTACCAAGATTTCTTATTTGTTGGTCTTGCTGTTTAGCGATATCTACAAGTCCTCTGTGTGGCATGTACCTAGTTCAAACTGCGTTCCTACTACAGCCGAAAATCTTTCCACGACTTTGATCATTTGATCCAGTTGATTTTTGGTAGCTCCTCAGTTTTAGATCATCCATGTAGAGCAAGTACTTGACTTTGACTTCTCCATCATTATTGCTATTGACATTCTATTCACAGCTATTCATGTTTAACCGGAGACAGGTTCACTACGATACAGAACCATAATGAGCTTAATGAGTCTATTATTATTATGTACAGACTTCCTTTTGATTTTTCTATTTGAATTTGATAAGTTCCAATCAATTTTTAGAAATTTATTTTTTTTTAATAATTTGTTGCAGTGCAATTTGTTAATGAATAAAGGAAAAATATTGTCGCATTAGATTTTACAAGAGAAGTAATGTAATATTTACAGTTGTATAAAATCACCATTTTTTTAAACATTATAAATTTTAAAAAAATGTCACATTAAAATATAGAAGAACGAAATTTAGTTTTCTAAAGGCCCTTAAACTTTCTGTACTTAATATAATCAAAGGGCGAGAATAAATTAAAAATAATTTTTCAATAATTTTAGAAAGTCGATAATTATTGGAAAAATATCCAATAAAATGAAAAAATGTAATTATACCAATTTGTTTCTAGAAATATTATTCAGACTCTATGAGAAAAACAGGGGCAGGCTGCATCTTCCGTTAATTTTAAATACATAACGACAGTTATCAATAGTGATTACACAAATAACTTGTGTAATACGTCTCATCTCTCTGACGCTTATAAAAGAGTGAAGCAATTTGATCTTTCCATTTACACAAAGAAATTTCGAAAAACAGCACTGTTTGGTGGCAATGGTAAGTCTAATTCACATTTTAATTGTACAAAACAAAGATAATATCGTTTCGTAAGTCAAGTAAACGGTCCGACGAAAATAATTGCGTTTCAAAATTTTCAATAACGTGCGAACTCGGGAAATTGCTGCAAAACCTGAAAGAACGTGGACTCAAGAGCTGCTGAAAATTAAAGCTCAACGCGAAGCTTTCCAACCCTTTTTTGAACTGTGTAAAATGATGTAACTACATTTAGTATGTTGCATCATCTTTTTATATTCGAATTTCAGCTGATGCGTTTTACTCGTCTTTTTAAATATCAAGTTTATTAAGTTTTAATAAGTTTGTACTGGATGTTTTTGCAGAAAATATTACTTTAATGAGATTATTAGACAAAAATTAAAAACCATTAGTTTTGTGCATAGGGTGATCGCGATTAATTTCCAAAAGTATATATTTTTTTCTAAATACCAAAGTCGATAAT
Source organism: Hermaeophaga mercurialis (assembly GCA_951812935.1). Taxonomy (NCBI): domain Eukaryota; kingdom Metazoa; phylum Arthropoda; class Insecta; order Coleoptera; family Chrysomelidae; genus Hermaeophaga; species Hermaeophaga mercurialis. Next base: position 33,901,341 of record OX638362.1, on the reverse strand, counting down.
ATAAATTAAAAAAAAAATAACAGGAAAAATGGAAGGGAATTTTGGCCACAACGTTATTTAAATTTTGTTTTTCTTCTACACTGTTTTTTACTTTTCTTATTTTAAGTTCGTTCCCAATATCGTAAGTCCTTTTGTAAAGTCTTCTTATGCCTGCAAATTTTCTTAAATGTTGTATGACAGCTGCTTATAACATTCCAACCAAAATTTTTCATTTTTTCATTTTATTTTTATTCTAAACTTTATTTTCACTCTTGGGAGATCGGAATTTCAAAATTATTTGAATTAAATTTAAGTACAGTGCTCTATTTTATATTATTATTTTTTAGCCTCCCTAAACCGTAGTTATAAACAATTTTTATTAATATTTTTTGTATCTTAAAAAATAAAGATACTTCTGTATTTTTAAAAATGTTTTCCATTTTTTCATTTTATTTTTATTCTAAACTTTATTTTCACTCTTGGGAGATCGAAATTTCAAAATTATTTGAATTAAATTTAAGTACAGTGCTCTATTTTATATTATTATTTTTTAGCTTCCCTAACCGTAGTTCTAAACAATTTTTATTAATATTTTTTGTATCTTAAAAAATAAAGATACTTCCTCTGTATTTTTAAAAAAATTGGATTGTATTAGTTTCACTGGAAAAATAAGATTGAAACCTACAAAAAAATTTTTTTTGCCGTTTATAAATATTGGCTTGTCAATTCTGGGACACACTGTGTAATTAATAATATAATAACTCAATTTGGTAAAGCTTATCCGAAATAAAGAGTAAACTATATTTTGTTAAATAATTTGTTTATTAAAAATTATTGGATCTGGTCAATAATATTTGGTAAATTCAATAAGAATAACAGTTATTACTATTTTATCAGATTATGTGTAATTGTTCAAATACAGAATGTATAACATTAGATTTAAACCACACTAAATAAATTATGTAACTACTAAGAAAACACATTAATAATATTATCACAATTTTTTGTGGTGTTACATTACAATAATGTTTTAGTTATATTTTACCTGTCTTCTTGATTTAATTGTTTATTTACATTATCGATAGTACAACACGAAAAGGTGGTAGATAAGTACCAAGAAGGACTCACAGAAGGTAGAAAAAAAAATTAAATACTATCCAAATGATATACCAAACCAGACATGTGTGGCATACACTGATGATGTAGTTCTTTTAACTAAATCTGTCTGGAGAACTAAATTAACTTATATCACTAGAGGAATAAGCAAGAAAGTAAATAAAGTAAAACGAGACAAAAGAAGATTTTCAAAGTAGAAGGAAAGAAAAAATGCAATTTGAAATGGACAAAAATTTTAGTATCTGGAAACAACATTATCAGAGGATGGTGGAGAAACGGAAGAAATTGAAAAAAGATTAGCCAAAGGAAATATTGCAGAGGAGCGCTTCAAATAATTCTGAACTCAACAGTGATTTCAAGAAATATAAAGATTAAAGTATATAAAACCATAATAAAGCAATACTAGATATATGAGAAAGAAAAATAGTGAGAAAGATTTATGGAGGTGCCAAATAAGAAAGAGCATGAAGAAGCACATCTAACGAAGAGTTTTGTTTGGAAATCTATCAACAACACGGGAGATTAGAAAGCAAAGATTTAGAAGGACGGAGCATAGTGAGAATGAAAAAAGGAAGGTGTGTGAAAGCAATTGTACAATGAGAAAAAGAAAGTATAAGAGACGTGATCGTCTGCGGAGGAAGTTGAAAAAGACTACGAATGTGATTGTTTCCTAAGGAAAAAAAAATATTTATAATCGTAAAAATCGAATCGCACTACATGATGGTTATAAAGACTTCATTAATATTTAAAAATATCCTGTTTTTTTTTAATTTGACATCCGTAACAATGTTTTCGTTTTCCTATACAGTGATCTAAAAATGTAAGCTTTATCGATTTTTAATTTTTTGTTTAAAAATGTATGGCCCATTGTGATTTTTAAATTATTTACCCATAGAAATGGTTTTTTCAATTTTTTTTTTTTGATTACGATGAATTATATTGGTCAATGGTTATTAATAGTTTTTTAGAAAATGAATAAGAATATATAAAACCACAGCTTTTTAATGTGGTCCTATCACATAAATTTGACAAAATGGCATTGGCACAAGAAAAATGCACTCATACTTAGATTTGTCACTAGTTTTAACTTTAAGATGTTATTCCTTATTTAAAAGTTATTTGTTTATTTATTGCTACTTTTAAAAGTTCAGAAAAAAAGTTTTTTGATTCATACAGTTCAAAGTTGATGAAATTGGATATTTTTACGAGATGTTTTTCAGTCAAGGGTTAATAATTGAGTGCAATAGATGTTTTACGGTTCAAAGCTGAAGATAGAAAGTATGTTTTTTTGTTAATGTTTCTAGAGCTCAAATATGTGTACATGACCCTTTTCAATTTCTTAAAAGATTTCTGTGTGCTGGAGTGATTTTCTAGGCAATCAGTGATTAAGAAGCCCATATATGGTTTAAACGTTATAACGATATTATAAAGAGTGAATTAGCAAATATATTTTCAAAAAAAAGGTTGTTTAAGTAAAAAGTGAAATAGATGTGTTTGTTTTGCTAGTTGTACCTATAATCAAATTTTCCACTGTGATCTTAACATTGTGGTCAACAAAATATAATTATACATTGAATAAATCAATATCAATATCAGTATAATAATAATTCCAACAAAACCATAAACTTCATATTTACAAACTGAAAATAAAACACCTCGAAAGAATACCAGCAAAGAATAAATTAGATAAAATAAATAATGAAGGTATCAGAAAAAATATTAAAAAGCAACATAAACAAGAGACAGAAAAGCGTGAAAAAAATACACACAAAAGTTACGTAAACTAAATCTGATGTCGCCTAAAAACGGTAGAATAAAATGAGGATAATGAGAAAACGGTTTTTTCTTAATTCTTCCACTTTAATATTTTTTTCCTTATACTTCTTTATGATGTATGTTGTTCTTATTTACAATCGAATTATATTATAATATTATATAAATAATCCTATTATTCTATTGACTATGTCGCCTGGTTCCTTCGTATCAACGCATCTAAGGTAGAACTAAACTCAGATACCATCATAATTTTTTAATGTTCATTTATTTCTTTTAAACTTTTTAAACTATTTCATTTCCTATATATTAATCGAATTATTTTTATTTTTTAGACCAGTTATTCTGACAAAGGGCCGAAGGTAATACATTTTCTATGTATATTTAAAGTAATATTGCCATCAATCTACAATTAATTGATATGTGTAATTATAGGAAAAATATGACGACTATCGATATTATTTGAAATCATTAAATACTAATATTTTTCTAAAATGATACCCAATTAACCAATTTATAAATATATTATTAAAAAATGATTTAAACTAAATAGTAATCATGACTAATATTGTTTCAGCCTACCAACGGAAACTTTTTAAATTTTGACCATTTGACTTTCTACGTCAGTAACGCCAAACAGGTAAGAAATTAATAAAAAACCAGATAACCAATTACTATTTTTTCTTGTTACTTATAATAATAAAAAACTCCTATCTTGCCTCGTTCGGTTATCCATTATTACTATATCATACTATATTATTTAACTAGTATTGTAGAACATTTTATAAATGCAGGAACTGTATACTTTTTCTACATCCTTTGATTGAAAATAGTATATACCGAGTATCGAATTTTTTCATTCTAACCGAGTAACAGACTATATTTTCTCCACGACCAGAAATTTACTCGATTTTTCACTCATTATTTTATTTAAATTAAAATTTGTTTTTGCGACGCCGACATTTACATCTGACATCTATGGCTGTCGATATTGTTTAGAACAATTACGGAATACTCATTCTATCACTTGTTATAGAATGAAAATACATGTAAAGCACATAAGAAACAAGTGTTTCAGAATAAATATTATAATAAATATCTCAAGAGCGAGAATGTTTACATTTTATTATTAAAAATGATTTTAGAATTAATAATTTTTTTTTAATGTTTTCAGGCTGCTTCTTATTACATTGCACGCCTAGGATTTCAACCAGTAGCCTATAAAGGACTTGAAACAGGAAATAGAGACTATGTCCATCATGTAGTTTGTCAGAACAAAGTAAGTCACGTTGCATTTAAGGAAATTTTACAAAATATTTCATAAACAATATTATTTATCTTAAAACCTATTTTCATTTTCCAGCATTTATTATCATGTAGAACTATAAACAATACTTTTGTAGAATGACGGAATATATTGAAAATGGCGTCAATTGATTAGGAAATTATCAGCAAGTGATTAAAAATAATTGAAGATTGTAATTACAAATAAATTAGTAAAAACGAAATAAATAATCAAAATTTGAAAAACGCCTTGATTATAGTCATGTTGACGTGTCCTTGAAATATTTCTTTAATGATAAACTTACTTCAATAAATCTATCGTAACTTAGAATATACTCGTATATTTTTTTATTTTAAATATTTTTTCGCAAATGTTCACAGATATACGTTGTATTTGTGTCTCCCTACAATCCTAACGAAGCTGAATTGAATGATCACTTAAGAAAACATGGAGACGGTGTCAAGGATGTGGCTTTTGCTGTTGAAAATTTGGAAGGAATAGTGAAGGTCAGTATACTGAGTCATACATTTATAGTAGTCTATCTCCGATATTACTTATATGTTTTTCTAGAGAGCTAAAGATAAAGGCGCTACTATCGTAAAAGATATTTGGGAGGAAAATGATTTCCATGGGGTGGTTCGTTTTGCCACAATTCAAACTGTAAGTTACGTTTTAAAGTTCTTGCTAATATATAAATAAATAATGTTATTAATATAATTTTAGTATGGGGACACCACTCATACTCTAATAGACAGAAGCTTATACAGAGGAACATTCCTCCCTGGATATACACCATTGAAAGAAGATGTGCTGGGCAAAATTTTGTAAGCCAATATTCACATATATTTTCGATTATAAGAGTTTATATTAAATATTTGTAATTTTGTAATTGTGTTTTTCAAAAATTTGACACTTGAAAACCCATATTTGTCGCCTTACTTGAACGAAGTTTGAGGTACTAAGGACTTTAATAAAAAGTAACTCGCATCTGTTAAGAAGAAAATTTCTTAAGAAAGCTTCAAGAATGAGCAAATATTTTCAATAAAAAAGTTGTTGGGTAGAATTTTGAAGCAACAGGCTAATAAGTTATACTCCCAATTGTTCTGCTATTTCAGTTCCTTAGATTTACTGCTATTTTTATTTATTCTTTTCACAATTGTACCCTTCTCTGTTTCTCTTTCCTCTAATCATTTACATATTTGTTGAGGAATTCTTTAATTAATAGACTAAATTTTGTAATTTCCTGATTCAACTCTACTCCATCAAAGCAAAGTGTCTTTATTTGTTTTAATAAACACTGAATAATATGTCCAAACATATTTTAGACCCTCCACAAACCTGGACTTCATCGATCATGTCGTAGGAAACCAACCTAACAACGAAATGGAATCTGTCGCCAAATGGTACGAAGAAATTCTTCAATTCCACAGATTTTGGTCAGTCGACGATACGCAAGTTCACAGTGATTATTCAGCTCTAAGATCGATAGTCATGGCGAATTGGGAAGAAAACATAAAAGTAAGTAGATAAGATCAGATAAAAAAAAGTTTAGACAATCTTGACTACAAAGAGCTAGAGTTGTTATCGTACATGCATTCCATTTGTTATTTTTAGATGCCTATAAATGAACCAGCACCAGGAAAAAAGAAAAGCCAAATTCAAGAATATGTTGAGTACTACGGAGGAGCAGGTGTACAGCATATTGCTCTTAATACCCAGGATATTATTACAAGTGTGAGTATGATATTTGGCGTAAAAATAAATAAATATTATAAATCTGCCACTCTATTAGAGGGAAAAAATATTAGAGCTGTTGATCAAAATTGTCTACTACTAAATTATTGATGTGATATATTGGACTCACTTCAAGTGGACCATTTTATATTCATCATGCAGGGTGATTCTTATAAAAACCGGCACAGAACAGGGGCATATTGGGGTACCTAAAATATGGTGATTTAACGAAACTTATGTCTATATTAAACTGCACCTCTGAGAAGTTATAGGAGTTGAAAGTGGGATTTCAAATTTTGAAGATTATCAATATCTCAGTTAAGCTTCACCAAATGTGGTACACGTTTTCAGCGCACTAAGAACATTAATCGATAGTAAGTAGAGTTCAACTGTAGCATTCTAAAGGATTGATAAGGGATGATGCATCAATAAAATGTGACAGAATTTTTTAACCCGTTGATGGAACTAAAAAGTTATCACTTTATTCTATGGGGAATTTAATTTTAAAACTTTTTCTTACACTAGTTATTTTTCAAAACACTTTCTCGTCTTCAACAGAAACCCCAATAATTAAAAACACGTATTGTAGCTGTGTTATTTAAAATCATCGAAAATTCAAAAGTTGGCTATGAAATTATACTCAAACTTTTTTGGCTCGCCAACAGGTTAAAAAATTTTGTTACATTTTAATGATGCATAATTCCTTATCAATCCTTTAGAATGCTACAAGTGAACTCTACTTACTATCTATTAATACTTTTGGTACTCCACAACGTGTACCAAATTTTAGTTTTTTCTAAGTTCAAGTATAACAGAAATTATTAATTTTTTTGGAAATTTGAAACTCCACTTTAAAGGCCTGTAACTTCTCGGAGATGCAACTTAATATAGAGACAAGTTGCAATAAATCACCATAGTGTAGTTGCCCCTGCTCTGTGTTTATTCTTATACGAATCACCCTGTATTGTAAAATTGATGGCCATAGTCTTATATGGTGGAAGTTTAGTACTTAGTACACCTACTGTTTATAAAAAAAAAATTTTCAGTAACTAAAACAGTTGCGTACCTTATACCTTATGCAAGAAGTTCTTGTGTTGTAGTATAATTTTATCTATTATATTATTTGGGTGTTCCTTTCCCAGTTAGTTTATAAAGCTGCAGCTGTCAAAATAAACAAAAGTAAATATTGACATCACCAGATATGTCAAAAATTGTTTACTTTAAAGGAATCAGTCTCATTTGGTCTTGCAGAATTGTTCTTAGTCTATATAATGTTTTAGGGATTTTCATTTCATTGAATACTTTGGACATCACAGCACTTTGCATATTTTAGTTTATATCTGGTATCAGAAAGCTTAGAAGCTGTCATTATGGCTTGATAATTTCCTTGACATTATTACCCTTACCGTTTTTTAACTATCACGAACGATTACGTCTATCCCATATGATTCCACTATACAATCAAAGTGCCAATTTGTATTTCTATTTTTTTATGTTTAGGTAAACAATTTGAAAGCACGTGGCGTGGACTTTATGGAAGTACCCGACTCTTACTATGATATATTGCGAGAAAAATTGAAATCCAGTAAAGTACAAATGGCTGAAGACCTTGATACACTGCAAAAACTAAAGATTCTCATAGATTACGACGAAGACGGATATTTACTGCAAATTTTTACAAAAAATCTGGAAGATAGACCTACTGTGTTTTTGGAAGTTATCCAGAGAAGGAACCATAATGTGAGACCATTTCCAGAACCATTACAAAATGGGTGTTATTTTGATCCAATAAACACCCACTTTTTCTTATTGATTGTTAATATATAATTATTTTTAGGGATTTGGTGCCGGAAATTTCAAATCTTTGTTTCAAGCTATTGAAATTGAACAGGAAAAACGTGGAAATCTGTAGGAGAAGAAAAAACTGGACGAAATACTTATCACTTATACATTCTTCTTTAGATTAGATATATAGTTATTAAGTTTAATATTAAAATAATAGTTACAGTTACATTTACAGTTAGGGTTAAGTTGGCATTAAGTAATTTTTAATAGACTGAGACGCTGTATTATATTAAGAATGTGTTTATTGTAAAATATAAGTAGATGTAGGTAGACAGTTAAAATTGCAGTATATGTAGTGGTAGGGGTTTTATTAATATTTTGTAATCCTTATTTTTGCTTTACTTTTGTACTCATTAATAAACATATTACATTTTAAATGTTAGTTTTTATATCATTTTCATAACCTCATCAAGACTTGAACAAATCCAACACATATTGTGCAACTAGTGTGGAAAAAGGATATTAATTGTTAAAAACGATATGGTTGGTTTCTAATAATTTTTTTCCATATTATTTGCAGTTAGAAGTAAATACATACATGAAAAAAATGTCAAAAAACTATGAAAATACAAAATTTAGGTCCCACCGAGATTTGAACTCGGATCGCTGGATTCAAAGTCCAGAGTGCTAACCATTACACCATGGAACCGATGAGTAAAAAATAAAAATTCCAAAATACTTTCTATTAATATAATCTGGGTAGATTAGAGTAACCTTGACCTTTCGTTTCCATAATCGCTATTTCGAAGAAAGATGCCTATTCCGCACTTTTTTTTATTCTAATATAAATAATATATCTATAATTGTAATTACAGTAATTTATTTTCAAAAGTTACTCATAAAAAAAAGAATACATAGAAAACTATAACGAAAACCCAATAAGTTCATCACCACCAAAATCGCCAGACACAGGTACTTTTAATTATCTTTTAAAACATTAATTTTCTCCAGTGTCGTAATAACATTTTTAAAAGGAGGTTGATGGGTTTCAAAATTGACTTACTTTTATTCTAATCACCTTATAGTTATTTATGTTATTAGTGAGGTAAGGCATTCTTAACAAACCTATGCGGAAAATTGCAAGACGAGAGCGTTGAGTCGGTCACAGCACGAATATGTTAATAGTCCATGACAAGAATTAAACCAACATTTTATATACGACTGCCAAGACTTTTCAACAACTGTAAATATTGATAAACGTGAATGACACTTCGATTTAATATGTTTAACAGTTGGCGAATATTTTATTTAAAATCAAAGCAGCGATTCTGTAATAGCAGTTATTTATTGATATGGTAACCTGGCAACTTGCTACAAACAACATAAAATATTTTTTTTCTAGAAAACGTGTTAATATGAGTGAGTCTGAATTTGAAAATCTTGCAACAGGTATTGAAGATTGTGCAACTAAAGCAATTTTTGTTCTAATTTTAGCTTATTGACCTTTTAACAAATGGGTGAGGGAAAAATAGTCATAAATGAAACGAAAGAGAAGGTGTTAGTACCTTATTTCGAGAATCAATTTTATTTTATCAATAAATAATTAAATTTTGGATTTGATTTCATTAACACATTATGGTAAAAACAACAAAAGATGGCCCATCACATGCAGGTTAAATGATAACAAGCTGAGAGATAAATAGTTAGCTCGAAGTGGGGTGTGTTGTAAATGCGATATAGCCGTTACAATATAATAAAATATGTACACATTCAGAGAGAATTTAAAAAAAAAAAGAGAGAAAGCGCTCGAAATAATGGGTCTCCTCTGTTAACCTCTGTTGTGCTACTACCATCGAATTTACTGGTACGATGTTCCCACCTCAGATATACCCTCTTCAATATATAAGAGAGGAAATTGTAGTACATTCTCGCTCCTTCATAATGCGTTTTCTTATACTAACATGGATTATGTGTTAGATCAAGTATTTCCTCTGAATCTGTACGATAATAAAACGATAAAAAAATTGAAAAAATCAGTCGTTATCGCTACTTGTATCCTCTTCAGCATTATCTTCATCTGATTTAGGCTTGTGCAAGTCATCATCAACCAAAGTTTATTAATTTTTCGAAAACTTTATCATGTTCAAATTATATTTATTACATATTTGTTATGTTTGGTACAGGTGAAAAAGTAGTAGAAAATTCAGTTATTGCAAACATTATCAATCATTTGCCTAATGAATATAATAATTTTAGGTATTCGTGTAGAATCGGGTGTAAGAAAAAAATACTGGAGAAACATTTTGTTCAAAGAAAGATCTATAAATAAAAGAAATAGATACAAACAACTGAATAAAAGTATTCATCCAGGTAGACATAGGGGCACTTATGAGACCTAAGATGATTAATATAATTTCTCCCAGATGAATATAATTTCTCCCATATATATACATATATATATATGGACTATTTGATAGAGTAACCAGTTTCCTTCCAAAAGAAACATGGTAGGCATATAGTGGGCAATATGACAAGAAGTAAGCATCTTTTTGACATTTACATCTAGATATAGATCTATTTCAGGTATTTTTAGAAAAATTGGAAAGAAATCTTTTAACTCATGATTAAAACCAGAATGAAGCTAAAGAAATAGAGATTCCTTAAATGTATCTGATAATATTGAAGGAAAAATATTCAGGATATAGAATGACATACTTTTTCAGGAACAAGGATAAAGATCAGGATGAATAGAAGATTTTGTGACGACGAAAATAAAACAAGAGACTGGAAGTAAAGTTAAAAAACTTAGAACTGACAATGGAAGAAAGTATACACAAAAAAAATTCTCGGTTATATGGTCTTATATTATTATTCATGTTCTTTTATTCCTTAAGATTTCTGTCTAAGAAATTTTAAATTCTCTTTTAATGGTCAGTGAGGACTAAGTTACTAATTTTGCTACCTCGCATCCAATTGTGAGGGGCCACTATTGATTGGTAGTACTGTAATTTATTTAAAAATATTTGTACTAAAAAGAATAACTTAGAAACACTAAGAGATTTTTTTAAGTATAATGTTTCAAACTTTCAAAAAGCAACTATTGAAGAATAAATTTGGAGCAATTGACGAGAAAAATTGCCAAAACCAAAATTATTTATATAAAAAAACAGCACGTCAATAAAAAAGAATATATTTTAGAAAAATAAATATGTCTAAAAGATAAGTTACACCTAAACCAATGTCATTGATCGATTTTATGGAGGTCCAACCAAAGACCACCCTCAGGTTGAGGAATGAATGCCGGTGTTAATTTCATCGGGATTTTCATTTTCTTGCTTACTGTCAGCTTATAGTTCTTGAGCACTGACATCAGACCTACTTTTGTTTGCATTATTCCGAACCTCATTCCTGTAAACCACATATAAAAATTAACAGTGTGGTAGTCATAATTAAAACCATTTATTTGAAAGACGCCACTTAAAAAAATGTATAGGATCAAAGGTCAAAATTAATGGTAGAAGTTGATGAAATGAAAAATTCTTACACCAAAAAAATCAACAAGGACATTAATGGTACCAAAAATAAGAAAACGAAACATAAGATTATTAAGGGTTAATGATGTAGTGAAAAAACCTTAGTCAATCAATCAAAGTTAGGCAAAAATAAATGAAGATATAGAGGTACACAATATAACAATGACGCTTAACTCTTAAAATAAAAACTACAGAAAATACTATCACTCAATTCAAAATACCGAAAAGCTACTGTATATTTGACCTTATTAACAAATTAAGCTTACCTATGCACAGCCTTGGTCCTTCACCAAAAGGCATATACGTATATTGATTTCTGTTTGGTTTATTAACGTCTGAGAACCTTTCTGGATCATACACCTCTGGATTATCGTAATATACTGGATCGTAATGAATTCCTCTGACTGGCACAACTACTCTCACACCTTTCTCAATGATGACGTCGGAATCTGGTACCTGATAATTTTTTACGCACTGTCTGGTTATGAATGAAATTGGAGGGTACTTTCTTAGGGTTTCTAGAACGATAAAATAAATATTTTTAATTATTAGTATAGACGAAGGAGGAGCTAATGAATTTGAATTTTAAAGACGAATTCTTTAAAACTTTACTTGCCGTCAATACATTGCCCCATGTATACGAGCTCGTTAATTGCTTCGAAAGTAATTTGGCCGTAAAATTTTTTTAAAACTTCATTAAGTTCTTCTCTGACCCTTTCTTGGCAATCTGGGTTACTGGCAAGTTCAAACAGAGACCAAGCCATAGTTGTAGCGCTTGTTTCGTATCCGGCAACGAAAAATACAAAGCTTTGAGCTACTATTTCATCAATAGTTAAGACACTTCCGTCTGAAAAAAAATAACAATGAAATCTATACGGAAGTGAACTACGGTACTTACAATGATCAATTTGTTTGCCTACATCTTTATTCTTGAGATCTATGAGGGCCTGCAAAAAATCGTTACGGTTGATTTTATTGTCTTCCCTATACTTGACTGTGTCCACTACAACTTTGGTGAAAAAATCTTTTATGGTGTCGGGAATCCAAGTAATCCTTATAAATTGCGCAAATTTAGGAAAATTCACAGCTATGGCAAATTTAACATCGTCCATAGCAGTTCGATTAAGAATCCTACTTGCCATATCTCGGAAAGGGCATAGGTCTTTAAAGCCGTTGCATTCTATACCAAAGGCGCATGATCCTATTATATCTATAGTAAAGTTACCTAAAACAAAAGTTCGTGTAGATCATTGATCTCTAAAAGTTATGGAATTTCTACTGAAACATATCCAAATAACAATTGGTTCAAGCCTAAAGGAAAAACTAATCAAAAAATAAAATTTAATTTTTTAAAATAAATTCAGATACTAAATTGTTGAGAGGCAAAATGAATAAAAATTAAAAAAATAAAGATAAAAAATCATAATTTTGAATCAACTATTGACCATTGTCTCAAGGTAGGTTCAAGAAAGAAAAAGTATCATTGTTTGCAACATATTATGATCGATTAACCCATATAAGTAATTATACATTTTATATTTAATCATAATTAACAAAATAATATCTAAAGATGATAGTCTTCAAACATTTGAATGAAAATTAAACTTAAAAGTTTCAATATTAATAAAATCAAACTTTTTAAACGTGTAATCTCTTGGAATACCATCCTGTTACTTGTATACACTGGTCTGAAGTTAGAGCCAACTTATTTAAAAGCACATGGAACCAAGTCACTTCTTGTTTAGGATGAAAATACAAAGTATACATAACAATTGTTCATTTTGGAGCACTAACACTTTCCTTATAAAGAGTTCGTCAGGTACATTCTGTTGCATGTAATTATTATCTGCACTAATTTTTGAAAACTTGTCAAATTCTAGGTTATGTCTATTTAAGTGCTTGTTAAATATTAAAATGATTTCATTCACAATAATATAAATATAAATTACGAAGAACACCAAGAATACAGGTAATTCATTTTACATATTTTATAGACAAACTTACACTTAAATTAAACTTAATGGAAAATTTTTAGGTTATGTACACTATTTATCAGAAGAATTCTATAATTTCATTATTATTAATTAAAACTGATTTGTTTTTTTTAAGCTACATCGACACTATTCACCTTTTGCAAACCAAAATTCAAGTGGTAACTGTCAATTTCTGACAGTTAATTTATTTGTTTTCGGGCTCAGTCCACGAAAAGACTAATATTTTACAAACTTTCAGACTTCTTGAAAAAGTTTACAAAATTTCTAAATTCTAAGTAATTCACCTATCCTGTATTCCCTGGGTATTGTAGACTGCGCACACTCCCACTCAGTTATTGTAGGGGAAATAAAGGCAATAGAATTAATTTGGCAATTTAAAAGTACCTAGTTTTTTATTGGTATCACTGTTGTGTTTTGTTGCCCCAGTTCTGATTAGTACTTTTGACATATTGTCACTTTTATATGTTACTAGAATGAGGAGAAATTTTAGGGTAGTGGGAGGTGCGCCTGAGCATAGTTGACCCGGTGTTTTCTTATCAGAAAGGGTCTATAGGCTTTTGTATAATCCATTCATTATTAAAATTACTTAATTATTCAATGTCATGTTTTTTTATTTAAGAAACTCAAATATCTTTAATACATAATTTGTTGCAATTCCGTTATAAACTATATAATTCAACAATAATAATATGATTTCTCTTAATTTTTATTCAAAAATTTCCTACCTTTATTCTGAAATTGAAAATGTTAATATAATTTTGATATAAATTAGTCAAATAACATCGTGTTAGAATTCAGTACATAGAATTTTAATTTCTGATTTCTAGTCAAACTATTGTTCCATACTCAATGTTAAATGAATATATTATACGTTTTTAATATGCGTTTTTCTATATCTTTCATTATAATAAAAAAAAATGATAGTTTCAATTATTTGTTTCATTAACCTTGAATTTTTCTAATTATATTTTGACATGTTATTTTCAACTAGTTTTATTTTTAATTACTGCTAGATCAGAATTCCATTACATTGAATTCCCTGTAACCACACCAAACATTATTTTGACACATTGTATTTTCAAATTATTTTATGGTAATATTCTATAAAAATATAGAACTAACTGAAGCGAAGAATCTCAAATAGCAAAAATGAACAGCGGTCTAAGCTCAAATTACAACACAGGACGTACAGAAAATAATGACGGAAAAATTTGAAAAAGACCGTTATCATTTACTCACTCAACTAAGCAACATTCAAAATTTTAAGTTGTATGCAACTCGAATCAAGACTCGTATTAGACTGTCTCAGCACCCTACAAATCCTAAGTAGGTAGAATAAATGGATATTAGCCAGAGTACCAAGGCACAGGTGTCACTGAAGCAATGAAGAGAGAGTTTCTAAACCAAGAAGTACTAAAAGCAGAAACTTTCTGCGGTACTGTAAAAATGATTACATGGCCATACATTAATCAATAGACCTACCAAGACAGAGAGAGGCGAAAGAGTTCTTTAAAAGTTTTATATCGACAAGAACAAAAGTAGGGTGGTCGTTACAATAATAGCCAGCTTCCTACGAGGTAACAGCAGATTTAAGAAACAGAGGAATACCAAAGAGATTTCAGCTAGCAAGAAGATTGCACTCTACTAGGCTTCTGTTAGATCTGAAAAGGCTAAGGTTATTAAAATTCAAAACTAGGTGAAGAGAAATCTACAGCAATCAGGTACATAGAGGAATATTTGTCTAGATTATGGATTCAGGTTACCATTCTAACAAAGTACTCTAAAGTAAGAGGATACCCACCAGAGATGTTTATAGATCTAGATGAAGGAACCAATAGAGTCGATGGTCCCGTTAAAAATCTATTCTAATCTAATTCCGGTAAAGTTCGTTGTACTTTCTCAGGAAACTAAAATACATTCATTAAGAATTGAAGTCTAATTTTTAAAATATCATTGGCGAAAATATCAAGAAATGGTTATAAGTGAGTTCATTCTAAAGCTAGAACAACCATGCTCAATTATTATGGACCACGCGAGATATATCTGTGGAATAGAATAAACAGTACGACCAAAGATGGAAAAAAGTCTACCAATATTTATTCTTCTTCTTTATCTTATGATTTTCGCCCTTACACTTCCTATGCCTTCTGTTTAGAGTGATGCATTGTTTCCCTTTCTTTTGACAATTCTGTTTATTCTGTCCTCTATATTCTTTCTCGCTCTCCCCTTTTTTCTCATTTCGTTATGGTTATGCTACTTGTGTTGTTAGCCTTTCTAGTGTTATTCTTTGGCATTAACCAAACCATTGCATTTATTTTTCTTGTATTATTTGACCTAACGACTATTTTTAAGGCTATTCCTATTCTCATCAGCAACATTTATATTTTGTAAACTTACTTAAGATTTGTTTGATATCAATAGGGTCTTCTAGGTTGCATTTAGTATTCAAGTAATTTTCCAATATTTTTCCACAATCGGAAACTATTGGGTACATCATCTTCATTTTTCCTGTAGTAAACGTAGGTGTGAATTTGCCACGAAGATTTTTCCATTTTTTCCCACCGATTGCGAATAAATGTGCACCTAAAATCAATCAAACATTTATCCATTTATATTTTGAATCGGTGGCTCTCGCCGTATAAGTTACTAAATTTGAAATATGTGTATAGATAGATGTATTTAAAAAATGTATACGATATTAATAAATAATTTTTATTGATATAATTATTTTTATTACTTACTTATTGGTTCATCTATTTCATTAACGTAAATGCCCCTGTCGACAAAATAATTGAAATCTTTTGTGAAAATATGTTTAATAATTTCTATGTCCACTGGCATGTATACTGGGGAAGTCATGGTATAAATTCCGATATGTCTTAAATCTGAAATAAATAAATATTATATTATTCATCATTCTAAAATTTACGAATAAATATCTTGCAAATAATAAAAATGGTGTGTTCCGAGAAAGCGTTAAGTTTAGAAAACCTAAACTGTTTTCAATATGTCACTTATATTAGTAATTAGTAAATAATATTTTATTTTTTTATAGCGAGTCTAAAAATGAGTGGTCTTTCAATTGATTTGGAAATAACATAACGACTAATATTTTTTTCATTGTAATTAAATTAATTATGGGTATTAACTTAAGTTTAACCGGTTCATTAAAATTAAATAATCAGATCTTGTTATTATTTGATTTATAATTTTTTATGTACCTATTTCAAATTTAATCTTAATTTGAAAATAATTTGCAAAATGACAAATACCACTTTTGACTATTAATTACAGATATCTATTAGTCGTACTTGAATTAAAAAAAAGTAAAAAAAGCTTGTTAGAACCATTTTTTTTTACTTAGTAACATAAATTAGCCTCATGTTCTTCGTAAAGTTTGTTACTGTCCTGATGTCCTGATACTCTATTTTAAAAAATTAGACGATAGTTTTTTTAACAACATCAGTGTGACACAAACCTTGAACTATTCGAATATGAGCCAAAAAAACAAATCCAAAACCAAAAACATATGTTTTTTTAAATTAATAATTAATAAAGATATAAATTACCTATAAATTAATATAATACACAATATGAACAATTCTGTTTCTCACAATTTCTTTAATCAAGTACACTTTTTGCTGTTTCTGTTCTGTTGAAGATTTTTAGCTTAAATCCACAAAGTTTAACTCGTTTGAGGTTTATTAACAATTAGGGCTCAAAAGTTTCCCCAATTCAAAGTTAAAGATGTTACAAAAATCAATAATTCAATAACCAATACAGTTTTTTAATGTAACAGTATCACATAAATTTCATTGACACTAAAAATGGACTTACTAGTTCTCACTTTAAAAACGTCTTATTTCTAACTAAAAAGTTATTGGTGATTTTATTGCAATTTTGAAAATATCTCAAGAGAATATATTTATGTATCTTTCATTCGACTATTGAAAGCGAGAAATTTTTCGAGAGTTGATGATTGAGTGTCTTCATCAATTTTTAAAAAGATAAATATCTATAGTTTGCTTAGAATTATACCGTTGACGTTTGAACTGTGATAAATCCCTAATTATCCATTTGGCCATAAAAGCTTACAAAAAAGGTATCTTTTATGAGCATTAAACGCTTTTAAAATCGATAGAGAATTCGTGAATGATAAACTTGCAACAGAAAATGGACATACAGTGTTGCGCATTCCCCTCTAATATTGTGCACTTAATCGAATTGAACTAATATGGCAACAAGTTAAATCAAATATTAGAAAAAATAATAAATTCCCCACATTTAATACATCTGTTGCAAAAATAAAGTAACATTTCTGCCGACAATTGGAAAATCTGTATACAACGTGTAGTTAAGATGGAAATTCCTATTGTATATAAGTATTAATGTCAACCCTTAATAACAAGTTTAAGTGAAAATAGTGATAGCGACGTAGAACTAAATTTAAAGTAAAGTAGAATTAAGTTTCCAAAAACTGATTATTTTAACACTTGTTGCTGATAAAACAAAATATTATTTTTAATTGATCTTAATTTTCACTTACTTTAAAAAGTTTTCATTGAAAATTACAATAAATCAGTATGTGAATAGCTATATTTTCAAGCCAACCCTGCATCCATTTATTGCGGTTTGAAGATGTTGAGACCTACACAATAGGATTTAATCAAGAAGTTGATTTAATGCAGAAAAAGGTCAACGGTACACTTTTTGCTAGGTCACTTTTAGTTTTGATCAATTAGATGCCCACAGCTTCAAAACCAATTATTATTTTTTCGTATCAATTTCTGTTTTGTCACCACTGTTAAATATTGATAACCAATAACTCTTTCCCAATCACTTGGTATTGTTATTTCTTGCCTGGCTTTATTACACATTCGAGTAAAAATCTATACCCTTTTCGACCATGTGTTTTAACATTTCACTGGTCATAGCATCAAATTCTGTTGCTTTACTTTTTAACGCATTTTTACTTTTACAGCTTCTTTCATTTCTACTATCGTGATGTCTCTTTGTTATGCCTCGTTTATTTCCAGGCCTGTTTTATATTCTCCATACAGATTTTGTAGTCTTTTCATAATATCTTTTTCCATGTTCCAAAATTGTCTTTAATTAATTTAATTGTTTGGTGATTTTCTTGTTTTCTCAAATTGTTTAGGGTCTTTTAGGACAGTTTCTGATTATTGTCATTATTGTTTTCTATTTTATTCCCAAATTCTTCACGTTTTTTTTTTCTCTTGTGATACCATATTTTCACATTTGGTTTATTTAAACTCTATACATATATTTTTCTGTAGATCTAGTATTTACGTAGTGTTTCCACTTTTATTTTTATCCCTTCATTTCATTCTTTATCTTGTCATATTTGCAACATAATCTCCAAATCCTTTACACCTATTTGGTAATCTTTTCAGTGTCATGTACATTTCCACTTTCTTGCGAATTTTTTTTTGAAATTTCTACGTTTGTTAATTTGGATGAATTGACCACTTCTTCTTGACCTGATATTTTTGTTGCAGTTGTCTTTTTATTTAATTTACTTTTCAAGTCTAGTTTTCTTTTTACGGTTACCATATCGCTATAATTTTCAGGTGCTTTTCTCACTCGTACATCTAAACTATCACTTCTATTTACTAGTGCATAATCTGTTATTCACTTTTCCTGTCTGCTTCTGACAAATCTAGTATATTTATGAACATCTTTATGGTTAAAGAAAATATTCATTATTAATACACTATTTTCAATGCAGAAATCTATAGTTCTATTCCATTTCTATTTCTCATTGCTTCACTTTCTAGTACGTCTCTGTTACTAGGGTAATTTAGCTCCACTTTGCCATTTACGTCTTCTGTAATGACAAAAATGCTTTTCAAAGTGTCTGCTTTATCTGTAACATTTTCCCAAAATTTATCTTTCACCTTTACTTTATCATCCTCAGTGGATCCATATAAAATGTTAATGTTTAGTTTTTCCGCTCATCCGATTCCAAATTCTTTCACTCAAACCTTCTCATCTTATCAATTGTTTTATTATGTTTTTATTTATAATACATCCGACAGTTCGTACGGTTGCTTTTTCTAACTCCACGCCATAATATATCTACTTTTCATTTCTATCACATCATTTTCTTTTTTGAATCTGTGATTGCTAGAATATTAAGTGTTGTTTCTTCAAATTCTTCCTTAAGCTGATTTTCTTTATCTTTCAAACTGCTGATATTCTAAGTTGCCGTTATTCATCCTTTATGCTTCTTATTTATTTTATTAATAATTTTCATATTCCTGTCTTTGGGCCAAATACATAAATCGTTCAATCTAAATTGAAAAGTTTGTGCACAGCAGACAATTGAAAATCGGTATATTTTATTAAAATAAAATTAAAAATGAATTTATAGATTTAGATAATAATAGATGTATATTTAATGTCATTATAGATATTCTGGTAACGATTTAGAAAATTAAAATACCATTTCTTAGTATCGATACCATTTTTGAAAGGAAATTATAAGTCTAAATAAGTCTCTTTTATAGTCATATATAAAATAAGTATATTGTTTACTGGTAAATAATATCCATGATTTAATCCAAACAAAAATTAGTATCACTTTGTATATATAAATACCCACTATTATCTAAAAATATACAGGGTGAGCTACAAGTAATGAGTCAAAGTGTCACTATGTGTTCAGATGCAAAAAAAATATGTAACTTAATTAGAATGGATCTAAAATCTCTCTTTTCTGAGCTACAGGGTGTTAAAGTTGGAAATACAAATTTTCAGCCATTTTAAAAATTTAGGTAGGGCTGTTTTTTGTAAGCAAATAAAAGTATGGTATTTAAATTAATTCCTAGATATTGTCAAATCCGTAATAATGTACAGAGTGTCTAAACAAGAGAGGAACGCGGCTCTATCTCGGAAACTATTTATCTTACAGTTTTCGGGAAAAAATTTGTAGAATAAAAGTGACAAAGAGATAGTTTTTAACTCGACATCAGGGAGCATAGCTGCTACAATAAATAGTAAAACGTTTTTCTGGAATATTTGAGATGGTATTTAAAAACCATATTATAATTTCCTTTTCAAATTTAACTACCTAGTTTTTTGTTTATTAATTTAATTAGTAGAAAGTCAACCATCGCATTAAAGCCGTAAAAGTGGTACTCACTTTATTACTTGTTACTTTTTAGCCATTTTCTCTTTGTAAGTATCTAATGCAGTGTAGAAATTAATCCGCATTTTCACGTATGAGTTGAACTCTTTACGGATAGGACAAACAACTTAACAATATTTTCCAGACGACAAAACATAATTGTTACATTTGATTTGCATAAAAATAAACAAGGGAGCTCAATAAATATATACTTCTCTTTATTGTTTTTTTTTATCGCCGACACAAAGAAAGATATCGACCTGGGGTTTCCGCTGTATTTAATTTTACATCCAACTCATTTTACGCAATCTTACAAATTCCAAAGGTTTTATAACAAAATTTCAGCTGCAACTGATGCAGGAAGTAAATTTAGGTTCTTGGTTCATCATCAGGTAGACCAGAAATATATTTTAGTATTTAGTACTCACAGAGATGACGTCAAAAATAAAAAGGCGATCTGACGAAGCGCTCATTTAAAAATAAAAATCGACGTGTTTCAGTATTTTCCCGTAAAATAATCGCCGATTTACGGAATAATGAATTTATTCCTTTCATTTGGACCGTACTGTATGTATGACTTATATATTTATAGACCTGATGATAACTGATTATAGTTGAAACTAGTCGTCCTGTATTAATTAAAGTATTTGTGGTAAAGATTTCGAGTTTTTTTGGTTTAAATATTATTTTTGCCTTCTGAATGTACATTTACCATTTGTCCCAACACTTATAACTCGCCCTATAGAATGCATTACTTTTTTCGTTACCTTTGTCTCTAGCATTTTGGTATATCTGAGCAAATTCATCGCCCATGGACATCGCTGGTTTGTAGTGTGACTGAAGACTACCCCATGGAATGCTCCCTTCTTTAAACGGGATGCCCATCTTCTTCCAATACCGAAACGCCCATTTGTAATAAACCATAAATAAAAATACTGATACAAAGAAAACCCCCGTAATGTTGTACAAAATTTGGCTGGTTATTATGGTCAATTTTATGTACGAGTTTCTGCAATAAAAACAGATTTATTTAACGTTCAAATGTAACTACAGGAGCTAATACGAGGATATATCAGAAAATAACGAGACTGGTGCTATAGTATAACAATGAAACATTTATTTAAAAAAATTCAACAACTATCCTTCAAATTACTTTCCATTCTGTTCAATACACTTATCTCATCGCTTTATCCACTTGTCATAAACTTCTGAGAAAGCATTTTTTGATAGTCTGTTTAGTATGCCCATCACAGCCTTGTTGACCTCTAAATGCGACTCAAATCTTGGACCTCTCAATTCTTTTGTGACTTCAGGAAACAAATGGAAGTCACATGGAGCAAGGTCGGAGAGTAGGGGGGGTGAACCATAATTTCTACCCCTAATTCTTCAATTGTTCGTTGACAAATCGCTGATCTGATAGTCGGAGCATTGTCGTGATGTAGCGTCCAACCAAAGTCTTGATAAATCTGTCGTTTTTTCTTTCACTTTGCCTTTAAGGGTCCTCGAAGTACAGTAGAATAGTACTCCCCAGTTACTGTATTTCCTCTAGGTACAATGTGATCGTAAATAATGGCACATTTATAAAAAAAATATCAAGTGCATCACTTTACCAGTGCTTTTAACAGTTTTGGCCTTCTGTGGTCTTGGACTGCCTTTATGCTTCCATTTCATACTTTGAGACTTCAATTCAGGATCGAAATGATAAAACCGACTTTCGTCGCATGTAACCACATTATTTAAAAACTGTGGATTACGTTGCAGTTGCCTTTTCCACTTCTGACAAATTGTCAGTGGATTCGCTTTTTGTTCATCGGTCATCACTTTTGGAATCCATCTTGCTGCGACTTTTCGGTACCCTAAATCTTCATGAATAATTTTTTTAGTGGAACCGTAAGAGAAATTAACAATGTCAGAAATTCGTTTTATGCCAATCCGGCGATCATTTTGTATCAAGTCGTTAATATCTGTAATTTTTGTGTGAGTTCGCGCAGGTTGTGGTCGACCAGGACGAGGTTCATCTTTAACTGATTCACAACGGTCTTTAAACTTCTTATGCCACTCTACATACTCTACATCATGATAAACTATTATCTGGATATTCATTTTTAATCATTTCAAAAGTTTCAGTTGGTGTTTTACCCAACCGAACACAAAATTTTATCGCATATCTTTGCTCCATTTTTTCGACGGGTACGCAAAACACTGACAATTCAATAATTAATTTGTAATAAACGTGAAAAGTTAAATCAACTTGAGGAAAAGTATATTAAAGATAAAGCTTTCATGTCACATTTTCATTTTTTTGTGTCATAAAATTCTACCTCTGAAGAAGTTATGGCTCTCGTTATTTTCTGATACATCCTCGAGTGTGTTTCGTTCTTTATACGACATTCGAATTAAGTGAAGAATTGAAATCTAAAATATGTTCTTGAGAATTTTAAATTGTAACTGATTTGCTGAAAAGCTCTATAAGGATTTTTGTTGTATTAGCAGAGTTTATATTTCTGTTAAAGTCGTTTATAGATATCTGATTTTTGGTTAAAGGTTCTTGTAATATGTTTTATTCGAAAATACAGAAAATGATCAAAAAAAAGGAAGGAACTTCTCGTTGCTGTTAAATTTCATCGAACCATCTTGCTGTTAGTTTTATGGATACAATGTTATATAGAAGAATGAAAATTTCCCTACCTATCTCTCAATTTCTTATTTTAAAATCTAACGTAAGGTAGGTAAGTCGTCGAATTTATTGTTTTAATTTCGGTAGCTAATAGTGATAAAATCGTTTGTGATTATATTAATTTCTTTATTCGAAAGAGCAAAAAATCCTACAAATAAACAAATATTTAAGTATACTACATTTTTCTCACTTTAAAATAGTTTAAAATAATTTACCGAATATGTCTCAATTGGTAAACAATTCTGATAAAATTTCTTGTGTTCTGAATTTTGATTGCAACATCTTATCGTCGACTTTTCCATTCGATAAAGCAAAACTAAAATTTTGGTAGTCGATTTTCGCCACTCGATATTTAAACCGGTATCCTTATGTTTTGGTACACAATTCTGACAAAATCTCTTGTAATTTTATTAATTTTTATAGCTTTCTTTATTCCCAAGTGCCAGAAAATTCCTACCAAAAACTAATTTCCCTATCCTGTTTTCTCAATTTTTGTCAGTTTTAAATACATTAAAATATATTGTGCAATTTGTTTTAATTGGTAACCAATCGCTTGATGGTTTAAAATTTTGATTTTGATTTTTTATTCGGACAAGTAAACAAATTCCTACTTTGCTAATCGATTTTCACCACTAAATATAGGTTATATTTGTGGTATCATTATTTTTTTGGTAAAGAATTTGGACTACATCGCTTGTGATTTTAGTAATTTGGATTGCTTTCTTTAAAAACAGGAAAATTCCTACCAATAAAACAATTTTGTCTATCCTATATTTATTCGATTTTTGTCAGTTTTAACGTTAAAATAGATTGTCAAATTTGCCTTATTTGGTACCACTTCTGAAAATATCGCTTCTGGCTTTATTAGTTTTGGTTAAAGCATCTCATCTTCGGTATTTACAGTCGAAATATCAAAAAAAAAATTGCTAGTCGAATTTCATGACTTGATATAGGTTGAAAAAGATTATCAAATTTGGTTTATCCTTATTATTTGGAAGTCAATTCTGACTAAATCACATGTGATTTTATTAATTTATTACCTTTCTTTATTTGATAAACCAAGAAAATTCCTACCAATAAACTAATTTTTCTATTCGATTTGCTAGATTTTTGTTAGATTTAAATATGTTAAAATATGTTGTCAAATTCTGATAAAATTACTTGTGGCTTTATCAGTTTTTAGAGCATCTTTCCGTCGGTTTTTTCATTCGAAATATCAAAAAATTTCCTACCAAAAGAGAAAATGTTACTGGTCGATTTTCACGACTCGATATAGGTTGAAAAAGGTTGCTTACGAAAGAGCAAGAAAATTCCTACCAATAAACTGATGTTTCTATCTTTGCCTTCTCGATTTTTCTCAGATTTTCACTTTGCCTTATTTGGAACACAATTCTGACAAAATCGCTTTAGACTTTATTAGTTTTGAATAGAGTATGTTTTCATTAGATTTATTTGTGGTTTTATTAGATTTGAATGGAACATCTTTTAAAGTTCGCTTTTTCATTCGAAAAAGTAAAAAAAGAAAATTTTACTACTCGACTCGATATAGTTACAAAAGGGTGCATATTGGTCGTATCTCAATGAATTTTTATAATGGTCACCTTTTTATTTGAAAGAGCGGGAAATTTCTTACTTTGAGTCAGACTTTTTACACCTTTTTCTCAATTTTTTACAGCTCGATAAAAATTTTAATAAGTTGCAAAATTTTTGTTACTCACAGAATCGCTTAAGGCTTTACTAATTTTAATCTCAGTTTCTTTGAGTCTTTTCATTCGAAAAAGTAGAAAATTTCTTATCAATAAAGAGACAATTTACTACCTCGTTTATAGATTTCAGTATAGGTTCAAAGAAGACTAATCTTCAGTGCTGTCATGAGTATAAAAAAGCTCTTGTACGATAAAAACATTATTATCATATTCTTAATAACAAATTCATAATACATACATATATTATAGCATACAATTGCTAACAAGATATTTAAAACATATTTTAAGGGCGTTAAGCTTACAATTCATTATCACTTACCCACTATCACCCCATTCATTTGCTAAAATAATATTTTGTTGAATATTTGCCGAAGTTTCATTTTCTAAGCAACCACCGCTCATTATTGAAATGTTTCAGTTTCGACACCGTTCTCTAAAACACTATTACCAAAAGAGAGGATACCTTTAAGTTTATATCGTTAATTAGGTGGTTTGGTAAGTAAAGTACCTACCTAATTCCTAGATTAATTTTTGTTATGTTAATTTATAATCTTCTTAATTAACGTTTTTGTTCCGGTTCACAGAACAAATATTTTTTTACAGTCGAATCGTAATCTATAAGTTTATGTTATTTTTTTATTGTGTTATATAAATTACGTAATAGATGTTATTCTTTTTAATCAATCCAAACGGCTCAGTACCAGAATTTTGTTAAATAATGTAAACAACATAATGTCTCAAAATAAGACGAAGAAAGGTGGGAAATGATTTAATCTGTTTAAGTGCTGAATTTCCGAGGCAGCTGGTATTAAAGTTTGTCCAAAAATCAAAATGGTTTTTTGTTACTAATAAAATTCTGAACAATATATTTTCTTAAAAGTTTGGGTATATTAAAAAATTAAACAACAAAATTTTAGGGGTATATCTGGCCTGTCCAGCGTTGTAGGTCGAAGATCCAAACATCTTATACAATGTCTACATAACGTATAGAATAAATTCATTTTCAGCTAAATAATTTTGAAAAATGGTCCTAAGAAATGTCAATTGTTTATGTTAATTTACTGTATTTTTACGTAATAAGAAAATACAAGTGTACAGAGTAAATCAACTAGTAACGATGTCATCAACAATTTGTTTAAATGGCACACTTTATATATTTTTTTATTGTACATTTCTAGGCGATTTCAAAAATATGTCATACTTATGTTTAGCAATTAACAGTTTAGAAGATGCAATAATCTTAAAATCAGTATTTTCGAAATTGAAAATAACAAAATAATACAAAAACAGCACTAAATTTTCACAAAATAAATTACAATAAATATTCGAGCTGTAATCTCTTGAACCGGACAGTATTCCAGGCAAATAAGAAAATCTTGCGAAACTTTTATGGGTTTTCTGCGAAATGTTATTTTTTCTTATCTTAGTCTATCTTTCAAATCGTTTATATTATCGGGTTTACTCTTGTACCACTAAATTTTTTAGATGAATCGATAAAGAAAAACGTAATGACTTTATGTCTGGTAGCCGTGGTACCCACTTAATAGAGAACTTGACAAAAAATTTAAATAGGAAAAAAATATTACAGATCATAAGTATACATTGTCAGAAAACATGTATCAGCAAAAAACTAATTAATTTTACCCCAGACGGCCACTATAAAGCATTTAACGAAGTGATAGAGCGCAGCGGTTAGATGTAATTGTAGCTTTGTTTATAACGTGTTTGTGTATTTTTCCGATTCTTTTTTTTGGTTTTGTGAGTAAACATTTTAGTTTGTTTGTGTCCACATTATAATATACTATGAATGAATCAGGCATTTCCTTTAATCTTGGTGAGGTTCCAATATCTTTATATAATATACGATGTGGTAATAGGCCAACTGACACACCCCTGTACAACTAAGGCTAAGCAAGCTGTGCCATATATATATATATATATATATATTATTAAAAAAAATGTCAAGTCCCAATTGGTCGTCGTCTTTGAATCAACTTATGTGAACCGACTTGACCAAGATATCTTAAAACGTTGGCCATATAATGCCCCATCTTGTTGGCACCACTGAGATTCTTCAATATTTCTGGACGTGTTGGCACTGGTGGATAAATTTATTAAAGTTAAATTAAAATTTCATTAAAAGTGGTAAAGAAGTTGGCGCATTTACAATTTCATCAAAAAAAATAATAATTGTATTTCGCACAGTCCCAACCAAAACATTAATTTTTCTGGTTATTAAGTATGATGTTCTCTCATACAATTAGAGTTTTCTTTTGCCCAATATTTAGAATTCTGTCTGTTTATTTCACCATTTAATGTAATTGTATGTTAATCAGTTTTTT
Organism: Hermaeophaga mercurialis; assembly: GCA_951812935.1. NCBI lineage: Eukaryota > Metazoa > Arthropoda > Insecta > Coleoptera > Chrysomelidae > Hermaeophaga > Hermaeophaga mercurialis. Next base: position 33,874,267 of record OX638362.1, on the reverse strand, counting down.
GTAAAAAGTAGATCATATTACACTTATCTACAAATGTTGAGTTAAATTCCATTCTACTAACAGAGTTTAATCTGATAATTCTGCAAGAAACATTATTATTGGATACAATAAGTTACGTAGAACAATGTCACTTCTTGGTCGGTATGAAAACACAAATTATGAAACAACAATTGTTCATTCTGGAGCACTAACACCTTTCTCTTTTTATAGAGTTCGCCAAGTACATAATATTGAGGTAAGTGTTATCTGCAAAATTTTTCATTTCTAGGTTATGTACAAATTTTTTTTTTAGAAGAATTGCATAATTTTATCATTATTAACTAAAGGTGCTTTGCTTTTTTAAGTTAGATGGACAATATTCACCCTTGGCCTTGGCCAAAATTCAAATGGTAACTGACGGTTAATTTATATGTTTTCGGGCTCCCAGCCCACTAAAAAACTATTTTTTAACAATTTTCAAAAAAATAGAAGATATTTGTAATACACCTTCTTCTTTTGCTAATCATATCCTGTTTGAAAAGCACCATTTTTATAACGAACAGTTACTTTACTCCACAATTGTAATAAAGGCGTTAGATTAAACCTCTTAGAAGATGCTGAAATTCGCTTGTTCCTCTAATAGTTCCCTTTGTCTCAATGAACAACAGTTAACTCAGGAACCTTATATTTTCACAAACCTTAACTTTACTTAATTCTAATTATTTGCTCCCCTAATACTTTGGTTTTGTTTTTTGTATGTTACACTGATCTCCTTCTTCTGTGTTTTTGACAGTTGATATATCCGATATTTGATACTCACACAGGTCTCTGCCTTTAGTATTGGTTGTCAGACTTGTGTGGCCCCCTACCAGAACTGGCTTTCTGCCCTATTGTGGGGGTTCTTCTCATTCAACCTACCCAACCAAAATTTAATTTAGATCAGTTGGTTCCTTGTTTCCTCCTCCTCTTACGAGGATTTTGCTCATTAACTTTACTTTTGCAACATTATTTGTTGGTTGCGTTGTTTAACACGGGCACTTAAAAGGTGGCCCCACTTTTGTTCCTTTCATTTTTATGCGGGTAGATCAGATTTCTAGGGGCATATAATTTGAAGATTTAATGTAATACTTTGTAATTTTTTTTATTGTTTTTTAATTTTTTTTATTGTTTTTTAATTTTTTTTAGATTATATTTTTATGTATCCTAAACATAACAGCAAAAATATTCCAAAATGTTACTATTTAGAAAAGGAGGGGGACCATTTTGAACATATCATTATAGATTAATTTAAATAAGGGCATGTTTATATATTTTTTAGTAAAATTAGTCAGTTTCATTTTTTTTAAATTAAGTATGTTATTATTATAAAACATTGTTACATTGCCTAAACAGGCTTGGCTTTAGAAGCATGTTGTGTTATTGGAAATTAGAAAAATAAACTACTCCTTTATTTAGAAACTATGAAAATAACTATTTACATAATTTTACTAGTATTTAAGAGAGCTATTTAATTTAGAACGTGGGTCGTGTATGTTTCGAAAAAAGTGAGTTTCTGTTCAAAAAATGGAATTCTCAAATTTAATCGTTATTAAAATAAACGCAAATACTGTTTTTTAAATAATACTTATTGGATAATTCCACTTCAGTTCTTTGTAATTTGAATGACCACCAGATGTACAAAATATTTTAAAAAATTTTGAAAAGTAGATCTAAAATAACATTTAATAATTGACTAGTATATATTTGAATCCGAAGAAACCAAATCCGTAAAAGTATTCAGGGTATTTTATTTTAATTTTTAGCTTTCGCATTATTTCATGTGAAAATGGAAGTTGGCCATTTTGAATTTTTACGTCAGATTCTCAGAGAGTTCAAATGTTAAAAGGATGGCCTATAACTCATTTACACCCGATATAGTTTTTACATATCTCAAAGAGTATATGTTGTTATTGTTTTGAAATTTGTTTTTCACTTAAAAATTATTTTCTATCAATTTTATAATATATTCTTCTCGAGGCATTATTATTTTGTTAGTTAATTAATTAAATTATTGTTGATCTACTTGATTAATCTTTAATTATTTCACAGCGTTTACAGCTTTTTTAGGAATAAATTATGGTAAAATTGTTAGATTTTAATTTGCACTACTTGACGGGAAGATCAAAGTAAATTATTACTTTTCATTGGAGTTTCAATTGTTTCATTAAGTATAGATTTGTGTTGAATGTCAACGGGATGTTTTGCATCATGTGACTTATCTAGTTATATTAATCTATAAGGTTGTAAGTGTTCACTATATCTGATTTCAAAATTTCTAAGGATCTAGCCAACTGAGATAGCAACGACAATCCTGATAATTTAACTTATAAATACCTGATTTTTTCAATTGATAGATTTTGGTTTACACCTTTTTCAGATTACCTCCTGTAATAAATATATAATATTAACCAATTATTTTAGAATTTAGAAAATGAGAAATATTATCGATTAGAATATTTATAAAATAAAATCAAGTTTGTACGTTTGTTCAAAAAAAGGTGACTTTTCAAATTTCGCGGGCTACGTACATTTAATTTTCGATTTTCTTTTGTTATGTTGGTACACATGTTTCCAACATATGTTAACATTATCAGCCATTTTGCATTAATAATTTGTTTTTGACAGATATAAAGGTTAGCCGTGTTTTGATGTGCTTAGCGATTTTTTGCTATAGAAAAAAATGGATCAAATAATTTGTATTAAATTTTGTGGGAAAAATAAAATGAAGTATTCCAACGCATTTAATGTTGTCTGTGGCATTTAGCAAATCTACTTTGAGAAAAAAAATGTTTATAAGTGGTACAAGCTCTTCAGAGAAGGCCGAAAAGATGTTAATGATGATGCTCGCCCTGAATGCGCCAGCACTTCAACAAATGATGAAAACGTTGAAGCAGTAAAGAAAATTTTTATCGATAATCGTCAAATCACTATTAGAAAAGTTGCTGAAAAAGTCAGCATATCGGATGGCTCATGCTATACAATTTTTTTGTATGTTTTGGCCTGAAACGTGTGTCAACGGAGTTTGTTCCGAAATTACTAAATTTTGACCAAAAGAACCGTCGCATGAGCATCGCTCAGGAGCTGTTGAATGACGTCCACAACGATCAAAATTTGCTCAAAAGGGTTATAATTGGTGACAAAATATGGGTATATGGTTATGACGTTGAAACCAAAGCCCAATCATCCCAATAGAAGCGGCCAGAACGTCAAGTTCGTTCATATGTCAAGGTTTTGCTCACTGTGTTTTTCGATTATAATCGCGTGGTGAATCATGAGTTCTTGCCAGAACGTCGTACAATGAATAAGGAATATTACCTTGAAGTTATGCACCATCTGCGTGAAGCAATACGAAGAAAATGCACCTGCTCACACATCGTTGCTTTTTCATGATTTTTTGACTAAAAACAACCCGGTAATCATGCCTCAATGACCTTATTTACCGGACTTGGCCCCCTGTGACGTTTTCCCATTCCCAAAACTCAAAAGACCCATGAAAGGACCGAGGTTTGCAACAATCAAGGAGATAAAGAACACATCGTTGGAAGACCTCAAACCTCGTATGTGAAATGTTTGTCAATTTCTTCTAATCTTATCTGCGTGAAGCAATTGTCATACGAATATTTAAACAGTTTTGGTACATCGTGGATATTTACGATAAGTATATTTTATCTTTTACATTTATAATTACATTATTCCACAAAACAAGAGTATAAACAATCATTGGTTTTTACTAAATTATGTCAAAACACATTTTTCGGAAAATGTTCCTTTCAGGTAATAATTGCTCTTCGGGTAATTGTCCATTCGATCCTTTAATTGAAAGAAAGAGCACAGACACAAGTCTAAACAGTTGCTATTTACGGAGAACTTAATCAGCTTACAAGTTGGTTCCGCCTAAAATATATCGATAAAAGCATAGGATTGCCACATAATGTAATAAAAACTGAAGGTACTATTTAAAGTATGAAGTGCAGATTATAAGAATTATATTATATTATATTTTCAGGTCATGTCTATTCATTGGGGCGCTGCTCCATTTAAATTAAATTTTAAATGATAGATTTTATTAACCTTCGAATTAATCTTAACTTCACGTTAATTTAGATTTTTCAAACACAGACGTACGTTCCGATGAATAGTAATTTAATCCAACTCCCAAAACTCCCCAGTGAAAATATCCATTCTTATTTCATTGTCTTATTTGTGAACTATTTTATGTACACCATCGTAAATACTGTCTTGTTTAGTAAATTCTGTAATAAATTGCAGACCAGCTTTGTATCTAAATCACAGTAGTTTTTATGACAATTGCCAAGCTTTTTATAGCTTGAAACCTTCGGAATTGCCAATTGGTTGTATTTCTAAGCAGTTAATTTTGGCTACACCTCAAGATAATTTTTATGTTAACACTTTGAATAATGATGAATAATAATGCATCTAAAATATATTTTGATGAAAAACACAAGTATGTAGAAAGATATAAGAAACAGGAAGAAAAAAGACAAGAGGCACTGTTTCATTAAAAATATTTAATTAAAAAAATGTCCCTATTTTTGTTCTTAACATTTTTTCAAGAAGTAATACATATCAGTTACGTTATTAATTAGATGATAATTATTATATTTAAACCAGTTTTTATAGTAACAATTACAAAACCTGTTTTCAATAATCCAAATTTTAAAAACGAATATTTTTAAATTTTGTTTTTCTATTCGTAATCACCTTTAACTCAAATGGAACTAAGAAGATACTTTTAATCCCTATAAAGTAAAAATATAAATATTAAAATCATTCAACTAGTTAATTATTTGTAGAGTTGCCTTAATTCTCCCATTTAAATACAAAGATATATTTTTTGTTATTATTTTATTCAATCTAGTTGTTCAAAATTTAAATAAACAGAATTTTTTATCATTTAATAGAAATATCCTTGTTTTTCTAATGTATTAAAAATATTCAAAACAACGTGAGGTTCCTAATAAAAATTTCCTTATCCTTATCTTGTATTAAATTAAATTCTAAAGGATTCTCCAGGCTCTCACGAAATAGCACGAAATTGAGCGAGGCACGAGATTGAGAAGAGCAGCGAGGCAAGTGTAGTCGAAATACCACCACAACACCTGCGTGTTTTCTCGCTAGTCGCTTATTTTTTCTCTTTCTCGCTTGTTATAATTATACGCACAAATAGCTGCAGCTGCAGTTTCTACCCATTCCGTATCAGTAATCGCAATAAGGTACTCGCGAAGTAGACAAGTGAGTATGCGAGTTCCTCGTTCCGGGAAACTATGATGAGGATACTCATCGAAGTTGCTCCGCGAGAGTTGTTTCTTGTTCCTCCACCAGAATGTTAACTTTGAATTTATCTTCAAAGTAGTCTCTCTAAACTCTCAGCTTCTCTTTTATGTTCGTGTCATATAGTTTGTTCTCATCCATAATATCTACCATATTCTTATTTAGGCATTTTCTTTCTTAGTGATTTTACTTTATTCCAGAAAATTTTATTATCCGTCTTGTAGCTTTAATTTATTTTCTTTCCAAAATTTTCTTTTTTGATTCTATTACTGGTGTTTTGACTATATTTCTTTATTCTATGTATTCTTTTTTCCAATTTTTCGTGCCTCTTTCCTATCTTTGATTTTATTTTTATTTTCATTTCTACCTTTCTATTCTTAAGATATTTTAATTTATAGTCGTTATCCACTTATTTTTCTTGGCGTATATGGTACTTTTAAATTTTGTATATGTTTCTTCTAGATTCCGTGCCTGTCTTATATGTTCTATTTCTATTAGACATGATTTGCTTCCTGAAATTGTCTTCTTGTATCTGAGGCTTATAGTTTTTTTATATTTATTCTACTATTTATTTTCTTTTATAATCACTTTTGTGCTTATTACTTTTATTTCATCTAAAGTATCCTGTAGCTCATTATAGAAAATTTTCATTATCTCTTTCATTTCTGTTTCATTATCTGTTTCCTCTACTGGCTGTTCCTTCGCATTTTTGTATCATTTTCATCATTCTTGAGTTGACTGCATTATATTTTCTTATTTTTCTAATAATAACTTATTTTTGTAATATCGTTCCTACTCCCTGTTTTACTCTATTTGCTAGTAGATCTACTCCTGAATAATAAATCGTATATCCATTATTTAAGTGTATTTCCCCACTTTCTATTTTCTTATTCATTTTAGTATTTTTGATGCTATCACATCCTCATACTCCTTATTCATTGCCTGTGTCATTTTAGTTTTTTAGTTATTCGATTTATTTATGTTCTTTAGCTTTTTGACGAATTACCGATTGTTCGTGATATTGTTTATTTTTTCTTCTTCCGTAATTAATATTCAAAACAATATATATAGAAAAAGGAGACACATATTAAGGTCTTTACAACTGTTGTTATTTTTATTTTAAATATTTTGTTATTAAAAATAAAAATATTACATGTAAAACATAAAAATTAAATTTAAAAACATATCTCAGTACTTCTAATATTTAATATGTAAAACAATTTCGTTGTTATAAATATTACTTAAACTCTTTTCATGTCCAACCAAATTCCACCTTCCGTTTGAGGTATGAAAGTACTAATCATAAACTTCAGAGGTTGCCGAGTTTTGTTGTTCAAGAAAACTTTGAAATTTCTCAGAATACTGACTAAACCAACTTTTGATTGCATTATGCCAAACCTCATACCTAAAAACCAATTGAAGTATTTAAAGAGGAAATAATACATACTTTTTTTAACTAGAAGTGTAAGTAAAACTAACCTATACATATTCTAGGACCTTCACCAAATGGTATAAAAGCGTATTGATTTCTACCATGTTTGTTTTCATCAGAAAATCTTTCGGGGTCAAAAACCTCGGGATTTTCATAGTATTCTTCATCATAATGGATTCCTCTGATGGGAATAAAAACTTTTACGCCTTTTTCGATTTTAAGATTGGTATTTGGTACCATATAATCTTTAACACACTGTCTTGTAATGAATGGGAGAGCAGGATACATTCTAAGCGTCTCTAAAAAATAGTTCAATAGGTAATATTAAATGCTAGTACAAGACAAAAATTACTATTTTTGATCAATCTACTAAATACACAGATAGACAAAGGACTCTTTGATATGTACATTCTTTCCTCTGAGCTTACCATTAATAACTTGTTCCAAATATTTCATATCGCTTAAGGAATCATAGGTAATCTCTCCACGATGTTTCTTGAGAACTTCGTTCATTTCTTCTCTAACTTTATCTTGAATGTCCTGATGTCTGGCAAGTTCATATAATGCAAACGTCATTGTGGTTGAGCTAGTTTCAAATCCCGCTACGAAAAATACAAAACTCTGAGCTACCATTTCGTTTATGGTTAAAGTACTTCCATCCCCTGAAGTAGAAATAAATCATGTTTATAAAGAAACTTATTATTTGATAGATGGTAATACTATTCTAACAGAGAAATAGTGAATTCTGCACTGACAAAAATAAAAATTAAGATTTTTTACCGGGTTGTTGAGCGCCTTCTTTATTGTTCTTAATATCAATTAGAAGCTGCATGAAGTCGGGCCTGTTAACGTTATTCTTTTCTCTGTAATTAACAGTGTCGACAACTACTTTGGTGAAAAATTCTGAAAGATTTGGATCCGTAACCCGTATTTTAAAAAATTCAGCCAAACTGGGAAAAGTCATGCCAAAGGAAAATTTCAAATTTTCGAATCTAGTCCTGGTGAAAACTTTATTTCCCATAATTCTAAACGGATTATCAGGTTCCGTAAAACTGTTACATTCTAAGCCAAAAGCACATGATCCAATAATGTCAGTGGAAAAATTACCTGTGAAAATAAAAACAAAATCCAAAATAAAATAAGTTGAACCACCCAGTCCCTACATCGATTTATCCAGTTATAGAGGTAAAGTTGTAACCGTCGAATATAACTACCCTGTATACTATTACCTAATATATTTTTTATGTCAGTGGGTTCGTTATGAATGACTTCCTTAAGTAGATATTGTTCGAGTTTAACACCGCAATCTGTTAAAGTTTTGAACATGTTTCTCATCTTTCCTGAAGTGAAAGTTGGTGTAAACTTTGTTCGTAACTTCCTCCATTTTTTGCCACCTATTGCGAATAAATGTGCAGCTAAAAAAATATAAGTTTAAAACATCTTGTATCTTTAATTATGTGTTTAAAATTTTTTAACGGTCGTCCTGGAAACAATTATCGAACAACTGCATGCCTTAATAGTATATTATGTTACAAGAGCAAATAAATAACATTATAAAGCAAATATCATTTTCTTTCCAAATTAATTGGTAGTTCACATATAAAATGCTGTTAACAGCTCATGTTTTGTAATATACGATTAAAGGTCTTATTTTTAGCTGCTGCTCGGCATGTAAAATACCATTTTTCGATTTTAAAAAATATAACCAATGAACCAACTTACTTATAGGTTCCACTTTCTCATTTATATATGTCCCTCTGTCAACGAAGTGACTGAAATCTTTGGTTAATATACATTTAACAATATCTAAGTCAAGAGGCATGTATGTGGGGGAAGTCATAATGTAAAACCCTACATGTTTCCATCCTAAAATTGTAATAAATTAATTTATTGTTTATATAACAAATTTTAAAAATTCACTTAGAATGATAACTTTATAAAACTATTTCAAATACAAAAACAGTTAATGTAGAAGTATTTTCTTAATTATTTCTGACTCAATACTTAGGTTTTTAGCGTTTATGTGAATGACTGGTAATTATAACTTAAAATAAGTTGTTAAAATTCAAATTATTCACCTTAATTTTAACAAAATAGGAAACTAACATTTAACTCGATGCCTAATCTAAATTTAAACATTCTTATTCATTTAAATAAATAAAAAGCAGACTAAAAGTTCTCACATTTAAAACATAATTTTCGAGATCATTTTCCACTTTTATCATTCTTTTCTTATAAAAGTAGTTTAAGTTATTGCTTCATAAAAAGTGCAGATAATTGTAAATTGTTGACTAGTTTATCACTGCAATTATTGTGTATAAAACTTAAAATAAAACAACCGAGTGTTTTTTGTCATCTGCAAGGCCGTTAAGTTTACTGGAAAAACCAGATCAAAATATAGAGCAAAAATAGGAGAATATAAAAAACAGTATTTGAAGAACTACATATCAACTATTAGGACAAAAGAAAAAGGATCAAATAGATCAAGCAGGAATAAACTGGACAACTACAGGAAGAGAGACAGAATTGGCAGAATACAAGAGAAAAAAGAAAGAAGCGGACAAATGTTGTCAATAGCAGAAATGACTAAAGAAAATGATGACAGAAATAGAACAGGACAGCAAAAGTAATAGAAGATTATTCAACTTGATAAGCAAACAAAGTAAAAGGAACTCAGTAATTGCTAGCATTAATAAAGCAGAACAGGAAACATACTATGAAATCCAGTTTAGAGATGATGGGATTGCAGGAGCAAATTTTGATATACTAGAAAGAGAGGAAACAACCCCAACATATATATAATATGAAAAAGTAATATCGAATCTCAAACAAAGAATAGCACCAGCACCAGATGCAATAGTTAACGAGCCAGTAAAGAAAGGGAGAAAAGAGCTGAATAAACAAGTATTCGAGTTAATAAAAAAGATATGGAATGAAGAACAAATGCCTCAGAGTGGAATTTAGGATTAATGAAGCCGATCTTCAAAAAGGGAGACCAAACAAATAAACAATAATAAATTAAGAGAATACTAGTACGGATTTAGAAGTGGCAAATCGAAAATAAACGCAATCCATGTAATGACACAAAAAAGTGAAAAAAAGCTACGAATATGGAATTGACTTACATACATTGTTTGTAGATTTTAAGCAAGCTTTCAATAGTGTTAAAAGAATTAAACTATTAGATGAAAGGAATAAAATTGCAATACCAAGCAAATTAATTAAACTAACTAAAATACCAATGATCAGGTCGAAAGCCAAAATAATAACGTACGAGGGATACACAAAACAAATTGCTACTGAAAAAGGCTCTGAGAAGGGGATGCACTATCAACTACGTTTTCAATATAGTGTTAGATGGAGCCATTAAAGCGATAGAAACGGATACAATAATAGCTCAGAAAATGGCGTAAGTAACAGGATATGCAGATGACCTCGCACTAATCACAAGAAGTAAAAACAACCTGGATAAGATGCTATGGCAGAAGAAGCGAATAGTAGAGGCTTGGAAATTAATTAAAAAAAAACTAAATATTTGATAATCAGCAGGATAACAACAGAGAACATAAAAGAGATTATAATAAAGGACTACAAATTTAAAAAAGTGGAAAACTTTAAATACTTAGATGTAACGATAAATGGAGGTGTACTGGAAATATAGTAAATTGATAAAAAATAAACATTTAAGCAAGAATACTAAAAACTGTTTAAAGATATTATAAGACCAACAATGACATTTGGACAGGATAAAATGGAATAGGATAACAAAAGAGGCAAAAAAAACAAAATAATCTTTAGAGAAAAACAAATAACGGAAAAAACAGCGGAATTAAGGACTATGCTAAAAACTAAACTGAGCTAATTCGAATATAAATTTAGACGAAAAATGAACGTTATATCTTTCTAAAAATTCTTAACTTTTCCTCATATTTTTATGTCAACTTATACCTATATTAATACCCTGTGTGGTCAACATGAATAAAATTATAGTGCCCAATATTACATATATAATTAAATAAATCTAAATTTATTATACTTACCTTTTGTTTTAGCGATATTATACACATCAGTTATTTCTACGCCAAAAGAAACAATTCTTCTGTGAGCTGCGCGAACAGATCCCCAAGGTATGGTCGGTTCTATATAAGGAAGATTCTTGTCTTTCCAATAATTAAAGGCCCATTTGCAATAAATTATAAATCCAGTGAAGACAGCTATGACTATGCCCACAACGTCGACTAGTATATTACCAGTTATTATAGACATTGTTTATCTGCAAAAAAAATTTTCAATTACACGAATTTTTCAAACATTTTTTATATATTTTTTACAATTCTAATAAGTTTATCTTCTTTGAAGAAAGTTTATATGCAACAGAAATAATTACTGATACTTATATACAGAATCTACTATTATATTATACCGAATGTCAAAATATATGTCAATATACAGAGTGGACCAAAAGTCTGGAAACGGTCAATTATCTCGTAAATTGCTAGTCCGAATTCTACAAAATTAGGGATAAGCCTATTTTGGGATACGGAGATTCCAGATTTGATATTTTGTAGAATTCGGTTTCTGTGAAGTAAATTGTAGAAGAAGTGTTGATGAATATCAAGGAAGATTTCCTAATCGTGTGATGCCCCATAGAGAAATACTTTTCATTGTCGAAAGAGGGGCTCTAGAAACATGCAAGTTTTTCAGTAACACTCGAGAACTTTATTAGAATTTCTCCAAAACTCTCCCGGATCTACTTGACGAGGCATCACTGCAACTTAGACTGGAAAAAATAATTGCCCACAAGTTTGGCCCCCACGATCACCAGACCTCAACAAATGTGACTTGTTTCTTTGGGAACGCTAAAACAATTTATGTATTCATCGTCAATTGCATCTCGAGCAGAATTGTAGAATTGTATTACGGTTAAATGTACATTAATTAGAAACAATCAGCAATTATTAGATACAGTAGACTTCAATTTTCGACAAAGAATAAATTTATTAGAGGAAACGGTTATCATTTTGAACAATTTCTACAATAACTTATCCGTGTAAATTGTATGTTATTTGTCTGGTTTAAATTCAAGTATATTGATTTTTTTCGAAATGTGAAACCCCAATTTCAGGGCCGATAACTTCTCAGGAGTGCAACTTAATACTAAGATAAGTTGCATTAAATCATCATATTTTAAGTTCCCCTAAATGCCTCTGCTCTGTGTCAAGATGTATATAAAAATTATCCAAAAATTTAACCTAATCGCAGATCCAATTATTTTTTTACAAAAATTTATAGAACCTTATTAAACTTAAAAAAAACTTCTATTGTTCTAATGCGCTTCTTTCCTCGTTTCTCTTCCAACTTGCTCCGCCTTCCTGTTCCAAGTAACTTCTTTACTCTATAAATTTTCTAATTTATAGTTTCATACTTAATATTCTTCACTAAAATTGCCTTAAATCTGTTAAAAAAATTCTGACTTGAGGCTCCATAACTTAAGTCCTAAGTCATCCTATATATTTACAAATCCTCTTTATATTATATCCCTGTTTTTTCCTTCATGTATTGATTTTTTTTAATTAGACCCAACAAAGTTTTAAAAGGAAAAAAATCTTAGAGGTCATGGACTACTTCAATAAGGAAATAAAATTATTCCTTGATGTTCCTCAACATTGTATCAAAACAAGCATGTTCATTCGTTAGGACAATTTTTTTATTTTACTTTGAAATATTATTTTATTAATTTAAAAACAAAGTATGGAATATATTTTACTTTAAAAATGAGATAATAAATACACAACATTTAAATGCCAAGGATCACTTTTTCATTCTCTAAAAATTCATTATTGGCGATACGATAAAATGTGACTAATTAAAATCATTCTTTGGATAAAAATGATGAAACGCTCAACCCTAACAAACAATAATAATAACTGATAATATTACATTTTGTATGAATAATACGAGGGGTTAAAACTTACCTCATAAAAAATTTATTTTTATACCGGTTATAAAATGATACTACTAACACCAAACTTCAAAACAGATGGGTAGATACTACGTTATAAATAATTAACTTCAAATCTCCTTTACTACTTTATCTCTGCCACTTCAATCAACCTTCAAAATGATGCCGTATCGTGAAAGCATACAATTATTATCTCCAAGGTCAAGTCCCAGTTTCCATTTTTGTTTAATTTGTTGTTCACCTCATATATTTTATTTATACACATCGAGTTCCCCCGAAGAAGTGAAAAATTTAAGAGAAGTGGGTAAAATAAAATCAGAATTATCAAAAAAAAATATTAACTAATAATCTGTTCGCATTTCACTACATCATGCAACAAGAAACCATTTGTGCTAATAAATAAAAAATAATTAAATCAAGAGGTTTGAAGTTTGAATTACCCGCAGTTCCAGCAATTCTTGCAGTTTGAAGTATAATGCTACATTAAAAAAAGAATTGTAAACATTAATGAAAATGAAAGGCAAATCCATACTAGTCGATACTTTAAGAGATGATGCATGGTTCTCAGATTTTGCATTTTTGTATCGGAGATATTTTTGTTAATTTTTCGGTTGAAATAAAATGTACTTAACTTATTTGAATTGAGTTTGTGTTTTTACAAATAAAGATCACTGGAAAATGTGACTATTGAGCGTAGTTAGGACATAATCATTCAATATTTTTCAAATGTCTCGGACATCCTGTACAACGATATTTGAAATCTATACACTTACTACATATTTGTAGATAACAAAAGCGGTTTTCAAGAAATAAATTTCTGCAATTTTATAATTTTAATTTAGAATGTTTATTGTTGAATGCAGCTTAATAATAATAACATTGTGAAGGACTGCCTGATTGGAAAATTAATTGTTTATATTTAAGTATTTCAACAAGAACTTATTTATAGGTAGCAATATTGAAAAAGGCTGAATGAAACAATAGGAACTCTAAGTTCAGAACATGTATCTTTATAGTACACTACTTCTTTACAAATAATTGTATTAAAAATTAAAAACAAATTAGCATCAGGCAGCAAGGAAATTTTTTGCATAATAAAATAATAATCGTATAATATAAAAAAAATGTGATCTCACATTGCCATAATGAAAAATTAATTGTAAGCTCAAATAATACCTTGAAAAATTGTAATTTTCAAATATGGGGTGTTGGAAATTCGACATTTAAACGGAAAATTTAAATTTAAATTAGCGCGCTTTTTCCTTCTCACACAACCGCTCACATTGCTTAAGTTCCCTCCTCTCTATTTACGGTATTGTAAAATTGTTCAACACACAAAACCAGGGTCAGACTCAAGAATCATCCGTATTGATTTATAAATGCCACTCTTCTAGAAACTATTTATAATTAAAATAAAATGCTCCTAATTATTAAAATAAATACGGGCCTAATTGCTATTGGTCAGAATAGGTGCAACAACACCCTCTGAAACAAAATTAAGGCATGAAGTCAAAAAGTCTCTCAAGCACCTCACTACCCTCTACAAATGTCTCTAACTTAATTTATCACGAAAGTCTCTAACGCTTCTCACAATTAGCTCTACTCTCCTCTGAAAAGTTGATAATTATTTTCCACGTAAAAATATAAAAAGTTTACCACTGTAGTGCTAAATTTGAGTGCAGTTTATTAGTGACAAATTGGCGCACTGTCCCGGCAACCAAATTTGTCGTAATTGATAGTTCGCGGTAGTGATAAGAAAAAGAGCAACAAGGTACAAGTTTAGTGTTGTGTTGCGTATTACAGGGTAATTAAATTTTATATCTCATTATTATTAACGTATCCCTTAACACTGTGCTTACGACGACATTTCCGCTTATTCCTTTTATTAAAATATATTGCTCCTAAAACGGTGTTTTTATTTTGTTTATGTTTAACTTCCTGTACATATTTAGTTTCCATAGCTGCATAGCAGGAACAAAATTTGTTCTTCAACATAGCATTTATTTAACCACATCCCTATATTTTCCCACACGAACTATCTTGGAGAAAATGGACGATGATTACTAACAAAATTTCTGGTCCACTTCCACCCCCCAATCCAGTAATTAGCCGCTCCATGGGGAACTGATTTCATGAATATAAAGTTAGGGCTTTTTGTAAATTGCGTGAAAGATGGCTGGCAAAAGTGATTTTTTTTTGGAAAAAGACGACTATAACCCTCAAAGTTTATAAAAACACCTCATATTTGATTTTCCTGGAAAGTTTGTTGTGTCTAAATCTAAAAATATTTCACATAGTAAAATTATTAAACAGTGAAATGTTGTTCTCGTCTTAAAGTGCCATACATTGGAATTTTCCTGTTAGTCTACTATACCATTTCGTCATTAGTAGTCAATAATATTCAAGATGATGTATGTAGGAAAAACACAAACATAGCATGATCCTTACAACTGATATATTTTTCATTTTATACATTTTGTTATTAAAATATTACATATGAAAAATAAAAATTAAATCTAAAAATATATGTAAGTACTTCTAATACTTAATGAGTAAAGCAAATTAGTTATTTTCGATATTAAATTCTTTTCATGTCCAACCAAATTCCACCTTCCGCTTGAGGTATGAAACTGTTAACTACAAACTTCAGTGGTTGCCGAGTTTTGTTGTTCAAGAAAACTTTGAAATTTCTCAGAATACTGACTAAACCAACTTTTGATTGCATTATGCCAAACCTCATACCTAAAAACCAATTGAAGTATTTAAAGGGGAATTAATATATATTTTTATAACTAGAACTGTAAGTAAAACTAACCTATACACATTCTAGGACCTTCGCCAAATGGTATAAAAGCGTATTGATTTCTACCATGTTTGTTTTCATCAGAAAATCTTTCGGGGTCAAAAACCTCGGGATTTTCATAGTATTCTTCATCATAATGGATTCCTCTGATGGGAATAAAAACTTTTACGCCTTTTTCGATTTTAAGATTGGTATTTGGTACCACGTAATCTTCAACACACTGTCTTGTAATGAACGGAGCAGCGGGGAACATTCTAAGAGTCTCTAAAAAACAGTTTAACATGCAATTTTAGGTACTAGAGTAAAATTACTAATTTTTTTATTGAAAATGACAACCGGAAAATTCAAGTTGATGAATAGGCGCCTCTAATATGTATATTCTTTCCTTAAAGCTTACCATTAATAACTTGTTCCAAATATTTCATATCGCTTAAAGAATCATAGGTAATCTCTCCACCATGTTTTTTTAGAACGTCGTTAATTTCTTCTCTTACTTTCTCTTGAATATCCTGATGTCTAGCAAGTTCATATAATACAAAAGTCATCGTTGTTGAGCTAGTTTCAAATCCCGCTATGAAAAATACAAAACTCTGTGCTACCATTTCGTCTATGGTTAAGGTACTTCCATCCCCTGAACCAGAAATAGATCATGTTTATAAGGAAACGTATTATTTGATAGATAGTAATACTATTCTAACAGAGAAACAGTGAATCCTGCACTGACGAAAATAAAAATTAAGATGTTTTACCGGGTTGTTGAGCGCCTTCTTTATTGTTCTTAATATCAATTAGAAGCTGCATGAAGTCGGGCCTGTTAACGTTATTCTTTTCTCTGTAACTAACAGTATCGACAACAACTTTGGTGAAAAATTCTGAAATAGTTCTATCCATAATCCGCATTTTGAAAAATTCAGCCAATCTGGGAAAAGTCATTCCAAAGGAAAATTTCAAATTTTCGAATCTAGTCCTGGTAAAAATTTTATTTCCCATGACTCTAAACGGGCTGTCTGGTTCTGTAAAACTGTTACATTCTACGCCAAAGGCACATGATCCAATAATGTCGGTGGAAAAATTACCTGTAAAAATAAAAAAAAAAATCCAAAATAAAATAAGTTGGATCGCCCATTGTCTACATCGTTTTGTTTTACAGAGATATGTTCAAGCAAACATTGTAAGCGTCATATATAACCACTCAGTATACTATTACCTAATATATTTTTTATATCAGTGGGTTTGTTATGAATGACTTCTTTAAGTAGATATTGTTCGAGTTTAACACCGCAATCTGTTAAAGTTTTGAACATGTTTCTCATCTTTCCTGAAGTGAAAGTTGGTGTAAACTTCGTTCGTAAGTTCCTCCATTTTTTGCCACCAATTGCGAATAAATGTGCAGCTAAAAAAATGTTTGTTTATAATATCTTGTATCTTTAATTTTTTTTAAGCACTAATCCAGGAAATAATAATTGTCAAACAACTGCGTACCGTAATAGTATAATACGTAAAAGACCAAATAAAAATCATTTTATAGCAAATGCTTTTTTTGTAATGTTTTTTCGACTTATATTGAGCTCAACCTAGACTTCATAAACTACAACTAATAAACCAACTTACTTATAGGTTCCACTTTCTCATTTACGTATATTCCTCTATCAACAAAGTGGCTGAAATCTTTGGTTAATATACATTTAACAATATCTAAGTCAAGAGGCATGTATGTGGGAGAGGTCATAATGTAAAACCCTACATGTTTCCATCCTAAAATTGTAATAAATTAATTTATTGTTAATATAACAAATTTTAAAAATTCACTTAGAATGACAACTTTATAAAACTATTTCAAATACAAAAACAGTTAATGCAGAAGCGTTTTCTTAATTATTTCTGTCTCAGTACTTAGGTTTTTAGTGTTTAGGTGAATGATTGGTAATTATACCTTAAAATAAGTTGTTAAAATTTAAATTATTCACTTTAATTTTAACATTTAACTCGATACTTAATCTAAACTTATCTAAAATTAAACATTCTTATTCATTTAAATACGAGTAAATAAACAAGCGGACAAAAATTCTCACATTTAAAACATTGTGTGCGAGATCATTTTCCACTTTCATAACGTAAAGCCCTACATGTTTCCATCCTGAAATTCTAACAAATGAATTTATTATCAATATAACAAACTTTAAAATGTATTTAAAGTAACAACTATATAAAACTAGTTCTAACACAAATAGAGTTAAAGTAGAATTTCTTGATTCTTTCTGACTCTGTACTTTAATTTTTAAAGTTTAGGCAATGTAAATGAAATAATTATTAGTACCTATGTATTTATATAATACTTACAATAGACTTATTAATTATCTCTGAAGCCAAAATTTTTAAGAAATAAATATTTATGAAGCTTGATGAAGATTTCGAGCTAAATTTGGAGATCTTTATGACTCAATGCTTTAGAATATCGGGGTATGTAATAAAAGAAAGTACTTAATAATACCTTTTAATGACTTTTAATTAATTTTTAATATTACAATTTAAATAAGCTACAAGTAATAAGAAAAAATACATGAAAAAATAACTTTATAACAAGGTAAACCGGGCCCAATACGAACCTGCGAGAATTCGTACTATGAGTAACAAAAGAGAACAGTCTACAGTAGAATTTTTTATGGATACTGAAGACTAAATTATTAAAATTATTAGTATTACAAATGCCACAAATCAGTATCGGTGTCCATTTTCCGGGTATTGGGTTTTTCCGGATTTTATATTTTGCAACGCATTATAAGTTTGTTAGCCCGAAAGTGTCTTGTGTTATTATTTGCAAGCGACTATTTCTCTGTACAACTGAGTCAACTTTAACTGGTAATGAAGCATTATTATTGGCCTATGTTAATTTTGTTATGATCCAAGAAATTCATGAAAAACTTTGCGAGATCTTTGATATTAAACAATGACAATATGTAATGTTTTGAGTGATTATTTCAAGGAAAAAGCGAATTTTCGGTGTTTCAACCTACGTTCAACATTTAAATATTCTTCACAAAGATTTTGACAATAGATTTGAGGATGTTTGACCAATTTTGACTTCAGAGAGACATACCTACTACTTATCTTACATTATGGAAGGTTATAAGAAAATAAGAACGTTTTTGATAGCTTTTCCATCTTCATACATCATAAAAAGAGGTTTCAGCAAGTTAGCTAATTAAGGAGATTTACAAATAAACTTAACTGAATGGAAGCCAAATATTAAAAATAGTATCAGATACATTACTCCCATTAAACGCGTTTATTTTTTTGTGTATTTTGTGATAATTTTAGTACGTTTGTATTTTGTATTGTTTAAAATTAATAAAAGTATCAAACTTAACATATGTTTCAGGGATTTCTAGTTTAGGCGAATGACTGTTTATTAAACCTTTGATAGGTATTTAAGTGAAAAAAGGATAGTTATATCATTCTAGTAAATTTAAATTTATTATACTTACCTTTGCTTTTAGAGAGTTCATATATCTGAGTAACTTCTTCGCCAAAAGAAACAATTCTTCTGTGAGGTGCACGAAGGGATCCCCAAGGAATGGTCGGTTCCAGGTATTGAAGATTCCTGTCTTTCCAATAATTAAAAGCCCATTTACAATAAATTATAAATCCGGTGATAACAGCTATAACTATGCCCACAACGTCGTATATTATATCACCAGTTATTATAGACATTGTTTACCTGCAAAAATGTTTTGTAATAACAAGAATTTTTCGTACTGACACTTAGTACATTGTTAAATTATTTTTTTTTATTTTTAATAAGATTCGCCTCTTAAAAAATAGTTTATTTTTAACGGGAATAATTAGTGATACTTAGCTACAGAATTATATATATATTATATCGGATGTCCCAACAGTGTGGTAATATTATACAGTGTGATTCGTATAAGAATTGACACAGAGAATGTGTATGTAGGGGAATCTAAAATATAGTGATTTAATGCATCTTACTTCTATATTAAGCACCCTTTAGAAGCCTTGAAAGTGCGGTTTCAAATTTCGAAAAAAAAAACAATATCAGTTATATTTGAACTTAGAAATATCAATTTTGATACACGTTGAGTATTGTAGCAGTATAAAGTGTTATTTACTTTATATTGTGAAGTTGATTCTAAAAATTTTCTAACTATTGTTATTTTTCAAAAAAACCTTTTCCTTTTCAACAAAAACCCGAATAACTAAAAAAACGTTATGCAGATGTATTATTTAAAATCATCGAAAATTCAAAAGCTGGTCTTTAACCATATTATAAATTCCCCAACATGTCCCTGCTTTGATTAGTTTCTTATACGAATCACCCTATATCAAAATACATGGCACACGTTCTTACGTAACACTAAGGACATCAATTTCATTGTTTTAAATTTGTTACATGTTTTTGACTAATTTTTGACCTCTGGATCCACAACTAAAGTTTCTGTCTGTCAACATTTTAAGCTACAGAGATATTTCTCCACGTTTCGTCATCTGTCATAAATAGCTTCTTCAGGAGGTGAGGTGTGCACGGTAAATCAACTACTCAACGTAGACCAAACAGACCAGTGGGTGAGATATGCATCTATAAGATGTGTTTCGCCTCTGGCTACGTTGAGTATTTAAGTTAACGTTCTATCTCACCCCAAGTATGTTTAGGCTCTGCTACGTTGAGTAGTTGAGTTACCGTTACCTCATAAAAAATACGCTTATGTAATAAACGACAAAACATTGAGAAATATCTATATCTATAAAATGATGCGGTTCTCCGAAAGCAGTATCTTCATACCTTCTCTTTATCACAAAAGTCGTACAAACATTGCATATAAATGAAAATAAAAAGAAACTTTTCCAAACATAATGTTCACAAAGAATAGTTTTATTCATACAAAGATTGTATATAGTTACAGCAAGTTAAATTCTGTTCAAACAGATAGTAAAGTTTTTAACAAACGGAAAACATACATATTAAAGTAAAAAATTTCGCTTATAGCTTTGTCTGAAGTGTTTACATTATTGTTTGATGCTCCAACAATAATCAGCCTACATATGTGCATCACAACTACGTTGATACGATGTCTCCATGACCTTAAAATCTTTCACCGTGCTCATTACTAACTACACCAGATTTTTCAGGAAGTGAGCAAGATGATTATGTAATAAATGGAATTTAATGCTTATGTTCCAACCAAGTAATTTGAACCTCTCCAAGAGTTGTTGGACAATTTCGGTATCCCTACTTCAAGATATAAGTAATACGTTCTCTCTCTTTCAAAACGCGGTCTTTATCGCTCGCAGGGATTTGTGTATGACCCTAAATATTCAGACCAAATCTATATACACATATATATTTACATAAGTTGTAAAGAAATAACTAATTACAGTTTTCAAATCATCATGCCTATTTAGCTCTTAAGCAGATCAGAAATCGAAATAGTTTGTAGATTATTTAGTATAGTAATCTCATGGTTTCTAAAGTTGATTCGTCTTCGCCCAATTATTTTTCATTCCACGAATTATTATTGTTTTCGGTATATCTTTTTTTTATCATATCTTTGGTATTTATATACCTTTTATTTCAATATTCTTATGACTGACGAATTCTACTTTAGTTAATGATCATACGCTTATCATGAATATTATTCATTAAATTTTTATTTTACTTCCCTAAACACTCACCTAAAAATATTATGTTTACAATCCGATGACCTTTTCAGGTGGAATTTGAAATTTGCTAGCGAGACTTTGATACACAAATAAATAATTGTTGATCGGATGTTTTAGTGGTGCATCGAGCTCATTAGTTTTTTATACTTAAAAATAGATAACGAAGAGATAGAGAGATAAGTTATTGTGTTGACATTTCTTAATTACAATTAAATCTGAAGCAACTAAATTACCTGATCAAAATTTATTTATATTATAAATTTAAATATAAATATATTATAATCAACAACTAATCAAAATAAACAGAATTTACAGTACACCAGGTTTATACGAGTTATGGGCTACCCCTTAACTTTATAAGCGCTGGCAGATTTTTTTAAAATTCGAGTTGATTATATTAGAAGAAGACGTTTGGAATCATCTTACGTAAAAATTCAGAATGGCCGATTCCGGTTTCACCAGAAATGATGCAAAAACTAAAAATTGAAATACGTACTAGTCAACTGTAAAATGTCACTTTAGATCAGTTTTTTAATTAATTATTCTTTAAGTCTAGTGTCTAGTTATCACAAAATGATGCAGAATTACCGAGTGAGTTTTTAGTGTGGCAACCTGCTATAACTCCGATATTATAGACGTTATCCAAAAAAGTTATTAACAAAAATTGTAGGCAACGATATACTCCTTACTTGGAAAATATGTCGATCTACCTAGGGTCATTTGTGACTAAGTAGTAAAACAAACATACATTTTTCTAAATGGGACATCGTCATAGATCTCTGGATGTCAGCAATTGACTCAAAATGTGTTCCTTTAACAACTTTCTTCGCTTGGGAAACAGGAAAAAGTCACGGGGTGAAAAGTCCGGTGAATAAGGGGGCTGTGGTAACACTGCGATATTTTTGGAGGACGAATACTACTAAACACTAAGTTTTCGCGATTTCTGAACGAACTCTCATGACCATTTTAAGTAATCGCTTAAGCATGGCAATATAAAAATCTTTATTCATAGATTGTCCTGACGGTACGAATTTTTTGTGCACCAGACCTATGCTATCAAAAAGCAGATCATTATGGTTTTCACTTTCGAGTTGCTCATTCGAGCTTTTTTCGGTCTTGCTACTTCAGGAAACAATCAACCACTGCTGGTTTTGTATTTTCGTTTCCGGATCGTACTGAAAGAACCAAATTTCGTCATCAGTAATAACGAATTATGTCACCACTATCTGATGACATCGTAATAAAACTGCTGTACCCACAGTTTACCCGATGCGATGTTTTCTTGGAGAACAATTAGCCGGCGAGCGGCAGTTAGAATTTTGTATCTGTACTAAATAGTTGTATTTGTCAAGTTTTTGTATCTTATAGAAATAAATAAAAATAAATTTCGTTTTTAAAAACGTTCTACAATTACCTTGAAAGTTAATTAACGCGATCAAGAAGCGATGGATCGTTTTCTGCCTGAGGATAAGATTTGGGAACTGGATCGACATTATCCATTTCTGCGAGGACGACAAGCTTCGAAGAAGACAAAAATCGCCGAATCGGACTTTCTCCTCATAAATTGGGATGCTACGAGTTGTTTATATACTGTAAGTGCAATTTATGTCTGACCCATCAATTGAGAATTTAATCGAAGTTTTTCAAGATTTAATTTTAGAATTGCCTTTAACTGACTCTATAAATAGTAATAATCTTAAATTAAGTACTAGCTCTAATAGCAATATGGCCGCGAATTTTAAACCAGAATATTTGAATTGTATCCCTCAGTTTGATGGAAACCCAAATGATCTAAATCGTTTCTTAGCAGTATGCGATAGCCTTGTTGCTAATTTTTTCGATAGAGCAAATATAAATAGTTTCCATAATGTTTATCTCATTCAATCTATTGTTAGTAAATTAGTTGGTAATGCTAGAACTGTAGTTAATATCCAAAGTGTCGTAACTTGGGATGATCTAAAGGAAGTTTTAAGACCCAATTTCGCCAACCAAAGAGACGAAACTTGCTTGAATCGCGATTTAGTTATGCTTAGACAACTGCCAAATGAAAAACCTCATGGGTTCTATGACAGAATTTTAAACATTTTAAATTTACTTTGTAGTTACGTTGAAATTCATGAAATTAATCAGGAATCGAAAAACTTGAAGAAAAATGTATACAATGATTTAGCTTTGAAAACGTTTCTCTGTGGTCTTAAAGAACCCTTAGGAAGAACTATATAATTACAATTTGTAATAACAGAAGAAAATACACATTACTTCCAAAACAATAACTCCAGCAATTTTCAAAAACCTAATCATTCACAGAGTAGAGGTAACCAAAACAATGGGTTTGGACAAAATCCCAATCCAGCTCAATACAATAATTTCAGACAAAATTTTAACTTTGAAAAATCTCACAATTCATTTCCTTCACAACCAATTCCGGTTCAACCGAGGCAGAACATGCCACCACAAAAATTCTTCACTAACCCTCAAGTTTTTCGACAGCCTCCTAGAGAAAATGTTTTTAAGCCAAATCCCAATAGATCATTCCCAAACCCGACACCGATGAGTATCTCGACACGATTTACCGGAAAACCGGTAACCAATAACTTTGGTAATAAAAAAAATAATAATTATTCCCAAACCGGTCCTTCAAATTATAGACCACAACCAAATTTCATTGCTGAAGAAATTTATAATACAGAAACTGAAAATGCAAATTATAATAGTGTTTTACCAGAAAGTGAATTGTTTGTACAAAACAAATATTCTTTTGATAATGAAGAAGAAAAATTAAATTTTCATATGCCGGCCGGTCAAGACAAGGGGAACATAAGCCCATTGACTATTTCTTTTAATAACGTAGACTGTAGTGAATTACCTTATATAGTTTTCCCCGAATATAATATTAAGCTTCTCGTTGATTCTGGTTCTACAAAGTCATTTTTAGACCCAAATATTGCTCAGAAGTTATTTCCCAAATTAATAAAATTTGATCCATTTATTGTATCTACAGTTTTTCAAAAATCATCTCATAAATACAGTGTTCAAATTCCTGCTTCGAAAATATTTCAACTTGACAAGTAAAAATGCTTAAAATTTTATTTGTTTAATTTTCACAATATTTTTAATGGCGTTATTGGAATAGATAACCTTAAAGTCCTTAAGGCTACTCTAAACTTTGACAATGGACTTCTAATTACGCCAAATGCAAAAGTTAAACTAAATTTTCAACAAATAATTAATAACAATAATACCAATATCAATTTAGAGCTCCGCATGCAAAAGGTCAAACAAGTAAAAACCTCGATAAAAAATGGCGAAATAATAATTCCATATCAAAGAATACATAATTGTGAGATTCCAGAAAGTTTAACGATCGCAAAAAACGGACGTGCTTTAACAACAATATCAAATAACACTACAGAGTAAATATCACTAGACCTCTCCGAACCGTTGTTAGTAGATAAGTTCGACATGACTCTTGTACAAGAATACAACGTAAATAATTTTGATGACTCTATTAAAATTAATAAACTAGATTTAAGACAGATCCGCACTGATCATTTAAATAATGAGGAAAAGAATTTAATTCTAAAATTATGTAATGAATATTCTGATATATTTCATCAGGAAAATATACCATTAAGTTTTACTAATAAAATAAAGCATAGCATTAGAACTACTGATGAGGTACCTATCTATACTAAATCGTATAGGTATCCATTTATCCATAGGCAAGAGGTAAACAATCAAATTAAAAAAATGTTAGGCGAAAATATTATTCGACCAAGTAACAGCGCCTGGTCTAGCCCTCTTTGGGTAGTGCCCAAGCGTGGTCAGAAATGGAGGGTTGTCGTGGATTATCGTAAGCTTAATGAAAAGACAATTGACGATAAATATCCACTACCCAATATTACTGACCTCTTAGATAAGTTAGGCAAATGTCAGTACTTTACAACCTTAGATTTAGCGAGTGGTTTTCACCAATTCGCAATGAATGAGAGTGATATCGAAAAAACAGCGTTTAACACGGAAAATGGGCATTATGAGTCCCTAAGAATGCCGTTTGGATTAAAAAATGCTCCGGCAACATTTCAAAGAATAATGGATAACATTCTTAGGGGAATTCAGAACGAAAAATGTTTAGTTTATTTAGACGATATAATAATTTTTTCGACATCACTTCAAGAACATTTAGAAAATTTAAAATCGGTATTCCAGAGACTTAGAGATTCAAACTTTAAAATACAATTAGAAAAATCAGATTTCCTCAGAAAAGAAGTGGCCTATCTCGGCCACATCGTAACCCCCGACGGAGTTCGACCAAATCCCGATAAAATCAAAGCAATAAAAAATTATCCGATACCGAAAACCACTAAACAAATCAATTCTTAGGATTACTAGGTTACTATAGACGGTTTATAAATAATTTCGCAAAAATTACAAAACCCCTTACTAAGTGCTTAAAAAAGGGCGCGAAAATCGAACACAATTTTGAATTTATAGATTGTTTTGAAACTTGTAAAAATTTATTAGTAAACGAACCGATATTGCAGTACCCGGATTTTTCCAAACCATTTAATTTAACTACCGATGCCAGTAACGTAGCTTTAGGAGCGGTTTTGTCGCAAGGAACAATTGGCTCGGACTTACCAGTGGCGTATGCATCGCGAACGCTAAATGACTCAGAGCGCAATTATTCTACAATCGAAAAAGAACTATTATGTATCGTTTGGGCTACCAAATATTTCAGGCCGTACCTCTATGGACGGCTCTTCCGTATTATAACGGACCACGCCCCTTTACAATGGTTATTCTCCTTAAAAGACCCCTCTTCTAAATTGTTAAGGTGCAGGATAAAATTGGAAGAATTTATAAAAAAGGATCTTTAAACACAAACGCGGACGCCCTAAGCCGAATCGAAATTCACACTAAAATAACAGAAAAAATTTGGGATGACGTTGACAAAATAATACACGACGTTGAAAACTCTAGGCAAGAATTGACTACACCAGACTTTAATGACTTACATTTACCTGCCACCTCACTTCCTATATCAAGATGCAGCAGTCCTGACCTGGACAATATTTAAATTCTAGCTAACCCAGATCCAGACCTACTGCAACCCGACGACGGTCATACAGTTCACTCAAATGCTGACGAGGACCCTATCGTGGGAATCCCAATAAGCGATACTCCCGTGAACTACGGTCAAAATCAGATAATTTTTGAATCAGTCTTTCATTCCCCTGCAAAACCGACAATTACGATACTATTTGAACGAAAACAAAGAATAACAGTACAAATTTCAGATAATAACTTTGAACAGGACATAATAAATTTTGTTAAGGACTATGTCGCACCAAATATACCTTATTATTTATATTTTGTAAAGGCCGACATGTATGAACCTTTCTGCGAAGTAATTAGAAAAAATTTCAAATGGCCCTCCTTAAAATTTAGAAAATGCAACGGTAAGTTAATCGATGTAACTAATAAATCAGATATTATAGAGACAATTAAGTGTTATCACGAAGGCAAAAGTAACCATAGAGGAATCGAGGAAACCACAAACCGAATAAAACCGATTTACTACTGGCCCAATTTAAAAGAATCTGTCCAAACGTATATAAATAATTGCGAAATTTGTCAGAGAAGTAAATATGATAGGAACCCTGTTAAAGTGGAAATGAATATTACACCTACAGCTAGTAAACCTTTCGAAATTATTCATATTGATGTCTACACGATTGAAAACTCAAAATGTTTAACTTTAATTGATACCTTTTCCAAATACGCACAGGCCTATTACTTAACAGTTGCAGATTCAACGGAAATTGCAAATCATCTTATAACATTTTTCTGTCACCACGGAATTCCAAATTTAATAGTAGCGGACAACGGGACCGAATTCAAAAATTCTGTTATTACGGAATTATTAGGCCTACACAAAATAAAAATTCATTTTTGCTCTCCAAATCACCCACAATCGAATTCGCCTGTGGAAAGACTACATTCTACCCTAAACGAACACATTAGAATACTTAATACGCGTGGCTTCACCAAAACGCCTACCCAAATGAAAATAAAATATGCCGTATTAGCTTATAATTTCACTATACATTCATCAACTAAATTAAAACCTATCGATATTATTAATGGCCACCTAAATAATGAAAACCCGTTCGACTTAAATTTAGAAATGATTTTAACCAGCAATTATGTAAGCGAACATAAAGATTTGGTTAAAGAAATGTATTCCAAAATTAATGAAACGCTGGCCAACCAAAAGGAAAAAGTTATAAATCAAAAAAACAAAAATAGAGACCCACCAAATTTATTCAAAGTAGGCGATGAAACCTATGTAAAAAGTTTTCTAAGGCAAAAAACCGCGAACAAATTTAATAAACCTACCGAAATAACTAATATAAATGAAAGCGGGAAAATAGTTAGTACGAGCTCGCAAGAAAAAGTTCATATGGACAACCTTAAAAGACCGCGGAAAAAAACATACGAATTCGAAAAAATAAAAGAATAAATAAATATTAATTTTTCAGATTCCCTATTGCGCTAGGCCTGCGGGAACGAGTCTCCTTCCAAAATCTGGACAATAATTTAGGATTAATACCCCTTAAGCTAGGCATGGCCAAAGTAGAGGAGTACCCCTACAAAATAATACATTTCTATGATTTAAACCCGATAATGTTAGAAATCGATAAGCTAGATATCAAATCCAAAAATATATTAACTGTCGTCAGCACAAGTAATTATTCCTGGGATATATCAAATTATTTAAAAATTTTAGAATTCACACAAGAAAAAGTACATTTAAAATTAAGAAACCTCTTGCCTCAACCACAACGAACTAAAAGAGGGCCAGTCGATGGCCTAGGTTCAATTTTCAAATGCATTACTGGTAACCTTGACGCCGCTGATGGAGAAAAATATGAAAACTTAATAAACAATCTTCAGGAAAACCAAGAAAAATTAGCTTCCACATTAAAATCTCAGATTTCACTTTCTGTTAACACTATCAAAAGCTTTAAAAATACGATTCAAAAAAAAAGTCATAACGAAAAATTATTAGAGTCAAAACTAATGCAAATGGGAATGATGGTTAACTCAGTTCTTTAGAGAGAAAATTCATTTTTTATAAAAGACGTAATAAATCAAATTATTAATATGTTCGAAATCATAATATCTATATTACAAGATTTAGAAAACTCTATTTCCTTTGCTAAATTAAAAATTATGCATCCTAGCATTATAAAAACAACAGATCTGTACTCTGAACTAAAAAATTTAGAAAGCAAATTTCAAAGTTCACAACTCCCATTTACCGTCACCCCTGAAAGTATCTATTTTTATGAAACAATAATAAATATCGAATGCTATATTTATAAAAATAAAATAACTTACATTCTTAATGTCCCCATAACTTATCCTGAAAATTTTATTATGTATCATCTTTATTCATCCCCCGTCCCTTACAAGGGTCAGTTCAAGGCTATCATTCCGCGAAAGAAATTTTTACTCAAGGGTCAATTGCACTATGGTTTTCGAAACGACATTTGCACAGAAATTCCACAACAAAATTTCGTTTGTCATAAAGAGCCATTACAAGAAATAGATGGTCACCTACCTTGCGAACTACTGATTTTCGACATGAAAAATTCTTCCCAATGTAAACAAATCCATTTTACATTATCAAGACCAAAATTCAACCAACTCGATAACACGAACCTTTGGCTAGGAGTATTCCCCACCAGTGAACCCTTGAAAATCAGCTGTTTGGACCAACAAGAAGTGAAAATGTTGAAAGGTACATTTTTGATCAATATTCCAATTGGGTGCCAAATAAAATCTACCAAAGAAGAAATCTCCAACCAAAAATCTGTCACTCATAGCCAACCAATGCTCTTCCCAGACATCCAGTTTATAAACGAACCATTACCGAAATTAAATCCTACCGTATCCTTGGAAGATGTAAGCTTAGATCATTATCAGGAACTCCTCGACAAGGTCGCGGAAGAGCAATCCTTGCTGAATACAACTATTATATCTCACATTCCAAGCATCTGGTCCATAATCGTGTACATCATAGCACTATTAGCAGTAGCCATGATCATCTATAAGCGATGCCACCACCGTCAAGAGGAGCAACAACCAATGCCTGCTTCACCTCTTGTTCAACTCCCTCACTTGCCCTCGTGAGTTGAATCTACAGGGGGAGGAATTATGTCACCACTATCTGATGACATCGTAATAAAACTGCTGTACCCACAGTTTACCCGATGCGATGTTTTCTTGGAGAACAATTAGCCGGCGAGCGGCAGTTAGAATTTTGTATCTGTACTAAATAGTTGTATTTGTCAAGTTTTTGTATCTTATAGAAATAAATAAAAATAAATTTCGTTTTTAAAAACGTTCTACAATTACCTTGAAAGTTAATTAACGCGATCAAGAAGCGATGGATCGTTTTCTGCCATTTCAAGACAATCTTGAGAAATGGATGCTCGCTCTTGTTTTTGCTCGTCTGAAAGATTTTTCGATACTATTTTAGTGACAGGTTTTTTTATGGCTAAATATTTGCATCGTTTCGAACGTCAACAGACCTCCCATATCGCGGCTTATCTTCGATGCTTTCACGACCGTTTTTAAAATCTCTATGTCACCCCCAAATAGCATTTTATGGAATACTCGGACACAATTTTTTTTGTGCCTGAACCGTGTCGACTCTTTTCGTACTACTTCTGATTCATACAAAGTGTGTCCAAAAATTTAAGTTTGTGCCCACACATTTCCAACTTAATGTGTCAAAAGAGTGTGCGTATCTAAATTGCATATTTCTATGGGCTCAGTTTGTCGAATTTGTTTCTTAACATAATGTTTCTAGTTTGCAACTGAAATGAGTGGAGTAGACACAATAATTTCCAGGTGGGTACATTTTAAACCTAAAGTTTCTTTTTACGGACACATAAAGTTCGATATGAAAACATTTGACATGCATAATTTCAACATTGTTTCTAAAATGTGTTTAGCCCAGTCCAAATATTTGTGTCATACAAAATGGGCCTAATATAGTATATGTAGATGTGTAAAATTTAAAGAAATATGGTTAAATTTAAAAAAAGTGCTACTGAAACCTTGTACACTAGCTCTTAGCATCGACGTTTAAAGAAAGAAATAGATATTACTAAGAATACATTTTCTGCATCTGTGTAAGAAACATCATTCTCCCACGCTGTAGTTACAATAGATACCTAATTGTACCTTATTATTTTCCACGCTTTTAACAATTTTAAAAAAGAATATTAATGTGATAAAAAACACAACTTCATATAATGCACGGTTATACTAAATTTCAAAAAAGTTTAAAAAATACGAGTGTGTTTGAATCTCAACCGAATGGAAATATTTCATTATCCACTAGACGCCTTTCTGAGACAAATTTTCTGGTATGCGTTCACTGCTAAATAAAGCCGCATCTTGGCCGAGTAATGAACACGGGTGTCTTGCAGGTTAACGTACCGAGGTGACCTTTTAGTCACAATTTATTGAATTTTTGGTCTACATAAACAGGGTGGCCAAACGAAAACGAAACAGAGCCATTATCAGGAACTGCGTCAACGTTTTAAAAAAACGCAGAGACCCGTCGATTTTTGATCAAAGGGGGACACTTTTTTCCGGTATTTTCGACTGCCCTGCTTACACCTCCTAGCGAGAGTAACAATCACTCCAAAATATTTAATTGGCATTAGGGGTCGAGTAAGACATCATTTTAAAGCCCTTTCAATTTACTTTATAACGGTTTTTAAATTTTAAAAGGCGGCGCAATACTTTTTAATAAATTACATTTTAAAGTGATTCGATGGCACCCCTCGATAATTCTTTGACGCAAATCTTCTAAAGAGGCTGGTTGTATTTTGTAGATTTTACAAAAAAAAATCAAGCAGTCTAGACATGCATCTAAACAAAGGATGGGGTATCACCCTCACAAAATTTCAGACTCGCAGTGTTAGCACAAGCGCGGGGAGAAAATCAGTCTCATTACTTAATGGCCAGACCTCGTATTCCAAGTTTCCTACAATTTTTATAAACAACAAAAGCCCGACAAAAAAATGGATGATATCATTAACCCAGAAAAAGCAAATAAGTCGGTGAAACGTTGCAGAACATACAGCCACGAAGATATATTTTAGTTTGCTTATTTGTTTAAAATTCATTTGTTTTGTGTTTTATAATGTTTGTAATTCATTTTTTTATTGGACCCAGCATTAGATTTTAACTCTGATATAATAAATTTAGCTAAATAAATTATTCTTTCAACTTCTACAGGTTGTAATAATCTTGTAAGACAATATTCAAGAATAATTTAGATCGGTAATCCTTACAGGTAAGTCGATTAATTATTAATTTTGCTTTACAGCTGTCTAAAAAGAAATAAAATTCTTTCTTAATTTTTTCAATGTTGGGTCAAGAACAAACATGTCCATTCGCCTAATTTTGATAAATTAAAAACTAAATATGAAACGTTTTGCACGGCACATTTCAACAAGGAAATAAAATTATTTCCTAACCTTTCTCAATATTACACCAAAAACAACCGTCTTTGTTGGCTAGTAGACGAGGGTCCATAATTTTTGAAACGAAATAAAATAATAGTAGGATGAAACCCATTGGAAAAGGAAGAGAATATAACAAAAATGAAAGGAAAAAAGTTATTCCCTGGTAAGTATTAACAATACACTATGTTTTGTAAACTTTTAAAAGTACCATAGGACGCTAATTATTTATCACACTTTTTTAGGGTTATGTCCAATCTGGGCAAACACTGGTAAAAGGTTAAATTGTTTATAATTTCACTAATTATTATTAAAATTAATCAAATTTTAATTATTTGTCCTATTTTTGAAAAGGTATGACACTATTTTCATTTAATCACTTTTGACACTTCTAACATTTTGACAATCACAATTCATTTCTTTTCTAGATACTCATGAAAACTTTTTTTTACTAGAGCAACATTCACCATTTGCATCTCAAATTCAACAGCCCTTTCCCCAAATTTTGAAGGTCTAGTTATACTCTTTCGATTCATGGCATTCTAAATTAACAAAATTTCATGAAAATGACGTCCATAATGTCAAAATATTATAGAAATTGTCATGTTTGAAAATAAAATATTCTATTATAATAATTTCTGATTCATTTTTATTGTGTTTATTTGTAAATCTGACCTTTTTTCTTTCTTCCTTAGTCAATAAAATTTGTTACAATGACCAAAATTATGAGAAATATTACAAAATTCTTGCAATACATAAAAAAGTTTTTCATTGAGTCTCTTGTCAGGTTACAAGGAAAATTATTTGTTTTATAATAAATATACTAACAATTAAGTAATACCCACACAAATTACAATATTTCAGTAACATTAATATTTTAGTAACATAATCTGACTTAGTGGGGACATATATTATACACTTCACAAAAATTACTTAAGACCTTTTAGTGGGTATACTTTTCCTTTTTAATCAAATCAATTTTAGCATTTTATTCTCCAAATTCCTTAGATTGAGGTTTATTAATAGTGCTATAGAAAATTTAATTACAATATTTATGTATTTCCTGCGTGACACATTTCTAAAAAGAAATAAACTTATTTCCTAATCTTGCGCAATATTACACCCAAAACAAAATTCTTCCTTTTATAGGACAAGTACGTATCGCTCAATCTATTATTTTTCGAAATGTTTATTATTTTCATAAATTAAAAACTTTTTCATTCTATATAGAAATTAATTAATGGCGAAACCTTGAAATGTGATTGATGTTTTTACGGAAATAATTATTTGGATAAAAATTGTGAAACACTGAACCTTAGTAAAGAATTGTTAATAAGCAATAATAACGATGATAACGATAACACAATCTGTTTGAATAATACATAGAGTTAAATCTTACCTCATAAAAAAATCCTGCACTTATTTTGATAACAAGTTTAAAATGCTAATGCCACTAACGCCGAACTTCAAAACAGATACATAAAACGTTATAAATAATTACATCTTTAAACCTTAGACCTCCTACAAACTGGTCTATAACATTCACTTTAACCTTCAAAATGTATTGTAAAAACGTATTATTATATAATTTCTATCATTTGATCTACGTCAAGGTGAGAGCGAGTTTCCATTTTTGTTTAATTTAAGGAAATAATATATTGATTTTGAAGAGTAACAAAAGGTTACGTGTTTGGTGCGTACACACTATGTAATGAAAGAAAGGCTGAATAAGTTGTATTTTAAAGTGTGTAAGATTCTTTATTTAAAGATATGTGTAAAAGAAATATATATATTTCTCAAAGTCAAAAGAGTGTCAAGCGCTTTCGGCAAAACAATGCCATCATCAGGACAAAAAAAGTGCAAAAAAGTAGAGAAGGTTGGTTATAAAACAAAAGTAGAGAACATAACTTTGTCAAAAACCGCATGTTCATAATTTTCTCACGTAAAACATCTTAATTTTTTATTTATTTTACATGTTTTTAAAAAACACTTGTTGTCTTTTATTGGGACAACTTTCAGGCCTGGGCCTTTAAAAACCAAAAATTTTTTAAAAATGTTACTGTTTTCTACTATATTAATGTCGTTTTTTAAAAAGTTAATTTAAGATGTATTGTTACTGCGTTGATGTTCTCTACTTTTGTTTTATAACCAACCTTCTATACTTTTTTGCACTTTTTTTGTCCTGATGATGGCATTGTTTTGCCGAAAGCGCTTGACACTCTTTTGACTTTGAGAAATATATATATTTCTTTTACACATATCTTTAAATAAAGAATCTTACACACTTTAAAATACAACTTATTCAGCCTTTCTTTCAAATAATATATTGTTTATAAACATTATAGATTTTAGTGAAAATTAGAAGCTTTTCGCGAATTTTCTTAATCTTAATATCAATAATAAAAGTATTTTTTGATAAGCTGTCGACCAAATTCCTTCAACCGATGCCGGTGTAGTAAAAATTCTACGACATGGTGCGTTCACAAATATGTGTGTATGTGAATGTGTTTCTTTTGATATAAAAACCTTGGATGTTTACCAATTAGCCACATTAATTTGGTTTAATATTTAAATATATATGTATACTAATGTTATTATAGTTACAACGACCATACAGGGAGAGGCGAAGACTAAAATTTACAAGTCAAAATTAATATATCCCAATGGCAGTTATAAAAATTATTGTATTTGTTAGGGGTCTTAACAAAGCTAAATAATACACATAGGTTAAAACGACTTTCAAGTACAGTAAGATACAAAAAAGTGACCTGTCAGAATTATTTAATGTCTCTAAAACTGCACTTATAAAAATTATATTTAGAAGTACTTGTTGAGGACAATTCAGTGTAACAGAAAAATATTTTATTTACAAGATGGTTAATTTTTTTATTAAATAGTTAAATAATCGTTGTAAGTTTAGTACAAAGGATTTAATATGGATATTAAAAGTGCAATAAAATCTAAGAACATAAATAAAAACCAATCTTATTCATCAGGAAATATGGATAAGAACCGAATTAGCATAAACCGTACTTAATCAAGCAAATTTACAAATTTATTGTACCCTTTTCTAAAATAAGTCTCAGGGCTAATGAATACTGGTTGAGCACAACAGTTTCATGCACGAACTACGTTCTCTATTATTAATTGAAATCCTGTTATATCCATTCACGTAATATTGTAAATATGCAGTCGAAACTTACATGTGCACTTTTATAGGCGTGGCCTTCGGCCGATGCATCTGTTGAAAATTTTGCAAATAGATAACGCTCTTAATGAGCGGTTTTGACAAGACTTTATTTCACTTAAGACATTATTTATCATTTTAGTTTTATAGTTCTTTCACGATAAACTTGAAATGACGCCATTTTTAGTTATTTTTATAGTCAACAGAATAGCAAAGAAAAAACTAAGAATAAAAGTGATTTACACTTAACGGACAGGGGAAATTAGATTTTTAAAATTTGCAATACTTTACAACGTTGCCAAATGGATCTTGCCAAAATACTTGTCATTTATCGATATTTTGATATTATTTCTTTGGCAACAAATATTAATAGACAACAAACTATTTTCAACGCGAACGCCAAATGAAGATTTATTACTTCCACTTACTGCTGTACAACTAATTTTACATTTCAAACATAAAATAAACTAACACAAAGCTCAATACAATATTCATTAAAAGGAAACGCTGTCACAGTATTATCTTTAAGTGAAGAAAAAACTGAGACATGACAACGCCGCAATTCTTTACCTTGTGACGTCATTTCAACTTTATCGTGAAAAGCCTTTATTTACATTTATGAATATTAAAAATTATAATTTTATTACCTGAAATTCTTCTTTCAAACTTTATCTAGGCTTAGGTCTGACAATTTATAACATTGTTCGCTTTAAGATCTTTTTTGGTTTCCTCTTAATTAAATGTGTTTCTAGATTGAGATAAATGTTTATTGACTTTGGTAACTGTTTCTACATCGATAAACTTTTCTGTCGTTTCCATATTACACAACAAAAAAACACACAACAAATTAGGAAAAACGGAAATACGGACATTACGGCTCAGGTAAAGAATTACTGTAGCGATAAGCTTTAACCCTTTCCGCCCCAGCTACTATTTTTATTTGAAGTAAATAATCCCAGCGATTTTAGGTTCGGACGTATGACATATGTTTTCAAGCTTATATACCAACGAACGTACGCCGTACGTCATAGAAATGAATGTACACTGAAAACTGTAATAACTTGTACTAAATATAAAAAAAAATATATTTTATTAAAATTCATTATAGTTAATTTATTTTACATGAAATTTAAAAAAAATGGTTATAATTGTTGAAGCAGTTTGACATACACAATGCAGGTTTAGTAGGGCACAAATTACAGAAGTATCTAGTATCGCGTCTGATATTATTTGACCAACACATAACACATCTTCGTTGTGGACGCTGACGACGAGGAGTAGATGGAAATGTTGAAGGAGTATGAACGACAGGTTCATGACGAATTTCAATCTGTTGCCTTCTACGTCTTCTAGGAAGTGGCTCATTTGCATCCAATCGTTCGATTTCTTCTGAACGCCCTTCCACAAAATAATCGATAACAAAATTTGTGTAGGTCAGTAATCTTATATTTTTGTCGCTCAGTTCTTTGTAAACATTATGTGAATTCAATATTGCACGTTGAACAAAATGTATTCCTAATTTCTTGAACCAGGTGTAGGATTTACGGCAGCAATTATATGAATGCAATAATTGATCTATTTTATCTACGCCTCTCATACAATGAGTGTATTGCTGAATTACTGCGGGTTTCATAAAAAATTCTCGTTGACCACCTACAACATATCTCTCTCTTTCGGTAAGTTCTGCACTGAACTCTGTCGATAGAACATAAACGTACCTTTTATCAAAATATTTCAAAACAATTACATTCTCTTTTCTTACAAATGCTGACTGGTGTCTATTGAGTGGAGAATTTTTTAGCGCATTTGGGACCCCTCTATCCGAACGTATCGTACCAGTAAGTAGCGTTTCTCTCTCCAATAAATATTCAGCAAGCCGAGTGCTAGTGTACCAATTATCCGTATAAAAAGAATAACCCAAGTTTAGCAAGTTTCTACCAAGATGAACTACTATTCTTTCTGAAAGTGATAATCTAGCATTACCAACGTCGTCGGGAAGAGCAAACTGCTGCTGACCTTGACCAGTGTAAATTTCAAAGCTTTACATATATCCATCCGAGGTACATAGGCTAAAAATTTTTACTCCGAATCTGGAACGCTTTGACTTTATATATTGTCGAAAATGCAAACGACCTTTGTACAACATCAACGATTCATCGACTACAACATTCTTATTTGGTTGATAGTTATGTTGAAAAATTCTTTCTAAACGTTGTAAAAATGGCCTAATACGGCATAATCTATCATTTGCTTGTAGAGCATTTGGGTCAGCAAATCTTAAGAATTTTAATATTGATAAAAATCTGTTTCGACTAATACCTTTCTCCCGAAACCACGGAGTATTTAGATTATAGCGCGTACTCCAATACATAGATATCTCTGGTTTTTTATTGAGGCCCATATTCAGTACATATCCAAAGAACATTTTTATTTCTTCTTTTGTTACATGGCGCCATTGTAGACCATGAATTTTAAAATTTAGTCGTGGTTGATTTGCAAAATATAATTGTGCTTTCGTATTTGTGCATTGCACAATAAAATTAAACAAGTCATCTGGCAAAAAGGCATCTACACACCTTGTAAAAGATACCTCTTCATCAGGAAACACTTCAGGATTTGGACCTGCAATTCCAAGGAATTCTGGAACATTATCGGGTCGAGTATCTCCAAATGGATCGCCGATCATATTCCATGCAGGCGGATTGTTATCAACAGATGAAGCATTGCTATAGTCCGTTAAAATGTCATCATCACTACTATTAAAATTTTCACTTTCACTGCCGGGCGTAATATTGTCGAACAAAAAATCGGAGTCTGAATCACTGTCACTCATGATTAGAAAATTTATTAAAGAAAATATATCGTAAAATAATTTCAACGGAGACTGCACTTCAAATCAACGTTTGAAACGAAACTAAATTGAAAACTAATACCTTTTTAATTTTAGGGCTCTGTTATTTTAACAAAATGCAACCCATCAGCATTTCTGAGAGTAAAATAATTTCGAATATTTTAACTAAATCGAAATAATAAACAACGTCAGCTAATGATATTCATATTCCCGAAGAGAATACTAGCCATGTAAACAAGAACATTTCAATATCTCTATCAAGTCAACAAAATCATAACGTTTATATACTTTATAAATAAATATTAATCTAAAAGACACTAAAGTTCTGAATCTAAAATACACATTTCATAAATATTATTTACATTTTTTTTGTAAAAAATAAAATTATTTCATAATGTTCCTCGTTGTTGAAAGAAACAAGCATCTTCATACACACAATAATTTTTTTTTATTTTCCTAAATTCTAACGTAAAAGTTTGTTTGAAAATGAAGTAGTTATCAAATATGCGATAATTAAAAGATTAATGAAGTTATCGCTAATAAACGATGTTAATAATTTCTGTGTTGTATATATATAAAAAATGTTACCTAATAATAAAACACAACTCAAGATTATGTCTAATTTTGTACTAGTGTTTACTTTTACAACAGATATTTTTTATATCTCTGTGAATAATTATTTCCACAATCCTACCTTTCCAATTTAATTATAAACCAGCCATATTAACCTTTAGATTTCATTAGTGTGTAAAAGTCCAGCAGTTCCTTTATTAGATTGGAACCAAAAAGTTTTGCATAGAAAAATTGTCAGCCGCATTAAGCTTTACAACCTTAAATTATTTTCACTTACACAGAGTGTTCCGTAGATACAGGCCAACCTAAACATACATTTTTTTAAATCTCCGAAGTTAGGGTTTGTTAGATATATACTGGACGTTTCAAAAGTTATGACCACTTTTATATAAAAATCGTTGCATATTGGCCAGCCTGTATCTTATTACGTATTGGATTGTTTTTGAATAAATAAATATACGAAAATATCTAAATACAACTTTCAGGGGGGTTTAAACCCATTACGTAACATGGTTAATGGAAATTAAAGAGGCTGAGTAAAAACAATAGCAATTTATTTATCTAATGAAAATAATTAAATTACTTAATAGCAGGGATAGGCACTATCAACTTCTCGATCATCCGAGAACCAAAACTTGACTTCCGATCTTCTTTTATTTTACTAACCAAGAAGACCATAATGTTTATTAATTTTGATGACTTTACTAAAAATATTTATTTAACATTCGTTGGCGGCCTTGTCCCATAACTCTCGCTCACGTAATGTTAAATAAATAATAAATATTATAATTTGGAAAATAAAAAATAATTTTTATGTACAAGGCGATATCTAACTAAATCCATGTACATTCTATCGTAACAATCTAAATAGTCTACTTTTATCATTTTTTGACAGAACCTTTAAATTGCATACATGGCAAAACTCGGAATATAAATTTTTTCAAATTATTCCAATGGAACACCCAATATTTTATACAGTATTTGGATAAACCTAAAATTCTTTCATTTTTGTGAACGATTCCCTATACCTATCTGTGACTTTTTCCGACT
Source organism: Hermaeophaga mercurialis (assembly GCA_951812935.1). Classification (NCBI taxonomy): domain Eukaryota; kingdom Metazoa; phylum Arthropoda; class Insecta; order Coleoptera; family Chrysomelidae; genus Hermaeophaga; species Hermaeophaga mercurialis. The sequence goes on along the minus strand of OX638362.1, from coordinate 33,834,867 downwards.
AAAAACATTTGCCTCCTTATGGACCATATAGTCCATATTGACCTTCAAATATTCTAAGTGTAAACACGTCTCCTTTCTTCCGATTTGATTTCATGAAACAAAGAGAGAAACTAATACAATTTCAACAAAACTGTTCGCATGGATTCGTGTATGTTATAGATATTCTGGCCGAATCGTGAAAATAAAATTATTTCTCAATGTCCCTCATTGTTTCACTAGAAACAAGCGCTTTATACACAAAAACTCATTTTTTTATTACTTTTTTAAATTAGCAATCAATTATAACATAAAATTTTATTAGAAAATGAAATTGTAATTAATTATGCGACAATTAAATGATTAATGAAGTTATCGCTAATAAACAATGTTAATAATTATTATGTTGTATATGTAGATATAATGGTTACCTTGTAATAAAGCTCAACTCAAGATTAAGTTTACTTTGGTAATGACAATGCATTTTTTTAAATTGGTATATGTATTAGTATATTTATATAATTATCTCTACAAACAACCTCTTATCTTTAATTAAATTAAATATTTTTAATTTTCTGTAGTTTTGATTTAATAAACACAGTCTGATGCACTCAGTGTTAATTCGGCACCATTCGGTTTCTCCAAAAAGGGTTTAATTTTGTTAAATTTTGATTAAAATAATTATTTTTTATATATAATTTGCCAACCTTTTACCTTATTAGATGCTTTTATAATAAGACTCAATATTCATGTAAAAATCCGTCGCTATATGCAAATAATAATAACCTAGATATAGATTACATATACATACTGTATTTTTTTCCGATCGATAGCGAAATGAAAATCAAAAATGTTTTATTTGTAACATTTCTACGTCTTCCACCTACTTCTTAAGGTAGGTAGTTGCCGCTCTGACCTAAAGATTTGTTGTAACGTGGCATAGGTCCACAATATTTATTTGGATCGCCTGAGGATATGCAATGAAAACAACCGTTAAAGCTTATCGCTACAGAAATTCTTTACCTGAGCCGTAATGTCCGCATTAAATTTTTAGTTTACCGCAAACGATTTCTGAATGTGATCGTTTCCGTTTTTCCTATTTAGTTGTGTGTTTTTTTGTTGTGTAATATGGAAACGGCAGAAGAGCTTATCGATGTAGAAACAGTTACCAAAGTCAATAAACATTTATCTTAATCTAGAAACACATTTAATTAAGTGGAAACCAAAAAAGATCTTAAAGCGAGCAATGTTATAAATTGTCAGACCTAAGCCTAGATAAAGTGTGAAAGAAGAATTTCAGGTAATAAAACTATAATTTTTAATATTCATAAATGTAAATAAAGGCTTTTCACGATAGAGTTGAAATGACGTCACAAGGTAAAGAATTGCGGCGTTGTCATGTCTCAGTTTTTTCCTTCACTTAAAGATAATACTGTGACATAGTTTCCTTTTAATGAATATTGTATTGAGCTTTGTGTTACTTTCTTTTATGTTTGAAATGTAAAAGTAGTTTTACAGCAGTAAGTGGAAATAAATAGATCTTCATTTGGCGTTCGCGTTGAAAATAGTTTGTTGAGTCTATTAATATGTGCTGGGATGTATTACTTAAATGCTTATGCATTTTAACCAAAGAAGTAATATCAAAATATCGATAAATGACAAGTATTTTGTCAAGATCCATTTGGCAACGTTGTAAAGTATTGCCAATTTTAAAAATCTAATTTCCGCTGTCCGTTAAGCGTAAATCGTTTTTATTCTTAGTTTTTTCTTTGCTAGAGCAAAGAGCTAGAGCTCTTCATAGATGGCGCTGTAACTTTTTTTTGGACTCAATCCATTTGAATTAATTACACACACACAAGTAAATGACATAAATACCTTTATTTAACTGTAGTCATAAGCGTGTCATTTGGGTATTAGATATATTTACTCATATTTTTTTCTCTCTAAAAATATAATCATTTTAACATGATATTTTAACAAATTTTGACATTTTTACAAAAAAATTATACTTTTATCTGAAATCTCTACGATGAACCGTTTTCAAGAAAAATCGATTTAAATTTTTCGTGTCTCTATGCATACATTTTCATTGCTTAACAAATACATTTTTAAATTATCATAGACGGCTGTGAAAAATTATTGTAAAAATGTCGAAATTTATAATTATCGGCTACATTTTGAGAGACAAAAAAATAAAGTCCAATTATGTTATATTACGAATAATAGTATATAATACTCGACACAAACGAGCCGCCATCAACCGTCAAATTTTAAGAAATAAATATACAAAACAATATCATTCAACAGGAATCCGTTTTGAAATAATTGAGGTAATAGGGATCTTAGAACGATAGCTTTAAAGAGTTCTAGCTCCCTTATGAAGCATTTTTGGATAAGGTGATTTGCGTCAAATCGAGATAAAATGAGCTGTAGATTTTGTAGGTTTTTTCTGTGTAAACAGCATTTTATGTGCAAAATGGTTTGCAGCTCGAGTCTTGTCGTGTCTTCTATGTCATATTTTTTGACACCCACCGCGGAAAAAAGTTTTTAAAAATACATATATGTAAAATATTCTTGATATTTCATAATCCGTAATATAAAATATATTAATGGTTTAACAGATTTCCTGGACTCACCTTAAGATTAACTTGGCAAATCTTGCTCTGAATATGAAGTCGCCTCGCCTTTGGATGCGCGGTAGCAGAAGGGATCAGGCCAGACCGATAAACAAGTATACTTAACTACACTGATCAATTCTGTTGCATCTGACTAACTGTACAATCTAGAAATATTTTACCCAAGCGTATACTGCCCTCTTTGTCGACCGAATTCTTTCTCATTGTAATTTCGCGCATCTCACACATTTTTAGAAATTCGGAGCTAGATTTGCCAAGTAATATTGCTGTTAAGAATTACATTTTCTATATTCATTATTTCATATTCGTTATCGCAGTCAATTTTTCTATGCTAACATGACAGTGTAGTATTTCTTTTCTAAATTGCAAATCTTAAATTTTATCTCCATTTACGAAGTTCATCCAATATAAGTAGTTGTAATTGTAAATAACTTTAGAAGAGCTTCTATGGTCATAAATCTAAGTTCTCAGACAGCAGCGCGCGTAAGTGATTGTTTTCTTAAAATTTTTATTTTTCTTTTCTTTAAAAAAAATGGCGTTTTAGAGACCGTAACTTACATCCAACTAACCATAAAGGAACATTGCAAAAATAAATGGCAAGAAATATGGAATAACGAAATCTCAAAATTAAAAGAGAAAACCAGATATTAACCTAGCCCTCCTAGCTAAAAGAAAACATCAAATAATAATAAACAGATTAAGGATCGGACATTCATATATAACTCACAAATATCTAATGACCAAAGATCTACCTCCAGATTGCTCATATTGTGAAACACCACTTACCGTGAAACAAATTATTGTGGAATGCCCCTACATTATATGAGAAAATCTAAAATAGTATACCAGAAGTATATTTTTTAGATTATTAGATAAAATGTACAGAGAAAATTGGCATTCTATAACTAGAATGACATTTATATTAATTCATATATAAATAGTCAAGATTTATGAGTTTTTTTGGGAGAAGTAGACATGAATGTTGTATGATTGGCATTTTTACGAAGAATTAGTTGTTTCCTGTTTAAATTTTGTTAAATCAAGAGGTTTGAAGTTTGAATTACCCGCAGTTCAAGCAATTCTTGCAGTTTGAAGTATAATGCTACATTAAAAAAAGAATTGTAAACATTAATGAAAATGAAAGGCAAATAAATCCATACTAGTCGATACTTTAAGAGATGATGCATGGTTCTCAGATTTTGCATTTTTGGATGATGTCACCAACTACTTGAACGAGTTAAATAGGATTATGTAAAAAACCAGGACAATATTTTCCATGAGCAATTCACCCATGTAATTTTTTTTTCAAAGCAAACTTCAATTGTAGGAAAATCAGATTCGTGCAGGAAATACCTTTTTCCCACTCGAGGAGGTCACAAAAATGCCCCTGCATAAGAACTATCTTCATTAAATAAAGAATTTACATCCGATCACGTGAACAATAATTATCCATTATATCTAATAAATAGGTTGATTAATAAACAGGAAGAAAAGGTTGCCGTTAACGTGATCTTTCCAAAACAACATAGAGATCATTGGTCATACGGAACGATGATATATTTTTGAAATATTTCAAATAAAATATCAAAAATTATAGCTCGTTCAACATCTTCTAAAATACCTAGTAAGAAATAATGTAGGTTCACTTTTGTTAAAAGTAAAACCTAAAATTAATTAATTTTCAAAATCGGGTATTTATAAACTAAATTGTCCGGATTGTAACGCCATCTATCTTGACCAGGCATTAAGAAATTTTAACATACGCTACTGTGAGCACATACGAGCTTATAGATTAAAACAACCAGATAAGTCATATTACGCAAAACACCTCATTGACACCAAAGACAAACCTACACTTAATAACACAATGGAAACAATAGTAGAAGTACTTTATATATGTAACAAAAAAGAAAAACTTGATTTTTTGGAGAAATATGAAATTAATAAACACCCAAAATATCTTCAGTATTGAATAAACAACTAAACCTAGAAAGTTCAATTATCTTAGATCACCTTTTGAACTAAATAATACTAACCAAAAATATTTTTAGAAAAAAGGAATATTGCTTAATAATAATTGGTTGTCAGGTTTATGACATGGAATTTATTTACGTTTTTAATCTGTTAAACTTCTTTCTGTCTTGAGAATGATATTGTCAGATACCAAAACCTAGGTAGAGATTTAAATATACTAAAACGCTTTGGAAGACTGTGGAAATTCAAGATAAGTATTATTTATCTTTCCATATTTATTATGAATAATTTCCATAAAGTAAGAGTTGAAACAATTAACTTAATACTATATTATTTTAATATACAGGTTGTTTCATTGGGAAACTGCCTAATTTTCATTGTAGATGGACATCACGGTGGTTCTAAATTACTTATATTTAATAGGCCTTCCACCCTTTATAACTAAGATTACTTGCAAAATCTACCAAAGTATTACCAAAAAGAAAATCCAGGACCAGCTTAACAAAACATTTATTTCCAAAAAACAACACCCTGTTCATCGAATTCTGGTAAATTGTTTTTATTATTCAAAAGAGCAGAAAAAACTTAATCTACCCATGCAATTTTTATTTTTCCGCTGACAATTGTACTGCCAACATTTTACATTCAAATTATAATTTATGAGCGTATTGAGGGTTACGAAATGGTATTAGAGATATTTTTGTTAATTTTTCGGTTGAAATAAAATTTACTTAACTTATCTAAAGAAGCATCCCAAAAATTAAATTGAATTTGTGTTTTTACAAATATAGATCACTGGAAAATGTGACTATTCAATATTTTTCAAATGTTTCTAACATCCTGTACAACTATATTTGAAATCTATACACTTACTACTTACTACTATTTATAGATAACAAGAGCGGTTTTCAAGAAATACATTTCTGCTTCCAAAGGCTGTAAAAATACTTATTTCCACCCTAGGACGTGGGGTATATTAAATAAGTATTTTTATATCCTTTAGAAGCAGATATTTATTTATAAATGTTTAATCCTAAGATTAACCAAATTTAGAGCTTCTATAATAACAAACATATTTTTCAAAAAAAGAAATATAAGATTGCAGGTCCACGCATTCCTTCACAGCTACATAATTTTATAATTTTAATTTAGAATGTTTATTGTTGAATACAGCTTAATAACTATTAATAATAATATTGTGAAGACCTGCCTGATTGGAAAATTAATTATTTATATTTAAGTATTTTAACATTTATAGATAGCAATATTGAAAAAGGCTGAATGAAACAATAGGAACTCTAAGTTCAGAACATGTGTCTTTAAAAGTACACTACTTCTTTAGAAATAATTGCATTAAAAATTAAAAACAAATTAGGATCAGGCAGAGAAAGGACATTTTTTGAATAATAAAATAATAATCGTATAATATAAAAAAAAATTTGATCTGACATTGCCTTAATGAAAAATTAATTGTAAGCTCAAATAATACCTTGAAAAATTGTAAGATTCAAATATGGGGTGTTGGGAATTCGACATATAAAACAGAAAATTTAAATTTAAATTAGCGCGCTTTTTCCTTCTCACACTATCGCTCACATTGCTTAAGTTCCCTCCTCTCTATTTACGGTATTGTAAAATTGTTCAACACACAAACCCAGGGTCAGACTCAAGAATTATCCGTATTGATTTATAAATGCCACTCTTCTAGAGAAACTATTTATAATTAAAATAAAATGCTCCCAATTATTAAAATAAATACCGGCCCAATTGCTATTGGTGGTGCCACAACACCCTCTGAAACAAAATTAATGCATATATTTCCCCACACGAACTATCTTGGAGAAAATGGACGATGATTACTAAAAAAATTTCTGGTCCATTGCCACCCCCCAATCCAGTAATTAGCCGCTCCATGGGGAACTGATTTTATGAATATATAGTTAGGGTTTTTTGTAAATTGCATGAAAAATGGCTGGCAAAAGTGATTTTTTTTGGAACAAGATGACTATAACTCTCAAAGTTTATAAAAAGGCCTCAGATTTGATTTTCCTGGAAAGTTTGTTGTGTCTAAATCTAAAAATATTTCACATAGTAAAATTATTTAACTGTGAAATGTTGTTCTCGTCTTAAAGTGCCATACATTGGAATTTTCCTGTTAGTCTACTATACCATTTCGTCATTAGTAGTCAATAATATTCAAGATGATGTATGTAGGAAAAACACAAACATATCATGATCCTTACAACTGCTATATCTTTCATTTTATACATCTTGTTATTAAAATATTACATATGAAAAATTAAAATTAAATCTAAAAATATATGTAAGTACTTCTAATACTTAATTAGTAAAACAAATTAGTTATTTTTTATATTAAATTCTTTTCATGTCCAACCAAATTCCACCTTCCGCTTGAGGTATGAAACTGTTAACTACAAACTTCAGTGGTTGCCGAGTTTTGTTGTTCAAGAAAACTTTGAAATTTCTCAGAATACTGACTAAACCAACTTTTGATTGCATTATGCCAAACCTCATACCTAAAAACCAATTTAAGTATTTAAAGAGCAATTAATACATATTTTTTTAACTAGAAGTGTAAGTAAAACTAACCTATACACATTCTAGGACCTTCACCAAATGGTATAGAAGCGTATTGATTTCTACCATGTTTGTTTTCATCAGAAAATCTTTCGGGGTCAAAAACCTCGGGATTTTCATTGTATTCTTCATCATAATGGATTCCTCTGATGGGAATAACGACTCTTACGCCTTTTTCGATTTTCAGATTGGTATTTGGTACCATATAATCTTTAACACACTGTCTTGTAATGAATGGAAGAGCGGGGTACATTCTAAGCGTCTCTAAAAAATAGTTCAATGGGTAATATTAAATGCAAGTACATGACAAAAATTGCTATTTCTGATCAATCTACTAAATACACAGATAGACAAAGGACTCTTTGATATGTATATTCTTTCCTCTGAGCTTACCATTAATAACTTGTTCCAAATATTTCATATCGCTTAAGGAATCATAGGTAATCTCTCCACGATGTTTCTTGAGAACTTCGTTCATTTCTTCTCTAACTTTATCTTGAATGTCCTGATGTCTGGCAAGTTCATATAATGCAAACGTCATTGTGGTTGCGCTAGTTTCAAATCCCGCTACGAAAAATACAAAACTCTGAGCTACCATTTCGTTTATGGTTAAAGTACTTCCATCCCCTAAAGTAGAAATAAATCATGTTTATAAGGAAACTTATTATTTGATATATGGTAATACTATTCTAAGAGAGAAATATTGAATTCTGCACTGACAAAAATAAAAATTAAGATGTTTTACCGGGTTGTTGAGAGCCTTCTTTATTGTTCTTAATATCAATTAGAAGCTGCATGAAGTCGGGCCTGTTAACGTTATTCTTTTCTCTGTAACTAACAGTATCGACAACAACTTTGGTGAAAAATTCTGAAACAGTTGGATCCATAACCCGCATTTTGAAAAATTGAGCCAATCTGGGAAAGGACATTCCAAAGGAAAATTTCAAATTTTCGAATCTAGTCCTGGTAAAAATTTTATTTCCCATGACTCTAAACGGACTGTCTGGCTCTGTAAAACTGTTACATTCTACGCCAAAGGCACATGATCCAATAATGTCGGTGGAAAAATTACCTGTAAAAATAAAAAAAATTCCAAAATAAAATAAGTTGGATCGCCCATTGCCTACATCGTTTTGTTTTACAGAGATATGTTCAAGTAAACATTGTAAGCGTCATATATAACCACTCAGTATACTATTACCTAATATATTTTTTATATCAGTGGGTTTGTTATGAATGACTTCTTTAAGTAGATATTGTTCGAGTTTAACACCGCAATCTGTTAAAGTTTTGAACATGTTTCTCATCTTTCCTGAAGTGAAAGTTGGTGTAAACTTCGTTCGTAAGTTCCTCCATTTTTTGCCACCAATTGCGAATAAATGTGCAGCTAAAAAAATGTTGGTTTATAATATCTTGTATCTTTAATTTTTTTAAGCACTAATCCAGGAAATAATAATTGTCAAACAACTGCACCGTAATAGTATAACACGTAAAAGAGCAAATAAAAATCATTTTATAGCAAATGCTTTTTTTGTAAAGTTTTTTCGACTTATTTTGAGCTCAATCTAGACTCTGGTATGCGGCACGTAAAATACCGCTTTTCGACTTCATAAACTACAACTAATAAACCAACTTACTTATAGGTTCCACTTTCTCATTTACGTATATTCCTCTATCAACAAAGTGGCTGAAATCTTTGGTTAATATACATTTAACAATATCTAAGTCAAGAGGCATGTATGTGGGAGAGGTCATAATGTAAAACCCTACATGTTTCCATCCTAAAATTGTAATAAATTAATTTATTGTTAATATAACAAATTTTAAAAATTCACTTAGAATGACAACTTTATAAAACTATTTCAAATACAAAAACAGTTAATGCAGAAGCGTTTTCTTAATTATTTCTGTCTCAGTACTTAGGTTTTTAGTGTTTAGGTGAATGATTGGTAATTATACCTTAAAATAAGTTGTTAAAATTTAAATTATTCACTTTAATTTTAACATTTAACTCGATACTTAATCTAAACTTATCTAAAATTAAACATTCTTATTCATTTAAATACGAGTAAATAAACAAGCGGACAAAAATTCTCACATTTAAAACATTGTGTGCGAGATCATTTTCCACTTTCATAACGTAAAGCCCTACATGTTTCCATCCTGAAATTCTAACAAATGAATTTATTATCAATATAACAAACTTTACAATGTATTTAAAGTAACAACTATATAAAACTAGTCCTAACACAAATAGAGTTAAAGTAGAATCGTTTTCTCGATGCTTTCTGATTCTGTACTTTAATTTTTAACGTTTAGGCAATGTAAATGAAATAATTATTAGTACCTATGTATTTACATAATACTTACAATAAACTTATTAATTATCTCTGAAGCCAAAATTTTTATTATTTATGAAGCTTGATGAAGATTTCGAGCTAAATTTGGAGGTCTTTATGACTCCATGCTTTAGAATATTGGGGTACTTAATAATACCTTTTAATGACTTTTTAATATTAAAATCTAAATAAGCCACAAGTAATAAGGAAAAATACATGAAAAAATAACTTTTAACATCCTGCATTTTTCTTAATATCAATTTTAATAATAAGGTCAACCGGGCCCAATACGAACCTGCGAGAATTCGTACTATGAGTAACACAAGAGAACAGTCTACAATAGAAATTTTTATGGAAATTTTTATGAAAAAAGCGAATTCTTGGTGTTTCAACCTACGTTCAACATTTAAATATTCTTCACAAAGATTTTGACAATAGGTTTGAGGATGTTTCACCAATTAATTATTATTATTAACTTCAGAGAGACATACCTACTACTTATCTTACATTATGGACGGTTATAAGAAAATAAGAACGTTTTTCCATCTTCGTACATCATAAAAAGAGGTTTAAGCAAGTTAGATAATTAAGGAGATTTTCAAATAAACTTAACTGAATGGAAGCCAAATATTAAAAATAGTATCAGACACATTACTCCTATTAAACGCGTTTATTTTTTTCTTTATTCACACAATCTGTCTAAGTGACAATAAGTGTTTTTGATGACTAAAGGTTAACTTATTTTACCACAAGTAAGTCAACCATCTGGCTTGTAGAGAGTATTCCTGTGAAAACTCTCCTTAAGAATACAACAAAAATTGTCTATTAAGTCAATTTGAAAGATCTAACAGTCTGGGGTTAAAACCTGGTCAGAAGATTGGATGGTTTGAACTTTTTCAGTCGTCTTATCTCTTCTGGCGATGGATTCATAAGGTTTCTTGCTAATTTATTTGGATGTGATGACACTCTTGCACTATATGATTCACAGAACTTTTTGATGGTGTCTTTAACAAGCGGAACTTTAAGATCTTTATGAATTTCACTGTTTTTTACGTACCATGGCGCGTTCACTATTATGCGTAGCATCTTGTTTTGATACCTCTGAATGATTTCAATATTGGAGTTACTAGCGGTGCCCCAGAGTTGTATACCATAAGACCAAATTGGTTTGAAGATGACTTTATATATAAGTAATTTGTTTTCGAGATTGAGTTGAGATTTCTTTCCAATTAGCCAATAGTGTTGTTTGAGTTTTAGTCCTAATTGTTTCCTTTTGGAGAATATGTGCTTTTGCCAGGTTAACCTTCGATCTATATACATACCTAAATATTTAGCATGATCGGAATGTTGAAGTTGTTGTCCATTTAGAGTTACCGGGGGGCAGTTACCGCGTTTCATAGTATATGTCACGTGAACAGATTTGCTGCTATTGGCTTTCATGTGCCATTTTTCTAACCAATTTTGTACTTTGTCTAGAGCTATTTGAAGGTTTCTTGAAGCGATTTCAGGTATAGTATGAGACGTTAGGATGGCTGTATCGTCAGCGTAGGTTGCTACTAAAGTTGTCTTTGTTTGTGGTAGATCAGCAGTGAACAATAGGTATAACGTTGGCCCCAGGGTGCTACCCTGTGGTACTCCAGCAGATATTGGTAGTATTTCGGAGTAGGATTCGTTTATTTTGACTTGAAAAAACCTTTGATGTAAATAAGATTTGATCATTTCATAGAAAGGATATGGTAAATTTAGTTTGATTTTATATAGTATAGCGTTGTGCCACACTTTATCAAAAGCATTACTTATGTCCAGAAAGGCCGCACAGCAGTATCTTTTACCTTGTAGATCAGTGCTTATTTTGTTAACTACACGGTGTATTTGTTCCACGGTACCATGCTTACTTCGGAATCCGAACTGATGATCAGGTATGAGTTTTCTTTCGTTCACCTTTTCCAGTAATCGTTTGAGTATGATCTTTTCATATAATTTTGAGAGTATTGGCAGCAAACTAATAGGTCTGTATGAGTTTACATCTTCAGCTTTTTTACCAGGCTTTAGAATCATAATAACTTGACCAATTTTCCATGGGCGTGGGAAGTAATTGATTATTTGCTGGAGGGCTTTTACAGCTTTATCTGTTAATTCTTTTAGAATTTTTCCTGTTATAAGATCGAAGCCTGGACTTTTTCTTGGATTAGTGTTTTTAATTATAAATTTTATTTCAGAGAATTTAACAGTCTTGAGTGGAAAATCCATTTGGTAAGGTGCTTGAATAAGGTCGTTAATTTTTTCTAAATGTTCATCTGGAGGATTTATCTCATGAGGTTTGAAAACGTTAATAAGATGGTTTGCAAACACCGTGGATTTGTCTGTGTCAGTCCTTGCCCATCCACTGAGAGGATTTTGTATTGGTGGAATATGCAGTTGAGGCCTTTTGATTTTTTTTGTAGCTCTCCATAAAGAGTAATCTGTACTTACTGTGGCTGTTAACTCGCTAAGATATTTATTTACCGATTGATTTTTAATGTCAAGTAATAACGTTTTTAACTCTTTGTTTGCTTTATTTAGCCTGGTTTTGTCCCCTGGCATTCTGGTTATTTGCCATCTCTTTCTTAGTTTACGTTTTTCTGCAATTTTTTGGTAAACGATCGGAGGTGTTTTTTCCTTTATATGGGGGGAATATTGTTCTGGGGTAGACATCCATGCAGAGTGTTGTATATTTGTAGTAAGATTGATAACGGCTGTATCTATATCTTCTGTAGTTTTTAAAGGTATTTGTAAGTCTATTAGTTCATCTAATTTTTCTTTAAAGTTTTCCCAGTCAGTATTTTTAGTGTGCAATCTTGGTTGCCTATCTAGTTGCAATACTTCGGAGTACATAGTTATAATTACAGGAGAATGGTCTGACGACAGATCAGAGCATGATTCGATTTTAATTTTTTTGGTGTCTAGCCCCTTTGTAATATAGAAATCCAAGAGGTCTGGTATTTTAGTTTCGTCTGAAGGCCAGTATGTGGGTTCTCTTGTTGACAAATATTGGAGGTTTTTATTCTGGATAGCCTTTAGAAGATGCCTGCCTTTGGTTGTAGTGACTCTAGCTCCCCATTCAGTATTTTTGGCGTTATAGTCTCCTCCTACTATAAATTTGTTTCCTAGGGTGTTTAAGAATTTTGTATAGTCTTCCATTTTATTTTTATGTTTCGGTGGGCAGTAAACTGAAGAAACATGTATTTGATGAGTTTTTTCTACAATTGCTATTGAGGTGGCTTGCAAATGTTCAAATTTATACTTATTCAGTTCATAGTGTTTTATTTTTTTATTGATTATGATAGCTGACCCACCATGTCCGGTTCCATCTGGGTGATTTGTTGAATAGATACAATACCCCGGTATGTTCATATGGCTAAGTCTGGTAAAGTGGGTTTCTGTTATAAGCATTACATCAATTTTATTGGATTGTAGAAAATATTTTATTTCTTGGTTATGTTGACTCAGCCCGTTGGCATTCCATAAAGCAATTTTAAGTAGTTGCGCCATTAGTTTAGCTTTGTGACAAGTGTTGTTAAAAGGTTCATCATAGTGCCCATTTGGGTGATTAGTTCTTTCATCATGGTTTTAAGTTCATTTATATCGTTTGTCTGTTGAGTTAAGATGACCTGTGGTTGATTTGCATTATTGGCATTATTTATTTGTTGCTGATTTTGGGTAATTTGAGAATACGTTATACCTGTTTGTACAATTGCATTATTTATTTGTCCAACCTTTTTTTCTCTCAATTTGGGGTACGTTTTTTGAAATAGCTGTTTATATACGGTGCATCCTCTATAGTTTGCTGGATGATTTTCATTGCAATTAGTACATTTAACATCCATATCTTTTGTTTTCCTGGGACAGTCTTTGGTTAGGTGGTTTGCGGTGCATTTTACACATCGAGGGATCTTTTGGCAAAAATTTTTTGTGTGTCCGAAATTCTGACATCTCGTGCATTGTGGTATCTCTTTTTTTTGAGTGGTGCTTCAACTTTGACGACTGTGTTTAATAATGTTTTAATATTGTAGATATCCTTGTTGTTTTCTTTTTGCTTTAGATTAATAAAGAACATTGGAAGTGGTTTGTTTTGTATTCTTTGTCTAATGTTCCAAACGTTTGTAACTTCATGACCTAATTTTACCAGGCTCTCCTTGATTAGTGAGGTATCTGTTGAAGGGTGTATATTTTTTAGGACCACACGAAAGCTTTTTTCTTGTTTAGGTTTGTAAGTATAAAATTGGGTTTGTTTTTCACTTAATGCTTTGATTATTTTACTGTATACTTCGCCATTTTTTGGTTGGATTTTTACTTGCTCGTCTCTTAGAGATTTTATTATGTAGTTTTGGCTAGCAACTTCTTCTAGTAAATTAACGAGAGGGTTGATATTTATAACACCTTCAACGTATATTGGTGGTGGCTTAGGCTCACTATTTTCAATTTCATTGGATTCACTTGTGGAAGCGTCGTCGTTTTGCAAAATACTATATTTGTTGCTAGTTGGAATTGCGTTTCCTAACCAGTATTCACTAAGTTTAGTTTGTCTTTCAGGTTTTGAGTTTATTTCTGGGCTTCTCAATCTTTTCTTATGATTATGGACTATTTGAAATTCATTTTCATTTGAATTACTTACATGATTTATTGGTGTTTGAATGTAAGTTTGCAGCGGTTGGCTGTACATCATAGACTGTTGTTGAGGCTGCTGAGGGTACATTGGTTGTGAAGAACACATTGGAGTTTGAGTATGATGCATAGGTGTAGCTTGATCTGGAAACATGTTCACTGGTGGGTTGTATAAATTACCGTTCATTGTTTATCCGATTTGACCGTACTATTTATATTTAATTTTAAATGTGGGTTTTGTTATTTTTATCAACATTTTCTTTCACAGTAGATAAAAACTAGTTTTATTCGGAAGCACTGATAATTCGCACTGTATCGGACACGTCTTTACACCACGAAATTCAATTGGCATATGTGTATTTTGTGATAAAATTAGTATGTTTGTATTTTGTATCGTTTAAAATTAATAAAAGTATCAAACTTAACATATGCTTCAGAGATCTCTAGTTTAGGCGAATGACTGTTTTTTAAACCTTAACGAAAGTCTTTGATACGCATTTAAGCAAAAAAGGGAAAGTTATATCATTCCAGTATATTTAAATTTATTATACTTACCTTTGCTTTTAGCGAGTTTATATATCTGAGTAACTTCTTCGCCAGAAGAAACAATTCTTCTGTGAGGTGCACGAAGGGATCCCCAAGGAATGGTCGGTTCCAGGTATTGAAGATGCCTGTCTTTCCAATAATTAAAAGCCCATTTACAATAAATTATAAATCCGGTGATAACAGCTATAACTATGCCCACAACGTCGTATATTATATCACCAGTTACTATAGACATTGTTTACCTGCAAAAATGTTTTTTAATTACAAGAATTTTTCATACTGACACTTAGTACATTGTTAAATTATTTTATTTTATTTTTAATAAGATTCTTTCCCCAAAAAGAGGTTTATTTTCAACGGGAATAATTAGTGACACTTAGCTACAGAATTATATTTATATTATATCGGATGTCCCAACAGTGTGGTAATATTATACAGTGTGATTCGTATAAGAATCGACAAAGAGAAGGAGTAAGTAGGGGAATTTAAAATATAATGATTTAATGCATCTTACTTCTATATTAAGCACCCTTTAGAAGCCTTGAAAGTGCGGTTTCAAATTTCGAAAAAAAAAAACAATATCAGTTATATTTGAACTTAGAAATATCAATTTTGGTACACGTTGAGTATTGTAGCAGTATAAAGTGTTATTTACTTTATATTGTGAAGTTAATTCTAAAAATTTTCTAACTCTTGTTATTTTTCAAAAAAACCTTTTCCTTTTCAACAAAAACCCGAATAACTAAAAAGACGTCATGCAGCTGTATTATTTAAAATCATCGAAAATTCAAAAGTTGGTCTTTAACTTCTCAGGGGTGCAACTTAAGCTAGCGGTAAGTTGCGTTAAATCACCATATTTTAGATTCCCCAACATGTCCCTGCTCTGATTAGTTTCTTATACGAATCACCCTATATTAAAATACATAGCACATGTTCTTTCGTAACACTAAGGACATCAATTTCATTGTTTTAAATTTGTTACATGTTTTTGACTAACTTTTGACCACTGGATCCACAAATAACTAAAGTTTCTGTCTATCAACATTTTAAGCTACAGAGATATTTCTCAACGTTTCGTCCTCTGTCATAAACAGCTTCTTCAGGAGATGAGGTATGCACGGAAAATCAACTACTCAACGTAGAAAAGACCAAACAGATTAGTGGGTGAGATATGCATCTATAAGTTGTGTTTCGCCTCTGGCTACGTTGAGTACTTACGTTAACGTTCTATCTCACCCCAAGTATGTTTAGGCTCTGCTACGTTGAGTAGTTGAGTTACCGTTACCTCATAAAAAATACGCTTATGTAATAAACGACGAAACATTTAGAAATATCTATATCTATAAAATGATGCGGTTCTCCGAAAGCAGTATCTTCATACCTTCTCTTTATCTCAAAAGTCGTACAAACATTGCATATAAATAAAAATAAAAAGAAACTTTTCCAAACATAATGTTCACAAAGAATAGTTTTATTCATACAAAGATTATATATAGTTACAGCAAGTTAAATTCTGTTCAAACAGATAGTACGACAAGTGGCTGATGTAGAATGTTTATATCACCATGTTACAGATCAAGTCTTAGCGGCCAATTTGACTATATTTAATGCTTCTGATATGTAATTAAAAAATAAATATTACTAAACTTGTTACAAATAAGATCTAGAACTCCACGTCGGAATGCGCTTCACTAAATCAGAGCAACACACAGTGTCTCAGGTGTCACTGAACAACTGATATTATTCCCCCTCACCAGTCGGAGTTTGTGTCAGCCAATAGAAGAGCAATAATGACTTTTATTATCCGTGATCAATCACGGGGAGAATGGTGAAATATACAGGTTTAGAAAGTATTTAAAAAGACATAGGCAAAATCTTAAGGAGTTAAAGAGTACGAAATACATGTATCTTCTATATATCCGAGAGAGATCAGAATAATGTGCCCCTCTCGGTCAAATTAGAGGTACGACCACGACTGCCGGTACTTTACTATCGAATTGACTGAAACGATGTTCCCACTTCGATGTATCCCTACTTCAAGATATAAGTAATACGTTCTTTCTCTTTCAAAAGGCGTTCTTTATCACTCGCAGGGATTTGTGTATGACCCTAAATATTCAGACCAAATCTGTATACACATATATATATATCTACATAAGTTGTAAAGAAATAACTAATTACAGTTTTCAAATCATCATGCCTATATATATTAATATATTATCATCAACAACTAATCAAAATAAACAGAATTTACAGGACACCAGGTTTATACGAGTTATGGGCTACCCCTTAACTTTATAAGCGCTGGCAGATTTTTTTAAAATTCGAGTTGATTATATTAGAAGAAGACGTTTGGAATCATCTTACGTAAAAATTCAGAATGGCCGATTCCGGTTTCACCAGAAATGATGCAAAAACTAAAAATTGAAATACGTACTAGTCAACTGTAAAATGTCACTTTAGATCAGTTTTTTAATTAATTATTCTTTAAGTCTAGTGTCTAGTTACCACAAAATGATGCAGAATTACCGAGTGAGTTTTTAGTGTGGCAACCTGCTATAACTCCGATATTATAGACGTTATCCAAAAAAGTTATTAACAAAAATTGTAGGCAACGATATACTCCTTACTTGGAAAATATGTCGATCTACCTAGGGTCATTTGTGACTAAGTAGTAAAACAAACATACATTTTTCTAAATGGGAAATTGTCATAGAACTCTGGATGTCAGCAATTGACTCAAAATGTGTTCCTTTAACAACTTTCTTCGCTTGGGGAACAGGAAAAAGTCACGTTGTGAAAAGTCCGGTGAATAACAGGGCTGTGGTAACACTGTGATATTCTCGGAGGCCAAATACTACTACACACTAAGGACTCACGTTTTCGCGATTTCTGAACGAACTTTCATGACCATTTTTCGTAATCGCTTAAGCACGGCAATATAAAAATCTTTATTCATATATTGTCCTGAAGGTACGAATTTTTTGTGCACCAGCCCTTTGCTATCAATAAGCAGATCATCATGGTTTTCACTTTCACTTTCGATTTTCTCATTCGAGCTTTTTTCGGTCTTGTTGCTTCAGGAAACAACCAACCACTGCTGGCTTTGTCTTTTCGTTTCCGGATCGAACTGAAAGAACCAACTTTCGTCACCAGTAATAACGCGATCAAGAAGCGATGGATCGTTTTCTGTCATTTCAAGACAATCTTGAGAAATGGATGCTCGCTCTTGTTTTTGCTCGTCTGAAAGATTTTTCGATACCATTTTAGTGCAAGGTTTTTTTATGGCTAAATATTTGCATCGTTTCGAACGTCAACAGACCTCCCATATCGCGGCTTATCTCCGATGCTTTCACGACCGTTTTTAAAATCTCTATGTCACCCCAAATAGCATTTTATGGAATACTCGGACACAATTTTTTTGGTGCCTGAACCGTGTCGACTCTTTTCGTACTACTTCTGATTCATACAAAGTGTGTCCAAAAAATTTAAGTTTGTGCCCAGACATTTCCAACTTAATGTGTCAAAAGAGTGTGCGTATCTAAATAGTAACATTTTAGACACAAGAGTTTAAAATATTTCTATGGGCTTAGTTTGTTGAATTTGTTTCTTAACATAATGTTTCTAATTTGCAACTAAAATGACGGGAGTAGACACAATAATTTTCAGGTGGGTACATTTTAAACCTAAAGTTTCTTTATTGTTTCTACAATGTGTTATACGGACACATAAAGTTCGATAAGAAAACGTTTGACATGCATAATTTCCACATTTTTTCTAAAATGTGTTTAGCCTAATATAGTATATGTAAATGTGTAAAATTTAAAGAAATATGGTTAAATTTAAAGAAATATGGTTAAATATAAAAAAAGTGCTACTAAAACCTTGCACACTAGCTCTTAGCATCGACATATAAAGAAATAAATAGATATTACTAAGAAGAAATTGTTTGCATCTGTGAAAGAAACATCCTTCTCCCACGCTGTAGTTACAATACATACCAAATTGTACCTTACTATTTTCCACGCTTTTAACAATTTTAAAAGAGAATATTAATGTGATAAAAAACACAACTTCATATAATGCACGGTTACACTAAATTTCAAATTTTTGATCAAAGGGGGAAACTTTTTTCCGGTATTTCCGACTTCGCTGCTTGCACCTCCAAGCGAGGGTAACAATCGCCCCAAAATATTTAAATGGCATTAGAGATCAAGTAAGGCATCATTTTAAAGCCCGTTCTATTCATAGAGCACAAATGTAGACATTATATCCTTAATAATAAAATATCATCGGTATTTGATTTTGTGCACAATTTAAAAAAAAATATTTTTTTATGGAAAATGCAAAATACGCAATTAATTACAATTGTTTGGAGTTTTTAAGGGGCGTTTAATACTTAGAAGTACCATATCAATTATTGTCAGTAAATTTAAGTTCTTTGGTGTACATAAGCGAGAAATCCAAAAATACTCGAATAAAATAAAATGTTATGTTTTCTCCACTGCTTAAAAGTTAACTTTTTTAATGTTGTGTTTATGTATATTCAGAATGTATTGAAAAGAAATATGATTTATGTCTATTTGGGTTTATTTTGCTACACAGTAGATGGGAAATAATAATTTCGCTAAAATTTAGATCACTCAGTTTCAATTTTGTGACTATAATTAGAGTGCAATAAATGAAAATAGTTTGGAAACAATTTGACCACACACCATACACATACAAGTTTATATTTGGGTACATAATCAATACATATTTTGATCAAATTGAGAATAAAATAGTCACGTTGTGGACACATCAATGTTCTATTGTAGGTACAATCCAGACACATTTTATGAAAATTTAAGGTACATTTCAGATTCACGTTGGGGCATATTTTAGACAATATTTGGTACACATTTTAATCACCATTTTGGTCTCATTTCCCACTAATAATGACCGAAAAGTCGACAATGTGCCTTAAAAATGTATCGTGCCCAAATTAAAGTGTCGACTCCGCGTCCAAATTCAGTATGAAATTGTTACTTGCGACCGAAATACCTGGACACGACTCGAAGCTTCCTCACCCTACACCTAAACCACTTTATCCAAGGTTTCTTTCGCAGAGTTTCCCAGTTTCACACAAAATTTGATTGCGGACCGTTGTACAAAATTACCTCGCTCCATTTCTGTAACGAGCTGTCCAGACATGCACCTGAACAAAGGGTGGGGTATCACCCTCACAAAATTTCACACTCGCAGTGTTAGCACAAGCGCGGGGAGAAAATCAGTCTCATTACTTAATGGCCAGACCTCGTATTCCTAGTTGCCTACAATTTTTATAAACAACTCCTCTATAATACCGAAATAGAAATATACACGGACCACCCGGTATATTAAATAGCCGTTAAACAAGAAAAGCAAATAAAAATGTAGCAAAAGCCCGACCAAAAAAAGGATTATATCATTAACCCAGAAAAAGCAAATGAGTCGGTCTAACGTTGCACAACATACAGCTCGAAGCTGTATTTTAGTTTGCTTATTTGTTTAAAATTCATTTGTTTTGTTTTTTGTTTTATAATGTTTATAATTTCAACTTCTACGGGTTGTAATAATCTTGTAAGACAATATTCAAGAATAATTTAGATTGGTCATCCTTACAGGTAAGTCGATTAATTTATTAATTTTGCTTTACAACTGTCTAAAAGGAAATAAAATTCTTTCTTAATTTTTTCAATGTTGGGTCAATAACAAACATGTTCATTCACCTAATTTTGATAAATTAAAAACTAAATATGAAACGTTTTGCATGGCACATTTCAACAAGGCAATAAAATTATTTCCTAACCTTTCTCAATGTTACACCAAAAACAACCGTCTTCGTTGGCTAGGAAAATAATCGCTCAATTTTTTATGTTACTATTAGAAATAATCATTATTTTGGTAAATTAAAAACTGGTAAGTATGAAACCTATATAAATATTTCCTGCAGGACACTTTTTTTTAAATAAATAAAAGTCTTTCCTAATCTTTCTCATTGTTGTATCAAAAACAAACGTATGGATAAATATCGCTAAATTTTTTAATTTACTTTAGAAATTATCATTATTTTGCTAAATTATAAAACGTATATATTGTAATGATCTTTTGTTGTGGGAGGGTTCAATAAGAATGTATGTATGTAGTTGAACGCCAAATTCAAACTAAATATCTATTATTAAATTATAGCATGCCTGCTGCTTCGTTGATTTGATTCAAAATAAAAGGAACATGTAAACAGAACATATACAATATTAAAAAATTTATGAAAGAAAGTAAAATTATTAAAGTCAATAAAAAAAAATTATTAATTATTAATACATAAAGTGACAGTTTAGACTTGTCAAGGTGTAGACGTCGGTATTTTTCGCTCCGCAAGTTTTTATGTTTTGGAGCAGAAAAAACCAGCAGTTATAGTGATTTGTATTTAATTGAATTTCAGTTATTCTCAACCGATAGTAAAAAAAAAAAAATTTAAAAGTAAAAAGTGACAAAAACTAACAGTGATAAGAAGTGAAACAAACAAAACAAATATGTTCTCTCCGGGTAATTTCTCTGGATTTGATAAGAATAGCCCGTCAATTCATCAAGAAACGAATACTATACAGGGTGTCCCAATAATAAATAACCAGAACCAGCACACAGCAGTTAATCCGCAAGTACCATTTATGTATTTTAACCAAATACCATCTAATCAGATGCAAATAACAAATCAAATGCCATACCTAAATCAAATTCCCATTCCAACCCAAATTTCTATACCAAACCAAATACAAATTCCTAACCAAATGATTGCACAAAACACTAATCAGTCACAATACACACCAATGTTCACAAACCCTCACTACCCCCCCTCATCATCACAAAACACCAATAACTACACGGATAGCGTCGATAGCCATAGCGAGATGGAACTTAACGACGAATCAGAAAACCAAAATAAACATCCTTGGCAAGAAGTTCACAAAAGGAACAGAGCGAAGCAACACCCAACTTCGGAAATCCCCACCCAAATCCAAATACAGAACAGATTTGATTCCCTCTCAAAAGAAAATCTTGAGCAAACAGAATATTTATCAAACTCACAAAATACAAATATCACTAAAAAAGATCCCGCACCTCCACCAATCTATATTTATGGAGTCACCGACTACAGTGCCATGATAGCAAACCTTACAGCTGCAACTGCAGCAGAAACCTATTACACCAAAACCATTTCAAATAATACAGTAAAAATTAACCCTACAAATCCAGAAACCTACAGGAAAGTCATACACCACCTTAGAAATGAGAATATTATACATCACACCTACCAATCGAAACAAGAGAGGGCTTATAGAGTTGTCATAAGAGGATTACACCATTCGATACCAACAGAAGATATCTCGAACGAATTAAGTAATAAAGGCTTTAAAGTTCATAATATAATTAATATTTGACATAGAGCTAATAAAGAACCACTGCCCTTATTCTTTGTAGATATAGAACCAGATGAAAACAACAAAAATATATTTAACCTAAAAGTCCTTCAACACTGCAAAATAACAGTAGAACTACCAAGAATAAAAAATACAATAGTGCAATGCACTAGATGCCAAAAATACGGGCACTCAAAACCTTACTGCACGAGGCCATTCGTCTGCGTCAAATGCGGAGGAACACATGACACAAAAACCTGTAAAAAAACACGCGACACACAAGCAACATGTGCCTTATGCAATGGCAACCACGCAGCTAATTATAAAGGGTGTACTATATATAAAGACCTAATAAATTCGAGAAACAAAAATATAACGAACAGCATTCCTAGACCTAGAATTAATATCTTAAATAATAATAGTAATGCGCATCAATCACACGCAACATATGCTCAAGTAGCAGCAAGTAATACTTCCCCACAAGTTAACAAAAATAACTCAGACCTGGCAAATAAACTTACAGAATTTCTCAACGAATTTAAAAATATGTTTGCGCAACTGATAAACTAAAACAGCATGATCTTAAACATGCTCACAACTGTGATAAATAGAACATCGTAATGGCCAATTCACTAAGAATAGCTGAGTGGAACGCAAATGGTTTAACGAACCACGTCCAAGAAATCATATTATTTTTAAAATTAATCAAAATAGACATTCTTCTCATCTCTGAGAATCACACAAATGAGAGGTCTTTTATAAAAATCCCATATTACTCTGTTTACTACGCAAACCATCCGGATGGAACAGCCCATGCTGGTTCTGATATAATAATTCGTTCATAAAACACTATGAACTTGCACCATATATCACTAACAAAATTCAGAGCGCTATTATAAAAGTGAATGCGCTCACTAGGCCGTTAACAATAGCTTCCATCTACAGCCCGCCACGCCACATCATCAATCTGGATGAATACACGGATTTCTTCGAACAACTTGGCTCACATTTCCTAGTAGCAGGGGACTGGAATGCAAAACATACAATTTGGGGAGCAAGACTGATAACTCCAAAAGGCAGAACTTTATTAAAAATCATACAAGATAATAACCTGAAATACTTAACAACTGGTACCGCCACATACTGGCCCACCGATAACAACAAAATTCCAGAACCTATTAGACTTCGCCATAATTGGGACCAATACAAAAGAAAAATCAACGAAAAAATATCTCTAGACATTCCACTCAAACACAAGAACGATACTGAAGAAGCTGAAAAATACCTTACAGAAGAAATACAAAGCGCTGCCTGGGAAGCTACTCCTGTAAAAGAAAAAACGATTGACGAAAGTTACAGTATACCTTTCCATATTAGAACACTAGTGGAAGAGAGAACAAGAGCCCGTCGCAAATGGCAAAGAACAAGAAACCCGTTATATAAAACAAATCTAAACAGGATCACACACAGACTCCATTGTTCTATCCAAACGGCCAAAAACGAATCCTTTGAAACATATGTCACAAACCTAGCTCTCGACGACCACTCCCTTTGGAAAGCCACAAAGAAATTCAAAAAACCAATAGTAGCTAAATCGCCAATTAGAAAAATCGACGGAACCTGGGCTCGATCTGATACAGAGAAATCGAACAGATTCGCAGAAGTTCGTAATGAGATAAATCTTTTCAACCCTAGTAAAGCCCCCGGATTTGACCTTATAACTGGCGAAATCTTAAAAAATCTCCCAAGAAAAGGTGTCGTCCTAATAACCATCATTTTCAATAGCCTCCTTAGGCTATGCTATTTTCCAGTGCAATGGAAGTATGCACAAATTATTATGATACCTAAACCTGGTAAACCTCCAACTGAAGCTAGCTCGTATAGACCAATAAGCCTCCTTCCAACTTTATCAAAAGTCTTTGAAAGGCTTATCCTCAACAGAATAGAAACAACAATACCTCTAGAAAATCTGATCCCAGGTCACCAGTTTGGATTTCGCTCAAATCACTCAACCATACAACAGTGCCATAGAGTAGTCAACAGAATAAAAAAGAGCCTAGATGAAAAACAAATATGTATCTCAGCATTCTTCGATATACAGCAAGCGTTCGATAGAATGTGGCATGAGGGTCTTCTCTTCAAAATCAAAACTCACCTAAGTGACCAAACCTACCTCCTCCTTAAATCATATTTGTCCGACAGATACTTCCAAGTTAAATACGAAGAATCCCTATCTAACTACCACCAAGTTAAATCCGGAATACCTCAAGGCAGCGTACTTGGCCCGTTCCTGTACCTTATTTTCACTGCTGATATACCCACAAGCGAGAATACATTAATAGCAACATTTTTGGATGACACTGGTATACTAGCATCAGACATCAACGAAATGTTAGCATTCAACAAACTGCAAAATCACCTCAACGAACTAGAAGACTGGCTTAAACGCTGGAAAATTAATGTCAACACCAACAAATCCTGCCAAGTTAATTTCACAAATCGAAGAATTAGAAGCCCTCAACTACACCTAAATAACTCACTGAGACCAATAAAAACAGAAGTAAAGTACCTTGGCCTTCATTTAGACGAAAAACTTACTTGGAAATCACATATTAAAGCTAAACGACGACATCTCTACCTAAAAGTTAAAAATATGAGTTGGCTAATCAACAGAAGATCGCAACTTTCATTAGAAAACAAACTGACCATCTATAAAGCAATACTCAAGCCAGTGTGGACATACGGAATCGAACTGTGGGGCTGCAGCAAACCATCAAACACCAAAATACCAAAATAAAGCCCCATGGTACGTCTCAAACCAAACCCTTCATGCATCAACATTCCCTTCATAGATGATGTGATTACTGACCACACCAGAAAATATATGAATCGCAGTGCAAACCATTCAAACCATCTCATAGATGAATTATTCAACCCTCCGCTGATTGACAGACGCCTAAAAAGACTTTAGCCAGAAGACCTTGCTGCTAGGTGAATTCCAGAGAGTCGTCAATGGACGACACCTGCCACAATCCTCCCTCTTACACCATATTTACTTATTACTTTATTGAAGTAGATTGTAAATTAGCAATAAATAAATAAATAAAAAAAAAAAAATAATACATAAGTATTAGTTTTTTAAACATACTCCGTTTAACGTCAAACTGTCAATTGATTAGTCTTTATGTCCTAGCACACTCCAAAGAGTTCCAAACTAGTAAACCATTCCACAAACTGTCCCAATCAGACACTTATAGATAAAGTTCCAATTCGCTGGTAAGTATTAACGATACACTATGTTTTGTAAAGTTTTAAAAGTACCATAGGACGTTAATTGTTTATCACACTTTTTTAGGTTATGTCCAATCTGAGCAAATACTGGTATGTTACATTTAAATTAAATGACGTTAAAACAATAGCTGAGGAAGAATTCAAAAACATTGATGCCAATGAATGGAAGAAAAGATGTGACCATGACGTCAAAATAGAAAATGATTATTTTGGCAGGGAAGTTCAAACAGATATGTTATTTGAAATAAACCCTGTCATAATTTCTTTAGATGAAACTGGTTCGAGCAGTAGCAGTGAGGACGATTCTGAATCTGAAGATGACAGTTAGTTTAATATTTATTTTTTAATATACCTAATCTTATTATTTAACTCAAATTTGTAAAGTTTCTTTCATAACCGTCATTGTTTGTTTCTTATGTTCTGCCTTTTTTTTTATTAAAACCACTAAATTTCATGTATTACAGTGTTTTATTTAACGGCAATGAACAAATTGAATGAAAGTAACGCCGGATATAAAAAAGCACTTCCTTAAATCTTAGTCTCTATCTTAATATTTTTTCGTAACTTCATGTTCATGAAATTAGAAATCGATAAACCTTCTATAAGTGAGTGTTCATTAAAAGTACATTAAAAAATTTAAGTCAATTCGATTAGAAAAAAAAGACCTAAGACTACATTATCTTGAGGCATTAAAAATGACAAAAGAAAAAATTCCAACAAGTTTCTTAATTACCAGTTACTTACGTTTAAACGATTCTCTCTATATAAAATATGTTCACTTAATTTGTATGTAATGGTTCCTAATGGATTTCCGGTTTTTAAATTTTACCTGATTTCTAAGTTTTAATTCTTTGTTTACGTAGCGTTTAACAACTATAAATATATGGTTATCAACACATTTTCTTATTTATTGTATTTGAAAAATCTTTAGTATTTCGAAATGCATCATACGTAATGAAATAAAAGTGGATATTAAGCACTATTTAATTTCGGTCAATTCATAAGAATTATTAATAGCTAAATAATGCAATTGTTTACAACTACCATTTGACAAGTAATTATTGTAGTAGAGAAAAACGTTAGCAAAACTTATCTTATTTTGCACATTTACTTAATAAATAAATGTACGATAAGTACCGACGCCACTGCCAATGGAACCTTATTTGTTTGACCAATGGTTGTCGCTCGGGCGGAGTTAAAATAACACTAGATTCGATTTGGTACATCTAAGTAAACGGCGAGAACTGTAAAAGGTTAAATTGTTTATGATTTCACTAATTATTATTAAAATTAATCAAATTTTAATTATTTGTCCTATTTTTGAAAAGGTATGACACTATTTTCATTTAATCACTTTTGACACTTCTAACATTTTGACAATCACAATTCATTTCTTTTCTAGATACTCATGAAAACTTTTTTTTACTAGAGCAACATTCACCATTTGCATCTCAAATTCAACAGCCTTTTCCCCAAATTTTGAAGGTCTATTTATACTCTTTCGATTCATGGCATTCTAAATTAACAAAATTTCATGAAAATGACGTCCATAATGTCAAAATTTTATAGAAAATGTCGTTTGAAAATAAAATATTCTATTGTAATAATTTCTGATTCACTTTTATTGTGTTTATTTGTAAATCTGACCTTTTTTCTTTCTTCCTTAGTCAATAAAATTTGTTACAATGATATTTTATACTTATTTTGAACATGTTTTAGAATCTATAGAATTTTTCAGTTATAAACCAAAATTGTGAGAAATATTACAAAATTCTTGAAATACATAAAAAAAGTTTTTCATTGAGTCTCTTGTCAGGTTACAAAGAAAATTATTTGTTTTATAATATAATAACATTTAAGTAATACCCACACAAAATACAATATTTCAGACAATAGATTTTATAGTTTTTCAAAAGAAATTCTCTATGATAACATTAATATTTTAGTAACATAATCTGACTGTTAGTGGTGATATATATTAGGTATATACTTCACAAAAATTATTTAAGACCTTTTAGTGGGTATACTTTTCCTTTTTAATCAAATCAATTTTAGCATTTTATTCTCCAAAGTCCTTAGATTCAGGTTTATTAATAGTGCTATAGGAAATTTCATTACACTATATATTTCCTGCGTGACACATTTCTAAAAAGAAATAAACTTATTTCGTAAGCTTTCTCAATATTACACCCAAAACAAAAATCTTCATTTTATAGGACAAGTACGTATGGCTCAATCTATTATTTTTCGAAATGTTTATTATTTTCATAAATTAAAAGCTTTTTCATTCTATATAGAAATTCAGTAATGGTGAAACCTTGAAATGTGATTGATGTTTTTACGGATATAATTATCACGGATAAAAATTGTGAAACACTGAACCTTTAAAGTAATTGTTACTAAGCAATAATAATAACTGATAACGATAACATAATCTGTTTGAATAATACATAAGAGTTAAATCTTACCTCATAAAAAAATACTGCACTTACATCTTTAAACTTTAAATCTCCTACGAACCGGTCTATAACATTCATTTTAATCTTCAAAATGACGGTGTATCGTAAAAACATGTATTAGGATCGTTTATATCATTTGATCACCTAAAGGTCAGAGCGAGTTTCCATTTTTGTTTAATTTGAGGAAATAATATATTGTTTATAAACATTATAGATTTTAGTGAAAATTAGAAGCTTTTCGCGAATTTTCTTAATCTTAATATCAATAATAAAAGTATTTTTTGATAAGCTGTCGACCAAATTCCTTCAACCGATGCCGGTTTAGTAAAAATTCTACGACATGGTGCGTTCACAAATATGTGTGTATGTGAATGTGTTTCTTTTGATATAAAAACCTTGGATGTTTACCAATTAGCCACATTAATTTGGTTTAATATTTAAATATAATTATTAAATTATAATAATATTGTATTCCTAGACGTTTGTGCTTGAAGGTTAGTCTATTATAGGTTGGCTAGAATTATACCGTTGACCTTCAGACTGCAGTAAAATCCTAATTATCCTTTCACCCAAAAAATATCCCAATTTTACCACCTTTGTCAGCAAAACCGGAGTGAAAATTTTGTTTATCTGCTTCCCTAAGTATTATATTATTTTAAGTAGGTATAAATTTCTAATAATATCAATAGCACAAACAACAAACTTCTATTTAATGCTGAAAAGTGCAAAGTAGTTAGTTTTTGCAGAAAATTAATGACAGTTCCTTTGATTATGTAATTCGGGGTTCGATACTAAAAAATTGTGATAGTGTTAAATACTTGGGTGTCATTTTTGATTGCAAGTTTACCTTTAGTATGCATATTGAACTGAAAGTTTCTGAAGCAATGAAAATATACGGTTTTATTATTAGGAATTGCAGAAATTTTACCAACATAGCACCAATTAAATTATTATAATATTCTCTTGTACGCTCTAAATTAGAATATTGCAGTATGGTATGGTATCCTATATACAGGGTTTCTCAAAAGTCCCGTGACGGAGCTATAAGTTTCTAACGAGCGATGAAAAAAAATCTGAAATTTGGAGATCACTAAAAAACCATAAAAACTAAATTTTTAGATGGTTTAAAAGTTTCATTCACGGGGGAGTTATTTTTTAAATTGCAACCCCAGTCGAGTTTCATCTTATTTTAAAGGTAATGAAAAAAAACACATCCCCAAAACCAAAACCCAATATTTTGAATCGTTGACTGCCATGTGTATCAAAACTGATACACACTTGTTGGGTCCAGTACGCCGCACTGTATCATTTTGTAACACAAATAATTTCGTTCTGGCCGTAATATGCTGTCAGCTTATCTTAGCTTTTTTGCAAAAAAAACAGTTTGTGACGGACAATTTATTAATTGTTGAATTGTGTTAAATTTGAACCTATTTATTTCCTTTGTTTAAATTAGTTAAAATAATCTGTTAAAAATGGCCCAAAAATTGACCAAAAAATAAAGAATTACTCTTTTAATGATTCGTGGCTTTCAGGATAGAATAAGATCTTACGCTGAAGTGCGGCGAGTCTTCAATGCTTTTTTTCATGAACGACCACCGATTTCCAAATCAACAGTCGAAAGAATTGTTCGAAAATTTCAAGAAGAAGGAACTGTGAATGATCTTTCGAGAACTGGAAGACCGAAATCTGCAACAACCCCAGAAAAAACCGAAGAAGTGTTACTGACTTTTATTGAAGAATCTTCAAGATCCTTATTAAAAGCGTTTCAGGTACACTAAATGAGTAAAAGTTCTATTCACAGAATTTAGCAAAAAAAATATTATTTCCCCTATAAATTTCACCTAGTTTAGAAATTGAACGAAGACGACTTCGATAGAAGATTGGAATTCTGCGAAATAATACGTGAAGAATGTGACGGTGACAGAAAAAATTTTAAATATTGCTTTCGCTGATGAAGCTACTTTTTACTTAAATGGTAAAGTTAATAGGCACAATTGTCGTTATTGGGCTAACGAAAATCAACATTTAATAAAATCTAGAACTGTTGGAAAATCAGGTGGTTCCAAGAGTGTTCGTGCCGTATGCCCTAATGGTATTGACAATAAGTGGTTCCAACAAGGTGATGCTTCTTCACATTTTAGCCGAGCAGTCCGAGACTTCTTAAGTCGCACGTTTCCAAACAAAAATATATGAAGGTGTTTATACATATTTATTATTTTTAACTTATATATTTTGTTAAAAAAAAATAACGGACGAAAAATAAAAAAATTCAAAATACGGTATGCGCCATAATATACAATACTGAATTTCGCCCCACTGTCATGGGTATGTCTGCTTTTTGACGTATGACTGCAGCAGCGTTATGTGTTCTTAGTAGTGCAAAGAACGTTGTTGTGTGATGTTAGAGTTGAAAATAGGTCTCACGACTAAAGAAAAAGTTGTTTATTGTTGAGCATTATTGTCGATTGTACGGAAATGGCAAACAAGGTGAACCAAGTTTGAACCTAGTGACGGAACAATCTTTAAAGAGGCACCAACCAACGCAGTTATGCTTTCCATTGTTGAGAAATATTGTCGTACTGGCAGTGTATTGTGCCAACGGAAGGGAAGGTCTGATAGGCCAGTAAGTGTGAGAATAAATGAGAACCATGGACGTATCGTCAATCAGGTTTTGGAATCACCGAACCGAAGTCGTCGGCGAACGTCATTGAAGTTGAATCTCAGCAATACGTCGCTTCGGGGTTTGTTTAAAGACGTAGGTGGATTTCCGTACAGAGTTCAGTTTGGACAGCGATTGACAACCCAAAATATGCATGAAAGGGTTGTGTATTGTGGACACGTTTTGGCTATGATGTACGAGGATCCAGATTTCTTTCATAATGTGTGGTTCTCCGACGAAAGTAACATTCACTTGGAGTTATATCAATAAGCAAACAACTCGCTTCCTTGGTTTCGAGAAGTCAGACATTATTCAAAAACCGCTGCATAGTGACCGTGTGACGATATGGTGTGCAGTGTCAGCGTACGGTGATTGGTCCGTATTTCATTGAGGATGATATAAAGAAACATTGCAAAAATAAATGGCAAGAAATATGGAATAACGAAATCTCAAAATTAAAAGAGAAAACCAGATATTAACCTAGCCCTCCTAGCTAAAAGAAAACATCAAGTAATAATAAACAGATTAAGGATCGGACATTCATATATAACTCACAAATATCTAATGACCAAAGATCTACCTCCAGATTGCTCATATTGTGAAACACCACTTACCGTGAAACAAATTATTGTGGAATGCCCCTACATTATATGAGAAAATCTAAAATAGTATACCAGAAGTATATTTTTTAGATTATTAGATAAAATGTACAGAGAAAATTGGCATTCTATAACTAGAATGACATTTATATTAATTCATATATAAATAGTCAAGATTTATAAGTTTTTTTGGGAGAAGTAGACATGAATGTTGTGTGATTGGCATTTTTACGAAGAATTAGGTAGAGTTGATTCTGATTTTCTTGCAAATGTGTAACCGGCTTGAAAGTACTACAATCAGGAATACTAAGTATTAATTCCTTTTTTCCTGTATCTTGTTTATCTTTGTTTAATTTAATTTGTACAAATAAGTTTTTGTGGAGAATTTTATGGAATCAAATTATTACTTTAAAGCCCCCACGTTTAGTAAGTGAAAAGAAATTTCTTTCTCAATATTCCTCATTGCTGCACCAGAAAAAGCGATTGATACATCACAATTATAACTTAAA
Source organism: Hermaeophaga mercurialis (assembly GCA_951812935.1). Classification (NCBI taxonomy): domain Eukaryota; kingdom Metazoa; phylum Arthropoda; class Insecta; order Coleoptera; family Chrysomelidae; genus Hermaeophaga; species Hermaeophaga mercurialis. Next base: position 33,803,195 of record OX638362.1, on the reverse strand, counting down.
ATTTTGTTGGAAAGTACCTACTTACTAAATACCCCCAAATTAAACGATTAATGAAATCATCGCTATTAAACAATGTAAATAATTATGTGTTTAATAAATCTTACCTTATAATAAAGCGTTTTGTTATACGTTTAATCAAGATTTAGTTTTAAAATGACATAATACCAACAAGTACTCCCTATCTATATTTATATAATTATCACTATAGACAACTCTAATCTTTCAAATTCTACGTTTACAACATTGCATTAAAGTCCAAAATACATCCAAGTCACTCGATTTAAAAAAATGCATATTAACCTTCAGAATATCACCTCGTACCTAAGCGTATTTATCTTTTTATCTAAACAAAAATCGATACAGGCTTATATTTTTGTTTACTTTGATAATAATTATAGGATAATTTTTTAGTATTCAGTCAAAATTGAATGTTATTCGAAAATTTTATTTTTAATTTCATTAATTTTTGTTTATTGGTATTTTGGCGTAACCTCGTATAAATATTTTAATTTAAAATCATTGTCAAAAGTGTGTGTATTAAAAGTAAAATTCATATTTTCTAACAGATCTAGTTTGTTTTTAGACCGCGCAGAACTTTTTATGAAAAAAAAATGTCTCATATACTTTTGCTTGACAAACTGTGTTATAAATTGTTAACGAATTAGAAAATAGAAAATAATACAAATGTTTCTTCAGGATGTGAGATGTGTACTATGCAAGTTAACCAAAGGCTATCAAACATTCATAAATATCTCTAAAATTCTACAGTTTACAATATATGAAAAAAGTTAAATTGACACCTTCACTTTTGTCATAATACCGCAATTTAAAAACAATTATGAAATAAAATTAGAATTCAAAGATGTAAATATGTCACTGAAAGTATTAAACTTCCTAATGTATTATCATTTTGCAGATATATTTAGACAACATTTTCAACATGTAAAATTGTTGGATTATGTAATCTTATTAGAGCTGTTTTTCATTAATTTAAATATAAGAAAAAGCTTTATTTTAGGCAGACAGAAACGAATTTTTATTTTCATATTAAATAGCTATTTTGTGTAAAACATATTTTATAATTTAGTTGCAAGGAATTTATATTTGATAGCTCATTTTAATTTTATAAATTCTACTATCAAATGTATTAAAATTGTTTCTTGGAGTGAGTGCTGTGGAATGCGAATCATATAAAAAAACCTGTGAAGATTTGTCTGACTCCTCTTTGTATGTTGTAAACGGAGCATCGTCTGTTGGTTTTATAACAGTCTTATTTAATTTAGAAGTTAAATATTACATAAAATTTGTAACATAACCTTAATTTCGAAACTATACATTTTTAATCAATGAAATATTTTAAAAACTTTCAAAGACAACCGCTGTTCTATTTTGTAGTAAATATAAAAGATTAAATATTCAGAATTCGATACAACTCGAATTAGATGAAGTTGCAATAAATTTGTCTAAACAAGCAAAAAATTTAGGTCTGATTATAGATCAATCATTAAGATTTAAAGGTCATATAAGTAGACTTGTTCAAAAGCGTTATATGAGAATGCGTATGCTTTATGTCAATAAACATATAATAAATTTTAAAATGCGTAAAAAAGTAAGGGAAACTTTAGTTCTTTCAGTTTTAAATTATTGCAATATTGTTTACTACCCTTGCCTAGACCGGGAATCTAAAAATCAATTGTAACGTATTCAAAATACATGTTGCAGATTTATTTTTAATCGAAGGAAATATGACCATATTGCACCTTATTTTTCTCAAATTAGATGGTTAAAAATTAATCATGTTTTTGAATTAAATTTCCTTGTTTTTATATATCGGTTACTTAAATCTAAAGCTCCCTCTTACTTATATGAAAAAATTATTTTTAGAAAATCTATCCACAACATTAATATCAGACATAACACTATTACTATGCCACAACACTCCTCGGCTTTGTTTGAGCGTTGCTTTACATATAATTTAGTAAAATATATACTCTTAAGGACATATTGTTAGCCAAGCAAGTATATTTTACTACGTTTGTACATATATTTCAGAAATATTTTGTATTAAATTTTTTATTTCCTTTTTTCATTTTCATGTTAGCCAGGAAGGTTAAGAGTTAAAGAGTAGCTCTAAGCTAATCTTCGCCTTCCTGATGGAAGTCTTGTGAGAGCACACTTGTTAAATAAAGACATATTATTATTATTATTATTATTATTATTATGATGTTACCTAGGGTAAAGTGGGGCAAGTGCGATCCCTTTTTCGTATAGTTGACTCTTAGTTCATAACTGCGCGAATGTTATTCACATGACCTTATTCTTTTTAGGCTGTACGAATTACTTGGTCCTTAAGCTTAATTTATACTTCAGGGTAATGACGCACATCGGGCCATGCCTTACATGGGAGAATATGGCTGGTATGTGCAGGCAGTTTTATGATTATAATATTCTCTGACCTTGCAAAATATATCAAATCTGCAGTTAAGTAAATAGCCCGTAATGGGTGTTCTGGGTCAATATTTGTTACAAATGTGCGCTCAAAATAGTTCCGGAATAATTCCGCTTCAATCCAGCCGTTCTTCGTTGCAGCGTATGCAGTTCCCGGAAAAGCATGATTTTCGGCTGCCATCCACTCATCCCATACATTCTTACCTTTAAAATTAAAAACGATTAAGGGAGGAACTTTATAGCCATTTGCACTTGCTACCATGACCACAGTGGTATTTTCTCGACCAGGTCGACTGGTGGTCCTTGTGCATGCTGCACCTTTCTTGCCCACAATTTTTGTTTTGTCCATGTTGAATATTCGCTTGGGCTTTTCCTCTAGTCCCAATGTTTTTATTTGGTCACCCAACAACTTGAAATAGTCACTGACTACAAATGGGTTCATTACCTTTTTTCTTGCAAATTCTACAAGCTCAGGTTTCTTAATCGACAGACCGTGCCTCATTTTAAAATTCAGAAACCAGTCTTCCCCTGGCATACCATCTTTGAATTGGGATTTAATTTGGTTCCTTACAACAAACTGTTGGGTTATAGTTAACACTTCTTTGCGTGATAAGCCAAAGCTCCATGCTTCCATCGTCCGAAGACCGTCTGCCAATGTGTTCTCTTCTGTCGTAGGAATATCGATTCCTCGACCTTGCCCCGATCCTTTGCAACCACTTCTTCCAGATAAATGATCTCGCAACGTGGTCACGGCGATGTTATGAACCCGAGATGCTGCTTTGATTGTTATATTTTAGTTTTTAATATCAGCTAGTTTCCAGTGCTTGAGATGTGTACTGCGACCCCCTGGTTGTCTTCCTTTTGTAGTTTCGCACTATATCGCCTTTAAAATATAAAACTGTATTAAAAATAAGAACAATTACATGAAAGTATGTAATGTGTTGTAGTTCCTAAAAACGCACTTACCCCATGTGGAATAATGTTGGGGTAAGTGCGCCCCCATTAATATATTGTTAAGTAATCAAACAAAAGAAAGAATTTGTTTAGTAAATTTAAATTTGATACAGCAATAACAACAAATAGTGATAAAACATGTAAATATACTAAAATGAACCACTTCAAAAATTAACAGAAGTGCCAACACAACATTGTGCGGTTTGCATCGAATATTGGCGGGAGTTTTAAAATCATTTTCAAACAGGTTAATAGTTCTTAGAGACTTTTATCAGAAGCGAACGCACTTGCCTCGAATACGCACTTGCCCCACTTTACTCTATGGATTTTTCCGAAACAATTTGATTTATAAATAAAAATGGACAAACTATATTCAAACTTCAACCGACATCAAGACTTGTGTGAGATTCTTTGAAAAACGATTTTACCATTATTTAAAGTGAAGTGAAGGAACTCTGCTAGCTTTGTTTCATATTTTGTGTTGCATGCCATAGAAGGGCACAAATAAAGTATTAATTACATTATTAAAGACACAATACGGTAATAACTTATTACATTGAACGATTTTTGAGTTTTATGACAAATACATCAACGCTATGTTTAATATCTTTAAATTTTACTTTTTTATGTAAAAAGTTATGTATATGGGATATGTGCCGAAAATGACACACCTAAGGAAAAAATATAACTACCTAAAAAAATTAAATTGCAAGATTAAAACTGATACAGGAGGTACTTGAATGGGTTTACTAGAGGTTAAATAAACCTAGACAACAATATCAGTATTTTGAAAATCTGTTATATGTGATTATCATCTTAGCAACCATAGCTGAAAAGATGACGCATTAAGATAGAGTAAGAATACACGTCATTTTTGCATACACTTACATTTGTTTTCTAATTTTAAGGGAATAAAGTTGTAGTAAAATTCTTCATTCTCTATTAAACGTAACATAAAAACATAAATTATGTTAAAAGTATAATCTAAAAACAAACATTTATTAAAAATAGAAACTCTACACGTTAATAAACGAAACAAGAACATTGTCGGAGATTCTAGCTATTTAGTCACAATAGTCACAAATATAATTTTCAGGAGTGTTAACTCAGCTGCAATCTTTCTGTGCCCAGTTGCCACAAACAGTGCATCTGAACTACAGTTCCTTTGATTTCCCAAATTCACCACAAATGAGACATCGGTCATTTTCGGAAAATCTTGGTAGATCAATCTCAATCTCAATCTCAATCTCACTTAGTACCTTTCTCTTTACTCTCTGCACTATTGCTACCTGGCCTTTAATTTTTTTTTCTTTTCCTTTAGCTGCTTTTTCTCTTCTTTCTTACAAAACAATTTCTTTATGAGTGTAGATGTCAGTATTTCCGAACGCTGTTTCCTAATTGTTTTTATTACTTTTTTCCTTGGGCTTTGATTTTTAACTAATTAGAAAGAAAAGTTTGTAAATTCTTAGAATTCTGTTTCTGAATTACGGAAGTTGAAGGTTGGGGTGTTGTATTAGACATTCTTCGAGCAACGTTTCCCAATGTTGAATTAGCACAGATTTTGAGAAAAAACTATCCAACATTTCCTCTTCTGCCGTTTTCATCATCGTTACATTTCCATCAGGTTCAGTCACGGTTAGGTTTTCAGCTGCTGCAAAATCATCCTCGATAAATTTCAGAGGATTGAAGGGAAATATTCCAATTGTCCTAAATCCAGTAACCCCCTTTTCAATATTCCCTACTTGTGTGTTCGCCGAATTGACAATTTAATTTTAATTAATTAAATTTGTAGTGCACTTTTGATTTTATAAAAAGTTGCGAATGTCGTGCGAATACATTTTTCAATGGACCAAAGAAAGTTGCGATGTGTGGGGCAGAAGACTAACAATTATTATCGAGTTTTCTTTACAATATTCATATATTTCGATGGATATGTGACTACCATGATTATCCAGAATGACCAATACTGGATCATATGCTGTAGCTCGAACATTGGCTTGTAAATATTGCAACCATTTAAGAAATATTTCTTCATTACTGCACCCATTGCTAGAACAGCAGTACCTTGCGTTAGTTGGCCCGTTTTCAACCAATTCTTGAATAAACAAATAATGGTGGTATATAAGACCCAGTTGCACTCTTGGCGCATATTACAGTAACTCTTTTACCACGTTCTCCCGATGAAATAATGCCAAATTGTTAGATTCCTTTAGGCCCCAAACATTTTTCTGTTTCTTTCAGAACAGTAAAAATCTCAGTTTTATCCTCGTAATACATTCTACTAGGTGAAAAGTTGTATTTATTCATTACTTTCTGTATGTTGGAGAAAAATTGATCCACTTCAGTTTTGTTAAAAGCCGTTATTAGATTAATTCTTGTAGGTTCTGATTACCTAAAAGTGAAATATGAATATTTTCGAACTATAACTAACATGAGTTTAAGAGGCCTGCGACTGGCAAATGCTTATACTGTAGAAGGCAACTAGAGAAATTGTAAACAAATTTGTCGTCAATTGAAAAAATAGAGTGTACTACTCAATTACGAGTTCACAAACGAAGAGCGAAATATTTGACGTCGCTCATTCAATGTGTTTCCAAATTTTTATTAATTAATCTACTCCGCGATGTTTTGTAATAGTGTCCCGAAAATTGTTGGAAAAGTATAGTGTATTACCTAAATAAAGTAGTGATAGAAGTCATTTGGATGTGTAATAATTGCCGAGAATAAATTGTTCACTCTTCTACATCCCCTATAATTGACCGTTCTAAATATCCAGGTGTACTAAAATAAAAACTTATTTTTAGTACGTTTAAAAAACCATGTTTATACATGAGTGAGTTATCGGTGTGACCGGCTTTAGTTGCTTTTCGGTAAATAATATTTGGATACATCTATAATACTAATATTTATTTCTTTCAAAACAGCGGACTTTAGAAACAAAATGTACTTATTCTGCATACGTCTTTATACCTCATCCATAAATATGCGCATTATTTTCGCGGACATCCTGTATACAATTTTACTGTTTGTGACGGAGGTTCAAAAATAAATCAAACTGACATACATACTGAGCCTGGCTCTCCTGGCTTCGATGTTAGTTCTCTCTTATTGTATAAATGAACAAGTCAAGGAACCAATTCTATCAGCTCTGATCACTTCTGATAAGTCCTCATAATTTACTCATATATTCATTTCTCTTTTACTATGGTTCTCCTATCTTGTCTTCTACCTTGTTGTCCTTAGTAGCATTGAGCACTTTTATTCCTCTGGTCTTCTTCTTCTTCCTTCTGGTTGTTTTTTCTTATTGTTCTTCTAGTCCTGTGTCTGTTGTTATGATTCCCAGTTCTGGTCCATGTCCTCTTCTAATTTTTTTCTAGGCGATTCTTCTATAAGCCACTATCGTGTAGTTCATCAGTTTCAAGTTTAGATGGTTACTCAGTTTCTTGAACAGCTTCCTTTTTCTGTTCTTCACTATTTCTAGCAGTGGCGTGGCTGCTAATTCCTTGTATATTTAGTTGTTCTTTACATACCAAGTTGGGTTGAGTCTCATTCTTATTGAGATCTATCGTTACACATGGATACTTGACTCTTTCGGACCATCCGATGGTCGTCTCTCTTACTTCTATTTCCTCTTCTAGTGTGTGCTCCTTTGTGAAAAACACCGCTTGGTTCTTATCGGCGTTGTGTGCAATCTTCCAACTTAGGCACCATTCGTGGATGTTGTCCATGACTCTCTGTAGACCTATCAAACTATAAATTCTCTTAGTATTTATTGCTAGCTTGAAAACCGGGAAGAATAAAGGGTCAAATGAGATTTGTTCCTGCGTTTATAATCAATTGATAAATTACGAAACTGCATTCTGTGTCGAGTTATTCTGCGATGGGTTATTCTGCAACGATTAGATTATTGAGTTACTGGTTACTTAATAATGGCCCAGTGAATATAAATAAGTGTGTCTAGTTTTCCCTGTTGTGGGATATTCATACTTGCCACCGATAGGATCTTTGGCAACAAAAAGTAAAATAGTAAAGGCTGAGGAATATATCTGAGGAGCAAAGAACTTTTAAGAAAGTGGGAGGAGGTGACTACAAAGTAAAACAATGGAAAGAAGCAGCCCAAACTGTTCTGAAATTAACAAGTAGTTGGCACTTTAAAATCTCCCAATGCGAACGAATTTATATCAAAGAGTTCAATAATGTGCAGGGCAGAAATTAACTGAAACAGTGACTGTGATGTGTACCAAAGTATTGTAAAAAAGCATCTTACATAGCGCCTGAAGTGCTTTCCTAGGAATCTAAAGCAACCCTTCTAAAATAACTGATAACTGAATAAATTTTTGATCAGACTCTACGGATCGGACCGGATCAAAAATTATTATTTGATTTATTATAGGTATTTAATCACAGACCCTCAACCATCCAACAATTTTGCCGAATATAATAAACAAGGCGAATGTTCTGAGTACGAAAATCATGACTTGATAGTCTAAGCTTTTATATTTTTAATATACAAATTTTATTATGAATGATTCTAACTATTTTTTGAATTATATTTAAAATAATTTTATTGTCTATTGTTTATACGACTAGTACCTACATATGTGCTTAATTTGAATTTTATCTTAGTTTGAATAATATTCTAGCACATTACAAACACTTTAATCTATATTTACTTTGTAAACTTTAAAACAGAAATTGTTATATTATTGATTATTAATTAATTATCTACCAAAACACTGAGCAGTAGTAAAGGAAAGATCAGGTTCAGTTCCAAAAACCATCTTATTCAAAATTTTTCATTTAATTTCTATGGAAAAATATTACTAAAAGGATGAAATTTATAAATGTCTTCTTTTTCCTAGTGTTCTCATTGACTAATAAATTAACAAAACTTTTTTTTCAACTTTAGCAGCTTGTATCTCAGAAAGGAGCTCTAGACCCACCACTGTAAAAAACCAACGATGATAACTGCAAATATTTGTAAAACAGATTGAGATAATAAGATAATTCAAAAACTGAGAGACGTAATAGTCACCACAGATCGTCAGGATCGATTTCTGCGATTAGCAACCTTTCGAAGTCGGTTTATTACAAGCATTTTGTTACAACAAGAATTTTTACTACTCTGTTGATGGAATAGAATATTAGTCCATATAGATCCGCTACAGGGCCACTTCTAAACTCAGCTCATCGAAGGCAACGTCTTCAGTTTGCACACGACCATCGCAACTGGAATTACCATCAATGGGGCAATGTGCTCTTCAGTGATGAGTCTAGATTTTCCCTATTTAATGATGATCGCCGTAGAAGAGCTTATCGACGCATTGGAGAGCGATATTCCCAGTGCAATATTGTGTGAACAGTTGCCTACGGCGGTGGATCTGTTATGGTATGGGGTGGCATTAGCTTGGAGGCTCATACAGAGTTGGTAATTGTCCAAGAGGACCGATTGAATGCACATCGGTATATAACGGACATCTTAGGACAACACATGGTACCACACACTGTACCACACGTTGTACAAATGGTGCAAAATTATCTTCAAGCTGTTAGCATTTCAAGAATGGCCTGTCCAGCCAGAAGCTCCGATCTCAACCCTACAGAAACTTGATTTTGTGCCAAGGAGATGTCAACAGATACATCCTCGCAGTAAATTAAAATTTGCTCCGCCCTCATCAAACAAAAAACACTAAATCTCTTGTCAAAAGCATCCCTACATATCACATAAGCATAACTGAAACAAGGTAACATTGTATAATTGAAAAACATGACAGAGTGTTGCAATTACTGTAAAGTAAAAAAATTCTTAACAGGTAAAAACTAGATTGTACAGTACTTAAAAGCACTACAGTCATTAAACATTAGCCAAAGTATACTAGAAGATATCCATAAAATACCACTCAGGGAGCCTGTTGTGGTAAATAGACAGATTGGACTTCATAATATGCAATATTCTTCAAGAAAGTCAAGAATCATATGTTAAATATTATAAATCCCATAATCCTGTTTCCTTGATTAACATACAACTGATTCACCACCGTCTCTATAAGGGTCCAAGAAGATCGCAAAACCATCAGATTATAAAATTATTCTATAATTAAAACACTTATTTTAAAAAAATATTTATATTCATATGTGACCTAGAACTTACGTGTCTGCTTATACTGCAAGTGGAGTTTTGCGAATTTGATAAAATACTGATTGACAAACTTTGTCATTTTACACTTTGCACACTATACAGTGTGTACATAAAGTATGGAATACATTCATTTTAAACTAAACAAACAATTTTGAGGAAAAATCCTGAGACATGTCCTTTTTGATTTTAATTTAATGTATTTTTACATAACAATGAAATACACAAGGTAAACCTTTTGTGAGTTACGATGTCATCGACAATTTTTTTTAAATGGCACACTATATTTTTTTTTTTTTAGATTGAAAAGGTCAAGACGATTCTAAAAATATATCATACTTGTGTTCGGTAAGTTTCGGTAGTTTTGAAGATACGATCATTTTAAAATTAATCCGGCATACTTTTGGTTATCATTATTATAAAAACTTGTCAATGTAAAAAGTTGTGATAATAACTCACTAGCTACTCTTCAATACTCACTAATGACAGTGACTCTAGTGAAGTGTAGTACCAGTTTAGTTATTCTAAATTTGCTTATTGACACTTTAAAAATGCGTTTATCTATAAAACAAAGGATTGAAGTTCTTATGTTAATTGGTTGTGGCGATAAGATGCGAACTCAACAAGAGGTATGTGCTATGTTTAATAATAAATATACAGAACAACCTACAAGTCAGTCAACAGTAAGTAAAATTGAAAAAAAATTTAGGGAGTTTGTACCGTAGAAGATCTACCTAAATCAGGCCAGCACTTGCAGAGGATACTAAATTAAACGTTTTATTGGCTATGTAAGAAAATCCACAAAACAGCGTTCGGCAAGTGAGTGGATAGCATGATGTTTCTTTTACTTCTATTCATAAAGTATTAAAACATGAAAAGTGGCATCTCTTTAAGATGCACCTTATATAAAAACTATCAGATGACGACCCGGGTCGTAGAATGGGATTTAGTGAAATTTTGATGGATAAGAGGAGTAATGATCCACTTTTGGCAAAAAACGTTATTTTTTTCTGATGAAAGTCTGTGGTATCAACAAGATGGGGCGCGGCCACATTATACAACCACCGTTCGAACATATCTTGACGAAGTTTTCCCCAATAAGTGAATCGATTCACAAGGACCCATTGAGTGGCCACCAAGGTTACCGGATCTCATGCCAATAGATTTCAGGAATTTATTGATCCCTTAGGACACTTTCAAGCACAAGAAGGAAGACAATTCGAACACTTACTGTAATTTATTGTGTGGCAATTTATTGTTACTTTTGCATTATTTTGTTATTTTAATTTAATTAAACGTCTTCAAAAACACAGATTTTAAAATTATTGTATCTTCAAAACTATGAATTACAGAACACAAGTATGATATATTTTTGGAATCGTCTTGAAATTTGCTAAAAAAATAAAATATACAGGGTGTGCCATTTAAAAAATTGTCGATAACACCGTTATAAATGGTTTACCATGTATATTTCATTATGTAAAAATACATTAAATTAAAATCAAAAACCGACCTGTCTCAGGATTTTTCCTCAAAATTGTTTGTTTAACTTAAAATGAATTTATTCCATACTTTATGTACACACTTTATATTAAAAATATTCAAAGTAGGTACCGTTTTCTTCCAATACATTGTGACAAATAAAACAACAACTTCCATTTCATGTTTTCAATAAATTTCAATACTATTGCAGTACAAAGTTAAAGGGGTAAAGAAAATTTTTTTAAAAATTTGCCTACTAATTTAACAGTACACATGTACATAAACCAAAATTTTGATAAATTATGTCATTACAAGTGATAGAAATGTTCCGTTTTAAATAAATTACCTAATTTTACACAATAATATAGAACAGCATATTATACATTGCTGAAGTGATGATTACATTTAAATTGCATTTAGTTGGTAGCACATTGAACCCTTTGTCCTTGGCCATGCATTTCATCATCCTCATCATAGGCATTCCTTTGAGATCTCCTTCTAGCCTCAGTCTCAGGATCAAAGTCAACAAGAATTACCTCTTCTGCATTGTCCGGAATCATTGTTTCTTCCCGTGGAGGCAAGGCATTCTCTAAAGCAGGAACTACCTCTGGTGGAATAGTCTTTGGAAATTGGACCCAAAACTGAATAATAAGACGCCCTTTCTCAAATGGATTTTTATACTGCGGCATACCTTTAAAAAAATAAAAGTATAAAAAACAATCGGTAACAATCTGAATACTTGATAAACCAGAAGTTGTATTTGATTTATTGTACTAACCTTCATTCAAAATGGCTTTGTAATCACCGTGCTTGATTACTTCACCAGGAAGGGCAGTTATCACAAGTTCACGTTCATCTAAAGTATTTATAGTCTTCTGGAATCCACATAAAGCTTCAATTAACTGTATCTCCATACGCTTAAATAAATCGTTCACGTTATAACGCCTAAATACAGGATGCTCTTTTTCATCTAAGACAATAATTATGTCGCCAGGTTCTAAATCAGGTTCTTGGTCGCCTTCTCCATTGAACACGATTTTTTGACCATCTGTCATACCCTTATCAATATGTACTTCTAGTACCTTACGTTCACGTACAACCTTCTTTCCTTGGCATTGTTTGCATCGGTCTTTTGGATTAATTCGTTCGCCTTGTCCTCTACAATCGGGGCAGACAGTCTGAATTTGTTGAAGCATCCCTGTAAAAAAAACTTATATATTCTCTGCAGTGGATTAAATTAAAAAAAGTTTTAAACATCATTATTGACCCTTTAACATCTTTTACTGTCAGTAGTTTTCCTAAAACATGTAAAACTAGTTAATTGGTCCAAAGGTCATCAGTCAAAAAATTTCAAAATTCACGTAAAAGAGCGGTTCATGTTTTGAGGGTCTATTCCAACATTCCATGATAAAAGGAACTCAGCAATGTGCTGATATAGAAGGCGGAACATTGTTGTTCCACAGACAAGAAGCCTTTATCATTGCTTTAATGAAATAATCTAACTATTTAAGACTTTATAAGGAAAATACTTTTGTTCTATAGCCGGTTATGACTCGTAAACATTTCAAGAACCGGTGGGCCTTATTCTACAAAAAAAAAAGGTTGCCTCATTAGATATATCCAAAAAGCGCTTACAGAATAAAGTTATCTTTTTTTTACTACCTTATATTTTGAGAAGTTTAATAAAACGTTAAAACGTTATCGAATAGCTGATCAATACCAGTACTGAAGAGGAAGATTGAACTATTATGTATTGCATTTCACCCTTTTATTGGCCTTTTCTTATATTTTTAACATATACTTAAAATAAACGTTTCTTAATAAAACATAAATACAAACAATGTTTTTTGCCATATGGCATATTTTGTACAAATGAGGTTCATCATTTCATGGAATTAATTTGGTCTCCTACAATTATTTAAACAAACTGAAGACTATTTTTTAATTTCCTCAAAAATTTGGATTTTGACTGATGTTCTTTTTCTTTTGAGATATTCAAAAAAAGTGAATTCAATAATAGTAACTTAGTAGTTATGGTCAATAAAAATTACTGTAGTTTCTACAAAATATGTGACTAGATATTGAATACGTTAATAACAAATGAACAAATTTAAAAATCTAAAAAATATATGTATTTGTTATTTACAATGTGCTAGCAGGTTAAAGTTAACATCAAATGTGGGGGACTCAATTGGAGGGATTTGGTAATATTAATTAGACAGAATAATGTTCCTAAAACAGTTCCCTTTAAGACCTATTTTTAATGATATTGAAGATGTATGATTTTCCTCTTAAATTGACACGATTCTAAAATGTGGTTTTTACTATGAAATCTCCTTCTAACAGAGCAAAAAATTGGTGTTGGCTCTAAATAAATACACAATTATAACTTAAAACTTTGAAAGTATTTAAAAATGACATTAGTTAAATAAAGCATAATGTTGGAAAGACAGTTGTCACAATGTAATTATACTCTACTGTATTATTTGGAAATGTGTCTTAAAATAAATATGAATATTAAATCGTCAAAAGTACTCATATAAATATAAGACAAGAATAAAAAACAGAACGGACACAAATGTTACAATAAAACCAAATTAGAAAAATATTTGTCAAAGTACATATTTATTGTTGGTTTATTACGTTTTCAGAAAATTAAAACCAAAAATGTATTTTTCTGTTCCTTAAGAGCAATATACAAGAAGCATTATAATTGGAAAAGTAATAGTTAAATGATTATCTCTTGATGATTTAACCATATGAATCAAATACATAAATATTTTAGCAATTGGTAACAGAAAATATGAAACTGAAATGAAACAATTTAAAAATATAATCAAATTTATGATAAACATTCAATATTATGTTACATTGCTTGCCTTGCCCTAGCAAAGGTATTAAGGCATAGAGGCAAAAGTTAAAAAATTTAATGGTAAAAATAGAATCACTTCTTCACATCAATGAATGTAATGTATATAATTGAAAGACATACCTAGTCCAAGTTGTTGAACCTGTACATGCATTCCAGTTCCTCTGCAAGTTGGACATTGTTCTACTGCTCCTTTTTTGCCGCCCCTACCTTCACATTTATCACAAATTACATTTTTTTGTAATGCCAACTTTCGAACTGCTCCTTTGTATAGTTCCTCCAGTGTAACGGTAAGCTGATGGACAACATCTTTACCTCTTCGTTCTCTTCGACCCCTTCGTCCTCCACCAAATCCGCCGCTAAAGAACATATCGAATAAGTCCATTGGACTTGAGAAGCCTCCGCCGCCACCTCCTTCTTTAAGGGCCTGTTCACCTCCCGTATCATAAATTCTCTTTTTTTCGGGATCCGAGAGGACTTCATAAGCTTGTGATATTTGCTTAAATTTTTCACCTTCATTAGGATTCTTATCTGGATGGTATTTTAAAGCCAACTTCCTATAAGCCTTCTTTAAGTCGTCTTGCGAACAACCTGGTTTAACTCCCAAAATATCGTAATACTTTGTTTCCTTTACCATGCTTGCGTTTGACTAACGGTAATGTATTCTAAAATATAGGAATAATCTTCCTTCTATCAAAAATCTATTGTTCCTTAATGGGTACGTAACGAATAATGATACTTAGAACACTAAATTCTAATCAAACTTAATGCAGGAATGATTCTGGAATATTCTTGAAAACCTCGAAAATCACCAACCTCGTTGGTAAAATCGAAGAAACGAAAAGGACGAAATATCAAATAGAACGAGACAAAAATTTTCTAGAATCTACGATAAACGTCATTACCTGTCAACGTCATAATTCGATTCATGCATCAACAATCGATTCTGTTTTTTGAACTATCCACGACATTCCTTTTCATGAACAGAGAATCGTTTGGGGCAACAAAATTACAACAGCTTAGAAGCGCCACATATATTTTGTAAATAATAGCTCTAGAAATTAAACGAATTTATAAAAAAAGGTACGTACGCCCTGGTTACTGAGGGTCCAAGTAGAAAATAAAGAAAAAGATGATCGTAATAATAAAAAACAATAACAGAGGGAAACGAAGAGTATTTTTTTAACCACCTCATTTCTTTGAAATTTTAAATGTTGTGATTTCCATATATCCAATTCAAAATTTCAGATTACTGATCCATAAACTAAAAATAATTCAATAATCAATTAAATCTTCATAATAAATAAATAATGGCCTGGCACATAAAGTATATCTAGCCCCTACTAACACTGAATATAAATTTATGAAAACAATTTTCAATATTAAGTTAATTTTATTTAAATAACGATTTTTACAGAAACTCTAATCAAATTTCATTATTTTAATATTAATGACATTTGTAGCTTTTATTTATCCTATAGAGGTTGATCCCACACACAAAAAAAATTAAAGGTTAAAAAATGATGTGGAGGTGGATCGGAAGACGAGGTTTTAAAGAGTGGCCAGCAAAGTCGCCGGATCTACCACCTCTAGACTTTTTCCTGTGGCGTTATATAATATCAAAAGTCTATGTCAATAGACCACAAAGCTTACAGGACTTGAAAGATAGAATTAGGTATGAAATCTAATTACTTCAGAAATCATTTTCAATGTACTTGATGAATGTGTCCGTAGATTTATATATTGTCAAGAAACTGATGGATGGTATTAAGAACATTTAATTTAAAATAAATTTTACGCTAAAGTTTTTTACTTTAAGGTGCATTATTAATTAAAACATTAATTGTAAGTTGGTTGAATTTAAATAAAATATTTTTTTCCCACACTGTACAAAATAATTTAGTTAAAAATATAATGACGTTAACTAGAGAATTAAAATCTCTTTCAAATGAGGTATCACATGACATCGATTTCTATTAAAAAAATTAACAATTACGTCACTATACCAACACTGGTGACGTCATCCCTACTCTATGTAAATTAGAACATAGGTATATTACAACAAAAATCGACCTATTTCGGGATTTTCCTAATAATTAAACGGTTTTCGAAATAATGTTTTTATTCCATAATTTAGCCGTTCACAGTATATTGAACCCTTAATTTAATTATGAATTTTTAACACCAAAATTTACCGTTTACTAAAACACACCATTTTAACTACAATTTTTTTTTCACAAATCATTGCATTCACTTTCAATAAATAAGACAAAATTTATGCATAGATAGGATCAAATTGCTCCTGAAATCCTTTAATTATATTTTCTGCGTCATCTAATTGTTCTACGAGTTGTTTGACTTCTTGGCGTTTATTTTCATATGCCTCTGAAATATGTTGGAGCGCCAATTCAGTGTCTACTGATACTCTTTTAGCTCTGTTTGCTTCATTCATTTCCTCAATAATATCTTTTTTTAACTGAATTTTATCGTTTTCTAAATCTGAGACTGCTTTTTTTAGTTGGTCTTTTTCATCTTCTAAGGTAAAACATTTTTTGGCGGCTGTTTTCGCTTCCTCTAAAGCTTCATTCAATTGATTTTTATAATTTTCCAAATCTTCAATTAACTGCTCATTTTCATATTTCAGTTTGGAGTTTTCCACCTCTAAATCAGTTAATAGTTGTTTCATATCGATTATTTTTTCCCTTAAAATATACTTTTCATCATCTTCTCGCAATTTTCTTATTGTTTCGCTGGAATCATCATTTTTCTTTTCTTCTTCCTCTATTTTTTTAGTTAAAGAAACAATTAGATTTGCAGTGTGATTTTCCTGTTGCTTAATTTCGAAAGTTTCGTTTTTCTTAATTTTTTCCAAAAGGTGTCCTAATTCTCTAACAGTTTCAAAAAGTTCCTTTTTTTCTTTGGTTTCTTGAACAATATCAGACTGTTTGGTTGGACCGGAGTACCTAACATACTTGAGTTTCTTTTTTAACGTTTCATTTAGCGCGAATAAATGTTGCTTTTCCTTTTTTAAATTTTCAATAAATTCAGGACTAGCTGTTGAATTTTTTATTTCTTCCAATTGCCTTGTTAGTTTTGCTACATCCTCTTGCAATTTTTCATTTTCGTTATAAAGATATGATTGATTGTGCAAAAGTTGCCGATTAACTGGATCAGAACTGTCACTAGAAATTACATATTTACTTCGTTGGTCCACCATAATTTACTAAAAATTTTCATTAATGACGGATATACAAATATTACAATCTAATTTTGAGTAATTTTTCACAATTTATTACTAAGGAAACATTGTGCTGCTACATGTCAACGAAACGAAACAGATGTCATAACATTGATTGCAAATTACTAACTAAATATTTCATGCTAATAAAGTTTGATGACAATATTTTGCTCTACAAGTTGCACTTTTTCTGCTAAATTATTCAGGTACAGGTCATCAAATGTATACAAAACGAAACATTGAATAGGGATACACTGAAGATTGACCAATATACAGGATGGTTGTAACTTATAATAAAGATAAATAAATTGTATTTCTTTAATACATTAAACAAACAAATTATTAAAATATAAAAATATGTGCAACAATAATACATTTTTATGTGTGGTATAAAATAACATCTAAAAAGCATGATTTTTCTATTTTATTTGCTCATAGTGAAGTAGTAGTAATTTTAATAGTAGCTATAAAATAATTTTCTTAGGCACAAATTTGAACTTCACTCATATCAACTTCATGGTTTCCATAGATTTGATACTCATATTCCAGTTTTTGACTTTCTACTTTTTTTACTAGTTCCACTTCCTCTTCAGTTGCCTCGCCGCCCCAACTACCAATACACACTTTCTTTAAGCTCGGAAAAGAGGAAAAGTCTAAATTTAAGGAGGTAGCTACATCAAAACCAATAGCTTCTAGTTTTGGCAGTTTTTGAAATTCTTCATAATTTATTTGTGTACTTGTTTTATTTCCAAACAAATCAAGCCATTTTAAATTCTGCATTTTCAATATAGTTTTGTAATTAAACTCGCCAATATTATTTTCACTAATAAACAAGTTTGGTAATTGTTGGGCATCATTGTGAAAGTCATCTAATGATTCAATATTACATTGTTTAATAAAAAGATACTCCAATGAACGCAAATTTGAAAGTATATTTCCGCTAAATTTATTAAAATGGCATTTCTCGAATGTTAACATGTCCAAATCTTTTAAATGAGATAAACAGTCGGTATCGGGTATAGATAAACCCTCAATAAATAAATGTTTCACTGTACAACCTTCAAATATTTCTTTACAGATAGAAACTTTAGATTTCCTAAAATCTAATGCCCTTAACTTTGCTAAGTTTTCAAATGCTTTTGGTAATATCTCTAAAGTAGAATCAGTAATGTTTAAATAATCCAATTTTGGTAACAAAGATAATGACCTTGAGTCAAGAGTTCCTGAAAAATAATATAGAAATAAGATACATAATTGGAAGAAAGAATAATTTTTTATCCATAGTAAAGTAGTTATCCAATAAAATGAAACTAGTTGCTATAGTGACCAATATAAATAATTAAAATTACCTGTGCAATGTCTCAAGTCTAGCCAAGTAGTAGTTTCATCCTTTTCCTCTCTTCCAAATATTTTGAGTACTTCCCCAATTTTAAAATTATATTCTTCACAATGAATATGACGACTAGAGGCTCCACAGTACATATTAGGTTCCATCTTAGTTTTAATATTAAAGACAATTTTTTTAATTATTAGAGAAACTATTTAATTGTATATAAATAAACATATCATTAAAACTAAAAAAGAGGACTCTTCTTCTTTCTTCATTGGTTAAATTAAAGCTACTTTTGATTCATCACTTTTAACCTACTGCAACAATTCATGAACTCGAGCGTATCTTACAATAAAGGTATAACTTAGAAAATACGTAGAAAATATTAACAAAATTCAAGAGTTTGTTTCTTTATTTTCTTTAAATATTAAATCGTTAGAAAAAATGTCTTTCTTGTTGAAAGCCTGAAAAAATAAAAATAGTTAATATAAACTATGTCAAAATATACATGGTACTTGGTAAGTAACTCGTAACAGTTGAGCCCATATAAAAGCAAAGAAGAAGAATGTCAATTGTCATATTGTTGTGTGGGTAATTTGGGTAATTATAAAATAACTTAGTTTTTTAAAATGATGAATCTCCAATCGACCTACGCACGGCAGGGGCAGTTCCTGTTCGAAATGAGGAAGGTAATTCAATTTTTGGTAAATAAATAAAGATTATATTCAACATCTATTTTAGGTGAAATATCTATGCAAAAAGTAAAAGTGCACAGATAGATTTCTGGAAAAAGACCAGATTATGCCCAAGATGCACATTCCGACAGTGATACTGGAGAAGACGATTTCAATGAAAGGAGAACGCATTTAACTATTCCAGCCTCTCCTGAACCAATCAGAGAAGATGATCAACTGAATGACCCTCCAATAAGAAGATTGAAAATTGCTGAGACAAATACTGAGCTTCAACCTGAAAGGCGAAGACATGTTCTACAGCCTGTAGGTATTGGCATCTTCTGATGATGAAGAGGAAGAAGAAAAAAATAAATGAAAAAGTTAACAAAACCGACTATATTGAAGTATTGTATGATAAGTTTGCAGGTAAAGATGCTTTTATCGATATAATTTTACTCCTTTATTCTATTATCTAATATCTATTTGTTCTTTAAATCCTGTTATTACATAATTTTATAATAGAAAGCCAATTCCATATAATCATTTTAATACCAAAAAATTGGATGATTATATCACAGATGCCTAGAAGCAGGGCCGGTATAAAAAATCCTTAATGTAAGTTTAAATAAATTAACAGCTTATCTGCCGAGCTCACCGGCAGCGGATGCCGATCACATCAATATTCTTTTACCTACATTAAATTCATCTTTAATAAAATGTATAATATAGTTAATACAAAAAATCCCAAACATATTTCAGCACCAAAGACGGATGTTAAAATATTTGTCGTCAGTTAACCTGTTAATAATGCTGGTGTAAACATTAATTATGAAGATTTAAAATGGATTATAGTTTATTTTCTTAACTAATGAATTACAGAGATGATCAACTATTGTATTGTAAACACATAAACTTGTATATAAATCATTTTATGGGATTTTTTCGATAATTAGGTATATCTTCAACATGTACAACGCTTCCATTTCAAAACCAGCCAGTCAAAGTAACTTTGATTATAGGTAAATATAAGAAAAAGAAAACATTTTATATCAAGCATATTTTCCTAAGATATCGTCAACTGCCATACGTCACTTAACCAATACAATTTAAATAGGGAAGTATTAAATATGATAAATCATTGAAAAGAGTGACACTTCATTTGAAAGGTAATTTTACAAATAATTTATTACATAGCCTAAATTTATTATTTTAGTTAATTGTGGTTAAATTGATTTAATCTTAACTTTAATGCTACGCTTATGCTTATTTATTTCAATTATGTTTTATGTTATGCATTGAATTATTAATAAAATTGGCTTTTAAATGAAGTGTCACATTTTTTAATGCTAACAGTTTTTGTTCACGCAAGAGATCGTTAAAGTCAAAAAAGTAAAACAAAAAAAGTCGTATTGTTGAATTACTCATAAAGTTACTTTTTCAATGATGTATCATACTTAGTAAGTACTTTCCCTATTTAAATTGTATGATAATTGAAGGTATGTTAGAAATCGCGGATTTTCATCATTATTATAATGATCATTTTGCCTACAAAAATCAATAAAACAGCTGTACAAGTATACCGCTGAATAAAACATTAAACGCACTTTTAAATGAGATATCAATCGATTTCTGCGCTAGAGTTTACATTTGGAATGTTACTTTATAATCAAAATCAAAAATATAAATGTTTGTGTAATAGGTACTTATAACTGAGAACATATTTTTTTATTAAGAGAGAATAAAAGGAGACGATTTAATTAAGGAAAAAAAAGTTATGAACTTAACCCTTCGCTAGAACGGAACTATACAAATAAGTAAGTAAATGCAGTAATAATATTACTAGACCAAAGACCGGATCTGGTAAGTAGAAACGTCACTTATAAATTTAAAACAAAAAATATCTAATGAGAACCATGACTTTGTATGTAGCTACTGGGAATGAATTTAAGACGATTTAATTTCATTATAAGGTATAATAGTTGCACAGTCAGCCACATTTTTTACTTATTGCATTCTGAAACAAATGAATCACACTTCGAATTTATTATACCAACCGACAATTTTGGCAATCTGACAATAGTCTCTCAAGTCATTATGTGATAACATCCATATCTGCGCAGAAACCAAACTTTTGCTCATTGGTTGTTTAAAGAACGGTAATAATCATACGTACCGTTTGGCTACTAGAACAGCTACGAAATCAATCAACCAAGAACAAAGGGAACTGATGACTACATGAAAGAAACTACTAAATGCATGCTAGAGTTGCTAGAAAAAGACTGAATGAGGACAAGTATCATGATATGATGAGCACACACTAGAAATGCAGATCAAAACATGAAGAGCACTCAGAAGAAAAGAAAGCAATTTAGAGAAAAGTGAAGTCGCAATCCTGAAAATAAATGGTAAGCTCCTAGTACCCACACATGAGTTGGAAAAACCAGGGTTTAAGAAAACGGACTGAGGACAGATCGGAAGCGACCTGGGTTTGGTGGAGAGGGTTCTCCGGCTTTTATTCGAATACCATAGAGCGAATGAATAGAAGGCAGGAGACCTGAATGTTTTTAAGTGTGCTTACATAACATTGGCTTTCTATTTATTTCTGTGGTGTAACGTATTTAATTAATAATGTAAAAATACTTGCTATTTTCTAGTGATGAAATGTAAATTGGATAGTAAGTACATATACATGTATTTTTTTAGAAAGTTATATATATAAAGGTATATTATGTAGTTACACTACTTTATGCATATTTCAAGTGTAATTTAAAATAATTAAAAATAATAAATACCTATCGTCTTAGAGGATAAGGCTACCGGTCAAAATATAGCTAAATTATGGATACCTAATTTGTAGAAAAATAACCTATTTTGATTGAAATTTTGAATAGGTTATTATTTATAAAGGTTAAACACGTCATAATATATTTTTTATTTATTTGTTGCCCCCAAAAAAATGTTGCTATTGTCAAGTACATAACTCTCTTGAAAAATTATTGTTTAATATACAGGTTAATATTTCTGTATCTACACGAATCCATGCGAGCATGAGAGAACGCATTATGAACAAGCGAGAATGAATTACAATTTGCTCTATAATATATTGTAGTGGACAAATCAGAGATGGCAACAAGGTTCCAGTAAATTAGATACTAACGTTCAGGCATTTATGATTGTGATTATTTCTATTCTTTTACTTCTTTAGATTTCTGCTTATAAGGTATATGAAATTTATTACAGAATCTGTATAAATTCATTCTGATAGTTGTACACTTTGTAAAAAAAAACCAAACTACACAATAACTGTATCAATATTTTTTTGTAAAATAGTGAAAAACGACAGTTTATATGAAACTCCTCCCTTTTTTGGTAATGAGTTCTCTCATAAAAAGAGCAATAAGTAAATTTACCCAAGGCGGTCACCAAAGGACCCCGGCCACAGCTTATGAAAAAGTGGTCCCGGTCAAATGAACTGAAATTTTGGGAATAAGTAGATCTCGATGAGTAGAGAAAAAGTGTCCATGGCACCAACCTCCGGGGATGCCCCGTTTTTGAGATATCAGCGTTTCAAAACTCAAAATTCAGCTCTGGCATATAGGTTAGGTCGATTGTTTATCAATGAAAACATTCCTTTTTAGGGTTTCCCAAGCCGGTTTTTGCCCAAAAAAGCTTTGGAGATATTTGCAAGCATCGTAAAAACATTATGAGACACGATCCCGCCCCTGAACCCGCAGAATTCGCCCCAATTGTGGGGGATTTCGGTTCGCTGTCGGTATGAAAGGAGACACCTGTTTTTCTTCTCTCAAATATACTAGTTACGAAGTTTGGTGACTTAGGTGTCCATTTACAGGACAAATAACATCCCCTGACTTCCACAGAATGCCCGAAAGGGGCCTGAGGGGCGAAAAATGAAATACATTGAATAGGGTCTGGACTAACACAAACTGGGACCGGAGATCCTTTCGGATAAAGATTTCTGGTTTGCATTAAGTGGACCTTAACATCCAAAGGTGGCCAAATGGACACCCAAGGTTCAGAAATGCCTGGTTTGATCCGAGTTCGTGTCTATTCGCGGTTCAGGAATGCGATGAAACATCAGCTTTTCATTGCTTATAGAATTGAGGATGATGAAAACGAAGAAGCACATGGACAAGATGGAGAGGAAATAGAACAGGGGGTTATTTTCGGATATTATTGTACATGCAGGTCTGGGGCCAGGACCTTAGGATGTTGTGCGCATGTTGCTAGCGTCTTATGGTTCCTGGGTTATGCCCGACATCAAGCACGAATAAGATTCCTAAGTGCTGCCTTGTTGGATAATATTATGGATGCAGGACATCGACCTCGTCAGAGAAATATTCAGGAATTGGAAATAATTGACGAAGGGCAAGATGCCAGATGATATTTTCGTGACTAAACTAATCGTTCAATAAAAAAAATAATGCTTTGACCTTGTTTCCCAATTTTTGTTGTGTTCATTGACTCATTTCAGAACTAAACCGGTGAGGTATCTCCCATACACTCTGTCAGGGTTAGTCCAGACCCTATTCAATGTATTTCATTTTTCGCCCCTCAGGCCCCTTTCGGGCATTCTGTGGAATTCAGGGGATGTTATTTGTCCTGTAAATGGACACCTAAGTCACCAAACTTCGTAACTAGTATATTTGAGAGAAGAAAAACAGGTGTCTCCTTTCATACTGACAGCCAACCAAAATCCCCCACAATTGGGGCGAATTCTGCGGGTTCAGGGGCGGGATCGTGTCTCATAATGTTTTTACGATGCTTGCAGATATCTCCAAAGCTTTTTTGGGCAAAAACCGGCTTGGTAGACCCTAAAAAGGAATGTTTTCATTGATAAACAATCGACCTAACCTATATGCCAGAGCTGAATTTTGAGTTTTGAAACGCTGATATCTCAAAAACGGGGCATCCCCGGAGGTTGGTGCCATGGAGACTTTTTCTCTACTCATCGAGATCTACTTATTCCCAAAATTTCAGTTCATTTGACCGGGACCACTTTTTCATAAGCTGTGGCCGGGGTCCATTACATTTTTTAGATTTGATGAAAGATTAACTGAAGTAACTGAGGAATTTTATAAAATTAGACCACATTCAATGCATTGTACTCAATGCACTGTTCTCCAATTTTTTAACATTAACTGTGAAAAAAGTTTGTCACGATTTTATAAATACGAGGGTGGAATGATTAATTTCCGCCCTGACTCATAGTGGGCTGTGATTTTGATCATTTTTGTTTATTGTCAGACACCATTAATTTTTCTGTGAGATATTAAAGTTTGTGTGACAGTCTGGTATTGTTTTACTAATCAAATTTTAAGTTTTTTGAATAATGGAGACGCTCAAAGTAAGAGCTGTTATACTTTATAACCTAATTATAAGTCTAAAAAATAACACAAACAATGCTGTCTTCTCAAAAAATATTTTTCCGTTATTTTTTAAGGAGGTGCTTCAATTTAGATTTTGTAAAGATTGCGCCATCTCGTGGATTTAATTAACCACACGAATACTGCTTTTCTTAAAAAAAAAAATAAGGCCCCCCAAAATGATAGTATTTTTAATTGAGCCGTATTCTTAATTTTTATCGTTGCCGAAATCCCAAAATGCCAAAATTTACTCGGTTACATTCATTTTTAACATTAAGTTTATAATCTTTTGTAGTATCAAAACCAACAAGACTTTCTAGAAAATATTTCAGTGATTCTGTACTATATGTAGGTACAACTTGTAAATCTAACTTGGAAAATGTACCCCTAGTAGATTTGACGAATAGAAGCGAAAACTTGGAAACTCTGCAACAATATACAGATTCTAAACAGTTAAATACCATTTTCTTTCCCAAGGGAGATTTCCACAGATATCTTAAATCAGGAAAATCCCTTATAAATTCACCTATTATTAAAAAAATTGAACCAAAGAAAAGTTACAGTACGTCTGCAATAGAGTGTAAGCAGAAACTATCAGTTTTGAATATTCTCCCGCAATTTTTGAGTTGTGAAGACACTAATTATGATTTTGATGTTTCAAAAATGATTGAACTAACAGAGAGTGATCACGAGGTGATTCAATGGATTTTATACGAAGAAAATGAAAATATGGATCTAGACGTCACTTTGATGCCTTCTAATTCTGACCAAAATTATTTTTTAAACACCGATTTGTCCTTAGAAGCAATTTTAAAGGTTTATGACGTTTCTTCAAGCGATAGTATTTGAATTTTTCACATACTTTAACAAAATTTGTTTTATAGATTTAATAAAAGAATTTTAATCAAACTAAAAATGTTTTATTTAAGAAAATAGTTGTACTTATATAAAATTATGAATATAAAATTTTGTAGGTAAATAACTTCACTTAAATATATTTGGCTCTTCATTAGGGCTTCAATACCAGCTTTGCGCTTATTTTTTAACATCACATTAAGTTCAGAAATAATTGGGGGATTTTGAATTACATAAACGGAGCTTTTAGAAGATCTTCGAGTTATAGTGTGTTAGAATGAACCATATTCCTTAGAGATTAAATAATTTTTTGTGTAATACAGGAAAACAAATTAAAACGTCCTATAATATTCTTTAGGTCATGCTTTATACAAATCTGACCTCATCAGCAGAAAAATGACCAAAAAATGTTCATACTTTAAGCAAATATAATCTAGACATTTTTTACAATAATAGTAGCTGTTTTATTAGTATAAGGCACAACTATGAAATTGCAACTGTTACATAAGCAGAAACCAAACTGTCTTTTTTATCTTTGTAGATTTGTCACGACAATGGTGTAACACGAAGATTTATGCCGAAGTCATATTTTTATTTATTTGTTTGACATTTAAGGTTGTGTATTTGCAATCGTTTATTTTTTTGAATATTTCCGATTTTTTATTACTTTAAGGAGTTCGTTAGGTTATAAATAAGCAGTGTGTGTTTTGTTTAATTTAAAATCATGCATCCAAAAATACTTATTGATCTAAAAGGAAAGTTTACTGATTTCAAGCTCGTTATTTAGTCTGTAGATAATCATTGAATTGATACCCCCGATATTTAACATGCACATGCAGTCGGAGGCCATATTCTAGAATTACGTGAAGTATTAAAATGAGCACTCGTGCCTCCACTATATTAATTATGCCTTTATAAACCATGTGTTTTTTGCCTTCACTTGAGCTGTCTATTGTGTATCTGGTGCATTGTAGAAAGAAAAATCACAATTTTACCTTTTTTTATAACACAAGTGTAGAATATCCTTGGAAACAAAATTAACTGGTATGTAATTCTCTTTGCCATTTGTGACAAGAAAACGGAGTAGTATATCGGGTTCGTTATTTTCATTGCCACGACTATGAAAAATGAATCAATTGTCAATAGTTATACTCCTTTTCGTTTTGTATATTACGTCATCCAGTTTATTTTATTACTCAGGGAGAATTCATGAGACGATTGCCTATTTGCATAAATTTCAAAGTTGAAAGTCTAGTTCGTTTGTGCATCAACCAAAGCAATAAACTTGATACACTATTACTTTGGCACATAATTATGAAAAGGGGTATCGTCCACAAAAGTTCTACATCTATTATCTATTAATATAAGTAGTGAAAACCATTTATTTAGGAACTAAATACGATGGTAGAGCATAAAAACACCAATAACAAATGTTAACTATCACTTTAGTATCGCACTAGTCAATGAAAAAGCACTATTTTTGTGAGGCAAATTTTGATTTACAGGCACTCTAGGTACAAAATGTGAAGTGAAAAAATTAAAATTTTCCTCTATGTCAGAATCGTTAACAGTTTTAGGGAAAGACTTACTGCAAAATTTTTAGTTGAAGTTTCTGTAGCAATTTCTCTTGTATTGCTAGGACTTTTATCAAATATAAAATCGTTCTCATGATTTATTTGTGAGTCATCACTGCTCACCTTATCATATTTTGCTTTTATTTGTTTAAGTGTATCTAATATCCTTTCTAAATTTAATGAATTTTTCTGTCAATATATTTGTATCAGCTACTTCAGAACCTTCTAAAATATTTATTATTATATCTTTATTGATTTATATTTTTACTACTCTCACTTTGTGTTTTATTAGAAACTATGTTAATGTTTTTATTAACTAAATCATCACTTTGTTTACCTATTAAAAGACTCGAATCTATCCTACTTAATTCAGTAATTGTATGGCCTTTTTTAGAATGAGGGAACGTTTTGTTTGATAATGTATCTGTGTTTTGTTCAACGTAATTTAAGGCTCTATTACTGTTTCCTGTATCTTTACATATATTCATAGGATCATTGATTATGTTTATACTGTTTGGCTATTTCCACCTTTGATTTGTTTCCAGGTTGTTTTCTTTGCCTCTAATTATATTATTTTTTGGTGCAATTTTACTGATAAATTGGTCCAGATTGTTAAATTTTTTATGCTCTTTTTCATGTTTTGATGTTTTCAAAAAAATTGAATAGTTCATTATAACTTTTCTTAGATATATCTATCACCCTCACAAGGTGTATATTTACATTTTCTTCAAATAAACTATCTAAAGAAGGATTGTGTTGTTTTCCATTTTCTTTTATCTTCTTAAGATGAACTAAAACTTCTTTCTTTTTGTCATGATCCTTACATATTCTAACACTTTGTATTTCATTATCCGATGTTGATAATTGTACATTTTTAGTTAAAACTTTTTTTTTTAGTTTTTCTATTTACATCACATTAATCAAAGGTTTTTTCTGGGGCAAAAAGTAAATTTTTAGTTAATACTCTTTTTTAAAATTATGAAAATAGTACTTTTAGAGTAATCCAAATTTTCTTAGTGAAAAAAATTAAACATAATTAAGCAATTTTTAATTCACAAACCAGTAGATTTTTTATTTATGCTGTTACCTTACGATCTTTTCCAGTAAATCATCCAGTTGATTAACATCGGTATTTGTCTCATTTTTATTAATTTCAAATTTGTGTGAAATGTTTGAAAACATGAAATCAACAACATAGGTCTTACAATCTTACAAAATTATTTGAAAATATAGCTTTTACCACATTTTCTTCTATTTTAAATTTAGAAAATTTGACTATATTGAATGAAGCCTTCTATGTACTTGAGTCTGATTCTTACTTTACTCAAATCTTATATGTGGCAACGTTGTCAAACAGTCAAATAGTAAGTTAGGACATAGTGTTAAGAAGGTAATATTGTAAGGTATTTTAAAAAATTGATAGTTTAAATGAATATTTAGATTAATTGCAATATGTTTGTAATTCCTGGCTACCAGCACGTTAAACACAAGGCTTACTTTTATTTATGTCAAAAGTCATATTATGAGATATTCTTTCCTCTGATATAACTGTAAAGTATAAATGTAATGTGTACATATTAAAAATACTTCTTTATAGCATAGATACAGATGTAACTAAACTTATTTGTATTATATAAATTATTTCTATTACTGTTTATGTGGAATTTGAAAAAATCATTGTATATAATTTAAAAAATGGATTCTGATGAATCTGAAGATGAACTCTACCCTATTGAAACGGTATGCAACTTTATAATAATGTGGTAATGTGGTAATTTAAAATTGGGTTTGTTTTCAAGATCTATCCAAACAGGGGTGGAGAGGCGTTTATTTACAATGATCCCTTATTAGTTACTGGTGTGTTAAGAGCTATTGTCACAGAAGATCTTGAAAAAATTAAAGAATTGGTTTCAGCAGGTCACTCTTTAAATATAAACGATAATAATGGAAATACTCCTCTACATGTGGCTGTTATTAAAAATAAGTAAGCTAGCTTTTTGTAGGGAAATATTAAAAAAATAAAACGACATTAATTTTATTTGATTATTCAGAAAGTTTATGTGAGAATTTACAATATGGAGGATGATACAGAATTATTTACAGTAAATGCTAAAGCTTATAGTACATTAAAAAGTAATACTTTTTTTAAATACCTTTTTTCTAAAACTTTATGAAATAGGAGATACACCCTAAAAAGGGATGAAAAGAAATCTTTATTTATCAAATTATCTACCAGATACTTTTAAATAATGAGTTCAATGTGGGGTAATAAATGGGGATTGTTGCCTCATATATTTTTAATTTTAATTTTTTTAATTGTAAAAGTAGTTCATCAGACTATTCCAAGCAAAAAAGTGTTCTTCCTACATTGTAATAAATATTACCATTTTTAAATTAATTGAACTACAAAATATATTTGCATTTTGTTATAATAAACATTTACAGACGTATTGTAAACTATTCAAATTCTGATGTAACAGACATAATTTTAGTGTTAGAAGAATGTTCGAAATGTAGCTGCTGTTGTAAGGCTGTAGGGAGAAATATTCCAATGCCATAAAACTTTAAGTACTGAGGCAAAACTCTCCAGAAATGAAATACATATATTGGTAGTCATAGAAGAGCAATAACTTTTTACAATGAACAAATACTACATTCAGTAATAAACGATCCCATGATAAGTACTAGTAAATTGGCGTTTACAATGAATGTTTCTCAGTACCTTAAGAGTATTGCATGAACAGCAATTGCATCCTTACCACTATCGGCAATTACAGGGAATTACTATCTGATGATAACTTAGTAGTGATTTTTGTGAAGTAATACAAGAAACAAAATGTTCAAAATTACGAAAAAAATTTAAACATTCTTTTTATCGATGAATCGACATTTACAAGTCAAGGTATGTTTATTCTAAAAATATGCATTTTTGGCCCCATGACAAAAAGGAAAACTCATTTCCAACATATGTTCAAGATAAATGCTTGGGCTGCTATTTTAGAAAATAATTTTATAGGATACCATATCTTTTCAGAAAATTTAAATGGTACCATTTACTACAATTTTCTAGGTACTACTTTACAGGACAATTTAGAATATATTCCATTAAACATAAGAATTATTTTTTTTATATGATGTTGTGACACCATTATACAAGAAATTGTAGAAGGTGCAGATGCACCAATTATATTGCTGGCTCGATTTTGTGATTTTAAACCATTTGATTTTAAAATATGGACTTATTTAAAATCATAAATTCCAAATTAATACATTAAATGAGTTAAGAGCCAAAATCAAACAAGAATGTACAAATTTAAAAAACGATCCAAAATTAATGGAATAAGCTTTCATTTAGTAAAAGAATTTTATTGCCTGTACAATAAAATGAACATTTTGAACAGCTATTGTAAAACATTTTCACCCTTATTTAGCATTTAAAATATTAATGAAGCATTGTTATAACATATTCTAAAGATCTAATTAAAGATTCGTTGTTAATACAACCTTTATTCCAAAGTCTACCTGATTTATTTACGTCTAATAAAACACCTATATTTTCTAGTTCAATTAACTTTTAAAAACGGTGGTATATATCGGAATGTAAGAAGAGCACCTTGTTTTGCGTGGAATAGTCTTAAGGAATAATTTTTTACAAGAACTTTTTCAAAAAAGTAAAAAATATTACGCAATAACCCCTCCTTTACACCTCATACTCCCCTTTATTCATAAGGGATGAAAGAGATGGTGACATAAAGTTAATTTTCCTAATGTATTATAATCACTACTAAAATTTGAACTCGTTATTCAAAAGTATCTAGAAGATATGATAAAGGTTTTTATTTCATCATTTTTAGGGTTTTGGA
This sequence comes from Hermaeophaga mercurialis, assembly GCA_951812935.1. Lineage (NCBI taxonomy): Eukaryota > Metazoa > Arthropoda > Insecta > Coleoptera > Chrysomelidae > Hermaeophaga > Hermaeophaga mercurialis. Next base: position 33,772,388 of record OX638362.1, on the reverse strand, counting down.
TAAAAATTTATATAAAAAAATAACAATAGTTTTGAATATACTGTAAGCTCTAACATTTACGATACATAATTCTGAAATTCTGATCTACCGTGTCAAAGCATATACTTTAATGCTATAGTATACTGTTTTAGTTTTGATTTGTACGATGAATACGTAATCATAAATATAAAAATATTTTGGATAGAAAATAACTAGCATTTCCGCTTAATACATTTCATTTTATTATCAGATTACATTCAAATAGCATGATTTTTTTTGACATTGCCCAAGTTTTAATAGGTAGTATAATTTTTGGTGTAGTAATGGTTTCCAGCAATGAAACATGCTTGCTTACAGGCTATAGATACTAATGGTGTTGTTTCAATATGATTTCAAATGATTTTTGCCACTATTTTTTAATTATCAGGTAGTTTCAATTGGCTCTGCAAACGTAACGTGAAAATTAAAAGTGAAGATAATGAAAGTCAAATTCTAGAAAATCGATTTTGTTATCCAAAAAATTGGAATAAAACGTACTAAAACACTCATTTTAAAAAGTACATTATTTTTCTTTTTAATCTAAAACCTTTCTACCTTTGTTTTAAGACTGGCTTAGTTAGGTTTTGTTATGTTTAGTTTGGTTTCTTGTATAATTTTTCCATTTATTTCTATATTTGGCTTTTTCTTTTGTGTCATTTCATTGTATACCTCTTTTCTCAATCGCCTTTTTTAATCCCATTCCATATATTTTCCTCTTCATTGTAAAAAAAATACATACTGATCATAATTATTGAACTTATATACTCTTTGTCCTAATTTATTATAATATCTTAATTTTACAAATTTCCCAAATTTTCTAAAGTTGCCTTTAATAAATTATTTAAAGTACATCATTTTATTACTAAAATATTTGTCTGCTTATAGATAAGTAAACAATTTCCTTATAGTGTGTCCTAGTGACAAGATTTTATTCATAGCTATATTATGAACCTTATATTAATTTTTTTGGATTTAGTTGGGCTAATTCTCTAGGGTTGTTTGAGTGACATAAATTTTGACCTTAATTTTATTTCATTCTTTAGGAATAAATTTAAAAAATAGTTACTTTTAAAGAAAACATTTTTTCTTACCTTAACGTGGTGGATGTTTTAATGGGTATTGGCATTACTTTATTTTGTTCATTGTATAACGAAAGCTTTTTCATAAAAAAAATATACTGTATAAAGGGATTTTTATTAAAATATTGATTTTTATGAGTGGTTTAAAGAGGGAAGTTGACATAAAGACTTATGCTATGTTTTTAATTCATATTCTTTGAATATTGCTGACATTATTTATTGCTAGAAATCGTTTCTGTTGTCATACTCATACAATTTTTCAGCTCGCAAATAGTGAGATATCTACTGTCTCAAGATGACAGCCTGATCAACACACGAAATTTCTTTGGAGAAACTGCCCTGTTTCTTGCTGTTAGATACGGACAGTTCGAATTGACAAAAATTCTTATAGAATCTGGTACAAATGTCAATTTACCAGATAATTCAGATGTTACGCCTTTACACAAATCTGTGCAATATCCGGACCTGGTACATTTGCTAATAAGAAATGGAGCCATTCTTGATGTTAATAATTGTGTGAATGACAAACCTCTGCATGATGCTGTAGCCAAAAATTGTGTGGAGTCTGTTTGTATGTTATTGTATTATGGGGCTGACGCTAATGCTTTAGGAAATTTTAATTTGACTCCGTTTATGAAAGCTGTTGTTAAAAGAAATGTCGAAATTCAAGAAATTCTATTTGAATACATAGATGATTATAATGTTAACAGTTTACATGGATGCAACTTGTTGTCGTTGGTATTAAAACATGAGAGTCCGTTTGTGGAAGAAATTATAAAACGAGGTGGAGAAGTAGACGTTAATGTTGTAAAAACTTCCGTTAAATTGACAAATCTAGATATATTCAAACTTGTTTGGAACCAACCCAAAACAGAGAAGCCTCAAGAGTTCAATCTCTTGTTGTATATTTACTACAAAAGTGATAACACAAGTTTTTCATCTTATTTAGATATTATTCTTGAGGCTTCTGATAGTACATTTTTTGAAAATATCACTGAAAATTTGTTTAGTTACGACGCATATTCACTGTTTGTATTCTACCTTTTAACTGATAGTAGTACTTCTGTGTATTTAAACAAAGAAAAAATTTGTCAGCTAATTTGTTTGTTACTTGAGTATGGTTTTAAATTAGACACAGAAAGTGTTATGATGATTTATAAAACCATGGGTTATTGTGATTTACTTAAAATTTTGCTATACATGGACTGTGATTTTAATTGGAGCCCTACATATGATATAATTCCAAGACTTTTATTTGATATACATTGTGATATAGAAAGTATTTATTATTTGCTTAAAGCAGCCAAAATTGTTATGAATAATTGTATGTTAAAAAATATAGAAAATAGTCTAAAATATTGGGTGTATACTCCATTGATTGATATGGTTGTAAATGATTTTTTTATTTTTGAATTTATTTTTATGGAGAAGGAAGATAGAGTGGCTTATAGAAAGGTAATTGGCAAAAGATTCTCGAATATACCAAAGGTTCCAAGTTTATTACAGCTAGCTCGAGACAAGACGAGAAAGTATATCGTAGATAAATTTAAGATCAAAAGTACCTGCCAATTTTATACATTTATTAATCACTTGGAAATGTCAACTGTGTATAAAAAAATATTGTCGCTTGAAACTCCAATTTATGAATTATTTGAAATACATTAAAATAAGTTAAATAAATATGTGCCCATTCATTCAATAATGGTTACCTAACAAGAGAACTTACAGTTAAAAATGCAATAAAACTTTAAAACAAAATTTGCCATTCGTTTTTGCATTTTAGTAAGTTTATTTAAAAAATAATACTATGGGAATGCACTATATTTGAACTTCAAATTTATGCAAATTCAGAACAACTAACTTCGATTCATTTCTTATTTTTAAGATTTTGTGATATTCCAAAGATTTGTAAATCATTTTGTCATTGTCATTTTCATTAAATATTTTTGATAACATATAAAATTTTATTTTTATCTTCCAGAAATACATATCGGAATACCTTTTACCATAATAACTTTCTAAAATTATTTTATTACGAAATAATAAAATGTAGATTATACATAGTCGTGTTGACCAATACTCTGAGCATAGATATTGATGCCGAGGGACGAAGTATTTTTTTGAAGGGAAAGTTTTCAGGAAACTTGTAGCACTGCTTTCTTTACTGAGATGATATAAAGCATTTCTGGTGATAGTTCTTCTTTATGTGCATTTTGGTCCGTTTATTTAGACAATTTCTCTAATATGCATATCAACCAGTTTTTTAAAATCTTCAATGTGAAAGGCATAAAATTTTTTATTATCGGGAATTTCGCTCTAGCTCTGTGATACAAAATTTGGGGATGAGATTATCTTGATTACCCATACTGAATAGTTTTTGCAGTGTTACTGATAAGTCACGTCCGGACTTAGAAATTTATTTGGTTTGAATGAGAACGACCCATTTGATATTTTTCTGAATCACTGTTCCTTTTATAACCAATCAATCATCTTGATGTTACTTATGGTGGGCTCTAGATATGAGTATGGTTTGGCGTCTAGTGCAGATTCATTTGTGTTTCCTGGGCAATGTATTCCCGTTTTGTGAATATCAATCGGTTCCTTTTTCGGTTGGTCTTTTCATCTTGAGGATTTCATAACTTAGGTGTATACGATCTAATAGTTATTGCCGAGCTGCCTTTCTGAGCAGAAAGTTGGTAATTTGGTTGCATTGTCCCTGTGAGGATGTGTTTGTTATTACCATTTATATTTGAAGGGGTCAGAGCACAAGGAGTGCACATTTTATAAAAGGAGTTAAAAGTCTAAATGTCTACTTGAATGTGATTTTTCTTTGTTACACAAAGGAAACAAGTGCATGGTTTGATTTCGAGCTGTCCAAGAAAAGAAAAAAACTTTTTTTTAATCTTTAAGTTCAATATGGATTTCTCAAACTTACTGTTAGTTAGACCCCTTGTGTGTGCTCTGACACCCTCATTTCATTTGGTCATATATGTAAGTTTAAGGATCTGGACTATAGACCGCATATTGAGCTTTGAGTTTTTAAATTGTTAGTGTAGATGGGTCTAGGTGTCATCCAAGAATACTCAATTTAGAATAATTTTCCAGGGAAAAATGAACGCTTCTATCATAAAATATTTTACTTTCCCATACATGTAGTCAAGTTCTGCATATATTATGCGATATTGACCAAAGACAGTGTTAGCCGCTCGCAAGACCCGGGTGCGGTACTCTAGTCACTGAGCCAGTTGCTAATAGAAGTCTTTGTTTTGTGTAGGATGCAGGCACAAGACACCTGAAAGATATCACTAAGCAAAACTAATCCAAATATTAAAATTCTTTATTTCTTTTTTTAAAATTGTCTTATTGAGTATTATCTACAATAGCTCTAATAGAAAAACATTTTTTTAGCTTAGAAATTTTGAACTACTTAGCCACTCAAAAGGAGATTAGGATCAATACGAGGAATTTCGTAGGTCAGACTCCGCTGTTTGTTGCTGTTAAATATGGACATTGTGAATCTGTCAAGATTCTTGTAGAAAATGGTGCTAATGTGAATTTGCCGGATAACGAGGAAGTTACACCATTACACAAATCTGTCCAATACCCAGAAATAGCACACTTGTTGATCAAAAATGGAGCTAATGTTAACGTGATAGATTATAGTGATGATACACCTCTACATGACGCTGTAGCTGAGAAATGTTTAGAAACAGTTTGTATGTTATTATACTATGGAGCTGATGCTAATGCATTAGGAGGAAATAACTTAACTCCTTTCATGAAAGCTCTTATAACAGAAAATTTCGACATTCAAGAAGCCTTATTTGATTACGCTGATGATTATAACGTAACCAGTCTGGATGATTGCAGTACTTTAACTTTGTCTTTAACGCACGATAATCCATATGTTAATGAGATTATTAAAAGAGGTGCAGAGGTAAATGTGGCTGCTTTTAGAGCTTGTATTAACATACCCAACCTAAATAATTTTAAAATAATTTGGAGCAATCTTACAGCAGAAGATGCTGAGGACGAAGATGTTGACCTAATGCTAATATTTTATCAGTTAGATACAGACTATTTTGATCAGTATATTGATATAATTATAGAAAACTCAGAAAGTTCTTTATTGCAAGTTTTAGCGGGAAAGAGTCGTGCTCTTTCTTCTTTAGTTGTAAAATGCGTATCAAATGGATTTATAACGCACGACCAATTCACCAAATTAACTTTGCTTTTACTACAGTATGGTTATCAAATGGACTCAGAACTTATAGTTGAAGTTTTTCTAAACATGGGCTATTGTGAGTTATTCAAAATATTACTTTTTATGGATTACCAACAGAATTGGACCAAATATACTATAACTCCTAGATTAATATTTGATATTCACAGTGATATAATAACGAGATGCAACGAGCTCCTTCAAGAAGGATTTTCTTTAATAAACATGAGAAAATTTAGAGAAGACGTTATACATTCTTTTGGTTACTGGAGGTGCCATTGTTTACTGGATATTGCGTTGAATCAATTCAGTGATTTAGAAAGAGATTTGATTGAGTCTGAAGAAATTGAATTTAGAAAATATGTTGACATGTTACCGAAAGTTCCGTCGTTATTAGAACTAGCTAGGGATCAAACTAGGAAACATATCGTTAGTAAGATGAAATTTAAAACTACTAGTCAGTACTATACATATATAAATTGTTTAGATTTGTCCCTTGTTTATAAGAAGGTATTAATGTTTGAACGAAAAATATACAGTTGAATTTTACTTGTGTTTTATTTATATCGTAACAACGTAATCAGCCACCTTCGCTTATTTACATTATTCCTATTTTTTAAATGGTCCTGTCATTAGGATTTCGTAATGATAAGACGTACGGGGTTAGTTAAATAAGAATAAACATTCATACATTATATTCCTGGTAGTTCAATGGTAGCAAAGAGAAAACTGAAAATAAGCACATTACTTATTTTGTACCCAAGTTTATTTTTAAAATGATTAAAAGATGGAAATGGAACATTTGAGATCTTATTTATGCAAACGTATCGATAAGTATGTTTTAATTTCGTAAAAAGCATCAGTTTTGTTTGTTTGTTTGATTAGGAAATAGCTTCTTTTTTCTAAAATACCGCTTTTCAGAAAATTATTTTAGAAACGCAAACATATTAAAATCAATATTGTATGAATAATAATTTGAATAGAGGAAGTAGTTTACAGATAGCGATAAAGAAAATATTTTTATTTAGTTGAAGATCGTAGGCTTTTACGGCCATAGTTAATCTTAGGACTAGTGCTTTTAGAGGACACCGTCATTTTATGAGATATTTTTCAACGTTTCGCCGTCTGTTATAAGCGACTTCTATAGGAGGGGAGCTGTACACGGTAACTCAACTACTAAACGTAGCCATAGGTGAACCACACCTAGCGGGGAAGGGGGGGAGGTAGATGTGCACGGTAACTCAGTTACTGGACGTAGAGGCGCAACATATTTGAGATCCTATTTAGTTGTTAATTTCCATTTATAAATTCTATACTTTTATTGTTGATAAATAAGAAGTTATATCCTTATCTAACAAACAAACGGCAAATAAAACTGATGACCGTTCTTACAAATAAAAACGTAGAAGAATATTTAAATGTAATATATTATAATGTTTATCAACTATCAAATTTTAAAATAGAGATAGGTTCGTATTATTAAAAATAATTTTGATATTGTACCTGGAGAGAAAATATCGAAATCAAGAGTTAATCCCGGTAATAACTAATATTTTAGACGGTAAAGATGAATTGTGATTTAAAATATTACTTTTTTTATATGAAATCTAATGTAAATTTAAAATAAAACTTCAAAGTTAATAGGATAATTTTATATTTTTACAAATTATATACAGTAACTAAACTTTGTGGTCTTTTTTACAAACACAATTTAAAGATCATTGAAAGCATTTTGTGAAAAAGGCACTTAAATTAGTGAAGAAAATCACTAGATTATTGATGAGACATCACATCGAAATTATCTTGACTATAATGATTTACACTAGTTAAAGTAGGAACACAAGAATTGACTCTAAAATCGAGGTCATTAAACATCAAGCTGTCATTATTAGTTTTGCCGTTGTCATATACGTTTAAGAAATTGTGGTATTCATTGTACTGAGCTAGATCGATGTACTCGTCTTGATAGGTTGATTTAGAATATGTTTTTGTAGGGTAAGGCGGCTCGAATTTTTGGAAGGTCTTGTCTTCGATTCCGTACGGCTTCGAGTCTACCAAGTCAAAATTAACAGGATAATTATCTAAAGTATTTTGAGGGAAATAATGGTTCTTATGTAAAGTAAACATGGGATCTTCTGACTTCGCTTCTAAGTACAAATTTTGGTCAATTGATGTTCCATTATTAAGTACTAATTGACTACTATCAGGACTCTGACTTAGATTGAACCTACTATTACTATTACTACTGTTATTGCTGTCATCGTTCAGCATGTTGTGCAGAGCGGGATGCCAGTATTCCTCATTTTTGAACTCCTTATGTATAGTACCACTTCCTAGATCAAGTAATGTTGGAGGACTTCTAGCTACTTCGTTTTGATTGATAGACACATAATCAGGCTTCACAGGTTGGTCCATTTGGAAGATTTCTTCAGGTTGAAAGAGATCGGTAGATATATTATTGAAATCGTAGTGATGGTTCAGAATTGATACCTCGGGAGGATTCTGATATGGCTGCTGGATAGTGGATTCTTGTGTCCAATATGGTTCCGTAACTGGATGTTGCTGATATGTATTTGGGGAAGACGAAAATTGGTTAATCGTGTTTAACATAGGTTGCTGGTAACTGCAGATGCATTCGAACGGTGGGCACGAACAATAACCTAAAATAAAATTGAAACAAAACTAAAATTCATTTCATAAGCTAACAAGAGCAAGTGGGTGTAATCAAAAGAGCCTGATTTTAATGCTTTGATGTGAATTTTGATATATGGTTAAAATTAATGATTTTTTTAGGTATTAAACACACTAACTTAATAGTTGTTACATAACTATTGCTTCTAGAGAAAACGGGTATTTAACTTGTTTTTATTAATATGTCTCTAACATGTATCGCACTTATTTTTCTGAATCACCCTGCATGTACACAAATATAAATGACCGTTAATCGAATGAACAATAAACATATTTTTAAAATATATACTTTCGTTGGAGAAACGCCACGTCAATTTAATAATAATAACTTACGTATTTAATTTAAAGTTAATTACTAATGATTTCACTGCAAATTGATTAATTTTAATTCAAATAATATACAGGGTGGCCAAACGAAAACGAAACAGAGCCATTATCAGGAACTGCGTCAACGTTTTAAAAAAACAAAGAGACCCGTCGATTTTTGATCAAAGGGGGGCACTTTTTTCCGGTATTTTCGACTTCGTTGCTTACACCTCCAAGCGAGGTTAACAATCACCCCAAAATATTTAAATGGCATTAGGGGTCAAGTAAGGTATCATTTTAAAGCCCTTTCAATTCTCTTTACAACAGTCTTGAAATTTTAAAATTTGGCTTAACACTTTTTAATAAATTACATTTTAAAGTTTAAATTATGTTTATTTGTTTACTTACTTCTTAATTATATTAAATGTTCAAATTGATGACCACCCGCGACCATACAATAATAAATATTTTGTTCGAAACGTTCTCGCATATTCCGAAGAATTTCCGGACTGATTCGATGGCACTCCTCGACAATTCTTTGACGCAAATCTTCTAAAGAGGCTGGTTGTGTTTTGTAGATTTTACTTTTGAGGTATCCTCATAAAAAAAATTAAGAGGCGGCAACAAATCTGGTGACTGTGGAGGCCATTCATTGCTACCTCTTCTTCCAATCCAGTGCCGTGGAAAATGTTGGTCTAAATACTGACGAACAATCAAAGCATAATGCGGAGAAGCACCGTCCTGTTGAAACATTAAATGATCTTCACTATACTGTTGGGCATTTTCATCATACCGGTCAAGGTCTGGTCAATAGCATCTTCCAGTAATTGCAAATACATTTCGCCAGTCAAATTATCAGGTAAAAAATATGGACCCACCATCCGGTCACCGAAAATGCTAGCTCATACATTTAATTTTTGCGGTTGCTGTGCATGTAAAGCCTGTTAAATTCTTGGGTTTGGATCAGACCAGTAGCGGCAATTATGACGATTTACGGTACCGTTCATAAAAAAGCTGCATTCATCGGAGAAACAGATATTATAAAGAAACTGTGGATCGTTCGCTACTCGCTCACTCATTATTTCGCAAAATTGCAAACGGCGGTCATAATCATCCTCATTAAGTTCCTGCACTAAATGTATTTTATACGGATGGAATTTGTTCTTCTTGAAAATGGTTTAAATGCTAGTTCGATTGATCCCAGACACAGATGCTAATTGCCTTGTACTTAACTTAGGATCTAGTTGAACATGTCCCAAAACTGCAACTTCACTAGCTGTATTAACTACAGGCGGTCTATTTTTTCGTTTTTTATTAGCTACATTTCCATTCTCTTGAAAGTTTTTCACTAACTCTAGAACATACTTCCTACTGACCTGTTTATCATGATATTTTTCATTAAATAACCGAGCCGTTACATTTGCACACTTATTATTCATAAAATAATGCTAAATGATATCTACCCTTTCCGCAATGGAATATACCATGGTATTTAATTTTCAAAAACACAATTAAACAAACCTTCGCTTCGATATACGAATCCACTAAGTTCACGTTCTTTGTGTGTCCGTATCGTATCCATTTGTCTTTTATAAATGTGATAAAAAAATTACAAAAACAATGCAAAGCAAGAAAATCAACATTTAAACCATTGGCGTGCTCAATGACCCATGTGTCATTTTCACTATTTTGACAAAAATGAAAAAAATTTCAATTTTAAAAACTAAACAAGTACATAATTTAAAATTTAAAATGTAATTTTTTTAAAATTATTAGACCGAATTTTAAAATTGAAAGACCGTTATAAAGAGAATTGAAAGGGCTTTAAAATGATGCCTTACGTGACCCCTAATGCCATTTAAATATTTTGGGGTGATTGTTACCCTCGCTTGGAGGTGTAAGCAGCGAAGTCGAAAATATCGGAAAAAAGTTGTCCCCTTTGATCAAAAATCGACTGGTCTCTGCGTTTCTTTAAAACGTTGACGCAGTTCCTGATAATGGCTCTGTTTCATTTTCGTTTGGCCACCCTGTATTTTAATTTCAAAGGTGAAGTTTAGGTAGGTTAGACTAAAGGACCTTTTATTAGAATTCGTTTAAACCTGTATGGATTATTTACTTTAACACATAATTTACTTACTATATATACAATATTCTAATTACCTTTTTCTAAATCACTGGATAATAAGGAGTGATTAATACTTCTCGAAACTTGATTAGTAATTTCTCTACACTGTCTTTTTGGCTCACGTAACGACAACAACTGGAAATAAAAGAAAATTTTATTAAAAACATTGCTATCTGAATAAAAATTAAGATATTAGTTCAATTCTATAAGAGATGGTCATAGCGGCCCATTTTTATATATCCATTCGAGCAGCGCCGAAGGCAAGTATAAAAACAATAGTATTTACATTTTAAGAATTGTGTGTAATTTTAAAAAACATCGAACAAGAAAAACATTTTAGAACAATTTTTTACATTTTGTTCAATATTACGTAAAATTAAAAATACATTTAAATATATACATTGATTGAAAAGTAGATAAATGAATATTGTATCTTTGATTTAATCGTCATTTTTTACAGGATTTAAAATTATTGCATATGGCCACCTCTTCTATAAAAATTGTTGTACATGTAATAAACTAAAAATATGCATTATTTTGCATGCGAAATATATACAAACAAAAAGTGTCAATCAAGCACAAGAAGCAAATGGATATTCACTGGAAACTTTGAAATTTGCCATTTTAATACAATGTATATTTTTATTTTGAAGTTTACTTTCATTATTATACATGTCTGGTTTGTTCTCTAAAAAAGGTGTATTTTTTAACTGCTCTATATTCAAAAAAGAATATTTTATGCCTAAAAATTACATTATATGTACAAATAGAAAATAAAATCCAATGGATAATCATACAAAAAACAGAACAGCGAAAGTAAAAAAATTCTCACAGATTAGAAATTTAATCGTGAAACTGCCTGAAACCAAATAGTTTAGTGGCCACAAATGAAATGTAGGTTTTACAATACTGCCCTTGAAGTGTATGCACTAAATAATCGGGTTATCTAACTTTAATAACCAGTTTGTTTTGATATGACTGATTGAGCTTCTCCGTTCGTCGATATTTTCAAAACCAACAGTCCTCACAGGCGAAGAGGTGCCGATGATAAATCGACCACACAAATTTAATTATAAGGTAGAAGAAGAAAGTGGTTTTGTAACTAGTTATTATTCGTTCTGATTGCCTCAAGTCACCAACATTGACAAACTAGCTGGATTTTCTTCAGTTTTATCTTTGGAATCGATTGATATATGTTATTTATTCATTTATTTATTTAGAGAAAACGATCGTGATTTAAAATAATTGTTTGAAGAAAACTAGATCTATTATCTAACAGAGAAGAGTAAATCATAAGAACTGTAAAGTCAACTAGAACTTGTTTATACTGCCAGATGATAGTTTGTGTTCCAAAAATATGTTAATGTACATAATAGAAAATTTACCAAGAAAACTACAATTATTAGGTACTGCAAAAAGAAGGGATATCTAAATGAGAATCAATCTAAAAATGGCACTGTAGGTTGCGATTTAACAAATGGCAAAATCTAAACAGCTGAGGAACACTCTAATGAAATCCACCTTCCACATAAAGGTTTTATTAAAAAAAACTAACATCAAATTCCAATCTGCTAAATATTAAAAAATAAAGATGTGGGATAAGAAAAGCCAACTTGAAAAAGAAGTTCGTTAAAGTATATTTGTTTTAAGTAAATGAATTTAACGATGTTTTGAGACTGAACTTATTGATGTTACATCTGCTAGAAAATGTCTCATTTCTGCAGTATTTTACTAAAACACACACAGTATTTTTTTTACCTTATTTCCTAAGGCAGCTTCTTTAGCTAACAACACCGCCAGCCCACGTACTCTTCTGCCTGTCCCTAAAGTTCTCCTAGCTTCTGAGGTACTTTTGGCTTCTGGTTTAGGATGGTCGTGTACACCTTTGGCTTGAAAAAAAATTGCGTGCTCCGTGTGTCTCCAGAAGTGAGTAACAGGATATCCGCAGTGTCCTCTGCAAGCCTGAATTTCTAGCCTGCCGGTACATTGCCTGTTTGGACATGGTTTACCTGAAAAGTCAATAAAACCATTATAAAACTGCTTTTAACATTAGTTATTGTCATTTGTCAATAATTGGCTCCAAATTAAAAACAGACAAACTATAGTTTTCTTACTAGACAGCTCTTTTCTAGGCACGTACTCACCTTGTTGTTTTTTCCTAGCTTTATCACATATCGCCGGCCTCAGGTGCACTTTATCTCCATTCGACAATGTGCACCTCACGGAACAGACCAAAACCCCAAGGCAGCTTTTCTTTAGTATGTGGACGTTGTGATTGTTGGTGTTCCTCATTGCCCAACCCGAAGAATGCCTTTTGGCTTCCTCGCTGTCCGCTCGGTAAACCAGGCGGCAGTGTCCGTCAGCCCATTCCGAAAACGGGTCGTACTCGTCAATCCGCGGGATGGCGCTGTCGTTGATGTCCCAATCGTTGGAGTTGGAGTACGCCCGGCACGTCATGCCAGGTGAGGACGGAGTGTGCCTGGGAAAAAGGAAAATTGTTTAAGACTTTTCAATTCAAACGTGAAATGTTAAATAAAATAGTGTTTTCTTTTTCTCTTAAAGTTTTTTCTTAAATGGACGAAATACTACCAACAAGACAAAATAATGTTCTTTAAATTCATAGACTAAAAAAGTTTTGGGTCTGAAGTCTCTCTTTTAATCACTATGAGGATTTTAAAATTGATTCCCGCTAGTACTATTTTAATTGAAAAAGTAAATAGAAACTGAGCTATAAAATAATTTTAATTTTAAATACTAATCCTTTATTATGTACTTTATATAATAATAACGGTTTGGTTGTCCAGGCCAAGGATACTGGCTGAGCGGATAGACAGGACAAGACCTAGAGAAAGCGTATTTACAAAGAACTTGAAGAAGCTGCAGAAATTGCCATAAAAGAAATAGAAAATATGTCTGATTTGGATATCTTTGAAGAGGTGGATTTCTTACAGTTTGAAGAAAGATTTGAAAATAAAAACAATACAGAAGACATTTTTAATAACTCCACTGAATCTATGTTGCAAGACGCATTGGAAGATGAAAGTAATAGTGATAAAGAAAACGAATTTTCAGATAATGACAAATTCCCAGATAATGACAATATTCCGACAATATTCCACGAGCAAAAAATAAAAAAGTATATGGAAAGTTGGAGAGTAAAGACTTTTTTTACTCCAGTGAAGGAACTATTTATTTAAGATAATGCAAACCCTCTTGAATCATTAATGTCTCCGTATCAATATTTTTATCCATTTATTCAGGAATTCTTTTATGAAACAGTATCTGAAGAAACCAGTTTATATTCCTTCAGAAAAACCGACCAGAATATTAAATACAAATGCAAATTGAAATAAAAAGTTTGTTTTTTATTCCTTTGTTAATCGCAATCTTTAAATTTTCTGGAGGAAGGCAATACTGGAATTCCCTTTTTCGAATTCCTAGTAAGTATACCTGATAGGCTTACAAATGATCGATTTCAAATCCTCAGAATTAATTTACATCTAAAAAAATGAAAACCTGATAGGCTATAGTTCGTGCAATAATGAAATCTGTTGTCAAACAGGTTGGACTAAGAGCTTTAACTTAGGGCCTAATGACTTATGGTCACAGTTTTTCGAGCGAGTCGGGACGTGTTAAGAAGGTTTTGTTTTTGTATTTAACGATATTTGTTTAACAAAACAATGTAAGAGTTTACAACTTTTTTAAAGAATCTCTTAATATAAAACAATATATTATAAACAAGTAAACACCATGGAGTATAAAAGCTTTTCTGCTATGTGGATCTCTTGGTACAATATACAGTGTGTACATAAAGTATGGATTAAATTAATTTTAAGCTAAACAAACAATTTTGAGAAAAGGTCGATTTTTGATTTTAATTTAATGTACTTTTACATAACAATTAAATACACAGGGTAAACCATTTGTAAGTAACGATGTCATTGTCAATTTTTTTAAATGGCTCACCATGTATATGTGTCCTAAGCGATCAATAAATTCCTACCAAACTTTATTAATGGTTTCCTGTGAAATGTTATTTATTTATTGCCTTATTCTATCTTTTAAATCATTTATGTCTTCGGGTTTAGTTTTATACACACCATTTTTTAGATGACCCCATAACAAGAATTCTAATGGCGGGAGATCCGGTGACCTTGGTGGCCACTCAATGGGGCCTCGTCTACCGATCCACTTATTGGGGAAAACTTCGTCAAGATATGTTCAAGCGGCCGCTGCATAATGTGGCGGCGCCCCATCTTGTTGATACCACAGACTTTCCGGGAATGTTTGCACTAGGAAATAAATTTATTAAAGTTGGAATCAAAAAGTTCATTAAAAAGTGCAGATAAGTTGGCCCGTTTACAGTTCCATCAAAAAAATAGGGTCCAATGATTTTATTTTGAACAATTCCTGCCCAAACATGAATTTTCTGTGGATATATTGAGTGTGATGTTCTCTCATCCATTTAGGATTTTCCTTTGCCCAATATCTATAATCCTGTCTGTTGACTTCACCGTTTAATGTACATGAGCATTCCTCAGAAAAAATAACGTTTTTTGCGGATCATTGCTACACTTATTCATCAAAATTTCGCTAAATTCCATTCTACGATCCGGGTTGTCAACTAATAGTTCTTGTTCAAGGTGCACCTTAAAGGGATGCCACTTTTCATGTTTTAATACTTTATTAATAGCAGTAAAAGGAGCATCATGTTCTTGACTAACTTGCCGAACGCTGTTTTGTGGATTTTCTTCCATAGCCAATAAAATGTTGAATATTAATTACCAAACACAAGTGTGATATATTTTTGGAACGGTCTTGAAATTTGCAATCTAAAAAAAATAAAATACACAGGGTGTGCCATTTAAAAAAATCTCAACATCGTTATTTACAAATGGTTTACCCAATATATTTAATTGTTACGTAAAAATACATTAAATTAAAATCAAAAATCGTCCTGTCTCAGAATTTTTCCTCAAAATTGTTGGTTTAGCTTAAAATGAATCTATTCCATACTTTATGTACATATTGTATAATGTTCTAATGTATAAGGGAAAACGCCGCTTTTATATCAGGATTTTATTGCTCAGTTTGGAGTAACTGGAGTAGTTACATTGACATTAGCAAATCTAATACTCGACCAACGAAATTAAAAGCTGTTTGCAGACAAATAAAATTGTGCATATGGCATCTAATTTTCTACTAATAAAATACCTTAATAAGGCCTCAAAGTAGTATTAGGAGTGATGCCGAAGGACGTTTGGTATATTATAGACGCACAACCACAGAGATGTAAATTAGAAAACTATAGTTCAAGATTTAGAGTTAAATGTGAGAAATTCAAAGTCAATCTAAGTGTAACATCTATCGATGGCTATTTCAAAAGATTTCACGTGCAATAGTATTTATTTTGTTACCAAAGAAACTTAATATAGACAACTTAAGAACCTCCTATTTTTTTTACCGTAGTGGCCCTTTGTTCACATATGTGTTCATAATGTGTTTACTAAAAAAAATATATATTTTCCTCAAAAATTAAATAAATTTATACCTTAATAACTATAAAAAAGCAAAAGAAAAATTATTTTTTCACTAAACAAAAAAATCAGACCCCAAAGGGATAACAAACAATCGTACTACATTATTTTCGTTTAAAAAAGTAACCGATTTAATGGCGAATTTAGATTATCCACCAAAAAAGAAAGAATATGCGCTCCCGCCAAAATTCCAAATCCTTCTAATAAATTCCAGAGAAAGACATTAAGGTTTATGAAATCAATCTAATCGCACTTACATTTAATTTTTGCATAGTGACAAAATGATGGGATGTTTCCATTAAAATAATTATTAGATAAAATTAATGATTTATTGAAATACACAATCTAAAGATCAAAAATCATAGAAGTAAAAACAAGGTTTTTCAAAAGCGGAGCAAGAATAGAATAATAAATAGTTCTACCCTTTACGATGCACCTTAAAGTAAAATCAATTAATTCTATTTCAATACCGAATAAATCATTTTTTACCAAATTGAATAATTTAGTTAATCAAAGAAGAAGAACAAAGAAATAGAAAAGAACAGTAGAAATTAATTAAGGAGGAGTAGAAGCTAATTCACATTTTTTGTAAGAATTAGGTACATGTAAAAAAAGGGGAAGTAAATATAAGACATGAAAGAAATAAATAATAAGAACTACTTTTGTACAGAAATATATTTGCATTAAAGAAGGAGTTACATAAATTAAAATGCAAATAGGAAATTGAACAAATGGAGAGGTATATAAAAGAAACAGCCGCAAAAATAAATAAAGAGACTACCAACAAAACACTGTGTAAAGTAAACCTTGATGAAGAGCAGCATACAGGCTAAATAAGACAAACAAGGATAAACAACTTATAAAAACAATTTTTTTCAATATAAAAGGGAAACAATATAATAAAAGCAAGGTGAAAAATATGGAAAAGAAAGAGATAAGATCATTCTATAAACAGCGCAGAAGAGAATATTAAGAATAGGTACTGATATCGGATAAAGCAGAAATTGTAGTAGCATGGAAATATCATTTTCAAAAGTTATTGAATGAATGAACGACAGAGCTACCTGAAATAATAATAATAATAATAATGATCATAATAAATGGTGGACAAAAGATGATAATTGAATTTGAACAGAAATAATAAATTAGAAATAACACTGACAAAGGTGACATAAAAAAATATTCATAAATACGAGTATAGTACATTTCGCCGAATATGAGGAAATTAAACAGAAATATAAAATAAAGTAAAATCAGTAGATACATATAAAATCTCTTTTACCGAATTATCTATTGGAACAACTATACGATCAATAAAGAGCGATATTCTTGGTCTACTACCGAAAAACTATTTATTTACGATTAGAGATTAACCGCAAAGCATCGCATCAGATGGATCTTGGCCGTGTCCGGCAAAAGCGACTGTATCGAATCCGATCGGATATATCGTATAATTAATCGAACGGGATAATTGTTGGGCATGCGACGGCGACGACCGATCTGACTTACGATTGTTTAATCGCCGAACACCCGGGGCTTTTTGGGAACTATGGACACAGAGCCGTGCTAAGGAGGTGAGAGGTTATCACCGGTTCTAGATCTAGTCCAAGATTAGCTTATGTTAATTGTAAAATCCTAGCTAAATAGAATTTTGAATGGTTTTCACTGAGCCCACTGGAAAAAATTTATCAACAAATATAAAAATTGTATCTATATTGAGTTATTTCTGAATGTGCGTACGTTGTCCAAATAGATGGTTATGGAATACAGTATGGAACCAAGTAAATATCTTTAAAACGAAACGGACGATATTTATGAAATGTTTTGTAGGTAAGTGTGGTGCGGTAAAATGCAGCTGATGTACATTTTTTTGTTAATAATATACTTATTAATTTAACATTGTCTCTTTTTGGAAAACCTTCGAAAGGTTTATAATAAAAACTTTAGACTTCACCATTTTTCTTTCTGTACTTATTTGTAACGCTGGACTGAGACTGAGAGTAACGTTTATATAAAAAGTGTGAATGTTTCAATGAAACATGAATAAATGTTTTGTTACGAACATTATAATAATAAGACAAATTTATCAGAGAAAGATAAGCAGTGCCGTGTATAATATTTGTTTAAAAAAATACATAGGTCGATTATGAAATGAGGCTGCATTACAAACGAATTAATAAAAAACGGAGGGAAATACTAAATAGATAAATAAATACATACAAATAAATAAATACATTCTGTATGTATTTTTTTAATATTTCCAATGAATATTAATTTAAAATCCAAATTGTGTGTAATTATTATAAATATTTACAGTTTAATATTAAATATTTTTTGAGAATTCCAAATAAAATGGTGTTATATTTAATTATTTTAGGACACGTCACCTTGTATATAAAAAATTAACCCTTTGTTTATGTTTACAAAAATGTGTTATGTCACGATTATCAGGATGTCCCGACTAAATGGTCGTAACTAATAAATAAATATATCGAAATAAATCGTTTAATCGAAGAATGAATTTCGTCGCGATCTATCGAAATTAAATTCGTGGTTTTATTAGTTTAAAAAAATAAAACTCTTAAGTTTTTCGTTTTCGAATGCGTTTTTAGTTCCGTTTAAACGCCCTTTTGTATTGAAAATTTGGCTTAGCATTAATTGGAAGGTAAATTTACTAAACGCTTTTAAATTCATTAAATGAATTTGGATTGAAAATTGTTTAAAAATAAAAAATAGGCTGGCATATTTTCAGGAGGTGAACGGAGAGTATTTCGAACATTTGAATTAATTTTGTTTAAATTATTATTTACTTTTTCTACAATTAAAAGTGAGTTATTTCTCGTTTTTATAAATTATTTCCACTAAACCCAGTATGTACAAATTCGAGAAATAACAAGCTCTTTCAAAATCTTAAAAACATACAGGGTGTCCCATTTAAATAAACAAAGTTGAGGGTATTTTCGGTTAAACCGGAAGTATATTATTAACAAAAAATGTACATCAGCTGCATTTTGCCCCATTGCACTTACCTACAAAATTTTATAAATATCGTCCGTTTCGTTTTAAAGATATTTACTTGGTTTCATACTTTATCCCAACCCTGTATATACAACTATGTATTAGAAATTATTCAAAGTAAGGTTTATGCGCCTTTTTTGTTTACACCAATTACAACGTCTTAGTACGTAAATATATTTATATGGGCTGTACTCATTTTTTCCACTAAAGGGTTAATTCATCAGTTTAAAAATGTCACATTGCTTTTTCTGCAACAAGTGCAATTTTTAATAAGTATTTTTACATTTTTTTTTTGTGATTTTGTCTCGAACTAATCCAATCCTGGTAATAATAACTGATTCCTTTCATTAAAAATTCATGATTTATTGTTGTCGATATTTCCTAGTGTCCGTTTAAAAATCAGACAATGATTTTAACGCGTGGGAGGGCTAAAAATGTTTAGACATCTATTATTGTTCTCCAAGTCGAAATATCAATGGTAATTATTAGGTATTAGTTAAAGCACAATTTATTGAACTCTTATCTTACCTACTTAGAAAATTTACGAGTGTACGAATGTACCTAATAAATAAATTGATCAGCTTTTAATGTTGTGTAATGAAATGTGCGTGATTGTTTTAAAAATTCCTAAAATCTTAAGTAAATGTTCACTAAATCACCAGTTAAATATTCATTCACATATATTGGTACTGAGAAAATTAGGAAAATGTTTCAGGATTTGACCACAATACTTACACGACCGTTAGTGCATGGACTGCATTAATAATAGAATGTAAACATTCTCACTCTTGAGACAGAATATTTATTCCGGAACACTTGCTTCCTAAGTATTTCGCATGTATTTTGCATTCCATAACAAGTTATAGAATGAATATTCCGCAATTGTTCTAAACAATATCGACAGCCATGGACGTTAAAACTGTCAATGTCAGATGTAAATGGCGGCGTCGTAACAACAAATTTTAATTGAAATAAAATACTGAGTGAATTTCTGGTCGTGGAGAAAATATAGTTTGTTACTCGATTAGAATAATGAAATTCGATAGGGGTGGTTCCTCAAGTTCGTCAGCGCTCGCGGTCGGTATGTTCCGCTCGTATCGAACTTTTTTCATTCTAACCTTGTTATAGAATATACAGTACAATCAACGAGTCGTAGCCGATCAGATGCGCGTGAAATGAAAAGCGAACAAGATGAGAAATAACTATATAGCAAGAAGTGGGGTATATTGTGAAATCTAAACAACGAAACGATCAGCTCGAAGGTCAGTCCAGACTAAGCTACTTCTAATTTTGCTACCGCGCATCCAATTTTGATGGGCTACTTCAAGTTGGCTCTACTGTACTATTTCCTAACAAGTGCGGAAAGTGGTACTTTTCCGCACCCGACAGCCGGCGTAAAGAAAATAAATGCATACCATGAACTAACTTTTATTTTCAAGAATAATAATATTTATTGTTAATAATGTTTACATTTAATGTAGAATTGAAGGTTTTTCATAGGAACGTCGGAGGAGGAGTGTAGAGAGAATATTTTTCTTCGTGTTGGTATTTAAATATTCAAATAAAAAATGTTACTAGATATTAAATTGCATTCTTAAGACTCAATGATAATTTGCCCATAACTGTAAATAAAACTAAATTAGTTTTCAGACTAGCGCGGTTTCTAAATTAAAAGGCTATATTTCCACAAGTTTGTAGAAAAAATATTAAGATTATTAACTACTTGGCGATTTTTTATCCCGATATGATACAATTTCGGTAACCCAACCAAATATATACGCATCATTGGCTTTTAACATTTGTATACTATTAATATGAAGGGTAAAACAAGCGACCTTCAGTGTTTCCAATCAGATATGAACATTTTTTAAAAAGCCACAATAAGTAAAGGGGCAATTATTATGATGGGCATTACGCATTATTATCGGAGATATCTAGCGATTAGAAACAGGGAAAGGGGCATGCTTTTTTTCGAAATATATAGTGTGTCTACTAAAGTTGGTTATATTTTTAATATGAATACCTATACTATGAATAAAATGACATTTTTCTAAAAGTGAACATTACACTACCCTTTACTTTTAGTATTTACTAAAATTAAAATTTCTCTTAGAAAAATTAACAACTGTGCTCTCTAAATAGGACGTTATGATAACACAACACTTTTTTTTACGTTAATTTACATTTTGTTGTTAAATTTCGATTCATAATATAAATTTAAAAAAATCTGTCAATCTTCAATATCTTAATTTTCAATTTTTGATTAGTTTTGTGAAGTTTGAATAGTTTTTGATGAGAACTTTTATAATAATTTTTTTTTCATTAATACTATACATGGTGCGGCATTAGTGCGTCGAAGCTCGATTAGTCCGCTATTATTGATGTTACAAAAAAAAAGTTTTTTCAAAAAGTGTAGGCAGTCTTGAGATTCACATTTTAAAATTAGTCCCACATATACAGAGTGTTAAGGAACGCAGTGCCAGACCAAAGCTATGTTTTTTAAATGGAATACCCCGTACGTTTTTACATTTTTATAAACTTCTTGCTGAGCTAATTTCAACGATGTGTCGTAGTTTATGTCTGTTATATTTAATAAAGGATCTACAGCCACCTGAAAGTCACATTTTTTTGAATTTAGATGTATACAGCAGCCAGAGTGGTTAAAAATCAGATGGGATTTTAAATTTTTGATCACTCAAAAAAATATTATTTTCAGGTGGCTGTAGATCGTTCATTAAATATAATAGACATAAAGTGTGATACATCGTATAAATTAGCTTGCCAAGAGGTTTATAAAAATGTAAAAATATACGGGGTATTCCATTTAGAAAAAAACAAAACTTTGGTCTGGCACTGCGTTCCTGAACACACTGTATGTTTAGGACTAATTTTAAAATGTGAATCTCAGGACTCCCTACACTTTTTGTAAAAACTGTACGATTATATCGTACTTCGACGCACTAATGCCGCACCCTGTATGTGTAGCCAAATAAATTACAATACCCTGTGTAATAAACGTTTTCAAGAAAAGTTTTTCTGTGAATTTGGTACAATTAATAGAAAATTAAAATCTTGAAAGATATGTTGAATCTAATACATAATTTACACGAAGATAATGATTATCGATTAGAACAGTAACCCACTAGCATTTCTCTAATACCTCATAAGGACTGGTGTTTCAAAAATTTGTTTTTTGTTTAGTGAAACTTAGAGTTATTAAGTTTATTATACAGGCATTCAAAGTATTTGTCACTTTAACCGGTTTGTGAAGATCAAACACTCTTAATATAAGGTTACGGTTCTAATAATCTGGACTATAATTGAGAGATACCTATAAGCTATTCGAACAGTAACCCAGTCCTTAACATCCATTTTTAATATACATGTTGGGCAATAAAGTTTTTATTTGATAAATGTTATAATAATTGGGTAATAATAATCTTTCTGTTTTACATATTTTATTTTCTATATTAATATTTAGTTTAATCCATCACACAATTTTGATGTTAAATAATCCTATTTCATCAATAGCAAGAAATGTATTTTATTATGGATTGTAATTGTAGTGGAAAATTTTAATTTCCTGTTTCCATTTTGAGCACTATTCTTTGCACAATATAATATATTAAATTGAAACAACATTATTTGGTATAATTGTTTTAAAATTGTCTTTCACATTTTTTGAACACTGTCATTGTTATTCAGCGTACTCTTTATTTGGAAAAGTTTTAACCAAAATCAATATTATCACTAAATTATGTAAAATAAAAAAACACTTACAGTATTACCATATCTTTCCACAGACAAACTGTTAACGTCCTCAACTCAATTCACAAAAAACTAAAAATCCTCTACCTCACAATACCAATGTCGTATCAGTTATTATTAACAAACGGTGCCGCTTTTAAATCGACGGTATTCCACTATCTAAAGTATCAGAGGCTACTGAAACATACTCAAACTCAATGCGAGCGCTGAAATAGGACGAGCCCGCCCTTTTCTCCCTCTTTCTACATTTCTAGGAGCATTACCCAATAAATTTCAGGCGTCGCGTCAAACTCCGCCCTTGATTTCCTGCATCTAACACCTGATGACCGTGAGAGGCGCGATTGGTCTGAATAGAAATGAAAGTTTTTTCAGTTAGGTAGATTGGGCGATCCTGTGTGGGCGGAATTTCAATTTATAGTTGGTATTTGTCAATATTTGGGTTTCATTAATAGGATTGGAAAAATTGGAATTGCAAGTACGGTAAGCATAGGCGTAGAAAACGGGCAATGCTCGCTGAAGATTCGAAAAAAAAAATAGCGATGCCAAAAGTGGTAGCTTGAGAAATCAAGGAAATTATTAACCCAATAATTCAAATGTAATATTGTAATTCTGGACGTAAAAAATATAATATTTTATAAATCGTGATCTATGTTAAGGCCTATTTTAAATTTAATTACCAGGATTTTCCCAGAACTCGACTTGACGTATAAGTAGCAGTTGTTTGAAAACGTATCTATAATACTTGTAGAAAGTACCAACCTTATAAAGCTTGTTATTCAGTATTTTTTTAGGATTAGTTTCGGCTAAGCAGCCATCGTCAGGTCTAAAGGATTGGAGTTTTTGTTTTTTATATTAACCCATATTTTTCAAGATTTTCAGTTTGGTGATATTTATGTCTAAATTAACTAGGTTCTCAGTAATGGAACTATAATTCTCCTTTGAATTTTCCTTTACCAATTCTTGTCTCTTTCTGGAGTTTTCTGGCTCCCTATCACCATTTCTTTCTTTTCTCGATTGAAATATTCAATCGTTTTTTAGTTGGGCTCCAGTGAGGTTTAAATTTACTTGGGTTGAATTCTACATTACCTCTTCCATTCCATCGGTGGTTAATTTCTAATTTTTCAATGTTAATTATCTGTTTAAGTTCATTAATTTTTTCACCATTTAAACATCCAGTTTAAAAAGTTTTTTACTTAGTATTTTTTACCACATAATATGTAATTGGTTTAATTTCACATTTATTATTATTGTTATTTGGATCCAATAATGGTAAGTGGTAAGTTTCCTCTAGAATGTATATTTTTTACAACTTTTATACTATAATTTTAGATCTGAAGATGGATGCTTAGCCGAAACTAGTCGTCGATTTGTGTAATTAATCTTTAAATTAAAACATTTTGTGGTAAAAATTTTGAATTTTGGTTGTTTCTAATCCCTAATACCACATTTGATAAAATGGATAATCTTTATCAATTTTTTTGGGAGCCGGCAGCCGTCATTACCGAACGATGTCAACATTTTTTTTAAAATACCCACAGCAGAGGTTATTTTAACTCATATATATAGTGTTGACAATAATATGGGGAGGGATTCTGGCCCTTTGGCCGATATAAATTTAATCACCTTCATATTGGTATTTGTTCAGCACTAGAAATATTTCTATTCAAAATTTTTGAACTGTTTGATGATATTACAAATGTAGACATTTATTTTGACAACACAATAGTATATTCACCAAAATAAAACTCAAAATCAATAAAATAAATAACTTTAATATATTTAGCAGACAACTAGTTTCGGCTATATAGCCATCATCAGGACTAGAAAAATTAATTTTACAATAAAAAAACCGGGAAATCAGTAAAGTAACAACTTACTCATAGGAAGATAGTCTTATTTAACATTATTAAAAATTGAAAAAAGTAAAAAATGACGTGGTATTAAATGACACGATGCAACCAGATTGGTAATCCAACTAATTGCTTAAAACGGAAAAGGAATTTCCAGAAGAATCGGGAAAGATTATTTTCCCAATGGATGAATGCTGAGAAATTGAAAAAAAGAATGGGGTGGATCATTAATGAGAGTAAAAAGATCGAATAACGCTCTTAAAAACCCAATAATAATGGAAGAGGCATGGTTATAAAACAAAAGATGTAAGTGGCAGATGCTCTATCTAGAGATTTCCTAAAAGAAATAGTTGAGGATGATTCTGACGTCTTTTGATTTAAAATACTTTTTAAAAATAAAGAACATCCTTTTTGTATCGAATATTATAATATTTTATAATGAAAAAGCTGTTCCAAAAATCTTGAGATCAGACATACTTAAAATTATTCATGAGGGACATTTTGGTATCAGCAAAATAAAATTAAAATCAAAACAACTTTTCTATTGGGAAAATATGTCTAGCGATATCGAAAATTTTATTTCTAAATGTGATGATTTTGTGATTGAATTTTTAAGTCCTTATAATAGTCAGTCAAACGGACTTGCTGAAAAAGCTGTAGGTATCATAAAGTCAATGCCTCAGGAAGATCAAAATACTGTTGCATTTATAAGTTGCCTTAATGGAATATAGAAATAAGATATTATCACTTTAGGATTTACACCTACTTAGTTGTTACTTAATACAGAAATAAAAACTAAGCTTCCCGCAATGGAAGATTACCTTGCATATATCTCTATTGATAAAAATAAATTGAGAGAAAAATTTAAATTAAATCAAGAAAGCTAAAAGCAATATTTTGAGAAAAAATCTAAAAATTTATCAAAATTAGAAGAGAATGATAAAGTTCTAGTGCAAGATGAGAAGGAGTAGAAAAAAGGAACAGTAAATGATATAGTAAATGATAGTAAAATATACAGAAGAATTGAATATTTTTGAATAAGGTCAAGATAAACATTGAAAATACTTTAAGAAATGGCTAGTATGTGAAGATTGTATTTTTGAAAATGCTTCCGTAAATGAATGTCTTTGTGAAGAAAATAAGTAGGCTCCACTTCAAACTTTAATACATTCACAAAGAACCAGATGTATTTAAAAGAGCTTGAGTTGGACATGAAAAATTTGTAGGTAACATAATTTATTCATAGCATAATGTTCTAGTGTTTGGATATCTTTTAGTATTTATGTTTAATTCCAGTAAGCATTTTGATTTGTGACATTCAATTATACGAGGATGGGTTGATTCATTCGCGTTTTTCTTTTTAATTTTTATGTTTGCAGCTAGTAACATCCTGTCACAGTTTGACATTAAAATTGTCCGAGTCTGTCAAGTAGTTTTCATTTAGTGTTTAACACCTACAGAGTTTAAAAATGAAATAGATTCTACGTTAGGTGAATCTTCTCCATCGTTCAGCGTGGTTACAAGTGGATGGCGGAGTTTAAACATGGGCGTAAAAGCATTAAAGATGCACTACGTCCAGGAAAGCCGAAAACCGCGACTTCCGCTGAAATGGTCGAGAAAGTCCTCAGAGCAGTACCGCAAGATCGTAGATTAAAATTGGATGAGATAGCAAAAGCTCATCCGAAAAATCACATCTGAGCTATATTTGGAGCTGTTTCAGCGCAATCCACCAGATTTTGTGCACCGGTTCATAGTAGTGGATGAAACTTGGATACACCATTATACACCAGAGACCAAACAATGGACAGCAAAGGGTGAACCGGCTCCGAAAAAGGCGACAACAGTTCTTTCAGCCGGAAAGGTGATGGCGACGGTTTTCTGGGAAGCAAAGAAAACAATAAACAGCGAATACTACTACTACGCTAATCTACTAGAACAGCTCTACCAAAAAATTCGCCAAGTTAAAGAAATTTTATGCGGGAAAGAAATATGCTTCAAACTTGGAAGTGATTGAAGAGGCAAACAGGTATTTTGGAGAGTTGCCAGAATCTACCTACAGGGATGGAATAAAGAGTTTGAAACATCGATGGCCCAAGTGTATTTAACTAGAATAAGATTATGTTGAAAAATAAAAACACATTTATTTTTCTAAACTATTGTTTTCTTTGTTATGCCGCGAATTAATCAACCCATCCTTGTATATATATTGTAATAAGAATTTATCAAAAAATAATTTGGAAATTCAATATGCCAAAATAATGTCATATGGTTATCGGGAATTTAATGTTATGGAATTCTGATCTAACAGTAATTAAAAATAAAATTATTTGAAATAAATGTTTTTATATCGATTGAAATAAATTAACAGTAGATAAAATACAACATTAAGAATAACTTTTACCTAGAAAATACAAAGTATACAGCATTAATATAATTTCAAGATTAATCGAAGAAATAATTGAAATTATTATTTTTTTAAAATATTAGATATATTGAAAACTGAAAAATGGAATAAAAACAATTAGCAACATGTCATATAATCACTTAGCTATAAGTATGAAATAATGGATTGACTAGAAATCAGACATTAAAATTACTATAGAATGAATCCTAACATGATGTTATTTCTTTAGTTCTTATCAAAAGTATATTAATATTTTTTTCATTTCATTTATGAAAGAAGAATCCCAAGAAACTTTACTATCTATAACAGGGACCTAATAAGTACAATATAAAGTATACAATTTTAAACATAACATAACTAACTACATGATAGAATAATGAATAATTTAACGAAAGGAATTAGCTCAATAAATGTTCTTCTATTTTTATTTTAAATTTTTTTTGAATTTTTATCAGTTTTAATGTTATTTGAAACATTATTGTACACATCAATTCCTTTAAATAATAACGATTTTTCACCATATTTGATATGAATTCTTCCTTTTAGTAATATATTTTGGATCGTTTTATTTGACTAAATACTATTGGCAGTTGACTTGCTGTTGTATTGAGGAAATTATGGATTTTATCATAATTTATATCAAGATCTATTATTAAAAAAATTAAACCCTTCTTTTCACAGCTATAGATAATGGTAACTGAAGCGACTTGGCAATAATTGGAAACAGGATGTTGTGAGAGGACCGCAGAGGTTCAAATGGCGGCATTTCTTGTATGTTTAGGAAAATCAATGTTAGAGTAGACTTTGCTGTGTTAATAAATAAGTTTGATGCCTTATTCAACATAAAAAGACATCTAAGTATGGAGCGTTATAAGTTTAACTGCAAATAGAGGATCAAAAGAAGCATTCTTATATGATTTAAAGAAACTGTATAGGTACTTGTTAGTTCTTTATGATTATATCAGATCTGAGCGCTATTGAAAACCTTTACTGACATAATTTCAGATTTGAAATATTTCAAAAACTCGTCGCGCAACACCTATTAACTAAACATTTAACAACTATATTCAATAAAATATAATAGTGATAAATCTGAGTACGATAATTGGATTCTGCTTAATACATATTTACTGCAAGTTCGCTGTTCCCAAGATATACAAAACTAAAAATAATTTATATTTTATATATACGTAACCTCTAGCAAACGCCAAAACCAGACTTATCAATAAACTAATTCAATTAAAATGATTTTAATTAAAAAACCGTCAAAGTAGAGAGTTTTAATTCAACATTCTACTTTTCCACTAATGAAATAAATGTGCTCAGGAAAGCTAATATATCTGCATAATTAACATAATACACTTGTATGCTTATATAAGGTTATCAGTGCAACAAACTTGCTTACAAGAGAGCAGAACATTTAATACTAATTGAATAAAGCGAATTTGAATACGAAGAAACCAGGTGTATTGAGATGTTATCGATCAGTGATTAAACTCCATAAGAACATTAACAATGTTAGTGAAAGTGTAGGTAAGCTCACAACCAGCGGCCAACAAGCAACGTTCTGTCTTATTTAAGTTTGGTTTACTTTCTGTGTAAATTGGAAACATTTTGTAAAAAAAATAATGTACCTATTTTGTAAAAGAAAAAAGGTTGTAATAGCAATAAAGGCTGTATACAGAGTGGACCAAAAGTCTGGAATCGGCCAATTATCTCGTAAATTGCTAGTCCGAATTCTACAAAATTTGGGATACGGAGATTCCAGATTTGACATTTGCAATGTTGCTAGATTTACTGTTTTTCTGATATTATTAGTCACTTTCGTTTTTTTGGAATCTTTTCTTCAAAGCGAGTTCAACCATATGTAACACTTTTGATTGTATGATTGTATATGATATTTGAAAAATTTTGTTTACGAAACTAAACCAGCAAATCTTGCAGAGCTAAGGCAACGAATTATAGATGAATCTCGATTAATTTGTAGACAATCATGGAGAAATGTGGTAGACGCATTCTACCATCGATTCGGGTACTGTCAACTCACAAATGGAGTACATTTTGAAACACTTGATTAAGTAATCATTATTTTAATAATTGTGTAATCTTTCAATTGTTACGTTTTAATATAGTTTAAAATTAGGCGTTGCCAGACTTCTGTTTTATTTATTTTTTGCAAAAATGACTCAAAATACAGGTTGATGTATATAAAAAACCAAAGTGACTAATAATTTCAGAGAAACGACAAATCTAGCAATATTTCAAATGTGAAATCTGGAATCTCCGTATCCCAAAATAGGCTTATCCCAAGATTTGTTTCTACAACTAGCAATTTACGAGATAATTGGCCGTTTCCAGACTTTTGGTCCACTCTGTATAATGAATAACTTATACTACCTCCATACTAAAAAAAGGAATATGAAATATAACAAGCGAAATTCTTAATAATCTGTTTTTAAATAGAAATATAGGTATCACCTTGTTTGAATATTATGATAATGCTCTAGAAACATTGATTTTCCTTTAAATTTGACTTATACATGAGATTGTCAAGTTGTAGTATTCCCGGTACTTTCTAGTAACTTGGTAACTATGTATCGAAATTTCAAAAATGCATTAGAATTTATTTCAAATAAGGTACCTCATGACCGATATTTACTTTTAAGTCTATGGTTTATAGTGCCATCTATTAAAACTATTAGATTTAATCAGTTTATAACAGGGTGTATTCGGACGCAGCCTAAACCTAGATTTTAACACTGTTTACATTGCACCAAGTTCACAACAGGTGTGAAAATAATATAAATTTTACTAAAATTAGTTAACCTATTTAATATAGTAATTATTAGTTATGAGGATACCACAAACAGAACTACAGAGTCACAACAGTTTAAACGAGGTTTTACACAGCACATTAGTGTGACGTCATAAGTCATATTAATTTATACATTCTATACGAAGAGTCCGAATTGGATGACTCTGACGTCATTAATTTAACCGGTAACGTCGTAACTGATTTCTAATTCGACTAAATGACATCAACTGAGCGTATTGGACATCAATGACGTCAGAGTCATCCAGTTCGACCTAAGGGGGTAGACTAAAAAATATGACTGTCACTAGATGTGACGTAATCACTAATGCAGCGAATTATATTTAAAAATAATTAGGTCAAATCACTTAAAGCTCCATCTATTATACTTCAAAGTATTATTTTATCTTAGAGAGCAGTAATTCGTATCTTATTTATCCTAATTTTTATCAGGAGTCATTTCATTTATTTTATTATAAACGAGGCGTGAGGGGGAACAGGAAACTTGACGTTTTTTGAATTTAAATAAACCAATTTTTTCAAATCGAACATTGTGTATACAGAGTGATCCAAATATTATTTACCAAAAAGCAACTAAAGCTGGCAACATCGATAACTCAGTCAAGTACAAACGATGGTTTTTTAAATGTTTTTTATTTTAGTACACCTAAATAGTTAGAATGATCGATTACAGGGGATGTAGAAAAATGAAAAATGCATTCTTGGCAATTATTACACATCTGAACGATTTCTACTTTTCTACTTTTTTTATGTAATACATTATCACTACACTTTCCAATAATCTTTGGGACAGTGACACAAAACATCGCGGATTAAATTAATTAACATGTCGCGATATTCTTGACTTGTATATTATGCCATTTTTCACTGAATTATTGAATCTACTTTACTAAACGATATACTTAAAACGATTCAACGATCTGAGTCATCTGCAAACTAACACAATTTTATGATTCATTAGGAAGATATTCCCTGGTTATACGACACATATCTTTAATATAAGTGTGATGGTTGCCACGTATACATTTTCGAGTTAATATTCAAATTTTTGTGTATATTAATCATAGAAAAAAAATTAAAATATTTTATTGCAAATTGCAAATTACACGTTCTACATACTAATTACAATATCTGAAAGAGGAATTCTTATACTTTTAAGACAATAGTATATAATCGTAGCTTTTTTATTTCAATTTATTCAAAAAATGGGTAATTTATGAAAACCATCCTGTATAAGCGGGGCACCGTTTTGTAATATTGGTATAAAATTTGTGCAAATCGCACATCTTAACCTTTTTAAAAGTTATGATCTGACAATTAGATAAATATTATGGGTCACCGGGTATTAGAATTTTTAGTCCCGGAAGATGACTGTACATGTTCATTACTGGCAATAAATTACCATCGATATTAATGTAATTGAGCTAGTTGATCCCGAAAAAAATCTCGAATGACTTTTCACAGAGGACTGGAGGACCTTTAGTTACACGCCCTTAATGTTTCCTTACGAAAAAAACACAGTGTGCGCACGCCTTCGTAATTAACGTCACATTAATCAATCTCCGGTCGAAATCGGAACAATAAACCACCCCCCGTTCGAGCATGTGTAAAAAGAAAAAAATATCAGTGTCACTTTAACAGATGAACCCTCATTAGCTTTTTCATCCGGCGTTCAACAATTGAACGTCGAGATCCGGGAGCGTGTGAACGGTCTCGCGCTATAGCAGGACCGGATTATTTATTGAACACGGAAAACAGTGTTGAAAAAATATCAAAGTATATTTTAAATAAGTATTTTTTAAGAAGAAGAAGAAGGTTATTCATCGGTCTCAAATGTGGTATAATGGATAAACCAAACTAAAACTAGAAATCGATTGTGGTATTGATTTCGAATTTTAGTTTGGTTTAAGTATTTTCTAATTTTCATAACATAAGGTTTTTCTAATTTATATAGTAACAAAAAATTATTCATTTTTAATTAAAACATTTTCATAATAATCTGCACATGGACTTAAAAGACAAGCTGAGGATTTCGAAATGCCACTATGAGAATTAATTCCAAGATGACCACTCTGAGACATGAATAAGAAGAGAAAATTGGGAGTGAAAGCCTTAGATGGAGTAGAAGAAGCGATAAGCAATATTAAGCTGAAAAAAGTAGCGACAGTGTTTAAAATTCACATATTTTAAACAAGTTAAAACAATATTCAACTCACATTAGTACACCCTGTACATTGTCCAAAATAATTTTATGCATGCAATTTCTTACGACCATAATGTTTACTTCAAACAATCTACATTCGCTAACGTATGCTATAAAACTTGACTAATGAAAATTGCCCTATGGGCACATAATTAACCAATCAGTCGTAATCACCCCCCATGGCAGAGTCACAATCACACCAGTTCCAGAAAGAAAAAGTCGCTAAGAACCCACTTAGCAATGAACACAAAGTTTAAGTTTAAATATTTAATGACTCTTCAGATAAAATATCTAAAATTATGTTTAGTTTAAATTGTGAAAACAGTGAAAATTTGTGCCAACCATGACGAAAACTACTCAAAGAACTCGCATCAGTTACTGTTAAAGTGCAAATGGTGAACTTTGTTATATTCGTTAAAGTTTTTAAAAACAAATCAGAAAGGAAAAGAATCGATTTTAATAGAACGGATCAAAATACTTTGAATACATAGGAAATATAATTACAAATATAAACAATAAAATCAGTAAAAGCACTACTCCCTAAATACAATTATTTTAAATAAAAAAGAAGTAGACCAGAATTCAAAGCTAACTACTCTACTTACAGTGCCTACAGTTACGTATGGTCGTGAAACTTGGGGGTAATGCAACAAAAACATTAATTTACATTAATAAAATTATTTTTAATACGTATGTCTACAATAATGCAAATTTAACTGTAGTGCACTTATTACGCGTTTTAATTGCAAAATTATTAGAAAACATCGAAAAACTAAAAGGTCTATCATGTGTTTCGTAATCACAAGAGATAAATGTTCATTCAAAATAGAAATATTAGTAAAAAATAAAATAATCTGAAGTTTTAATTTAAATGGATGTACTTGCATATTTAAACGTAATTTTTAATTCTGATCAACTTTATTTAGTAACATTTTTCGATATTGTCAAATTTAAAGGTACTCATATTTTTTGACAAACCTCGTATACCACTGAAAAAATTTGATATCTGATGACTGTATTCTAGGTTTTAGATAATGCAGAACTTTTTATGAAGAATAACTTTTTTTCCTAAAATTAATAATAAAAAAGTTTTCCATATGATTCAAACTTAGGGGGACATATTGTATATACATATATTTTTTTTAATTATTTTTAAAAAATGAATGTTTATTATTTGCTGTGACTGATATAGGTTTATAGTGTGCGGGCCTACGCCGGCCCTGCGCATTATCTATCTATCAAGTGGACCCAGATATATTTATAACAGTTGACAATTAAAATATGGTAATGCGTTTAAATGCCTCGATAACACACTTGATTTTTGTATGGCAGTTTTACGTTTATTAGCGGGTATTCAGGGTTTTCAAGGGGTCGTATTTTTAATCGTGTGAAATTTAAAGTACAAATCGCCGCAACTATAATACACTAAGTCAATTATGTTTGTAAAAGAAATAATTTATATTTTTTCGAATTCGATTATTTTATAACTATTCCTAAAATGTAAAAATCGACTAAAATATAGTAAAATTTAACTGATTCTCATAAATGTTATTTGAACTAAATAATTCTGTTTAGTTTGATTGGTAATCTTTTATCTACTGGAGAACCAACTTATTTTCCCTTCTACCCCAACAAACTGCCTGATTTATTAGTTTTTTTTTCTAGTCAGGGTTAGTGTAACGAACTATTTTTAAATATAATCGAATTGCGATCTATCTTCGGCCTACACTTCAGTGATACTCATACTAAGTGACTATGTTATAACCAATTGGTAATTTTTTAAACTTTGTCTGGAAGAAAACCTGCAAACAATTATTAGACTAAAAGCAAGAGAAGATATTGACACAACAGTTCATTATAATACCACTATTATTCATGAAGTAGCTTGGAAAAACTGACCTACACAGGATCTTACAACACGCAGAAGTAATAACATACCATGGCATGTGAAAGAACTAAGAGTATAAAAAAAACGCTCAATAATTGCGAAATTCCTCTTTCAAAATATATACACAGTTGACCAAAAGTCTGGAAACGGCCAATTATCTCGTAAATTGCTAGTCCGAATTCTACAAAATTTGGGACAAGCCTATTTTGGGATACGTAGATTTCAGATTTGACATTTGCAATGTTGCGAAATTTGCCGTTTTCTGATATTATTAAACACCCTGTAGATTCATTCATATATTATATTTTATTTATTTATTACTCATCCAGAGCATTTTGTAAATTAGCATTAAATAACAAAAAATAAAATTACGTTTGAATGATGAGCCTTATTTGGTTGAAATTGTCTTTTGACTTAATTTTGATTTAAATAAATATTAATTTGAAAAATGCAAATTTTATTTGTTCTTTTATATCAAAAAATAATTTCATTTCTTTTAAACAAATTACTCTCTTTAATTACTTTGTTGAAATCAATCATTTTCTCTATTCAAAAAAATAATTTTCTGAATTTTTTTATTTCTATAGTGGTTTAATAAATAAAGTTGACAGGAGTCTAACTTATTAAATCATTTGCTTAATTCATTAATGCATTAAAATTATTCGAATTATTACTGTCAACGACCTTGAATAATAATTTAATAAAATAGCAGATTGCTAAACGGTCTCTATTGATATTAATAACAAAAAAAAGTAAACAGTAAAAACTTAATTCTATAATTATATTTAAAAATTAACATGCTTTATATGCAACTTTACCGAGTGTAAATGTTTTATGAACCAACGTAAAAATTCAATATGGTCAAGTTCAGGTTTTAATGGAACTGAGCTAAAAATTTAAACCTGTATATTTTTACATAGTTGGATTTTACGGCTTCAAATAAATATTGGCCATTTGTCAAATGTGACTTTACATCTAGTTTTTCCATTTTTTTTTATCTGATGATTGTGAAAGAAAATCAGAAAAGTTATTGATTCGAATATTTACAATAAAAAATTCAAAGTAAGGATATAAATAATCACGAAGAACATAATTTTACTGGCAATTAAAAGAGCTATTTAATATACAAGATGGTCCATCAAGTGGAAAGTGAGTTTCAGTAAAAAAATTGGCATACTTTTATTTAATGGTTAATAAAATAAACGCAAATAATTTTTTGAAACATTAATCCTTTCTAAGCAATTTTGTTTTATTTTATGGTAAGTTGAACTACTAGATTTAAAACACCATTTAAAAAAATGAAAAAAATTCGAAAGTGACATTTAACATTTCACTAGTATGTATTTGAAGCAGTTAAATTCAAATATGTAAAATATACAGGGTGCTTCATTTAAATTTTTAGTCAGCCATTCATTTAAAATTTTTGATTCAAATAAATAATTATCCGTAAACAGTATATTTTATTTGGTTTAAATATGTATTTATTAATATCAAATAATGATTGTATTTTTATGAAATAAATATTTCCTTTCTATTTTATTCTAAATAAATTTTCTGTATCTAAATAAATATTTTCCTTTGTATATAAATGTTTAATCCTAGTTTCTAATAGTTGACGAAACAAATTAAACGCCAAATAAAAACCACTTTAATATATGACATTGTTTCTGGCAAATAATTATTGAACAATGAAAATATAATAGATCTATTATTCCTTAATCATTGTGTGTGAAATAGCTTTCTTTTTAACAGTGTACCAACTGTACTAAAAAACTAAAAACACCAGTTTCTAGTAAGCCTGCTTTGAAGAAAAACGATTTCAGTAAATTATATATAGCTCATGAATTATATTCAGAATTTACGCATTATTATTAGCAGGTGTAGAATTGCATTCTCGAGTTGCTACTAGTTTAAATGCGTATACAGGATGAACCATTTACCATTCAAATTATATTTTAATGTTTAAAGTTAAAGCTATAATTAACGATTAATCCGGAACCCATCTTTTCTTGCATTCTAATTTTAAGTATAAAATGGGTAATGACAAATCTGTTAACTTTACCAGGTCAAGGTAACATTTATCATTTAAAATTAACCCTCGATTGCATAAAGTTGTTATTAAATAATATTTGTACCATATTTGAGACGTATCAATGCATTGGCCAAAAAGATAAAAGAAGAAGACTCGGAGGAGGAACTCCAGAACCACCAAAAAAAAAGAGGATGTCTAGAACCTCGACTCACAGAATTTGTCCAAACTGATCGAAGAAAGAGAACGTTACTGAAAATTGAGGAGCAAAAGGAAATACCTGGTAAAATCTTATATAATAAATAATAAAAATTTTTAATAATACTTGTTTATATGAATGTTGTTCCTTATGGATCAATACTAAAACTACTCCTAAAACTTTGATTTTTGTTACAAATATCACATAATTTTATGTTTTTTCCTTAAACTGTTCAAATTTTTCTGCA
This sequence comes from Hermaeophaga mercurialis, assembly GCA_951812935.1. Classification (NCBI taxonomy): domain Eukaryota; kingdom Metazoa; phylum Arthropoda; class Insecta; order Coleoptera; family Chrysomelidae; genus Hermaeophaga; species Hermaeophaga mercurialis. Next base: position 33,735,971 of record OX638362.1, on the reverse strand, counting down.
CAATTAAAAATTTTCTCTAAATCCATGCAATAAAGAGTTAATTAAGTTTACGATTTAAACAATTCTAATAGTTTTTTGTCGACTTCAATGTGTATTTCAAGTCTGATTAAATTGAGAGTTAACGAATACATTATTTTATATAGATTACTTTGAAATAAATGAAAATGCACAGAAAGAGCATAACAAAAGTAGATCGCATCGAAAATACAAAAAGCTAACGAGAAAAAATAACTCGACAAATATAAAACAAATACTTTGGTCAGAAAAAAATATGAAGAAGATAATAAAAACACTTGAAGCTATAAATCGATGATACCTTTCTTAGCTCTAACATTAAGAATTAGAAGAAAATGTAATTTTGAAGAGTTTTGTATAGATATAGTGACCAATTTTACGTCTAAAAATATTACTATTTATAACAAACACATTTAAAGCATCTCAACTGATTGCTGCGAATATTATAAAAATAAATAATTCTTTATTAAACCACCTCGATTTAAGTACTGGTTTGTTACGTTTTAACTCGACTATGATTTGTATTCGGCGATGATATTAAGCTGCTCTGATTACGATACTAAAGAACGCGAGTTCACTTTTAAAGACCTGAGTCGGCAAATATATGCTAATAATACTAAATTCTGCTGTTAGCTGCTCCCTCTTCAGGAATTTGGTGTATGTTAATGAAAGATATTTGCATATATACCCGAACCGAAGAAATTGTATGCTTCTTGTTAGTCCAGGATCCTGAGACCGTATTTTATGGTGCTTAACATCTACTGTTATTCTTTTAGGAAAAATATAAAGAAAGGTGTCCTTTTTTAGTTAAGATATAATTATTTCCTCAATTGCGTTATCTATCTCCTATGCTCAACCCTTTCACAGAAATGTTAAATGTTAATAAACACTTCAATACCTTCTTTAGTGCTTTTATTAATTTTTATGATTCATCCTGGTTTTCATAATTTTCTGATAATACAAGGTAAAACATAATTGTTTGACGAACCTTTTCTAGATTTTTTACCACTATTCCAAAAAAGCAATTGTTTCAAATTATAAATCAAAAGTCATTATTTTTGCATTATTCAATTGATTTTAAAATTATCCCGAATATTTTAACTTTCGTTCTGAGATCTATTTTGCTTTGAGTAGAGGTAGAATTTTGACAACATATTTCATACGACTTGGTTTTTTTTCCTTTCCAATTTTCAATCTTATGTATCCATAAGCTCGCTTTTTAGTATTTTATTTGATCTTACCTAAAATCACTTTTCTGGTGTGGTTTCTATTTTTGGTATATGTTTCCATCGTCTAATTAAAAATGTTCAATCTTAATAAAACCATTTAAATTTTGGCCTTCTTTTTGAAATGGATGAATGAATGATTAATTAAAATGAAAATTCTTATATAATTAGATGAAACAAATTAACAGTAAACAAAAAGATTAAATTTTAACTAGAAAATACAAAATTATTTTAATATTTAGCAAGCACCTAAAATACACATAACCTAGAATTTGGACAAGTTTTCAAAAATTGATGCAGATATTACTGCAATATTATGTACCTGGTGAACTCTCTAGAAGAAGAGAAAGGTGTTACCACTTAAAAATGAACACTTGTGTATAATTTGTATTTTCATTCTGAACAAGAAGTGACATGGTTCCATGTGACTTTAAATAATTTGGCTCTAACTTCGAACCAGTGCTTACAAGGGACAAGAGCGTAGTCAAAGAGGTTTTAGATATAAAATTTGAATTCTTTTTATTGTATTTTACTGACATTGAAAATTTTAAAGATTTAATGTTCATGTTTTTTTAAATTATGATTTTTTATGTTTATTCATTTTGGCGCTCAACAATTTATTATATTAGTTTATTTAATAAAAAAATATTTTTTTATTGCCCTACACCTTAAATACTATTACAATCTATATATATATATATATATAGATTGTAATAGTATGTATATATATTGTGAAGTATCAACTGATAGTAATATAACTAGAAACATAAAGAGATTAAATAACCAGTGATGAGTGTTAGAGTTCGGGTCGTATCTTGACAGAGATCTATTTTCATCATAGGGTACCTAAAAAAAATAAAGAGAAATTTCAATTATTTATGAAATAAAAGTAGGAAAGACTAAATATTAAGAGAATATAGGCAAAGCGACATAAATGTATAGAATTAAAACCACCAAGAATACAAGTCTTTAGTGACCACATATTAGTGCTCAAAATAGAAGGAATAGATCTTGTCAAGTTTTATATTTAAAAACGGGCAAAAACAAGCGTAAAGGGAAAAGTAAATTTGCTCAAATTGTATAATGAAGGCTGTAGATAAATTATAGAAATACACAAGAGTTGTCTGGCCTGAATTAAAAAAGATATAACATAATTTGTGTGACAATGTTGATGACAATATGACTAGGAAAATTTTCAATATTAAATTGAATGGTAAACTATGAGAAACGCTGTTAAACCTCACGAATGATTCAAAGGATTCATTTCGATTGAGATATATCCATAAAATAGCTTATATTTTGTAACATTTAATAAAAAACTAATTTTGATAGATGAAAATTTTCACGAGCAACAGTAAATTATTTAGAATGTATCTAGAGATCCCAAATTTTCAGGGAAGTTGAAAATCTAGTTATATTCACGTTTTGTAAATGAATATTTAACTTAGCTCACAATTTTGGAATTGGTTCAGAATAATTTTAATACCCAGTAGAGGGTAATTATGACATAAACCCGATAGGGTGATTTTGAAATTTTAATTTTTACTATAAATAGCCTTGCGGATCGACAGACCACCATTCCAGTTTTTGTCGTTGCAAAAACAATATGTTAAAAATCTAAAATCAAAAAAATTGTCAGTAAAGTTAAATCTCATCAAAATAAATTGTGAATACTAGCATTTGTATATGTACAGCTGTATAAAGGTTAGTGTTAGAGCTTTTGTGACATTGAGCCCAGAAAATTGGCTCATATAAGTATATCAAGTCTAGTGAATGAAAAAATAAGGTTTAAACGTAAATAGTATCTATCAACCTACTTTTAGTGAAAGTGGAAATTTGTCCTATGTTCTCTTCACAACCTCGTCGAGTTTTCATCACAACCGTGTAGAGTTTTCATCACATTCCAGTTAAGGGAATTGAAGTTTTCTACAAGTTCCAGTCACGAATTTAGAGATCGACCTAGTGGACTTCTGTACCGGTAACCCAAAGGTAGAAAACACCAGTGTGTGTAAGTACAAAAAAATTTTGTTTAATTTGGTAACTTTGGTAATTTAATTTAAACATAGACAGTTGATAAATAATTTTCAGAACTTTATTGAAAATATTTGAGATGTTTTGGCTATTGTCAAGCAAGCCACTTTATTAACAGAGACATAATTTAAATGCGTCATAATTTTTTTTTGAACTTTATAATGATTAATTTGTTTCATTGTGATGGTTGTGTTAGTTGTATTAAGTTAACTTAAATGTTGCAACTATTCTTGAGAGGTTAGGAATAAGCTTTGTTGACAATTGTGGTATAACTTTTAATTTTTTTTTAATTTTCATTTACTTACCTTTGAGCATCCATTTTGAACATTTCACGAAGTTTATGCAAATTTAAAATTTTTTTAATTAATCGATCATCATATAGATTTGTTTATTTTTAACCACTGTTGGCAGTAACACGACATTTGCGCCAATTTGTAAAATCTTTTGAACCCCCCCTGAGCGGGAGATCATGACTATTCAATTATTTAAATAGTTTCGTCGGTGAATTATAGATCGCAACATATAATTAAATTCAGTAATTAAAAATCAGTGCCCAACAAATATTGATTTTATAATAATTAATCATAACAATTCATGGCGCCAAATTCATACATTAACAAAATATCAGAAAAAGTTCATACATCACTATATATATGTACGACGTTTGTCCAAAAAAAAGGTGACTTTTTAAATTTCGCGGGCTACGTACATTCAATTTTCGATTTTCGTTTTTTATTATGTTGATGCACATGTTTCTAACATATGTTGACATTATCAGCCATTTTGCATTATTAGTTTGTTTTTGATAGATATAAAGGTTAGACGTGTTTTGGTGTACTTGGCGATTTTTTGCTATAGAAAAAAATGGATCAAAGAATCTGTATTAAATTTTGTGTGAAAAATAAAATCAAGTGCTCTAACGCACTTTAGTTGTTGTTTGTGGCATTCGGCGAATCTACTTTGAGCCAAAAAAGTTCTTCACAGAAGGCCGAGAAGATGTTAATGAGGATGCTCGCCCTGGATGCCTCAACATATCGACAACCGATGAAAACGTTGAAGCAGTAAAGAAAATTGTTATGGAGAATCGTCGAATCACTATTAAAGAAGTTGCTGAGGAAGTCAGCATATCGGATGGCTCATGCCATGCAATTTTTTCGGAAGTCTTACGCTTGAAACGTGTGTCAGAAATTGCTAAATTTTGACCAAAAGAACCGTCGCATGAGTATCGCTCAGGAGCTATTGAATGACGTCAACGACGATCCAGATTTGCTCAAAAGGGTTATAATTGGTGACGAAATATGGGTATATGGTTATGACGTTGAAACCAAAGCCCAAGGATCCCAATAGAAGCGACCATAAGAGCCACGACCACCGAAAAAAGCACTCTAAGTTCGGTCAAATGTGAAGGTTTTGCTCACTGTGTTTTTCGATTATAATGGCGTGGGACATCATGAGTTCTTGTCAGAAAACTGAAAAGACCCATGAATGAACGGAGATTTTCAACGATTGAGGAGATAAAGACCGCATCGCTGGAAGAGCTCAATACCATACTAAAAAGCTCATATGGTTATCAGAAGTGCTTCGAGGATTGGAAAAAGCGCTGGAACAAGTGTATTATATCTGAGGGGGATTAATTTGAAGGGGACAAAATTGATATTGATAAATAAATAAAATAAGAAGTTACCTTTTTTTTTTGAACAAACTTCGTATATATATTTATATATGTGATGTTCCTTCTCTAGAACCTTCTTGATATCTTTCTTATTTGTTATTTTATACGGTTTATTACCAACACATTTGATCTTCTCTGTACAAACTTGATTTTTTTCAGCACTATTGTAATATGTTAATTGTTTAAGATACTCCTATTGCTCAACAAATCGATTTAAAAAAACAACGCCCCAGGTCGAAATTTAATCAAAACGTATCATTCTAACAATATTCGAATTTCGATGTTAGGCCGTAGGTAAACTCATGCCACAGTTTCCTCAATCTTTTTAAGAAGCTTCAAAAGGTATTGATTTCTTGTTAATAAATACTGAATTAGTGATATTGCTCTGAAATTCGGTATAAGAAATACGTTGATTTTGCTCCGGACTATAATTAACTGATCCGAGCAAATCTTTGCTCTATAACGGGATGTTCACATATTTTGGAATCACATATCACTGGATCATTGCTGTGTATTTTATGTATTATGTATTTTAAGTTTATGGCTATTTCTTAATGAGAAAATTAAGTGCAGCTTACTTTGTATAAGAAAAGCAAATAGAGTTACAAAATAAAACGCACAGGGTGTGCCGATTTTGAAACGATAAATTTCATCTACACATATATGTGTAAGTAAAATATAAATAAATATTAATTTAGAAAAAGTGCAATCCCGTATTCATTTCCATCGATCAGATAAACATTTTCAGTGATCTGGTATTAATCAAGAAATCAGCAATTAAAGAGACGTAACAAAGCTGACTAACCGGTGAGCGAATCACGGTCTGTTAATTGCATTTTCCAGCTGGTTTTTTGGCTCATGACATCAGGTTCTGTCACTTCACTTATACTTTCGATTAATACACGGGATTTAATGATATAAGTGAAATGGCTAGGCTAGTTACATGACGCGTCTATATAAACTGGAAATGTAATAAAGACTTTTTGTAATTTGGAAGGTGATTTTATTATGGTACTTTTTTTATAATGACTTAATAATTCGCTGATAACAATATTCCAAAAAAGTAAGATATCCTGTTGAAAACAATAAGTTTATTCCGTAGTTATATAGTGTGTACATCAAGTATGGAATACATTCATTTTAAACTAAACAAACACTTTTGAGGAAAAATCCTGAGACAAATCTGTGTCTGATTTTAATTTAATATATTTTTACATAACAATTAAATATACAGGATAAACCCTTTGTGAGTAACAATGTCATCGATAATTTTTTAAGCGACACACCCTGTATATTATATATTTTTTAGATTGCAAATTTTAAGACAAATCCAAAAATATATCATACTTGTGTACGGTAATTAATAGTTTTGAATATACAATAATTTTTTACAATCTGTATTTTTGAAGACCTTTAATTAAATGAAAATAACAAAAAAATACAATAAATTACAGTAAGTATTCGAATTGTCTTCATTTTTGTGATTGACAGTGTCCTAAGCGATCAATAAATTCCTGCTGAACTTTATTAATGGTTTCCTGCGAAATGGCATTTATTTCTTGCCTTATTCTATCTTTTAAATCAGTTATGTCGCCTGGTTTACTTTTACGCACAACATTTTTTAGATGACCCCACAAAAAGAAATCTAATGGCGTGAGATCCGGTGACCTTGGTGGACATTCAATGGGTCCTCGTCTACCCATCCACTTATTGGGGAAAACTTCATCACAATATGTTCGAACGGCGGCTGCATAATGTGGCGGCGCCCCATCTTGTTGATAACACAGACTTTCATACAGACTTTCATCGATATTTCCAGGAATATTTGCACTAGGGAATAAATTCATTAAAGTTGGAATCAAAAAGTTCATTAAAAATTGCAGATAAGTTGGCGCGTTTACAGTTCAATTAAAAAAAATAGGGTCCAATGATTTGGTTTCGAACAATTCCTGCCCAAACATTAATTTTCTGTGGATATTGAGTGTGATGTTCTCTCATCCATTTAGGATATTCCTTTGCCCAATATCTACAATTCTGTCTGTTCATCAGAAAAAATAACGTTTTTTGCGAAAAGTGGATTATTGCTACACTTATTCATCAAAATTTCGCTAAATTTCAATCTACGATCCGGGTCGTTATCTGATTATTTGTGTACAAGGTGCACCTTAAAGGGATGCTACTTTTCATGTTTTAATACTTTATGAATAGAAGTAAAAGTAACATCATGTTCTCGACTTACTTGCCGAACGCTGTTGTGTGAATTTTCTTCCCTAGCCAATAAAACATTGAATATTAATTACCAAACACAAGTATGATATATTTTTTAAATGGTCTTGAAATTTGCAATCTAAATAAAATAAAATATCCAGGATGTGCCATTTAAAAAAATTGTCGATGACATCGTTCTTTACAAATTGTTTACCGTATATATTTAATTGTTAAGTAAAAATACATTAAATTAAAATCAAAAACCGACTTGTCTTAGGACTTTTCCTCAAAATTGTTTGTTTAGGATAAAATGAATTAATTCCATACTTTATGTATACACTATATTTTAGTTTATAATTGCTAATGATTGACTGATCACCATGCTCAGATCAGATCCCAAATTTCATTGGGGTGCTCACCTGGCTTTATGTGTTAGATCACTGCTTGGATATATTTAGCTTGATTTGGATAGCTCATGCTTTATACAAATGCAATGTTAAAGGTATTTTCGACATTTTTGGAATTTCTGGTATATCAATAAGCGGAGATGTGATGAGAGCAAAGGAATCAAAGGTTTTTCGTGCTTCGTTGATTCAACATCTGACAATTCTCATGTTTACGACGGCCTTCTTCTCTTTTCTACACACACTCCTATTCTATTTTCTTGCTAAACAACAAACAACATTCGTCGTCAATCTCCAAGTAGAGTTTTTAGTTTTAAACTTAATTTATTAGCTCGATTTTCAGTTTTGACGCTAAGTTGATGCTTTACAATCGAATATTTAACTAAGAAAGTGTAGTATTAAGCTTAAATAATTTCATTATAAGTTTTCTCCCTTTTTTTTTTTGAAAATTACAATTATTAAAGCCGTTACTTTACTGTATTTTAATTTAAAAACAAGAAATATTTAAAATGTTCTCAGTACATAGTATTGAATGAAAAATTAAATTTGGAAAGTTGAATTATTTTAGATAACTTTTTGGACTAAATACCTATATAATTGGCAAGATTTTTTTTGACCTTTACTTATGACGTTCATGATAAGTATATAAAATATGTATTCGATTTTTGGGACAAGGTCACTTGAAGAAAACTACTATTTTTTGACAGTCGACGTTTCGGCATTTATTTGGCCATCATCAGGACACTATAATATAAAAATGAGGGATGTTATTTTTAATAATTCCTGATTGCTTAAAATAAAATTTAAAAATATATTAAAACAAATATTCACACAAATTTTGTTGGAACCAAAATGACACCATAATCATATTCACCCCTAAGGGTTACAGTCGTTTATTAAAATTCCAACTTCTGTCGATAACTACGATTGATTCCGTTCTAACAAAATTTGGGTTTTTCCTTCTACTGTAATTTACAAAGAATTATTTTGCTCATTCATAAAATGCAAGTTGGACATATTTTGTTTTTTACAAACAAAAATCACTATTATAGGACAATTATAGCTGGGTTGTTTTGTTGGTGGTCTTATTTAACCCTTTTCCCAGCGAGTTAAAAAATAGAAACCATATCTCACAACACTCTCATTGTATCTAAAATTCTGGTCATAAAACTCATTGTCCAAGTCCAGTGGACGTCACAACTATAAACAAAAACAAAAATAATTGGATGAATAATCAACACGTGGCTTAATAACAGTTAAGGTCTTTAATTCATGTGTTAATTCATATGCAAATAACTGTCACTTTTATCTGAAGGGTCTTTTATTCGTAAAGGGTGAAGGGATACATAAATTGCTACTGTGTTAGAGTTAATGACTGGTGTTGTATTACGCGATACTTGCTTGGCTATTATTTTTGTAATTTACTTAATAAACAGAAGCGCTCTGAAGGGTTAACCAATTGAAGAAATTCATTTTTAACATCACTGATGGCACGTCATTTGACATTCAAAATTTAGAATTATATAGAGATTAGTTCAATGTGAAATTTTATTTACACTCGTATAGTAAAAATAATTTAATATTGGAGAGATATAAAACTGCAAAGACTAGGTAAAGGGAATGATAAATGTTTCTATAAACAATAAGTCACTCATAATAAACTATGGTTATCTATTATACTGGAACAAGCAAAAGTTGGTTGATATTCACAATGGAATTTCGATTTTTTGTTAGAGAAGCTTACTACTAATACGAATGAGCTTCACCAGGATATTTACTCGGTCCATTAGGCCTGCCCTTTAACCAGATTTCTCTCTTTGTGACTTTGCTTTCTGAGAAATAGCAAGAGTTTGGTGGCCGTTGAGCTAATAGTGGTCACTTAAACCAGAAAATACATTTTAGAAGATATTCTAAAATTAAATTAAGTAAAATAAAGGTTCTCAATTATTTTTACCTAACAACGACCAAAAATTTTGTATTTTGTAATTAGTATGTGGTGTATTTTTATTGGTAGGACAATCAGTATACCGTCAAACATTATTTACACAATATAACTTGTAAATAATGCTAAATACTCAGCAGAAGGTAATAAATTACTCTCCGTACCTCATTTTATCCCGAATTGGTAGTTCATTTGTATACATAAGTCGATAAAAGATGATTTCCATAAACAGCTCGACGTCCCTTTTAAATATTTGCAGAATCATATAGTGTGGCAGTTTTTGAAGAGCTTGTTAAGCCCATTGTGCGGTCAACTGCAAGGAACAAAGGGTCAGTCAGATTTCGAATGGTCACAAAAGAGTGTTTGAATAGGACGAAGGGCTATCGGAAAACGATCTGTCTTGTAATTTGGCGGATTAGTGACACATGGCGTATGCCCGTGGTAATGTTTGAAAACGATAATTTTGGTGGACTATTCAACTGATGTATTTATAACCTAATAAACAGAATTTTAAATGATATTTATGTATATTTTGAATTAATAAAAAACGCTTAGTTAAAAAACTGTTTTATTTTATAAAAGATAAACACCTGGATGTAAAATTATATAACGCGAAACCCAAATATTTTTTTTACATTTTATACAGTGTGTACATAAAGTATGGAATAAATTAATTTTGAGCTAAACAAACAATTTTGAGGAAAAATCGTGAGACAGATCGATTTTTGATTTTAATTTAATGTATTTTTACATAACGATGAAATATACAGAGTAAACCACTTTTGAGTAACGATGTCATCGACAATTTTTTTCAAAGGCACACTTTGTACAATTTATTTTTTTAGATTGCAAATTTCAAGACGATTCCAAAAATATATGATACTTGCTTTCGGTAATTAATATTCAACGTTTAAAGTCTGTGATATCAACAAGATGGGGCGCCGCCACATTATTCAGTGGCCGTTCGAACATATTGTGATGAAGTTTTCCCCAATAAGTGGATCGGTAGATGAGGGCCCATTGAGTGGCCACCAATGTCACCGGATCTCACGCCATTAGATTTCTTTTTTGGGGTCATCTAAAAAATGTTGTGTGTAAAAGTAAACCTGACGACATAAATTATTTAAAAGATAGAAGAAAGCAAGAAATAAATAACATTTCGCAGGAAACCATTAAAAGAATTCAGCAGGAATTTATTGATTGCTTAGGACACTGTGACACACGAGGAGGAAGACAATTCGAACACTTACTGTAATTTATTGTTACTGTTGTATTATTTTGTTATTTTAATTTAATTAAAGGTCTTCAAAAATACAGATTTTAAAATTATGATGACATCGTTACTCGTAAATGGTTTACCTTGTATATTTAATTGTTATGTAAAAATATATTAGATTAAAATCAAAAACCGACCTATCTCAGGATTTTTCCTTAAAATTGTTTGTTTAGCTTAAAATGAATTTATTCCAAACTTCATGTACACACTGTATATGAGCTTATAATTTCCAAATGAGTTAAGATAGAAAAACTCAGTTTTTACTGGAATATTTTACTTCTTAGTCCAGCTATATCAAAAGGCTGTATTTATTCAAAACTTGCTTTTGTTGAATTCAAATAACAAAATTTTATCTTCTTCTAGTCTTTAAGATTTCATTTTTAATAAATACTCTTTTATTGTTTTACTAATTTTTGTAAAACGGACAACATAGCTTACTTTGGAACAGTATTTTTAAGAAAATTCATTTTTTATATATTCGTTACTTTAGTCGTTACAGATTTTTTATCTTGCTTACTTTTAAAAAACCTTTTTATTGCATCTTCAATATTGTGTTTTTATTAATTACATTTTTTTAAATTTTATTTTACTTGATTTTTGAAAAAAAAGTTGCATTTCTGTGGTTTCTAGATAAAAAAATCCCTTTTCAGATTTAACAAAGATAAACAGTTTGTTCGGTTTTAAAATAATGGGTGATTTAATTTATAGTACATTTTGAAATATTTCTCTGTAAGAGATTTACATCATTTTGGTATAGTAGCAAAATAAAATATTTCACTCAAAAGTTCAGTCTTTTCTAAACCTTTTTAATAGCTATAAGAGGATAAATTGTGGAAAAATATAATAGATAATTCAGTACAAATATAAAAATAATAATAATTGGAGAATACTTTGGAGTCATCAGGAATGATAAAAAAATTAAATAAAGAATATAAGAATAAAAGAAATGCTAGGGTTGTTGACATTTGCAAAAGAATTGTTAAAAAAAACAAAGGTCAAGAAGAAAAGAAGAGGCAAATTAAAAAAAATGTTTTTTTTATGGTGAAAAAGTGTATTTATACACATACCTTATTGTGGGGTGGTAATAAGAGGCTCAGATTTTAATACCCTACATTTTTGCTTTGTACATTTCGGAAGCAAAGATTGGTTTTACAAGTTCTGGTCCTGGGTATGTTTATCTTCGAGGCTTGACCAGCAATATCATCCTCCTTCTTTTTGATAACAACTTGTTATAAGTTTCTGGATCCCTTTCTGTTTTACTTTCATAGAATCATTGTCGTTACTATCAAATTTTGACTCATAATAACCATTCCCTGTTAGTAACCGCCATTTTTTTATTATTTTCGTCCTTTTTTCTTCCTTATTTGTATTTTTATACTTCCATATGCTTCCACACTTCTCTACTACAAGGTGTATAGATATAATATCAACTATTATCATCGTTCTTCTTTGCACCTCGATTATCTTCAACTAAAGTACTGATAGCATTAAACCTTTCTGCCTTTTCGATGACCATTACATACATTAAAAAAAGCTAGTGAATGGGACGTGAAGTGAGACTGACAGAAAATATGGCAAATTACTGAACCAGATCTAACTCATGATCCTCTACATTGAAATAACAATAGTACATGAAAGTTGCCAAATGGTAGATAGAGTATACATAAATAAACAGTGCCTAACTTTCTTCTGAAAATATTTTGTTTTGTCTTATTCATTTCTTTTCTACTTCGAATGTCCTCCATTTTAGCCTCTTTTACAAGTTTCACTATTTTGGTTGTTCCTCTTTTTAAATATATTTAAAGAATATCAAAAACATATCTACATTTCAGTAATTTATTACATACTAAAATGTAAACGGGTTCTATTCTATGCGCATTACAAACAACCAGGTGTTTTGTTCATGCACCGTAACTGAGCAAACAGAGATAAACGAATTTTAACAATGTTGCCATATAATTCAATTAAAATGTCCATCTGCCCAAATATTTGCAAGATTTTGTTTACTGAAATTGTTTAATATAATTTACAGTTTCTATAAATTTTAGAGTGTACAATAGAATAACACTGATCGCTTTCCTTTGCTACATCCCAGAAAATCCCTAACCCAAAAAAGTATCTCCAAATTCAAAAAGGTAGACTCTTTAGACCCTCTCCTCTAAGCTCCAACAGTGTGTCTATTTATTATATATTTGCTCCATCATAAATCAAATCGATAAAATCCTTCATAAAGATGGAATCCGTGCTTCATAAAAACCCCCAGAAAATAGGAGAATATCTAACCCCTGCAAAGGATCCATTACTTTCTCTGTCTTCCAAGAGCGTATACAGATTTCCATCTTCATGTGGACAAGTATACATTGGGGAGACAGGACGATCAGTACAAATCCGTATTAAGGAACACCGTAGATACACGAAGTTCGGCCTAGTAACTCATTCCTCAATTTCTAAATACCTGCACCAAATTGGTCATCAGATTTTATTTCTGTCAGGGTTCAGTATCGACATCACCATATAAAGTGGTTCCAACTACTTTTCCTTTTCAGATATGTATTTCGTCTCTCGCTACGTTGCGTACTTGAGTTACTATGTACATCTCACCTCCTGACACATCTTATCACAGACGATGGAACTTTGAATAATATCTCGAAAATGATGCATTCTTCCGGAAGCAGTAATCCTCAGCCGTAATATATATCATTATAAAATATATATAGTTGAGTTTTGGATTTCAAGGAGTGCGATTATCTGGTTTATTTTGACCCTTAACCCAAAAATATTGGACTGCGAAATTGGAACTGAATTCAAAAGGTGGTGTTAAAAATAAAGGTCTTTTAAATTATCCAAAGTCAATAAAGTGAAGCAAAAAAAAAGTATGTTAAGTAAGTTAACAATATAAAACAAAAATAACTACAGCTAATAAAAACAATATGGCATGTGGCAGAGCACAAAAGAAAATCCTAGGAATAAGGCCAGATATAAAAATATACAATAGTGAAGATGAAAGCAAGAAAATGTAAAAAGAAGACGCAAATTACTTTGGATAGAGCAAAATATTAAAAAAAATATTAATTAAACAAAGAGAAGACCTAGGATTAAAAGAAGTACTTATAACAATGATGAAATAATTAATAAATAAAAATATATATATATAAAAGATATCAGGAATAAGTGTTAAATAAAATCTGAAATAAACCATAATACAATAATACAGCAAAAGAACAAATTTAAAGAAATGCAAGAAAAGAAAATTTAGTCATCACAGGATCACCAATCCAAGTAAAGGATGATAATATTCTTCAAAAAGAATTAGATAACTTTATAAAATAGAATATAATAAATGCAAAGATAATTGATGCTGGGAAAATCAACAATATTCATAGAATCAGAGAACTGGAGAGAGAAGATAAATGTACTAATAAATAAGAGCTAACTAAAAGAATTTAAGAAATATAAAATATATGTTGAATCAGACATGACAAGGAAATAAAGAGAGGTCACCGAGCAAGAGAAGAAAGAAATAAAACATAATAAATAAATGTAAGTTACAGAAATATTAGTATAAAAGGAAAAGAGCTGATATGGAATACGGATAAAATCAAAAGAGTAAAAGAAGAAACACCAGAAAAGAGATAAAAAAATTAATAAAAATAAATACATCATCGGACGCATTACAGATAACAAAACAAGTTATAGAAAAACAAAAAAGGAAGATGTAAAGAAAAACCAAAACAAAACGACAGCAAAAACCTGAAATTAATAAGATGGCTAAAAAGATAACAAACAAACCAATGATGAAGATAGCGAATAAATATGGAGTGAATAAGAAACCGAAAAAATTAGATACTGGAACGAATGAAAACTGCACAATGAAGAAATCTGTCTATTCATGGAAGGGAGGAAGAAACGGTTGCCATTAACCTTGTATTTCCGAAACAACCTAAAGATAACATGTCATACAGAACTGAAATATATTTTGGAGATATTTTAAACGAAATACAAAAAATTATATCTCATACATCTTCTACAATATCTCTTAAATCAAGAAATAATGTAGATTCATTTTTATTAAATGTAAATCCTAAATTTAACACACTAAAAAAATCAGGTATTTACAAACTAAATTGTTCGGATTGTAATGCTATCTATCTAGGACAGATCCATAGATATTTTGAATTAGAAACAGGGAACACTTACGATCTTATAGATTAAAACGTCCAGACGCAAAACACCTCATTGACACTAAAAAACCTACACTTAACAAAACAATAGGAACAACATTGGAGGTATTTCATACAAGTAATAAAAAAGAAGAACTTTATTTTTTGGAAAAAATTCAAATCTGGTTAGGGAAAGATATAAAAAATAGCTTTGAAATACTGTGGAAATTGAAGATAAGTATAATTTATCCATTATGTTTTATTTTAATTATTTTAACAAAAGCATATTTTATTGCTATATTGCACATGTTGTGATTAATGTAAAAATATGGCATCAGCGTAACCTCGGCATCAGCAACGGTTTGGTTCGGTTTCGTAGGCAGTGGAAGAGAAGAAGAACGGGACGCAGCGTGGTCACCCGGTGCCCTCCAATGGGTCGTCTTCTGGCACGAGCTAACGGCAGGTCTACACGCGGTGGTGTTTCAGGTACCCGTATCGTCGGGTACTGAGCTGTTACTCTGGACACGTGCCCGGAATAATCTATTTCTTGGTTCTTAACAACAGTCCCCAGCCCGGTGTTTGCTGGAGACATGTGCACATGTCTACCATCTACTTGCGACTAAAAAAGAAGAAACGTAGAAGTTATAAAGCGTACCTAGTAGAGATATACATTTAGAAAAATTTTTTTTACGTATGATGTGACTAAAAAGTTACAGATGCTTGAACATTTGCAACTTGAGCTTTTCGAATAAAAAAAATAATGTTCTTAATTGATTAATTAGATCCACACAAAATTTATAAAACTTAGTATTTTTCATTGTTATTCTCGTTAAGCTGGTTTCAACAATGTGCCACACTTCAGATGAATTTGGTACTTGTCCAATTTATCCTTCGAATGATTTAGGACCTCTGGTTTCTCAAATATATCAACACTCTCGGAGCTTCGCAAATATTTTAAGTTAATTAAAGAGCAAAGGAGACGTTATTTGTCAGGGAAATGAAAAAATACAAACAAAACTTAGAACGTCGCAAGGCTTCGCGTTGTGAAAATCGATTATATTTTCTCCTATGAGTAATCAATTTGTGACAAAAAATGTATTGCAAAAAGCGAAAGTAAACTTTCAATGGAATTGTATTAAGACATTTAATAAATATATTGTAATGGCATGAGTGACAGGATTCTATAATCTAGCTGAAATAGAATTGTTTGTTAGTTTTTATTGCCTTTGAAAGAAAATTTAATGTAAAAATTCAAGAGATGTAAAATGAAATCGTAGAAAATAGGAATACAAAAAAAGAACAAAAAATGAATACTTTAAAATATAATAAAAATAGAATGTTTTTAGACACTTAGTAAGATAATAATATTTTGTTGGAAGAAAAAAATAATAATTAGTAGAAAATTTGATTAGGAAAGTACTATATGCGACGGAAATAATATAAACAGAATCTAGAATTAACAAGAGCATTAAAATGAGATAACAATCATCGACAGTTAAGAGGAAGTCCAATAAACAGAAGAAAGACATTGGGAAGGTCAAATTAAAAGATTGTATAACACTTATTTAACGTCAAGTTGCCGCTAATTCCTTTTAGAATAAGTATGGTAGGCACAAAAAATGTTAAAAATAATTTATAATAATTCAATAATTCAATTAATTGAGGATTTCAGGTTTCTCAACTTTTTTTTTTATTATTCTAGGATCAATGCTTTCAGAGAGACAGAGTGGCTCAATTACCACTTTATTTTTTTGCAGCATTATACGCGATTCTATTCTAAATATTTTTGATTCACGGTGAATAACTGTTTTAAATCACTTCACAATATCTAATTCAACTTAAATAACCGAAAAAAAAAATTGAATCATCAATCCAGGTGAGTCCCAAAAATAAATCGCTTTTTTATAATAATTCTTTAATCCCAATAAACGACTAATCTACTTTTTATTACCGTAAAAAATCAAAACACGCATTCATGGGATTGTATTTCGTTTTTTCTTTTGGAGTGTGTGTACCCACCATTTAAAGCAATAACGCCAATTAGGCACAAAAGGACGAAGCTACAGCCACAAAAATTATCAGCCCATATTGAAAGTGACGTTCAATCATCCCTGGCACGGCGAGCCACCCTCTTTTGACGGGTGTTAAACTAAATTCCCACCAAAGTGGGCCTTAGGGGCCGAACCAATAAATAAGCGCATGGGGAATCGCCAAGCCAAAGATTGATAATTCATAGTGGTTTTATCTTTACAAAAAGTATACAGGATGTTGAAGAAGACATGCCAATAATTTGAGAAATACTTGTATCTGATTTTTTATTGAGGTCTTATGTTTTTTACCTTATTTAGATAACATAAAAATAGAAAAACAATTGCAATATTAAAAAAGTGGTAAAAGCTTTAAGTCTCCTCTTAAAGCGAATTAAAATGTGAGTATTTATCTTTGATATAAATGGATTTTGCCATAATGGAAAGACAGTATTTTTGTTAAATGTTACGTATCAAAAACTTTATTTGGCGACAACTATTTCAAAGAGTTATTCATATTTTTAAAAAACACACTACTTTATTTTTTCATAGTCAAAAATCCAGAAATTTTATTAGCGACTTTTTTATAAAAAAAAACGAATATGCCACTTGATTTAGATGGCCTCCAAATAGATGTGACTTAATTTTTATTAACATATGTTTATTAATAAAAAAGGTATTGGATGGTAAATTTCAAAAATGACTCAGGTAATAGTTTAATTTTCAAGTTTAAAAAAGTAGAATTTTTATCTGTACAATAGAAACTCTTTCATATTTGACAGAGAGAAACTAATATTTTTTTTAAGATTGCTCATTCTTTATCTATGGTAGGTATATGTCCAATTTTGGCAATTTGCGAGGATCGAATATCAAATAAAAACGCACCATAACATCAATCAATGTCCATGATATCCATCTATTGATTCATTGATTGTACCTCGTAGAATTGTGTGGTTTGCTGAGAACGTTTTTCAACAGGGAATGTATATCGTTACATCGATATATTCTCTAGTAAACGGAGGTTGATGATTTGCACTTTTTGTCAGAAATTTGAATATTTTTATCATTTGTTTTACTATAATTAATTCATAACAATAGACGACACTTCTCGATTTATTTTGACGTTTTCCACTTAATTATGAAGTCGCAGGGACATTAGTTACAATGGCAAAAAAATTGTTTACAGTAATAAAAACAAGTGGAGTAAAATCATAATTGGAGTAGAGTGTGAAATTTAAATGTTTTTGATTGGTATTTTAGCTGCTTCTACAGTATAACTTTCATTACTTGACATTTTCATTGTAAACAAACTTTAAAAGACACTACAACAAACAAAGAAACAAATAATTCATTTAATATCGAAATTATAATAAAAATTTTCATAAAATTTGGGAATCTGTTGAAAATGTATTCCATTTACGTCTAAATAAAAACCAACAGTTTTCCACAATCCAGCTAAAATTTTATACAGCATTTGCTCTGAGTTGTCAATCACATTGCGATATCGTGGAGCTGTAAGGTGTGCCCTCAAAAAATGGGACTCACCAATCTTCTTTTTCGTCCAATCCAAAAATGTAATGGTTCTTTAACAACAATATGACGATTTTCAGATAAAATTATCTGAGAAAAAATTCTGTGTTGTGGATGTCCACATTGTTTGGATTATTTTGGAACCATTGACAAAATTCCACTTGAAAAGTTCATGAAAATACTGGGGTTCTATACATGACAGCGTAAATTTTTTTTTTATGGGTAGGCCAAATATATTTGTTGAGCAACTACTGAACTAGACTGATTTGGATTTTTATCAATAACTAGTGAATGGCTTCAAATTTTCAGCTGTAAGTGTAGAGCGCCGCCCACTTCAAATTTTTATACCGACGCTACCAAACTCTCTGAATATTTGCACAAAATTTGTCAAAATATTGTAGAAACCAACGTAGTGAAATAATAATTCAAGATGTTTTTAACCAAAATCAGCCATGCATTTTGGAATTGAATGTATATATGTATATTCGATCAGGGTTGAATTTCAAAAAATTTGGACAAAAGTTCAGTTTCAATTTCAAGGTTAAAATGCCATTCTTTGGAAGTGGCTAAAGTACCCCAATCATTTGAATTTCACAGCCTAAACCAATTGTGATTTTTCTCGATGACTCGTAATGAAGCAAATGAGAAAATTAAGAAATAAATGATATGGTTAAAAATAGAAGTATAATGAATCACGAATTACTTACTCGGAAATAGAAAACACCGATCAAGATTAAAATCAATATATACAAAATGACTCTTACCCACAACATGCATTTAGAGATTGGCAATTCCCATAAAATAAAATAGTATTCGTATTTTTTCTCATTAATTACAACCCGTATATTAGCTACATTTTAAAATTTTTCTCGAAAGCAAAAATGAACATATTTTTCGCACCATTGCATTTTATTTCACACTTCCACCCTTTTAATTAAGATCCCGTGTGGATAAAAATAATTTAACATGTGAGCAAGTCATGACATGAGCAACGAACATGGACTAGCAACACACCAAAAGATTATATATAATTGAAACGTTGGCACCCCAGGACTAACCCTTTAATTTGCAGAGGATCTTCAAGGATAAGGCGGATCCGATATGTTCGCATACATCACATGAAATCCTATATTAAAAATATTTCAACTAATCTGATAGACAGAGGAATCGTGCTACTCAAATTCCTAAAATTAATACTTTGCATCAGTCTTAACACTGCAATAAAACGTGAAGGAGGAGGAAGCTGGCAAGTGATGCAGGAACGGAATTAGCACAAACACATCCATTTTATTAACGAGATGAAGAGACTGCCTTAGGTTAATTTATTTGTTATGCAATGAATTAAATTATGAAAAAGGTAAAATAATTGAATTTATAAAGGAGAATATAAACTATAAAATGATATAATATTGTAAGAAAAATACAATATATTGTAACGGTCTAAAAAGAGGAATTAAATAACTTTGGATTAAACAAACATTGATACGTACTTTAAGATAGCATAAGATAAAAACATAAATAAAATAAAAATTGGTTAAAACAAGATACAAGAACAATTTCAATGATTATAAGAAAATTCTGAAAATAGATAACAACTATTACTATAATTTATCATGATTGTTCTGTATGTGTAAATATGTAAATGTGAAACCTAAATTAATGATTTCTTATGTGATATTTATGTCTTAAACTAGTAAAAATTGTGTTAAATTAATGAAAAATTGTTAATTAAACTTTATTCACTATTTAGAAATATGTAAGAATCTAAAATTTTTCATAACAAAATTAACGTAATTTATTGTAAGAAAATGGGCTTTGTTGTATCTGAACATAAGCTAAATTTTCATGTAGAAATGAAAAATTATAATGTCAAGATGCAAGTAAAAACAACTTTTTATTTTAATTATAAATAGTTAATTATTTTATACAACAAAAATAAGTAAAATTTATATCATTGTTATCATAATTTATTTGAAGTTCCAAATTATTAAGTATCAAAATAAAAAAAAAAAGATATAAAAGGTTATCCATGAAACTCAAATGTGGTATGTAGGATGAAATCGAAGAAAACTCAAAACCTTGCCAATTTTTTTTTTAATAAACTTGACTACTTGTTTCTACCTAACACGGTCATCATCAGGTCTAAAAGTGAAAAAATTGTACAAATAATAATAAAGAATATAAAGTTACAAACAAAACTTACCACAAAAATTAATATTAAAGTCAAAATTTATAGTCAAAAATAAAAAATTTAAAAATTGAAAAGGATAATTGAACTAGAACTAACATGAGACCACCATGTAAGTGCTAAAGGAAGGGCCAACAAACCTGAAGACTTGCAACCAAACGTTGATAATCCACCCAAAATAGTATAGAATAGGAAAGAGAAATGAAAACCAATAACGGACATTACCTTGGGGTTAGAAAACTGGAACAGGAAGGCACCCCAAACTGGGTCTGAAAAACTGTTAAAGTAAAAGCATACAACAAACAACATAAAAGCTAGAGACCGGTGTAAAGATAACCCCTATCAACGGTGGATCAATTTCAATTTTCTTTAAAAAGCAAACAAACTAAAAGTGACTAATATTACCTGTTGGTTGAAACCTTAAAGCAATCAGTTAGTGTTGTTTATTATTATAAAGATCATTGTATAAATATAAACCATAAAGTGTATAAAATTATATTATTTATTGTAATTATATTGAGGACATTACAATATGTATATTATAATATTATAAGAATTTATTCGGAGAAAACTAACACAAGCAACAAACGAAGAAAATGATGAATAAAATAAAGAAAAGCTTTGGTGGGATAAAAGAAGAAGGGATAAAAATTTTTTTGAAAATATAAAGAATTATTTTTATTTTATTTATTAATTTGAAATCCTTTTTTCGTCAATCTGTTAAAATAATAATTACTCATTTCACTTTAAATTTATGCAATGAATTTTCATCAGAATCTTGGTAAGTGGTTGTTAGCCCATCTCTGTGCATATAAATTACATTTTCTAGGAGTTATAAGGTTAAATTAAATTTGCGATTTGCGAAAAAATACTTATTTTTCACGTAACTCTTCTTCGCGCACAAGAGATGATAAAAACCGTATTTTTATAATAATAAGATGGATAAGTATACAATTATGGTTCTCACAGATTACTTTCAAGTTTGCAATAAAAAATGTAATGATCAGTTTCTCATTTGCTTGCAGAGGCGAATCATAGAAATGGGTAATACAAGAGAAAAAACAAAAAATTGAAAACTGTCCGAGGAATTTTACCATAGTTAATATCCAGAGCAACTTTGTCCAAAATTGTAAATGGCTCAAAAAGTGAAAGGAAAAAGTAAGTTCAAATATAACAGCCAAAATTCCATCTTCTCCTTTTCATTGAACACCCTGTATGAACACAGTTAGATTGACAAGAAATAAAATAGATACGGATAAATAGTGCTTCACTAGTAAGTTTTCATACAAATTGTATTTAGACGATTTGAACAGGCCCCTCTTATATGTACCATTTTGTAATTTCTATTGATCATAATTTAGGTCTCCTGCTGCTTTTGAAAGCAAAGAACTGCAATTTTGAATACGTTTTACAATTCGGTTTCAATTTTTTGTGAAATGATTGCAAATAATTACGAATTATTTTTTTAATTGGGACGCTCCTGAAGTCTCTAACCTGATAGTCGTGACCTGTTAACTCGAGCTTTATGAAGACCTTGTGTTTTAAAAAATTAACAAACATCTCAATTACCGTGTCAGAAACCGAGCCAAAATATTGCGGATAAATAAGTCGTAATTGGAAATGGGACAGAATTTGAATAATAAATAAAACGTTGATACAAACATTAGAAGCGACAAAGCCCAGGTACATAAAAATGTATGCCAAATTATTTTCCATAATTATTTATTAATCATATGATTTTAAATTTCCAAATCGCGGTGCACCATTTAATTGTATACAGTATGTACATAAAGTATAGAATAAATTCGTTTTAAGCTAAATAAACAATTTTGAGGAAAAATCCTGAGACAAGTCGGTTTTTGATTTTAATTTAATGTATTTTTACATAACAATAAAATATACAGAGTAAACCATTTGTGAGTAATGATATCATCGACATTTTTTTTAAATAGCTCACACTGTATATTTTATTTGTTTTAGATTTCAAATTTCAAGACGTTTCCAAAAATATATCATACTTGTGTTCGGTTATTAATATTCAACGTTTTATTGGCTATGGAAGAAAATTCACACAATAGGTTTCGGCAAGTTAGTCGAGAACATAAAGTATCAAAACATGAAAAGTGGCATCCCTTTAAGGTGCACCTTGTACAAGAACTATCAGATGACGACCCGGATCGTAGAATGGAATTTAGCGAAACTTTATTAGGTAAGTGTAGTAATGATACACTTTTCGCAAAAAACGTTATTTTTTTTGATGAGTGCACATTTACATTAAACGGTGAAGTCAACAGACAGAATTGTAGATATTGGGCAAAGGAATATCCTAAATGGTTGAGAGAACATCACACTCAATATCCACAGAAAATTAATGTTTGGGCAGAAATTGTTCGAAACAAAATCATTGGACCCTATTTTTTTAATTGAATTGATTTCAACTTTAATGAATTTATTCCCTAGTACAAACATTCCTGGAAATATCGATGAAAATATGTGGTATCAACAAGATGGGGCATCGCCAGGTTATGCAGTCGCCGTTCGAACATATCTTGACGAATTTTTCCCCAATAAGTGGATCGGTAGCCGAGGACCCATTGGGTGGCCACCAAGGTCACCGGATCTCACGCCATTGGATTAGAATAAGGCAAGAAATAAATGCCATTTCGCAGGAAACCGTTAATAAAGTTCAGCAATAATTTATTGGTCGCTTAGGATACTCTCAAGTACAAGAAGGAAGACAATTCGAACACTTACTGTAATTTATTGTGTGGCAATTTATTGCTACTGTTGCATTATTTTGTTATTTTATTTAATTAAAGGTCTTCAAAAAGAGAGATTTTAAAATTATTGTAAACTCAAAACTATTAATTACCGAACACAAGTATGATATATTTTTGGAATTGCTTTGAAATTTGCAATCTAAAAAAAATAAAATATACAGGGTGTGCTATTTAAAAAAAATTGTTGATGACATCGTTACTCGCAAATGGTTTACCCTGTATATTTAATTGTTATATAAAAATATATTAGATTAAAATCAAAAACCGATTTGTCTCCGGATTTTTGGATTTTTCCTCAAAATTGTTTGTTTAGTTTAAAATTAATTTATTCTATACTTTATGTACACACTGTGTTTTATTTACACGTTGTCTAAAGCTGTATAGAAATTATTTTCAGATATACATGGCAGGACACATCATATTTTATTACACTTTTGTACTCGTCTCTTTAAAATTTACTACATTTAGATTTGTAAAGAAAACTTTAGGCATTGTAGCTAACTGAATAGCGCATTTTTCTGGATTTTTAGAACTTAATGTATTAAAATCATTGACCATAAAAAAACCGTTTATAAGGGGAGGTACCGAATTTCTACCACAATCTAAAGTAGCCCAGCGATAATGAGGTCGATTATGTGTACTTTTATGAATATCTGAGTAGATATTTAAGAATTAAAATAATGTACTTCTACTTCTACATAATTTAGATAATAACATATTTATTAAATACTAAAAAATACAAAAAAATAAATAAATTTAGCATGATTAAAAATGGAAGGTAAATAATATTTATCTTGAATTTCCATGGTCTTCCAAAGCGTTTTAATATATTTAAATCTACCTAAATTTCATGTCATAAACCTGACAACCAATCACTATTAAGCAATATTTTTCTTTTTCTAAAAATATATTTGGTTAGTATTATTTACTTCAAAAGGTGATCTAAGACAATTGAACTTCCCAGGTTTAGTTGTTCATTCATAACTGGATATTGAGGATATTTTAGGTGTTTCTCTATTTCATATTCCTCCAAAAAATCAAGTTCTTCTTTTTCTCAAATGACCTTGTTCCAAAAAACGAATATTTTAAATATTCATTTCTACGTCATAATCAAGTTCTTCTTTTTTATCACTTATGTGAAGTAGTTCCACTGTTGTTTCCATTGTGTTATTAAGTGTAGGTTTGTGTTTGGTGTCAATGAGGTGTTTCACATAATGTGACTTGTCTGGTTGTTTTAATCTATAAGCTCGTAAGTTCTCACAGTAGCCATTGTTAAAATTTCTTAAGTTCTGGCCAAGATAGATGGCGTTACAATCCGAACAATTTAGTTTGTAAATACTTGATTTAAATTAATTTTAGAATGATTATTTATTTTCAATTAGATATATTCAGCATTAGTCAAATTTCAATATAAAATAAGGATTAATATGAAACAATATGGACTGAATAAACTTACAAGAAGGTAATTGATTATATTAACTAAATACAAAGGTAATAAAAAATATTTTAAGTACCTCCACTTACATATAATAATATTAAAAAAAAATCGTTAAAAAAATATTAATAGGAAATAAGAATAAAAAACTATTAAAGGTTATAGAAAATTTAGGTAAGTAATTATATTACATTTTACTTTGTTTTTTATTTTTACGGTTTTTTTGCCAATTTTTCTCTATTTTTTAACATATTAAAATCATTTTATAAGGTTTTTGATAATTTTTAACTATTTTTATGTTCCTCTACAAATATTTTATTATTTTTGTAGTTTTTTACAATTTTTTACTCTTTTGCTGATTGTTTTTACCCTTTGTGGAATTTATCAATTATTAATGTAAAAGATAAAATATACTTATCTAAAAATTATCTTTTACATTAATCATATTTTGATAATTTTTCATTATTTTTTTCAGTATTTAGCTAATTTTTTATTATTATTATAGTTATTTGACAATGTACAATCATTTTGTATAGTATTTTTTAAATTATTTGAGAAATTTTTATTATTGTTTACAGTTCTTTACCAATCTTTCATTATTTCTACATATCTTTGACAATGTGCAATCATTTTTTTAGTTTTTTGACAATTTTCATTGTAGTTTAAACAATTTTCCACCATTCTTATAATCTTTTGGCAATTTCTCACTACTACCACTTTTTTCTGCATTTCGGAAACGTTGCTACAATTTTTCGTCTAGTTTATTAAAAAATGTACAGTTTTTTTGACAATGTTTTATTCTTTTTAACAATTTTTTAGAAATTATATTTATATTTTATAATATTGATTGTTTCTTTTCTTACTATGTGGAATCTATGCAATATTAATCTAAAAGATAAAATATAGTTTTTAATTTTAAAATTCCATGATATTTTGTTTTGCCATAAGACTATTTAAACAGTTTTACATTAATAATATTTCATATTTCTTTGACAATTTTTAATTATTTTTTACAGGTCTTTGCCAGTCTTTCACTATTTTTATAATTGTTCATTTTTTACAGTTTTTTTTAACAATTTTTCAGTAATTTTTACAGCTCTTTGATAGTATTAAATAAGATTTTACATTTTTGACAATTGTTCACTGTTTTTTAGCTTTTTTGATCATTTTTATTGTTTTTTAAAAATCCTGCCAATTTTTCACTATTTTTACAATTTCTTGGAAATATTTCACTATTAACAACACCTCGATTCTGCATTTCGGAAGCGTTGGCAGAATTTTTCGTCTAGTTTATATAAATTACGTCAAATTCGTTCCATGTCTTGATCATTGATCTCTCTAACATCTCTTTCCAGATCCCGGCAAATAATATTTTTTGGTTTTTTATTTCAAAATGGTAGACTTAATTCCATATGAATGTTCGTCGACTTTTACTATAATTTTTGTTTCTTGTATCGCATTTGGCAGGACCTTCGCTCCTGTGTTTCTAGATTTTATATTCATGTAATAAGTTAACTTTCTTTTAAAAGAGTTAATAAACTCCTGGTCGTATTCGACGGTCCACTTATGCCTTAAAAATTACATTTACCTAATAATTTTAGTGTCGTTGGGGAGTTAGGAGGAGATTTACAAGTTGCTTTTTCCATTTATTTAACTCTTAATAAATTGATTATGTCCTAAACTCTTACTCACCAGTTTTTAAAATAATTTCTTTTTTTTTGTAACATAGACCACCCTAAATAAATTGGCTTTTAAACCAACAACAAATACCAAAAAATAAACACATTAAAAAACAATCGCCGACGACACGACAAGAACAAGTTCATCTTTCTATTGTTCGGCAACCCATTCAGCTAGTGTTTTGTTTTAATTCCTTAATCCCACAGAATCTGCCCGTGACATACGTTGTCTGCTGTCAGAACGTTGGCCTTTGCAAGGTATCGTGTGTCCCTTTATTTATATCCCTTTATCCGAAAGCACGTTTTACAATTCAATGTGCTCCTTTCTCTGCTTTCGAATTGAGAGATTCGTTCCCTTTTGATACTCTTTGACAGCTTTTATCAAGTGCAGTTGGACGAAAACGGCATCAGATGACGCAAATATGCAAGAACTCGGACTGAAGAATTTCGATCAGCGTCGCGTTATTTCGCATCCCTAAAATATGCATCGCTCATCCTAAAACAAGGAAAAATTACCATATTTTTATATTAATTAATATAAATATATTTAAATACTTTTTTGTATCTATGGAGCTTAAACATTCAACGTGACGCATAATGTGGCAATGCTCTATATGGCCGTTATTATTGTAGTTACCAAAACACATATTTACATGAAGCGTTGGTAGTTTTAAGATTAACTTTTTTTTCATACAAGGTGTTCAGAAACGAAGTGACAAACCAAAGTTGTATTTTTTTAAATGGAATAGTATACTGGGTTGGGATCTTAGACCAAATATAAACTGGACGGAATGTGACGTCACTTTTGGATCGCTGTCGCTGTAATGAACAATCATAGAGTGAGAGGATACTAGAGTGATCTTAGAAAATATATGGTCTTAGAGAGAGAAATGGAAAAGTTGGGGAAACAAAGCATACAGATGTGTACACTTTATAAAACTGCAGTAACCACAATATATATATATATATGGTCTAAGGTTGGGATAAAATATGGAATCGAGTAAATATCTTTAAAACGAAAAGGACGACATTTTTTGCAGGCAAGTGCAATCAGGCATGATTTATCTGATTCGTTTTTTCTGTTATTAACATACTTCCGGTTTAACCAGAAATACCCTCAATTTTTATATTTAAATGAGACACGCTGTATAATTTTGAAGATTTTAATAAATTTTGTCTTTTCGAATTCGTACATACTGGGTTTAGTGTAAATCATCTATAAAAATGAGAAACTAAAGCACTTACTCAATAAATTAATCTTTATTAAAATTAATTAGAATGGGAATATATGTAAATTAAACAAAATCATTTCTAGTGTTCAAAATATTCGCCGTTCACTTCCTGACAATACGCAAACCCATTAACAAATTTCTGAGATACCTTTTTCCAAGACTTCTCTAACATAAACACTTGATTTGATATAACCCTAAAGAAAAAATCTAAAGGACTAAGGGCTGGAGAATAAGCAGACCATTCTATGAATCCTCTACGTCCAATCCATCGATTTGGAAAATTCGCATCCAAAGAATCTTATTGAAATCAAACATTTTGAGGTACTTGTCCACTCTTTTGCAGTGCAGGAATAATTGGTTATTAAGTTGTTCAAAATACTTGTCAACATTCTGGTTTCCGTCAATAAAAAATATACTTATAAGTCTATTTTCTACAATTTTCATCCAAAAATTCAACTTTTGTGAATGTTGGGTCTGGGATTCATACATCAAATGAAGATTCTCATTTGACCATTAGCTAGAATTATGACGATTAACTTTCCATTTAAACCAAAAGTTGACTCGTCAAAAAATATTACATTAGTTGCAAAATATCATCTGACAATTCTTGAACCAATTGTCTCTTTTACGAATAGTACTTTTCTCTTTTCATTATTTTCACTACAGAATGTCTACTTGTACCATGATTAAGAGCCAAATTTGTCATAGAAGTTTGAGGTGATTCCTCTATTCAATGACAAATTCTAATAACTCTATTGTATTGTATTTTAATTTTAATGGCATTTAGGAATAAATATATATTTATACAGTAATATATATTTCTTTTTTTTCTTCTGTTTTGGAAAGGCAATTAGCAAAAAGTATATCTATATATATATAAATATAACTGTAAATTACATTGATTTTTTATGAATGTTAAAAATGTATCTTCAGAGTGTAATGTAAATAAACTTTTTTGGTTACAGTCCGAGGTCTTCTAGTTTTAGGCAAAGTTTTGACAATCCAAGTGGTATTAAAACGTTTTAATGTTTTAGTAACTGTTGAAGATGATATAAGGATTTTTATCAGGATAAAAGTAATTTTCTTCAATTTGTAAAAACTTTAGAATGATTGTAAACAGTTACAAGACATTCCTCTTCAAAAAAAAATAAGGAATTATACACACGGTGAGTCTAAACTCGGAACCGGCATCTTCTCATTCTGTTTAAATGGAACACCCTATATTTTTTATATCATTTGGATTGACATTTATTAATTTTTTCATTTTAGTAACCCCTTCCGTAAACTTACCTGTATGATATATAATGAATCAAATAAGAAAATTGTATTCTTAAAATTCTTTTGTAAATTAACATCTAAGCAGGAAAAATTACATATTAGTCTAAATTAAAATTACAAATTGAGTTTAAGGCAATATAAAAAATAACATTTTTAATTTTTCAAACTATCCACCCATTACATCAATATAATGTTAGAGGAGGTGTTAAAACACTCAACTTATATTCCTTAATATTTCTTCATCAATACTCTGATATGTTTCTTTATCCTCTTCTTCATATCATCTCTTGTTATTAGCGGTACTTTATAAATGGATTGTTTTACATAAGCCCACATAAAGAAGTCAATTTTTGTTAACTCTGGTGATCGAGCTGTTCAAGCAATTTGTCCTCCTCTTCCTATTCACCGTTCAGGAAAATTGGTATTAAGATTTTATTTTTTATCATCATTAAATTTCAAGAAACGCCTTAAAAATTTGAGGAGTCAGCTTTGAACGAACCTTAGGTAAAATATTGAATTATTTTGACCGGTGAAGAAATGTGTAGAAATGGATGCGGATAAGATTTCCTGCTACAAAACTAGAAATGTTTTTTTAGTGTATATATTACAAATAAATAAAAAACAAAATTACAAGTACATTTTGTTTATCTACAATTAATCAAAATTATTGGTTTCTCAATTATCTCAAAGGCCGATCTCTTGGTTTACTCGGTATAAATCAATTTGATGAGTAATTCATTCTTTAAGGGATATATATCCTATTGAGTCGCCTCACGTACTTTTTGATCATATATAATCGTTCACAAAAATACCTTATTAATAACATATTGTGATCCTTATCGGTAGGAATAGCTAGCGATCTTCCAATAAAGAGTGAAAAAATCTACGATGACCACAGAGGCGGACAGGGATCTTTTAACTTTAAAGAAAAAATGAGTCGCTTCATTAAATTAGAAGATAATTAAATACAGGGTACGGTATCTCTCAGAAATTTAATAATATTTTATTATTAAAAGAGATAATACATTTTTAATACAAATAACCATACTGACATCTCGGTAATATTACAACTTTGGATGTGATAGTATAATAAAATCAAAATTATTCAAATTTAGAAAAAATAGTATTTTTTTTTAATATTTAAGTTCGTTATGTCAGCATAAAAAGAACTTTATAATACTCGTTATTTGACTTTTATTGCTATGTATTTAATAGAAAATATGTTAAAAATTTGATCTCAGAGTTACCGAAGAAATAAAAAAGTATTAGGCTCTGATTTAATCATACAACTTTCAAAAATATATATTGTAATACTAATATACTTGTAGCCTTTAGATTAAAATATATTGTAATGGGGGTTAAATTTGATTATAGTTGTTTTTATAATTAAGGGTGCTTTTTGATATTAAGTCAAAATAAGGCGAAAAAATAAATATTTTAAATCAAAAAAATTACAGTGTGTTTAGGACATAAAAAGGTAAGTTTTCACCAAAGTGTAAATACAAAAGTTGTAGATCTTTTTATTACCTATAACTTTACTTTTTTCCATAGGACTTGTAGTTTTGCCGGAAATCGAGATAAACAGTTTTCTACCCTTAAAAACTCACCCCCTTCCACTTCCCGACCTCAGATCGCCCGTAAATTATTTTTCCTTTCATTTTTGTTATATTCTCTTCCTCTTCCAATGGGATTCATACTACTATTATTTTATTTCGTTTCAAAAATTATCGACCCTAGTCTATTAATCCTATGTAAAAAGAATGGTGAGACTATGATTTTGCATGTTGATAATAAAAACGAAAGAATTATTCTTGATTCTTTATTTCTTATATAAATGATAGTTGAGCGGTACAATTTTTTTGAAAGGGCCTTATTTTGGTCTTTACAAAATCTACAATTTTATGTCTTTTTGGTTCTTATAATGTAAAACTGTGAATTTCTAAATTTTTCTTAAGATTCATAATGTACCTACATATATAATTACATATTTCTAGATGGTGGAAGACTCATTTAACCTTTCTCCGAAAACTTCCATAGTAAATAATGAAGATAAGGGAGTGATTTGTAATCGATCCACATCCCACCTTTGTGTTTCTTAAAATAATGCGCTTTATGTTTTTCTTTAAACCTATTTAGCACCTAATTAGTACCTCCTTAAAGCATAATTAAATTTTTACAAAGTCTGGGTGCAGTTTCTTTGCCTAAGAAGGTGATAAACTGACATAATACGTAAATAACAATTTGAGTGAAATTATTCAATTACAGATGAACATTTTAATTATTTTTAGTGTTGGGGTCAGACCTGATTCCTCTTAGCCGACATTTTTTTGATATCTCAAAATTTTTTGATACTTTTATCCGTCAGCTCTTCTGCCAAAATTGTTCTCTTTATCTACTTGGTTTAAGTATATATTTCATGGTAATGCCTGTTGTAATCACAAAAATCTGGTTTATAGTAAGAATGATTTTCTAATTTACTTTGTAATAAAAAGTCCGAACAAAAGTGTATACGTAATGCGGTAATCTGGAATATATTTACAACTCTCAACTTCAAAATAAAGATCGTAGAACCCTACATGTCCAGCAAGAAATAATCGAAATATTTATCCTGGAGTATAAAATCATGAGAGATTTCGGTATTTTGATCTTCTCTATAATTTTTATCTAAAATGATACCAACTGCTGCTCTAATAATAATCGAAATGTTAGTTTTACGTATATTAGTATCATAGGTATATACAATTGCTTAAACAATTTTTATTCAAATTAGGAGCACATTAGGGAACTTAGTAAGGATGAAACAATAAAAAAGAAAAAAATTATGTTAAATATGTTCAAGGTTATTGTGAGATTATATGATCAGAATTATTTTATTTTTTACAGATAATTATTGTACAAATTTAGCTAATTTTCCAATACGCCAGTCTGTCTTTAAATTCCCATAAACCGAATTTTTGTAAATAAAATTAAATTAACGAGCTTTGTGGTTCACAATCTACCGCCGATTATCTTATTGCGGAGATCGTACGCACCATTGCCTTTATAATATAGCAACCGTATGAGTTTCTTTAGAGGTCGTAGGTCGAGTACATTTTCCACTTTTCAATGGTAATTGCCAAGGAATGGATATTGTTATATTTGCAACAGTGGCGGACCAATATCCTCCGAGCGACTATATAAATATTCTTTCTAAAATTGGATTAATTGTTTCAACTTTTACTTTGTGAAAATTATTCATAATAAATATGAAAAGATAAATGTACTTAACCGAATTTTCACCGTATTACAAGGCTTTTTTAATATTATCAGTCTGACCACTGGTTTCGTCACTACTGTGACATTTTCAAAGACAAGATTGACAGATTTTGACAAACTAAACAACTTCATATCACAAACATTTCACCAACCACCATTAAAATATTCTTCTTTTCTAAAAATATTTTTGGTTATTATTATATTAGTATTTAGTTCAAAAGGTAATCTAAGATAATCGAACTTTCCAGGTTTAATTATTCATTAAATACTGTATATTGAGGATATTTTAGGTTTTTGTTTATTTCATATTCCTCCAAAAAATCAGGTTCATCTTTCTTGTCACTTAAATGAAGTATTTCCACTGTTGTTTCCATTGTGTTATTAAGTGTAGGTTTGTGTTTGGTTGCTAAACATTTTAAACCAGAATGTGAACAATTTTGTACGTATCTATTAAGGATGAAAAAGAAACAATAAGGGGAAACATTCTAGCAATTACAATGAAAAATTATAATATAAATAATAACAACAGTACAAGTTTTAACAATAATTATCCTATAAATACAAATTACAATAGATTCAGTGATTATATAATCAACAATATAATAGAAATGACGACTATGTCGATAGAGTCAACAATTTCAATAATAATACTGGATTGGAGAGAAGAAATTATAAAGAGGATAGAAAAAGATAAGATAATAAAGAAACAGAAAGAGTAATACATTTCCAGGAAGTAGGTAGATCTACTTCAAGTAGTGAAGATAAAAAGGAAAGAAAATATAAAGAAATAACCAATATTATGTATAAAAGAAGAAACCAAAAATAAAAATAAAATAAATGATTACATCAATAATAACCAAGTTATAATGGAGTTTGAATTTGAAGAAGAATATTTTAACGAAGTAGAAAGTATAATAATGAAAAATAAAATGAAAAATGAAGCACTGAAAAAGTTGAGATGAGAGTGGCGACAGTTTTATACATAAAATTGAAGTAAAAGATATAAAAAAAAATTGAACCAAAATTATAATTCCATGTAAACTAAATGATCAAATAAAAGAAGAATTTAATAAATTAGTATAACAAGTGCATTCAGATAGAATTAAAGTAATTAAAGTTTCTAGAAAGTCAAATAGTTTAAAAATATTTTTGGCTAAGTTATAAAATTTCACAAGATAATAATAACAATAAAAATGTGCCTTTATTGTACCTATTAAAAAACAAAAGTACAGATCGCTGGACAAGATTTAGCCTCTTACATCTAACTCTTAAATTAAATACTTACAATTAAGATATAATTAAAAAAAGAAAAGAAAACCCCTTTGAATTCTAATCCTAAAGTGAACAAAAATATAAGGAATTAACAAAATCAAAATAAAAGCAAATTAAAGAAAAGTAGAGAAGGTGCATAACGAACTTCACATAAAAATAAAATATAAGTAAGTTTATGGTTCGGCTAACAGCTTACTTTCTAACAATTTTTTCGGAGTCTAAAGCCAGGCTTCAGACTCTCCAGACGCGTAGAAACTTCGGCGAGTATCCTCACGAGGAACAGCAAGACACTTCCGATCCTCGCTCAACTTCGCGCTACTTCGCGAGAGTCTGGAGGGGTCTTAATTCATTATACTAGTTAACTGAATTGTATGAAAAACTGTGCTTAAAAGTGGTAAAATGAAAACGAGGCATGGTAAGGATAGAGCGGTGGCGAATATTCAC
Source organism: Hermaeophaga mercurialis (assembly GCA_951812935.1). Lineage (NCBI taxonomy): Eukaryota > Metazoa > Arthropoda > Insecta > Coleoptera > Chrysomelidae > Hermaeophaga > Hermaeophaga mercurialis. The sequence goes on along the minus strand of OX638362.1, from coordinate 33,701,917 downwards.
GTTATGCACATTCATGCTAAAACCTAGGTTATTATAGAAGTAAGAGGGTATTTATGTATGTAGAATCTTAAAAACAAACGTAAGAAATAAGTACTTGAACAGATTATTCACATTTAATTATTTAAGAAAAAGCACTAGAAATATGATGAAAGTTTTTCAGATTACTGATGAAAATAGAACATGAGTTTTGTAAAATTTGAAGCCTTTTTTGGTTGACAGATGTCAAGCATGGATAATAGACAGTGATGCCGTACATTATTTTGGAGATAGCCAAGCTAGAACAAAGATTGGTTTTTATACTTTAATCTCCAAGAATAACTTTGTTAGCATACAGTAAACGTAGTGCATTAGAGGATTGCTGCAACTATACAGCATTTTGTTGTATAGTTAATCTTTCAGATTTTAGCCAAAACCTAAAAATTTTTACTTGTAAGCATTAAGTTTTAAATTATATTTTGAAGAATTCAGGTGGATATTATTTAAGTCATCAGCAAAAGATTGAACCAAACTACTTCTAACTTCGTTTTACAGATTTGAGGTATAAATAAGTAAAAGAAGCGGGTCGACAACTGGGGCCTGTGGAACACCTGATTTTATATAAGTAGTAGAAAATATTTGACCGTTACCCAAAACTGCCCGAAGACGATTTCGTAGATACGTTTTGATAAAGCTAAGAGATCTGTCGTCAAATCCATAATAATAACATTTAGCTAAAAGTAAATTGTGATTAATGGTATCTAAAGCCTTACTAAAATCTAAGAGCACAAGTATAGGGGACCTTTGCTTATCGATTGATTTAAAATATTATCTGATAAGATTTTCTTTACAATATGTATAAGTATTTATATTATATTTATAAGTTAATTTATTTAATTCAATTTTTTGCAATAATTCCGAATTTTTATTTTCGTTGTTTCATTTCTTCTTCTATTACACTGTCAGATAAAATAAATAAAATATTTGCATATAAGTTTAAAAGGAGAGATCCAAGTTTGGTTCCCTGATGGGGACACCATAAATAACTAGTCTCAGATAAGTCACTACATCTACAGTATAGATTTAATTGGCCAAATCTTTTCTAGTACCAGCATGTATAATGTAATTGTAGTTTTGAAGTCAAAACATGATTTATTCTTTATTATATTAACAATTTAGGAATAGGAAACACTTTGTAAAAAAAAAATTTTTTTAAAAGTATATACAGGGTGTTACTATATTCGACCGACAACGCTTTACCCCAGAGAGCTCTCGTTAATTGATGAATTTTGATATGGGAACATAAACCCTTAAAGGGCTTAGTTTCCGAGATACAGGGTGTTAAAAGTTTGAAATCAAAATTAAAAATTTGTTATAAATCAGAAACGCCTCCAAATATTTTTTTCAAATTTGGTGACCCTCAGAGAATCGAATATGCAACTGATGAAGAGGAACTAGCTGAAGAAACAGAGTGGATTCGTGTTAAAGATCGGAAAAAGCGTAGAATGAATACATCGCTGACCCCTCCGCAAAAAGAATCAAAAGTACCACAAAAAGTGGTTGAAAAGACGAAGAAACCACAGCTACCACCGCCAATAATAGTGGAAAAAATCACCAGATTTCCTGAATTACATGAACTAGCTAGAAAGAATTCCAACAAATTCAACATAAAAGTACTAAGCGACACCAGTGCAAAAATTAACTTTGAAAATGAAGAAGATTTCAAGAAAGTTGTCAGAAATTTAAATGAAAATAATTACATGTGGCACTCATATGAAAATAAGCAAAACCGACCAATCAGAGTTATGGTCAAAAAGCTTCATCACACTGCTGGAAAAGAAGCCATCATGCAGGACCTTACAAGGAGAGGGTACAAAATATTGGATGTAATACCAAAATTAAGATATAAAACAAAACAGCCGCTGAACATGTTCATGCTAGTATTTAGCAACGATGAAAATTTAAACAAAATACATGAAATTACCGATATACTCAATATCAAGGTAATAATAGAACCACTGAGAAAGACAAGATTAGTACCGCAATGCAAAAGATGCCAGTCATATGGACATACTCGAAGATACTGCGGCAAAGAACCCAGATGCGTTAGATGCACTGCAAAACACCTAACAGTCGATTGTGATAAACCAAGGAACGTAAAACCAAAATGTGTAAACTGTGGTGGAGAACATCCGGCAAGTTACAGAAACTGTATCGTTGCAAAGGAGATGCAGAAATTAAAGAATAATAATCAAAACAAAAAAAATATTAATAAGAATCTACCAAGACAACCACAAAGAGAACAAAGAAGAATGAGTGAAATTCCAACTCCAGAAGAAAGAAAAAAGACCTTTAGTCAGGTACTATCTAGAAACGAAGAACAAAAAAACGAACAAAACAAATCAAATATAGAACAAACTCTACAGCACATACTAGAGAAACTATCCAATCTGGACGAAAGAATAACCAGAATAGAATACAGCACCAAAGGAGCTATACCAAAAAGGGTTTCTAATGGCGGTAAATAGTCTACGAATCCTAGAATGGAATGCTAATGGGCTATTACAGCATCAATTAGAGCTGCAAGCCATATTAGAGATAGAAAAAATTGATATATGCCTCGTTTCTGAAACACATTTCACAAACGAGTCATACGTTAGATTTAAAGGATATAAAGTGTATCATACCATACATCCTGACAATGACTCCAAAGGAGGTAGTGCAGTCATAATAAAAGACAGTATTAATCATTACCAAGAAATGGATTACAAGACAAGAATAATACAAGCTACATCAGTAAACGTAAGAACAAAAACTTATGAGATAATTGTCACAGCGATCTATTGTCCGCCCAGGCATACTATCAAAAAAGAACAATACATTGAGTTTCTAGAAACACAAGGCTATAGATTCATCATAGGGGGTGATTTCAATGCCAAACACACCCATTGGGGATCAAGGCTCATTACAACTAAAGGAAGAGAACTCTTTAATGCAACTAAACAGTTGAATTGCGAAACCTTATCAACAGGAAAGCCAACATATTGGCCTACCGATCTGAATAAAATTCCAGATTTGATTGACTTCTTCATAACAAGAAATATATCAGTAAACTACATGCAAGTAGAAGAGGCATGGGATATGAACTCTGACCACTCTCCCATCCTACTTACACTTAGTGACTCAGTCATACAAAGGCAAAACCCTCCAAGTCTTGTCAACAGGCAAACAGACTGGCGGAGTTTCCAAATTCTGCTGGAAGAACAAATTAATCTCTCAGTAAAACCTAAAACAAAAGAAGAGATAGATAAGGATGTCGAGTTACTGAACAACTGCATCCAGCAAGCTGCATGGGACAGTACCCCTAATTTAATTGCAAGAACAAAGGGCAATAACTACCCAAAGGAAATAAGAGAACTGATTCGCGAAAAGCGCAAGTTAAGACGGAAGTGGCAACAAACTAGAGCACCAGAAGACAAAACTAGATTGAACAATGCCACCCAGCAGCTGAAAAGGGATATTCAGAGTATGAAGAATAATGCTATAAGCGAATATTTAACAGATTTGACAAACGACAAAAATACAGATTACTCATTATGGAAAGCGACTAAAAGACTAAAAAGACCAATTGTCCAAAATCCACCAATCAGAAATGAAGATGGAAGTTGGGCTAGAAACAATCAACAAAAAGCAAATAGATTTGCAGAGCACCTAGCAAACACATTTACAGCCAACGAAGGAGAAGAGCAACTAGGTCAAATAATATTAAATCAGAACAATTTGGAAATAACCCTTACTACTCCGAAGGAAATATCCAGAATGATCAAAGAAAATATCAATCCGAGGAAAGCACCTGGATTTGACCTAATTACAGGTGAAATACTTAAACACTTACCAAAGAAAGCTATAGTTAAATTAACATATATTATCAATGCAGCCTTCAAACTCAAGTATGTACCTATCTTGTGGAAAGTAGCTGAAGTTATAATGATTCCCAAACCAGGGAAGCCACCAAATGTAGTATCATCTTACAGGCCAATATCTCTATTACCAGTGATATCAAAACTATTTGAGAAAATATTACTGAAAAGATTAAATCCTATACTTGAAGAAAGAAAGTTAATACCATCGCATCAGTTTGGCTTCAGAAAAAGTCACTCCACCATAGACCAAGTACACAGGATAACTGATGTCATAGAAAAATCATTAGAAGAAAAGAAGGTCTGCTCCTCTGTCTTCTTAGACGTGGCTCAGGCATTTGATAAGGTTTGGCATGAAGGACTCAAATACAAATTGAACAAACTCTTGCCCAAACAATATGCACAACTATTAGACTCATATATATCACACCGAGCTTTTAGAATAAAGCAGGAAGATGTTTATTCAGATCTAAAAGAAATTAATGCGGGTGTGCCACAAGGAAGTGTGCTAGGACCAGTCCTGTACCTGCTGTACACTAGTGACATCCCTCAGTTAGACAACGATACCATTGCTACATTTGCTGACGACACAGCCATATTGGCCATAGGCAATAACCACGAAGAAGCAGCAAATAACCTGCAGACATCACTTAATAAAATTAATAACTGGACGAAAAAATGGAGAATTACCCTAAACAAGAATAAATCGGTACATGTTAATTTCACAAACAAAAGGGAACAATATGTACCAATCAGAATAGATGATGAACAGATACCACATGCTAACACAGCAAAATACCTGGGACTAACTCTAGACGCGAAGCTTCGCTGGAAAGCTCACATCAAAAAGAAACGTGAAGAACTCGGAATTAGATACAAGAAAATATATTGGCTGCTGGGAAGAAAATCCACTCTGACAATATACAATAAATTATTAATATATAAACAGATCTTAAAACCGATATGGACCTATGGGATCCAACTATGGGGTTGCGCTAGCGAAAGCAAGACCCAAATCATCCAGAGATTCCAAAATAAAGTGCTGAGGAACATCGTCGATGCACCCTGGTACTTCCGAAATAGTGACCTCCACCGGGACTTGGAGATGGACAATGTTAAACAGGTAACCACCATATTTGCCAAGAGTCATGAACAGCGACTCTTAGATCACGTGAATGTTGAGGCAATCCAGCTCCTCGACAACACCAACCAGACGAGAAGACTCAAGAGGACAAAGCCATTTGAGTTAGTTATTTAAGTGCCTAGTGTAAAAGCAGAGCAAAGTGCGAAATTTTATACGATAGTGTTAGTGTTATTTTTAGTACAATCTAAGGAACTTCTACTGAGTAAGACCCTTAGTTTTAAGACATTCGTAGTAATTTAGGCTAGAATAAAATTGTTCATTGATCGCGCTGATGATCAGATCACAATGATAAGAAATTCCCTACAGGTGTTTCTAAAAAAAAAAAAAAAAAAAAATTTGGTGACCAATATGCTTTTGAAGAAAGTAATATTTTGACATAAACTGACTTTTGAAAAATTTAACCAGTGGCGCGCTATCAGGGTTTGTGGCAACTTTTATCCCCCTATCTTTTACGTCACCGGAACAAATATTTTTTTTTTAATTTTTTTAAATTCTCTGTTCATTTTTAGGTAAAAAAGTAATAACCTTTTATGGAGCTAAAATGAACGGTGTTGTAGATATTTGATTCTGAACAAAAGTCTGCAAGTACTTAGATAATTCACAAATTATGATTTGTTGTGTAATTTGCCCGTCGGCGTTTTGCTAAACAAGTAAGTATTTGCTTTTAATCCATACTATTAATTAGATTTCGAATAATAACTAAGCGTTAGGCGTTAGTTGAAAAAAGAATACATGCTATTTCTGAGATTTTCTGAGAACTTGATAAAAGTAAAAATCACAATAACGCAAAAGCTATCAAAATTAAATTCAAGCAAATGTATTAGATACAACAATAACAAAATTGACAAAATTACAATAGTTGTTCAAACTGTCGGCCGTTTACTTGTAAGCACGTGCTACACCGTTTTCTCATTGAAAACCGTGTTTTTGAGAATAACTCCGGATTGGACTGAATGAGTTCTGTCGCAGCTGGAATTCTCGCTATAGGGTTTAAGTCGGGTGACCTTGGAGGCCAACATTGGGGTCCACCCCGACCAATCCATTTTTCTCTAAATCGTCTGTTTAGGAAATTTCTAGCACTTGCAGCAAATTGAACAGATGCCCCATCGTGCTGAAACCACATGTCAAAATATTACTTTCTTCAAGAGCATATTGGTCACCAAATTTGAAAAAAATATTTGGAGGCGTTTCTGATTTATGACAAATTTTTAATTTTGATTTCAAACTTTTAACACCCTGTATCTCGGAAACTAAGCCCTTTAAGGGTTTATGTTCCTATATCAAAATTCATCAATTTACGAGAGCTCTCTAGGGTAAAGCGTTATCGGTCGAATATAGTAACACCCTGTATGACGACCAAAAATTGTAACAAACCTAAAGTATGTATATTAAAAATTCTTTGGCAATAAAAAATGAACCCCTACTGATTTATTTTATTTAATAAAGGGTGTAGATTTATTGAAAATTTTCATATAAATGTGGCGATATCTATTGTGTGGAATCTAGTGACGAAACAGTAAAAGTAAATGGAATTAAAAAAAAACAACTTTGATAATGGTCGTATCACAACCCATTATATATTACAAAATAATTTTAAAATATAAAGCTTTATAATTTTTACGTAAATCCCTCTTTAGGATATCTCAAGGTAATGGTACTGGACTATATAAATCACTCCGTAGAAAAGATCTTTTAAAACTTTGCGTGGTTTTAATATGAATAAAAAATATTAATTGACATTTTTTAGATTCTTAGATTGTAGTATACCATTTCATACCTATTGAAAAACACACCCTGTAAATATTAAATTTTAGTATATAGATTAAGGCGAGCTCATCTAACCAAGACCACCTTCGCACTTGTCAACGACCAGAGCAAAAATTTTAATCGAATAAGTGATTAGTGGCCCAATAAACTGTCAGTCGTTCTCGATGGTTCGATTCCAAAGTGGAAAATGATGCTTTCTTCAATCATGACACGTATCATAATCGGATAGTTATAAAATAGTTATTGCTTACCACAAAAAACAAATACATGTTGTAGAATCACATATTTTCATGGTACTCGCATGTCATATCGTATAATAATTCTAAATGGTTTAGAAGATATAAAACTTGAAATGGAATTTACTGCAGTGGTGGAACGATTAAATGGAGGTTTACAAAAACTACCATATTTATGTAGAAAGAGTTTACTGTATTTTTTTCCTGGAAAAATTAAGAAGTAATGAATCAAAAACTTTCTTCTGACTCGTGTCGCAAGTCCCATTCTTGTGACTAATAATAATATCATTAAAAATTATTATTAATAATAATAATAATAACTGTATATTAATAAACAATATTATTATTATTCTGTACAGTAATCGAAATGATTAAATAGGTATATCTATTATATTGTGTATACCATAATGTCTACTATTATTATGGTCTTTCAATTTTTTTTTCAATATTCTTTTGCATCATAGTATTTGGTGTTTCATCTCTTCTTTCTTTCCATTTTTTCCATCGTTCTTCTTAAGATCAACTTTATTCTTTCTTACGATGTTTTAGGGATCTACCTATTTTCCTTTTTCATTCTTATCTGTCTCTAGTACTTTCCTTATTATTATTCAGTGTTATTTATCTGTACGTACCAGTGAATTTGTCTCTGTTCTAATTCTTCACTTATATCATATCACACATTAATATCTTCATTTTATTTTTTTCTCCTTCTTACTTTTTTATTATTTTCCTGTTTACTACATGGTTGATATAGTTTCTGTTCGTCTTTTCAGCATTCGATATAATACTTCCTAAATACTCGTAAACTAACCATTATAATACTAATAATTATTATTATTATATTTCTATTACTATTATCGTCAATATTGCTTTAGTCTTGTCTTTGTTTATTTGAATTTGCAAACATGCTATTTCTTTCGTTCACTAGTTCACTACTTTTTACACATTATCCAAATTAAAAAAATTAAATAAAATATGGTGAATTTCAAGATAATAGTATGACGCGACGCTTGGGAACAGTGATTTGTCCGTGTTTATTTATTGTTATTATTTAAACTCAGTACACGTTTCGTATAGTAAAAAACCAATCACGCGAACGGCTTAAGCACAGACTTATTATCAGCACTGGACTTTCCAAACATGGAGAAAAAATCCAAAGAAACTGGTTTACTATTGCATAGTTTTAGTTAATAATTGGTAGCAAACACTCTGTTGTAGGATGCACCTTGACAACTAGAAATTATATAAGGAGTGAAAAAAATGAAGAAAGGAAGGATAATTTCTGGTTCCAATTATGGTCCCAGAAGAAAATATTTAATAAGAGAAAAGGACAATAGTATTCTTTATAGTTAAAATGTTTTAATTAAAATCATATAGCAATGTATTTTCCATTTTATATCATTAGGAATAAAAATTAATAAGTCTAAAAGTTGCTCACCAAATTTACTTTGGAGGTCATTAAATTGAATGATCATTAAATTGAATGATCATTTTTTACTGTTAAATTTAATTTTAATAAAGCTAACGTCATAAATAACGCCATTTCATTTCTTACACCGTTTTTGTTTTTTTTATAGTTTCTTGATAATATACAACAAGAAAGATAAGTCTTAAACACTAATGGACAAGATAACATTACCACTGTTGACACGTGTGTGTTAAACAGTCTAGAACAAAACCGTTACTATTTTTCCCTTTTAAAATCGTTACCGATGAATAAATTATAGAATGTTAAACTGGAAAATAATTTATTGATGTAATTTTGCGTACTTAATATTTGAAGAGTGATCTTATTGCATTCCATGAAAAGTTCGTTTTAAAATAACACAAATCTGGTAAGGTTGGAGGTCATTCAATACATTGGTGAGGAAACATTAACTAATAATGGTACAGTGACGTGTGGGTGATCAATTTTAATGATTGGAGATTGAAATATACCCGAAATAACCTTCAATTCGATTTTAAAAAGAAAGAAAAATTTTCGTTCCACAACAAGTATGATTTATCGTTCAAAAATAAAACGTTTATTTGTTTTTTTTTAATTGTTTTTGTTATCTTCTGTTCAGTTACCATATCGTATGGTTGGTCATGTTCGATAATGTGCAATTTATCACTTATATGAACCCATTTTTAGAAACGAACACTCTTTAAATCATTACAGCATTTGAAAGAGGGTTTCTTCAACTTTTCAAAAAGTAATATTTGCATTAGAAAAGGCGACTTCTGAAAACAATCTTATAGTAGTGATAAAATATTTAAGTATATTTGGGCAAAACATTTTGAAAAAATTTCCAAACTATACGTAAGGTGTCAGAACAGTGTAAAGATTTACACGCTGTGAATTTGAAGACACCGATATACTCAAAAAACAAGTTTTTTAAAATCCCCCTATAACAGTAATAAATCGTTTTAATATTGGGATAAAACTTATGGCAAAAGTAAATATTAACGCCTGAACTGTCATTGTTTCCATCTTAGCCTTGAAAGTTTATAAGCTTGTAAAATATAGAAAAATATTGTTGCACAGGTCAAGGCCACAAAAAAGGACAATTTCCCGAACATTTTCGAAAACGCAAGAATATTCTAGACTTTTCTAGAACCTTCGAAGAAGCATGAAAAGGACATAAATAGGAAGAAACTGATAAGAGGAGAATAGTGAAGTGTCAAAATACGACGTAAGTGAAAGAGTGTCATTGTTACTCATGTTAATTTTGTAATTTTTAAGCTTATGAAGATTTTTTTTTAAAAATCTTTTTAGACCTACACAAATCTTACAATGTAATGGGGCACCGGGTATTTAATTAAATGAAAATGTTTATATTTTATGTATTTTCATCATAGACTTAGTTAAGTACAAAGGTATCGATGAAAGACTTTTGTCACAAGAGTTTTTAAATTTAATTTTAACAGTTTCAGATAGAAAAGTTCAGCATTATATAGGGCCCTGGACAAAGAGATATGAACCAAAAATGCGTGATTGTAATTACAGGGTGTTTCCATAATATGTAAGTTCGGAATTTCAATTATGAAATGAAAGATTTTGATACAATTTGTTAAAAAAGTTAAAAAATGAGAAATGTAGACATTAATTTTTCAATTCGACAATGAAAAAGGCCCCAAATACGTGCCTGAATTGCTACAATTAAAGTTAAGTGATTATAAAAAAGAATTTATATACTCACAATGAGTGTTTAGAACCCACGTGCGTTTGTGATGTTATGCGCTACACGTTATAAGCACACAAAAGAGGGGTTGATTTTCCCCTCTTTGCTCTTCTTTCCTTAGGATTTTATAGACTGCGACTATGACTCATTCAGTTAATGCTTAAATGAGTCTGGTAGACAGATTAGTTGATAATCTAACAGAAATAAATAGTACATATAAAAGAAATTTTAATTGTCAGTATTCCTTCATAGGTTTCAATATATGGATCGTTATTCGTGAATCCTTGAAATCTAGTGATAATATAAAACATCATGTAACATCACATTTTACAAATCGGATAGAAACAAACCAAATGTTGATAAGGAAAGACGATCTAATTATTTTTCAATCTGAAAGATCCAAAATGTCCTTGACAGTAAAAAGAGATAGTTATAAAAATGGTGATGTATGATCGATGGTATACCGTTTATTTTAGACTTAAAATTTGAATATTTTAGTAGTTTCTGTGTACACTTACAACGTGTACCAAATGCGGTTTTTTTAAGTCCAAGTACAACTGAAATATTAACTGTTTTCTAAATTTGGAACCCCACTTTCAAGGCCTGTAACTTCTTAGGAGTGCAACTTAATCTAGATGTAAGTTGCATTAAATCCCCACATTTTAGGTTCCCTTACATGCTCTTACTCTGTTTCGGTTCTTATACGAATCACCGTGTATAAATGAATGGTTACTATTAGACTACTTTCAACTAATATTTGATTAATGTGTAATTAATAAAAAAAAGTTCTTTTAGAGGTTTATGAATAATACCAAGACACGATAATCTAAATTGTAGGTATTTCTGACGAAAAGCAAAATATACGGGGTGATTCGGGTAACTCTAGCTGAAAAGAGAGTCAGATAGTTTTCCCAATTATTTTCATTGGTAAATGGCATGTTCAGATCGAGTATAAAAAAAATATAGGAATTTCCAATTCAATTTGGAATTTATTAACAAGTAAAATTAAAATTTTAACTGGCTATAGTTACAAAGGTTTCATAAATTGATAACTATTCAATTTATTCTGATACGACGTTATCACAAGTTCCAAAAATGGAATTATATATCTAAAGGCACTGATTGTGTGATATTCAATGATATTCAAAGGTATTTCACTTACACTTTTTATTTTTAGTAACAATGTTAATAGATTAAGTTGTTGTTATTTTAATAATTAAAACAAAGATTTTTTTTAAGTTTTGGTTGGCAGATAATTGTCGAATTTTACGTTTTATGATTCAAAGCCTAAAATGTCGTTCAGTTCAAGAAAAATATAATTGGTATAAAGTGAGATGGATATTCGTTCATTTTACTGGTTGTACTTTGTAATTTTCCACTAAAAGCAGGGTTTCAGAGGTTGACAACGATTTTAATAAACTAGAGATGTAAGGAAATGTTTATGAATTAAATGTTTTTTGTTAAAAATTCATTTGAATTTTAAAAATACTTAGATGGTTCCCTGTTATTTCAATATTAAATCCCGTATGATTGCATATTTTTGAAAGATTCTCAATAAGCTGACTTCAACGATCTATAATACTTCTAAATCAGTACAGGGTGAAATTTTGAAATTCTTTATAATAATATTACTACGTTTAAATACTTATTATTTTATTTAACCCAAGATGGTCTAGACTTAGTATCAAGCTGTTTGGATAAAATATAGACGAAGTTGGTCTTGTTTTGAGAAATATATATCCAAAAGTATTAGATCCATGCCTACCAAATGAAAATGTTTGGTTTCAACAGAAGGGAGCAATACCCCATTCTGCTGTAATTGTAAGATACTACTTAAACGAAATAGTTATAGTAAATAAGTGGATTGGATGAAGAGGTAGTGTTGAATGAGCAGCTAGATCACCAAACCTTATGCCGTTGGTTTATTTCTGTGGGATTATTTCAAGAATAAAGTCTGTGTAATATATCCAACTAGCATTGAAGATATCAAAGATAGAATAATAACGGAAATAAGGATTATTTGGCCTTAAGTGTTAAATAAAGTTATAGAGGATTTTATAACAATTATCTAGTATTATTCAAAACTCCTTTTTGATTCTAAACGCAAACCCACACTGAACAAAACAGTAGAAACAACAAAGGAAGTCCTTCATATATGTGACAAGAAGCAAGAATATGATTTTTTGGAAGAATTTGAAATCAAGACATATCTACGATATCCTCAATCTACAGTGCTAAACGTACAAAAAAGTCCTCCTCTTTTAGAGAATCTTCTCACTAAATATATAAAATTAACAACATTTTTTACAAAATGAAGAATGTTATTGGTTACAACCTTTGTGATCAAATTCATGCCTTCATGTGAAATGTCTATAAATTTCTTTTAATATTATTGGACTATGACATAGAATATTGGAAAAACAATTGTTTTAAGAAGAACTTCATAGTAAATATCTTTAAAGCGCAATGGGGCCAAATGCATCTGATGTACATTTTTTTGTTATTAATATACTTCTGGTTTAACCGGAAATACTCACAACTTTTTTATTTTAGATGGGATACCCTGTATATTTTTGCAGCTTTTGAAAGAGTTTGTTATTTCTCGAATTTGTACATACTGTGTTTAGTGGAAATAATTTGTAAAAACGAGAAATAACTCACTTTTATTTGTAGAATAAGTAAATTTATATACTTTAGACTAATGAGAAAAATAATTTAAACAAAATTGATTCAAATGTTCAAAATGCTCTCCGTTCACCTCCTGCCAATATGCCAAAATGCCAGCCTATTAACAAATTCTTGAGTCACTCTTTCCAAGACTTCTCCACCTATTAGTTTACATTCATCAATAATTCTTTGTCTCAATTTCTGCAAGCATGTTGCTCGTTTAACGTAAACACGTGATTTTAGATAAGCCCAAAGAAAAAAAATCTAATGGGCTTAGATCCGGAGAACGAGCAGGTTTATTTCTTACTATTAATACAAACAATATCAATTTGTTTATCTAAATAGTATATTATTATCAAAAAAATATACATCAGCTGCATTTTGCCCAATTGCACTTACCTACAAAATTTCATAAATATCGTCCGTTTCGTTTTAAAGATATTTACTTGTTCCATATTTTATCCCAACCATGTATATTGTGTCTTTCATATTTATAATAGAATGATTCCACAAAGTAAGTGTAGAATCAATCACTACGAAAATATTGGTTGTTTGAAAACTCAAAATATGTGTGAGAAGGTAATTCATGTTTCATCATTCAAGAAGTGATGGCAGTTAAGTTTAATATTTTTTCTTTTCAAGCACCTGGGTTTCATGAGGCAGTGACATCGTCTACAAGTAAATTCAGACAAGCGGTCTCTTCAGTACGACTGAATGAGCTCTTCTAAATATACTCCGACACTTCACCTTCTCGCTAGCTTTGACATTCATTAGCATCACTTGACTCGACATCTAGGTCTTCAAAACCTATTAATTTTCATCTTGCGACAATAAAAGTGTACATCTCGGTAGTAGAAAAAAAGTTGGATTCTTCGAAGTAATCAAGGTTCTCTTTCCACGCCTTTTTTTAAAGAAATGCTGATTAATAAAAACAGACGAATTTGCACGTGCTTCTACGGAGAGTTTATGATTTTTTGATAATGTCGAGAATATTAAAGTTACATTAGTCTTAAAGGTTGTTTCTGTCATTTATTTAACTGCTCGTCATTTTTATGATCCGTTTCCTGTCGACAAGTCTCTTACTGACTTACTATATAATTTTGAAACTTACTTTTACTTACAAATTTAATAATGATTGTTACTAACTCGTTGTAGATATTAAAATACAAAGGTTAGTTTAACAATGTAATGATCTCTCAGATTTGGGTTGAGTTCAAAAAAATGTATGTACGTATGTATGTAGTTGAGCGCCAAATTCAAACTAAATATCTATTATTAAATTATATAATCCCAGTTGCTTCATTGATTTGATTCAAAAGGAAAAGGAAAATGTAAACAGAACATATACAATTTATTTAAAAAAATAGCAAAGAAATTAAAAAAATTATTAAAGTCAATAAAAAAAAATATGTATATATAAAAGAGAAAGTTTTTTAAACACAAACCGTTTAACCTAAAAATTCTAATTGTCAATTGGTTAATATTCATGTCCTAGCACACTCCAAAAAAGTTCCAACTTGCTAAACCATTTCATAAACTATCCCAATCAGAAACTTGTAGATGAAGTAAATATTAAAGTGACACTATTTTTTGTAAAATTTTAAAAGTACCATAGGATACTAACCGTTTATCACACTTTTTTAGGTTATGTCCTATCTGGGAAAAACACTGGTAAAAGGTAAAATTGTTTATAATTTCACTAATTATTTTTAAAATTAATCAAAATTTGATTGCTTGTCCTATTTTTAAAAAGGTAAGACATAATTTTCATTTAATCTAATCACTTTTGACATTTTGACAACCACTAAATTCATTTCTTTTCTAGATACTTATAAAAACTTTACTGTAGCAACATACACCCTTGGCATCTCAAATTCAACTACCTTTTTCCCAAATTTTGAAGGTCTATATAATATACTCTTTCTATTCATAGCATTCTAAATTAACAAAATTTCAAAACGTCAATTTTTTTTTAGAAATGATATATATATATATATAATATTTTATTATAATCATTTCTGATTCATTTTTACTGCTTTCATTTGTAAATCTGACCTTTTTTTTCTTCCTTAGTCAATAAAATTTATTATATATATATATATATATATATATATATATTTATATTCATATTCTTATTTTGAACCTGTTCTAGAATGTATACAATTTTTCAGTTTTATACCAAAATTATGAGAAATATTATAAAATTCTTGCAATACTTACAATTTAGATAATTTCTAATAAATATTAGCAGATAATTTTCCTTTTAACATGTAGTAGTGCCTTAATTTCTTTTCATTTTAAACATCGATAGTGTTATTAACAATAAATGTTTTATGTTAAATCAATAAATAGTTGTGGTTAGTTAGTCCTTCACAATAATTCTAATATTACTTACACGCTGAACATTTCAGTGGAACATGTTTGGTTAAATCATATTGAAATTTTGCTCAACAATTTCAACTTATTCTGTATCGCACTTTTTTTGTTACCCTGTATATATTGTAACACATATTTTTATATTTATAGGTAGTGGAATTTTAAATTAAGTAAATTTTGTTGATTAAACTCAAAAAATAAGCACATAATCAAATAAATATGGAAAATTCTCAGGGAGGAATCAAGTTTTAGTTCAATACCAATTGGTATCAATTTAAGCAGTAAATTTACAAAAATTGTTTTTTTTAGTAACTTGAATCTTGATATACTCGTAGAGTTTATTTTATTGCACAGTCGTGTTCTATTTGTAGCTAATGAACTGTTAACAATTAAACGATTACTTACGAAAATATTCTGGCTTCTTGGGTTTCAATGATCCAGTTAAAGTCATTTTTCCAAATTAGGAATTAAAAAACAGTTGGATGCAGAAATTCAAAAAGAAGAAAAATGATGAATGTTCTCACATCAAGGTGTGGGGAAAATAGTTCATTGCACAAAAGTGTGAACTGAGTTTTACATTCAAAACATCGTCGTTTGCTTTTATTTTAGGTGGAAAGTGAAGTTATCTTCTGTTGACAAACACACATGGACCAGTGAACTAAGTCACGCATTTAACTAATTTGTCCCTCAGTAGTCTAAAGCCAGACTTTAATAGAATGATAGATATCTAATAGTGAAATATGTTATCACTTTAAATAATGATAAATATCAATCAAGCTTCGAACTTTCCTTTCAAACCTGGATATACCCAATTTTCTTACTAAATCTATTTATTTTAAATATAAATAAATTTATTTCAATAATACGCCACATTCTTTTTTTCAATAATTTGGTAAAAATACTAATAAAAACATATTAAGCTTTTTTTAAAGATTTTAATTGTTTAATTTCAAATAATTATATTTATTTAAAACTTGCCATACTTCCATAATATTAATAAAAATTATGCCAATGTCCTAAATAAATTTTCTCAAAATGTAACATATATATCAAAAATCCTGTTACAATATTTATAAAGCTCATTAGGTCTGGCAGCTTTCCTTGTTTATCCCCTTATTCCTAATTTTCATAATCTTCTTCCTTTGTTTATTAATTATTTGTGTTTTATCCCTTCTTTAGTTACTCTGTTTTCAGTCTTAATTTTCAAATAAAATAAACTTATCCTTTGTTTTTCTTTTTACTTGAATATTTGGTGGTGTATTATATATATCTGTAACCCTTCTTCATTAGCAGCTATTTTCAATTTCCTCATGTACTAAAAGTAAAAGTTCATCGGCAACAACTTGTGACTTTTAGATTAGAGCCATTGGTTGGTATTTTCTTTCTTTATTATTGTATTTAAAATTATGTTAAATGAAACAGTAGATAGTGGTATGTATTATGCTTTTTTTGTTTAATGATCGTTTGGGCCAATCCTTTCACTTTTTTAAATGTTGAATTTTTATACTCTTTAGTTTTTGTGTTCTCTTCCACTATTTTGTTCTATTTGGTTTGTTAATCTGCAATCTGGCGATTTCTAAGTACTCTTGTAAATATCTTTAACTTAATGAAAGTTAATTCTCAATTCATGCTTAAATATAAATATACATTAGCAAATATACAATTTATTTTTGTGTTTTCCAAGCGACGTTCCAAAGTATTAGCGTGTGTCGGTTCATTAAACAACTCTTTTATATAAAACTATTAAAATTAAATGCACAATTAAACAAAAGTGTAGAGAATCACCCCCGAGTATGGCACGTATCAACAGAACATGAAATTAAAAAGCAATTCCCTGCACACCTCCCACACACACACACCAATTAATATAAATTGAATGAACATGGAACATCAGTGATCAAAAACAAGATCTGACGAAAGCAGCGAGACTAATTACAATCTGTCTGTGTCTAGGAGAGCAAAGGGAAGTGCAGCATACCCAAACACAAATGACTAATGTAATAGTCCAATTTGAATACGGTGTCAGATGTTTAGGGCCATTCCTCCTTTTCTGCTGCTCTTGATTATTAAAATTGATAGCGTTGCTACACATTCTGCGACAGATGGTCGTGCACTGGTATTTGAATCAGACAGCAGGAACGGTGTCGGAATTAGCAGGATCATGCGATGATCCCGTTTAAATATTGACACTTCTAATTTAGTACAATTCAATTTAATCTGAAATAGTAAAGAGGTCTAATTACTATATTATTTTTATGTTTTGTGGATTTTAAATTTAGCCAATAATTTAAGGAAGTATGGATGGGATAGTCAGGATCAAAAGTAACATGAATTTGTTTTTGTAAATAATTTTAATAATAATAATGATAGTTTATGTTTTAGAACAGTGATCTAAAAAGTCTTTATTTTAATGATTTATAATAAAAGAATGAAATTATGAAACTTTAAGAAAAAAATATAATCCTTTGCACTTTCTAGTATCTAGTTTGACCCAGGTATAGGCAGGATTGGAATTAGAAAAGTGAAAAACGAGAAACTACTTACAAAATGTTTAAAATGTATCTGCTGAAACATTCCAATATTTTATTATAAGGGGAAAATAATTATTTACAAAAAACTAATGATCTGTTTCTATAGTGTCTGTCTCACTATCGCTATCAGTTTCTGCTAAATTTATAACCACATCGTTTTTTGGAAATGAACTAAATATTTATATTCGATAGTCTTTACTTGTTTTATTGAATTTTTCCAGTTCTCCTCAGTAATTCTGTTACAACAATATCGAATTAACTTTATCACTTGAATTTGGTGATACATTATTAACGCGAATTTTTCTCTTTAGTTGAGCCCATAACAATTCTATTAGATTCAATATGCAATAAATCGGAGCAACCGTAAAATATTGTGTCCATTTTCTTTTAGAATATTATCGACAATATAATGTTCTTCAAAATAAAGATAATTTTTCATGAGAAATTGTCTAATTTCAGCTTTAGTTGAATATTTATGTGGAACTTTTTGTAATAATCTTGAACGATAAAAACCGTTATCTAACTTTGGTTGTAGAGTATTTAACTGCTGTTCAAATAAAGTAGTAACAATGTTTTGATGATAATCTACTCTAAACTACAGTTTTGTAATATATTTTGCAGATAACAGAAGAGCACTTTCCACCCACCCTTTTTCTCCACCACATTATAATTTACATATTTTTTTACCCCTACATGGTGGTACATCTGAAAAATACTTTTTAGAACTATCCGTCCAACATTTTTTTAGAGTGTCGTGGATATCAATCCATGTTTCATCTAAAAAGTATATACCAGTTCCTTCATTTCGGAAACTCCTAATTTGTACAATGTAATAATTTTTTCTCTTTATTTTATTTCCATTATGGCTTGTCTTTTATTTAATGTTTTAAATTTAAAACCATTTTTAACTAAAAACCTCCACAGAGTCGTTTTATGGCATTTTTCGATAATCATAATCTTTTGCAGTTCAGCCATAAGTTTGGTTAAATTTAGCTTCAACAAATATTTTGGGAGTAGTACTAGAAGAACCACTCACTTTACGGGTTGCCCGGGGTTCTGCACCATTTAGAAAATATTTTTTTTTATACTTCCCTCTAGAACATTTGTAAAAAAGCTGTTATTTCGAGAGCTTTCTTCGGGCTTTTTAAAATATTTTTGTTGCAGAATTATCAAAAGTGATTAGATTCCGATTTCACTGAAAATTATATAGAAACATGTCAATGTTACAGGTATTGGGTTTTTCCGGATCTTATATTTTGCAAGGCATTATAGTAAAACTTTAATAATATGTATTATAAATTTTCTCTTAAATTTATAATAAAGAAATAAAATAAGAATTATAACTAATACAAATAAATGGATAAATATGTAGATTTAAAAAAAAATATTTTCACTAAATTAAATTATTTGACTATGACCGGATTGATGCGGCAATTCTGTAAATTTTACTAATTTTATTCCATGAAACTGACAATTAATAAAAACGATAAAAAGAAAGTAAAATTGCAAAAGAAAACACATTAGTGAAAAAGAATATTATCAAGGCTTAAGATAGCAAAATATGGCCAAAATCGAAATTCTAAAAATTCAGATTACTTCCAAAACTTGTATGTATGTATTTATGGCACATACATCGATGCCATTTCACCAACTAGGTAATGACGAAAACTGTAAATTATTGGTATTTAATTATTTTTGCATACAGAAGAAACTTTGTAAAGTTTTTCTATTTTCTATGATAAAACTCATCAAAGTTTAAAGGATAACATACTGAAATTTGGTTTTTCTGTGATTACTATTTTGTGTTTTCAAGAAAAACTATTTTAAATGTGAATGATTTTGGATCATTTCCTATATCTATTTTCTAGTTTCTCAACAAGTATCCTGTTAATCGTCTCGAGTTTTAAAACATTAATTATTCCAAAAAAATATCATTACATTCGTCTAGTGACTCAACCTACTTAAAAAGCAATATTTTGATCAATTTTTGTGTTGAAATTGTTTTATTTAATTGTTTATTTGTAGCTTTAGAATTCTTCTCCGAGTTGGCAAATTTTTTTGTATATGACCTCTTTAATATCCTAATAAACACAAATATTCTGATACTTGAGAAAAGGATATTGGTTTAGCAATAGAAAAATAATACTGATTATCATAATCTAAAGATAACAATATGCTCTCTAAAAACTACTCATCATAATTACAAATTTTGAAATATTCCTTTCCTTAATTTCCTTATTTCATGCGGGTTCCATTAGTTTATCAACACTTTTCCCCATAAATATTCATAGCAATAATCGTCAATTGCTACCATAGAAAACCATATTGCACAAAAAAATTACAATTGCGTCCGATATACGTAGATTAAATTAATTCTAATTAAAGGGTAAGTCCCCTTTTTTGGGGTCACCGATGGCACTCTGGCGTACGCCAAAACGGTATCTTGCCGTTTTATCTAAAATAGATGCGTTTTAGATCTGACAGGATAAGGCACTGCAAGTCTGTTGTTGTTCACGGACAGGTAATTTTTAATTGCTTGAAACCAACAAAATATATTATAAATAATTAGACTACAAGAAACAGTTTTCATTTTTGGTTCTTAATTGCCATAATTTCAATTATACAGTACGTTTGTAAAGTCACCTTTTCATTTTTTGACAAGGTGAAACTACTAAATTTTAAATTTCAAATGTATTATAGAGTAGGATGACACCATATTTTAAAAGTATTTCCAATTTCATTACATCCATATTTTGATTTTTTAATTTGGATAATTAGTAACAAAGTTACGTGGGTCAAATTTTTATTATAAAACATTTTTTAAATATTGTTGTACAAAAACAGTGCCTAGAGTAAGTCTTTAACTTAAGTACCAGAACAACATGACAGATCATTAGGCGATTACAGAGCGTTTCTCTCACTTTTTCAATTATTTCTACATGTCTTTATGATTCTTTCTTCTCAGGCTTCTAAAGGCTACACTTTTCAAATACATCTATAAGAAAAAACCTAATAATTGCCGATCTGGCGACCGTGCTGGCCATTCAACACTTCCTCGTCGTCCGATGTATTTACCAGGATATGCATTGAATCACAAGTAGATAATAATGCTGGCACCACATTTCACCAAAGCCATAATTATTTTCTTCAGCTAGTTGAAGAAATAAGAGAAAATTTTTTTTTTTTTTTTTTTTTTTATTTATTTAACGTCGGCCTATTTCTGCTACCGAGGCTAAACACCGACGCCGGGAGCACGCTGCCCCTAACCGGAAATTTTGCCTAATCCTCAGGTATTCCAACCCGAGGTAGGGATCTTTAACGAGCCCAACATCCATGGACTCGGGACCGACAGCTTAACGTCTCCTCCGAAAGACGGCATATCTCCACTATACCTCGTGCTCATTGGTATAGTGCCTGCGAGCTGTGATATGCTACTAGTCGCTGCAGGCTGTACGGGCATACGGTGTTCGCTGGTGGTCACCCATCCAACTACTAACCGCGCTGGACACTGCTTAACTATAGTTATCGCATCACAGGCGTATCCACTATAGAGCTGGGCTCTTGCCCAAAGAGATAATTTGTATTTTAAAAAAATTCTAAATAGAGAGAGAGGTCCAGTCAAATTTCTTGGCAAAAACAGGTCTCACTATTTTAATAGATGTCAAAAATCAAGTTACGTCGATATCTTAATCTATCAAATATGATTTTTTTATATTATTTTCCGCCAATATTTGAGTTATCTGCAGTTTGTAAATTTTTTTTTCAAAACATTGTGGTGATACATACATTTCATGAATCATATTGTTACGATAGTATGTACAGGGATTTAGTTAAATATCGCCCTGTACATAAAACTTTATTTTCCAAATTATAATATTTACTATTTATTTAACATTACGAGCGAGAGTTATTGGACAAGGCCGCCAACGAATGTTAAATAAATATTTCTAGTAGAGTCATCAAAATTAATAAACACTAGGGTCTTCTTGGTTAGAAAAATAAAAGAAGAACGAGAGTCAAGTTTGGGTTCTCGGATGATCGAGAAATTGATAGTGCCTAGCCCTACGATTAAATGTATTAGTTTTATATGTGTAAGTTGCCTTCATAATTTAGTTGTTTCCATTAAATAAATAAATTGTTATTGTTTTTACTCAGCCTCTTTAATTTCCAATTACCAAGTTACGTAATGGGAAAAACCCCCCTTAAGTTAACATTTAGATTCTTTTATACATTTATTATTCGAAAGAAACAACCCAATACGTAACAATATCTATTTGAATATCATCCTGTACTCCTCGACGCTCAGATCTACCATAATATTCCTTTTTTTTGGTGATGGTGGTCATATTATCAGCATCAGCTATTATCTATTAGCCTCTAGTTCTTAGTGTTCCCTTATTTATATTTCTGGTGACATATTTAAGTGCAACGTTGAAGAGCGTTGCTGATTGTGAATGATCACTTTGTTGTTAATCTCTGGCCAGTGATGCGATAACTATAGTTAAGCAGCGTCCAGCCCGGTTAGTAGTTTGATGGGTGACCACCAGCGAACACCGTCGTAATATGCCCGTACAGCCTGCAGCGACTAGTAGCATATCATAGCTCGCAGGCACTATGCCAACGAGCACGAGGTATAGTGGAGATATGCCGTCTTTCGGAGGAGACGTTAATCTGTCGTACACGAGTCCAAGAATGTTGTGCTCGTTAAAAATCCCTACCTCGGGTTGGAATACCTGAGGATTCGGCAAAATTTCCGGTTAGGGGTAGCGTGCTCCCGGCGTCGGAGATCAGCCCTGGTCGCAGAATTAGGCCGACATTAAATAAAACAAATACATGAAAAAAAAACACTCTCTGTCTCTCCTTTTTGGGTTATTACACTAATTATTGAAGATATTCCATTGTCATTTTTGTCAACCGTCTTAGCTATGCCTGAATTCCTAATACTTCAATTATCAGGAAAGTACTCGTAAAATAGCTGAACAGCCCCATGATAATTAAAAAAAAAACATTTTTTCATAAAAACATAAAGTTTTTAAAATCCTTTAAAAAAGTCACAACTGGAGATTACTTATCTATTTAATTTTAGAAAATTATTTATATTAAATATATATTTATATTTACCTTATCTTCATCATTCCTAATAAGAATCTTTTAACTTACTCTGTACATTTTAAGAATGTATATGAAAATCGTTAGCAAATAAATAAATAACTTCCAATCCTACAAACACTACATTTAAAAATAATTTCTTTTAAAACTAAAACTCTTCGCAAAGGATAATGGTTTCATTAGAGCGTTAAGAAGTCCTGATACGATAAGCTCTTTTAATAGTGAAATACTCTCAAATACTCAGGATCATAATATACGAAACTTTGTCCTTCGCTATGTGCGTGTCTGTGTCGTGTATCTCGATAATTAACATCTCTCTGTGTGTGTGTTTGAAATTTGCAGATTTAATTAAACTGATAAACTCGTCTCCTTTTGGTGCTTGTCATGTATGGGAAATTTTAATTATGGCAAGCTATTTGTGCCAAGAGATATATGTGTTAATACAAATAAAATTGAAGACAATATTATGGTCCAGTCTGATTCTAATCCAGTTATTTCGTTAAGAAATTGTCAAATTACAAACGCGTTTGGCATCCTTACAATCTTAGCAAAGGAGAAACAAGAGTAGATAATTTATTTGGATTTGATTATTTTCAGCTAGAATGACTGATAATTTACAGATTAAATTCGATTAATCAATTCTTCTTTGAGCTTCTGAATTTCTTTTCCAATTCCTGCTACATTTCACTAGTTTTTCTCCTAAGCTAAATTCTCTTATTTCCACTAGGTAATTTGCTCAGATCCTCAAAAATTACTAATTTTGTACTCTGCTATTGTAAGCAGATGATTAAACAAGTTTGTAATGTTTTTTCAAAGCGTTTTATTGTTTTTAATTTAATGATCAAGTTTATTCTGTTTTGAAGTTTTCCCAATCTGTATTTTGATTAAAAAATCAGGTAGAAACACTTTTTTATTACCCCTAAGAAGTGAGGCTTTGTCACGTCGCAGCTATTTTCTTTTACTTAAATGTAATACTCTGAGAGCTGTGCTTCCTTTAAATGAATATTGATTTGTGCTTTGTGTTAGCTTAGTTTATAATTACAGTTTGTTGTAAATGTTTTCCCTCTCCATGTTTTTTGTTATTATGTAGACCATAAAAATAATTAAAAATGACCGATCAATTAAATGTTAAATAATAGTTATAACTTATTTACCTTAGTTCAATATCTTTGATAGTAGTTAATTTGGATCTCTATAGAGTAATAATATTTTGCAAGATATAAGATCTGAACTTCCTAGAATCTGACGTGAGTCAGGTATAGGCAGGGTCGGAATTAGAAAAGTGACAAACGAGAAAGTACTTACAAGGTGTGTCAATCACCTGGAACCTGATGGGTACAATTTATAACCATTTATTTTTAAATAATATATACTTGTTATAATATGTTTCAGAAATAAGCAAACAACTATGTGTTGAGTTTTATTTCTAAGTTTCTAATTTGAGGTGTAAAATGTTAGCGCTTTCAATAGATTCTGCTGTGTTCATTATTATGTATTTCTTACTCTCTTAAAATGTTTGATGCATTTTGTATTGATCATATTTTTAATTAAAATTTCATTAACGCTAGCCTAAATCCATGGGAAAACATTTAGTTCATTAATAAGTCACGTGCAGGTATGATGCTGCCCTTTCATTAATAGACACTAATGATACAAAAAGGGTCTTCCCGTAGATTTATATACCTTTAACATGTAATCTGTCTACGGTTTTTTCTATTTTTTCACTATTTAAGCCACCTGATTTGTTAATTATATTTAATATGGTGTGGGATATTAGTTTTAATTCTATGGAATTTCTTTCATTATTAAATTAGTCCAAATAGAGTTATATATGATTTTGAATTAAAATATTTATTGTAGTATAAAAAAACTATTTACATTAATGATAATTAGTAATTTATTGTCATTAACTAACATAGATTACGTAAAACTGTATTTATTATGTAATATTAGTCTGATCACCGGCATAAGTATTAAAGCTAATTTTATAGATTTTAGATATGGAAAAAGTTTAATAAAAATTAAAAAAGCTATTTATGATATTAAATATAGACTCAATATAAAAGAAGAAAAGAGAATATTACACATTATTTCAAAATTTGAACTCAACTCATTTCGACTTTTGGTAATAAAGCACTTTGGGCCACCGTGTTTCGTTATTTTTCGAATTCAATCGTGGTTGTGATCGAATTGTTGGGTAACTTCTTTTTATTCCCATATATCAAAAATAAATTGCAAAAATTTTGAAAAACAAATAAAAGATATTTGTTTTTACTTATTTATGTCAAAAGTTATCTAACACTCTACACATTGTAATAAATATGTCCGATATATAAAAAAAAGCGGTGGCGTAATGCAATTTAGGGAAACCGGAACACACCGTAGAAAACATGATAAGGCCGGGGAAGGGCTACAAGTCAAATTGATTAGCGCTTTCTCCGATAACAGATATTACGAAACGAAAAGTGTATTATTAGAGAACTAAGTAATCAACTCGAAACTGTTAGAAATGTCAGGATTTCTGCCTTAACCGTCAGGAGAAGATTAAAATAATTCGGATTGGCTAGTAGAAGGTCTGCTACTGCACCGCTACTTACTGCGAATCACAGATCACGTAGATTAAGATTCGCTAGAGATCATGCACAGTAAACTGTCGATGACTGGAAGAGAGTTTTGTTCACAGATGAAACTCGCGTAAGCCTAAAATCTCCAGACGGTCGTTATAGAGTATTGCGCATTGGGGGGGAGGGGGGAGGGGATATGTTTTGAGGCACGCACTGAGCTGGTTCCTATTCTTCCGCGGTCTATGAATGCAGAATTCTATCTGGAAAACTTTATTCAAGATCACGTGATGCCGTTTGCGCCATTTATAGGAAATACCCTCATTTTCATGCAAAATAATGCAAGGCCTCACATTGCAAGGTCTGCTTTGGATTACTTAAATGAAATCAACATCCAGATCTTGGAGTGGCCACCGTGCAGCCCAGACTTAAATCCAATAGAGCACCTTTGGGATGTTCTAAAAAGATTAGTTCGGCGTCATGTCTCTGCCCCAATGAACCACTGAAGAGTTAAAGCGTGTTGTTCTCTTGGAATGGGAAACATTCCTCAAACAACCATCCAAAATTTCATAACAAGCTTACCCTGACGAATGCAAGCGGTTATAAGA
Organism: Hermaeophaga mercurialis; assembly: GCA_951812935.1. Classification (NCBI taxonomy): domain Eukaryota; kingdom Metazoa; phylum Arthropoda; class Insecta; order Coleoptera; family Chrysomelidae; genus Hermaeophaga; species Hermaeophaga mercurialis. Next base: position 33,675,858 of record OX638362.1, on the reverse strand, counting down.
GCTCGAGGAGGTACTGCGCGTTATTGAAGTTCATTTTTTTTATAAATTGGAATTTTCTTTTTGTTTGCAAAGTTAAGCAGATTTTTATCATTTTTAAGTGTTTGTACCTGATTACCAAATTTTGTATAATTCTTCGAACTTTAATTAAAAATAAATATTTTCTGGTGCAATATTGTTTAGTTATCTTTATTTATATTGTACTAACGCCTAATTAAATAAAGAGTGCAAAAACAAGGACATAATTACAAAATTTATAGTAGTGCGTTAATTTTGAAGAGGAGTTTATATACTTGAAAAATTATTTATGTTTATGCATGAAAATGATATACTATTAGATTCTGATGAAGTAACCCTAAAAATTAGTAGTTTTGAAAACAAAGTTGGTTCACCATCAAATTTAACCACTGTAAGCAAAGATGGCATTTATAAAGGCTGTAACTTGGAATTGGGGAAATTTGATGTCAATGAAGTGAAGTCTGAAGAATTAAAAAAAACTATTTGAGAACATAATAAAAAGCCAAGCAAATTATATTTACAAAAACTGATAAAGAATTAGATAAATTTATAAACTTTATTAACAAGCAATTAAGAATATTTTATAATATCCAAAATGAGGGACACAGCCGAACCAAAAGTTTGGCAAGGTTTAAATATAAAAATCATACACCAGGTATTTGTAAACTGATTATCAACCGAATATAAAAACTATGCTTGGAAAGGGAAAGTATCTTTCGAGTATTATCACATACAGTGTGTCTACTTAAGTTGGAACCATATGGGAAACTTTTTTATTATTAGTTTTATGAAAAAAAGTTATTCTTTATAAAAAGTTCTGCATGGTCTAAAACCTGAAATACAACCATCGGATTTAAAATTTGTTGAGCCGTATACAAGGTTTGCCGAAAAATATAAATTTTGCTCAAGAGTAAAGTATCTTTAAATTTGATAATATCGAAAAATGTTACTAAAAAAAGTTGATCAGAATTAAAAATTACGTTTAAATATGCAAGTACATCCATTTACATTAAAACTTCAGATTATTTTATTTTTTACTAATATTTCTATTTTGAATGAACATTTATCTATTGTGATTACGAAACACATGATAACCTTTTAGTTTTTCGATATTTTCTAATAATTTTGCAATTAAAACGCGTAATAAGTGCACTACAGTTAAATTTGCATTATTGTAGACATACGTTTTAAAAATAATTTTATTAATGTAAATGGATGTACTTACATATTTAAACGTAATTTTTAATTCTGATCAACTTTTTTTAGTAACATTTTTCGATATTGTCAAATTTCAAGGTACTTTACTCTTGAGCAAAATTTATATTTTTCGACAAACCTTGTATACGGCTCAACAAATTTTAAATCCGATGGTTGTATTTCAGGTTTTAGACCATGCAGAACTTTTTATAAAGAATAACTTTTTTTCCTAAAATTAATAATAAAAAAGTTTTCCATATGGTTCCAACTTAAGTAGACACACTGTATATAGGCAGTAAAACTTATAAAACTATAAAACTATATTTAAGTGTTTTTTTAATCTAAACGATCACAAACGTTACAAACGTTGCAACTAGATAAAAAAGCTAAAAGTGACCCCTCAAAAAAGGGCATCTAGTGCATAAGCACGTGGATATTATTTTCTTTTCAATCGTTAACATCCAATATATTATTATTAAAATGTTCGACAATTAACTGTAAATTGAAATATATCCAAACTCATTATTCTAAAACTGTTTAAAAAGCAACATAGTCTTTAAAAAAACAGTTTAAACTAACAACTAAGTAACAACAATGTAAAGTAAAAACCAGAAGTCAAAATGAATTAACAGTGAAAAATGTTGTCCATTTGTCTGTGTGATGACGCCAGCTTGAAAGAACTTATGAGAGAGCATCACTTCAAAAAACTGCATTTTCATGGAACTATTTTTAACTTTAAATCATTTTAACCCCCTAATAAACCCCAAATAATCTAAACGTCGAGCATTTAATTCTTCAGTACCCCTTTTCGAGCTAAAAATAATCAGGAAAAAGTCTACTAGATAAAAAGAAAATAATTTTTTGTTTGGTGTCAAATTAAAAACTTGCAAATTAAATGTAACAGCAAAGTAATGATAAAAGTGTCTTCAATACGCTGTAAGATAAGAAGAAAAAAGTGGACTCTTGAAATTACATTCTGAAAGTGATGGTGATTAGTGGTCTAAAAAAATATTTCATAAGGATATTCTTTTTTTTATTATCGATTTAGTAAAACTCGTTTTGCAATTGATTTTAATGAAATTTTAATGTACTCTTCATAACCTGTTTCATTTTATTTTGATACCCCTCTGAACATATGATCCTGAGTTAAAATATGAATTACTGACTATAATTCTCAACCCTGGTATACTTATAATCCTTAATAATATAATTAGATATATCAATATGGAACATTGTCGTAAGATTGATTGACCCTGTATACAAAGTATTTGAATTACACTACCCATGTGAAGTATTTCTACATTTTACCCAAAGCATTTTAGTTACTAGAGCGCGGATTGGATTTTGGTACGGTTTACCATAACCATTCTAAAATGTTTGTAGCCAAAGCTTATATTTAACTCGCATTAAAAGAGTGACAAATGCTAGTATTCACGACTTAAATACACAGAAAGAAGTAAATCAAGTTGGTTTATCTAAGCAATATTTAACCCGCTGTTCGATATCTCAGCGGGTGGCTGCACTGGTGATTTCTCCCGCCGAGAAACTGAATTGCTAACATATCATCTACCACACGGAAAAAACACAGAAGACGCTAGAGAAACCGAGCGTGATATATTGTAAGACATAATCTACTAGTTACTTCTGTCTGACATTTCGGTAAGAAGGCCTTATAATATATGAGTTACAGGAATCCTGGCATTTAATAAAGTTCGTTTTTTTGTATTTCACATAATTCTAATTTTGCGCAAAATGATATATGCATTTTTGATACTATAACAATTATTTTTATCTAATTTTACTTTACGAACTAGAACTTCAAAGTCCTGTGTAGTATGTCACTAACGCAGGTAGAATTTTGCTTTTCATACTTATAGAAAGAGTAAAATATTTCATTGAAATTAAAGGATTAATAAAAGAAAAAAGTCAATTAAAAGTTTAAAAGAGATAAGAAGGAAACATTTATTGGCTCTTATAAAGTTTAAATGTAGTTGAGGAAAATTAATTATGAAAATTAAAAGATCTATAACAGCAACTGTTGGAAGCCACTTGGTAGTCTCGGTCAGTTATATCAGAATTTAATCCGTGGTCGATTCGAAAAATATAAGTCACTTGGTCGCCAACGCAGGATTAAGGGTTCCAGGAACATTACAGGAATATCTAAATTCGCTTGCGAGAAAAAAAAGGATTAAAAATAACAGGCAATTTGGATATGGATAAGGATGGGTCGGTGTTGAAATGGAATGAAACAAACTGCGTGTGAAGCATTATTAACCAAATTCTTTTTTATTTGAAAGGCCTATGAATGGAATATGATATCGTTCAAATGTTCGCCGGCTTCGTTCGTTGGTACGGAAATGAGAGGTCCAATTTTCAATGACTCTGCCTTATGGCTGAATTTTTGCGATGGCCTGGGTTAGGTTGATTTTGAGGGCATCGGTCGATTGCGGCTTATTGGCATAGATCTGCGACTTTAGAAAACCCCACAAGAAAAAGTCTAGCGTGGTCAATTGCATGATCTTGGTGGCCAGTTCAGATTACCTCCGCGAGAGATAACCATATCCTCAAATCGTTCATGCAGAATGCCTATCTTGGCGTTCGCTGTGTGGTATCTAGCACCGTCCAATTCGGGCCAAAAGAAATTGGTTATCATCAATCCGTACCGGTCGCCCGTGACGGTGATGGCCTAACATCTTTTTCGAAAAAGTATAAACCAATCACGCCGCCGGCCCAAAATACCCAACAAACAGTCCCTTTTTGTGGATGAATTGCCACCTGGTGAACCTCGTGTGGATTGGTGTCATACCATATACAGCAATTTTGTTTATTAACAAATGAGCTTCCGCCTGTTATCGCCCGATTTGTCCACGCGCATCTTAAGATCAGAATCATTCCTATAATTGATGAATTTTATTATAAAAATATCTTGGAATGAGATTGGATGCTAAGCTTCAATGAAAAAAAAACTACAAAAAAGATATCTTAATCTTAAATTTAAATAAATTGGCCCTCGGCTAAACATTCCTGGCTGTCATTATACCACAACATTTGAATCTACAATTAAATCTTAAAACCATACTGTGATTGATTGATTATGTGGCATCCAGATATGGGACTGTACTATAAAAGTAATAAAAGTTACGAGTATATTTGTATTTAAACATTCCTAAATAACGTGCTGTGTAGTGCATTAAATGCACTATAGAAGAAATGAAGATGCTCGCCGGCAACAAGTTCTTCTGCTTATTAGTATAGCAATGAAGAGACTAACTATCCAATCGACTAAATAGAATCCGTTGAGTTAATGTAATGTTTCTTAAGAGCAGTTTGTGAAAAAAGTGCGTTCAGTTAAAAATTTATCTTTCAATTTAAATTTAGGAATTCGTTGTAAGAACTAAAGTAATTTTAGGTTAAAATGTTTCAAATGAATGGTTGATATATACCAGTTTGAACGGCAGATAAAATATTCTGTAACGGGACTCGTTTTTCTAAAAGAAATGATCTGTCTCACAGAATTATTGGTAAAACTTCAAACATATTTCACCAGATAGTCCTACCTCAAACTAAATATGGTCATTAAATATTATACCGAAAGCTTTTAACAAATCTCACGGTCATTAACCGTGCCCACCTATTTCAACATTACCTACCTTAATTCTCATCAGTATGTATTTTATTTTATGCGTTTCTCACTAAAACACCTGGCAGAAAGGCAGAACGCACGGAATATCTTTGCCTGTCATCAAAAACAACGTTGTCAAATCATGATATATATTTACCTGTACCGAATAATGTAAGGAGGTATCACTGAAGCACCCTAAAAAATATAATTTTTACATCAATATATTTTTTAAACAGTTTTTTGAAAAGAAAAATTGTAATAAATTTAATGGTTAAAATTTGTATAATACTATTAATAAGAACTACCTTATTGGAAATGACAGGTTTTTGAGTATCTATAATATCAAAATTATAAATAGGCTAACACTGATCAGCGAGATAGTAGAAAAACAGGCTATGTGAGCACCTTTTCTCAACATTAAAAATGGGATCAGTGGGCGTGGCTTAAAATGCATCTGGCGGTTTTTCGCATCCTTCTTCTTTTTTAATAACACACATACAGGTGCACTTGCCAGTACATTAGAAAATGAGGCAATTCCGAGTCTAAACACTCTTAAGTGCTATGGAACTTTAACTACTTAATCGTAAAATAAATTACTGGCAGATTTTTTAAATAAATTCCTAGAACCAGGCATATTGAAATGAAATTTGACAACATTGTCTAAAAAATCTAACTGACGTTTCAGTGAGATGCAGCGGGTCACGTGACCCCCTCGTGTCGCACGTGACCATTATTGGGCCCGCTACGGGTGTTCTAATTTATTCGGCAACGGGCTAAGAGGCATTCGCTTATTTTTATTTTACATCGGAAGTAGAAGATCTTGTTTTTCTTTTTTTTTGGACTTCCAGTTTTGGTTTATCGAGTTCGTTGTAACGGCTGACCCATTTTTGTTACTTTTGTGGTTACTGACCCTTTGGAATGGTATAAAATTTAAATAGAATAAATGTTTTTATCTACACTTTGGTACAGAAAACGATCATAATTTAACTTTTTTAAAAGTTAACATTAATACTAAGTAAGAAGGCTAATCCATTTACTGTAAAGTCATGATCTATTCATTTAACACCCTATATATTAAGTGGGAAATACGCAACTTTTGAATATCTCCCTAAGTCTGAAAACCCACTATTGTCTGGTATAAACATGCATTGTGGAATTTGTAAGAGACTTCACCACAACACGATGTTTGTGTGTTTTCAAAGCAGGGTTAATTCAATCACTATATTATTTTCTCGTTTGCTATTTTGACTGTCGGAGAGGGTGGTTAGAGGGTTTTCATTTTTGTTGTTATTATCGAATATTCAGCGGGATATTACAATAGGTTGCCGTTAGAATATGCAAGGCAATCATTTTCGATGCTGATGTGAAACGTGAGATGGTATTAATTGAGGGTGTGTGTCTACAACAGCTGATTGTTGAGAATATTTTGTAAATGCATTTTATTTTAATACATAAATATCATTTAAACAATGAATATTATTTGGCTATTTTTGACCATCGGATAAATTTTTAATTTGAGAAAAAAAATTGCGGCATGAAAAAGATGAGAAATAGGAAATAATATCGTTAATATAAATAAATGATCATAAAACAGAGGATTGAAGAACACCGAAAATTATAACTTACTTTAATGATTTATGTTCTAAATATTCAACGCAGTTTTAAGCTATTTGGAAAATCTGGCATTTTAATAATTACATAAAAATTATAGCTTAGGTGTAGGTCTATGTTCAACGTGAGAAACGTTAGCAAAATTCAAATGAATTTTTAACTGATTTTAATAATTCGTAAAATATCGTTACATTTCTAATTGCTAAAAATATTGGCAATATCTGTAAACTAATGAAACAGTATTGGCAACGTTCATGTCATTAATAGTCAAAATATTGGTTTTTAAAGCAGAACAGAACGCAGTAAGTACTTTACTTCAAACTCCGTCACTTCAATAATGTTTAATACTTTCCAGAATAGTATATTCTGTAACAAGGTCAAAATGAAAAAAAATCGATTCGAGTGAAACATCCCGAAAGCGAGCGCCAGCGTGAGTAACTACCAGTATATCGAATTGTGTTATTCTAATCGAGTAACAAACTATATTTTCTCCACGACCAAAAATTCTATCTCAAGAGCGAGAATGTTTATATTGATTTTGTAATTAACACATCCACTAATGGCCGTAGAGAAAAAAAAATAATATTAACCCTGTATACACCTTATAAGGGTGTCAGGGTGAAAGGGCATTTTAACAATGCACAAACGTTTTCCATTCCTGCTTGTTTCTCACTTTAATACCAACTTCGCTCCACGTAACATTTCTCTCCTTAAATATTTCCGTTATTGAATTATCCCATGTTTTCCTTGGTCTTCCTTTTTGCTTATTTCTTGTCTTCTTGGCTAGCCATATTCTTTTCACTGGCCTCGTATTTTCCATTCTTACTAAGTGTCCCAACCTTTTTGTTTTTGTCCCTTCATTTTATTTAATATTGATTCAACTTTTAACTCTTCGCGTACAACTTCATTTCTTATTCGATTCCTTCTGGTAATGCCTTTTGCTTTACGAAGATACTTCTTTTCGATCGCCTGTATTCTGCTTTCCATGGACTTTGTCATTACCCAACATTCACTTCCACATGTAAGAATCGGTGGAGAAAATAATGTCAACTCCTTAAATCCTTAACCTATCTGTTCAAATATCGATATTAATATAGTTATTGTAAAAACACCAAAATGCCTTGCTTATTTTTAACATTTTCTTTGGAATCATATTCTTATTTTGATTCCCTCATAGTATGTGGCAATTTTAGTTTCATAATTTTATTTGGTAACGTTTCCAATGCTTCAATCAATGACCAATTTAATTAGATCGAGTTACTACTTTGAATAACTTGTCAAAATTATTCACTGGATATTAGAGCAGTAGGTAAGTCGATAATTGAGTTTATGAGAAAATCAACTTCAGTGACGAAGCTAATTTTTATTTGTGTGATTACGTTAATAAACAAAACTGCCACTTTTGGGGCATGGAGAATCCATGGGTGTCCCAAGAAGTTGTATCCTCAACGTGTAGTATTTGGAGTGGATTCTGGTGGAAAATAGTGATTAATTAGGTCGGTATTTGTCTGAGAAACCTAACGGATCAGCGTTAGTGAATAATGTTACTTATAGAGAGATGTTGGAAATTTTTTCTGACCTATTCTGACAAAATGTTTGCCAATAATTGTTCAACAATCCCACAGTTTAAAAATAAATATTATTGAATAAATTGCGATTTTTGACAAAATGTTTTACGAAGTTTTGCTGAAAGAATCCATAAATCACGGACTGTATTTGCCTAATATTGTCTATTACTTTTAATTGTAATAGACAAAATTTATGATATAATAAACAAAATTGAATCTAATCAAAACTATTTACCTTTTAGTCAAGAAAAACATATGGAAAAGATTTTTTCTAACATCATTAATTTACGCAAAAATTCACTTTAAACATTTATTCGAAAATGAATACTGGCAACACCTCACATTTTTAATAAAAATGTATGTCATGTCAAGGAATATCTACCTGATAAATCATAAAATTGTGTTAGTTTGTAGATGTTTCGGAAATTTTAACATTTTAAGTTTATCGTTTGGTAAAGTAGTTTTAATAATTCAGTGAAAAATGTGATTCTATTCAAATCAATCAAGAATATCACGATATATTAATTATTCTAACCTGCGATGTTTTATATCAGTGTCCCGAAGATTGCTGGAAAGTGTAGTGTATTACCTAAAAAAAAATAGTGGTAGAAATCGTTCGGATCAGCATTGTACTGGATTCAAGTGTCGTGGTGTTGCCGGCTTTAATTGCTTTTTAATTTTTTTTCAGATATTATGGATAATCTCATAATTAAACTGAAGCGGAAAATGTCTGTACATGCTGTTTCCTAATGACATTAGACTGCCTAATGACTTCGAAAAATATGCTAGTTTTCTTTTATTCGATAACTGGAGGTAAAAGACGTTCCATTTTTCCAAAAATAACCTTTTAACAAATTGATGTCCAAGAATTATCGCTTCTTTCAGACATGTAATATAATATCTATTTCCTAAGCTCAATAATACACGATTTTATATTTGTGACTTGGTGCCTTTTACCTCCGGTGAAAATAATTGTACAATGGGAGTTTAAAGCTGGCACAACCTTTTTAATTTATTTTTTTTTAGTTAAGGTACGTATATTGTAACAATAGATGCAAAATTCTTTGACTGAAGGACAGGTTGTGTAACTGTTATGTTTAATGATCGCCCCGTATAATCTTTTCATTTTATTTCAACGCGTCTATAAATAAAACTATAGTAGCGTAATTAGTGTCGGGGTAATAAAAAGAAAGCTTATATCACACACAGAGTTGGACTACCTGTTGTGAAGTGAAAAACAGATCTCTGGCCGGTATAAATAGCATGGTTTCCGACAGCACAACATTGTACGGAATACAGAATCGACTGCAGATAACAAATTGTTCGGGATAAACATTAATTTGATAGATTATCCGCGCTGTTTATCTCTAAAGGCCGTTGTAATTGGCAGACAAAGGGACGAACGAACGAGAGAAAGAGATAGAGAGATATACGCGGCGAATAATCACCACCTAACTCGAGTGAACTCTCCATCCATAAAACGAGAGATATCAAATCAGTTCTCTATCCTGTGTGATATATCCGTTAATTACTGAAATCGGCACTACTTTGAGGGCTCAACAACGTTTGCCACGCAGTTTCGTACCTTCTGATTACAACATTGGGCTACTCAGATAATTATACAGATGCACTAGAATGCTAGATTTACGAGGATCGGATGAATAGTTACCAGTCTAAGAGCGAAGAAAGCCAAAATACGCAATCAAAAATCCTTTAATTTTTCGACATAATCTTCTTGTTGTTCAATACATTTTGATCAATGGAATTAAAGGCCATTTATGCCGCTTCTATTAGTTAATTCATCTCTCCCTCTCGTTCTTTTCAAAATAGACGTGATATTTTCTTAAGTTTGGACAAAATAGAATTCGGAAGGCGGCCACACTGGTAAGTATGAGCATTCTCATTCAAAACCTAACTAAAATTTTAGATATTGCAATATGGGATTTTGGACAAGGCGCAATCTCTTGATGGAAAAAACTCCTTTTCGATAATCCAGGTCTTTTCTTCATAATTTTCTGTTAGAGCTGTACAAGTCAGTTGTGATATATTCGGTTTTTTAAAGTTCACACAACTTTAGTTATCTCCATGGTCACCACAAACAATTTTATGGAATTTCAGGACCATATCTTTCGTCTTAGCCGATTTTGGTGTTTTGCATTCTTAGTGCTTGTACTTCGAGCATCTCCAGTACAAATCATTGGACACAAGCTGACATACGAAACTTAATAAAATAATAAATTATCAAAATCACAGTCTATTATAGGTCGGACCGGAATTTATTCGTCTCTTCCTCGTACAGAATTTATTCATACAACTTGGTTTTTTCCAAATTCTTTCTTTATTCTCTCCTCTAATCTTATTTTTCTTGTGGTTTCCCTGTTCCATTTGTTAATATTCTAACGCCTCTTAAAATTTTAGGTGTAATTTTATTAACATCCTTTATTTTAAAATTCTTTTGGTTAAGAATATAAATTATAAGATGGTAGTGATAACAAAAGTTCATTATCCAACTGAACCAAATGTTATGGTCAAATATGGAGATTTCTAGATTCAAGTTCTAGCTATGGCTAATTACTTTATAAAAAAAATATTAATTGAATCAATATTAAAAAATATTGTTAGTGCGTAGCATTAAAAAAAATAATTTTTAAAAATAAACTGACATATTAAATTATAAATCACCAAAATGAATACAAATAAAAAAATATTATAAACCTAAATTTCTTTATCTTAAATCAACTAATGACTTTTTTCTCCAGGAGAGTTCACGCAAGAAAAATTATTACTGGTTGCAACAAATTACGATCAATTAACCACTATAGCTAGTTATATTTAATAATATTTAACAAAATAATCTAATAAAGATAGTTTCAGACATTTTATACACAGCGGAAAACATGAAAATGAAACCTTTAAAATTTTCAATGTCAATAAAATAAACTAAAAACGTCAAAATTTTGTAAGCAAAATCTCTTTGAATACGACCTTGTCCTTTGTATGAACTAGTCCGAAGTTATTTAAATTCATATGGAATCAAATCACTTCTTGTAGGGGATGAAAATACAAATTATACACAATAATTGTTCATTTTCTTCTAAATGTACATAATGTTGCATGTAAGTATTTCTTGCACTCATTTTTGAAAACTTGTCGAAATTATAGATTATATTTATTTTATGTACTTGTTAAATATTAAAAAAAATTCATTGACAATAATATAAATATAAATTCCGAAGAACACCGCTAGTACAGATAAGTAATTATAACGAAACTTTCATTTAAATAAGTGTTTATGGAACATTTTCATTTTTTGGGTTATGTATAATATTTTTCAGAAGAATTGTATAATTTCATTATTAGTAACTAAGGGTGCTTTACTTTTTTAAGCAACATCGATATTAACCCTTGGAAAACCAAAAAATTCAAGTGGTCACTGTCAATTTCTGACTGTTAATTTATATGTTCTCGGACTCAAAGCTTAGGTACTAAAAAACTAATATTTTACAATTTGTCAGGCTTTTTGAAAAATTTTACAAAATTTCTAAGTTTTAGCTCATTATATCTTTAAATACATGATTCCTCACAAAAAAAAATTCAACGCCATGTTCTTTATTTAAAAAACTCGTATATCCATAATTTAATTCATAATTTGTAGTATTTCCTTTGTAAAAGTAACCAACAATAATAATATGATTTATTTTTAATTTTTCTTAAATATTTAAGTAGCCGCCTTATTTTGAAATTGAAAAATACTTTTGATATGAACTAGTCAAATAATCTCATATTATCATTCATTATATAATAATTTTAATTTCTGATTTCTACTGAAACCATTGTTTCATTGTTAAATAATTATAATACAGATTCTCTCTATGTTTCAATTTCATTTAAAAAATGATCATTTCAATTATTCGTTTGATTAACCTTAAAATTTTCTAATTATCTTAATGTCACGTTATTTTGTATTTTCTTGTTTAAATTTATTCTTATTATAATTAATTTTATTTACTGTTAATTTGTTTCAACCAATAATATAAAAATTTTCATTTCAAATAAATTTTATTTTTAATTACTGCAAGATCAAAATTCCATTTCATTAAATTCCTAATAACCATATGATATATACATTTTAATTATATTTTATTATTTTAGTCAAACTCAAATTTTAATTTTGATGTTTGTATTCGTAAAAAGAAGTTTAAATTCATATTTTATAATAAATAGTTCTTCTATGGAAATTTGATTATAAATATGAAATAGTTTTTAGAATTCACGGAGTAAACCCTCTTCCTCTAATAATGTGCAAACTAATGAGCAAATATTTTAAATGTTATTCCATTTTATTTGTTTTCAGTTTGTTGTAATATTTTAATGTTATTAACAAATTTAATGTATGAAAAAGGTATTGTCAATGATATTTTATTGCTGAAGTTAATTTGGAGAGATTTAAAATTATTTAATTTAATTTTTCATTACTTGAGCCACTTTCAAAATATCATAACTTGCATCTTCCAACTGTTAAAACATCTTAAGTTGCATTCATGTGTTCATCGATCTTTAGACCATAGATTGTAGATTTTTTTTTCTAGAATTTCATTTTGTTTTTTAAAACATTTGCAAACCTATTGTAGTCCTCCGTACACTTATATTTAACTGTAGTCTTCTGAATTTTTCATAAGCTAGTATCTAGTATCTTTGATATCAACTCTATTATAGGGTACTACCCTTGCCCTTTTTAGAATAGTACATTCTAATTTCTGTGCCTCTTCATTAAGTATTTTGCCTGGTGGAATTTTCCCTTAATGTTTTGGGCCTTTTTTGCCTCCTCAGTTTTTTGTTGGGCGTTGGCCTGTTTAGCTACTGCGCTTAGTTTAATTTCTCATTTTGGCGTTTACCTAATTCTGTAAACTTTTTCTAAAGACAACTTACAGACAAACATTGTGTATGGCATCTCGCCTTGCTTCCATTCATCTTAATTCTGTTCTTCCTCTTCACCTTCTGTTTCTCCTTGTTAGCAATTTTCTAACCTATTACAATGTGTTAGTTTAAATAATTGTTTTGTTCTTCATTTAGATTCAATTTGCTTCTCCCACAAGTAACCAAGAAAATTTGGTCTACTTCGTTAGTAACGTATAAAGAGTTTCGAAATCATTTTGTAAATAATGTTCTCTATGATTAAATTTATTTCTCAAGAGCTGTTCTAATTTGAAAATTCTTTTTCTAAATGATCAAGAACTATTTTTGCGCTACTTTTTTGGGGTAACTGTAGGTTGTTAAATTTAATTGAACGTTATAACAATGGGTGATAATGGTGTAACGTATCCAAAACTAGTAACTTTTGTAAAAATCTCTGAACTGAAAAGATATTGAATATTATTTTCTGAGAGAAACGGTAACCAGCCATTTTAATAAATCGTCATTTTTTCTCTTTGTCACGACACAATTTCTGCTTAATAAGAACTCGACATAAAAACATCATTTGGCTGAATAATTAAATTGCTTTTGCATCCGAGACACATAATATTTTCAGGTGTCTCTTCTCATTACTGAACTACAGGTTTAGTTGCACATTCAAGTGATTCATTTATAGATTGATGTAATTAAAATGGCAATTGAGATATCAGTCAGTGTTTGAAGAGATGTACGCAATTTGCATAGCCTGATTTTTATTTGATCTGCCGTGCACCTGCCCTAATGGACCTTTTCACATTTGTACCAATTTATATTATATATGTATTATAAAAGGACATCATGAAAATAAATCTATCAAATTAAAAGTATGTATTTTTTAGACTTTTCTAGATTTTACTTTCTGTTGTAGATCTAAGGAGTTTCTGACTAAGTGACAATTTCCGAGTTTTATTTTATCTCATATACCCAAGAAATATTAAATATTACCGATATACACGAAGTACCATCCACATGTTGTATAGTCTACAATCACATTTCTTTTATCTGCAGGGTGAATATGAATTTCTTTGTAGATATTTTAGGGTGTTTAACTCTTTAACTGTAATAGTAGTGTGCCAATTAAACTAATTGACAGTATCAATAATGGCATTATAAAATAGCAAAAGTTTATATGTATCTTTAAGACTTTTCTTTAGATTTGTTCAATGAAATATTTAAACTGATGCCTGGTATTATTTTTCTAAATATTTTAATAATTGGTTTTTTAAAGATTTTTTACAATTTTAAAGAGACGTTATAAGTAAAATTGGTATAGTTCAGTACTAATATAAGATCATATTTTTTATAATAAAGTGCAACTTGTATTGATTTAAATTGTTTGGGCCATATTCCTTCCTGCAAAAATTGTATTTATTAATTGTATTAGCTTAATATTCTTGATAATAATGTTGTTTTCAGTGTGTATTTTTTTTATTTTTTTTATTTCGTGATAAACCCCTCTACATTTTTAGATGGTGGACGATAGAGAACAGTGATTTATATTTATGTTTTTTACCGATACTACGAATATTTTGATGCAGAATTTTGAAGTTGTTTTGGTTACCTCTAATATATTTTTGAAATTTTTACTGTATTCGAGGTCATTTGTTTCAAATTAATATCTCATATGTAGGAATCCATATTTAAATGTTTGCTATGCCTACATACATGGTTGGGATAATGTATGGAACCAAGTAAATATCTTTAAAATGATATTTATGAAATTTTGTAGGTAAGTGCAATGAGGCAAAATGCATCTGATGTACATTTTTTTATTAATAATGTCCTTCCGGTTTAACCGAAAATACCCTCAACTTTTTTTAATTTAAATGGGACACCCTGTATATTTTTGAAGATTTTCAAAGAGCTTGTTTTTTTGTCGAGTTTGTACATACTGGGTCTAGTGGAAATAATTTGTAAAAACGAGAAATAACTCACTTTTAGTTGTAGAATAAGTAAATTTATTTACTTTAGACTAATGAGAATTGCACTTACCTACAAAATTTCATAAATATCGTCCGTTTCGTTTTAAAGATATTTACTTGGTTCCATACATTATCCCAACCCTGTATAATCTATACTATTATTGGTTATACAGTGTAGTCCAAATGAAAGGAATAAATTCATTATCTTAAATTAACTAACTAAAAAATACCCAAAAGAAAATACAGTCCATTAATCTTAATTATTAAAGAAGGAGACAAAATATTTTAAACATTTATTTTAACTTGCACCATCAAATGTGTATATGACTTTGAAATATGTTTCAGTCTTGGGACAAAATTATTTTTTGTTTCTTCAATATATTAAGCTGTTAGAACTCCAACGAATCGAGTGAATCGTCGCTGGATGTATATATACTTTACTATCGATGTAAAGTTTGTTTTCGTACATATGATATTTTTGTTGGTTATTCTTCGCTTTCTTCATGCACTCAACCTTAAATCTTCTTTCTTTTTTCTTCTGCTGTCAAATCTTCCACAAACGACAACTTAGGGTTTTTTAATTTTTTGCAGTTTAAAAGTACTGCTTGTTTCACATGATTCCTTAAAATTTTCACCAAAACAACTTAAAACAACTTTTCTGATGTTTCTATGCCAATTTCATGCTATTGTAACTTCAGGTTCAGAGAACTAGGAAACAATTTCACAATAAATGATAAAAAGTTATCGCTTGTATAATTTGAGTATATCATTTTCTTTTGTTTTATTCTCGTTCGTAATTTTTGGTTTTAAGCTATTAGACTTCCTCTTCGATTATCAACTCAGGTGGTTTCAATGATCTAATAAAAGATCAAAATTTTCCCATCCTCTATAAATGTCTGTCCTCAATCTCCATGTAATCAAATAATCAGTGACTTAATAATAAATATCTTTATCGCATGTTGCCGCTATTGGGTTTCTGTGTTAGCTGCAGGGGATGATCGACCTTAAACGGTGGCTTGCGGTGTGGGAACCTACAGGTTATGGAAGATTCTGACATTAGAACCGATATTAAATAAAAATAAGCATGCGTCATTAAAGTAAATTAAATAGTTCTAATTACTAAACAATTTACACATTCACATTGAATTGGACAGAAGAAGATAATAGGACTTTACTCTTTTAAACGCAGCAAAACTTTAAAATTGTCATTATTTAAAAATCACTTTTTATTATTAATATTATTATTACTATTTATACTATTGTTAGTTTTATTTTTGAAGGATTAATGATAAAAATGTATTCCTTTTTCATTAAAAAACGCATCGTAAATGTAAATATTGGAAACTAAGAGGTATTTATTTAATTAAACCAAATATTTCTATGGAGAAAATAACTATATGTTTTTGTGGATTAAACACTTATTTCTCTCAAATTTATCAAAAATTTGTTTACAAAAAAACTTATGCTCTGTTTTTAACCCAAATTTTGTAGAAACCTATTGAAATTAACTTTTATTTCATCCAAATTAAATTTTTTTTTTATGTTTTTCTTTGTCTAAAAATCCTGCTGTACGAGCGAATGTAATGAAATAGAATATCGGGATTACTGAAAAACTGAGTCATTAATAAGTACGCAGTTCTTGCATAAATAAAACATAACCATTACCTTATATTGACAATAAATAGATAGCAGGTGGTTACTTAGAAAAAAAAATTGTTAATGAACCGGTCTGCAAAGTTGATCGACTTAAAAGGACGTCAGCCTATCAATGGCGCTTCCAATACATTATTCAAAAATGAAATATAATGATATTATTAATGATCCAGGGCTAATTTGTATCACCACTTTGACTTAACCATAGGTTTTGCAGTCGTAAATTTTACAGATCATATTTTTTATTCTTAGTTTCATAATATCATATTTAACAAATATTAAATATAATATATGTATATACAGGGTTTCCCAAAAGTCCCCGGACGGAGCGGAGTGAAGAACATAATTTGAAAATTTGGGTGTCACTAAAGGGCAATAAAAACTACATTTTTTAGATGGTATAAAAGTTTCATACACTGGGGTGTGATAACCCCAAAATTTTTAAATTGCAACTCCTGTCGAGTTTTACCTTATTTTAAAGGTAATGAAAAAACAAACATATCCCCAAAACCAAAACCCCGTATCTTAGGTATTTTAAGAGTTATACTACCAAATGAGAAAGAAAAACGTTTATTACGATTTTTATAATAAATTTTCAAATTATCGACCTTCCTGGATTTCGCAATGACCCAAACGCTCATAAATGGAATTTTAAACCCTTTGGAGCATATCCCTAGTGATATTGGTGATTTCTTCAAGTATGCGATTTTACAAATAATTTATTGTTTCTGGATTTGTTGCTTACACTCTACTTTTTAGAAACCCCCAAAATAAAAAAAATCGAGTGGTGTAAGATCCGGAGATCGTGGTGGCCACTCGATTTCATCTCTTCTGCCAATACAACGGTTTGGAAACGTGCGACTTAAGAAGTCTCGG
Source organism: Hermaeophaga mercurialis (assembly GCA_951812935.1). Lineage (NCBI taxonomy): Eukaryota > Metazoa > Arthropoda > Insecta > Coleoptera > Chrysomelidae > Hermaeophaga > Hermaeophaga mercurialis. The sequence continues at coordinate 33,658,441 of OX638362.1, read as the reverse complement.
ACAAGCTCGGCTAAAATGTGGAGGAGCACCATCTTGTTGGAACCACTATTGTCAATACCATTAGGGCATACGGCACGAACACTCTTGGAACCACGTGATTTTCCAACAGTTCTAGATATATGGCTCCGTCCAAATTTCCATTAATTAAAAAAGGACCAGTTACTCTATCTCCCATAATTCCAGCCCACATTAATTTTCTGCAGTGTCTGAGTATGATCTTCTTTTATTAAATGTTGATTTTCGTTAGCCCAATAACGACAATTATACCTATTAACTTTACCATTTAAGTAAAAATTAGCTTCATCAGAGAAAAACAATGTTGACAAGAAAATTTCTGTTACCATCATATTTTCCCGCATTATTTCGCAGAATTCCAACCTTCTTTCGAAGTCATCTTCGTTCAATTTCTGAAGTAGGTGAAACTTATAGGGGAAATAATGATTTTTTTGCAAAATTCTGTGAACAGAACTTTTACTGATTTCATGTACCTGACACGCTTTTAATAAGGATCTTGAAGGTTCTTCAACAAAAAACAGTAACACTTTGATTTTATATATATATGTACATATATTTAAGTGTTGCTTAAATATATTTTTTTTAAGTTTCGTATTAAACTGACGAAATAGTCAAAAAGGATCCTTGAACAATCTGATTTGATCACATAGTGATTCACAGCTATCGAAAAAAACATAATTAGATGAGCCTGTGAAATTTAAATGTTTTGATTTGGTACTTGAGTAACTTTTAGTCATTCCCACAGAATGACATTCATTACTTCACATTTTTATTCTAATCAAAGTCTATAACCTCAAAAAAATCTTGCCTTCTTGCCTATTTACGTCTAAACACAAACCAACTTTTCTTCGCAATCCTGACAAAAAATTATGCAATTTTTGCACTGATTTGTTGATCTCTTCACACTTTCTGTTATGCGATTTCTCAGTTCTTCCAGATTATGAATTGGAGTTGAATAAATCAACAAAAAAAAATAATGTAAAGATATCCTTCTTATTTAGATTATTTTGGAACCATTAACAAAATTCCACCCAATTCCACTCGTCTTGGATAATCCACTCAAAAAAGCTCATGAAAACGTTGCAGCTTGTATGCAAGACAGTGTCACTCTCTTTTTAGAATGCGTTGACATGTGCCATAATACAAATTTGATTGTTGGGCTAGTACTGAAATGGAAATTTTAGGATTTCCTTCATTAACATACTAACGGTTTCAATATTTTCAGATATACATTTAGACAGTCGCGCACCAAGTTTTTCATCCGACGCTACCAGTCTCTCTGAATAAATGTACAGGATTTGTCAAAACTACTGTAATCAAACACTAATTCAGGATATTCTTCAATGTTAACATTTCGTTCTTTGGAAATAGCTAAAGTACCATCCTAAAACATTTAAATTTCACAGTCTACTCCAATTACGATTTTTCTCGATAGTTCGATATAGGTTAGGTTACACTCTACTTCAATTACAATTTTTCTCAATAGTTCGATATAAGTTGGGTTATGTTATGTTAGGTTAGGTTATGTTACGTTAGGTTACAATCTTTGTCAATAGTTCGATATAAGTTAGGTGATCAAATTGCTAAAATATCTGAAATCCGATTTTCATGCTTCAGAACACATTTTATTGTTATATGTTTCTTATTCAGATCACGGTCTTACCCTATTATTTAATAATAAATTATTAAATTTACATTTTACGAGAAGAACATTATTTTAATATATACCTATACTATTATAAATTGGATTGAGATACTCATGCATAATTATAATCCCCTTAACCACGTTTTAATAATATGCAGGATTTACTTACTCAAAAATTATACTGTTCGCAACCAAAAATAGTAAGCAGCAAATTAGCTTCAGTAAACACCGTCCATATTTGAGAATATAGTGTTTTTTAATTTTAATTTATTATGGAGCAATGTATATCATTTAACAATTTACCATTCAAGCGAATTATTTGTAATTATACGTTTTGATATGTATAATTCAAAAATCATTTTAACTAACAAGGTCGAATTTATGTACCTCCGATAATCGGGCCTATTTCATATATACGAGTATATATATTAACTCAATAATATAAGGTTAAGATATTTTTTTTTAAATTACCTTTAAACAATTAATTTTTGTAATATTTTAATGAAAGCCAGATAATAATACTAAAACTAATATGGACCTTGAATTAGACCGTTGTGAGATTACATATTTTGAGAGTTTAAGTTTTTTTATAAATCGATTTGCTCATTTTTTAATTATTTTAAATTCGGACAAATAAACCAATACACTTGCAGATATTTTGTCTATTTTTTGAATAATGTGAGATGTCACTCTGATAAATATTTTAACATGCCGAAAAGAAGAAATTGCTGTGTCTGACGACACCAGAAATATGCAAAGAATTTGCCATCTCTTGTAACAATTCATGTTGCAATTTTGCTTACAAAAAATTGCATTAGCAGAACATTTATTTGTCACGTTTTTGTGAACCGTAATATTTGAGGAACATGTTTTGCCTCGAGATACAGGCCGACAAAATGTGTGTAATCATTAAATGGCTAATTTGGCCTAAGTAGGTATTCTGTTTTCTAAAAGTAACATGTTTTTTTAATTAACAAATGAAGGCATATCTATCTTGAATCAAAATTATTAATATGTAATTTAATCTTGTGTAGTATTTTTTTAGTATTTTAAGTGAATAATTAAAACTTAATAACAATCTATAAAATGTTTCCAGTTGAACATTTACTTATTTCGGCATTCTGATTTGTGTTAATAAAAATTAACGCGTTATGCCATGTGCAAATGGCCTCTTATCTCCTTGATTCTTCCTATGCAGGTTTTTCTTGGTCTCCCATTTTTCTTCTTTCTATCTGGTCTTGCTTTTCTGTAACTTTCTTGATCAATCTGTTCTGGTCTATTCTAATGATGTGACCGTTCCAGTTTAATCGATTATTCCCTATTTTTCGTATTATTGACTCTTACTCCAACGACTGTCTGATTTTTTTATTTCTTAATCTGTTATGTTTTGTCACACTTGCCATTCTTCTTAATTATTTCATTTCTATGGCATTTAAAGTTGATTCATGCTTTTGTTGCTTTACCCAAGTTTCACAACCATATGTAAATGTAGGAACTATAATACTATTGTATACTCTTAGCTTTGTAGTATGATCTATTTATTTTTTATTTATTATTGCTGTATTTAGGAAATTTCTTGTTTTTATTATTTTATTGTTTATATCTATCTCTATCTTAGAGTGATCTGTAATTATATTTCCTAGATATTCAAAACATGAGCCTTGTTCTATTTTTATCCGTTCTTTTTTCCTGTTTCCCGTTTTTTTTCCTGTCTCCTTCTGGTCAAATTTAACGTAATATATAGAATTTTAATACACAAAAGTAGACGATTAATCAAACCAAAATTTATTTTCTTCAAAAATGTTTTGTTTAATTTATTAAAAGCAACAGAGATTATTGAGACATTCTTGGTATTTGCTTCTGAGCGAAACTAGATGGTGTTCTATCCAGTTTTCATTTTTGTTGAATATCTCGTTTTGGTTTTAAACAAAGTCAGCCATTTTTTATTTCTTTGTTTTTAAATCCTACATACATTTCTTTACTCCTTCTATGAATATTTACAGTTTAGTTAATGACAAACCGTTATAAATGTCTTTAATGCCAAAGATGAAGTCTGCATTATGTTTTAAAAATTGGGTAAATTATTGACTTTGCATTACAATGTTAAGTATTTCGCTTTGTTTAAAAAGATTGTTAGTTAAAGGAATATCATTTACATTTTACGTTATAATCATCTTCTGATATTTGTAACATAGCAAAACGCTCGTTGGATAAGAATTTATTGATTTGTGGTTCAAGATGATAAACCAAAAGTTTCAGTTTCCAGCGTATTTGAAATTTGAGGCTAGGTCAAGTTCCGTGTGAGTGAGGCGTTAACACGTCCTTCTACTGCTACCAACTTTTAATAGTTGTTTTGGCTTAATCTTTCTTAAAGTCGTTAGGTTACGTAAGCTTAGGTTGGATTGGGTTAGTTAGGTTAGGTTAGGTTAATGGTTGATTTCGGTTAAGCTTTCTTAAAGTCGTTAGGTTCCAGTTGTACGAAATCGGTTCCAGTTGTACGAAATCACTAGTACGGAATCTATTCATTTGATCTGCGATATGATAATATCTATTCATTTGGATATAAACGCCTTAGATTAAGCTAGATCAGGAATATCTTTCCAGTGCTGGAAGATTTTCGTCTTTGCCCACTTAAAATTTTTGTCTTTGCCAGTGCTCCTTTTGTCATGAGAGTGTCTGCTTTCTTATTTCCTTTCACCCTTATTCGTAGATACCCAGAGTCATCTGGGTACAGTCAGGCCGCCCTGGGAGGTAGATCTCCACTTTTTCTCATTCGTCTCTCTCAGTAAGAAAAACGTTAGAAGATATATATAGAAAATGCCCGAAACAATTTCCAGACTGTGGTGAGTACCTATCTCTCGCAGCAGACCAGAATAGTCTCATATCCACTCTCCCTTGATTTGAGTAGTCACCGATACGCCAATCTGGCTTGCTGTTCCAACAAAATATGGAGAAAAGTAAGATCCTCCATCGTCTTCATTGCCATTGTCTGAATAGTTGACACAAAGTGCAGACAATTTAGCCACCGCAGCCCACTGGAGTCCCTTAGTATGTGACCATTGATTTTATTACTGTTTGATAAATATGGTAAACTTTGATTAGGGTACATATCCTACGATTTTCCACGCACCTTTCTAATATTTCGGGTGTATGCCTTAGCTTTGTTTATTGCTCTTGCCAAATGGGAGTTCCAGGTAATTTCTAGGATAATACACAAATATTTTACCTTTTCCACAAGTGAAATAGTTATGCCATCCAAAATTGGATGACCATTGATGAATTTAAAACTAACCAAAAATTCATGAAGGCTTGAGGTATAATGAAAATTGCTACAACGATGGGTATATTGGTATTTGTCGCATCTACAAACTTTTAAATTAAAAATACGTTACCAGTCATATAGATTTAATGAAGATAATTGAAAAAAGTATAAATTGTCTCACCTGATATATTCTACACAAAAATATATTTCGCTATTAATGTCATAGAGCACATTTAATGCTCATCTATAGCATAATTGGCCTGACAACTTAATTAATTCAAAGAACATGAATGGATTTTTACAGTTACGTTTAAGAAGAATGATTTTTGAAATTAATATACGAAGAATGAAGTTTATTAAGGACTATACGTGGAATAATCAGCGTGTCCTTATACGAGATATAAATTAATTAATGTAGTTATTTTTTTCGAGGAACGGATAACTGCATTAGTAGTTGTTGTCAGTGATGGGACGTAATCACTTTCCACGGTTTTATATGGCATGTTGAGAGGCTTAGCAACATGCCAAAATCAGAAATAAGTCTTTTTCGTCTCTTTATGATGTGTTTATTCGTTGAAACTAATTGATTATCACGTTGTTATTTCTTTTTGACCGATCCGAGATAATTGTTTTTATTAACAATCATCTTTTACCTATTTGGATAGAGAAACTCGGGAAGCCAACTGGACCCGTTATTTAAATATAAATAAACTGTTATAAAGGTCGATTTATTAAGAATATGCCAACAAATTATTTATAACAAATTAGTGGGCCAATAATAAGATCAGTCGAAATTTGATGGTAAAAGATCGATTACATTGGATTAATCAACCACCATGTTTTTTATATGCTGGCCCAATGACAAAAATAGGTAATGTTTTATTGATACTGGGTTTGTATCTAAACAATATTATTTGATAATTGGACCAATAATAAAGTATTTCGATCTAATGCACACAACTTGGCAGCAAATACCTATTTAGTATTATGGGTAGTCGTTGAAACAGGAAATTAGGTGACTATTTTCTATATACAATTAGACTTTTGAAACTTTACAAAATAAGTTCAAATGTTTCAGTTAAATCGTCTGTTCAATCGAATCTAGGGTTAGAGAGTGGCTACTACTCTTGCAGATCGATGGGTAGTGAGCACAAAACTAAATGTCTTAAATTACTTATTATGTTTTTAATTTTTATAGGCCCTAAACAAAATAGAATCCATATAAAAATAAATATTTATTATTATGGGTACATTTTATATTTACCTTTCACGTGCTTTAAATCTTCAAATGTGAGTGAAAAGTGACGTATGGAAAAAGTTGTAAAAAAGTAACTGTAAGTGAGAACAAATTCGGTAATCTTTTAAATCGTTTACATTTAGATTTACATTCATTAGGTACTAGTTAACCAACCAAATATTTGAATATATTTATTTTCTCAATTTAAAACTATTAAAAATATCGATTTGAAAATCAGAACCACTTGGTCCAGTCACAAGCCCGAGAAAAAGATACAGGGGGAAAAATAGAGAAGGCAGATCAACATCAAAAAACATCGCAGTTGGTGTCCAAGGGAATTTTATACAGAGTGTTTCAAAGGCAAAGTAAAATATTTTAGTGGCAGATAGGGGTTATGTAGGGACTACATAACCTATATATAATTGGTCTGTTACCTCCATAACAGAGTTACAAGGTGTTTTATGAATTATGCCCAATTTTTCATTCGGTCATTTTTAAATCAGTTATTACATTCTTTCATTTTGTGCATGCAGCTTACACTTCTGATTTTATCATAAAATAATTAACTAGAAAATACAAAATAACGACATTAACATAATTAGAAAATTTAAAGCATAATAGATCGAATAATTGAAATGATCATTTGTTTAAATTATAACTTAAGAAAAACCCACATTAGAGACGTGTTATACAGGCTCGTCCAAACCAAAAAAAAAACATTTTTTTATACAATTTTAGAGGTGTATTTTCCTTATTATAAAAAGGTACCTTTATTTTTAGGTGAACTATCACTCGACAATTTTTGACCACCCTGTTTAATCGTTTAACTTTAAGTACAACAACAATGGTTTGACTAGAAATCAGAAATTAAAATTACAATATAATGAATTCTAACATGATGTTATTTGATTGGTTCATATCAAAATATATTAACATTAATGTTTAATTTCAGAATAAAGCTAGGTAATTTTTGATTAAAAATTAAAAATAAATCGCAATATTATTGTTACATCAAGTTTACGATGGAATTTCAACCAATTATGAATTAAATTAAAGATATTTGAGTTTTTTAAATACAAAAATATGACATTGAATAATCAAGAAAATATTGTACTAAACAAAAGAATATTACGTGTATTTGAAAGAAGAAAGAAGGATTCTTAATTTACATATAATTAGTTTTTTGCAGGCAATCATGTATTTAAGATACCTATAATGAGTTAAAATTTTTCGAAAAATCTGAAAAATTGTAATATACCTATTAGTTTTTTTAGTGGGTTGTGAGCCCGAAAACCTATAAGTTAACTGTCACAAATTGACAGTGACCACTTAAGTTTTGGCTTTTTAAGGGTGAATACCGTTGATGTATCTTAAGTACACAAATCACCCTTAGTTAACAATAATAAAATTAAAAAATTCTTCTTAAAAATATTGTACATAGCCTAAAAAATAAAAATTTTACACGAAGACCAGTTTAAGTGTAAGTTTCATTATAAAATATGAATAAGTAATTACTTGTATTTTTGGTGTTCTTCGGAATTTAAACTAAAAAATAAAAAATGCCTAAATAAGTCATAGCCTAGAATTTGGAAACGTTTTCAAGAATTAGTGCAGGTATTACTTATATGCATCAATTTGTACGTGACAAACTCTTTATAAGAAGAGAAAGGTGTTATTGCTCCAAAATTAACAATTGTTAAGTATAATTTGTATTTTCATCCAAAAAAAGAAGTAATTTAGTTCAACATGAGTTTAAATAATTTGGCTCTAACTTCGGACCAGTGCATATAAGGGACAAGATCGAATTCAAAGAGATTTCACGCATAAAATTTTGATTTTGATTTTATTTTACTGACATTTAAAATTTTAAAAGTTTAATTTTTATATTTTTCCGTTGTGTATAAAATGTTTGAAGGCTATCTTCATTAGATCTTATTTTGTTAATTATTATTAAATATAAGATGTATAATTAGTTGTAGTGGTTAATTGATCGAAATTTTTTAAAACCAATAATAATTTTTCTTGCATGAACTCACCTTGAGAAAATTCAGATTTTTTGGTTTATAATTTTTATTCATTTTTTATTGTCTTTCTGTAGCGCTTGATCCATTTCAGATAACAAATAATAAAAATGAAGTACAAAATTTAATAACTCCTGCTAACAATGCTAAATTAAGGTGAGAAGACAAACGTTCGTAGTAATGACCACTTATTAATAACTGGTTAAAGAAATTTATGGAAGCCAAGAGACCCATTATGTTTAATAGTTTAGAACCACCCATGTGATCTCTATTTGCCCCTAAAATACCTCCATTTACCTATGAAACTCCCCGTATAAAAACATTCACTTTTGTAATATTTTTATTTACTAAGCCTAAAAGAAAATACACATCAAAGTAACAACTGATGATAAATAAATCTTGATACTTATAAGTAACAAATAAAATGTAGGCACAACTGAGATTTATCAAATTTTCCTGAGTATGAATACTTATTTTATTTTCTTATATTAATTGGATTATTTTGGAAAACTTTTTTGAATCTTGATCACTTTTTGCATATCATATTAAATAAACCCGTAACAAAATCAACAGTGGGTTGAGAAAGAAATGAGCTTCTACAAATGGATTAAAATCTATTTTTTGCACGATTCTTATATTTCCCCTCAATCTTAAATCAGTTTTGAGGAGTAGATTCAAAAAATAAAATTCGGTGCTTTTTTCTTGCAACTGACTTATTAATTTCTTGTTTTTCAATCTTATTTTTTTCATTCCTCATATTTTCTAACACATCGAAGCAAGAGGCAAATTTTGTGGCATATCTCTCCCCATGATGAAAATTATTTAAGTCCAAACACAACTAACACACAATTTAATCTCATTGAAAACCCTCTCAAGGCCTTCTCAATAAAAATATAAAACATACATCCGCATGTGGCATTGCAACAGACAACTAAAGATCGACATATCAGATAAGCTGGAAAGAGGGACCTCCAACCACCCATATCTCAAAGCACCATTGGGCTCAAAATGGGAACTCTTCCGTCCCCCTAACTTTATTAAATTCATTGAAAATTACGTCACGAGGTGACCATATTGTATAACTTGGCCTGGTCCTATTTGTTGTGTTTTGTGTTCAGGACGTAGTCAATAAATAGTTTATTCGATTTTGGGTGTTTGAGGGTGAATTCGTAAATGATATTTATGAGTTTTTTATCTGTGTATTTAGGACATAAATTATAATTTGATGGTATTCACGTTATGTCCACTGGCTATCAGCAAAATATTTAAATGTCAATAAACTCCAGGGATGTGTAATACCAAACGGAAAGAAAAATAGCAAATTTGTACAATGAAAATGTGTTGGCTTGTCAAAGTAAAAAAGTGAAAATAAAGAGTAACATTTATGTATATTGCAATATCGAAATAAGCTACGATACAATGGAAAACTATCCAAGGTATTGATGGTAAATACATATTTTACAAGAAATTGTAATTTAACGAAATTAAACAAACCCTTATTATACTGTAAACAATTTTTTTAAGATAAACAAAACTTCACCAGGCAAAGGTAAAGGAATGTTACGTAGTGGGAAATGCTCTATCTACCGTTTATATATTCTAAGCTAGAGCCAAAGAGTAGAGAAAACAAGAGATTTCATTCTAAAGTCAAATGAATCCGAAACTCCATGACCTTGAAAATTGTTACCAATTTAATATTTTTTATCTGAACCTTATTTATTAATATTGAAGTAGGTTTGGAAATTTAGTAACCGTTCTGTTAATTATTTGATTTTATTTATTGCGCATAATGGATCGAAAAATGAGATATGGCAATAATTCACTCGTATCTAACAAAGTGGGCACAGGTAAATTGCAGACCGATAATTATATAAATTAAAATATTCAGGCACCCACAGTCGATATAATAAAAATAAAGTATAAACTTATTTAAATTAGTATACATATTTCATGAATAGAAAAAAGTTATTAAAAACAGTTGATTGAAATATTTTAGACCTATAACCCGAGTTTTAGTTCATTTTTCACAATTTTAGTTTTTTTCTATTTTTCTCAAAAATTTCAATTTCGGATTGATTTATTCTAATTCAGAAATGTTAGTACTACTGCTATCTTTATTAATACAAAAACATGTGTAAAAGTTCATTGCAGCCACAACTTTAGTTTACGTTCAAAATTTCTTGAATAAAATGCAAAATTGGTTCCCAAATTTCATTAAAACTACCACAAACGTTATAGATGCATCGAAGAGAACATGTGAACCTGAGGATATATTTGAAAAAGATGAAAAACATTACACAGAAATTTTAAGATATGCGGCAATCATTTTCAACGTTACATAAATCTTTAAAACTTGGTGTAGTTCCTTTAGTGATTTAACTTGTTTTGTTTATTAGAAAAACTTAAGACTTTTTAAAAAAAATGTATTATATATTTTTTTAATTCTGTTATTTATTTTATTGCTTATCAATCGTTGTTTTTTTTATCACCTCGCCTACTTCGTCTTCTCTTCCTACGGAAAATCCTGCTAGGATTCTCAAAAAGAATAATATGTCTTAGTCATTACTGAAAAAGAAGAGACCAGATGGTTGTCGCCCAAAAACCAATTGCACATAACCAAAAAAGTAAAAATAATGACATAAAACGTCAAACATAAAAAAAAATAAAATGTCAAAATTCTTTGTGGGCTCGTCAAATGGAACGCAAGCACCACAAATACTCCCCCTGTGATAAAAATTGATCGAATAAATTGATTAATAATTAATCAAATCTAAAAAATTGATAACTAATATTATACTAAATTATTAATAGAAAAAGTGACCTTTTTCGTCTTTTTGATTGGCACTTGTGTGCTGACGATTTGCTCATTTAAAAAGAAAGCTGGTTTAGTCATGTCAATGTTGACAGTTACTTCACGATTACCTTTCAAGATTTTAAAAACTTTGTCAGTCCTAGAAATAACTTTGAAAGGGCCGTCGTATGGTGCTGTTAGGCTCGGTTTGATGCTTGGAACTTTTAAGAAAACGAATTCTGAATTTTTTAATTCTGGGTGAACGAATGTATTCGGTGAACCATGTCTTTGTACTTGAGATGGCTTAATGTTGTTGAAAATTTCACGAAGTTTAATTAAAATAGGATAAATATCTACATTTTCTTTAGAATTATTAAAGAATTCACCAGGAAGACGTAGCGTTTGTCCATAAACAAGTTCCGAGGATGAACATTGTAAATCCTCTTTGATTGCAGATCGCAAACCTAGAAGAATCAAAGGTAATTCATCTTTCCAAGTATTTGAAGTGAGTTTTGCCACAAGGGCTGATTTAAGAGTTCGATGGAATCTTTCAATCATGCCGTTTCCTTGTGGATGGTAAGGTGTGGTGTGTAAACTCTGAAAACCTAGTCTTTTACTAAATTCTTTGAACATGCCTGATTCGAATTGAGCACCTTGATCGTGTGTGATTTTATATGGTATTCCGAAACGTGGAATATATTGATTTATTAAGGTTTTAATGATATTGTCTGATTCGATATTTCTTAGTGGGTATACTTCCATCCAGTTAGTGACTCTGTCGATTACCGAGAGGACGTAAGTGCACCCTCCAGAAGGCTTTAATGGACCTACTAGGTCTATATGAATATGTTGAAATCTACCTTCTGGCACGTTGAAATCTCCTACAGCAGATTTGGTGTGTTTGTTAACTTTTGCCTTTTGGCACTGAATGCATGATTTTGTCCAAAGACATATGTTCTTGTTCATGCGGGGCCAAAAATAAATTTTTTTAATTGATTTAGCTGTGGCTTTGATGCCTAAGTGAGCTACGTTATGTACTTTAAAAAAAATACTGTAACGTAAACTTTGAGGAATACATATTCTTTGTTTGTTAGTGGAAGTTTCGTACCAAATTTTGAAATTGTATGTTTCAACGTTAATTTGTTTAAGGAATATTTTACTATTTTTCTTATTTGATAAACTTGAGAGATCTTGTTTTTTTAGAAGATTAGTTAGTTCTGTGTCTGAGTTTTGTTCATTAAAAATATCTTGTAAAGTGAAATTTATGTTATTAATTTGATCGTACTCAATTCGACTCAAAAAATCAGCAACTTCAACATTCTTACTACCTACGTATTTAATTTTGTTAGTGAATTGTAAAATATATTCGAAATATCTAAACTGACGTGGTGATCTTTCGGATTTTGAGAAAATTGCCTTTTCAATAGGTTTGTGATCAGTCAATACTTGGAAATCGGTGCATTCTAGCATGTAACGAAAATGTTTAATTGATTCATAGATGGCAAAAAGTTCTTTGTCAAAAACACTGTAGTTTAGTTGGCTTTTGTTTAATTTTCTAGAAAAATATGCTAAAGGTTGTCTAACGTTTTGGACAACTTGCTCTAAAGTGCTGCCAATAGCTGTTGAACTAGCGTCTGTGGTCAGTACCAATTGAGCACCTTCCTTAGGATGATTTAGAAGAGATGCTTTAATTAACAATTCTTTTGCTTTTTTAAAACATTCTTGGCATTTTTCCGGCCAGGTTTCAATATTTTTAATTTTCTTATGGTTTAAAAAATTAATAAGTTCATGTAATGGAGTTAATATTTCTGCAAAGTGAGGTACAAATTTATGATAAAAATTGATCATTCCGACCTTTGTAATTGTTTGCAAGTTTTAGGAATTTCGTAATCTGAAATGACTAACTCTTTCATCAGATGGCAGAATTCCATCTGGAGTGATAATGTGACCTAAAAATTTAACCAAAGTTACACCAAAAATACATTTTGAAGGTTTGATATTGACGCCATATTTTTCTAACCTTTGAAATAAAATATCGAGGTGATGTAAGTGATCTTCTTCGTTTTTACTAAAAATTAAAATGTCGTCTAGGTAAACGAATAAGAAATCAAGTCCCCTGGTGACTTCATTAATAAATCTTTGGAAAGTATTTCCAGCATTACGTAAACCGAAAGGAGTACGTAGAAATTCAAATGCACCAAATTGAGTAGTTATTGCTGTTTTATAAACGTCTTCTTCAGCTACGGGTATTTGATGATATGCCCTAACTAAGTCAATTTTTGAAAAAATTTTGGATCCATGAATTTTTAAATTAACGTCTGATATTAATGTTAATGGATAACGTTCCGGTATCGTTTGTTTATTAAGAAGACGATAATCACCACAGGGACGCCAATCTGCACTGTCTTTTTTTAGGAACCATGTGCAATGGTGACGTCACTGAAGATGATGATGGCCTGCATATGCCTAAGTCCACCATGTCTTCAAATTCTTTTTTTGCTATTTTGTATTTGAGAGGATCGAGTCTTCGAGGTTTACTATAAGGTAAATGACCTTCGGTAATTATGTGATGTCGTATATCGTGTTTTGCCTCGGAATGAAAATTAGGAGATGAAAAAATGCTAGAGTATTTTTTAAAATAATCTGTATATTGATTTTCAACCGTAAATAATTTTGGAAGTTCCTGTTTTACATTTTGTACTCTACCAGTTGTAATAAGATAAGTTTCGTTATCTATTAATTTGCGTGTTTTTAAGTCTAATAACAATCCAAAGTTACATAAAAAATCTGCACCTATTATTGGTTTGGCTATATCTGCAATTGTAAAAAGAAAAGGAAATTTCCGGCGTAAACCAAGGTTCACGTTCAGGAATTTTTTTCCATAAGTAAAAATAAAATTGCCTGAAGCAGAAGTAAGTAATATATTTTCATCCTTTTTATGATTACTAAACATATTGTGGGGAAGACAGCTAATGTCTGCTCCACTGTCAACGAGAAAATTTAATTGATTAGTTTTATCAAAAATGAAAAGGCGTTTTGATGTAGGAAAACTGGTGGTACAATTATTTACGGTTGAGCTATTTAGTTTTTTGAATTCGAATTTTGGTTAAAAATATTTGATAAGAGACAAGGTGGACCATTGCATTTTCTTGCGTTATTACCAAACGTGCTATGGAAATAACACAAATTTCCTGATTTGTCAAGACTCTTATTACGATTGTAATGTGAGTATCTTGTCCTATCTCGACTATTTGATCTACCTCTGTAATTTTGACAATAACATTTGTTACTTTGATAATCATCTGATGAAAAGTTATTTTTTGAAAATTTATTTTTAATAGTAGAAATATCTTTTTCAAAATTATGCTTAAGAGAAGAAATCTCTTTTTCGAATTCAGTTTGTTTGTCTAAAATGTTTTTGAAAATATTTTGACATTGGTCGATAAAATTTTATCTAAACATGTTATTTCATTTGGTTTATTGGAATTCTGAATTTCGAGAACAGGATTTGAGTTATTTTTAAGTTTTTCCCAAATATTATCTGCAAGTGTTAATAAGTGAGCAATGTCTTGTTGACTGGATGATGTTAGAGCAATTTCAATTACGTCTGGTAACCGTCTCCTCCATAATTTTATTAATAATTTTTCATCGATAATTTTATCGCCAGCGATTTGCATGAGTTCTCTATAGAAAGCAGAAGGTTTTTTGTCACCTATTTCTGAACTAGACAATAACTTATTTAATCTGGCTTCCTCTGATAGTGTTAATCTACTGAGGATGGTATTTTTAAAAAAATCATATAAATCATTATCTGGAGGTTTACTAATTACATCATAAACCTCGCTGAAAATATCTGGCGGTAAGTGCGCCACTGTGACATGGTATTTGCTTTTGTCAGCTTTGACATTATAAATGAAAAATTGGCTTTCAAGTTGTTTGAACCAAAGTTCTGGTTTGGATGACCAAAAAGCTGGAAGTCTAATATTTTTTAAATTTTCAATTGAATCAATACCTTCAGTAGTAGAGGTACTTGGTTTAGACATTATTGAAATAATAATTTAGAAATAATAATAATAAATAATTATGTGCAATTAAGTTTGAAAGACAAATCAAATGGCTCACCGATATGATTCCTCCCGCGAATTTCCACAGGATGATCCGCAAGAGTTTGTCTCGTGTCTATGTCGAACTCGAAATCTGGGATCCTTCTGGGGTGTCGGGGTTGCTCTAGTCGGTACTGCTCCAGTCGAGGTTGTTCCAATCGGATTTACTCTAGTTAAGATTGCTCTAATCGGGATTGTTTCATTCGGTGCTGCTCCAGTCGGGGTTGTTCCAATCGTGGTTGCTCTAGTCGGGGCTGCTCCAGTCGGGGTTGTTCCAATCGTGGTTGCTCTAGTCGGGGCTGCTCCAGTCGGGGTTGTTCCAATCGTGGTTGCTCTAGTCGGGGCTGCTCCAGTCGGGGTTGTTCCAATCGTGGTTGCTCTAGTCGGGGCTGCTCCAGTCGGGGTTGTTCCAATCGTGGTTGCTCTAGTCGGGGCTGCTCCAGTCGGGGTTGTTCCAATCGTGGTTGCTCTAGTCGGGGCTGCTCCAGTCGGGGTTGTTCCAATCGTGGTTGCTCTAGTCGGGGCTGCTCCAGTCGGGGTTGTTCCAATCGTGGTTGCTCTAGTCGGGGCTGCTCCAGTCGGGGTTGTTCCAATCGTGGTTGCTCTAGTCGGGGCTGCTCCAGTCGGGGTTGTTCCAATCGTGGTTGCTCTAGTCGGGGCTGCTCCAGTCGGGGTTGTTCCAATCGTGGTTGCTCTAGTCGGGGCTGCTCCAGTCGGGGTCACCAATATTTAGTGATGTAACTTGTTTTGTTTATTAGAAAAACTTAAGACTTTTTTAAAAAAATGTATTATATTTTTTTTTAATTATGTTATTTATTTTATTGCTTATCAATCGTTGTTTTTTTTATCACCTCGCCTACTTCGTCTTCTCTTCCTACGGAAAATCCTGCTAGGATTCTCAAAAAGAATAATATGTCTTAGTCATTACTGAAAAAGAAGAGACCAGATGGTTGTCGCCCAAAAACCAATTGCACATAACCAAAAAAGTAAAAATAATGACATAAAACGTCAAACATAAAAAAAAAAAAAAATGTCAAAATTCTTTGTGGGCTCGTCAAATGGGACGCAAGCACCACAGTTCCAAAGATATTATTCAGTATTCATATAAATATATTTATTATCTTGTTTTTCTTATATATAGTTTACAACGAAATTAAATGCGAAGAATACAAAATCATTTGGAAAACAGAGAGAAATTTTTGAAATGCCAAGAAGAACACTAAGTAAAATTTACTTTTTGGTAAAAAGCTGTTTTGGACAGATTGAAAAAATATAGTTTGCTTTTTATTATAATGGGCCATTATAATCTAATTTTGGTACAGGTTTCCACTATCTTCTATTTTCATTCATTACATTTATTAGTACTTATTGTATTTTGTTACATGTAGGGACAGAAACCAAATTTCAGATTCACAACAACAGAATGTGGCAACCCACACCTCCAATAATGATATTCAGTGGAATTAATTGATTCAACCCTTACTTTGTGGTAAGTATCTTATCTGAATTTCCACCGTATTACAAGACTTTTTTAAATTATTTATCTGACCACGGTTTCGTCACTACAATGATATTTTCGTAAATTTGTTTTTGTTTTTACGGGGTATAATTTAAAATAGTATTTGTTTTTTGTATTGTTGTATTATTTAGCAAAAAATTTAATTTAATTACATTTCTTATATTTGTTTCTTGGGTAGAATTTATGGAATAGTATGTTGATATTTATGCATGATTAAATAATTTACAGAATAAATTTATTTATTTTATTACGTGCATTTTACATATCTAATCTCTACTTAATTAAGTTGTTTTTATCAGTTTTGGAATGTACTCTCTATGGTAATCTTAGTAAAGTTTGTAGTATTTTTATTTTATTTTATCTTCTTCCCATCGTAGATACTATACCTTTTTGTCGAAAATAGGAAACGAATCACATTTAAAAACATTTTTTTTTGTTTTAAAAGTGTCATTTTATAAATGAAGGAAACTGTATGTAATGAACTGAAAACCTGATTTGCATAATTTTTGTAAATAACTGAGAGACCTATATAGAAAAGAAGAAAAAAATATCACGTGACTATTTCTCAATACTCCTATTGAAATCCCCCAGCTTGTCAATTTATTATCAAATTCGAGCTTCAAGGTCAATGAAATCAAGAATTATTTTTTACAGTGGTTGGTATAGGAGCGATAAGGGGCTGCTATAACAGAATAAATAATAATAGTGGAGAAATATGGAGGGTTCTAATTTTTTTATGGTTAAAGTAGACTATTTCGGATCGCTGGCTGATTACTTTCTTATCAATAGAAGTAGAAATTAGAGCTACAAGTCACTAATAATTTATTACACAATCAAAATCAATTATTGTTATTCACGAAATTTTTATATTTTTTTTCTTCTTAGAATTTCACTATAATTTTCACTAAAACACTTCTTATATCTAATTGATAAGTTGATTTGGTTGCTACTTTAATAACCAGCCATCATTAAAAATCATAATTGGACTAGAATGTGAAATTTAAATGTTTTTGGTTGGCACTTTAGCCGGTTCCACAGAATCACATATATTAATTGACATTTTCACTGTAAACAAAAGGTGTAATCTCGAAATGATCCTGCAACAAAAAAAGCAAATAATTTATTTAATAGCGAAATCATAATCAAAATTTGTATAAAACTACAGAATTCGTTGTTACGTCTAAACACGAATCAATTTTTCTCCACAAAAACTATATGCAACCTTTGCAATTGAGGAGAGTTATTGATATCTTGACACTTTTCTGTTTTTCCATATTTTGAATTGCGGTTCAATAAATCGCAAAAATCGCATATATTTAAATGGCGAGATCTAGTTGGATACGGGATTATAGTGTTTTTGCTTATTATTTTGTCATCAAAAAATTATGTGTTGTTATATCAAATTTGTAATTCCTCAGCATCCGATTAATTTATGAATGGAGCGAGTATCTCATTGGGATGTCATGCAACAATAAAAATGAAACCCACCAATCTTCTTCGTTATATTCGACCCAAACACCAACTTTTTGGAGATGTAATGATTTTCTCATTGTTTTGATTGTTTTGGAACCATTGTCAAAATTGTCCCTATTTTGGATAATCCATTGGAAAAGCTCATGAAAATAATGACAGTGTCGGTCTTTTTTTAGATGTGTTGGTATGTGCCATGAGATAAATTTGTTTGTTAGATCATTACTGAAATGGATGTTTTTTTATTTTCATTAATAATATTCTGAAAGTTTCATTATTTTCAGCTGCATATTTAGACGGCCGTCGTTTTTCAGTTTCTCGACCGACGCTAGCAGTCTCTCTATAACATTAGAATTTTTTATTTTTGCTCTATGTTGAATACCAATTTTTAAATTTTATTTTCTTA
Source organism: Hermaeophaga mercurialis (assembly GCA_951812935.1). Lineage (NCBI taxonomy): Eukaryota > Metazoa > Arthropoda > Insecta > Coleoptera > Chrysomelidae > Hermaeophaga > Hermaeophaga mercurialis. The sequence continues at coordinate 33,639,972 of OX638362.1, read as the reverse complement.
ATAACAGTTTTAAAAAAATTGCGACAAACTTCAGTTTCAATTTAATGGTTAAAATGTCGTACTCCAATTACAATTTCAATTTGTAATTAACTCTCTAACGGGATGTTTTCTGGACAACAATTCAAATGTGAGTTTTAGAAAAGGATAGATTAAGAGAAAAGTGAGGTAGATATCTGTTTGTTTAATTTTTAGCTGTAAAGTGAAAATTTCATTTAAGAACGTTGTGTTATTGTCAATTCTTTTAGTAACTTGTAGAGTTTGTCATTAGGACTATCGATGTTGCTATTACTTTTATTAAATTACCAATACAATAAAGTTTTCTGACTGATAAAATTTTCCTGTTTAAAATTCGTTTTAATTCTGAACAGTTCGAAAAAAAACATTACCAAATTGATTCACCCCTTGAAAAAATTTAAATTATTACTCTACTAATAAAAAAACAAAAAAAATTGAAAAGCAGTTGAAAGCTGAAAGCTTCTCAGTTCAAATGAAGACCACCTACCACTATTCTTTTATTGATTTCATAACGACCGAAGTACTTGTCTTGCGTTCTTGCACTATTTGACATGAAAATAAAATAAAAAAACATTTTTATGTACGTACTTTCCAGTGTGGTATACCTGTTGAATAATACAGTCAAATAAAAAAGACAAAGCTAAACGCCTAAGGGTTTCAAATTACTTTTTCTAACGTGTATCTACAGGATGGTTTGTCAAAGATGTTTAACAACTAGACCGATATTTGTGTTACTAATGATTTTTGTATTACCGGACTGTTGTACACGTGAGAATAAGTATAAATAAAGCAATTTTGAGTTTTATTTTACACCGAAATATGTTAAATGCATAAGACTAGGAAATGTAAATGAAAGGGAACACAATTTATAAGGGGTCGCGTGCCTCTAGACCGATTCATCAACTAACTACGATTAGTCGAACAGCATATGTCGAAACGTCCCAGCCGATTGTTATTTTATGCTTTATTTTCGATACCAGCCCACCCTTTCATTTTGGAATAATATGTGTAACTGTGTTTGTCTAGTAGGTAAGTGAATAAAACGTACAGTGTGGGACTCAAACACAAGCGCATAAACCACGTGTTTTTGATCCTAATGTAAGAACAAATAGAAAATCAGGCGAATTTGAGATATCAATGGAATTAAAAAATTAAGTCTACTAATTCCACGACTATTCCCAATTGTATTAGATGAAACTATGAATAAAGCGGAAAAAAAGGTAAAACCATTAAAACAGGGGTAGTGAAAAGTGAAGGAAACACAAATAAATGAATTGATTTATGCCGATGATATGGAATTTGTAGCAGATTCAGAAATAAGCAGAAGTATTGTAAACAGAACGACAATCAACATGAAGATAAATGTAAATAAAACAAAAATTATGATAATCGCTAAAGAATGAAAAACACAAGATAAAGTTAGAAGACAAGAAGATGAAACGGGTTGAATTTTATAAGTAACTAAGATCAATCATAGAACAATGAAAGTATTCACGAGGAATTAGACAAAAGAATGGGGAAAGTCGAAAAAAAATAACATTCAAAACACATTTTTAAGAAAAAAAGGGAGGAAAATAGAAGTACTGCGTAAAGTAGTAAGATCAAGTATTTTGTATGATACCAACACATGGACACTTACAGAAAAGCATAATTCAAGAATAAAGGCAATGGAAATGAAGTTCACGTCAAATATAGAAAGTAAAACAAAAAAAGATAGAATTAAAAATACTACATACATATAAAACCAGCAGATTGAACCCATAAGAATTAAGTTAAGTTAATTAGGATGGTTTGGACAAATATGCTGCATCTCAGGTTGATGCGTATTCATTTAATAATATTTATTATTTAATATTATTTCATTTTCATTTCTTTTACTTTGGGAATGTGACCTATATAGTTAAATATTGCTATTACACCTGCCTTTAAGAGCCATTCAAAAACCCATCGATTTGTACTGTCTTGCTTTTCTTTAGCTTTTGTTAATATTGTATTTATCTATCAGGTCATATTCAGCAACTACTCTTAATAAAAGGACTCCAGACCACGGTCCATATTTTCTCTACTACTTTGAGTTATTCTTCACTGTCGGATTTGCAACCCCTCAAGTGGATTTACTTAACGTATACAAAACACAGTTACTAGACTCACAAAAATAGTATGCGAAATGAAAACCAACAGAAATAAATTATCAAGGTAGACTGATAAAAAATGAACTATTGCAGTTGTATTAATATAAATAATCGAAAATTCAAAAGTTGGCTATGAAATTAAACGTCTTTCTATTAAATGTTTTATTTCATTTTTATTTTAATTTCTGGCCTGACTTATAGTGGACTATTCCTAGTAGAAATGAACGTAGACACTGAAGTGGTGCAATATTGCCACCATATTGGAATGTTAGCGCAATATTACACCAAGTTCATTAATGTTCAGCCATTATTAACGAGCCAATATGCTCAATACCGATTATACACTAGCTAAACATTTTTTTGGACCAACCTTGATCGATCATTGGTGAGCGTTAACCTTTTCTGTTTTTACCAAGCCTTTATTGCGCCAGGCTACTATTTGTTTAATGTCATATGTAATTAGATTTTATATGAAATATTCTAAGTTTGCGTCCAGTGATCTGTATTTGATAGCCCGTTATACCAATGAAGTTCCAAATTTTTTGAAAAATGGAGAAACTTCAAGTACTAACTGTCATAAAATATGTTCACATTAAGGGTTTAATACCCATGAAAATTAAATCTGAGCTGGATTCTACTCCAGCATTTCTATAAGTCAAAACTTGGGTTGCAAATTGTAAACGTATAAGCAGCTAGGACGCAAAAGGTCCCACTAGGTTAAAATCAGTTGCAACGGAAGATATTTTCTTAAAAGTTCAAGTCGATTAAATATGGTGGAGATCGCTGAAGTTGTGTAGTTTGAAATGAGAAGACCTATCATATATTTTGCAAAATTTTGGACATGGGAAAGCTCTTCACAATATGGGTGCCGCTATTGCTCATATCGGAACAAAAACTCATTCGTATTAACGTTCCAAATAGCTTTTTACACAGATGTGTAATTATGAACGAGACTTGGTTTTATAATTAAATATCGTAGACCAAATAGTAGTCAAGAGAATGGACAGCCAAAGGCGAACCAGTCCAAAAGAAGTTAAAACGGTTGCATCAGCAGAAAAGGTTATTAATTACCTTCAAAAAGTGGAAAAAAAGGATAACATTATAGTCACTTGCTTCATCAGCTGCAACGAAAATTCTGGAGAAAAGGCCTGGATTAATTAACTTAAAAATTTTAAATATAAAAGGTAATTTATACTTATCTTGATTTAGCGAAACCTGATTAGAGAAGGATATTTAAAAATGTCTCTTCATGCACCCTACTCGCCATACTTATTTCTCACACTTCAATTTATTTCCAAACTTAAAAAAATTCAATCAAGAAATATGTGTTCAATTTAAAAGTGGTTGTCAAGATAAACAAACACCTATTTCGAAGAACTCGAAGCAGCATAAAGAGCCTTGAATATCCTTGAGCGTAATGTATTGAGCAACAAAGAAAATATATCGAAAAATAAAAGGATTTACAATTTTATTTTTGTTCATTTAGATACATAATACTGAAATAAGAATCGGGTATTTAAGGAACTCTAATAAACATCTATTATTGAACTTGATGACCCTTTATCTAGTTAGTATTAAGTATTTAAGTAAGAACATTTGAATCTAGTTATTTTTTCAATATTTTTTTACCATCAGCAGAAAAGTCTGGAAACGGTAAATTATCTCGTAAATTGCTAGTCCGAATTCTACAAAAGCCTATTTTGAGATACATAAAATTATAAGTGTTATATATGATTGAACTCGTATTGAAGAGAAGATTCCAAAAATGAATGAATATACATGGTAATGTACTTAAAAAACAAAAGTGACTAATAATATCAGAGAAACGGCAAATCTAGCAACATAGCAAATGTCAAATCTGGAATCTCCGTATCCGAAAATAGGCTTGTCCCAAATTTTGTAGAATTCGGACTAGAAATTTTCGAGATAATTGGCCATTTCCAGACTTTTGGTCCACTCCTTATATATATATTAAACTATTGCGTTACTAAAAAATGGACTTCGTTTGGTGTTTTTGGACATTCACAACATTTATATAATTGGAATTATCAAATATATTGCCAACTAACTTCTTGATAGCAAATAAATATAAAAGATAAATTATTATTAGAACCTAAAGATGACAGATCCTATATAACTATTACATATTTTAGAGATATTTCAAATAAAATATCAAAAATTATACCTCGTACAATATGTTTTACAATATCTTTTAAAGTAAAAAATAATGTAGGTTCATTTTTATTAAATGTAAAACCTAAAATTAATAAATTAAAAAAATATTTAAAATGTCTTTAGTATATAGTACTCAATGAATAGTTAAACAAGGGAAGTTCAATTATTTGAGATTACATTTTGGTCTAAATACCTATATAATATTAACCAATTTTTTTAGGAAAAGAAAAATACTATTTTATATAACAAAAACTTTATAGCATGACTGTACATATTGCTTAATAATGATTGGTTGAAATGTTTATGATATGAAATTGAAAATGCGATTTAGTGAAACCTGGTTAGAAAAAGATAATTAAATACCATTGAAATACTGTGGAAATTCAAGAAAAGTATAATGTATCTTTTATTCCACAAAGTAAGGGTTAAAACAATTAATTTCATTTCTGATAACTGTACATGGTAACGTTGTAATAAGAAAGCTACGAGTTTCTTATAGCGACTATTCAAATTCAAAGTATTTTTGGATGTATAGAGGAAAAAAACACCACCATTTAATTAATCTGCCTGTGTGAAGTATGTCTTATAAAACAGTTTTTTAAAACAAAATACTCAAATAAAACTTCAAACAAAAAATAGAAATATATAATAGTAGAAATAGTTTGATTAGCTTACTAGACATGGTATAAAAAATGCCTATTCCAAGGGACTTTCAGGTTTTTTCGTTAAATTATTAGTTGTTTTTAGCCAGAAAACTTCAAATTATCATATTTCATTTTATCCATCGATTGACTATTTTCAATACTGGTATTAGTACTGACCTGGTGTGATTCACTGAAATGTTCCTGAGAATAAATGAAAAATTATTTAAATATGTCATCATTCTTTCCATTGTCACGGTCGGGGAACTTAAGGTTCGACACCGTTTATTTGGTAGGAAGGGAAGGGAGGCCCTTGTCCTTTTTAAGTGCTTCTATTTATTTAAATTTGTTTTTGTCAAAGGGTGAATAAAATGAATGTCAATATTAGTTGAACGACAATTTACAGGGCGTTAGTATTGATGTATTAGATTTATTGATAATAAATTAATGTAATGTTTCAGAATAAATAATATTTTGAATGCAGTATTTTGGGTAAATGTAGTTTGTAATGTAAATATATGGGGTGTGTATCATAGTATTATATGGTATATAAAAGGGAATTACATTTTAGGACTATTTCAAATTAAAAAGTTCTTCACTTGAATAAAGTAAATTATGTGAATATTAAAGTTAATCGAGTAAATATAACTGCTAAGTTGATTTAGAGATATTAAGTACATACAGTGTGGAACAGCGATACGGGATAAATTCATGATTTCAATTATTGTGCGCATTTATAAAAAAAATCGAAAACACGTTGATTTTAGATTATGAAATGACGGCAACTTTTCAGCTCCACCACCAGTTCTAAACAATAACCATTCAAATATTATATAATATAAATTAGCACAACGGATGATAACACTAATAGCTGATTAATTTAAAACCTTTAAAACAAAATAAGATTACAAGATTTTTTTTAATTCTAAATAAATGCTAACGATAATTTAGATAAAAAAAATAAAAATACCTAGACCTAGTGAAAATTATTTAAATTATTTGGTGCATACTTAAAACAATCAGATTTGAGAAAGGAAAATCTAGATATTAAAATAGAATTTTCCCATATTTACTTTTGCGAGCCATCCAAAATTTCAAATCCTCCACCACTATTATTAAATTTTATTCTCTTTGATTCAACTTAAAATTAAATTAAATAATAGGGTTTCATACCTATTATTTTTCTGAGTCAATTGCTCTCTTATAGTTTTAATTTCTTATCTGTTCCGGAAACCACCAGATTATTATTATTTCTTTTTGTTTATTGTATTTTAATTTATGTTTATTTCGTTTTATTTCCTGCTATTATTACGGCATTAGTCGTGGTTTTTTTAAATTTTGATTTTGTTTAATTTGATCGATGGAACCTTACGGTGGTGGGTCAATTATGGTGTGAGGAGGAATCTCCTTTCATGGTCGCACAGAGTTAGTTCCTGTAAATGAGGGAAGGTTATCTGCGGATAGACACATAAGAGACATTTTGCAAGATCATGTTGTCCCACATGTCCCATTTATTGGCGAGAATTTTTTGTTTATGCATGACAATTCACGCCCGCACGCTGCCAGGATTGTTAGAGAATATCTTAACGACGTCAATGTTCCTACTCTCAACTGGCCAGCTCGTAGCCCGGACATGAATCCCATGGAGCATGTGTGGGATCATCTTGGATGGGCGATACAGCAACGTAAAATCCCATTTAGGACACTAAATATCCTCCAAAATGTCGTAATTCATGCTTGGAATGACGAGAAGCAGGAGTACATTCAGAATATTTTTCAAGGCATGTCAAGACGAATACAAGCTTTCATTAGAGCATGAGGAAGCAATACTCGCTATTAAACTGATCCTCTTCTTTTTGGCTTGCTCTTTGTTACATTTTTTAAGAATAAATTAATTGTAATAAAAATATAACTTTTACTTTTTAACTCACTCTGTACAATGTTTGAATCTTTTTTATGCACAATTGCCTCCAAACCTTAGAACATAGACATGTGAACTATCAGGTCCGCCTACACTGTTTTAGTGCCTCTCAAATTGTTTGTTTTTCAAAATATTTAGGTGATGCGATATTTGTGAGATGTGTATTTACAGATGACCACCACATCATAATCTTTGAATTAATAAAGAAAATGCAATCATCTGATAAAAACTAGGCTAAGGATATACTAATTGTTAAGATTATTTTGAAACCTCTCTCAAAATTCGATAGGTCTTTTATAGTTCACTGGAAAAAACTCATAGAGCTTGTATGTAAGACATTGTAAGTCGTATTTTTTTAAATCGAGTTACTCAACTCATTCCATATGACACATTTGTTGATTGAGCCACTACTGAAATGATTGGTTTTGGATTTTCATCAATAATATGCTGAACGGCCACAATAGTTTCAGTTGTACATTCAGATAACCGCCCTTTTACAGTTTTTCGACCGACGCTACCACTCCCCCTGAATAATTGCGCAGAATTTGTCCAAACAATGTAAAAACCATTGTAGTCAAACACTAATTCAGAATAATCTTCATGAAATTTAGCCATGCATTCTGGAATAGAATACTGCCACTCTTTATTTACTTTCACACCAGTACGGAAATAACATTCGATCATTTTTTATTTGTGCTCTATATTGAATACCATTTTTTAAATTTAATTTTCTAATAAAAGTTTCAAAAATTTGACACAAATGTTCGGTTTTAATTTCAAGGTTAAAATGTCGTTCTTTAGAAGTGGCTAAAATATTTTAATTTCCCAGCCCATTCTAATATTAATTTTTCTCGATATTATTTCTTGCTAAATTATTCTTCATTCTAATCAAAATGAACCTATAAAATTCGCTTTAAAAATTAACTTGTTATTAAGTAAGTATAGTTACTTACAAAAGTAATTAATTAAGAAAATTTGCTGATTTGTAAACAGGAAACACAAAATTATTACAACCATATAATACTTTAATTTAATTATAACCTTTTTCCTTCTTAATAAGATTGTAAATTCACGTTCACTTCATTCATAATTATTGCTTAAATGCATAAAAATAATTCCATCAATAAAATCGTATAAGTGTCCTTCCCAAAAAAAAGGAACACCTGATTGCCATACAAACCATTCATTAAAAATGAACAGGAAATGTATAAGTGTGCTAAAAAACCAGAAATAAAAGACCCAACACGATCACATTTTTAAAGTTAAGTCCAGTATACACGCTAAATATATATTTATTCCAAAATAACAAAGAAAATTCATTAATATGGTTGGTTGGTAGCAAATTTCAGAACTAGACAAGAAACAAAAATGATTTACAAGGCAAATAAGGAAAAGAACAACCAAGGAGCAAACCGAGAAGCTGGAGATAACAAAAAAATGAAGAGATAACTAGGAAAATGCATTAAAAGTGTTTTTGCCGGAAAAAATTGTTAATCAATTCCACAAATGAAAATAATTGCCCATTAAATCAGTTTCAATTGCTTTTTTTATTTTTCTTTTGGTCATAGTTTTTTTTCACTTACATTTAATTAGTTTGTTAGAAAACAAACAAAATCGGTTAGTTAACTAAAATTTATTAAGTTAAATTATTAATGCAATTTATAATACGTTTCTATTTTTCTTTTGGTTAGTGAGCTTCTGTATTACGACTGAACAGTGTAAACGTTGCTTAAACGTTTTATAACGGATTGTATATTTTTACAATGAAGACAGCTTTTTGTTCTTTACTTTGTTAATGTGCTGTATTTTTAATATAAATCACTGACATCCTGTTATTCGAAATCAGCACTTTGGCAAGTAATGAGTGATTTTAAGTATTTTTTATAAATCGACATTCAGCCGTTCATCTACAGACGAATAATTACTTGATCGGAGGAAATGAAGCCATAAAAATGCAAATTGCATGAGTTTTGTTAACAATGTTACATCGACGTCAGAAATAATAATTTGGCTCCTTTTATCTCTTTATTATTGATAACATCTTCAGCTTCTTTCTAGTAAAAATTTATATTGATCACCTTTTTACTTTTTAAATTTTAAATTTTAAAATAGAGTGTGACAGAAAAATTCCTGCTGACATGTAAACATTTTTCATAAAAGATCGTGGAATTAGTTTCCCGTTTTCTTCCTTTGTCCCCCAGCAACTTATCAATGAAAGGGTACAAATCTGTTAATATAAAAATCAAACATTATTTAATTTACACTGGTATTTTCCCATAACCGAAAAGAACAGCTTTAAGTGGTAGACACAATGGTGTAATTTAACCCTTGTTATTTGCCGTTTATCCCTTAATGAAGGGTTGAATATTGACTGAACCATCACCCTTTTAAAAGGGATATTAATCTAAGGGAGTAAGATATATTATAAATGTCATTTTTATTAAAAAAAAATTATTGAACATCCTTTTAATAAAATTGCGGATACTAATATTCATAAAAAACTTATTAAATAAAACGTACCTACATGTACCTTATTTTCAGTAAATCTATCTTTGTTTAATACAATACACTGCAATATTTAACTCATGTTTGTGAAATAATTGTAATTTATTCTTCTTAAACAGGATGCAAATATTAAATTATAATTTTTTCATTCAGATTTGTCTTAATAGTTAGCAAGAGTGGTATGGCATAAATTTTGTCGATTCTGAATCATAATTGGAATAAAATCAGATTTTATCATATTTAGTTTTCTTCTTTCTGGTCCATTTTTCAATTGCTCATTGGTACGATTGTAATTATAGCTTAATGTACCGTAAGGGGTATTTTTTAACAAAAAAAAATGTACGTTACGTACACAAAGCAGGAATAGGAAAAGTCCCAACCTCAGATTTACTATAAGAAAATATACCAAATGATGGGACTATATTAAATATGAACACATTAGAAAATATAAGGCAATCTAGAAAAATTAAATTGAACAATTAGAGTTAGAATAAAATATAACGGTTATACAAATATGGAGTACTTTAATTACAATTCAATTAGAGTATCAGTGAAGATAAGGAAGTTGTGATAGTAAAATGGAAAGAACAAAGAAAGAAAGATACGGGGAAAATTTGCTTCGTAAACGATTGCAAAATGGTAATTTTAAGAAGAGTATAAGCAAAAATAAGAATATTACAAAACAATATAACAGAAGATAGAGAAGAGTACCAAAAATCTCAACAGGAACTCAAAACAATATGCAGGCGAAAGAAAAAAAAATATAGCAAAGACCCCTCATTATTTTTAAAGAGGAACATCCTCCCGTCCTATGTTTCGTGAAAATATTGACATTATTGTTTTTGTTTTTATTTATATTGAATATGGTTGAGAAACCAAATGTTCTGAACTTATGACTTAGAGCCATAACATGCTTATTAAGTTCAGGGACGTTGACAATTACATAAAAAGGATATTTTAGCAAACCCCTCAAAGCCACGATGGCTGAGAAAATTTACCACCCTCTTTTCCATAAAATTATCTATAGGATTTTTAGTACAAATACCGTTGCACGTCAGGAGTGACGTACCTCTTTCGTCATAGTACTGCCAACTAATTAAAATTTCCCTAACTAAGATAAATCATACGAAACATCACGAAAATTCACGAGGACTCATGAACGTAGTCACAGTACTAAAAAACCGAAAATTATTTTGATAATTTTAGAATTATTTCAATTATATTGGCTTATATACGTCTTATTCTTTATAATATAAAGTTTATAAATCATTATTATATGTTTAGTACTCAAAAAACCATAATTTACATTAAATAATTTTGAAATTTTCTACGCCCATGAAACTCGTATTTATGATGAAGAAATGACATTGTAGCGATTGGCATGCCTTGATGCGACGTTGTCGAGTATTTAGATTGAAATATTTCAACGATTTCTGACGTCCGGCCGTCAACCAGTTGTGTGTTTTCACCACGTTTTCGGTAATTTTATAATATTGTCTTTATTTTTTTGCTTTGCTAGATAGTTAACTTATAAAAAAAACTGTTTTTTTCAAAACAAACATAGTGTGAATAAGCTGATTATTGACGTTTATTTCTACAAAATGCCAAAAAATTTAGACAAGCCGACAACACTGCAGGGTCGTGATCTCATAATTGATATATGACGTGCAACGGGATTTGTATTAAAAATCCTATATATTTATATTACGATATTTTTATGATACCAGTTACAATTATTAGAATAAATCTTTTGTTGGAAACTTAATTTAAAATTAATTTAAATTTTAACAATCTTTTAGGGATTGCCTGAAAAAGATGCCTTATTATTTCGTTTGTGGGTCTTTCAATGGACATAATTTTAGGGGTTTAGGGAGGATAGTCATGATCAAAAGTATTTAAAATTTATTTTCCAAAACAATATAAATAATTAATTTTTTAAATCAGTTGTTACATGTTGTTGATTGTTGATACACAGGGTATTAAAACAAGTTCGAATACTTCATAAGGGTATAGTATGGGCCAAAATAAATCTTAACAAATATGGGTCAGCAAATTAATGGTTTCGGTGATGCAGAGAGTTATTTATTTTTCAATTTTTAGGTTATGTACAATTTTTTTCAGAAGAATTTCATAACTTCATTATAATTAACTAAGAGCGATTTGCTTTCTTAAGCTACATCAACGAAATTCACCCTTGGTAAGCAAAAATTCAAGTTGTCACTGTCAATTTCTGAGAGTTAATTTATACGTTTTTGGACTCACAACCCAATAAAAAACTGATATTTTACAATATTTCAGACATTTCGAAAAAATTTGACATAATTTCTAAATTTTAATTTATTGTATCTTTAATCAATAATTTATTGATCGCCAAAAAAGAATGACAGATTAAGGAAGCTCCTTCTATATTCTCTTAAATACTAATATATTTTTGATATGTACTAGCGAAATAACATCATGTTAGAATTCATTATATAGTAATTTTAATTTCTGATTTCTAGTCAAACCATTGTTTCATACTTAAAGTTAAATGATTATATAACACGTTTCTAATATAGGCTTTTCTCTAATATTCATTATAATTTAAAAAAATTGATCATTTCAATTATTCGTTCGATTAACCTTGAAATTTTCTAATTATGTTAACGTTACATTGTTTTATTAATTATATTAATTATATGAGAATTTTCATTTCTAATAAATTTTATTTTTAATTACTGTTAGATCAGAATTCCATTACACTGAATTCTCGATAACCATGTGAAACATAATTTTAGCATATTGAATTTCCAAATTATTTTATGATAAAATCATATTAGAATATATCAGAAACTGACTTGCGAAAAGACTTTAATTTAAGGATTTAGAAGTAATTTATAATAAGCAGATCGAGGTTATGAAATTTTAAGAAAAAAGATATAGAAAAGTTTGATATTATTTATTAGTATTTTCGGTCAAATATATGATAAATAAGTGAAGTAAGAAGTATAAGTAAATAAATAGATAAATACGGAGATTGTTCAATAAAAATATTTTTTTAGGTTAGCATTTAAATTTCTTCGCTAAAATGAAAATTGTTAGGAATCGAAAGAAAATATAAATATGTGAAAAGGAAAAAATATCAGCGGAAAAGTCTACCATCAACTAGTAAGCCATCAAAAAATCGTAAATGTAATAAATCAGTTAATCTCTAAATCATAGTACTATTTATGGAATATACAGCATTGCCTCTTCCTAACTACTTAATGACTAAACCTATAAATCATTGATTTAAAACAAAAATTAACAGAGAAGGGGCTTTCTAAAGTTCTTCTATGTTATATAAAAAGCCCGTCAAAATTTAAACAATAACACTAAAATTTGGTTTTTCTGTTATTTTTATTTGATGCGTTCAAGAAAAAACGTTCCAAACTTGAAATTTTTCATAAAAAATATGAAAAGATAAATATTACTTATCTTGAATTTCCTGACTTACAAAGCCTTTTAATATGTATTAAGGTCTACCTAGTTTTCGGTATCTGACAATATAACATTTTCCAAGACAGATAGAAATTTGACAGATCTTTTTAAATAACGTAAATAAATTTCATGTCATAACCATAACAACCAATCAGTATTAAGCAATATTTTTCTTTTTCTAAAAATATATTTGGTAGTATTATTTACTTCAAAAGGTGATCTAAGATAATTGAACTTCCCAGGTTTAGTTGTTCATTCAATACTGAATATTGAGATATTTTAGGTGTTCCTTTATTTCATATTACTCCTAAAAATCAAGTTCTTGTTTCTTGTCACTTACTTTCACTGTTGTTTCCATTGTGTTATTAAATGTAGGTTTGTGTTTGGGGTCAATGAGGTGTTTTGCGTAATGTGACTTATCTGGTTGTTTTAATCTATAAACTCGTAAGTGCTCACAGTAGCGTATGTTAAAATTTCTTAATGTCTGGCCAAGATACAATATGGGTATTTACAAACTAAATGATATTGAATGAACAACTATTAAGTGTAGGTTTGTGTTAGTATCATCTAATAACACAATGGAAACAGTGGAAGTACTTCATATAAGTGACAGAAAAGAAGATTTTTTGCGGAATATGAAATAAAGAAACACCTAAAATATCCTCAATATTGAGTATTGAATGAACAATTAAACCTGGGAACTACAATTATCTAAGATCATCTTTTGAAGTAAATAATACTAACAAATATATTTTTAGAAAAAGAAGGATATTGCTTAATAGTGGTTGGTTGTCAGGTGTATGACATGAAATTTATTTACGTTTCTAAAAAAAATCTGGCAAACTTCTTTCTGTCTTGGAAAATGGTATTGTCAGATACCGAAACCTAGGTAGACCTTAATACCTATTAAAATGCTTTGTAAGTCAGGAAATTCAAGATAAGTAATATTTATTATGAATAATTTCCATAGAGTAACAGTTGAAATAATTAATTTAATTGAAATAAACGTTTCCCATAAAACTAATGTATTTTTTTTTCTATTTTATCAACAAGGAACTTCCCAATCATCCATTTTGACACAAAATTTTTAAAACATAAAATCAAAAATTACTTTTTCACTTTCTAATTAGTATCATCTATTGATCAAACCTCCTTAAGATTTATTTTATGTATTTACTTATTTTAGGAATAGCCATAAGTTCGTAGTTTTTTATATTATTTACATTTAATTTACATTTAATAATAAATTTCATTCTAAAGAGGTTAATTTTAACGTTTTGCGAGTACCCTTCGGCCTATAAATAAGTACCAAGCTCATGCAGACCAACCTGCAAGTACCTGGCAGTATTCTCGTGTACACCTTTAATCTAACGAGTATATTAGAAATAAAAGTAATGATAGAGAGCATTTGCAGGCGTGTGCCCAGCGTATGTGGGTACAGGTGATAATTTTTTTATTATTATTTTTCCCTTTTTACTAGATACCTACTAACGCGTGTGCTATTTAGTTTAACGGTTGGCGGGACTGATTGATAAAAAATGAAAAAAAATGTTAATTTTGCATGAGCGCTTGCAATTATTACAATCGTCGGACATAAATACATTCTTTATTGTATTTTTAATTGCTCGTTATACCGGTGCTAATATATTTTATTGGATATTAGATTTTTAATATTGGGACCTGGTTCATTTAGTTTATATGAGTTCTTTTTGCTGAAATTTTTTTTGAATATATTCACTTTCTTCCATTCTACTTCTCCCTGTACAGTTTTTTGAACGGAATCAGTTTCTAGAATCTCTCATTTTAATTGAACTAAGGAGGGGAGTCTTTGTCGGCTCTCTTGTGTTTGTCAATTAGAGTAGGAAATGGGGAATTCATTGGGAGAATTAGTAGAGCAGCCACGAAGGGCATACAACGAAAGTTATAAAAAGGGAGGGGTGGTCTAAACAGTGACGCTCCTAAATGAAAACCATCTTGTCGAGGTCATTTTCATTAAGTTTTATCAATGGCTTTATTAAAATAACGGGCATTTGTAGACTTCATCGCTATTAGTCACAACTGTAAAATGTGGTGTTGATGTTGTATTAAAATATAGTTCCTATAAAAATCTTATTGTATGCAGTATTGAATACGTCGGATTTTCTATTAATTTATGGTCATACATTGGAGATGAAGAAAAACTTGCGTTACTCTTCAATCATATATATACATTCAATTACGCCTTGCATTACGAATTGTATCATTTTTAAATAAACTTTACTTAGTTACGTTATAATATATAATTATTTATATTCTCTAATTATCTCTAATGATCCTTAAAGACATCTGCACAAACTAATTGATAGACGTGCGTGGTATTCTTAACTTTTGTATCTTATTTTAATCATCTTGACTTAACAGAAGCTATTAAGTTAAATAGGTATATAAAGACGAAATAAAATTCCCTAATGGCAATAATTTAAAATGTTTATAATATGAACTGGTGCTTCTTAGCATTTACTATTTTTTGCACAAGTACAAACAATCCTTAAGAACAGTACCTAATTGCAATTAAATCTCGTTTTTTAATTATACTTACAGAATACTTTTTCATATTTCTTTTTAACATTTTTTAAATGTAAAAATTAATATAAATTAATTTAGAGGTTTACAAAATATTTTTAAAATTGCACAAGGGTGTTTCAAAATTCGATTGCAAAACGTACATTACAACAATGAATATTTTGTTAAAATAGTTTTTGTCAAAGGTTCCCGGTTTATAAGATATAGGGGTCTATTCTATAACTTTTTGGTTAAAAATAAGCCAGGGTTATAATTGAAAAGAAAGTTATAATTGTCATATTAGTATCATATTACTGATTATAATCTCCTTTTAAATTATAACCATGGGATATTTTTAACCAAAAAGTTACAGAATTCAAAAATGAAATCCGTCCATACATAAAAATGAATTGGTATATTTAGTTCAAATTTGGGGTACAGTTGGAGCATTAAAGATTGGATAATATGCCATAAAACACATTTTAATATATTTCTTCAGTGGCGTGCTGTTGGGGTTTGAGTTCACTTTTTCTTCCCTATTTTTTACGCCACTGACTAAGTAGAAATTTTTGAAATGTTTCTAGATTCTCTGATCTATCCTCTTAAAAACGTGTAACTTTGATATTGCTAAAGTGAATGGTTTTCCAGATATTTCTTTTTCAGGAATCTTAAATTATAAAGTTATAAGTTTCTATTAATGGAAATAGTTTAAAATTTCAAATACACTTTAAACCACTGATTGCTCTCATGAAGTAATAAATCATTTGGTAATATTCCAGCTTTCAAAGATCAGCTGTTTCCAAAATACAGGGCGTAAAAATATAAAAAAATTGAGTTTTTAACTCACAACAATCATTGTAAATTTAAAGAACTAGAATAATCTTGTTGTCCGTCCTCTCCTTCACATTTCAGGCTCGAAATGTTCAAATAACTTTCATTTTATTTACAAAAACTATTCAAAATGTCTACTTTTCTTGTTCATTCTCCACATAGAAAAAAGTAGAATTGGATTTTAGTTTCGAGATAGAGGAGGTCCTCCGAGACCGATCCATTTCTCTGGGTATTTTGTATTGAGATAATGTCTAACATGAGCAGTGAGATGGACTCATTTTGAAACCACTAATATTTAACGAAACATTCTCTAGAATTTCAACCAAAGTTTCTCTCAAAAAACTAAAATAAATCTTTCCACTCAGGTTATGTGCCTTTTTATAAGAAAAAATCAAAGAATCTAAAGAAAATGCTAGATTTCTAACTTCGTCGATAAAAAATAGGAGAGGAAAAGTGATCTCCAACCTCTTCAGTACACCAATGAAAAAATTCCTCTAAATTTATTTAATGGCATAATATTCCTTCCTTAATGTCCTAATCGTATCCCAAATTTGAAGTAAAAAACTCAAGTAGTTTTTGCGTTAAAGTCAATATTTAATTTAATTTTTGAATTTTGAACGCCCTCTATCTCGTAAACGGGAGATCTTTGAGAAAAGGTATTTTAATAATATATTCATTATTTCACGAGTATTATCCAATGGTACAAGTTTGGCACCCCAATTTTGAAACACTTTGTATAAACATTCTCAAACAATAAATTAGCTAAACTCTAAGTTCCAAAAAGATTGAAACCTCATTTGATCCCTCAAAAAATTCATCAATTTCTACATTTAATCTAAAGTGTTTAAAAATAAATTCTTTATTAATTAGGCAAAAAAATATTTAAGTTTTAAAATTGATTTAAAAGTTAAATAGTTTTGTTTATTATTATTATACAATAAACAGTCGGATAAATTTGGGAATAGCTGTAAGAACCATTTTTTCATTATTACATTATTAAAACGCTTATTCGATTCAGAAGTTGGTATGCTTAAAATGTGAAGAAAAGTTTAAGAAAACTTTTCATCCCTTTTTAACTAATATATAATTCGTGCATGAAAAACGAATAAAAGAACATTTTATTTTGGTTTTAAAGTATGTTTATAAACCAAAAACATGTTACTTGTGATAATTAACCAAATGTAACGGTTATTCCACTTATTTCTTTGTTAAGAATCCACCTAAAAGCAACCTTTATTTTTAAACGATAAAAGCAATATCTGCAAACTGAAAAAACGTATCAAACTACCACCCGCTGTCGGCGACAATCCGCTCAAAGTGGAAGAGAACAAGACCAGGAGTTCCTGAATAGATCTAATAGAGGGGTGAGTTACATTGTAAAGGGCACTTTTTTCTGTCTGGGTGGATCTAAATGTTTTCAAACGAATTTTGTATGCTAATATCCCAATATGGTTACTTCGAGTGTAGATAAATGAAAGTACTTGAAAATTTTCTACTGTTGCTCAATGGTCATTAAGAATTTTTTACTTGTCTCGATTAGTTCTTTAAGTTACGTATAGAACATTTAATAATTAATAAGTTTCCTATCAAAGAGTTCTATACCTTTTGAGTAATAGATGAAATTTGAATAAGGCACTCATGAACAAAAATATATTTTTAATAGTCAATACGATATGAAAAGTTTTATTTATTTATAAATATTTTTATTCACAACGTATAAATGCACTTCTTTTAAAAATAAAATTGTTATCATGAACCAGTTTAAGATAAACAATCGAAACCCTAGTTCAAAAAAGAAAACCTTTATTTTTATTAATTTTCTTCATTTTATTGCGTTGGAAATAAATGTTGGATTATTGCTGTCAGTTGATAAGTGGAAAAATAAAGTTTATTAGTATTTATCACTGATTAACTGATTAATAAAATGGAAGCAAGGGCTAATTACAGCGAGCAGCTGGTCGCTCAAGTAATTACCTTGTTTGAAGTAGGTGTCAAAAAAAATGAAAAACCTGGAACGTTTGTCTTGGCACCAGTTAACAATCTCCTGTATTCTCACAGGACATAGAGAAATCGTCTAAGAAATCGTGCTGCAACAGCTGTAATTAATGGATATCTGCAAGAAGCAACCAAGATTGTAGGTAAATTTATGTTGTTTAGGAGCGTTAAGGAAATTGCTTTAAAAGCAAGATGACCTGCAAAGTGCTAGAATTACTTCGACAACACAGGACCAGAAAGGTGAAACTTTTTTATAGAAAATTTACGATAAATTGCCAAATAATGAAGTAATCTTCTAAAATATCTTTTAAGGTAAAAAATAATACAGGTTCATTTTTATTAAATGTAAAACCTAACATTAATAAATCTATCTTGGCCAGACCCTTAGAAATTTTAACATTAGGTACTGTGAACACTTACGAGCTTATAGATTGACACAACCAGATAAGTGACATTACGCAAAACACCTCATTGAGACTAAACAAAAACCTACACTTAATAACACAATGGAAACAACAGTGGAAGTACTTCATATAAGTGACAAAAAAGAAGAACTTGATTTTTTAAAAGAATATGAAATAAACAAATACATAAAATATTATAATGCTTAATGGTGGTTGTGAAATGTTTCTGATATGAAGTTGTTTACGCTTGTCAAAATCTGTCAATCTTACTTGTCTTCGAAAATGTCACAGTAGTGACGAAACCGTGGTGAGACAAACAATTTAAAGCCTTGTAATACCATGGAAATTCAGATAAGTACAATTTATCTTTTCACATTTGTTTTGAAACATGTACACCATTAAAAATGGAGCTTTTTGGGGAAACTAAATGGTGTCTGAGGTAGATCTAAGTGCAGTAGATCATACAGACCTTGTTCAAGTCAGTCAAAGAATAGCAAATATTTGGTTTTTGAAACGCATCCTCCAAGAGCCTGTTTTACCATATTATGGCTTTATTGATTATGGTAAATTAAATTTCATGCACGATAATACCCAGCCGCACATTATTGATATTGTACAACAGTATTTTACTGGAGTCAAAACTCCAGAATCTCTACAAGACTTACATACAGCACCTCAGGAAGACCAGTAACAAATTCCTCAAAATTATGTAAAAAAAATTGATTTTTATAATGAGAAGCCGTATATACGCTGTACTAAAGTCTAGAGGAGTCAATACGCGATAATAAATCCAACTTTAGATTTTTTCAAATTGAAGGGTGCTAATAGAAAACTGCTACATTTAATTAATGAATTTGGCTTTATTTATTTACTGTTTTAAAACAACTTGTTTATAATTTATATAAATAAAATGCTCTATTTTTTAAGTAAATAAATAAGATATTTAGAGATATAATAGTTACTCTCTTTTTTAGTGAAAATGTAACAAAAATACATTTATATAACTGTTTACAATAACCGATATGGTACGGACTGTTATATAACATGAAAATTCATTCCTCGTAGATCTAATAAAACATACGTAATATATGGTATTAATCCAATACAAAACCATGATTTCTTTCGTATTTCTAAGATTTTCATTGCTTAAAGAAGGTCATATATCAAAACATATAATACCACCAAGATTACTCTTGGTGAAATTTATACGAAAAAAGTGAACAATAAATTTGTCTTATGATTTTAATTGCACCGTTGTCAAATAGCGGCTATATAATTGTAAAATATGGACTGTTTATTATTTATGGCATAACTCAATACGTTTATTCGTTAACAGCTTCATCACAATAAAATGAAATAGCAGTTGTACACTATACCTGGGAAAGTACATATGAGATTTATCATTCCTAATTGAAATTCTTTCGTAAAGTAATGAAGGTTTAATTGATTATCAAGTAACGATTATTTAGAAAAGTGGAACTAATATACAGGGTCCAGCATAGTTCAATTAATCTGTTCTAATACGAAATATATTGTAATAAGATTTTATTAAAAAATAATTTGGAAATTCAATGTGCCAAAATAATATTTCTTATGGTTATCTGGAACTTAATGTAATGAAATTTTGATTAGGCAGTAATTAAAAATAAAACTATTTGAAATTAAAATTCTTATATAATTGGTTGAAACAAATTAACAGTAAATAAAATTCAATAATAAAAATAAATTTTAATTAGAATATACAGAATAACATGACATTAACATAATTAGAAAATTTCAAAGTTAATCGAACGAATTGAAATGAAAAGAAATTATATTGAAAGGTAGAAAAAAAACTATATTGGAAACATTTAAGTACGAAGCAATGGTTTGACTAGAAATCAGAAATTAAAATTACTTTATAATGAATTCTGAGTTTTGGCTACATCATATCAAAAGCATATTAATATTATTTTTCCGAGTAATTTTTAAATAAAAAATAAAAACAAATCATATTATTATTCTATTAAGTTTACAACGGAATTGCAACCTTTTATGAATTAAATTAAAGATATTTCAGTTTTTAAACACAAAAACACGACAATAAATTGAGAAAATTTTAATAATAAACATACTATACAAAAAGCATATTACATTCATTTCAAAAAAGAAAGAAGAAGCTTTCTTAATCTGTAATTATTTAGATGCCAGCAATCATATATTTAAAGATATAATTAGTTAAAATTTAGGAAATTTGTAAATTTTTAGTGGGCTGTAGCTTAAAAAAATTAAGAAATTCCTCTAAAAAACATACAAAATGTGAATTTTCCATGAAGATTAATTTAAGAGTACGTTTTATTTTACATGTATATTATTGTGGATGAAATTATTTTAACATTTAACAAGTACCTAATTACATTATTGACTTTTGGCTCTAAATTCGGGCCAGTACGTAGTAGCTACAGGATCGTATTTTTTCTGCTATATATAAAATGTCTGGAGACTATCTCCATTTAATATTATTTTATTAATTATTAAATATAAGATGTATAATTACTTAACAGGGTTAATTGGCCGTAATTTTTTACAACCAATAATAAGTTTTCTTGCATGGACTCCTCTGGAGAAAAGGGTCAATAGATGATTTAAAATTATGATTTTTTTATGTGAATAAGTTTTATCATTGTTGTTCATTTTGGCGCTCTACATATTAATATATCAATTTATTTTTTAAAAAATAATTTTTTTTATTGCCCCATATGTTAAATACAATTTAAACATTTTTAGAAATAAATGAATTCTTTAAAAAGCTCCAGCACCCTTAGGAAGCATTTTTAGATAAGGTAATTAGTGTCAAATCCAGATAAAATGAGTTTTAGAATTTATAATTTTTTTTCTCTTGACGTGAGTTTCTGGACACCCTATATATGTCTGTAATTGATATTCTCTGTATCACTTGAATTTTCGGAATTAATTTAATATATTTTACACACTTAATGCAACCCTATTATTATTATTGATCCAGTATTTTGTATAAGCCCTATTTCCTGTGATTTCATCCTCTTTAACAAATTATCGCATCTTTTTCTGCTGCTGCTGATGCGTATAAAATTTTAACATTTCTATGTTATTGACACCTTATATGTAAATAAATGGTAAATAGATGTGGTACTGAATAATCTACAAATCCCATTCAATTTTATGGCCTTAATTCATTTAAATTATCCACATTCTTTTATACTCGCAGTGATCAGTAAACCGTTTATAGGGAAGTAATTAATTTATAAAGTGGAGTATTAAAATCTATTTTCTACAATAATTTACGCAAAACCGTCTTTCAATGTGTTGTAGTTTATTTGCCCATCTATGTTTTATTAAAGAGTGCGCGAATTAACCCATTAATTATTATCCTTGCCTCTTAAAGGCATTACACGATCCTGGAGAAACACTCAATATCAATTTTCGTTTCTAATAGGTTTTAACCTGTGTATTATCCAGCTTACTTGTCGTTAAAGTAGTTCATTCGTCATATAATTAAGCAGAAAATTGCGATGAGACAAGAGAACGTAATTATAAAGTCATGAGTGTCTGCTTAGTGATTGATTAAAGATTCTTTACGACAGCACCTAACTTGTACTTATTGAAAATCAGAAGTAATGAACAGCTGGTTAGGAAATCGGACATTTTATTAATCTTTAACTATTACTAGGCGAAAATCCCAAAGATATAATCCCTCTTAGGATAATCTCACTTTCGATGAGTTTCACATATTCAGGGTACAGTACCGAAAACATATTGTATAATCGGAACGAATTTTTTGAAAAAAACTACAAAAACTCGTCGATTTTTAATCACCTTGTTATTATATCCTCAATCGGTAAACGTAATTTTATTATTTTAACCAATAGAATTTTTTAATCCGTCGATCGAACTGGAACAAAATTTTAATAGTGATGTTTTTGGAATTTTTTTAGTGTAACGGGTTGGTTGTAAAAGCTATGCACATCATTGAATAAGTCAAGAATATTCTGGAAAACGTCTAAAATTTTCTAGAACCTTCGAGACAGCAAGAAAAGGATTTAAATAGGAAGAAACTGACAGACAGAGAATAGCGAAGTGTTAAAATACGACGACAGCTAAAAAGTGTCACAGTTATTAGCGTTAATTTGAATGTTTAGGCAGTTTTGTGAAGTATTTCCTGTTAAGTAAAGTTGTTTAATTCATACGAGTGTTTCGATATGAACGATTAAGAATTCATTTGCAGAATTGGAACCATTCCTGTCAGCTATTCTGAGTCATTTAGTATGATAAATTGGCTCCATATTTTCTCTTTCCACTACAATCTTATTTGAGTTTTTACTTTGGTTGCAATCTCCCCTCCATGTCTTTCTATCTTAGATGTTTTTTCTGCTGATGTTCATGGCTTTAAGATCTTCTCTCAGTTTATCTTCCTACCGTAGTCTCAGTCTTCCTCTTCATCTGCAATGTAAGGATTCACATTTGTCAACTGTTGCTTCCTTGTTACTTTCGTTAATATGCTCAAACCATCTTATCCGCCACGACTTGATGCATTTCACAATATCTCGTATTTCACTGGTCATCAGTCCTTTATACACATATTTTTTTATTAATAGAAAATCTTGTTCAGTGAACAAAAAAGGTACTCATACTAAACAAATTGGAAGTTTCACAAAGTGCAAGATATGAAGACTACTCGTAAAGTTTACTTGAGGTGTAGCTGCAGAACTTTTTCTGTAAAGAGCCCCATCCATTAACAACTTGGTGGTCACAATTATTGTCAACAATTTAATACTTATTCTATTTTTTAATAATCAAATAGTTGACCTACAACTTAGCGGGAAGTGACGGTGTTGTGAGAAAAAAATGTGGTGATTTTGTTGACTCTAGAAACTGGTTAAATGGAAAAGAAGGGTTGGGGAAGCAAACGAAAAGGCAGAAGAATTATTAGAACTGTTAATTGTTAACAGAATGGAGGGAAAATACAACTAATTATTCTAAGACTAAAGTTGTTTCAATTTCTTCGCGTAAATTTGCTGAGTTGGGGACATTTTTTTCAATGATGCCGCCAAATTTTTGGCAAGAAGACTTTAGTCATCCTTGTTTCTATTGTTTAGTCTTATTTTTTCTAATACTTCCTTCAAGAATTTATTTTTCTCTGTCGTAATCATGAAATTCTATAGGTTTTTTCTCCTTTATGATAATGATTTGAGAAGCATTTGCCGTGAAAAATAAAAACAATAAAATATATACAGTGCTATCTATCATTTAAAAACCAGCCAATCAAAGCAACTTTTGAATCATATCTTTAAATACATGATTGCACGCAAAAAATAATTACAGAAAGCTCCATCTTTCTTCTTTCAAATGCATCTAATATGCTTTGGTATAGTATGCATTAATAAAATTTACTTAATTATTCAATGTCATGTTTTTGTATTTAAAAACTCAAACATCTTTGATTTAAACCATAATTTGTTGCAATTCCATTTTAAACTTAATCCAACAGTAATAATATGGATCATATTTGACTTTTATTCAAAAATAGCTTTATTCTGAAATTGATAAATAATGTTAATATATTTTTAATATGAATTAGCCAAATAACATAATGCTAGAAATCATTATACTGTAATTTTAATTTCTGATTTCTGTCAAATTATTGATTCATACTTAATGTTAAATGATTATGTATCATGTTTCTAATATAGGTTTTTCTGCACCTTTCTTTATAAGATAAAAAAAAATGTATTCTTATTGTTGAATAATTTTATTTACTTTTAACTTGTTTCAAACAATAATGTAAGAATTTTCATTTCCAATAATTTTTTACTGCTAGATCAAATTTCCATTACATTGAATTCCTGAAACCATACAAAATAATATTTTGACATTGAATTTCCAAATTAATGTATGATACATCATAATATAGTAAGTAGGTAGAGTCAATTTTTTGTAAACAATTAATTTGGGCCATTAACACTCAATTTTTCATAATTACACTTTACTAACTATTTTCTTTACTTTCAGATACTTTATTCAGAACCACCGATAGCTACGAAAATTTTCATGAAAAATTAAAAAAAAACATTGTTCTTCACCACATTCGTGTATTTTTAAAAGTTATGATAAATATGCTAATTATTATTTTTTTTTATAAAATGAACAGTATAAATTTAAAAAAATGATAAACTGCTCCCTATGATCAGATTACATACGCCCCCAATTAATGGTACCTGTAAAAGTTGTACGTGATTGGGGTGGTTATTTGAACCATTCTGTAACGTGTTATAGTTTTACTTTATTACTTTTATAATTGTAATTCCATTGGTACTGAATTAATTTGGGCAGTTTGTAAGTCTGATGATAATGGAATGAGCATTAGCTAAGTGTGGTGCTGAGGTACGGCCAAAATATATTAGACTCTGAATAATTTACCTCCTTACAAAAAAACTGTTTAAAATAATAAATGAAATAAGTGGTAAACATTTTTCAAACAATTTAAATATAAAACGTATCTGTATTAAAAAACATTAATTTTTTTATGGATTTTATTTTTTTAATAGCAAATGATTCCATAAAAAATTGTAGCATGATATCCAGTTTTATATTAACTAATCATATATCAGCTGGCGTAGTAGCCACTTCGTAGGCTTACAGAAAATGTCATTCGATTGAACTGACAATTTAACTAAAACATTTTAATTTATTTAATATATCTAAGGAAAAATGTCCTCTTTCAATTATTCAATCTGTTTATATTCAGTACCTCAGCCCTATATAATATAGAGCCTCCAGGATCCGATGATTTTTCACCAACTGGAAAAACTTAAAGAAAAATCTTCTAGGTGGTTTAGAGTGGCCAAGTTATTTTTGATAGATACGAAAATAATTTGTAGATCCACGTAACTCATGGTTTACTTTCACCGTTTATTTTTTCTTCTCCACTTCGATTCTTTGCTTATTTTTTTATAATTTAGTAACCACATAAATACGCTACGCCCATGACCACCCAATTAACTTTTCATTTCCTCTCAAACATGATGTACTACTTTAGGTTTTTGTACCTCGAATGTAAGGTAACCATGGCCTACCGCAAGTGCCAAGATCTTTGCCATGGTCAAGGAGAACTGGTCACCTGTTGGCGGTTTTCTTTTATTTTTTGTATCGCTGCGGAGAACGGAAAACGAAATGAGGCATCAGGTTAGTCCCATTTGATGGCGAAAGTGGAAATGGGCACTGGAATTTTATTCACCGATTATAATATACAGAAAACGAAAACATTTTTAATACAAATAAAATAATACAGATCTCGGTTTGTTGTAATCGTCTAGTAACTAAATATAGACCAGTCTTTTGTCTGCCCCTTTTTATAGGGCTCTATTATTGTAATATATTGGAAGTGGTCAAAGAACAAGAAAAAAGTAATATACCGTGTAAGCTCATACGAAGGATTATCCTAATAACCCCTATTTTTCGGCAACTCGTTATTCGTTATCTGACTAGATAAGAGAAAGGGCGAATGGCCTTATTTGTAGCAATTAGAAGAATAGAGTGATTTCGGGCAATCACCACATTTTCTAATCGTCCAATTTTCTCGGCCAATTGTCCTTTATCCGGATAGAATTTAACACCGCGATTGATGAACTCCATTAACGTTTTTATAGATTGCTATCCATGTCTTTAGTTAAACCAAACTTTCAGCAGTATATTTCTACTATGAAAAAGACTTCTATTTTTTCTCAGTATCACGAAGAAAAGCTATTTATTTGATATTTTTCAAATCTAAAGTATGCATTCTTTCTTCCTTTTTTTTCTTTTAATCTAAAGCCCTATTTACCTTTCGGTATATGGCTGGTTTAGTTGGGATTTTTTTTGTTTAGTTCTGTTTTTTTATCATTTTTTCCATTTATTTCCATCTCCTATTTTTCTTTTATACCATTCCATTAGTTACCTCTTTTCCCACCGCATTTTTACTCTCACATTCCTTGTTTTTCTTTGTCTTCTTTTTGCATTTCAGTATATTGAATATCTTTCTTGCATTCGTTATCTATTTAAAACTGTGTACTTGTTCTATATTTTTCCTCTTAAGCTTTATTATTGTGTTGTTTTTTACTATTACCATAATTTTCGTTTTGACTATATTTATTTCAATGTTAAATTTGTCTAGTTTCTTATTTATAATTCAGATTTGGTTGGGAGCCACCCATAAGAACTACGAAAAGCCATTCATTTAGTTTTATATTTTTCCATTTTCATGTAGCCTTCATTTTCCAGTAGCCCATGTTTAGTTGTCTCATCTTTTTCTTGCCTTCTTTAGTTACTTCATCAATTCTTAATATAAAGAATTTTATCTGAACACACATCCTTGCTTTACCCTTCTTTCTATAGAGAAGTTTTTAAATTCTTCATTATTTATTTTCACAGTAGATATATTTCCTATAAATATTGCTTTTATTATGACAGTTTTATCTTTATTTACTATCTTTTTCAATAGTTTTCAAATATCCTCTCTCCTAATTCTATCAAAGGGATATATTGCAAATGTGTATATTTTTGTTTTTATTTACCAGTTTTTTACTTATCTGCCTTATTACAAAAATCGGAACTTGCGTAACTCTCGATTTCCTGAAACCATACTGAGTGTATATCTTTTAATATTTCGTTAATTTATTCCCTTACACCTTGTTACTTTTATACTATCTAATATTTTTGCTAAAATGCTTGTTACCGTGATTCCTCTTAAATTCATGCACTTTCTGTTATCTCCCTTCTTGTAATCGGTAATTATTATTATTCTTGTTTTCCAATCGAGTGGTAACTTTTTATCTTTAATAGTTAATTTATAATATTTCGTAATTCCTCTATTCCTTCCTTTGTTATGTATTTTATCTCCTCTGTCAGTTCTTAATCTATTCCTGGTGATTTCCCTAGTTTTATTTATTGTTTTGCTTGTAATAAATCTTGTATTCTGCCGTTAATTGACCATTCCTTGAATTCATTAAATCTTCCTCCTTTGTTTCTTCTGTTGCAAGCTCTGATTTAGCTATTTTGGAAATATTCCTTCCTGCTTCCGTTTATTTTATCTTTTTGAGTGAGCACTGACCCATCTTTGTGTTTAATATTGATCATCTTCTTTTTCCTTAACTGCCTCAGTGTACCATAAAATAGTTTTGATTTTCTTCAAAATTATCATTCAGTCTTTCACCAAATTTTTACTATGGCATTGGCTTCCTTAACTGCTATTTTAACTTAAACCCTTTTTTTTGTATCTTTCATGATCTATTTTGTTTTTGGTCGTTAGATATTTTTTCCACATTTCTTCCTTCTCTTTTTAAGTCCTAGTTCCATCATTGTGTTCTTTTATAGTTTATGTATTTGAATTTATTTGGCTCACAGCTCTTTGTAATTGCTTCTACTATACCCTCTTTTTCATTTTTCTTCTAGACTTAGCGATTCCCTAAATTCTTTATACTCTATTTTTTGTGATATTATTTTCTGGTATTTAATTTTGGATTAGTTTATAGCTTTTTATCTCTTCTGTAATTTGTATTCTTTTTATTCTATTCTCCATGAAATGATCGCTTCCGGTTTTTGCGAAACGTTAACATCTTTCACAGTATTGAATTTCTTTTTCTCTATTTAGATGTAATCTATTAGAGATCTTTCATTTCTGCTGCTTACTTCACTTTATGCAAATTTTTCACACCGCTTGAACTTTGGTCGTGACCTTGTCTTTAGTTGTGTTAATAATTGACTAATATTGAATCCTAACGAGAAACGAAGCGATGATAGTATTAAACTTATTTTTATCAATACATTTTTGCACTTTTCGTCTACAAATTTTCATATAAATTTCTCTTTAGCATTAAAATTTATTTATTTATATTCACTATGAAATTTAAACTTTAATTTATTTCTCAATACAACTAGTGAAAATTTTGTTCGGTTTCAATACAACGTTGCATACTTCCTAAGAGAAAAATCTTCATTTTTAGGTTTCTAAATTGAAATTTGTAAAAAGTTTGACTTTTTTTAATAGGCTATAAAGAATGGTATCGTTTTGTGATTTATCTCTTTGAGATCTAAATTTATGTTACTCCTATACATATAAGTAATCAACAGTGTTAAGGGCAGTTCTAATAACCACTCATATTCACCATATAAATTAAATTCTTCCAAATGCGTTTGTAACTGGTGTTTAATCCCCAGTAGGCTTCTTGTACAAACGCATTGTCAAGCCCGCAGATTTAAACCTCTCAATTAAAATTTACAGATCATTTCAAAGCGATATCTTGTTAGTTAACACTATCAAGTCACTTAAAATTTTCTAATCTTCGATCTTAAAATCGGAAGTTGATTGTGCTAAAAATAAATCAAATTTTTGTCTGTGATCGGTGTCGTGTTAATAATGACCAGCATTTGATAGTTTAAATTGATACCAATTTATCTGAGTGTATGAATACATAAGAAAAGAGCGGATTAGTTCATCCAATCATTATAAATTACATTAAAAAAGAACGTACAGCAAAAATGGGAAAATAGATGAAGGGATGGTGAATATGAGAACGTGAAAATTTCTTAATAAATAGTAACCTACTTTTAAGTAACTGCTCAAATAATAGTAACGAATTAAATTATATATAGCGAATATCTTATTGTGTGTTGTTTAAATATTTTCGACTCTTATATAGTTGGATATTTATAACAAATCCAAATGTAGGCAAAATTGTGGGCAAATTAATTGAATCATTAAACAGCTTCAATACAAATGTCATTACACACTGAATTGATTTTCTGAATTACCTTGCACATGAAATTGATACTTCAGCAGCAAAAATCGAGTTCAATTAGAAAGAACAGCAATTTAAACTGCCAATTATAATATCTTATTCGTAAAGTATGTACAGTGAACTGAATATTTAAAGGCATTTTAATTCATTTGAAGATGTTGATCTAATTAGATGGCTTGTATAAAATTCCTCGCAAATTCTAAATATGGCGGCACATTACTTTTGAACAGCTTCATTTGCGTTGGTTCCCGGCAATCAGAACGGCGACGTAACAATAAACTAAATCAAGGTGAAAATAACACTGTCCAATATTCTTGTACCTGTAATAGCTTTTTAAATACATTATTGTTAGGTTAACTAAAGAATTTATAAAAAATGGTATAATTTCGGAATCGGAATTTCTTGTGTATTTGTGATGATTTCGAACAAACATCTATCAAGTCTTTCAAGACAGCATATTTCTCCATTTATTAACCAACTAATAGCTACAGATATTTTCTTGAGAATAATCAGCTGATCGCAACACACCTAAAAAAACATTGTATCAATCAAAATTACTTTGTTTTTGATGATAAATTTTACATTCAAATTACAGAATAGCTAATGGGTAGTCTAATATCCAATTTTGGCAAATATTTTTATGGATAATTTAGAACAAAAAATTTTTGATTCAAATTTCTACAAGAATTTATTATTTTGCTATAGATATGTTGACGATGTTTTGGCTGATTTTACAAGTAGTGATAGATAATTGGATGTTTTCTTTAATTTTATTAACAATTTACATCCACAAATAAAATTTACTGTTGAAATTGAAGATAACAGTTCTATAAATTTCTTAGATATAAATATCAAAAGAGTAAACTGTAATCTTCAATATTCAATTTATCGTAAAATAAATCATGCAAATATTACTATCCCTTAGAACTCAAACCACCCTATGTCACTTAAATTTATATATATATATTTATATTTCAATGATACATAGAGCTTTTTCAGTACAAATGAGTGGGGATTATTTTAAAAGGGAAATAATATTATGAGACAAATGGTTACCTCTAATAATTATCCATTACATTTATTAAATAGGTTGATTAATAAAAAGGAAAAAAAAGGTTGCCATTAACCATAATGACAGGTTATACATAGAGAACTGTTTATTACATATTTTGGAAATATTTCAAACAAAATATCAAAAATTATATATCTTCTACAATATCTTTTAAAGTAAGAAATAACAGGTATTCATTTTTATTAAATATAAAACCTAAAATTAATAAATTAATAAATCAGATATTTACAAATAAATTGTCCAAATTTTAACGACATCTATCTTGGCCAGTTAATTAGAAATTTTGAAATATGATACAGTGAACACTTACGATCTTATAGATTAAAACAAATTGCTATTCACATTAAGCTAAACACCTCATTGACACTAAACTTAACAAAATAATTGAAACAACAGTGGATAGACTTTATATAAATGACAAGAAAAAGAACCTCATTTTTTGGAGGAATTTAAAATCAAGAAATATCTAAAATATCTTCAGTATATAGCACTGAATGAACAATTAAACCTGGGAAGTTCAATTATTTTAGATTAGCTTTTGGACTAAATACTTTATTAAAAAAAATACTATATTTTAAAAATTTTATAGCAAGAAATCATACAGTACATATTGCTTCATAATAATTGGTTGAACATGTTGACATGTAGTCAAGTAAGCTTATAAGAAATCTGTCGACCATATGTCACTCTTTGAAAATGCAATTTAGCGAAACCTAGTTAAAGAAAGATATTTTAAATAGCTTTGAAATACTGTGGAAATTCAAGATTAGTGTAATTTATCTTTTATATTTATTCTAATACACCCAAATATAAAATGTTAATACAATTGTGGATATATCTAGGGGTCTCTGGTTCGAAAATATATTTAGGTGACATTTATTAACGTCGGAGAACACTTCAAAATAACTACAAGAGGAATGCAGCAATATAGATTTGAAATAGTGAACAGTTCCAATAGCATAAATATTATTAAATCACTTTATCATATACTATTATCTTTAAGTTTAAATAGTCCTAAAAAACCACCTATTTTTAAATCAAGACCAATTTTTTTAAATAAGGTGTCCCGCGACATTTTGACAATCCAATATCTCTAAAACTGTTCTTATAACTGTCAAAACTAATGCTAGTATTTATTATAAAAAAACGTTTTTTCTCTCAATTCCGGTCACGTGACTCCAACAATTTTTCTTTGAAATGGGGCAACCGGTATAACATCTTTCAAAAACAAATTCAACGACACCACACTTGTCACGATTCTATTGTGCAGTAATGAAAATATGGGCCATTTATTTTTATTAAATGTATTAAAGAATTTTTTAATCAATTAAAAATATACATTTTATTGATAACTCCGAAGACAGTCAGATAAATTCGCGAATCTGGCAACCCTTTTTTTGTGAATTAGCGATGCCTATTCAATGATATAGTACAATATATCCAGAATCTCTCATAGTTTCCGATTGTTAAAATCTTTGTCCTCTTGAACAATATGTGTTCATAAAGCCGAGAAAACGTGCATGATAGGGTTTATTCTGATTTTCGTTGTAGTTTAATACAACAGTGCAAAGAACGCTTAATTTTTGTATTTGTTGGTGAAATTCCGTAAAAGACGACGGTACAGCATCAATTGTTGAAAATACTGATGCTCGAATTATTGAAGAAGACTCTCATGTGACATATGATAAGATTCACAGGTCTTTGTAGATTTCTCAGACCTCAATACATTCCATTTTACATACTCGTAGAGCTGTGAAGAAATATAAATATAAAAATAATCGCAAACAACAAGCACTTCAAAGAAAATAATTGCATGTTTCATAGCCAAACCTCGTCACATGGTTACGATTGCTTTATAAGATCGTCGAATAGCAACTTCGGAGTGGTGTACAAAAGATTGCTTTCCTAAAGTAAATGAATAGCAGCGACAAACAAATCGCAAACCGTGCAATCATTTTGCATAATGATAGTGCAACATCACATCCAGTACCGCACGGGCAACATTCAATTATTTGAAAAGATCAAACATCAAATTAATATCCCACTTGTCCCATAGTCCTGATTTGACTCCAAGTGATTTTTTTACGTTTCGTACAAAAAATATTAAAATGCATGGTTAACGGTTTTTTCTGCCATGAAAAACCTGTGGATACATTGAAAGCCGACATTTTGAGTACACAAACATTTAACGGAATAAGATTTTAATAAAGAACATAAAAAAGTACATAGAATATAATAGCGAATTCTTTGAAAAACACTAAAATAATATTTTTGCATATAAACATTTTAAAGATATTCCTGAAATATCTTCATATGTTCATTTCCCTGGAATAAGAATACAAGTACCTATATTTTATTGAAGTTTTATTCTATGTCTTTGTGTATTTCTTTGATTATACCATTTTATAATATTGTAAAGTAGCATTCTGGAAAATTACAAAAATGTACTTAAACAACATTATTGCATAACTTTATCCTTATCTAGATAAAAACTACGTATATAACCAAGTCGACATATGGTAATAACAGAAATAAAAGATGTTTTTCCTATGTCAGAGCTAGCAATAAAAATATAAATACACCCGATTATTTATGGCAACAAGAAAACTAATCAAATTTAATTAAATTAACATATTGTTTATTTTTTATACATTATTTAATAAACTAATTTAAATATTTACCGTAAATTTTATGTTCTTAAATTAAAGCAATTCCTATGAAAGTAACTAGCATTCGGTGTTTAGGACATTATAAAATAGATCACCTGGGACAATAAAACTTTTTATTATTATTATATATTATTTTTATTTTTATTTGATGTCTCCTTCGATCAAAAAGTCGTAAAAACCAAGTTTGTCTTTAAAAAGGCTTCGCTTTTATTGAAAAATCAAGAAAAATGCAATAATGAACGCGAATTCTTGATTATCCCAATTAAGTGATCCACTCCGCATGTGTATCTTAATGCTCATATACGCCACGGTTACTTCTTAATATTAAAATGTTTGCTCGCACAAGAATTCGTATTAAGTTAATGCTAAAACAGCTTTTTCCCGTTTAAAAACAAAAAGAGTAGAATATATTTTATTCAAATATAATTTCTAAATAAATAAATGTATCCAGCATTTTTATATGAAAGGACTGCTCGATTATTTTTTTAAAAACCAGTCATGGAATTTCGGTTGTTTGTGATAGGTCATAAGGCAATATACAAGGTGTCCCAAAATTGCTGAGACATAGAGCTACCCTGTATTGTAGAGGTCAGAATAAGTCGATTGAACCCAATTTATATATTGTAATATATATATATATCGCGTTGAGCGTCAAATTCAAACTAAATATTTATTATTAAATTATATAATCCCAGATACTTCATTGTTTTGATTCAAAATTAAAAATGTAAACAGAACGTATACAATTTATAAAAAAACAATATATGAAAGAAACTAAAAAAATTATTAAAGTCAACCAACAAAAAAAAAGAGAAACGAAAATAAAAAAGTTTAAATTGTTTTGTTAATACATAAGTATTAGTTTTTTAAACACAAACCGTTTAACCTCAAAATGATAACTGTCTATAGGTTAATCTTCATGTCCTAGCACATCCCAAAAAAAAGTTCCAAACTGATAAACCAGTTCATAAACTGTCCCAATCAGACAGTTGTAGATGAAGTTCTAATTAAGTATTAACGAGACCTATGTAATAAGTTCTAACAATCCCGTAGGTCACTAATTGTTTATCACACACTTATTTTGGTTGAGTCCATTCTGGAAAAAACCCTGGTAAAAGGTTAAACTATTTATAATTTGACTAATTATTTTTTTAAATTAATCAAATTTTGATTGTTCCTATTTTTGAAAAGACTAAATTTTCGTTTAATTTAATCAATTTTAACGCTTTGGACATTTTGACAATCACTAAATTCATTTCTTTTCTAGACACTCATGAAAACTTTTTTTTACTAGAGCAACATGCACATTTGGCATCTCAAATGCAACTGCCTTTTTCCCAAATTTTGAATTGAATTGAAAGAATGGTATTCTAAATTAACAAAATGTCATGAAAATGGCGTCCAAATTGTCAAAATTTTCTAGAAATTATCATGTTTCAGTTTTATACCAAATTATGAGAAATATTATAAAATTCTTGCAATACATACAATGTAACTAATTTCTAATAAATATTAGTAGATAATATTCCTTCTAACATGTAGTAGTCCCTTATTTTCACACTTTTTCAAAATAGCTAAAATGTTTCTATAATTCTATTAAATAATGAGGTAAATTTACTCTAACCTAAACATAAAAGAATTCCAGATCATTTTTACTTATTTCATTTTACCAGATATATTATAGATTTTGGAAAATTTATAAATATTTTGATGGAGTCTCTTGTCAGGTTACAAAGAAAATTATTTGTTTTATAATATACTAACATTTAAATAATATCCACACAAATTTTAATATTTCAGACAATATATTTCATAAACTTTTCAAAAGAAATTCTCTATAATTAATAACATTAATATTTTAGTAACATGATCTGACTTTTAGTTGTGATATACTCGTATATTACATACTTTATAAAAATTATTAAAACCTTTTAATGGGTATACTTTTCCTTTTTAATCAAATCAATTTTAACATTTTATTCTTCAAATTCTTTAGATTCAGGTTTATTAATAGTGCTATAGGAGACATCATATATACCAAAATGCACCGTTTTTCCGTGGGAGAAGTTCCACGTTTACTTAAAAAATTATATTTTAGGCTGTTCAGAAATGCGTGAGACAAATGTAATGAAGATTGGTAAAAGTACATTTTAGAAGATTACTCTACTTTCAGTAATCAAAGAAAACCAAAAGCCTTTTTTAACGGGAAGAATTACTTATCATTTTTTAACTATTTTAACAACTCCGCATTTCGCATAGTTTCGAAAGAAAAAATGTATTCTCAAACACTGATAACCGATATTCTTAGTACAAATTTAATAAAATTGTAATACACAATTTAGTCTAGATGGCGCTGGTTACCTTCATTTCCTTCAAGAAATTTTGCTAGAATTAGTAGAACACATGCCTAAATTCGCGTCGAAGCGTGCTCTTCATACACGACGGTGCACCACCTCATTTTATACGTGTCGTAAGAGAATATCTTGATGAACAATTTTCTGGTAGATGGATTGGTATGGGATAAGAAGCATCCATTGAATGGCCTCCGCGGTCTCCAGATTTAAATCCTTGCGACTTCTGCAGCTGGCGAGCGTTAAAAACACAAGTATTCCAAGTTCAAAATTCAAAATGCTGATAATATATTGCGAGAAACAGAACCAATTTCAAATAAATTATGCCTAAAAGAAATTTTTATCCGAATCCCTAAATCGTATTAATAAAAGCGAACGTTCTCCATAATGAGCTGGATATACTGGCATATGGATTATAATCGTTCTAGATGGTTTTTTGTATTTCGCTTCCTAAAGTTCGATTTCCAATAAATCACGTTCTTCGGTAACCAACTTCATTACAACGTTGATTAGACCGCATAGCACCCGACCGTCATTTATTATTATTAAATTGCGGAAAATTCACTGTAACGATATAAAACAGTTGCTCTAATTATCTTTAATACACTGAATGTACGAGATAACAAATAAATAAGCACCAAAAGGTTATATGAATAAAACGTTCAGGCTTACACGAGGATTATTGCTTCCGGACGACCGAATCATTTTTTGAGATATTACTCAACGTTTCGCCGCGAATTATAAACGGCTTCTTCAGGAGAGAAGATGCTTTATTAAATCTATTGACGGCGAAACTTTTAGAAATGACCCGGACCTTCGGAAGCAGTAATCCTAAGATTCACTCGATCGTGAAAGCCTACCAACTGTAGACTTTCATGCTATTTTTTTAATTTATACTAAAAAAATTAACAAAATACACACCTATATTTTACATTTTTGGATATTAAAAGTCGTTTGTTTTTTTCATTACTTCCTAATAAATTTATTAATCAGCCTTCCCACTGCTGTCATGGTTCAAAAGACTCTTTAAAGCAGATAAGCAAAAGTCCGGATTTATATACGTGGTGATTTTAGTTTATCAACAATATTTTTTCTAACTGAGAAATAACTGAGAAGTTGAATTAACCTTTAGATTTCTAGTGTATTATGTTTTGCAAGATATGAGATCTGGACTTCCTAAAATCTGGCAGGGATGGAATTAGAAAAGCGAGAAACGAGAAACTACCTACAAAGTGTTTAAAAAGTATAATACTTTTAGATTTTAACATATTGGTATAAGGGAAAATATTCATTTATAAAAAACTAATTAAGTTGTTTCTACAATGTCTGTCTCACTATCACTATCACTTTTCGCTAAATTTAAAACCAAATCTATTTTTGGAAATGAAATAAAATATTTATCTTCGATAGTTCCTACATGTTTTATTGCATTTTTCCAGTTCTCCTCAATAATTCCGTTACAACAATCTGCATCATTCTGAATAATTTTTTATTGATACTTTCCAATGGAACATCAATCAAAAATCTTGTTCTTTCGAGAGCTTCCTTCTGACGTGGCAAAGTTCTAAAAAATTACAAACTATCACTACGACATATTAGTAGTTTAGTAAGAGAACTAAATATTTTATTGCGGAATTATCAAAAGTGAAAAATTACTGTAAAAAAATAAATAATATATATATTTTATTGACGATATACAAGAAAAATAAATTTAATAGAAAAAGTAAGAGAAAACATTTAAAAAATACAAGGAGGACCCTCTAGAGAAAGATAAGAAATAGGTATATCAAAAACAAAGGATGTCTTAGACATTATATAAAAAAAAATAAAATAAAAAAGGAATACATGAGTCAAGTAAATAAAATTTTTAAAAGCCACCATAATTTAAAACCATTGTAGTCAACCACTAATTCATGTTGTTCTGTGGTTTTAGCTTGTTGAATATCGTTTTCTAAATTTAATTTTATTAATAAAACTTTTAAAATTGGTACATCTAGAACTAAAACAGCTTTAATTCTAGATGGGAGTTTGACTTCTTAAGTTCTATTGTAACCACTGGAATAGTTTCCAGTATTAAGTTTTCGAGACCACCTCTTGTTTTTTGTAATTAATTACATTTGCCTTTAAAATATAAACCTGAAGAAAGTCCATGTTCGTCTAAACTA
The DNA here is from genome assembly GCA_951812935.1 of Hermaeophaga mercurialis. Classification (NCBI taxonomy): domain Eukaryota; kingdom Metazoa; phylum Arthropoda; class Insecta; order Coleoptera; family Chrysomelidae; genus Hermaeophaga; species Hermaeophaga mercurialis. Next base: position 33,602,306 of record OX638362.1, on the reverse strand, counting down.
CAATAATTATTTTGTGGTATCGATTGTGGTGTTCGTTTTCTGATTTAATAATAATTGAATTTGGATACAGATTAAACCAATATTTTGATCTAAAAAATGTTTTATAATGTAATAAAATGAAATTATATTAAAGACATTCAAAAACGTTATTCTTCATATTTTTTCTAAATTTAGAATTGGCAAAGTATAAAAATATAATGATGGATTAATATATTGTCACATAAGAAAAGGACATTAGATTTAGTTAGTTAACCCATTCAATAAATTGTTTATATTTAGTATTCGTTTCGTATAGCAAACATTGTTTTATATTCTTAAAAGAGCGTTATACTTTCCGTACATTATTTAATATAAATACGAGACGATTACATTGGGGAGAGTAAAATGGTCTCAGACTAGGGACGATTGGCCAGTCGTCCCCGTCTGGGGATTCAAACGGATCTTCCGACCTTGGAGGGGGGAAACCTTTATGCCATAAGTGCTCCTCAAGATCATCGTCCCCTTGGTAAGAACTCCTTTTATATAATTTGTAAATATTTGTTAATGATTGTTGACCACTTTTTGTACATTTAATAAACCTGTTATTGTTGTTGAAGTTTGCAAGACATGGTGGAAGCTGCATTATTTTTATTACGCCCCTTTTATTACCGCATCTCAAAGGGTCGTGCTGCGACATGGTGAAGATGCCTTTAATAAGCACGCCCGAGGAAAATTCCGTGACGATATTTTTAATCTTCAATTTTAGTATGTTCAAAAGTTATACTTTTACCTTTTTTTTAATTGCTAAAATTTTATCAAGTACTTCACCGATGCCATTCTAATTATTTAGTATTATTAACAATAATATTTTTAGTTTTATAATATTACAACTAATCATACAAGGCCATATATACATTTACAGGTGATGGTATTTTTGTTTTTTGTTAGAAAAGGTTACAAAATGACCCTATTTTTTATTGCAAAAATTCGAAACGTGAGATTTGCTTAGCGAAAATAACCCAATAAAAAATACTTTTAAATAGTAATTAGGTATAGTGAAGGAAAAGAAAATGTTCGTGTAACTCATTCGTCGTATATTAACCCACTGTTCAGTTTAAATCAGTTCTAAAAATTGTAAGCGTATTTTATTTCTTAGAACACAAGGTTAGGTACTTTTTTTGTTAAATATGTTCAACTTATAAAGTTACATTTCGGAATTGCAGTCAAAGTGTTCTTTCAAGTTTTTCTAACTTGTTATAAATTACTACAAATTAAAGCGAATAAATCTCGAAACTGGTGTAACTGTCAACCTTTGATTTTTCATTTATTAAATTACGTTCTGCAAATTACAACTGGTAAAATACCGCTTTCAAAAAAACCTCTATAGGTTTGTCGACTGGAAAATTAAACTATTTTTGTACTACGAATTTTTTATCAATATTAATGATTTTCGAAACAATTGCGTGGAATAAATTCCATTTTTTAATTGGATTAATCAAAATAGTTATTTTCCTAAAAAGCGAGGAAAGTGGTAATTTTGTAAACGAGGAAAAGGTATTTTCGGTATTTATTTTATCTACAAGAGTAAGAAAAAAATAAAAACAAGATGTACTTTACTCCACTAAAATGCGTATTGAAATGATGTCTTTACCACACGCTCATAGGAAAACATACTAACTTGAAAAAATCCATATCGGGGTATTTTAGAATCGATTTGATCTTATTATCTCCCCTTATGTTAAATATGCCTGTAGCGGCGGGAAACCCCGTATGATTTACAAACCATAATGGATACATTTTTGAAATAGCGAATGAATTACAAGTAATTATTAAATTAATGTCTAGCGAACGTACTTCTAATTAAGTGATGTATATAAATTGCCTATAAATTTATCTTCACTTCACATCGACAATTTCATGTAGAATAGTGCTGCTCATCCTGACCTTTCACCTTCAATGGAGATATCATCGCTCGACTAGTTTCACGTACATTGCTCATATTTTTCAGTCTATAGATATAACGTATGTCAGTAGAGGAATCCCTCTAGGACCAATCATATTTCTAACAACGGAACTGAACTACCCTTAAGTCCATATTTTTTGTTCTTGTCCCATCAGTTGCATTTATTCTTTAGTTCTCTGTTTGTACTCTATAAATTCATGAACAAATTCAAAAAAATCTAGTACTGTACAAAATAGATCAATTTATACAAAATAAAATCGCCCCGTTTGTGTCATACTCTAATGGTTCGGCTCTTCAGATGTGCTATCATTTTCTCTCTTCAAACAAACTAGATTTTTTGTTTCTTTTTTCTTTTTCTTCTATCCGTCAAGAATTATCTACGTTTAGTCGCTTTGTCGGCTTCTCATTTTGATTAATATAACGAATAAAATGTTAAAATGTGCCCGACGTTAATCAGAAGAAATACACGCAACGCATATTTTAGTGTCTACGTTGTATTGAAGTCTCGACCAATTGTAAATGTTCAAATTAATCGTGCATAATCGAATACACAGGAAATTTATTTATAAAGATATTAATTGATTTTAACGATAATCACATGAATTTTTATGATAATTAATAATAAACATACATTTTTTAAATCTTCATAGATAATTGTATACATATAGTTCAGTCAATGACCAATTATTTATTTATCGTTTTTTTGGTTACTTAGAAAAAACAGACTAAGAAGAGAGAACATACAGGAAAAATACCAATAGAGAATAGAAGAAGAAATAAGAAAAATATAAGAGAAACTTCCCAAAATGAGTCTAGATAACCAATAAATGAATTTTAAAAACATTTTATCAAATCAGCAATAGAAGTTTGTGGATTAAATAACAAATACGAAAAAACAAAGGTACTGGTGGAACAACAAACAACAAAATAAAGCAAGAAATAAAAAAGAAAAAACTTCTATGGAAAACATACTTAACCAAGAACAAAACTGCCGAAGACTACAGAAAATATTAAAAACAACGGGGTAATGTGAAGGTAATAGTTAAAAAAGCCAGTCTAAATCGTGAAAAAATTTGGATAAAAAATAGAGGCAAATATGACAGGAAATGCAAAAATGGTGTTTCACATACTAAGAGGAGAGAGAAGACTCAATAAAAAACGTAAAAGACAGAAACGGAAATATTTTAACAGAAGAAAATGAAATAGCAGTAAGAATATTTCCAATAGTTATTAACAATAGGGAACACTAAACTATCAGTCAGAGAGAAGAAAACTGGGAAGAACAGGAATGAAAATACGGAAACAACAGAACAAAAAAGCGAGGTCATAAAAGTGATTGAGAAAATGAAACTAGGTAAAGCACCAGGAATAGATGAAATAAGAAATGAGATGATCAAATACGCACAAGACAAGGGAATTGAACAGTTATACAGAATTTGACTAGTATGGAACACAGCAATACTTTTACTGTTACTGCTCAAAGAAGAGGTAAGGTGAAGCGGAGGAAAATTGATTAAGCATAGATTCGAGATCGGAATAAGAAGAGAGAAGACATTGGAAGATATAAAAATTATGACAAGGAGTAGTCAAGTCAAGGATAAAAGAAACCGAATTACTAACCAAAGTCCGACAACTGAAAGGGTGTAAGAAAGAGGAGAAAGAAAGAAAATTTATAAAATCAATGTCGAAAGATGAGAATACAATTCGGTGCACAGAACTTTGTCGAGATAGAATTCTAGTATTAATGTGAGTCATCTTTTACTGCCTTCAAAATAACTTCTTCGTTTTGTACCCTAATTGCAATAACACGTTCTCGAATGTGACTGAAAAACTTGCCTGTTTCTCGAGTCCGCCTCTCAACATTGGAAAATGTTTCTTCTGCAATTTCCTTCACAGACACTAAGCTAAACTTGTCAACTTAAACGAAAATAAATATTTTAGTTGACAATTACGCAAATATTTACATGCAATAGTTTAAGTGAAGAGTCTTGAAGAACGCTCGCTATAAGATCTACCAAAGAAAAACTGGTTAATTTTTTGTTGATACCGCTGCACTTTGAACGACCGACCAATCAAAATTTTCTATTTATATCGTAAATTATGCCAAGCCCTTGTTACAACTACGTAAGTTTTTATGTGTGACTTTAATCAACAAGTAATTAACTTTAATGTAAGTGAAGAGGCTCGATTTAAGAATATGTAATTAACACTACTATTACATTTTTTGCCGTTAGCTCTGTATTAATTTTTTTATTTTTATTGAGTGGTCGGTATAAAAAGTAGTTCACCACTGTCAAAACCTGTTGATAGTTATTAAAAACAGGTGGAAATTACCTTATTATAAATAATATACTTACGGAACCTAAACTTAAATAATCTGGTATGTGCTCTCTAATCATCGTCGTCGCTATATAAACTGATATAATTTTTAATTCTCCTCTTAAGTACCATTATGGGATCTATCATTAGCCTATTGTATCCACCTTTCAATATAAAATCTGTAGTAATAAGCAAAAGTGGTCATACTTTAATTTAAATTCATACCTCTATTACCTAGATGTTTCGGTTTTAATGTCCCTTCAATTAGTCTCTCTGATTTTCTACACTTATACTAGTCCCGATATAATTTTAATATTTTAATTGTAAACATCTATCTGAAACATTTTCCCAGATTTCACATTATTCTGATCATTAGTTTACCAGAGCGTCTGCTTATGTGTTCGATTGATTGACGGTACACCTCTTGAAACTTTTGACTTTTTGAAGAAGTTTGATTTTGATTATAATAAGTAACGAGCCATCGAGAAAGATCACCGTTGGAAGAGGCTGAAATGTTTTGGGTTGGTATTTTAGCCACTTCCACAGAATAACATTTATTACTTAACATTTTCGATTGTGATACTGCAACAAAAAACGAATCAAATAATTCATTTTATCAAAATAATATGGATCCAAATCTCCCCTTAAAAAATAAAGCATTTATGATAAATGAAACAAAAACAAAAAACATGTTAATAAACACAACAGAAATTAATAAAAGAAATAAAGAGCTTAAGATATCTACGGTTGGAAAAGACTATAACTTCCAAAGGGAGCACAAGCTCAGTTATCACAATAAATACTAAAGGGGAGGGGGGAGAAGAAATAGAAGAAAGAATTACTAAAGGGTTAAAAATGTATGGGAGGAATGATGTACATCCTAAAGTCAAAAACTCTTTCAAGAAATACGAAAAAACGAATATATCAAAGAATAATTAGACCATAGTTACATATCGAAGCCAAATATGGAAACAAAATCAGAGAGAGAATAGCTCATTAAAAATTTTTAAGAGAAAAGTCCCAAGGAATATATATGGAGAAAAGAAAATAAATAAGGACCTCTTTTTTTGACAGAATGGCATGGTTGAACCCATGTCGAGATTAAAAGATGAAAGGCCAATATAACAAGTTTTAACAGGAGCAATAACTGGAAAAAGAAAAAGAAGAAGACCTCGAATGAAGTGACTACAAATGGAGGAGAAAAACTTTGAAGAATTGGGAGTAAACAATTGGCGAAGTAAAGCGAAAAACAAGCAATAATGAAGAAAATGTTTTATCGAGTCTTCGCGGCTCGCAAAACTATCAGTATGTTATTTCTGGTGTGGTAACTTCTTTTGGGGGGCTTTGACCCTCATCACAAAAAATGCTAGTACGACTACGTTTAAAATCAACTTAAAATCAACAATATTGTACTACTGACATCGATGGTGCAGTTCAGTGTTTTTCAAGAACAAATAGGTATCTAATAAACGCACGATATTCGAATTTATTAATTTTTGTAAAAATGGAGAAGATATTCGCTATTATAGTATATAATTAAATGACGCATCTGTCTGACAATTTGAAAAATGTCATTTAAATGGTAGTCCTTATAAATAACAATATTGCTTTGATACTGGTGGCACCATCTCTTCCCTAAGCCAATTACTTTCCAGACCAACCTCTTATTAAAAATTATTTTATATTTATTGATTTATTAATCAGTTTTTTGCAAGTTTTTCAAGTATACTAGAAACGCGACTTATTAGTGAAATTTGTCGATAATTATTTAGATAAAAATGATCACCTTATTTGTGTACAGGTTTAATTAATAATTAAGAAAATGATATACTTATACATTAATTAAAGTATTTAAGTGGATAAAAAAAGAATTTATGCTATTTCAGGTTAACTTGACTATTTCCAATTTAATACAATTCGTTCCTACGGCCTTTTTATTTTTCAAACCATTAATTGCATTTTCGATTTCAGTTTTTTTCGATGGAAGTCAAATGTGTTTTTATATACGTCTTACGGAAAGGTGAGTAATTTTATTTCATTTATTAAATTCAATTGCAATATCTTTTTTGTTTGTTGGGATTTTTGTTTTTATAATTGTATAACAGGTTTCACTTATTCGTTATGAATTATTAATTGGATTATCCATAACTTATTTGTATGATTATTCTATCTTCTTTTCATTTTTCTTTTTTGTTTCTTCTTCTTCTTCCTACTTCCTTTGCCGATTAGTGAATTTTGTACAACGGGTTTTATCGAGGAATTCTTTACAGTTTATAATTAAGGTGAATATATCGCTATCTTTTTTTACTGATTTATATACGATCCGTTATTCCTTTTGTTTTAAAGAATGTCCGCCTCTATAAATATTTAACATCAATAACCGCTTTGTAAGATTTCTGCAAGCAATACCCATCTAGCCTTATCCACACATTTATCTGATACTATATTTTTTATGCACGTTAGTGGATATAGATTGTTGGCAATCAGTAATAAAAGTATAAGAAGCTTTGTTATTATAATAATTATCACGTATAAATATTTCGATCGTTATCTATTTCGGTGGACTGGTTTCTGGTTTGACAGTCGCTATTTAGTTCTTAGTTCTCGGTTATTGCGAATCTTCCAGCTACGTACATATAAGATATAATCAAATTTGTCTATTGTTATTGTATCGTTGTGGGAATGATTCGCATTATGATTATACTGATCTGAAATGATCATTTTGAATAATACCGAGATCAACAAATTGACCCTAGATAATAACGAACATAATTTAACCCCGAGCATCAATTTAAATTATCATCTAGGGTAGAATAAAACCTAGGAAAGCTCTCTCTAGTGTTAATTAATGTCTTGTTTTACAGCTCCCGACTTTCTTTAGTGTAAATCATGGAAATCCCAAATACACATGTACAAATAATAGGATAAATATGGAAAGATAAGTATTATTTATCTTTCCATATTTATTATGAATAATTTCCATAAAGTAAAAGTTGAAACAATTAATTTAAATAATCAGGAGTCTGTAACGGCATCTTAAAGTAGCAAAATTAGAATAAAAAAAAACTCTTGACTTTTATTTTTCAAAAGTTATTTTAAGGAAAAAATCTACTATCTTGGACAATAAAATAAATAACAGTGCGTTATACGTTTACACCGATTTACGTTTCTTTAACAATTTTTTAATGAAGTCAGTGAACTAAATTAATCTCACTTTATACATTTTTCAGTAATCGCTCCACTTCTGTATTTGGCCGCAGTCGCTGAAGATGAAAGTGATTATTGTGTATCCGTATAAGGCCCCAAACGTCTTTGAGAATTTAGTGTAAACTCTCCAGTTATTCCTAACAAATATTTATTACTTTTTTAAAAGTATGTAAGTAATTCAAATTTTAAAAAATGCGTTTTTACCTAAAGGTGGTAAAATAGTATCACAAATTTGACATTTTGTCATATCGATGTTATCTGCTCCCGGCAATAATTTTCTATTCGTGGTGCTTCTTCTATTTTGCCCTTAGTTACATTTTACTTTTATGTCTTATATTCTTGCTTCTTATTTAACAATAATAGTATTTGACCTTTCTCTGTAGTGCTTATTCCAATTTCAGCAATTAATTATAAGTTTTATTATTATCTATCCATATTTCTTCTTCATCGAATTGATAATAACCAACTTCTTTCCTCATATTTTTTTTAATCTATTCCATATTATTCTGTTGTTACTTTGGTAACAATTCTATCTCAATCTTTTTTGCTTTTTACAAATTTCCTTTAAACTTTTACTACGTCCCTTTAATCATTTTTGCTTTCTTCGAAAAAAAAATAACAGCGATAAAAAAACTACCAGCAATCTAAACAGAACATAATAAAAATAAATTGTTCTAGGAACTAGAAAAAATCCAAAATAAATTGAACACAATATAAAAAGCAAGGAAGGCTGTTATAACTCCAGCTATATTTAAACGGATACGAGAAAAAGGAATGGAATGGTTATAAGACATATGTTAAAAGTCACTTTGGTTGGTTAAAAAAGTAATGGAGCTATATAAAATGATAAAAAAAGATAAGTATTTAAGTATTACATTTATAAAATAATATTAGAATGATACATCAAAACGAAAACAGATCATAAGCAGAATCTCAAAAAAGAAAAACAAAAACGAAAAATTTGAAAATAAGAAGAAATTTTTAAGAAAATGTTAATCAATGGTAGCTTCTAAAATAGGTTGAATCACAAGGTATGGGTGCAGTAAGAAGCAAATCCTGTGGTGGAAAGTAGATATTAGGAAAATAGCAAAGTAAAAAAAAGTGATGTGGAACAAATAAAAAGGAGGATTACAAATAATATAAACTAAATAGAACAGAAGTAAAACAAGCAGTAAAGAAAGCTAAAAAACCAGACGTGGGAGAATTTTGGACATAGAATGGAGACACAGAGCAAAAGAAAGTTGAATCTCCTATACCGAATATTAAAAATTCTAAGAGAAGAAAAGAACTCAACCTAGAGATTCATTAAAAACAAAGACCAGATGCTACTTACATTGGGAGTAGAACACACCAAAGATGGTTTGAACAATGGAAGAAGCCATACAAAGTGAACTTCCGAAAAGTCTAAGATCATAATAGAAAATCGGATATAATAATAATAATAATATGCCTTTATTTAAAAAGTGTGCTCTTACAACACTTACACCAGGAAGGCAAAGATTAGCTTAGAGCTACTCTTTGACTCTTAACCTTCCTGGCTAACATGAAAAGTTAAAAAGAATAAAAATAAGATAAAATACAATAAAAATTTCATACAAAATATTTCTGAAATACATATACAACATATGAATATTATTATTAATTCTGGCGGTTTTCAAAGATATAACTATTTGCTGTTAAATTATGATATTTGTTCTTGCTTTATATAATAAAACTTGAAATTTAATTATTTCTTTGAAAGCATATTTTGACATATTTGATATAGATATTCTTAAATTTTTATAAATGCAACAGTTCAAAACATAAATATTGACAGATCGTACAATATAAAATGCTAAAAAAAAATCATGTGGAGATGACGAGATACCAAATTTTATAATGGAAAAAATAGTGCCGTTATTGTTTTTAGTAAATGTCTTTTGAAATAGGATGTTTTCCAACACAATTGAAAACAGGGAAAGTTATTCCTGTGTTTAAAAAGAAAGATCGTAATTCCTTAAAAAACTATAGGCCGGTAACTATATGTAGTAGCTTCTCTAAAATCTTTGAATATGCTTTCCTTTCTCGCTTACTTCCTTTCTTGAATATATCTAACATTATTTTTGAAAATCAACATGGGGTCACAAATGACAAGTCAACAACTACAGCTATGATTTCATTTTATAATGAAATATTTCAGTTTCTAGAGGCAGGCAAATGCCCTATTGGGATTTTTTGTGATCTCAGCAGGGCATTTGACTGCTTCAATCATAAATTGTTATTGAAAATATTATATTCATATGGAATCAGAGGTGTTGCATTCGAATGGATTTCATCATTTCTAACAGATCGAAAACAAAACGTCTCAACATAACCAAAGGTGTTCCTCAGGGATCAATATTAGGACCGATTCTTTTCATTTTATACGTTAATAAAGTAAACTCATTTCTCAACAACAACTTCTATGTTGCATATGCGGATGATATCTCCATTGTAGTTTCTTCAAAAGATTTAAGTACTCTAAAAAGTTCTTGTCGTACAACTGAAAATATTTCATCCTATTTTAATAACTTAGATTTATTTTTTAACATCAGCAAAACTGAGGTTATTAGGTTCAACACTGGGCCAAATTTAGGCAATTTTTCAATTAATGTGGGAAATAGTAGCCTTGAAACTATTCGCGATAGTGTCCGAATATTAGGTCTATATGTTGATGAAAAGTTGAACTGGAAGTTCCATTGTGAGAACTTAATTTCAAAAATTAATAAACTCAAATTTCTTTTCCTCAATCATAGAACTATTTTGGAAATAAATCAACTTATTATGGTGTATTTTGCACAAATTTACTAACGGCTCAGATATGGTGTATGCTTGTGGGGTAATTCTCAAAGAGAATCAAGTAAACCTTACTTTAAAAAGTTCAGTATTCTTACACTCCCATCTCTATAAATCTATGAGATTTTTGTATATAAAAACTTGAGTTTATTCGAAACACTTAATTACATTCAATCTCACAATACGAGACAAAATCAACAATTTTATTTACCCTTTGCCAGGCTTAAATTAACTTCCACTAGTCCTAACTTTATAGGTCCAAGATTTTACAATAAGTTGCCATCATCTGTTCAAGAAGCAAATAATTTATTAATTTTCGAAAGAATATAGAAAAGGTACTTAATAGATAAATGCTTTTATAATATTCTTGAATTTTTAGAATAATAGGTACCTAGTGTTATTTCTTAATCTATTCATTTCTTTTTTTTATCTCTTCTTATATTTTAAATAATAACTTATTTAATTGACGAATGTTATACAATTGTTTTGTCTGATAGATAATAAAGTATTATTATTATTATTATTATTATTATTATTATTATTATTATTATTATTATTGTTATTATTATTATTATTATTATTATTATTATTATTATTATTGTTATTATTATTATTATTATAGTGAACCACTACAGTGAAAACAAGGATGACGTAAGCGTTTTTGCAACAGTTGGGTGGTATCATAGAGAAAAATGTCCCCAATTCAGCAAATTTAAGCCTTTAATTAGATGCTTTCCCTCCATTCTGTTAACAATTGACAGTTCTAGAAATTTTTCTGCCTTTTTACTTGCTTCCCCGATCCTTCTTTTGTACCTAACAGTTTTCAAGAGTCAACAAAATCCTCACATTTTTATTTCAACTGGCTGGTTTTGAAATCATTGTACTGATAGGTTATTGCTCATAAATTCCAGAAACAGGAATATATATTTACTCTCTAAATTTCTAAATTTAGACTTTGAAGTATTTATTTGTAAAAAATATTTTTTCCAGTTTACGTCAATTATTTATTAAGACCTCTTAGCCAAGTTGCTAATAAAGTGACGTTTAATGTGTTGTAACAGGACCAAAGCTGCGTACTTCTTATCTCGTACTGTCAGAAGATTTAGATATGCATTTAACAAGCTGCTAGATAAGAAAATGAAGTTATTTACTAGCGTCTTTGGTAGGAGGTCGGTGCGTTCTTTTTGTGATAACATTTTTACGGACATCATTTTTTCGAAGAGCCTATAAGCTGATACAGCTCGTTGCTACCTGTTCAATAAATAAGTCCAAAGTGTACAGACCAGTATCTTAGAATTGGATAGTGAGTTTGTCGGAAATAAATTTCAAATTTAATTAGTGTGTACAGTTGTTTTAGTTGTTTAGTTAATGGCAAAAAAATTGTTTTATAACATTCCAGGACTCTTGTCATTGAATCTGAATAATTACAACTTATTAAGAAGATTGTAACAGAAAAAGAAAAAAATCGTTAGAGAAAAAAGTAACTCACAATGGTAAAAAATGAAAAAAATTGCACAAAAATACATAGAATTGTATACCTTTAATGAATTTAAAAAATGTCCACTAAAAGAAAAATAAAACCGATAATTGTTGCCATAGTACTTTTTCATTTTTTGGAATTTGTAAGTTTTGGGCAGGCTGCAAAAAACTACTTTACATATTATTTATTTAATTGTATAGTAGTTATGTAATTAATTACCATCTAAATAAATACAAAAAGGTAATAAACTGCTTTCTTATTATCAATTAGACTTAATTTAACCATTACATTAATATTTGGTTGTGGTGGCTAAATGAAAAATTTCAAATTTCCATTGATCAAGCGATTCCTATTTTCCGATTTGGCAATAAATAATTGTACATAATTGTTTAAAACAGTTTATACAAAACATATTTAAAAAAAATTTGTCTTTATGAATGTATACCATTAATAGCTAAATTCTTAGAATGAAAAAACATTAACCAAATTTTAATTTATGTATCAATTGAAATTACTTTGTTTTTGATGATATATTTTATATTCAAAATGAACGGTTGCCAATATCACCAATTTTGGCAAATATTTTTATAGATAATTTGGAATAAAAAAATTTTAATCTAAATAACTTCCAAAATGTATTGTTTTGATATAGATATTGTTGATGACGTTTTGGCTGGTTTTACAGGTAATGATAGACAATGGGATATTTTCTTTAATTTTATTAAAATTTACATCCAAAAATAAAATTTACTGTTAAAATTGAAGAGAACAGTTCTATAAATTTCTATAAATATCAAAAGAGTAAATTGTAATCGTCAATATTCAATTTATTGTAAACCAACTCATGTAAGTTGACTATTCCTTATAGCTTTATTACCCTATATTACATAAACTAACAGCTTATAATTCAGTGATACATAGAGCTTTTTCAGTACCAATGAATAGGGAAGATTTAAAAAGGGAAATTAATATAATAAAACAAATCGCTACCTCTAATAATTATCTATTACATCTCACATAAATAAGTTGATGAATAAAAAGGAAGAAAAGGCTGATATTAAACTTATTTTTCCGAAACAACCTAAAAATAACAGGTCATACAGAACTATTACACGTTTTGCAGATATTTCAAATAAAATCTAAAAAATTATATCTTATACATCTTCATTAATATCTTTTACAGTAGGGTCCATTTTTTTTTTTTTTTTTAAAAAGAAAGTCGCAACCACCTAATGGTTATAAGCGACACAATATATCGTTAGTTGTTACCATATTTACAAAAATTTAGTAATATTTCGCTTAAATTTTAACAAAAATGTCCATAGGTTTTAAGAAGGATATAATAATAGGGTAGTTTTTACCAAGCAGATCTTGTAAATTATCTGGTAGACCATAAGTGATGCGTTCATTATTAATTTTTTTACATTATACTAAAATATATTTGATAGTTAGAACAATATTGCAGCAATTACACCGAGGGGGGTTTTCACAGGAAAGTAGATAACTATGGGTGAGTTTGGTATGTCCTACGCTTAAACGTGGAAGGGTTATCTGCTTTAGGCGGCTCATAAGGATAAGACTCGGAGTCACTACACTGGGTTTAATTTCTTTTCATTTTGATTCGCATTGTTGCCACTCACTTTGCCACAAGTTTGTGATTTTAATTTTGAAGAAGCACTTTAAATCTAATGAAACCGATTTTTGCATGATTTCCGCATTAGCACTATTCACTGATGCTCGCGCACTCGTGTCTATTTCATCGTTTCCAGGGAAACCGATCTGGCAGGGAATCCACATGAACTGGACTAATCTTCCATGTTGTAATTCTTTCTTGATTAATTTTTCGAAGGGATGTCTTGGATATAAACGTTGGATAGATGAAAGTGAACTTAGCGAATCAGTGATGATAACAGAGTAAGCACTTTTGGATTTATTAGTGTACTGAATGGCACGATAGAGAGCATACAATTCTGTCGAGAAAATACTGCTAGTAGAAGGAAGCTTAAACAAGCATTTGAGATTTGCAGTTACAAATGCACACCCTACTCCATCTTTACGCTTTGAAGCGTCAGTATAGCGTAGAACTCTGATCTTATAAAAGAAGCATTCGTATTATTCTTATTGAAGGAAGTTAGTTGCATATTGCAGTTGGGTATTTTAATAGACCACGCGGGAGGGTAAGCATGAGGAGTAGCCAAGGTATCGGGAAAGTTTATGTTGAGTCGGTCTAGTATATCTTTCAGTCTTTTATAATATGGTTTCATACATTTATTGGTTTCATTCGGGTAGCTGTCCCTAAACGTGTTTTTATAGAGAGGTTTATTTTTTTGTTTTCTGATACTGAGGATGCGTAAGTCAGTGGTGTGGTTCACCGGACTCGGTGTACAAGCTTTGTACAGGGTTGGTACGGAAAGCTCCTAGTATTATCCTTAGGACAGAATTAGAGGTCTAAGGGCAGATTGACTTGCTGATGCGTAGGCCACTGAGCCGTAATCAATTTTTGATCTAATTAAAGACCTATACAAAATAAGAAGGGTGTTCTGGTCTTATCCCAAGTTTCTATTATGCAGTGTTCTTAGAATATTTAACCTTTTATTGCAAACTAGGGTTAATTGTCTTATGTGTTCTTTCCATGTTAAAGATTCATCAAAAATCATTCCCAAAAATGTTATGTTGGCTTTAAATTCTAGTGCTTTGTTATATAATTTCAAAGTGGGATAGTGGGTTTTCCTTGAAGAAAAAAGTATGCAAGCTGTTTTTTGTATAGAAAATTGAAATCCAGTTTCTAATGACCACAGCCGTATTTTATCTAGTTCATTTTGTAGAGCATGAGTCAAAAGGTCTACATTTTTACCTTTGATATAGATTACGAGATCATCGGCGTAAAAACGAGCTTTTATAGGTTTGTTGACGTTTTCTACGATATCATTAATGTCGATTAAAAATAGAGCTGGGCTCAATACAGATCCTTGTATTACTCCATTCTCTTGAAGAGTCTCAGTGTTGTTTCTTACTTGGAACGTTCTGTTGTTGAAGAAATTTTGAATGAACGATAAGCAATGACCTCTTATATTCCAAGAACATTTTATTCAGAATGTTGTGCCTCCAGGCAGTGTCAAATGCATGTTGTAAATCGAAGAATATAGTTATGCACTTTTGTTTTGATGCCATAGCTTGATGTACGTCAGTTTCTAAATCTAGTATATTATTAGTCGCACATTTGTTTTGTCTGAATCTGAAAAATTATCATTAATTTTTCCAATTTACACTAATTATTCTGCACGCATTGTCACATTTTTTCTGTACTTAGGAAAGTGAATGTAATTCCTTGATTTTAATTAAGCTATGAAAAAATTTAATTAGTTATATGAGTAACGACCTAATTTTTTCCAAGTAGTCAAGTATTTAACGTGTTTAGATGATTAGTTATTTATGTCTGTGAAAAAGGCTAAATGACATAATCACTATGATTTTTTTATTTCAGGAACTTGTTCATTTTTTCAATCATTAATATTTTATATAAGCAATATTTGTTGATTCTTTAATAGCTAATGAAAACTAAATAAACTTATTTGATGAGTTCTTCTAATAATGGTAAATGAGACTAGTAGAGTAGGTAAAGATTAAGTGAGAAATACACAGTTTTGGTACAGAAGCGAAATTCCAAAAGTCTAATAAACTTTATAGTACGTACACATAATTTAATAGATACATTATAAAAAATTGAAACAAGGACAGAAGCAGACTAGTAGTAGCAAAATGGATACTTAAAACAAACAAGAAAAAACAGACACACTTTAGCCATACAAAAATTAAATTTAAATGAAAACAAGAATAAATATGACACGAATGCAGAATTCTAAAAATAAAAACAGAAAAGTGGAATGTAATCTAGAAGAACGATAGTTTAGCATATGGTGACAGAAAATGCAATAGTTTAAAACAACGAAATGGTGGAATGATGAAATAAAAGAAAGATAAAGAAGAATATATTAAGAAAAGAAATTTTATCATAGGAAAAGTACAAGAACTTCTACAAATATTTCAATAAAAATACTATTTCCAATTTTATAAATTCAATAGTTAAAGAATAAGCTGGCCTGAATGTTATAAATCTTTTAAATACAAGTGTTTTCAATGTTTGTTTTGGGGAAAAATATACAAAGAATTTCAAACTCAAGCTACAGATGTTAAATTTCATTTTTGAAGGCATGATACTAAAAATATGAGTTGACGCTTCAAATCACATCCACTGATGAGTTGTATGATTGTACTTTCGAAACAAGGGGCATAGTTCGGGAAGCCTGATATTACAGCGGAAAAGTTTTGGAATTTTTTCCTTTCGTAAATAAAGGTGTATTTAAGAATTGTTATCCATTTTAATAATTCTCAGAACTGAGGATTATGGTTAGTTTTGTAAATCCGTATTCCTTAGTAAACTGGAAGTCATAAAAGACCGGTAAGAACTAAAACTAAAGTTCAGCATAAAAATCTAGACGAATCCAGGAATCAGTTGTAGTTTAACATTCGTCTTGAAAAGTACTCTCGTGATAAAGTGCCTTCAGTCTTGTTAAATCTTGTAAATCTTAATTTGCCGTTACTTTTCTTAATTCTTAATTAAATGAATTTGTTGTACTGTAGAGTCAGTCGTTATTTCCATCTAATTTTTATTTGTAATTTTCACTATTTTTTCGCCCAATAAATAAATTAGTGACCGACTAATTAATCCAAACTATTACATTAACAAATCTATTATAAGGACCACGTTTTTGCTTCGCTCGGCATTTGTGGTGATGTACATACATTACACTGTATTGGACCCATGAATACTTTAAATGATGGCCTTAAACTAAAATATACCAAAAAAATCAAGAAATTGTATTGACCCCCAAACTAACAAGCATTACAATTATATCAAATAGTTGTTATTGGTAATACCATCTTTTTGTCTTTAAAGAAAATATTTATTATTACTTTTTTGTAGTTGCATTCTTTCAGTCAATTTCGAAAGTACGCCTTTGTGTTTCTCCCTCAGTTGTTTTCTGCATCAATGTAACAATAATCCCAAAAATCCGTTGGAAAACCATAAGAATAACCTCCAGCAGCTCGAATTCGAGTGATCCTTGAGACACAAGTGGCCATTATAATATCTTTATATGAAAATTGTGACAAATTTATTGTATTTTTAGGGAAGCCAAACCGAACAATAGAATTTTATCTGCAACCATCAAAAAGTCACTTTTGTGCACAAACCCTCCACAGATTTTTGGAATCGATAAAGTCATAGTTTAAGAGGTTTTGTCGGTTTTTAAGGGTATTTGTAACATATTTGTGGGTAATCTAGCGTGTACTCTATGCATATCTATAGATACAGATTGATCAGTAGCGTGGTGAAAAACTTTACCCGCGAAATTAATTGAAATAAAAAATATTTTAAAAATGTTATTGCTTTTGAAAATTATTTTCCTGCTGCTACTATTACTATGTGCCAATTAACGGAAAAATATATTAACGCAAATCCACTACACTGATGTACATAGATATATGTATTACATACTAAAACATATTATTTTGTCCTCATGCTGTGAGTCGGGTAACAAAAATTAACTATCTGTCACTAATTATGTAAAACAGGTAATTTCTTTAGAAGATACGTAATAAGAAAAGTTGATATTTGGTCTTTTTGTTCTGCTTAATTGTTTAAATCTTTTGAAGTATCTGTCGCGTGTACAAAAGTGTTAGTGAATTCTAAAAAGTATGAAAAATGAGTCGCGTGAATAATAGTGAGGTGTAGAAATAAATTATACTTGCTTTCTTAGTCTTATTAAGGGTACAAAAGCCTTCAGATGGACGTTCAAATTGAACATGGTAATATTAGCGCTCATTGATTAAAGTAGAGCGTGTCTCTAGGCGGTCGTCAAACAATTATTGAAAATTATTTTATCTTGAAAAAAAATATGAAATACATACAGGACTTTTTTTCGGTTGTGAAAGATTCTTTATTTTTCTTAACCACGTTAATTTTTCCTTCACTGGAGCTCCACAGAATCTATTTTTATTTTTTTGTCCTAAAATATTTCTAGAATTTGAATAGAATATTTATGTCTCATTTGCGTAGTTCTCTACAAATTTGATTACCGTTTGTAACACATTTTCGAAATTTCATTAAAAATCAGCAGGCTGACGTTTGTCGATAGGTACGCCACTGGCCCCGTAAAATTCTGATGACTGTAGGAGTTCCCTAAATAATCCCTAGTGGTTTATAAAAATGTATAATTGTATAGTTAAAAGGTGAAGTGGCTAAACAGCTGCGAGCAAGGTACCTTAAAAAAATCACGACAAATTGGAAATAAGCAGGTACTTATATGGGTTATTGAAATTTTTTTAACAATATTAATAGGTTCTCTAAAAATGTAATTAACATGAAATCAACACATTAACTTTTTTCTTACTTGAAAACTAAATTAGCATTCTGTGTCATATTATTAAAGTTATATTGCAAAGAATACAATTTCGTTTTACTGTTTTCTAAAGCCCTCCGTTATTAACTTTTGTTGGAGTGGAATGAATAATACTGATTTTCAGATAATTAAATTAAAATATTAAATACTAATATGAATTTTTACTTATTAAACTTTAAAATTAATATTTAATATATTCTTAACCACAAAATAGTACTTGTACAACAACAAATATATATATATATATATATATACAGAGTGGACCAAGTCTGAATTCTACAAGATTTGGGATAAGCCTATTTTGGAATACGGAGATTCCAGATTTCACATTTGCAATGTTGCTAGATTTGCTGTTTCTCTGATATTATTAGTCACTTTAGTTTTTTAAATACATCACCCTGTATGTTCACTCATTTTTGGAATCTTCTTTTCAATACGAGTTCAATCATATTAACTAATAGAGCGTTATTTGATTCTATTATTAGGGCAACTTTTATGGAGGAAGAAAAATAGCAACGATATTTTAAGGAAAAACAGTACTAGTAACAAAACTGTTTACTTTTATAGTCTTCCAATCCAATTCCCTAATATTTATTAACAGCAATTTTGGTAAACTGCAGCTCCAGCTTTTCCCTCTAACAGCTTTTTATTTTAAAGTTTTATAACTCGTTCCATACATTTTTCAATTTTTAAATTTATCAGCATCAGTTTTTTTGTTGTGATTAAAGAACTGGATACAGAGATTATATATTTTGTTCTCCATCCCAGGGTCATCATATAATATTTCTAAAGCATAATAATTTAATCGCTATTCGTTTGTTTAAAGAAAGTTAACGTTCTGTTCCGATAAGCAAGACAAGGAGTTACAATTTTAAAAGTACATGTACACTAGAAAAACTTTGGAGTTACATCTACTTACTTACAACTATTTTCTATTAGACTTGGTTCTCTAAAATAATGGACTGGGCTCGAAGAACTGCTCTGACACTGTCTTTTATTTATTAAACGGCAAAATTAATAAACTATTTAACAAAAAAAAGCAGTTTTTGTACATGGATACAAATATTCAAGACGATCAATTATTGCTATGAAATTAACAATTTATAATCTTTAAGGACAGTTTAAGCTTCTTTAAAATACTATCGCAGCAAATACGAAAAAAATGCCAAATCATCAGTCCTGTGCTTTTATGGTGAGTAAGTGTCTGCAGCCTTTAAAAAGTGTTTTTACAATTCTCTGATTGGAAATGATCCAAAATCACCCCGTATGATAGCATGTGCGTGGTTTCTGCGTTATTTATAACTATAAATATTAGTATTCCTCTAATTAAATAGGGAATAAAAAACGGTTAGTTCGTGACTCGTGACTTTGAAATTAATATGCTACAAGCTCCCTACGAACAGAATTGATATAATATACATACTAAAGCTGAAGCATAGTAGCTTAGAAGCACCTGTACACCTTATCAAAATGCAATTTCTAACTGATCATGCGGGCGCGTGTCACACTTATTTCACATATTTCTTTGTTATTTCTAGTTTTTATCGATGGTATTACTGCTATTTACCTTTTCGATAAAAATATTGCAATTAATACTGTTTTGTAATCATTAATGATGTAAAGTGTGCCTTTTCAAATAATATACTTTGCCAATAATTAATTAGAAATATTTAATAACTAAAATATAATACAGGATGAGCCACTTATTGAAGCCTACAAAATAAATGACATATCAAAATGAAACAAAAAATATGAGGAGTAATACGTGCGAAACACACTTTTTGTAGTTCTTGCTAAAACTTAAACGATAAATTTAGCTATGAAAGTTCGAAGTATCAGCAGACTAAAAAATTAGTTTTTCAAATTCTTGTTTGATTTTTCTCCAACTAAATTCATTAGGCCGATATCACCAAGGATTCTACCTAAAGATCTCTTTCCTGAAGATCTTTTCATGTGTGTATCTCTACCGATGATGATATAGAAGTAAGTGACTTCCTTTTCACAAACCTACCATAAGTAATCCTATGAAATAAATTACCCCTAAAAAAATTTAAAAATTATCAAGATTAAACTGTAAAAAAATCACCTGCACTCAACCAGATAACTCAAATACTGGTAAAATAATTCCCAAATAAGCTGTTATATTAACCTACATATTTAATGCGCTCCTGATACATAACCCAGACAAAAACCCAAACTACCTTAATTCATACAGACCAATCAACCTCTTACTTCACAAAATTAATCCACATCTAAACGAAGTATCAAATCATCAATTTCGCTTTCGACAATTCCATTCTACCATCCCACAATGTTACAAAATATTTTACATAATAAAGAAATCTGTAGATGATAAATATTATTCATCATTCTTTCATCTACTCCAACTATACTTATGTAATAACTACTTCCAGCAAAAGTAAAAATGTCCCTCATCTCAAGATGCGCGTAAATATATTGAGCGATAACAGGCCGAAGCCCATTTTCTGTCTGTGTGTTGCAGTTTGCATTTCGTAAAATGCAGCTTTTAGTACGAGGCTTTTACCAATCATGTTTGGAGTGCCTCAGGGAAATGTACTGGGACCCACATTTTACCTAATAGTTACGTCGGTTTTACCAACACATATTACAATAGAAACTGTTATTGATGATACAGTGATTTTAGCCAGTTATGAACACCCTAACAAAGAAATGCTTGATCTATGAATGAAAAATAAGAATTAACAAAACAAAAGCTACTCAAATAATGTTTACACTAAGAAAGGTTCGATATTCCCAGTTAATATTAATAACATAGTTAATAATACTTAAAACATCAACTGTATGATGCACTTAGACAAAAAACTCTCCTTGAAGTAACACATGATAAAAAAAGAGAAAACAAATCGATTTAAAATTTAAAGAATTGTTCTAGATACTTAAGAGAAAATTGAATATTTACCTAGAAAATAAAATTCCAATTTACAAAATTGTTATAAAATTCACTTGGAAGTATGGCATTGAATGGTGGAATGTGCCAGCAAATCAAGTATTAAAGTTTGTCAAGGATGTCAGTCAAAACTCCTTAGATCAATGACAGTACCTCTTGGTACTTGTCCAATAATATACTACATAAAGATTTTGGGAGTCAATACATCGAAGATGTGATTCAAGAAAGAAGAAACAAACACCACCAAAAACTGGAAGCTCATACCAATCAACTAATTCAACCTTTTCTATTGCCACCACATAAAAAAAGACTCAAAGGACGACCCATACCTCAAATGAAACATAAGAGGCTACTTCACTGGAAAGTTTTTAGCAATGTTACTTACTGGACTAATTTTGCTTAGCCCACATTCAAATTTCCTTATAGAATTTTGATAGCTAATTAATGTACTAACAAAAAAAATACGTAGAACTTTGCAACCTTATATTGGATTTTTTTTAATATTTCAGGTACTTATAATAACTGTTATTTTAAGGTATTTAAAAAAGAAGCTTGCGGGACTGCCAGAAAGCTTTATGATCCTTATAAAATAACAGTTATGAACCGTGCAATTAATTGTTTTAATTTTTATTATTATTATCTTTACGTTCGTACGTGTTAATTACACCTTATATTCAATAAAAGTCATCAAGTGGTGCACCGAGAAGTGTTTTTTCTTTCTTAAGATAATGGACTACTTTATAAATATTGACCGTAAATGTATTATAAGCCGATGACATGGCGGATCCGTATCTTAAATCGACAATTAAAGCTAGTCATTATGGTGTGATTAAGACTAATAAAAGGAAGAATCAAGAGATACATTTGATAAAGAAGTCGATAGGGAGTTAATTGGTGAGTCTGCGAAACTTAAAACATGACATATGTGCTGACAAGATGCAAATACATATTATTTTATAGGTATATTATAACTTTGCAATAGCAGCTTATAAATATCTTTCTGATGACCTTCAAATCTGAAGAATTTAATTACTTTACTTTAAAAGTTGTATTCATACAGTGGTAAAGCTTTTTACCAAACATTAAGGTAAAAATTTTCGCTTACAGCTTTTTATGGAATGTTTAATCTGTAGACATTCTTACTTGATACTCCAACAAAAGTCAGCCACCATATGTACCTATATCCCATCTACTCTTCGTCAAGAATAACTGAAAGCGCGAGTTCAGGGTGCGCAGTAACCGAAACAAAATAAATGGTAACATTCGAGTGACATTCTTTGAGCTGAGCACTTCGTAATATCGAGGGTAGAAAGTGACGAGAGGTAGTACAGTGTTGCCGGATTGACAATGACCACAAAAGTTTTTTTTTTTTTTCTTCTCAGAGATCTGCAATCTGCCCATTGGGCACTAAGCGTTTGTTTTGGCAGGAGAATGACATGTAGAGTATCACTCCAGTGAGTGATCATCTTTAAAATTATATCTAAATCTTAAGTCTAGAGTATTTCAGTCTGTACGATCTTAAGCCTAAACTTATCTGAGTCCTATAGTTAGATCCGATGGCAGAAGTCTTTTCAGACTTCACGCACATTTAACTGGTTAGCCAGCACATTAGGATGAACTGACACTCTTTCACTGTAGTTCGAACTATAACGATATATAGTTTCTTTGACGGTTTCTAGGGGGATGTCATGTAGAATCACTTCATTGGGAACGTAATAAGGTGCGTCAACGATGATACGTAGAACCTTGTTCTGAAACCTCTGCAGGATGGCAATATTGGAGTCACTAGCAGTACCCCACAGCTGAATACCATAGGTCCAGACTGGCTTGAGGATTGATTGGTATAGTAGGATTTTGTTATTCAAAGATACTTTTGATTTACGTCCAGTGAGCCAATACATATGGCTTAGTTTTAGTCCAAGTTGTTTTCGTTTGGTAAATATGTGTTTTTTCCATGTTAAACGTCTGTCCAAGTGTATGCCGAGATATTTAGCATCTTCGGCTTGTGGCAGCTGACAGTTGTTAATCTTCACTGGAGGACACGTTTCTCTGCGTAGTGTGTATGTTACATGTTTGGACTTGGTCTCGTTAGCTTTGATGCGCCATGTTTTTAACCATAGCTGTATTTTATTTAGGTTAGATTGTAAGTTTCTTGAGGCCAATGCTGGGTCGGTGTGTGATGCTAGTATAGCAGTGTCATCGGCATAAGTTGCCACCGTAGTATTTCTTATTGTTGGTATGTCTGCTGTATATATGAGGTATAGTATCGGTCCAAGCACACTTCCTTGTGGAACACCCGAATGAATGGAGTATAACCTGGTATATTCACTGCCCTGCTTTACTAGGAAATTTCTTTCTGTTAAGTATGATCTAAGCAATTGGTAGTGAGGATGAGGAAGAAGCTTCTTTAGCTTTACTTGTAAGCCCTTGTGCCACACCTTGTCAAAGGCCTGGGCTATGTCAAGAAAGGCTGCAGAGCAGTATCTTTTGGCATTGAGATCTTTATTAATTTGATTGACTAGTCTGTGTACTTGCTCAATTGTTCCGTGTTTGTTGCGGAAACCAAATTGATGATTTGGAATTATTTTTCTTTCTTCTATTATTTTGTTGAGCCTTTTGGCGTACAGCTTCTCGAAGACTTTGGAGAGCATTGGCAACAAACTTATGGGCCTATAGGAGGTGACTTCCTCTGGCTTTTTCCCAGGTTTAGGAATCATGATGATTTAGGCCACTTTCCAAGTACTTGGGAAATAGTTTAAACGCATTATTGCGTTGAATATAAAAGTTATGAATTTGTAGCACTTTCCCGACAGCTCTTGTAGGATTTTACCAGAGATGAGGTCGAAGCCAGGTGCTTTTTTTATATTGATTTTTTTCCTGATTATTTGCTTTATTTCTTTGGTTGTATACTTAAGGTGAGGCAGATCTATTTGGAATGGCACATCTAGAAAGCTAGTTATTTCCCTTTCTACATCATTGGATAGCTCGGAGGGGAAGGATTTGAATACATTTTCTAGGTGTTTAGAGAATGCTTCGGCCTTCTGTTTATCATTTCTCGCCCAGGTATTGTCGTCATTTTTGATTGGAGGATTGTGCTGTTGGGGCCTTTTTAACCTTCTTGTGGCTTTCCAGAGGGAGTACTCAGTGGCTTCTGTTGGTGTGAGACTTGCTAAATATTCTTGTAGTCCTTCGTTCTGTTCTTGTTGAATCAAATCTTTCAGTTCTTTGATAGATTTGTTTAATTTTCTTTTATTGTCTTCAGTTCTAGCTAGCTGCCATTTTTTCCGTAAATGTCTTTTTTCTGCAATTTTGTCTTTGATAGTTAGCGATATTTAATTTTTCCCTATATAGTGTTGCCGGATTGACAATGACCACAAAAGTGGCAAATAAAACTTTAGGGTCACAGGCCCGAGAAATTATTTATACAGTTTGGAAATTTTCCCAGAAAGACCCAGAAAGTATTGACCATAGATTTACAAAATAGAACACTTGTTGTACAATATACTATTACTTTACAATGCCAACTGGGATAATTGGCAAGCAAGAATAGACGATCCTTTTCTAATCTTTGAAACACCAGTTCACATTGCGTAATTGTGTGTTATTATTTTAACTCTTCTGATGACGAAATCAATAAAAAAGATGATCCCCTAAACCAAAATGTATTACCATTTCTTCTTGTTTTGACTTATAGAACCACTTCTCAAACTCATGATCAACCTTGTATAATGAGATAAAAAAATCACTTCCTTGTTGGCATGAAAATCTCGATAAGTTGCTACCGTTACAAACTCGGCATGCGGTACCAATTTGTTATCTTAACCCTTTGCACCTTTTTTTCGCTCACCCTCGTGCCCACTGAAGGACCAGATTGTCTGCGATTAGATTTTGTAGAATAATAAAGCGATAATGGGACGCAGCTTGAATATTTCTAAGAGGTGGTCTTTTGTTCCGAAGAAAAAGAGAAGAATTGTGCGCCTTTTTAATTTCACTTTTCAATGTAGATGTAGATTGTGAGGCGTTGTTTTTGTGTGTTTGGAGTGTGAAAGGAAAATTTTTAATATAAGAGATACGATATTTGTGATAAATATTTGTATTCTATTTTATCTTCCACTGTTTGATCATGCTCTTTAAATTATAAAGAGGCAAGAGTGTCGTCTGATACAAAAATCAACTCTAATTAATTTTTTAAATTAGGCACAATTTTTTACCTACTCCCTTCTAAAATATAGCTTAAAGTTCTCTTATAATTTCATTTATCTGGCTTAGTCAATGAATATTGCTATATCGATTAATTAAAAAAAAATTATCTGTGGAATTATCATTTTTTATATTTTTCTTATAATCTTCAATGAATCTAAAAACTGTAGTGTAAATTCTACGGATTTTTCGAAAATTCCATTATAATTCATATACCCAATTCACGAATTAATCTTGTCTCTATATTTGTACATATCCAATGAATGTCGTGGATATCCTAACATTTTTTCCAGATTTATTTCTTCATTTATTAAAACGTCGATTTGCATAACACCCTGAGCACTTGTTTCTTGTAATTACGAGCAGTTAATTTGTGAATTATAACCAGTTCTCTTCGTATTTCAGTGACTTGCTCTCGTGTAATCCGCTATTTAGAATTGAGAGCTGAATTAATAACATTAATAAATAAGTCAATAACATGCACTAAAAGAGATTAAAAGTAAGTGTAATGAAATTGTTGTAACATCCACAACTACATTTTTATATTTTTAACTACTTTTGATACAAAGCGGTTTTATAATATAAAAAGCTACCGCCACCCACAGCAAAAATGATTGGAATATCGTTGATAATTTGGCAACGTGACCTATCTCATTTATTTGACAAAATGGGCTAAAATATGATTATTACTATTGTTTACTTTTTTAAGAACATGATTGATGCATTTTTCACAAGTCTCATGTTTAATAGAGTTTTCCAACAGTTTCCAAATGTCATTCAACTTAAATGTTGTTTTTTTCGGGTAAAATATCCTTTAACTTTCGCCCATATCAGCTCAATTGGGTTTTAGCTTACAGTGAAAGGGAGGAAGACGCACTACAATAATTCCATGTGCAATTCAACTTTGAGCATTTCTGCTGCACTAGTAACAATGTTTATTTCTATTAACCATTCAATGGTCTGTGCTTTATTCCACGACGTAGTCGGAATTCTTTCAATTTGTCGTGAATGATAAGTAGAATCGTTTATTACAATTACCGAACCTTTTGGAATAAACTTTATCATTTGTTGGAAATACGCTTCAAAAATATCTGCGTTCATATCCTTCTGAAAATCTCCAGGTTTTTTAGATGCAAATATAATAATTATAGTAATATGCCTTCATTTAACAATTCGGCTCTTACAACACTTGCACCAGGAAGGCGAAGATTAGCTTAGAGCTACTCTTTAACTCTTAACCTTCCTGAAAAGTTAAAAAAAGAAATGAGATAAAATACAATAAAAATTTAATAAAAAATATTTCTGATATACATGTATAAACGTATATACTTATATATCATTGCTTGGCTAACAATATGTCTTTACACCGATATTTAAATAGAGAAGAAATGGACATAGTGAAGATGAAAAAATTGTAATATTTTACTAAATTATACGTAAAGCAACGTTCAAACAAAGCCGAGGAGTGTTGTGGCATAGTTATAGTGTTAATGTCTAATATTAATGTTGTGGATAGATTTTCTAAAAATAATTTTTTGATATAAGTAAGAAAGAGGGAACTTTAGATTTAAGTAACCGATTTATAAAAACGAGGAAATTCAATTCAATAACTTGATTAACTTTTAACCATCTAATTTGAGAAAAATAAGGTGCAAATGGTCGTATTTCCTTTTAAAATTTATTATTTTGAAGAATTGAACTTGAATATTTAATTTTTATATTCACTATAAAATAGAAGAGCGGTTGTCTTTAATGGATGTTAAATAAAATAAATAAATAAATAAATAATAGTTTTAGCATATAGAGAGAAATTTCATCAACACCAGCGGTATTCGACTTGATAAAATGAAACACAAGTATGATATTTTGATCAATTAAAGTAAAATTGAAGATATTGGTATCGAAATTATTATTATCATAAAACTGTACTTTTTCTGAACAGATGTCATATTTAAAAAAAAATACTAATAAAATAATAATTAATGACATTGGAATCACATAAATTAATGGGTAAATCAGAATTAACGTTAATTAATTTTCATTTTACGCAGGTGTTGCCATAATACTTTTTCGTTTTTATCGTGTAGGAGTTTATTCAAAAATGCTGCTTTTTCTCTACGGACTGAAACTAATGCAAAATTACGACACTCCTTATAATGATTCCAGTTAAATACTTTTCATGGTTTTAAATTTAGTCAAAGCTTTATCGCGTTCTTTAAGTATTTGTCTCAAATTATTTGTTAACCAAGGTGATGAAGATTTGCTAACTCTTATTATCCTTAAAGGTACATGTATATTAAAGAGTAAATTTATATTGTCGGTTAAACATTTTTTCATTTATGTTTTCAATGTAATAAATATCATTCCAAGGTATTGTCGGCAAATTATTTTTGAATTTGAATTTTTAAAATTTCGGCTATTAATAAAATTCTGTTTAGGTTTGTTAATTGTTTTGTTAATTTTTTAAAATGTTACTGTTTTTAAAATAATATCATTATTACGCATACCTTTTAATAATGTATTAATTTTCTCTTTGATTTTTGTTTATATTATTTTTTTTTGTTTATCTTTTATTATTTCAATTATTATAACTTTTAATAAGCAGTTACATTAATATTTTTGTTTTTGCTTTATTTTAGGCTAGTTAACTAAGTACTTACTGTTTTTTATTTTTTCAGCAAACTCTTAATTTCTCCAATTATTTTTTAGAGTGTTACTATTTTAAAATTAAGTTACTTCCAATATATTCATAAACTTGATACCTACTTTGTTCAATAATAATCAGGTCCAAGTTTTTTTGAAAGACTCTGTCAAATTATCTACACTATGGTAACAAAATACAAGGACATTTTCATAAGCATAGAAGATATACAGCTTTTCGGACTATTATGAAAAGATATCAAAAAATATCACTCCTAAAATTTTGTTCGGCAATTTACTTTTATTTTTTAATTTACAAAGAAACTTTTCTAGGAAAGCTATAATTTATTATTGTATATTAAAAATTTTCCACTAATAAAAATTTAAGATTTCTTTCAGTTTTTCACATACTTTTGTTTTATTTATTGTCTTATATTTTTTGTACTGCTTTATTTCTTTTGAGAGAAAGGGAATAAGAAGAAAATGTCTAAAGCTGCAAAATGAGTTAATATTTTTGAAATTTAGTCCATCTTTCACTCAATATTTTATTTAAAATAAAATTTGTTATTACGACGAACGCCATTTACATTTGAGCATCTGACATTGACAGTTTTGACATCCATAGTTGTCGATACTATTTAGAACAATTACGGAATATTCCATAACAAGTGATGGAATGAAAATACATGCAAAACACATAAGAAGCTAGTGTTTGAGAATAAACATTCTCTCTCCAGGGTGATAATATTTACATTCTATTATTAAAAATGATTTTGGAATTAACACAATCCACTAATGGTCGTGGAAAAAACATCTTTCTAGAACAGTTCAAAAAGAAAGAAAATTATATAAATAGGAGGAAACTGACACTGTTATTCACGTTAATTTATACTTTCAGTCAGTTTCCTTTTTTAAATCCACACAAGTGTAATATTATTATTACTTTATATATTTTTTGTTAATTTACTTATTCAAAAATAATTTTTTGAAATAATATAATTTTATTGCTCTCCTGAAAAGTTAGATATTTTAAAGAATTATTAACAAAAATAAATAGGTTATTTTTACTTGAAATTTAATTGAAAGATGCTTCACTACATAGATCTGCGCTTATTTTAAATAAATATAAATAATTGGAAAATTTAGCAAAAAGGTTTAATATTTCTTAAAATTCAGGAAATTACTCAAAATATTACTGATTTAAATACTAGCTTTTACATTTTTATGTAGATAAACTAATAAAATATTTTTTTGTTAAGCATGAAGTGTATAAATTGAAGTCGGTTTTTATATTATACATAAATTGTGATGTACGGACCATTAGTGGCACATTAATCCATCCTATATGTTTCCAAATTACACATTAACAATCCAGGGACACTCTTTATAAAAATAAATATTATCCGGTGTTCTGACGGTAATTTTCAAAGGTAAAGCATTCAAAAATGCATGTTCAGGCGGCAACTAAATTAGTTTTTATCCTTTTTTGAATCTCATTGTATAAAATGGGACAGAAGTAGCTTGTAAGCAATTACTTTCAAAATTCTTCACCATCTTTATTCTCGTTTACCATTAATCTCATTAAACGCGCAGTTTATCTTAACCTTTTGATGTAATTTAATCTAAATACGCGCGTTACTTTAATAGTTCGTTACTTAAGCTTCAAAAATAATAGATGGCGCAGAAGTTGCCGTGTTCTTAATTTTTTTAAATGCAAATCTATTACCAAATTTGAAAGTAACAAACTATAAAGAATTTATAGCAGAATTAAATTCTTCGGAATGTGCGATAACGTTTCGAACAAAATCTTTATTATTGTATGGTCGCGGGTGGTCATCAATTTGAACATTTAATTTAATTAAGTAGTAAGTAAACAACTAAACATAATTTAAACTTTAGAATGTAATTTATTAAAAAGTATTAGGCCGAAATTTAAAATTTAAAGAGTGTTGTAAAGAAAATTGAAAGGACTTTAAAATGATGTCTTACTTGACCCCTAATGCCATTTAAATATTTTGGGGTGATTGTTACCCTCGCTTGGAGGTGTCAGCAGCGAAGTCGGAAATACCGGAAAAAAATGTCCTCCTTTGATCAAAAATCGACGGGTGTGTTTTTTAAAACGCAGTTCCTAATAATGGCTCTATTTCGTTCGGCCACCCTGTATAACATTTTTAAACATTTGAATTTATAAAAATAAAAATTTCGATAATATACAGCAAACTAAAAATGTATATACTTAACAACTTTAAATTGGCACTAGATATAACCAAATTAGCAATAAAAATTGGAACGAATTTAATTAAAATACCATATTACTTTTAAGCAACTATTACATAAAAAGCACTTACCTATTATTAATGGCATTTAGCGCTCTTTTGTGACAACTTACTTGTTTCTACGACAAACGTCTTTTGTGACTTTAATCATTAATGCAAGTATGCTCCATTATTACTTAAGTCTAACTCAAGTCGTTTAGTATTTCCGCAAACGGTACTTACTGAACAAATAATAATTCAAATTTTCTTGAAAACCTGTACTAGGCCTCAATCAACGTCAGACGTGAAAGCATAATTTTTCTAAATGTATGAACACTGTTGCCAAATTATAGGCGTAATCTACTGACTAATTTTTTCCAGTATTTGAAATGTCATTTTACTGCTAAGCGGTTGAAATTAAAAAAATGTTGTATTAAAACTGTAAATTTAAAAAATCTACATGAAGGAGGGGACGTATTCCCTTTTTGTTTTGATTTTTATAATATTTTCAAAAAAAGGAATACGTCTCCTCCTTTGGTGTAAAAATCTACAACTCTCAGTTTTTGAATCATCTCATTATCTCAATCAGTTTTCGAAATATTTGGAATTTTCGATTTCATCCAGTATCGTTGCCTCTTAAGAGGAAGGACAGGATTGCGCTATATACGTTCCCTAAAAATAGAATTTATTTGCCCCATCATGAAACGATTTTTTCCCAAACTTCTCATAGATATTTCACCTTAAAAATAGTTTCGATTTAAAAATTTTCTGCCAAAGTTTCTGTCGAAAATCAATTCTCTCGTAAACGTAATATCCAGTATGCCAAGTATGTCTAATAAGAATAATGGACAAAACACTGTAATGATTCGCTTTTGTTTTGTGAAGTGTCGCAAACAATGGGTAATACTAAACCACTGTTTAGCATGTAGTGGCCCATAAATAAAAGAGTAGACGATTCTGTTTCGTGGGAAATATTGTTTCAGAGTTGATGCTACATTGTTTTGATCATTTCATGGCTACTGTGCTCAGCCGTAATACCCTTAATGGGGCCATCATAAGGTGATTGTTCGGTTACAATTGTTTTAAGAATAAGAAAATGGGTTACGGCTTATGGTACTTCAAATAACTATAGTTTTTGTGGTTTAGAAATGAAATAAAAAGGGGTACTTAAAATTGTTGGGATAAATGACCGCTTTTTTCACCGGTCCTAGATTCTATTGATATTTTTCATTAATCTTAAGAAATCCCCTAGATTAGACAACAATTTGTGCCATCTACACATAAATAACATTTTTTTTTAAAAACCCGTTCACTGAAAAAAATTTACTAAAATCATATTGTAGAAAATCTCAAGGGGTTTTCAAATTTCTTCTCGAGCGTTTTCAAGGATTCTAACTCTGTTTACCCTGCTCCATCAAATAATTTATATTCTAATAATACACCGATTTCAATTGCTCAAATTACTGAAGAACCAATCATTAAAGCGGCCAAAAAACTTAAAACAAATTTATGTCAGGAATCGACAATATTCCCAGTTTCTTTGCAAAAGACTGCATCTGTTTATTGGCTAAACTGTTAGCCATTATTTTTAATATTATTTTAGTTACTAAACGTATTCTTAAGATATGGAAAGTTACGAAAATTCGTCCCATTTTGAAATGAAGCGATCCTTCCATAATATAAAATTATAGACCAATTGCGACACTTTGCAACTTTGCCAAATTGTTCAAAATTATTCTTTACACTAATGTATATGATGCGGTTAATTGTGAAATATCCCCCCATCAACATGTTTTTATTTCGAAAGGTGCAGGGTAAAGTTGATGTTGTATACACAGATATTCAAAAAGCATTTGATTAAATTGATCACAATATTTTGCTGTGCATACTTCAACTCATTGGTTTTTCTGAATTATTATTGCAGGTTATGCGATCTTATCTATTTCATAGATTACAGTTTGTTGAATATAATGGTTGTACATCTCAACGTTTTATCACAACATCGGGAGTACCACAAGACTCTAATTTAGGACCACTTCTCTTTTTTAATTTAAATAAAAGATCACTTTCTTCGATTCAACTGCATGCATTTGCTGTTTGAAGACGATCTCAAAATCTTTTCATATATTGACAATATACAAAGTCTTTTTTGGCGTTCCGAAAATAATTTAACCTTTAATTATAAATAAACGCAAAATTGTGAAATACCCGTCGAAGAAATCCAGTAATATTTGATTACAATATTGATAATAGCATTC
Organism: Hermaeophaga mercurialis; assembly: GCA_951812935.1. Lineage (NCBI taxonomy): Eukaryota > Metazoa > Arthropoda > Insecta > Coleoptera > Chrysomelidae > Hermaeophaga > Hermaeophaga mercurialis. The sequence continues at coordinate 33,569,801 of OX638362.1, read as the reverse complement.
TAGATCGTTGCTCTCAGTTCAAAGATATTGAAGTGTTGTTTGATGATATCTTAACATTTAAGTAGCTTAGTGGAATCTAATTCTCAGCCTCCAGGGCTTTGGGTTACTGTGTACGAAACTGGATCCAATTTTCGGATGATAATTCTTTGAGAATTTTATATGACTCTAGTATTGAATCACTTCAAAAAAAATTTCAAACTTAATGGCGTCTATCCTGAAAACAGATATGATCATTCTGCCTTAAGATCAACTTCTGGAATTGATCTGTTGAAATATAGAAGTGATTGTGCAGCTTTAACTTTTATGCATAAAATCTTGCACAATAAATAGAATTTCTCTTATCTATAATCAACGGAAACTTGGTTTGAAGCACAATCATCCGTTTTTTATATTTCTTACTGTAGAACTAATGCGATGCTGACACCAAGACTGAGGAAATAAGTAAAATCACCCTCAAAAGGGGTGAAATAGAAAAACTCAATGAGAGTGGGGAAATTGGGGTAATCATATACTCCAGAAAAAAGAAGGAACAAAGCCACATATCCGACATTTAATTTTCCTTGATCTATTTGAGGTCTTACTGCTAGTGCCACTCTCTACTTCATTACTTTAACTTTTCTGCTTGGCTTTGTTCCCCCTTTTTTCTGGAGTACATGTTTACCCCAATTTCCCCACTCTCACTGGGTTTTTCTTTTTCCCCCTTTTTGAGGTCTTGTGGGCTTGTAGCTCGTGGAATAGCTTAATATATTTCACAGATACGTCTCTTCCATTTGTATTGGTTGTCAGACGTTGGGGGCAACTGACTGGCTTTCCTCTTTCACTTGGTAACCCATTTCACTTTTTTAGTTGGTTATGGGTGATTCTCACACTGATTTCTACCTTTAATAGTGGTTGCCAAACTGGTGTGTCCACTTACCCTAATTGGCATTCTACCCTATTGTGGAAGTTATTTTTCTTCTTATTCTACCTACCCTTCCTATGTTTAATTTTGAGTTGTTGGCTCCTTCCTTCTTCTTCACATGAAAATTTGGCTCTCACCATCAACTTTACCTTTTGCAACATCATTTGTTGATTGGGCTTTTTAAAACGGGCACTTAAAAGTGGGATCCACTTTTGTTTATATCAATTTTATCTTAATAATATTAATTTATCCTTTAAATACTAAATTTTTAGGATTGTTAAATTTATGTCTCAATAATTTACTTTATTTTTAACTTGTATTCTTGGAATTTTTACTTTTCAACTCATGTTAACTTATATTTAGTGATGTAAATTTGCTGTTGTATTGTAAATTTTTGACCTGATGATGACTGATTATAGTTGAAACTATATTATGAAACTGTTTCAATTAAAGTATTTGTGATAAAGATTTCTTTGGTTTAATCCTACATACCACATTTGAGACTTATGGAGAACCTTCTCTTTATTATTACTATTATTATTATTATTATTATTATTATTATATAATTTCCCTTACAGATCTCGTTCTAGTTATGAGTTCAATAAAAAATTACAATGAACTTCTGCACGGTTTGAATATCTCATCAGGCGGCAATAGGTATTTGCATAAGCTACTAAAAAGTCACTGACAAAGTCGACTATTGAATAGCAAACTTTATTGCACTATAAATTCGCTCTTTGTGAATCGGGTGTTACATTTTTATGAGATACGTATCGTTTATAAAATTTTTATTTTTTGTTGCGTAGAAGGGTACGACAGAAAATAAAACTATATTCCAAGAGTCTTTCTAATAAAACTATTTATTAATGTTACATTTGAACCAACTCCACACAATAAATACGTCCGCTTTTCATTTGGTGCCTTCTGTGCACACTGTCTAATTATCCTAATGAAAAATATTGTGTAACCGAAAGCGCTACACAATATTTTTTCCGAACAGAATTACACAAATGTGTAGTAGAAAGTAGAACATTGAAGTTTTTCCACTATCAAAAAATGCTGTTTTTCTACTAAAATTTATGATCGTCTTATACTGGACGAATTTTAAATAAACTACATTTAGTAAATAAAATTTGAAGGTTAGAACGTTCGGTTTCTCAACAGTATTGAGTTTTAATCATCTCTTGATAATGCTGACATAGTTAGCAAAACGCGCGTGGAGTGAGGTATTTCGATTTGGTGAAATGGTTTACTCTTGAAGAATGTAACCACCAACCAAAACTACAATTTTCATTAGAAGTTGATAATAATTTTTGTTGAGTTATTGTATTAGATACCATCCAAATTTTATGCATTAATGTACTGAAAATCTATACTACATTTCGAAATAATTAAATAATATCTTAGAAATGATGGAAACCTGGAAAAATTATTATACAATACAAACACTAGGTATATCCAGTCAATAAAAAATGTATTTCAGGATAATAAGATTAACATAAAAGAATTGTAAGTGGTAAGAGCAAATACAAAAATTGTTTTATTATATTAATTTCCCTTTTAAAATCATCCTTATTCATTGGTATTAAAAAGGTTCTATGTATCATTGAATTTTAATACAAATAATACCAATAAGTAAGGATGATTTTAAAAGGGAAATTAATATAATAAAACAAATCGCTACCTCTAATGATTATCGTACATCTTCTAAAATATCTTTTAAATTAAGAAATAATGTAGGTACATTTTTGTTAAATGTAAAACCTAAAAACTAAAATGTCCGTATCGTAACGCCATCTATCTTCGCCAGATATTAAGAAATTTTAACATACGCTACTGTGAGCACTCACGAGCTTATAGATTAAAACAACCAGACAAGTCACATTACGCATAACACCTCATTGGTACCAAACACAAACCTACAATTAATAACACAATGGAAACAACAGTGGAAACACTTCATATAAGTGACAAAAAACTTGATTTTTTAGAGGAATATGAATTTAAAAAACATCTAAACTATCCTCCAATATACAGTATTGAATTAGCAACTAAACCTGGGAAGTATATATTCATAATAATAATGGACATGATAGATAAAAATACAACTCAAGGAACGTTAATACAAAAATCACTGGGATATCGAAATATGATACCAATAAAAATAGATAGCTTAATATATAACCAAATGCTTATATCAGATAATGGAAATAAAACAGAAAAATTACTAAATATAGAATACATTAAAAAACTGAAAATAAAAGTCAATGTACAGAAGAATCAATTAAAAATAGTGTACAGAAACGTATTAAAATGATGTATAAAATCCATCGATTATAAGGAGTGGCAAAAATAGAATACCTAGGAACTCTAGTAGAAAATTACGGGAAAGTGGATCTTGAAATAACCAACATAAAAAAGCTAACATTTACTAAATTAACTAAATAAAACAATATTCGAAAAAAGAAATAACAAAAAACACGTCAATTAGGGGAGAAGAATGACGTATGATAGTTGAGGATATTAGAAAAATATCCCCTTGATATAAAATTTGACGTGTTTTTTGTTTTTTCTTAAATTTAGATAAAATCAAAAATTATTTCGACTGGCTAGTTTTGCAATGAAACATGAATACAAACCACAGTTGATTGGAGAAGAAATGAACGAAAAGATTAGAGGCCAATTCAAGCAATAATCAATAATACAAAAAGCTGAGAGAAAAAAAGTGGTATCGTCATTTACAAAAACTAGAAAAAACAGGCTTCAAAAAATACTAGGAATGAAAGCAATAAAGCAAAGGAGGTAAGAAAGACCGAGTCTCACTTGGACAAGAAGTGTGGCGGAGATAGGGAATTCAAGAGGGAAGACAGTAATAAAAATAATAGAATAACAACTGACTAGAAAGTTTTAGAAATTCTAAAAAAATGAGGCTATAACAATGCGAACAAAATTTTAACCTATTCGTACATTTTGATGCATTCCACTGTCCGGTAACATTTATCTGCACTATTTCACCTGTAAACAGTACTCGAAATAAAGAAAATCCTTTCGGTTACATAGATAAATGAAAACTATATCATTTCTAAACTTTTAATTAATGTCAAACAATTCAAAGTAATATCTTAAGTATAATGTGTTTAAATAGAAGTATTGTTCAAAATTCACTGAATTATAAATAGAAAAATTTATTATTATTCAATTTCCTTACCCAATTCCACTTCATTGACTATATCGCAAATTCGTGAAAGAAAAAACTACACACTTCAAAAATGATAGTTTGGATCTTACATATGTCATTAGAACGAACACTGAACATATCATCCCCTCTTATCCACATATATGCGTTATCTTAAGATATAAGCTAATCCACTGTATTCATCACAATTTTTTGTTTTTAACTAATTTTTATGGAAGCAACATATTGCTAAATTTTTATCAAAAATAACTGGAAAAATCTATATTAAGGCAGATTATTACGAACAAAAACTAAAGTGTAATCAAAATAAAAAACCAACCAGTGTAAATTTATAAATGATAAGTACTGTCCGACCCAAATAACTATAGACGCGAGATGCGCGATTCAGAGAAATGAGGGAAAAAGCAGTAATAGTATGACTAATGTTAAATCGGACAGCTTTGCTCGTCTGTAGTGAGATTTCCGTTGTTCCAGTAATTATAATATTTAGTAATGACATCGGTACATTGCTAATAACATTTGTTAAAATGAGTTTGTTGACATTCATTTATTTACATATCATTAATTAAAGTGGCGGTTTGAGTTTTATAAAATGAAACTCTAAGTAAGTTTTTAATTTAATATAATTTACAAACTATGTGACGCATCTAAATTGGAAACACGCTAGAGTATTTGAAGTTATTAACCGACTTCAAAATTTTTTTTTAAATATTGTGCATCAAAAACATTTGGAGACAAAGTTTCAAAGAGCTATTCCTATTTTTAAAGGACACTTCGATATTTTTTCTTAATCAAAAATCCTAGTTTTCATTTCCTCCATATGCGCCTGCAATTAATACAAACTAAGACCTGAAACAATCTATTTTACTAAACACACATGGAAACCCACTATTTACGTTCACTATAACATTTAAAAAAAGACATTTTTAGAATTAATAGTGGTAACATCGAAAAATTTTGTAGTAGATTCCCCAAAAGAAAAAATTAGATTGGGAATTTAAGTAACTAAAGTTCGTGGTGCTATTTATGATTTAAATTGGATTATTCCGACTGTATTGATTCTAAGTAATTTTTAATTGTATTGATTGCTAAAAGTAACAATCAATTTAATACCAAATTTAGCTTTAAGTAAACCAATACTAATAATATATTCACGTATTTTAATTATTTGGATTACTTGCAATTCAGTAGTGCACGACTATGGATTGGGCTCATTTACCTAGATTAAAATGAGTTATTACTCTCTTCCATTTCTAAAAGAGCTTTAATCATAATTATTTCGGAAACTACACAATAAAACTATCAGAAACCGTAGGCCCACCACTAGTAACCAAACTGAAAATACCCCAGATGCTACCGCATCGACACACGTGAAACTTAGCCAAAAAGACTCATATTGTTCGTACACACAGTTGCGTGTGAACGGGGTGGTCCGAAAAGTCCTTATCTCTCTCATCTTCACCGCGGGCCACCACTTCGGCTATGCAATTTGGGGTATTGAGCCCTAGAGTTTAGCCCTTCACTGTGAGAAACAGTTACTTGTGTCAATTAAGACCGGTGATCGTTGGTTATCAGATTTACCGGATTTTTCTAACTGTAGAAAGGAATTTGTTGCTTAGATTTTCTAAAGTCATCTTTTCAAACAAAGAGTCCGTAGATTCTTCATACAGATTACAAGAAAATTAACGAAGGAATAAAGATAATCTAATTCCTTAGTAAATTTAAATTTGGTTGAATTATAAAAATGAATATTCTTAATTGTTTACAACAAAATGTGACAAATAAAGTTCAAATGCGCCAAAGATGATACCTGAATAGGATGCTAATTTTTCATACAGAATAATGATGGTAGATTGTTCGTAGTTTGCAAGACACTAGGTCTTTGGGTTAGCGACATTCCTCGTCGGCGTCGTCTAGGAGTATTCTCCTGTCTTTATAACCTACAACATGAAAAAGAAGTACCATCATGAATCAGCTACTGATGGCGGTGTCCGATAGTACGACAAAAGTCGTTAAGCATCTCGATATTGAATTGAAGACAAGACTGTGTTAATATTGTTATTTGTAAACTTGTAACAGACATGCAATTTTTATTTAAATTCGAAGAATGCGGATTTTTACGATTTGGCAAATAATTTGTGACTTTGTACACAAGTGAGAACATGGAAGAACTTAAAAAATTTAGACTTAAACATGTGGTTACTCGCGAAATCGTCATACCATCTCCTATACATAGGCGCCAAACGGAGAGGACGTTTCACAATTTATTGTTAAAAGTAAAAAATAATTTCTATATTTTTTAAGAAATTTTTTCGATTTTATAAGAGTTAGTAAAAAATTTGAAACTAAAAAATGAAAAATTCAAACCACTAACTTGATTTTATTAATTGTACAGGTAAATTCCTATCAAAAGTAGTAACACTCATCAAAACATTTGAAAGTAGATACATTTTTATTTTGACAGAGTCATTTTAATATTTAGTCTCTAATATTGTTAACAGTTCAGTTGCACAGACTAAGCTTACAGGAAAAGGCCCAGATACCTAACCTAACTACTGTGACAGTTTCTAGAACCTTCGAGAAAGCAAGAAAGGGATATAAATAGGAAGAAACTGATAGAAACAACGACTTAATCGGGATAGTATCACTGTTAATCACATTCATTTGTATTTTTAGACAATCTTCTAAAATTTTTCCTGTAAATAAAGATTTTTGTACACACGTATTAATGTATTGTGAAACTATTAGGGTTTAATAAATTTTGTTTACAAGAAAACTTGACAACTCCTTCTAACAAACTAAAAATTACATACAAACGTGAATGGGGAACTTGACATTTTTTTTAATAATATAATTTATTTATATCTAAAAAGAGCATTATCCAAATATTATTTCTTAAAAAAAAAAATAACTTGACAAAAAATGTATTTCAAATGATCTTCAATGCTCGCTTACGCGTTACGTCATACGGCAAAAGTTTGCTTAGCCTGCGTTGTACAGGGGTGTGTCAGTTGGCCTATTACCACATCGTATATTACATAAAGATATTGGAACTTCACCAAGATTAAAGGGAATGCCTGATTCAGTCATAGTATATTATAATATGGACACAAACCACAAGCAAACTAAAATGTTTACCCACAAAATCAAAGAAAAGAATCGGAAAAATACACAAACACGCTGTTAACAAAGCTGCAATTGCATCTAACCGCTGCGCTCTATCACTTCGTGCTTTGTGACGTCATGCCTAATAGCAGCGTGTTTACGGGCGCTTGGAATAATTTGAATTTGATAGCATTTTAAATGCTTCATAGTGACCGTCTGGGGCTAAATTAATTTGGTTTTTGCTGATACATGTTTTCTGACAATGTATACTTATGATCTGTAATAATGTTTTCCTATTTAAATTTTTTGTCAAGTTCTCTATTCAATACGTGATACTTCACTACTACCCTTAAACGTCAATTCTCCGTATTCATATACCCTTTTTATTAATATTTATTTGCAAGAAAATTTGACAACTGCCTCTCACAAACTAAAAATGACAGCATAACATAATTCGCTTTCAGTACAAATTTTAATTTTATAGAGACATTTAATTGTCCATTACGATTATTTTAGTAAAACAATATTTCTAGTGCGTTCTAATAATGAATTACATCAATTTTAAACAATAGTGTGCTATCAGATTTTGATTCTGAGTTGGGTATAGTACAAAGTAAACTATTGCAAAACATTAGCAAACCTACGCAGACGGTGTTTTGTCAAAAACCAAAACCAAACTTTTTTAATTGTTTAAAGAATTTTCAGAAGGAAGAGAGTCGATTGAAAATGAAACGCACAGCAGAAGACCCCCATTTTCAAAAACTCATGAAAATATCGACAGAATTCAGGATCTTGTGTCTTCAAACCATTCTGCTGATGACCAAAATGATTGGCGAAGAGCTAAATCTGAATCACACCACCATTCATCAAATTTTGACTTCTGAATTGCAAAAATTCTTTCCTAAGTGGGAAAAACTGCCTTAACTTTTTGGAATCGATCGAGAGTGATTTATATTTTCTGGTTACGAATGTTGGGTGTTTGAGTACAACCTAGAATGGAACATTTCAACCTCTCCAAAGGCCACAAAGCAAGAATAATGATTTGTTCTTTTTATAGCCCATCGTACATAAAGAGTCTGTGCCTCAATAGAAAATAGTTTATCAACAATTTTACCGAGAAGTGCGTGATAAACTTCGAAAGTCATGTTTATGAGAAGCAAGAAAAATTGTGTGTTGCATCACAACAATCCGTGTTGTCATACAGCTACTTTGATAATCCAGTCTTTGGCCAGTAGAATTATTCCATGTGACATTTTTCTCTTCGTGTGATTGAAATTTAAAAGAAACTATAAATATTAAAATTTCGACGAACAGGGGACCAATAAATAAAAGCATTCACTATAAAATAAATATAAAATCAAGATTACATTTGATTTATTTTTTTTACTCCAGGAGTCTTAAGTCAGTGGCTCTAACTGCACCAATCAAAAAGTACATTTAATAATTTCAATTATTAAAAGTATGTTTATTGTTAGTGTAGTGGGTTATATACAGTTTCCTAAGTGACAATACACTTAAATTTTTACAACTTTACCCATAAGTCACTGTATTTAAAAGAAATAGGTTTAATAAAATATTTCAGTTAAATCATCTGTTCAATGAAATATAAGCCTACAAAGTAGCTACTATCCCGCAGATGTATTTTTCTAATTTACTTATATCTACTTAAATGCCGATGAGGTTGAATTCTAAAGAGAACATTTTTATCAACTGAGGGAGATAGATTAACAACTTGCTCTGATTAAAAGTTATTTAAACATGTAATCACAAGATTCTAGCTTAAAAAAGTGTGTTTTTGTAGTAGTCACAACTCAGAAAACTATAGGTATTTTTCAAATGAAAAAAATAGGATGACAACTGTAAATAGATAGCATTAAGTGATCATATTTAGTAGATTCAAACTGTCAAAGATAAAACGTGCGTTCTCGTTTGTAATTTTTGTCTTTTTTTATTATTTAATTTGTAATTATGGAAAATAACAATATAGTTCTCTGATTAAAAGACAAATGTTTATACTTTTAACGATATTTTTACTGTTAATAGAAAAAGCTATCTCACTTACATCTTCAGAAGGGTATGGGTAAAGTTGTAAGAATTCAACTGTATACATATAAGCAAACAACTATATTGAGGCTTTCCAAAAATTAATACATGTATAATCAGAGACTATTAGCTACCCGCATAAACAGTAACAAAATTATCATCTTCCGACAACATTTAGAAACTATTTAAATTCTAAAAGTAAAATTAAAATACAAAACAACTGAAATAACCGTAATCCGTAATGCGTTTACCTAATTAGTTACTTTGATGATTTATTACAATATCCTTGACGGGTCATGAGAGTTTAAACACCATGTAATAAAAGTATGGATGTAGACTGTGACCTACTTAGGGTGAGTATCAAATTATGATCAAAATTTAAAAAAAAAATTATTCGAAAAGATTTTATGTGATGTCAAATAGAATTATTATTAATTTATATTTTATTCTTATTTAGGAACAAAAAAATGTTTCTTCAATAAACAATTAAATCTGTAAAAATAGATTTGTTACATGTTTGGGGACTATTTTAATTAGTATTTCTATCCAAATATTGAAAAATTAAAAAAATTTGGCATAGTGATATAATTTGCTCTTCTTAAATGGCCCATATTTTAGGTATTATAAATTATTAGACAAACTTTAAAAGAAGGTCTGAAATTTCGTAATAAATGACCAATTTTAGTAAAAACATGTTCAATCATTTAATTTCAGAATATATTACAGGAAAGTTTAATAAAATTAGCTATCAAATTATAAAAGTATGTATAGGGTGGCCACAAATTCATAAAATTTACAGTTCTCTCTTCGAAATTTGATTCGTAAGGGTAAACTTAATTAAAATCATAATTTACATAACACATTTTTGATAAAACAAACAATTTTGACAAAATTTATAAAATTTGTATAGTGAACTGTTTTACCTCACTTTGTAGTAACAACAATCGACGTTTTGTTTATCCAGGATTTCAACAATCTCTTGTTTTCGATTTCCTGGCTTAAGAAATTGCAGTTGCCTGTACTTTTTGAAACCCGAGAAGGCTGCGAGTTTTTAGTAAATGAGAATTTAACTATTGGGAGGTTTTGCCACAAATAAATGTCAACCTTCTATAAATATACAAACCTTTTTCGATTTTAAAACTGTGAAAATAAACAATTGTATAGTTTACTCTTTAAAAAATAGTTAATATTTTTCAGTAATTTTGTAAATGTTTCTATATAATTGATTAATTAACTAAAAAACTAACTTTACCTTATACAGATACAAATTTGCTCCCTTTAGTACGTATTTTGTGGAAAGCACTGATTGTTTTCGCTGTAAAATAAACGTGTTTCACAATTTGGCTAGTAATCTCTGTAAACTAATAAACATATATATTTCGAAAAGTTATCATGCTCTAGACACACAGTATTGCTGAGATCCGGAAAATGTTAACTTTTCATTTTTGACATAAAAAGTAACTATTGCATTTAAAAAAATACGATGATTTCATAATTTACATATTTTTATAATTAAAATTAAAAGATTAAATATATTTTATTTAAATCTGAAAAAGACTTTTAAAAAATAAATCACTACCTTCTTTAATGATACTACTTTCTTTAATATGAAGTAAGTTTTAATAAAATCCTTTGAGAGACAAACAAAAAAAACGAGGCATTGGTGTGGCAACTTTATAAGGGACACGCATTAAACAAACAATTACCCGCCTATGCATTCAAAATATTTTTGAAGCATTTTTACCGGCCACATCACTTTAGATACCGTATTATTAAATACCCACTTACCTACCGCACGCTCCATTCATATCCGATACAGATCTAAATTTACCTTCTCTTAAAAACAACAAAAGTATTATTGCCAAGAAGCTGAAAACAAGAAATGTTAAGCTTGTTTGTAATAATTTGTGATAATCACGTTACATTGTTTATAAATTGTTATAAAACCAAGTCCATTTTAACTTACAATACTCTCCCATTTATTGTAAATATCAAATATAAATACTTACACTTATGCTGAGATAACCGAACAAACGAAGTACTAAAACGGAGGGATTTCAGCGCCTTTGGGAATTTCACCGAATTTCTGGTTCATTCGTATTTTCGTTGCAGCAGCGGACGTTTGGTTTAGTCATTTCTGCGTGTATATGTGAATTATTAAATTATGGACGTCAAAATGGATCAGCAACGGAATGTACCAATTCCAGCGTCGCTCCTCCCTCCCCACCTAAAAGGAACTAAAAAGCATTCATCGGTAAACGAAAAAAATCACAAGTAAATATTCACAAAACCTATTAAATGGAATATTCAGATTCTAATCAAACAACATAAGTAACTTTAAAAAATTAAAATTAATAATCTCTTAATATTGTGGTGTTAACAATGCACGTTATTATATGTATAAAAAGCAACTCATGAAGTCACAACTCCAAAAATATATCATAGACCCAAAGCAATTTTCAACAATAATTCAATGTTCGACAAACTTCCATCGATTTGAAATGAAATCCCCACTTGTGATAAAATTTTGAAATTATAAGAAATCATCATTATCTAAATTATTGAATGAGCTGAATTTTTGGCAAGTTATCTTCAATGTATTTAATCGCAGCTTTTCTTCCATTTTTCAGGAGGAAAATATCCAAAAAAGTATCAGTTAATGTCATGACATCTTTTAATTTAAATGTAACATTTATGGCCCAAACTAATTCAATCCGGTTAAAATCCTGATGGAGAAGTGTCAGTCTCATTATTTCAGCTCCTAATAACAGAATCAATAACATATTTCACCAAACGAAGTTAATGGAATTTAATGATTTTGTTTAAATCTGGGCCAAGCATATCTTCTGGGTAATGAATATTTCTTTCTTGGAACCATTATTTCATACCGCTTTCATTAAAAGATTCTCGGTTAGCCATTTTTTTATAATTGTCAAAGTTTATGTCATCTCCGATATAAAGTTTTAACAAACCCGCCTTTGTTTCTATCACAAACAATAATAATGCCTTTTTTTCCCTACCGGCTTCTTAAATAAAATTATGCCGTCTCACTCTGTATAGCTTTTTGTTACCATAGAAAAAAATAGTTTTTTGGATGTCAAATTGTGAAATAAAGTTATAAGGAAAATTAAACGCGTCTATTTCTCTTTCCAATTATCTTTTGTAAATTTTCGTAACGGTATCTTCTGCTTAATTTTTTTAAGATAATCCAACCTAAGTTTTCAAGTGTTATATTTTTCCATTACAATTTTTCGACTGTCTTTAGTTTTACTCCCCTTAAATCCGAAGTTACAATCTATTTCCTAAGAGTTTCTATACCCCTTGTATAGTTACATTCTTCTATAAATCTATTCAACCGTTGTACTGTTGGTAAAATATTCTCTTAAATGTGCTAATTTATATAAAGCGATGTAGTAGACCTTTGTCGAATCTATCAAGCTTTAACTTTGAAGTTCTATATTTTTTTACTGGGAGTAAATTGAGTTTTTCTGCCACTGTCAATTTTAGGCCATTCTTTGGCAATTTATTTAATGGTTCCCAGACTCACACCTTAAATAAATAAAAGAAATTATAGTTATACAAAGAGTTTCTCATTAAGAAATAGATAAATTCGAGGATTTTTCAGCTAGAAGCAGCTTCTTCTCTAGTAAACTTCATCACTGTTCACTGTGTATTTCATAATTACTATAATATGATTAATCTTTAGAAAAACTGATGTCAAAAAAAAAATTGCAATTCACAACGCGAAACAACCAACCACGAAAACTTTATTCAAGTGACAGCACTGTACAAAACAATTGTAATTATAGGACCGAAACGAAAGTGTAAATACATATATTAAATCTGGGACGTTCACAAACATCCACGCTCATGCCAGAATTCGCCTAGGAGTTCGGGAGAGAATGTCGGTTCTCGCTGCACTCGACTACCAAGGTCGGTGGCTTAAAACTTAAAAGTATTTATAATTAAATTATAAATAAATGTGCTAGTAATCTGTTTGTTATTTAATCCAATTATTTTCGAGTTACATAATAAAATGTCCGTGCTGGTTTATGTTTTTAATTTAGTCTTTTGTTTTTTATTAATCATCGTAAGAAACGCCATTACTTAATGAAAATGGGGATCTATACATCTTTACATTCCTTCTGTTCGGTAATCGCAGTATAGAAACTTTAAATTGTTACTTTATTTAATAACTAGCGACATCTATTGTACAATAGACTAACAAAATTTTACTCAAAGTAGCTTTCTAATATTTTCTTAAATTATAATTTAAAATTTTTAGGTCAATCGACCGGTGATTTTGACCTTGTACCATTATCACAATGTAGATTGTGATTTTTATAAATAAAAAAAATGTTTTCAAAATTGTGATTAGATTTATTAAAAATACTCGAATAATATCAACTAAATTTAATGGGTATGTAAAATATTTATAATTTGAAAATTTTGAATCAAAATTAACCTAAGCATATTCTTGGGTTATTTATAATATGATTATTAATAGAATAGAACCAATAGGCTTTAGTTCCAAATAAATGCCTGAATTCCAAGTAATTTACATATTCCAAGATAAACAAAAATAAATTTATAAAGACACTTTATGATTCAGTGCTGCACATACAAATGAGTTATTTTCAGAATGCCTTCAAATACTCCTGAACAATGTTGCTCATCATCAGACACACAATTACTTCTCAGTCGAAGTTCAAACACCCCACAAATTATGTTCAAAAACACTGCCGAAAAAAACGAAAAATATCTTCCAGTTATAGATGAAAAAGGTTTTGGTGACTCCGCAATATTCCAAAACTTTCCTGTAAATACTAGAAAAAATGTAAAATCTAAACTTTATGAGAACAAAACTTACTGTGATAATGATTCAGATTCTCAATCAGATTTTGATGCTATGTCTATAGCTAGTTTGTATAAGAGTGGAGAAAATTTGGAAGATGAAATGGATACACAAGTGTAAGTACATATATAAAAGATATTAATTACAAAAACGTATTTAGTATATGCCTGTAATAAATTAATTTATTTCACAAAGCAGTAATCGAAACATTGAACCATAATAAAATATTTTTTGTAACCACAGATTCCTTTTATAGCACAAACAAATTATTCACCGAATTTATTACAAATACTGCTATCAGAATTAACACTGGTATTTTTTTATCTTAATTAAGTTTTAGATAAGTTTACATTTGATAAACTTACTGAAACTTCCGTTTTCTTTATTCATATCTGAATAAACAAGGTTTTTTTTTCTACTGAATATTTACTTTGTTTGAATCAATTTCTGAATGAAATTTTTTAGATAAATTAAAAAATATTCAAAAGATTAAGCTAAATTAATTAAAAACTATTGATTTAGGGTGGGCTAATCAACAAATGACTCTACTACCCTTTCCTACGGCTATATAACATTTAATCATGCAACATATTTTCCTGGTGTGGCCAAAGTTCATATATTAGTAGGATTTCAGTAGTGTAGTGTAGAAGTGTTTTTATTTTATTTACAAATTAACTTGGACAGCTATTGGAAAATGTTAGTATTTTATGCAATAATTAAGGCTTATGTTTATAAAAACTAAAACAATTCATATTTGGAGGCTTATAAAACATTATATATCCAGTAATGTTTTAAATAAGGATACTTGCAAATTATTTAATATATAAATAGATTTTTGTAATTGAATTGTATAATATAATTATTTCAGGGATTTTGTGGGAGACCCCGTTGCTATCCAAGACAACTTAAATGGAGATCCTGTGAATGGTAATACCTCTCAATCTAAAGACGCTTCAAACCATAAATGTTGTGATTGTTACCATTCTAGTTATAATTCCAAATCTTCAGCAAAAATACATTTTCGAGATGGAATCAGGTAAATTATAAAAAAAAATTAAAAATATTTTACAAATATTTCTGTAATTCATAGATCCGTTGACTATGTTCTGGTTTGGGATGCTCTCAATCAACATGCCCTTAGTCTCGAAGGATATGATAAAAGACAAATGTTTGAAAGTAATTTAAGAAAAGAGGGATTACAAATTGAATATGAGTCTGAAGATCCATGCGGATTAAATTTTATTAAGGTAACTAAAATGTGACTAAGAAAATATTGGATTCATCATTCATCTATTTTTAGATCCACGTTCCTAAAGAAGTTTTAAGGAGGTACAGTGAAATATTAAAACTGAGAATGCCAATGAAAGAGGTAAATAATTATTTTTTGTTAGTAATATCAAAAATTATATTCCTTATTATATTTTTAAAATTGGGAATATTTTATGGTCATAATTTCATAAAATAACAGATTTTGAAATAACAGATTTTGTGGCTGTCTCCTCTTTTGCATGTTACTAACGCTATTTTAATTGGTCATAATTATTATTTTATGGAACTAGTATTTATACTTTTCCAAGGATTACTATTTAAATAAAACAAGCTAAATATACATAAAATATTCAAAGAAATTAATAACAGTGAGTTTATCCTTAATATAATTTTATTTAAAATAATTTTTATTATTTTGGTTGTTTGTATTTTATAATAAAAAATACATTGTGTTCTTTTACTCATTGTTAATTGGAAAATTATTTAATAACGAATTCATTAGCAATGGATTTTCCAACTGACAATTATTATTTTATTTTTAAGTTTTTTTATTTTTGTTTTCTTGTATTTTTGTTTATTTCTGTTTAGGCTTTATGCCCAGAATCTGAAGAAAAACAGAAGTCTAATCTATTTACTAATATTGGTCAGAAGGTATATTAACATTTTCTCTGCCGTTTTTTTATACTAATCTCATTGAAGGTTCTGAAAAGTTACTGTATTAAAAAATATATCATTATTTTCTTTTTTTTAACAATGTAACTTTGAAAACATTATTCTAACCTTTTTGAATGCTTTTTTTTTTTTTGTGATTTGATTTTCTTTGGTCTAACCATTCCGGTGAGATTTCCATTTAAATGACAGTTTTTGAAAGAAATGCGGTTTTACTATTTTTTAGATACCAGCTTTTCGCCAAATATCCAGGCAAACAAATTTTCTCATAGATGGTATAAATCGAAATTGGGACAAAATAAGAAATTATGTGTTTGTTGATGAAGACAATTTCCCTGATAAAGGTCGCCGTTTCACTGCCATATACAGTAGAGATAGGGAATATCTGTAAGCCATTCATTCAAAAATATTTTTTCCAATTATAATGATTATACAGAGCCTATTTTGTTTCAATTTTCCATAGTTGCTGATGTTAAAATATTTATATCCCATTAAAACACAACTCTGTGCACAATTCGTTCAGCGGATCTTTATCCATTCTTTATAAATATTTCATGTAGTCAAATTTTTTAGTAATTGTGAAAAGCTGGATATAGTAAATTACTATTGTCTTTTATGTATGACGCTCACTCAATACATTCTTCTTGTTATAGTTTTTATCATGGTTTTGACTGTTTAGTGTTATTGAGTAGTTTGTATTAAGGATATGTTTAAATTGCATAACATTTTTTTACTAATATTTTCCCAACCCCGGATTCTAAATTCTGACATATCAATATTAAAATACTTATTTTCGTATACATCTTAGAAATGACGCACAGATAAAGATCCGCTGGAAGCAAACTACTTAATAAATAAAGATATATTTTTTAGATTCGATGTAGATTCACCAAATTTTTTCACGCCAGCAATACGCTCTCGAATAGTTCAGTTTATTTTAGATAGAAAAAGATACAGTGATAATTCAAAAGACGATTTTGCATTTGGAATAGAACGGCTTTTAAATGAGAAAATATATGCGGCAGGATATCCATTACATGATGTGAGTTTTTATTTATTTTTTATTTTATTTATTTACAGCATGTATAATTTCCTTTTTCCTAAAAGCGATCTAGAGGTTTCACATATTTAAATAAGTTAATGCCGATTCAACTCATTTTTATGATATTTTTAACAGATAATTTACAAAAATATATTTAGTAGAAACAGTCATTCTTTAAAAGTTTATTTTTTATTATTTAACTGTTTTTTTGGAAAAATAATGTTTCTGCTACATTCTACATGTAATAAACCATTTTAATAACCAATATAACCTATTTTTGCCACTGTTTGAGTTTATTAACCTTGGGATTTTTTGTATAATAATAATAATAATAATAATAATAATAATAATAAATGACCTTTTTATATACATTCATATTAGTACCAAGACAAGATTTAGCATATGCAATTCTTTCTTCAAACCAATCTACACCTATTTTTACCACTGTTTGAGTTTTTTAACCTTGGATTTTTCATATAATAATAATAAACTATTGCATACATATATGTACATGAGTACCAAGGCGAGATATAGCATAAGCTATTCTTTCACGTAATCCCTTTTGTATTGAAAACAACAGAAGAAGATTATTAAATAACGAATAGCAATTTATCTATGAAATAATATAAAAAATAAAGAACAGTGAATAAATTGAAGAAATGAAAGAGGAATTAAAAAAAGAAGAAAAAACAATTTTCTACGTTTAAAACTATTTTTATAATGAGCATATATCACTAAATCATATAAAAAATAGTACTCCGGTTGAGAAGAAAGAAAGAGGAAGAGGGAGGTGGAGCTAGTAGGTTTTATTTCTCTGAATTTAAGAAGTAGTTTGACATTTTTCTTAAGTCTCATTAAAGATATTACTAATTTGAAATCGGAGTTTAAACTATTATATAAACTTACAGATTGATAAGTAAATGATCTAGTAGCTGTGTGGTAGTAGGGTATATTCAATATTTTGAATGCGCCATCTCTATATCACCTCATTTGATTACTTTCTATTGAACCTAAAAGCTACAATTTTAAAACAGCTAACTTCCATCTGACATGTCAACTTCTGTCTAATACTGACTGGAATTTCTTGAAAAATGAACCTAATGTTCATTCACAAATGAGTCTCTTTTATAAAGCATATTACAACATTCTTGATCAATCTGTGCCTTGTTTAAAAATAAGACTTCATATCCAATTTGGTAGATTAGAGAAATACTGAACGATCTGGAGCGAAAAAAACAATTTCAAAAATTCAAGAAACCTGGGCTAAGTTCAGACTATCAGTCTTTCTCTAGACTGACATTAAAGTCAAGATCAATGTTGCCTATAGAACTTATATAAGCAACAATGAGTCGTTCATTAAAAGTAACCTCAAGCTCTATTAATATATTCAGCAGAAACGCAAAAAAACCCATCCCAGGATGTATGACCCTTGGTCAATCACCATTTGTATCCTCACAAAATATTGTAACACATCTCATTGACCTGGATAAGCCGAGCAACTCTCAAAACATAATGATTAACCACATTACTCAGTATGTGTAAGGCACTCAAGGAGTTAAAAAATACACACAGCTGAACATGATAAAATAGCTTCTTTTATATTCCGCGACTGTTCACAATGTTTAGTTACTTGTCTTTATTAAACCGATTCGGCTTAAGTTTTTTTGGGGATAGTGCAAAACTATAAAGAGCAACAGAAAGAAGAATATTCATTTGAAGCGAGAGTAAGAGAGAGAAAGTAGATTACACAAGAATGAATGCGTCGGCAATCAAACGATTCTTGGCGACGCCGATCGATCTCATCCAACTCCAACACGCAAAACGTAACGAATTCGGACGCGACTCCCCCACTTAACAATCGGCAATCCCCAAAAAAACTTAAGCCGAATCGGTATATTCAATAAAGCCATATCGTCAAATACGTTCACTGATGAATGGAAAAACCTAAGATATGTCCAATTTTTAAGGGTGGCGAAATGAATAACATCTCTCACTACAGACCAATTTCTATTCTGTCCAACTTCTCAAAGGCCTGCATCTATAACAAATTGTTTCATCAAGTAAAAAACTTAATTTCTCCTATGCAACATGGCTTCTTTTCAAAAAGATCAACAGGAACTAACCAGACAAGTTTCTTAGAAAAAGCCTATCAAGCTATTAATTTAAGAAAACAGCTAGACGTTGTATACACAGACTTTTTGAAGGCTTTTGATCAGTTGGACCATGGTCTTATTTATCTGAAAATGTTTAGGATGAGATTTCATATTAATCTGGTTAAGATTTTTATCTCTTATATCCCAATTTGTTGAATTTAATGGCTTTAAATCTAATGAATTTGGTGTTCCAAGTGGAACCCCTCAGGGTAGTAATCTTGCCCCTCTAATATTTGTCATATTTATAAATGATATCACCCTAAATATATCTTCTAATTGCTTGCTATTTCCAGACGACCTTAAAATATTTAGATTCATTACAAACAATAAGGACTGCCTTGAATTGCAAAAAGATATCATAACTCCAATATACTGGTGTACAAGTAACAAAATTCCCTTAAATATCAGTAAATGTAAGTCTATGTTAATATCCAACCTGACATTGAAATACATTTTAACACTACATTAGAAAAGAGCATTCTTCCAAGTGTTGACCATATTCCTGATTTAGGTATGATAATTGACAATAGATAAGAAACTCACATTTAATATGCATATTGATGATATTGTCCAATCATCTTTAAAAACTTTGGGGTTTATTTACAGATCAACTAAAGATTTTGTAAGCATTTCGAGTTTGATTACCCTATATAATTATTTAAAACTCCTACATTATTCTTGCGGCAAAGATGTCGTGTCTGTTTGGAAATGAGAGGAGAGTATTTTCAACATCTTATATAACTTTCTTTTGATTTTTTTTATTAGTTTCTATCGTTTCTTTGTAAATAATAAAAATAATGTGTAAATGCAAAATGCTTCAAAAATAAATAACTCTCTGTATCTCCGAAACCGTCAATTTGCGGAACCATGTTTATTAAGACTTTTTGACTTATTTTTTTCCGTACTATACCCTGTTCAAATATTTGAACTTTTTTTTAACATCATTTATATTTTCAGATGGTTATTTTGATTTTTATACAAGAATTGCTAGTCATAGAATTGATTCTTATTTCTATTTTGTTTTGTAAAGCATTAATTGTCTTTGTATTAGGATTTTCCTGTTAGGCAATAAACCATTTGTATTTGTTTATCATTTCTAGAACTTTCAAAACAATCCTCGTATAATAAACCGACAACTATTTATATATCCATTTAAAAAATCTATAAATCACTCTATATATCAAAAACGGAAGTCTTGAGATTTTTCATAAGGTGGTATTCAACCTATATACAATATTTTTTTGCAATTTTGGTAAAACACGTCGGTTAATAATTAACCGAATTACTAAAATTAAAAATAATTTATTTTATTTCTTATTTATATACTTTACAAATAGTGACTAAAGTTAAACTTTACGTAAAAAAATGCCTAAGTTTATGTATGGCAGTTAAAAAATGTAATGTTCATCTACCGATCCAATAAATTTTATTTTAAAATATATCTGTTTAACCAAAAATATTTTTTAAGGGCGACTTAAAAACTCCTGGTTCAATGAGAAACCTTTTATATACAGAGTGGGCTTCATTGAGAAAATGGTACCGTTATCAACCACTTGATTACGTTAAAGAATATTTTGGAGTAAAGATAGGCCTATATTTCGCCTGGCTTGGTTTTTATACAAACATGTTGATTCCAGCAGCCATTGTTGGATTGGCATGCTTCATTTATTCTTGTGCTACACTGTATACTAACATTCCTAGGTGAGTTTTATTTAAATCTGTATCATTCTTTTGTATTAAAAATGTGTTTGCTACTTCATACACGGGAAATATTTTCGAGACACTTGCATGTAACATTTTTGTATGTTTTTTTAAAAATATTATTATTAATAAAAAATACTACAGTAGTATTATGACAATAAAAAACTACTTTATTGTAAGTACTATACATATATTAGCTGAAATAAAATTCATGGGTCGCTCCATTTTAAATTGTTAATATTATCTAACTTAAAAAATCATTTATTTCAAACTGAACTTGTTTAATGTAGTGAGGATATCTGTCATCAAAAAATCACGGACAAAATGTGCCCCCTTTGTGATATATGGTGTGGTTATTGGAATATCTCTGAGTCTTGTTTTCATGCACGGATAACATATCTGTTTGATAATTCTACCACTGTGTTTTTCGCTATTTTTATGTCAATTTGGGGTAAGTGTCTTATATTTATAATATTGTTATATTCATGACACTCTTAACTATTCCGTTATAATTAAGAGACCATCAAATCTAAAAATTGTTAAATTAAATTTTTTATATTTAATAGTGTAGTTAAATTTAATTAATAGGGATATTTTATTAATTCTTGGTATTACTACGTCTTGCTATAATTAAGATTTTAATTATTATTTCTAAAAAATATTAAATATGTGGTCTCTCTAAAAAATATATATATAAAATATTTGTAGTTCCGGTAATTCTGGTAATATTATGACCATCCCTTTCATAAAATTTAGGTAATTTGTTTTTAGTTTTTAAAAGATTAAACGTTACTTATTTATTATATTTTTCCAAACACCTAAAAGGCAATGTCAATAATAACTTTTAGCTACATTATTTATGGAACTGTGGAAAAGAAACTCTGCAGAAATAACTCACAGATGGGATCTCACTGGGTTTGATATTCAAGAAGAGCATCCCAGACCACAATATTTGGCTCGTCTAGCACATGTCAAGCAAAAACAAGTTAACGTTGTTACCAACACTTTAGAGCCAAAAGTACCTTTTTGGAAATTAAGGGTCCCTATGACTATTTTAAGTTTTTCAGTGGTGCTTTTATTGGTTAGTATTCATTAATTATTTCAGGCAGATCAAAATTAATATTCCTTTACTCTAAAAATTGAAATGTTTTCCAAAAAAATTAATACGATTTATACAATTATTTATATATAATAAAAATTTAACAAGCTCAGGACGGGTCTTAAAAATTGTTTGTAAGAGTTCGTATTAAAGAGTTCAACCTACGTAAGGTTTTAAACGTAATTTGTAAATCGTTATTTTAGGTAACATTAGCATTGGCGACAGTGGTAGCAGTTGTACTTTACAGAATGTCGGTATTAGTGGCATTAAAAGCATTTAACAAAAAATCCGGTATATTTGGAGACAATAGTTCTGTGATGTTGTTTACAACATCTACTGCAGCGTGTATTAATTTGGTTTTTATCGTTATTTTTAATTATGTAAGTGTAAAGGTATCGAATCAAATATTAGAATTAATTATGTTTTATTTTAGATGTACACTTTTGTGGCTGAATACTTAACTGAATATGAGTTACTAAGAACCCAAACTGAATTCGATGATTCATTAACCCTAAAAATATATTTACTGCAATTTGTTAATTATTACGCTTCCATTTTTTATATTGCTTTCTTTAAAGGCAGATTTGTGGGTTATCCAAAAGAATATAACACTGTGTTTGGATTTAGACAAGAAGAAGTGAGTACTTCACTTTATAAAATTATATAAATAATAAAAATAAATAAAACCAAAACTATAGCTCACCCGAGTATACTTCACAGTAAAATAGTAGGATAGCTCTTCCTCTCTTAGATTATATAAACAAAGATATGACATGGAGGCTGGGCTTGTCTAAAAATGGCGCTAAAAGATGCATTAATTCATGTAAAAATAGTTGAAAAATATGTAATTATCGAAGATTATTGTTAACTTTAATATATATTAAAAAAGAAGTAACAAAAAATTTCTTGAGACACGCGTTATACATAAATCACCCAGTGAAAAAACGCTAGAACGCTATAACAGACTCATTTATCAAAGTTTAAAAATTCGGCTGACTGTTATTTTAATGTTCTAAAAAAAACTTCAGCTATGTCAACTAAGACGACCACAATATGGAAAAGGCAGTACCACACAAGGAAACCAAAAAATTGGATTGGGATTGTTCCCGACATGGGTTTTTAAATGACTCGCGTACGCGGATTTAAGTTTTTCCATTTTGTTTGGTCTCTTTCGAATTCTCCTTCCATTTTTATTTTTCAATTATATTTTAGTGTGGCCCTGGAGGATGCCTCATGGAACTTTGCATTCAATTAGCCATAATCATGGTGGGAAAACAGACTATGAATGCAATTCTAGAAATGTTCTCTCCTTTAATTCTTAAATGGTGGAAAACCATGAAAGTAAAGTCAAGCTTAAAAGAAAAACAATCATGTAAAAATTGCCGGCCTCAATGGATACCGGATTATAAACTAGTAAACTGGGGACCCATGAGCTTATTTCCTGAATATTTGGAAATGGGTAAATAATTTTTAAAATAAATATTTAATTAATTTCTAATTTGTTTTATTAATGTAAGACTATATTGAATAATCGTTCTGATTTTAGTGCTTCAATATGGTTTTGTGACCATTTTTGTCGCAGCTTTTCCGTTAGCTCCATTTTTCGCATTGTTAAACAATTTTTTCGAAATGAGGTTGGATGCTAAAAAACTTCTAACTTTCCATCGAAGACCTGTATCTCAAAGAGTGAGCGACATCGGAGTATGGTTTAGGATTTTGGATACCATTGGAAAACTATCTGTTATTACAAACGTAGGGAAATTTTTATAATTAGATTGAAGTAATATTAAATTAAAACCTTAGAAAATTGTACAGACTATTTTTTATTTCAGGGTTTTATAATTGCTTTTACCTCAGATTTCATACCGAGAGCTGTCCATTTAACTACTCATGACAGTTTAGAAAATTATCTTAACTCGTCTTTATCATATTTTCATACAAAGGATTTTCACAATTCTTCAAAACCTAGAAACTGGGAATCCGAAACTACCTGTAGGTAAGTAAAAATAACCCTTTTAGATTTGATCCTGAAGATATAGGGAAACCCCCGTTGAGTGTTAAAAATTAGTCTTCTATTATTTATTTTATTTTTTCAGATATCCTGATTACAGAGAGCCAGCTGGATATCCAAACGAATATGACAGAACAGCCTTGTACTGGAAAATATTGGCTGCAAGATTATTATTCGTAGTTATTTTTGAAAATATTGTGGTTTTAGTGTGCATCATAGTAAAATATTTGATACCAGACATACCAGGTGACCTTAAAGACAAAATGCGTCGAGAAGCTTACATAACAAATGAAATAATCATTAAACAAGAAATGAGTAGATCTCAGTTAGGAGTTATGGGTAAGATTTCTTCTTTTTATTTTTTCATTATTAATATGTTTTTTATTGAATCAACTAATAGTACTGCTTGGGAAACTGTATTTGTTCATTTTGTAACCCGATCATCCGATTTTTATTTGAAAGTGATGTTTGTAAACGAAGGTATCTTGGAGTTGTAGTCTTGTGTAATCTAAAATTTTAAATAAACAGTAATAAAAAGTATTTGCTATTATGTAGATGTCATCTAGATGTCAATTAATATTTGGCATTCGTTCTAATTAGAGGTGTAGATGTTGTGTTTATTGTCTATTTCTGCATTCTTTTTTATTTTCCATTGTGTGTTTATTCAGGATCAAGTTTAAATCGGTATAAAAAATTAAAGTAATAAAAGTATTCATATTTGTATGGATTTTCACATTACAGTTTATAATATTCAAATTAATAACCATCCTCTACTCAAAATAGGCGAATTATTTAGTTCAATGACTGTGTGCCATCTTGCGATTACATATACGTAGTGCCATCTACGATTTTACGTAAAAAGTAAGAAAATTATATTATATCAACTAAATTTCAATTACTACAGCCATTTTTTCGGTATTGGGTTCGAATCTCTGCATGGGCATGGGTGTTGTGTGAATGTGTGTATGTATAAAAATGGGTCTGTTAAATATTAACAATGAACTGTCTGGAGCCATAAAAAAGTATATAATCTAGTTAACATAATTACAGAAACCTTTATTATTTTTCATGAATTCTTAATATAGACCATATTATGTAACATGATTTTTGTATATAGGTTTATCTCCAACAGAACTGGAAAAATTGAAAAACATAGATGATGCACCTGCATCGCCTGAACAATGGGATAGATTGTTAAGTAAATCTTTTGAAAGCATACCTTGCCAAACAGATTGTTGTGAAAAGCCTAACTCTCCTATATCTGTCTAAGAATTAAGTATCTCGAAAAATTATATCCTATTTTTTGTAACTAATTTTGCTCATTTAACTAAGACTTTCGGTTACTTATTTCTTCCTATTTTTTATAGTTTTAGAAAAAATAATGGTTGTGCTTTTTATTTTTAAATTAATTTTAATCCTTAGTCGTTTTATATGAAATTGACAAGCTGTGAATTTTCAACGCATATCTTTTCAGATTATCAAAGTTATAAATGTATTTACATTTTACACATTTTGATACCGTACATATTTATTCTATAGCAATTTTCACATATTTATCTTTTTTAGACCGTTATAAAATATATGGTCGGTTTGCTACCTTAAACCTCTAGAAACAATTTCCAGTTGAAAAACCCTTAGTAGTTTTCAGTGAAATATAACAAAAATTTAAAACGTTGAAGCAAAAGTGAGAATTTTTCCAAAACTCATTGATACAGGGGTCTTAGAATAAAATTTTGAAATGACTTAATATTTCTCCTTTAAATGTTTATGAAATTTAGAATACAACTAAATGCTCTAAATTAATAAATTCTCTTTTCAATATTTTCTTTCTATTGAAGGCACATTTTGCCTAGTAAACTTCCAATTACATGTTTAATTTTTACCAATATGTTCAATATTTTAACAAAATGAAATCATTGGAAAACATTTTCAAAATTGATACTGATATTTTTGTAGTTTACAGAATATTAATAATTTAACCCAGGTTTGAACAAGACAAGTAAAACACAATTCTATTCAATCACCTCAATTTTGCCGCATGAATTTAGAAACGCCTCATAAAATCTATCTCCAAAATGTTTGGTAGTAAACCATCAATAATTCGAATAATTACTTCTGTCAATGAATATAAATTACAAGGGTATATAACTATACAATACGAATCAAACCATCAAAGACCAAAGAAATAATTTTTTAATTGTTAAAATGTGTAGGTCCAGTAAAAGTGTTCATAATCCCTGCAATAAATATCGAATAATAAAAGCTAGAATAGAATTATTTACTATGTTTTACTAGTGTGAATGTTCTATTTTAAAAATAACTCTGATTTTATTGTCAAATATAAAAATATACAGTAAAGGAGTCATTTTCGAATTTCTTGAAACTTGTCCCTCTAGAATAGTATTTTCTGTAACAAGGTTAGAATGAAAAAAATTCGATGCGAGTGGAACAACCCGAACGCAAGCGCTAGCTAATAAATAACGTAAAAATTAGGATTAATTTTTGCAAAACTACAAAATGTATCAGAATATTAAACATCCATTATAAAAATAATAATCATAAGCAAGTGTGAATTAAGCTAGTTATGGTACAAAAAACAACTCTGTTACTTTTCTGTCCCAAAGACATAAAAAGAATGTACTGAAGGTTTCTAGAAAAACTAGTCCTTAAAATATAGTCTTAACACAGATGTCAATTCAATAAATTAATATTCAGAAGTTTCTACAGGAATGTATGTAGGAAAAAGTTATTTATTAAGAATTTATATTATTTTTATTAACTGTAGCTACTTTTTCCTGCAACAAATTTGAAAACGTCCCACTGGCATTTAAGGTTGGCGGCGTTGCCTAGCCTTTTTAAGATATAATATTTAACAAAATGAGGAGCTCGTTTTCTTATGTCCAAGTAACAAAGATAATAGAATTAAACCCGCAACAAAACAACGCTGCTATTTTTTTGCAGCATCCAGACACTAAGATTGTCATTTTTGAAATTCAGGATTCAAACCTGTAATCTCAGGACCAAATTTCGGCTCTTACTTCACTCTAGTACCAAGTATATATATATATATATATATATGTATATAGTATACTTCTTTGTATTCTTTGAAAATTCGGGACACCAACTGAATGAATCACATAAAGAAGTTTATATGATTTAGGGACTTTTTAAATGGAAAGACTCCGTTTCTTTACGACTTATGTAAGTTATTCACATATATATTATTTAATATTAAAATAGAGTTATTTTTAAAATGGAACCCTCCCAATGTGGATAATGGTAAATATATATTTTTATAAAAAGAAAGTTAAGTGTAATTTATTATGTATTGGAGAAATGATTTATCAAGTTTTTTGCAAAATGTCGATCTTAATAATTAATAATACTCTACTTATACAAATGTTATCAGTTGTACTTAAAAAATAGCAAAGTCACTTATTAAGTCATCGGAAATATATTTACTTTAAAAATAAAACGTATTAGATAACCTTTTACAAACCTTAGGATTATATATTCTTTTATTAATAAAAAAGTAGATATTTATAATTTGTTCTGTTATTTACGGGTCAGTAAATTCTGCAATTAACTACTTTTATCAAAATAAAATTAAAAACTTGAAAAATTAAAATGTAAATTGATAAAATTGAAATTAAATACATCTGTAATCTTTTCATTGTTATCAAATTATCGTATTCTGCAATATTTTACATACTTTTTTTCATATGTAAAAAAATATTATACAAGACAGTCCATATAAGAATGTTTAACAGTGAGATCTTAAAGTACAACCTAAATTAATAAAACTGTGATGAAAAGTTTTACTATGTTTAAATTATATAGAAAAAATCCAAAACTTAACGAAATCGTTTCTCTAATCTCTAATGGATCGAACTGTCTAATAATCTATTTATAATGAATCTTCTTAAATCTTGTAATCTATTAGAATAATTGTATTTTCTAAAAGTTTAATATTTTCTTTTTTGAAACTGAAGTACAAATAAGGAGTATATACTGCCTTATAACTATGGGCAATTTAAATGAAACGTGGAACTTTTTGAATCAGAATTTTCTAGCTTTAGTTGCTTGTAACTTTTAAATTGGCAATGAAAGAAATGTCTGTTCACTAATACGACTCAAAATAATAATAAGCTTTGATTGAAAGTAAAATTTTTAGTTGACTTGACGCACCATCCTGTATATCCTTATAATATTTTTACAATCTTCTTTTAGCTATAAGCTATTGTAAAAAAAATTTTTTTTTTTCATTATTAGTTCTTAACGTTTCATTTCAATTTTCATATTCATAGCTTATAAATTTGCTTCCGCTTATTAGGGATTAAATATTTTTGTTCTGTCTTGTGATTCTAATCGAATAATGTTCTGTGATTTTGTAGTGCTGTAGATTTAGTTTTAAACCTAATAAATATTTATAGTTTCAAACTATATTCATGTAGCAAACAGAAAAACTTAAATAAGTATAATTTGTGATAAATAATTCCTTTAGTGCCGAGATTTAGGGCCATTTAACCAAAGAATATTAAAAGGTTCAGTTCTTAAAAATATACTAATGACATTTGTGGACATAGTTAATTAGCCATTCAAAAACTGATCCTAGAAAGATTAGAACATATATTTTTATGTATATGAATATTACTTGTGATACTTTTCTAGTTTTCTACATGAAATAAGTGCATTTTCTATTTGTTATATATTCCATAGATATATATTTATATTTATAAACTTACTTTCTAAGAACCCAGTGAATTGAATAATAAAAAACTCCGTTAGAAAAGTTTTTTTTAATTAAACTTGATTATGCTTATTATTTTTATTGTAAATCAAAATTAATTTTAAATTAAAAACATTGCATCTTAATACAAAATTTACTTGTGTTAATAATAGAACAATTAACTGGGCTTATTGTTGAATTTTTAATAAATTTTATCTATTTTTAAGGTTAAATAAAGTGTTTTAAAAGTTAAATACAATGTTTTTTCTAAAAATTATCCCTATTCTGTATAAGCATTGCATAAGGAGATAAAAATAGTAGTAGAAGAACTTATTCATCATCATTTCAAGAACCATGGTTAGGCAAAAGAGGACCAAGTGACTTTTCTGAGGGTATATCTGAAAAATACCAGAAATGTGGGTGGGTCATTTAGAAATCGAATATTACACTGTTTCAATAAAATGGGAGGACACTTTGAGCAGTTATTATAATTTATTTATTTATTTTTTATTTAACGTCGGTCTAGTTCTGCGACCAGGGCTGATCACCGACGCCGAGAGCACGCTACCCCTAACTGGAAATTTTGCCGAATCCTTAGGTATTCCAACCCGAGGTAGGGATTTTTAACGAGCCCAACATCCATGGACTCGGGACCGACAGTTTAACGTCTCCTCCGAAAGACGGCATATCTCCACTATACTTCGTGCTCATTGGTACGTGCTGTACGGGCATATTACGATATAATTAATTTGTTACTAATTATTTTGAATTTTCTGTTTAGCTAATTGGTGCTAGTCTATTATTATAGTTTTGTTAAAAAATATGTGTTATATTAACAAAGTATTTTATATTTGGTGTGTGTTTTTTTAAGCTGTCATTTGATATAGGGCAGCTTTGGCCAACAAACTTACAGTGTTTGCCAAAAATGTCATTTTTATTCCTAAAAAACGAAATAACACAATTAACATTTAAGTTAAATATTTAACAAAAGTAAATTGATTTTGAAGCCGATATAAAATGAAATAAAATATAAAAAACGATCAAAAACATGAGGAGTTGCATCAAAAATAGATTACTACAAAATTCTTTTAGCGTTCAGACATTAACCCTTAGTTATTGATTTTAAATAATGATTTCATTAAGATTTTTACCTAAAAGTGGCCATATCTTTGAAAGTATCTTGTAGAGCCTAGTAAAACACTATATTATTGTCTGAATAAGAAAAAGGAGTGAAATTGAAATTCAAGATAATATAGAGGGTATTCCATTTTAAAAATACTACTTTGATATGCTGTGACCATATATTTTGAATTAATTTTAAAATGTCAATTTTCAATTAAAACTTTTTTCGTATCTCTCTAAACAACGAGGTATAAAACTGTGGAATAGAAGTTGATCACACTATATGTAATTTTAACTCCTGTCGACTACGAGAGGTGGTTTTTTAACTTTATATATATATATTTTTTCAATAGACGTATAAATTAACGACTGAAAAAATCTATTTATTGATTTCTGAAGTCAGCACCGTTCATTGAATAAACATATGAAAATTCCTAATAAGCAGTTCTTTTATAAAGCATTAAAAATATAAAAAATACTATAAAAGAATTAATTCTGCGTTATTTATTATATATTTTCTTAACCCAAAAACCCATAAACGGGGAAAATTCTAAGTTTCAACATAAATTTCCCTCGTCTCGTTTTTATTGGATAGATATTGATAAATACTGCTTCACTAGTAAGTTTTCATACAAATAGTCACATTGGATTCAGGCGACTTGTTGGATAGATAAACCGTTTTGAGAAAGGTAAAATAAATCTAACATATAGACAATAAACATTTCAGAAATCTGTAATATGAGTTGCCTACTCTTCGAAAATTATTGATTTGATGTTATTTTTACAAAAAAAAATTTACAGTAGTGCCAACGAACATAATATATCTTAATTTAAATAGTTTTATTAAAAATAATTTTGAATAATTGGATACCATGAGACATTTTCAGATAACGTTTTTCATTTTTGTTAAAATCATGGGTGTAGAAGTTATTTGTTGATTAAAATAAAAGTATAACTGGTCGTAGGGGTCAGCACAATCGAGAGATAAATTCCCCTGAAATTTTCACTAGAAATTAAAATGTCCTTGATGATAATGAATTGCATGTCGCAGGTCGTTTTAAAGTTTGCAAAATAGCACTTCCTAGTCAGCTGATAGTTGATACACGTCCAAAGTAGAATGTCTAATTATAGTAGGATTAGTGTATCGAAACTAAATGGTGTAAATAAATGAATTAACTAGTGAAATAATGAAAGTGAAAAATACAGTGTTTACCTATAACAGCTGTGAATATGCCATTAAGCTGTCATAACAATGGTTGAGAAGAACTAGAAATTCTTTGTGAACGGTGTGCCCACCGCCTTTTAGGTGCGATTAGTGTTATATATTCGTTTTTACGCATTTTCTACAATCTTCAATAAAAGGCATATTGCTTCACCCCGAGGAAATAATAGGTTCTTTGTTTACTCTTATTTGAGTAAACACGTATTTTTCCAAAAATAATCACTTTAGATCGTGCTTAACTGCGCTTTTTTTGTAAAATACACAATAAGAATTGCTTTTAATTACAAAAAGTAATTGTTTAATATGACTAATTAATAATAATACCTTTTTTCGGGTATTTCAATAGTTATCAGTTTTCGATAACGATCCATCTATTATTTGCTCAGTGTTGGTTGCCTTCAATATACTGTGAATGAACTGATTTTTTAGGTATGTCTAGAAAAATATCTGCATAAAGGTTAAAATTTATCAGTCAACATGCTGCACGTATTTTATGTGGATTCTGGGCGAATGATGACTTTTGATATGAGCCTTGCTCTAGAAAGGTGAGTATTACTTCTATTTAATTATTACATATTTAATATATTTAACCACCTAATTAGCAATTTATCAACGATTTTGTCTATTGTTTGTTTTTATTTGGGTTACTGTGAGCAATAATTTCTTCAAGGTTATAAAGAGAGACTTGATGGTGAGAGTGTGATGAAACTAAATTATACACGTGCCAACTCTTCCTGTAAATTTTCAACGCAATTTCAATGTATTTTTAGGATTTTCTCAATGGTATCTCTTAGCATTCTCAGTGATCTATTTTAAAAGACATCGATTTTCTGTTTCATAATTTTTTTATCGATTTTTGTCAATCACACCTAAAATGAGGATACGTTTTTACTCTTCTTTTAAAAGATAAAAGTTTTAAAACGTTGGCGCAACGATACTCTCAATTATTTTTTTTTTAATTTTGAACTTATCTGAATTTGGAGATACTCCAACAAAAATACTTTTGTATAAAATTTAAATTAATAAATTAAAATCATGTGGCAGTCACAAATAAACTATTACTTTATATTTTTCTAATTAACAAAAATTGCAGTGAAAAGTTTTGAGAAAAACTTTTTATTTTCCATTTAGCCACTAAATAGTATGAATGTTACTTTCCGATGTAATCCTAAGAATAATATTGTTTCTAGGATCTACTTATCAACTGCAATGATCCATGCATGAATTTCAGCAATCTTCCCTTCTTTTTTTAAATAATTCCTATTGATGTATTTTGACGAGCCGCCAGTGTTTTGGCACAAGTGTAATGCACTTGCTAATTATATATTTTATTACTCAATTTAATGGTATTTTCTTAGTCATTGCAGAATGGTTCCCATGCATGTAGGTACTTATTGAAACTAATAGTAAGACAAAAAATAAATCCTATATAAACGATTGTCAAGAATACGTTATATAACTCACAAATGACATATGACGATATTCTAGAAATATTTTTTTCAATACCTAAAATTAGATTTATACATTATATTAGCTCTAGTTTGTCTTGGATGCTAATTAAATTTTAAAATTATTTTTTGTCAAAAGTATTTTACATTTTTAATATAAAATTTAGTGTACATAATATAGTATCTATATTAGAGCAAGTGAGACCCAAAAAACACATTTCAATAATAAAAACAAAGTAAATACATCATGTTATCTATAATTTTTGGCTCTTAATGTTGGACAAATTTTTATGGCGAAAAACAAAATAAAAATATTATTCCACCCATTCAATGATCTAATTGCAATTAAATTTTTGATGCCATCAATATCGATTGCTTTGTGTTAAAAAATAAGAGCAATTTTAACTGCTGTAAATAATCAATTCATCCTAAATGAAAACAATAACCGCGTCAGTTTCTGTGGGGTTTCAAGGTTTATTTAAAAGCAAAAATAAAAGGTTCAATGAATTTTATTATGATCGTATGTCTTTTTGAAAGTTGAAACATTTTTTTAAATATTCCACTATTACTCCACTACACTTTAGTTTAAATAATTAAATCAATTTTAAGTATTTCTCATTGCCAAATATATTTTTAAAGGAAATCATTTTTTTGTTCTTCACTAAATAATAGCGTAATTCAGGTAGCCTTCGTCAAAGTAGTTGAATAAAAATCAGAAGAACAATTTCACACTTTATTAACAAGGCCAAGTAGGCTAATAAATGTTAACCAATTGACCCAGCTGATATGGTCACAGAATAGGATTGAAACTTTTAAGAAAATATTATAATGGAATTAATCGGTGATTAGCGAGTCGTCAAATATGTACCTAGATAATAATTGATTTATACTTTCTTTTCCAAACAAAGATGTATAAATCGCATGGTAGACAAAGTGATGTCATATTCATTCATAAATAAGTTGCTTGTTGTGCAATGTTTCAAGTTCAAATTCCTAAAAAAATGGTCAAGTTCAACTCAAAAGTTAAACGTTTATTGTCTGCTATTCTAAAATTTTGGTTTGGACTTTTGTAATTATGTAGTTATAAAAATGAATCAGTTTGTCTAGTGATAAAGTAGAAAATAAATCGTTTTTGCTTGATTTAACTGAAAGTTTTTGGTATCTACCTAAGTTTATGACTATTCTTCTAAAACAAGTCATTTTTACCTGAATTACAAAAGCTTTATTGTACCTAGAAATAGTACCTCTTAGGGTTGTTTACAATTTCTGCCTGGCACATAAGCGTAGAAATTTTTACTGATATCAATTAGGTGAATATTTTAACTATTAGGTATGTGGGCAAAAATTGATAATGCGCATTTGTCATTATTCACACTCTCGTTGATATATTCCAGTACTCTAACCGAATATCTAATCAAATAATTCTATTTTAAAATAAAGGAAAAATAAAACTAATTTGACCATTAAATTCAAATTGATTTGATATCCCCTAATCTTGCTAAATTCATTTAAAATTATGAGTTTTTCCCTCCACACAAAATCCACCCTGTATGCTAACTTACCAATGTAGATCAAAAAGATATACAATATAATTGCATAAACGCAATTTTAGACTATTTTTGTTTATTTGTATTTGAAATATTTTCATATATATTTTACACATGGAATTTTGAAACTAGGGTACCAAGTTCCATAGCAGAAAAAAATACAGAAGGTTAAGCGGCCAGACGTTGTTCGTGTGATTAAGATAACAAAATTAATTCACCAGACCTAATCTTTACTTATATACAAAAAAAATTATATCATACACAGGTGTAATAACATCAATAAAAAAAGATATAAAACATTGTTTTCTACAATATTTAATATTTTTTATTAGTATTTGATTTAATTATTAGTATTATAACATGACATTAATTTCTTTTTTAAAAACTAAACCAAAACATTGATAAAATATATTTCTCAATAATGTAAACAATATAAAACTATCTAAATTAGAAAACCCAAAACAGTAGATAAACGAATTTAGGTTACACATTAACAAACTTTATCATTTCTAAAAGTTTGGGGTTAAATTAAAATGGTAAGCGTTCTTTGGTATCAATAAGAGCTCGAAACTAGTTAAAGTAAACCCTCCAGTGAATGAACACTTTGCAAGCAGGCTGTCACACTTACGTAGAGAGAACTATATTAGTTTTCTAAGAAATACCACCTTTGTTGCTAACATTTTCTTATATAAATTGGTATTTTGTTGGATTATAAAATTTATGTATCATTTGGAAGATTCAATACAAAAAAAAATCATTAAAAAATATTTAAATACAAGATGAAGAAAATAACCAGGCGATTGAACAGTGGTACCCATTAAAAAATGTGTTAGCTACTAAAAGGTCTAAAAGAAAAAGAAAAAGAATTCTAGGTAAATAAGTATTCAGTTACAGAAAGTATATGTACAAAAATTCATAAAATGTGTTTAGGTAATAAGTAACTGTACATATATTCAAATGACAGTTCCATTGCGAACAGAATACAACAATTAAATATGAGTACCTACTACCTTAAAATTTTACATATATGTTCACAGATACATTTTGGACACTTCCTTGGATTTAGTTTAACAACACCTTTCGCCGTTTTCTTCTGTATTCATTTTTTCATCCTTTTTTTGATTATTTCTCTTGCTTCATTTTCTGTAGTTTTTCTTTCTTTTTATTTCTCTGTTTTATTCTTTTAATCTATGACCTCTCATATTCTGCTTTCCCTTTATCATTTTTTTCCTTGAACTTCCCTCCGCAACAAAAACAAATTTTTGTCCTCGCCTTTAACACATTTTTCGTCTGTCACGCAAGTATGAAAAGCTTTCATTTTTTCCTCTTTGATAATAAAAGCAATAACTTATCTAGTGGTTAAATATTCGTAAAATGTTGG
This sequence comes from Hermaeophaga mercurialis, assembly GCA_951812935.1. Classification (NCBI taxonomy): domain Eukaryota; kingdom Metazoa; phylum Arthropoda; class Insecta; order Coleoptera; family Chrysomelidae; genus Hermaeophaga; species Hermaeophaga mercurialis. Next base: position 33,534,308 of record OX638362.1, on the reverse strand, counting down.
CTCATTTGCTTTTTTATGTATCCTTTCAATATTTTCTTTGCTAATTTTATCTCGCCATTCAGAAATACACTTACTGTGATCTATAGCACATTTAACTAAACAGTAAAGCCCACATACCATAAAACCATTAATTACAGCTTCCTTTCCTATTGTGTCAAATACCTCTTTGAAAATAACAGCAAAATTATTTATTAACAGTCTGCAGTTTTTTTTCGCATGGCCTTTTTCCACTCTAATTTCAGTGGTCTAAATATGCTTACCACACATGGGTATAAATGTGTACCGGGTTGGAAGGTAAGCAGTAAACAAACATTTTATTTGCAGCATAGAATTTGGAATAAACTGACTTTTGTGACCATCCAAAAATAATATCACTGGAAAAGGAACTTTGTTTTCTTCTAACCATGGTTTCAAAATGTTTGTTACATCTTCGTAAAAGATTGAAGACACCATCCATCCAGAGTCGGATCTTCCTAAAGCTGTTGGAATGGATTTTACTTTTATATGGATAAAATACTATATCCTTGGTCGCTTCGATCTATTAAAACTAGAAGTACCTAAAACAGTAATTGTATTAGGGAAAGTCAGACTTTCTGTTTCCTCATAGTTTAATATTATTCTTGGATTATTAAAGATTTTCCAACAGCCATTACCTTCCAAAATAGATTCAATTCAGTAAACCAATACTTAATACTTTCTTTTGTAATATTAGCTGGACTTATTGATATAGTTTCCGTGTTTCTCTTTTTTATATCAGGATGTCTTATTAGAAATAAAGAAACTATTTATCTACTGGTCTGCTGTCTTTTAAAGAATTTAGACTTGCAAACCTTTTTGATATAGTTTTTGAGATCGTCATTAACTAAGGAAAATGCTATCTTATCCAGTTATAATGATGTTTTGGCTACTTTTTACCCAAACATTTCACTAGAATATACGAGTATTTCGAGGGAATTACTTGAAAAACTTCGGTCCCATAATTGAAGAGAATATATTGATGAGAATAGTGACTCGAACAATGTGGGGAAGCAGTTATAGCACTTGTAGACTAAATGTAAACGATAGAATATTTGTAAACTTGAAGAACTGGCTCACTGGACAAAATTAAAATAATTACAACAAATTTCAGATAACTAAGATTTGAAAATGTCCAAAAATGTAAATTTCATCAATTTTTAGAAATTTTACATACGTATTAAAAACAGCACGGAAAGTTTCAATCGTAGTATTTGTCTCAAGGTGATTGCATGAGACTTCATTTGCATTTGTTTGATTTAATTAAATGATCTTGTATATATTACGCAATTTTATCGATATGTAAATGTTTTGACCTACTCGGATAAATAAAATATTTTTTACGCAATTTTGGTAACTTATGCAAATATTTTAGTTTCCAGTCCAACCTTATTAAAAATGAAGTATAACAAACACTAATTTGTCAGATTCTAACCTTACGAGATGTTTATTAGGTACTTTTCATTGAAAATCCTACGCTCATCGGCACGTGAAAGGAAGCATTATATTAAAAAAAAAACTTAAAATTTTAACGCTTTGTGATGTTTTACTTCTATAATAGCTTAATTACAAACAAAACAACTTGTTTTAAGTAATTTCTAATAGTGATTGAACATGAAGAAAAAAAAATTTTTTTTTATGAAAATGCATAAGTATCACTTAAAGTTGGCGATTGCATCCTTTTGTTTTTATTATGAGACAATTTACGTGGTTCCCAAACACATTTTAAATTTGAGTTATAACTTTAATAAAAAAAATATGGCTGTAAATCCTTAAATATCGGGTGCTAATGTTGCGTTGCTCCAAGACGGAAGAATATCCAATAGTAATAAATATGGTACTTCGTGTCCCAGAGTAATATTAATCTTTTTCAATTTTTCGGTATACGGCACAAAATAAAACATGGAAATTGTCACTTGATGTGTTTTCGATTGGAAACATTGAGGTTTGCATTGGTTTGATTTGAGGGCGAAAGTATTTTGCACTAGTTTCGCTCCAGTGCAATCTCGAAGGAACAAATATTTTCGGATTAGAGGTTATGCTAGGTTTACGTTTAAAAGATTCTCCAACGTCAACTTCTTCCCTCCAAAAACGGCAAAAAAAGAATTAATTGTATTTAAGATATATTATGGAAACTATAAGAAAAAAACGAGGAAGCCAGACAAAGGGGATATAAAGAAAAATTGCAATTAATCCGCTAATTATTTAGCAAATCCAATAAAATACAAAATCAAACCACATACATTTTATTAAACGACAACTAGGTTCGACCCCTTAAGGTCATCTAAAGGTCAAGTTAAACAACAGTAAAAACAACAATTTTAAAATTCAATGTAAAAGGAGACTCTCATAATCTCTCCCAAACTGAACAAGAATAATACAACTTAATAAATGAACATAATGCATGTGGTACAAAATCAATAAAATTAACAATATGGAACATAATTACATATATGTAAAGCTCGAAAAATGATTATAACAACAAACGAAAATACAGGTAATAATGCCAAAATAAAGGTACTGCGAAAAAAAAAATTCAAGTTTAGTAATGTTAACTATAACAACTAAAAACAGGAACATGGAAAAACAATAGTAGAGGTTCAATAAGAGTCCAACAAAAGGATAATAATCCATTTCTCTTTTTTCCCTCTCTTTGTTGTGTTAGGTAGATTTCGGTATCTGGTTCAGACGTTGCATCAACAGATTGTGGATCTAAAGCAACTTCAAAATATAAAACTGGTCCTATTATGTCATGACCACATCTGCCATATTTTAAAATTAGCAGTGCAGAACGAGATCATGGACCTCCTGCTAAAAAATGTGCACTCAGTGAAACACTCATTGACTCAGTTTTCCAATCGGACATAAAAAACCGCTCGATTTCTACCAATCGAACATAAATTTTGCAGGAGGTTTGCACTAATTTACCAATCGAAAACGCTATTAGTGCACGTTACGTATTTACTTAAATACTTCCTCGGGACTGTAAACCAGAACAATACATTAAAAAGACAAAGATATTATGAAAAATATTTTTATTAAATATAAAATTAAAGTACACCATCGATATTAAAATATGATATTGGTTAGTACTTTTAAAAAACAGTAACAAAGGGACTTAAAATACACATCATGATGAGCACACTTACCAAAGTGAAGTTTTACAAATTAAAGCGTCAGTAGGATAATAATCTGTAGTAATATTATTCCCATAAAATTAAAACATAATAATAGAATTTAAACATACAAAGTGAGGTCAAAAAGTAATACAAAGTGATTTAAGTATTAATAGGTTTCAGTTTTATGTTTCTAGCCATTAAATTGTGATAAATCTCACTCAAAACCTTCTGTGTCAGTTCTTTTATTTAGAGCTTTTTTAGTTAGATTTGTTTGCCAGGAATATCGAGAGAAATTAGGAAAACGAACCGTTCTACATCACGCAATTCGAGCTCTCACATATCGAGTCAAACAAATGACTTTTTGTTCTGTCAAAACATTAAATAGATGAGTGATGCGCTATAGAATCCTTATTTAGCCCCCAGTGACTTCTTTAATTCCCTAATATTAAAAATTAATTGCGAGGTCAACGTTATTCGGCACAGAGGTTGAATCGGATTGAGAAAATTTTTTATAAACGAATGCAAAAGTGTATTGATCTTAATGGACAATATTTTGAAAAACAATAAAGCCATTTTCGATAACAATAATTTGTTTTTACTTATTTATCTCAAAACTTATTTACTACCGTACGTATTGCGCGACGTAGGCTATCAAGGATGCACAGTTACGGTACGGGCTGGAATTTATCTAGAAGCACACACAAAATAGAGAACTTGACAAAAAATTTAAATAGGAAAAAATTATTACAGATCATAGTATATATTGTCAGAAAACATGTATCAGCAAAAAACAGACGGCCACTATAAAGCATTTAAATTCCAAGCGCTCGTAAACACGCTGCTATTAGGCATGACTTCACATAGCACGAAGTGATAGAGCGCAGCGTTTAGATGTAATTGTGTTTACAACGTGTTTGTGTATTTTTCCGATTCTTTTCTTTGGTTTTGTGGGTAAACATTTTAGATTGCTTGTGGTTTGTGTCCACATTATAATATACTATGACTGAATCAGGCATTTCCTTTAATCTTGGTGAAGTTCCAATATCTTTATGTAATATATGATCTGGTGATAGACCAACTGACACACTCCTATACAACTAAGTCTAAGCAAACTGTTGCCATATGACGTACGCGACTAAGCGAGTGTTGAAGATCGTTCGAAATACTTCCAGAACGCGCAAAAGTTTAAGCGTTTTTTGCCAAGTTATTTTTTTTAAGAAATATTATTTGATTAATGCTCTTTTTAGATATAAATAAATAATATTATTAAAAAAAAATGTCAAGTTCCCTATTGTACTATGATCCAAAAGGATCTTTAATAGGTATATTGATGAAACGTTTGTTGCCCCTTATGTTGATTTTGTTGGAGATGATATTCCTGTTATAGAGTGGTTAGTGGTAACTCCAAATGCGAACTAAATTGAGCACATTTGGGACATGCTTGAGCGAAGAGTTAGAAATCCTTTTCATGCTTCTCCTCCTCCAACCTTAAATCAGTTGCAAAAGTTCTTTTAGAGGAATGAAAATGTATTCCATTAATAAATCGATTTTAGATATGCCATGAAAAATCATTTTTCGTACAAAAGTTTTGGCTAATTAATGTCATTTTGCTACACCAACTTTTGTTATTTAGATCTAATTTTTTACGTTGTAACAAAACACTTTTTTCTTCATCATCATGTTCTTCAATAATATTTTGTATCAAACAAAACTTTTTAATGATTTGAATGTGTCATAAATTAACGTCAGTTCAACGAAGCATATTGCTAAGATTTTATTTTGTTTTTAATAGAAATATATTATACCGCAACTGTGCATACCACGCTCAATAACTATATTTTAACAGTAAACTGTCCAATACCTGTTTACAAAATAAATTAATAATTTGTCTATTAAAAACTTCTTTTTCGAGTTATAAACTTTTTAGAACCATAATAATACTAGAATCACTTTCGTTTAGTCAGTGGCGTAGATGTAATCACATATCACTGTACTTATACTCTTGGGAATTTTTAAATTTGGTCCTGACAGTCAGAACACGTTTGTAAAAATTACTAGAATATCTTTACTGCACTGATTAAAGTACCAATTTTATGGTGCCTAAAGTTTTACGTTGGAACATTAGGGAATAGGGTAATATAGCAAAAGGCATACTTAATTTAATGTTGGTCATTTTTTTATTAAGTTTCGGAAAATTATTTTATTAAGATTTATAATCGTCAATTCTCTTATGGCACTGTGGGTTTAATAACGATATTTCGTTTTTTATGTTTTTCAAATTTCAAATTTAATTAACTCAAACATCGCTTGCTTACTTACTTAATTACTTAATCCATATTACCTACCCCTATGGATGTAAGGCGTTGGCGAAGTTGAGCTTGTGGTAGGGGTCTTCCATATCTTTTTCCATTGTCTTCTGATCTGCATCATATTCTTTATATATTCCCATTTTTTCCTTTTTGGACAATGTTTGCTCACTTGCCATGGTTTTGTTGGTCTGTCTCTTGTCTTCTTTACCGCTCTTGCCTCGAATATTTTTCTAATTAGAATACTAGTATCGATCCGCTTTATGTGTCCATATAATCGTAATATTCTTTCTTCCAGGTTATCGTTTTTTGACCTCCCTTTTAGGTTCTTTCGGTGTCATTAGTTTTTTACTTTGTCCAATTTGCTTTTATTTTTTATTTTTCTAACCTCCTTTCTGTAGCCTCTAGTTTTTGCTTATGTTTTTTTGATAACGTCTAATCTTCTGATAGCGTCGTTATTACTACTTATTTATGCATGTATTTCTACTTCATCTCTTTTGGTGTTTCCTTTTTACCAAGAAATGTGTTTCTTTTAAATATCTTTCCTCCTTTTGCAGATTTTTTTCTAATTTCTTTTTCAATATTTCATTCTTATATCATCATTGATCCTACATATTTAATTGTTATAACCTGTTCTAATTTTTTCCGTATAGATTTATAGCATGTTGTTGAGTGTGTTCTATTTTTCCCTCCTAGCACTGCTTTCTCCACCTCTGGTATAATGAAAAATCCCATCAATTGCTCTTTGGTTTGTTTTGAAACCAAACTGGCTTTTCTCTTGTGTTATTTCCATTTGTTGATCTATTTTCTAGATCTTTGCAATATTGGCACCATTTTTATGATGTTTATATTTTCAAAAATAAACCGACAAAAACTAAAAAAAAAAGCACATATATATTAGTACTGCCAATATTGCAGTTCGTCAACATAGATTTATGGAACATTTTTGTAGGAAAGTAACAGAATTTCTCGTCGAAGTAAATGTCTATCATAATTTAAATATAACGATAACAAAAATAGATTTTCAGTTTGTGTCATGTTACTCATACTGACATTTGATGTGAATGACTGATATATAAGAGCGCTCGGTATATTCTAGGTCAAACTGACTATTTTATTGCGACACATACGACAATAAGTACTATTTAATTATGTTAATATAATTGCGTATATTCCCTAGTACTCTACAAAATATTATCAAAAGTTTAATCCGATGATTTATAAACAACTTTTAAGGAAAATAAACGGTGATAACTACAATGCAAACAAAAATTATTCCGAAAACAACAGTTTGGACTCTCAATCATATTTATTTTAAGTGAGTAAAATTTAAGTGATAAGTGAATAGGTGCAGTTTATATCAATAAAATATTTCCGAAAAATTTTAGGAAATCGAATTATTGAAAAAGGCGTGAAACAAATTTACGTTTATGGGGATCAGTTAGTCTATCATATTCATATTGTTTGACGAAAACACGGCATTAAGTTATGTTTACTCTATTCTAGTAGATTTTCTTTCTGGTAATAATAAGTTGAAAAGGTCAATGTACGAAAGAGTAAATATTTGTTTTTATAGGCAAGGTGCCTCATAATATTTCATTGGACAAAAAGTATTTGAATCAATGTACAATCCTGGTTTCCTAAGTATTTTTCAGAATATTATAGTAGAACCAATTTTAAGCCTAAATATTCAAATAAACAAAAGTTTTACCACTGAAGAAAGGTTGTATTATACAGCGTCTTAGAAATCATATAGACCCTTTAATGTTTTTGAATGTGCAAGCTTGCCTCAAAACTTTTTTATATTACCAAATTTATAAAAAATGCACTAATGTATTATCCGGAGAGGGATCTTGTGCTGTTTTTACTAATTGCGACAATGCAAACATAAAGTGGACAATAAAAGTACGAATAAGAAAACGCTTCTTTTCGTCCTAGTCACAGAATATTTTATTTCATCGTTACATTTTTTCCATTTAAAAATAAAAAGTAAGTATAAGTAAAAATAAAGTTTCTTATTAGCGTTTAATTATAGAATTTGAAAACAGCTATATACCTTGTCAGTTATGGAACAAAGCATTTAGCCAAAATGATTAATCTCAAACTACTTTACATTTTATGCTGTTTCGTAATTTTTAAGTCATTAAAGGGTGACGCCTTAGTGTGGCATAACTCGATATCTTCGCTGTTATTGAAGTTACCAAAAAAACGTATTTACGAAAAGGGTAGACAGTTCTAAGATTCATTTTTTTAAATTATTCACAAATATACAAAGTGTTCAGGAACGCAGTGCCACTTAATAGTTATATTTTTTAAAATATATATATATATATATATACAGTCAATCTCACCTCCAAAATAGATACACGACGATCTCAGTCACCTCCGAAATTTCGTTGTGACTTACATTTACGGAGGTGACAAAGTTTCGCCATACTTTTCACATTTTCTGAAAGTTCTTAGATAGATATAGAATAAGGTCAATTTAAAAATAGACAGAGGTGATTTTTCAAAAAAAACATTACCTACAATGAACTTGTTTCAAGTATTTAAACGAAAAAAAAATCTTGTAATATCATAATAATAAAGTTACGAAAAACTCTAATTATACCAAAAATTGTAATCCAATATAAAAATTCAATCATTTAATCAATCTTCCACATTTGATAAATTGCTCCCATTAATCAGTATAAATTATAATTGTATGTGGTTAGGTATCAGTAAATAAAGATATAAATAATTTTCAGCGTCGACAACTTGAAACGGTACGTCCAAGAAGAATTCAAAATAGCGGCAGATAAACAAGTATTATTGATAAGCGGGGGAGAATGTCTTGATCCCAATAAAAGAGTCTGTTCTTACTCAGCCGGTACAGACACTAACCCGATTTTTCTCTTCAGTAAGTCCATAATAGAATCTCCCACTCCCCCCTTACCTAATGCAGATTACGGAACGGAGTGTGGTAAGTCAGATAATGATGTTATTTTATACCAAAAAATATTACCTACGTACTTAATTGTAGTTAGTATATTTACAAATTGCAACATTTATTGAGACATGCACAACCTCCATGCATACTTAAACGAAATAATAATTAGATTCTTGCCACCGTGCATTTTAATTAACGTGGATACACATTATGTCACAAGTCATTTCCATAAAATTTTCTGTTGAATTTAATTACAATTATTACGAATTATGTTTTATAATTGAAGAAAAATTAACATCACCAATTAAAAATAATTTTTTACCAAAATTATACGAATTTCACTAAATAAGACCCATACCATTTTTCAACTCATACTGAAATTTGTAAAAATTTTATACTGGCATGAAAATATTTAAAAACTAATAATTAGTAAATTGAAATAAATTCATTTGTTCTGTGAAATATTCCTATGTGAAATTGGTTTGTTTTCCTCAGATATAGATCTCAAAGTAAAAGAACACTGTGATATGCCGGTGACATTCAGCACTGTTGCCAAACGAGCTCAATTAGCTCAACAATTGCTTGAATTGGCCAGAAAACAACTGTCCGTCTGCGAAAGTCTGGTCCATGATCAACATCTTCAGCAACAGGGATGGTCGGCCGTCGTGGCTAACTTAGAAGATATTAGTTTAGAATTTAGGAAGAGATCTGAAATTTTCGAGAAAAGTTTCGTCGATTATATTGAAGAAAGGGAATCGTACATGACCTTTTTGAGCCAGTAAGTACCAACGAGAAGAATACGTAATAGTTCATAGATAAACACCTTGCTTTTAACTATTTTCTTGCAAAATATGAACTTAATAAAACAAACTAATTTCTTTTTTAATAGTTTCAACAACGATCTCCAAACATTACAAAAAATCCCAGTGCTACCGGCTCTTTTAGAAACCAAACACTTAGCGATAGAAAGCTCCAAAATTTCGGAAGAAGATGAAACTAATACGTCTGTTACATCACAGAATAGCGGCACTGGAAAGGAGATCACCTTGTTTGAGTGGATTTCCGCCGCTGATAGTAAGAGCACCATGGACCAACTTTATGATCATTGCTCTAGAGGCTTAGAACAGGTATGTTTGATATACAAAAATTTACTTTAAATGAGATTTTTTAAAACTACCAATACAGTCTTAATAGTTTAATTTTTAAACTATTCTAATTTATTTGGGAATGAGGCAGTAAAAAGTATCATCCAGCAAATAATCATCACATTAACGTTTAATTTATTCAACAATCAATATTATGAGTGATTTTAATAACACGGCACGTCAATACGCTGTGCAGTTTCAAACTTTGGCTAGAAGATTAAAATAATATATTCATCAATATGGGGCCTAATTGAATAAATAAAAATTCTTGATACTGATTAATTAATCATAATTCTTAATCTGTCGTTTTTTGTTAGTTTTATATTACTTGGATTGTAATAAACAACTATTCGAAAGAGATCTGCATACATATACACTAAAAAAATACTAATAATAAATTAAAAATTAATTCATAAATATTATAATCATAATACCGACTACTCTATCTCTGAAAATTATTAAATGTTTCAAAGGTCAATCAAGCAAATCCATCCAATAAGACAGAAATAATAAATAAAAGCTCAGAAATTCGAGTGGCACGAAATTATTAAAGAAAATAACTAAATTGTACTTATTGTAATTATTGGAGAAATGATAAAAAAAGTTACTAATGCCATGATTCCTAAAAAAGAAAATCCCTACATGATGTTTAGAGTCAGAGATGTCATAGAGGTAGGCTTAAGAAAAAAGAAAAGTTGGCTACACCACCTTCTTAGAGGTAGCAGAAGTTTTGGATAGATATGACATGATGATTTAAATTATAAACAGATTATTTCTCCTAAAACTTAATTTCCAAATGCTCCAACAAAATCATCCTACTCAGACTTGAAAAATCCTGAGTTCACAAGGGAAGTGTATTAGGTCGATCCTATACCTATTGTATATTTTTGATGTCTTAATACTCAAAAATAATACTATAGTTACTGTCAATTTGCAGACATGGGGACTAAAACCTGAGAGTCAATCAGTTTTAACAAAACAAAAATTAATGATAAACCAGTTAACGAAGTTAATCATTAATCAGATACCAGATACAAATAGAGCAAAATACTTAAGTATTAATTTGGACACAAAGGAGATACAAGAAGAATTCTGCGAAAGATATAGATAAATTACCAGCCTGATTCTAAGAAAATTCTTTTGGTCTCTACATAATAAAATAAGTTCTTGATCTACTAGCAAATTTGAAATCGCATGAGACATCCGAGTACCAAATAGTATATCCATCTCAGTAAAAAATTCCAAAATAAAATATTCAACAACGCACATCGATATAGTAGAAACAGTGACCATATTAAAAATTTAAGCAATGACACACTACGGAGCTACTCTTTTATTCAGTGTTTGAAATTAATTAATATTTTTTTCAATTTACAATGTTTTATAGTTCTTAGCATTATAAAAAACCTTTTATCCCTTTCCTTTCCAATAGTAAAATCAAATTTCCGCTTCCGGAAAGAGCACATGTGGCGTCATTTGTTTAAAAAAAAAATTTTAATTGCAAAAATATTTTTCAAATCGCGTAGTTCTTGTGAGCACATGGTTAACTAATTTTTTTTCTATTTTTTAGTTTGACCAGCAAGTTTTTAGAACATTATCAGATGACATCAAAGAAATGTTAAAAAATGCCGATAATCCTCAGATGAAAGAAGTAAAAGGTCTTGGCGAGAGGCTTTTCGGACTCGAAACTCTAATGAGAGAAGCGAAGAAATATGTAAAGCAACAAGCCGAACTAGCGCAATCTTTCGCAAATGTAAGTACCATTATTCTACTTATTTCGAAGTTACTTCAATGTTCGTTTAATATATTTTGAAAATGAAAAAAAATCATTCTAGTTGTTAGCAGTTTACAATATTATAATCTTTTTTTTTTCGCACGACCTTCTATTTACTAGATACCGTTATTTTTCGTTATTAATTACTAAGTTTACTGTACTGAATTATTTTTTACTTGACGTACTTTTCTATCATATTATTATTGTTTTTTTAATTAACTTTTATATTAGAAATCAATTCGCGTTAGTTTCCTATGTTATTGTTTGAATAACAACCTGAGATAAGTTTTTATTGTGTTTATCTGTTTTTCTTAATTTCGCAACAAAAAATTTTTCTGTTTATTTCAGTGTTTTTTTATTTACAATTCGTTCACAATATTTCCTTAATTGATTTTTTATCAATTTTAAAAATCTGGACTTTGGTAGTAGCGGCGAAAAGGAGACACAGTTACGGCACCTTGGGGCATTAGAAATAACTGGTTAACTTAGTAACTTTAAACGATCGGAGTTTGCTTAAATATGTTAATATTTTGTGCCTTATATATATAATATAATAATAAAATTAATATCCTTAGGTAAAATGTTTATTAAAAAGCCCCCATTTACTTCTAATTTAAGCAACTGAGACACTATTTACCATAACATCAAGCTTTTTTTCTATAAAACTACCCTATTTATAATATTAAAGTTTGTGTTACTTTACTTAGAAATCGCGATATTTTATGTGCTTACAAAGCAGCAATTTTTTGGATAATCCTCTTTAAATTGATGATTTCCCTTTTTTATCCAAGTTTCGTAGCATCAATTTGGTTTTTTGGTGCTTATGTAAATCGACAATGACTATTTTTTAATTTTTATATAAAGGTTTTCAGTAATATATATCCGATGTCTAAAAAATTCAATTATAGTTACACTTAGTATTTTAACAGATGTTTAAATCCTGAAAACTTAAACAAGATAAAGCAGAAATATTTATAGAACCGGAATATGAGACATCCGATATAAACTAAAATTTTTCTTTCCATTATCAAAATATCAATCATATAAGTTTTTATTTGAATTTAATTTTATAATTTTAAAGTTTCATATTAATAGTTTAAATATTAGATTAAAATATTTCAATAATATTATGTAGAATATTGTTTATTAAACATATTAATTATAAATGCTTAAATAAGTCAGTTCAAGTGAATAATTGGTATTTTGAATCATTATACATAAATGTGTTTACTAAAAATTAACAAAAATATGTGAGGCTTAAACAAGTTTTTAACTAAGAACCTAATATTTTGTACGCCTCTAACTGAATATTAATAGTATTAATATATTTTTATTCCTTATGCAATCCAATCAACCGTTGTCGAGCTCTATATAATAATAACAATAACAAAATAACAAATTAAAAATCCTGCAAAAGACATCTTAAAGACTTCCCACATTATTAGGAAGGTTCTCTGATAATGAAAGTAAGCATTTACTCTAAGTGTAAGGTTTACACTCGGTAAATGAACATTTAGAAAAACAATACCGCAGTAACTGTGTGAAAAAAAATATTATAATAACAATAATAATAATAATAATAATAATAATAAAAATACTTTCTGTATAGTTTTATACAATTTTTACTATATAGTATTTAAAATGTCGATTTTGTAGTAAGTGCCACAGACACTTTTCAATATGTATAAAATACAGGTGAACTTCTAAAAAAAATATTGAACTTTTAACCGACGGAACATTAAAAAATGTGTGTATAAATATCTTACACATTTCTACCTTATTTGAAGCTAAATAATCTTTAAACAATTTGTTGAACAAATACTGAACCACCCAATATATTCTCACTGTTTGGTTCATGTTAGAGAAAGCATTCTCTATTATTCGAAATAATTTTAGTTTTTGAAAGTCTAATATTTTCTAAAGACGTTCCCAAAAATGAGACGCGCTCAACCTACAAAAACATTTTCCCTATGTAAATTATCATTCAGCTTATAAAAATTAGTTACGTCTGATATTTGAATTGCCTCGAACTGATCCACAAAATAAAGTAATGCAGCTATGTCTAATGCTAAAAAATTATGCAAGAAACTTAGTATTATAAAAATGGAAGATAACATTACGAAAGTTCTTTATAATTATATTTCATTGTTTGTTCGTTTTTATCATATATCAAAGCTTATTCTTGTTACCTATAAATTTCAAATGTCTGGACTTGTTGCAACTTATCACTAGGTTATGCGGAGGAAGCTTAGATTGTCAACGAGTCACTTATTAACATTTTTTTACAGAAAAATTAATGCTGCTCCCTGCATTGATTTTGCATGGAAAATATTTGTTTGAATATCATTTATCAATTCTTGAAATTTCAAAGAAACCGTAAGGAAATTATACTAAAACACACATAATTCACTATGAAATCTATACAAGATCAAACGTTTAAATAGAAACTTAATCATATATTTCATCAGCCTATACAATTATAATGAGGGAAAAAACATTTCAGTGGAATATTTAACCAAATTTTAAAATTCTATGAAATATTGTGAAATTTAACTTAACATGTTTTCATCATGAAATAATTAGCCTTTTTTGCGAAAAGTGTTTTGCATCGCATTAAATATATTAAAACAATTGCTCGTTTAATAAATACATCATCTGATTTATCTAGTTGCAGTGTCATTTTTATTTATACATATGTATGTAATAATTTATTACTAATAAAATATAGTTACTTTTTACGATTTTCAATTTTAATCCGTTAAAGGTCAACATTCCATTATTACAAAAACAAATTCATTTAAGACTTATTTAAACAAACGAATAGCTGAAATTTTCCATTAATAATTCAATCATTAAAAATTAAAAATTCATTTGGGCCATAATAAATAAAAAAAAATAGGTATTTATCCGCCTCATCACACCATGAATTGTTTACACGTATTGTTGTTTACAAGTAAATCGCACAAACGTAGAGGATTGTTGCCAGGCTGTCTATCATTGACTTTTTTTCCACTAAAAGCAGGGTTTGGAGTTCATTGTACACAAATAATGATTTAATTATATACCGGTTTTTAGTTCAAAATGCTTCATTTTTTGTTATTACATTTTGCATAAATGGATAAGTATAAAATGATTTTAGAAAGATAATTATTTTAATTATAATCAATAGTATCAAAGTAGAATTCCGGTTTTGTTTAATAAATGGTTACTTAGAATGTCTAAATATAGAAATTGAAATAATTTCTATAAATAGTATGGATTAGTGAAGAAATCTATTTATCTACAACTATTTGCTAATAGAACGTTAGTGTCTATGAAAGAAAATACATCAAGAAGCCCTTATTATAAAAGTTACTCATATTACCACACTTAACGCCAAAAGTGTTCATACAAAATAAAAAAAATTCACGCTCCCAAATTACGCTGTGATAGGATTTAATATTTCATAATTTCATAGTTTTTGAATTACCCTAATCAATTGATAAAAAAAATGATATATATTAATTAACGATGGCAATTAGCCCACTGACGCTGGCAGTTTTTTTATACAAAAGCTTTATAATAATGTAATAATTCCTTATGTTTGTTTTAGAACCAAAATAGAGCAAGCAACACAAAAGATACTTCAGTTTTGCCAGATTTGTGTATGTCTCACAAACAGCAACTTCAAATGATGGCCCGAAACCATCAACAACTGTGTGATATTCGCCGTAGATGCTCTAAGGCGAAAGAAGAATTAAGTGTTAATTTATACCACAGATTGAGGTAAGAACAAATAATTACTACTTTAATGTTTTACAGCATATTTCTTCATTTGTTTTCATTGTGGAAAAACTATTTGTATCTATTGTAGGTGGGTCATGTATATAGAAGATCATATATTAGAGATAGATCAAAAATTAGTAATTTACCATGAAAATTTGAAAAGGTTGAGGCGGCATTTAGAAATTCTTCAACAAATCCATTTAGCGCCTGCCACTTATCTGTGTGCTGTTGCGGAAGTTGTTAGAAGAAGGTCTTTCTCCCAAACATTTTTACTGGTAAGAAATGTATAAAAATGTTTGAAGATATCCTGAAAATAAAAAATATTGCACCAATATTTATATACATTACATTAATAATGGTAATAAAAATTTGATTAGCCGTTTGAATTTCAGTGGGCTTCTGAATTGGCATGCCATCTTCTTACCATTCATAATGAAGAAGTAACGCGACGGAAAGAGTTCCAATCTCAATTTGAAGGACATTTTTTAAATTCGTTGTTTCCCGGAATGGAGGATTTGCCTCCTTCTTTTGCAACTCAAGCACCCGCCATGTTTGATACGGTTTTACCAAAAATAACACAAGATGATGTAGACAGGTTAGTATCCTTTTAACAAATCCATTAAGTTCTCAACTACAGTTCTTTTATTTTAAAAATGTATATAAATGGAATCGTTCTAATAGGACGTTTGAAGAACAGTAAAAAATATTTGTTGAATTTGTTATTTAGGTTAAAAAAAGAATTGCCTGATTTAGCGGAAAACCTAAACGTTCCTGACACCACCGCTCTCACTAACTTCTTTCTAATGCGCTCTTTAACAAGGAAAGATGATGAAGAAGTGTACGAAGCTAAGCAAGAAGGTGTTGAAATTAAGGCTGTGGAAGACAAGTTAATACAAGCAGTTAACGAAGTAGGATTGGCTAGTGATTTGGATAGGAACATACTTAGAGCTGCTGTCATTGAACCGAGTCTCACAACCGCTCATGATTTGCCACATCTTAAGGATTTGGATAGGTAAGGATTTTTTTTTGTCTTAAATGCGTCATAATTTTTAAATAATACTTTGAAGGGTCTTCTGAATTTAAACCTACTTACAGGGGTTGCGAATCGGAAACGGATACTGAAGAATTTGAAAAAGTTGGACAGAGTCCTCTTGAGCTAAACTTCGACAGCAAGAACATCCCCTCACCTAAACCTCGCACACAAGACGCTTCCACCTCCACAGAGGTCAGTGAGAAACCGTCCGTCCCTCCTAAAAAACCTCCACGCACATTCCATCGTTCCCAAGATTACCCATACTCGTCCCAACAATCTCAGCGCACTCTCAGTGCCAGCAGCAACACAGAATCATTCACTAACTTAAAAAACCCTTCCTTAGAGTCTATAGAAGAATTTTCTAACCTTAAACCCTCTGATAGTTGTTTCAATTTTCACCACCAAACCTTGCACAGTAACGCCCTACTAAGGTCCAAGTCCATTTCCCCACATACCCCTCAGAGTTCGCAGAACAGTCCGAATAGTCCGTGTTTGGGCCACCAAACGTCGAATGTGAGCGTTGCAGGCGCAAGCGGGGGCTCGGATTTTGCTAATGACGAGTTTTACATCGACGAAAGCCTGCCATCGAGCCTAAGTATAGAAACGGGACACAGTCAAGGCTCTGAGTTTATTAAGCAGCTTGATACGGCACATAATGTTGTGGCTTTGTTACAGGTATTTTAATAAAAAAGCCATGAAAGTATCTTTGAATAGATGTTATCATTATCCTTATTTTTATTGATTTGTCGCTTGGTATTTTTTTTTCTGCTAGCACAATTTTTACTTAGGTTTTGTCTTGCTACTGAAGTGATTCGTCATATTGTTTTAATTATATTACGTTATAAACTATTTATTCTTTTTTATAGTCGTTTTCACTAAATCTTATTCTTGATTAAATATATAACCGCAATATACAATTCTTCGAGTGGCTCGTTACCCTTCTGTTTTTATTAATAAGCTTTAGAAATAAATTGTTAGTTCAAACAGGGTCATTTCTGAAATTACTTTTGAGTTGGAGACTGCGATTATTAAAAAAACGAATTATGTTTTAATATTACTACACTACTACTACATAGGATATTGAAGCACTAATTACTAGTAACTGCTGCAAATATTTCAGTTGAGGAATAGTAGAGAGAGCCATTCATCAGTTGTTTGCAATATAGAAGTTTGAACATTTATTATGAAGTTTTATATTTTCAGATATTAATGACGCATGGGTAGCGATTCACTAGATGAAATAATAAAAAAAATGATAATCAATAATTTTATGATTAAAAAATAATTTTCAATATCTTTAAACTTCATTTCCGGTATCTTAAATCTTGACACACTTTTATCCCTATAAAATCACTGTATTTGTATTTTAATTGACCTAATATTTTATTTAATTATGATGATTTTAGATATTTTTTTGATGAGCACACACTTGACACTACCTTCTGATATTTTATTTTTTTAAGTTCTGCACTGTATATATTTATCTTGAGTTGTAATTTATTTTCGTCTGGTTGGTGGCCCAAAATTCCTTTATCCCTATTTCATACCTCGCATGAACACGAACACACAACACGCCTACATTAATTTAGAATGTCTAAAGAGAACTAAAATGTTTCGAAAAATATTTTTTTTAATAGGACAATGTTTTAGTCTTCTTAATAGCTTACATGACATTCTATTTTACAATTTCTAAAATAAAATCGCAAACAACAACTCTTTTAGGACAATCTACAAATTTCAAGAAGTGAACATGAGAAACTGAAAATGCTCTTATCCAAACTGCACCATCTGGCGAAAGAAGCAACTCATCAACTTAGATCTGAAGTGACTGATCTTAGAATACAAGTTCTGTCTAGTCGAAACGTCGTCAGTCAGCAATGCGATAGTCTAAGCAGTTCTTGGGAGAGCCTGATTACTACTAAAGAAAACATGGAGAAGGAAATTTTAGAAGAGATAAAAAGAAGCCATAATGAATCTTTAAATTATTTAAAAAAGCAGGAAGAAGTTAAAAATAGGCAAATTGAGGATCTTTTATTAGAAAAAGTCTCCTTGGAGAGCGAGATTTTAAAATCTTGTGAAAACTTAAATGAACTTCGAGAAAATTTAGATAGAATAACAAAAGAAAACACCAAGACTATAGACGACTTACGTAAACAATTACAAGAAAAAGAAATTGAAAAAGAAAAAAGTATAAAAGAAACATCGGATATACTTACAAGAAACCACAAAGCAGAATTGGAGAGCATAAGATCCCGTTTTAAACTAATGACAATGGAGCGTAGCCCTTCCGATAATAGTTTGGAGAAATCATTGGAATTCAGTAGTTTACCAGCTAACTCTACACTCCTCCTACAAATGACCGAAAATTTCGAATTAGACAAAGAAAAGGCAGTCAATGAAGCGCTTCTGAAAGAACGAGAAAAATGGGAAAAATATTTAGCTATCAGAATCAGAGAAATGGAAAACAAATTTGAAGAAGAAAAAAACATTTTTATACAAAACTTAGCAAAACAAATATCCGAAGAAAAAGATAAACAAATAGATATTCTGATGGAAAGAGAAAAAAATCTTAACTTAGAATGTATAAAATACAAGAGCACAATACAACAATTAGCCGAAAGCGGAGCAGAGTGCAGCGATTCTGAACTATTAAAGAAAATTAATACTTTACAAAAAGAAAAGGAAGAATTAGAGGAGGAATTGGAAAAAATCAAGGCCGATAAAGTTGATTTGGCAACATCTGTAGCCGTTTGCGAAGGTAAGATATATTTTTAAATGATCACAGAACTTTTTATAATAATATAATTACATATTAGCACGTAAAATGTTTAAATGTATATTTATTCTATTTTAAAAAAATATATAATAATATAGTCATCATTTACGACTAAATCAAGAAATTCACAAACAAACTACTTTATATATATAAGCTAAAATTGATAAATAATGAAAAATAAACCTAGCACGTCATACACGGTATTTCTATTATGTGTCGAACCCAGCCGAAACCTGCAAGAACTCTCATTTATGCGAGTGCACCAATTACAATGATGAAAAAATACAACCGTGATTATTTGTATACATTTATAACTTTTTCAATAATACTGACTTTTGCACTTCTTTTATAAACTCATGGACAGAATATTGTCAATTTACTATTGACTAATTCATACTTTATATTATAACTATGAAAATATGTACGCTCATAAGACACGTATTAAACTAACATTGTACTGTTGGACAAATTGTTTACGATGGTGTCACTATCAGATCGAAATTTATATTGTCATTTAGTTTGGTTAGATTAAATAATATGAAAATAAGGATTTTTTTTAGTGAATTTTATTGGCTTTGACTTTAGTCAATTAGTCAGAGCTATGTTTTATTTTGGACCTTAGCGTAAGGTTAATTTATACTTAGTATTTTCATGGAAAAAGGGTTTATTTATTGAAAATAAGGGCTATAAACCCAAATATTTTTTGTAGGTAAGGTGGATGTAACCACTAGCCCAATAAAGCAAAAAGACGCTTCAACAAAAACCGAGGGCGTAAGAGGCAAAGTAAGCATAGATAGTTGCAAATCAGGTGATTTTGTATTAGTCATGTGGGACCAACAACACGAGAGCTACAAGATTTTACAGGAAAATAAACATATGTTCTTTCTTCATTCTGATTATCTAGATGGTTTAAGTTTGACCATAATCGAAGGAACACCTAATAAGTCATATACCATTGGAGAAGTCGTCGATAAGGAGTACTGCTTTGCTAGAAAGGTTATATATTTTAATAAATATTAGTAATTCTAAAAAAATAGGATACAAAATTTGGTAAATACTTACATGTTTATAAGAAAAAAATTACCGATAGGTAATAGTTTATTTTTAATTTTTCAGTCTGAAAATAGATACAAAGTACCGAAACGTACGAAATTTTTTCGAGTCAAAGTGAAAGCATTAAACCCACCATTCTCAGCTCGTGACGGCTCTCAAAGTCTCTATCAACTCAAATCTGTTGCGGAACCTTCTCGCATGACTCAAAGCCAATCTATCATCTCGACTTGCGAAGACACACTGTCGGAAGAAAAGGCAGGTCCGCAGTCTCTTCCTTCCTCGCCAACAAGAACGCATCCCGTAATATTGGAAAATGACGAGATAGATGGAAATACTCTTTCACAAAGGGGGTTAAGTGTGTTAACAGAAAAGGGTACAAGTTTGATAATGGATGAAGAAACGGCAGATAGGAATCAAAAGGTGGGGCAATGGCCCGAGCAGCATTTTGCTGAAGACAGTGGAATTGTCGATAACGTAGAACAGGCGATGGCAGCTTTAGAAGAAACTTTAACATCCGACAGTCATAGCAGAAATGAAAGTGAGAGTAGCGATAGGTAGGTGTGATGTATTTTTATTTATACATTGTATATAAAAGTTTTAAGTAACAGAGGTATTTCAAATTTTTATATAAATTATAGAATATTTAATTATAATCATTTTAAGACTTACGAATGTTTTATTCCACAATTACATATGAAATTAAATTTTTAAATTACTTTTGACAACATATACATTAAATAAGTAGCCATAGTACTAGTAACATATTTTAATAGGAGGGTAGCACCAACAATTAATAAAATTAAAAGTTAATTTATCTAGTATGGGTTTTTGAAATAAGACAATCTGTGCGATTACTGGCCTAAATAGAGAGCCGCCTTTCGGCTGTGCCGGCAACTACGTTGGATGGCAATAATCCTCCCAACGTGATTAAATTAAATCTGACCAGGAGCATATCAGACGTGCATAAACAAGGCGAGTGTAAAGTAATGTAAAACACTATGGGACATCTCAGTTATGTTTTAGCTGAATTCAGATGAACTATCTTGCAATTTTGGTTAAACCAAGAAATGGAAATTTCAAACTTAAAGAGTCAACGTAAAACTCCATCACTATCGGACCTAATCACTCAAATAAGAATTAATTCTCCCCAACAAGCATTCATCTGAAACATGAAAGTTTCGTTTCATAGCAAAATTATCTGTTTATGCTATTTTGTAGAATTTTTCAGTGCTATCCTCTTAAATGGATAATTATTAAGAAAATTTCTCTTGTTAGGGATTCTGATTCAAAATGCGTGGAAGTTTTTGAAGAACAGCGTACGTACATTAGTAGTACGTGGTTAGAAACGATGCTCAGTAGAGTGTTCACTAAAAGTATTCATAAAGAGAACATTGAAAAAAGCGCAGTATGTAGCTAAAATTTTTAACTTGGGTGTTTTGAAAACCATGTTGTATCCTAAACCACTAATTAATTTTTATAAAAATCTAGAGGAAAATTATTGCCAAAATTAGACTCTAGATTCTTGTAAAAATGGTGTGTTTTCTAACACAGTTTTTAAATAATTACTCATTAATTTTCATTTAATTTGTATATTTTCTAAAATTGATGTTTGTAAAGGATTTCAGTTATTAAATTTCGAAATTCCACGGATTAATTAACAAAACTGTAGCCTACACCAGATAGGTACATATACATGTAATTATCTTTTGCGTCGACTGATAAATGTAACGTGTCTTCCTTTACAACATAATTTGTTACATTTTCTTTGCGTTATAAATATTTAAATTCCGCTCTTTTTTATTCTTATGCTCTTCACTATTAGTACAACTAACATGATTCAAGAATTTACTTATATTAAAGTTTGTAGGTTGATTATTTTGGTTTCATTAGCAACTAAGATATTTTAGCAGCGACTTCATGAAATTAAACTCCTTGATTAATTTTAATAATAGCACTGTAGTTTCATATCTTCATATAATGTATTAATCTCGCTCAAATATTTTTAACATTTCTAAAAAATTGACAATTTTTTTTTTACTTTTCTTGTTAGATTTCTTTCAATGTGGCTATATTTGTAGGAATGACGACATCGATTTGCAGTCTGCAATTCACAAAACTATTGAGGAACAGTTTCTCGTTGTTTAGAGGGTACAGTTTACTCAGCAGTCAACTATACTTTTCTTAGTGATCCGGATTATATTTACAATAGAAACTTTTTATTTTTTACTTTGATTGTGATATAACTAAACTGCTACCTGAAGCGAAGTGTTTATTTTTTTATTAAATTTTATTGCCAAATATATTCTCAAAAATTTATTCATTAATCAAGTTGTTTGTAAATAAAGACTTGCTGAAGTTGCAGTAACGTGGTGCCATCTACGGGTTTATGAAAAAAGATTTTTTTAATTTTATTGTTCCCTATAGTTTTCAATAGTTTAATCACAAAAATACAGATTTCGGAGTTTTTCTCAATTCCCCAAATGAAATATAAATGGCCGCACACAATAACAAATACCTTTTCTTACTTTTTACGTAAACTTGTAATTGACGTCAGTGTGCAACTACAACACGTCCTCCTTTATTAAAAAAAAAATAATAAAACTATAATACAAACAACAAAAATATTGCGATACAATTAAAAGATTTTTGGCAGTAAAATATATGGGTATTGCTTTAAGTTACCACTACACTTTAAAAACAAGAAATCCCTGGCTAATATAGTTTCAGAAGATTTATAAAAAACTATAGAAAAATCAAAAATCCAAGGAAGTACAGATGAATACTTTATTAATTTAACTAATAGATAGAAGAAGAAATATTAGTAGGTACAGTGATGTAGGACAAAAATGGAAATATTGTTTCTTATTCTATCAAATATGTTAGTGTTTGATAAAAATCAATAAAATATTCATAATTGTGCAAAATACTTTATACCCTTCGAATTTTATAATATAAACTTCTAAAAATACGTTCTTTACTTAACTATTATTTTAATTTGATAGAATAGCAAATTATTTTTAAATTGCAACTGAATCGTTTATACCCGTTAATGTAAATACTAGAAAAAATATTGATTATGAATACTTATTTACATGTAAAGGAATGGGTATTTTTGTTTCAGATATTATTTGTAATAATCAAGCCATTTCCATTTTACTTCGCTGAATTTTTTTCACGAATTTAATATGAAGACAATTAACAATTAACATTACGTTTTAAAATATTGAAATTTTTGAAATAATTGCAACAACTTCAAAATAAATGAATGTACTGTATTTATTTCTTTTTTTCTGATTTCGGAAGTAAGGTACAGTCTAATTTGTCATTTTTATTTTAATGTACTTTTTATTTTCTATGCAATGTGTACCAGTTTCAATGGAACATGTTATACTTATAATTTACTCATGGAACCTATTTTTGAGATATTCAGGTTGTTTTTACATATATTGGAGAACACTCATTATTTTATAAAGAATGTTTCTCTTCATTACTTGTTACTTGAATTCTTCATTCGGTGAACTTAATGAAAAATTTTTAAATGTCTTCTTCAGCATATGGGCCTTAATAACTTTTAGATCAAAATATTTTAGATATTTATTTAACTAAAAATAAACTATTAAAGCTTAGGAATAGGTTTTATATTAAAATAACTTGTTCGATTGTCCCACAACTTTTTTTAAACTGCATTGGATTTAGTATTAAGGAATAATGATATATGGACCAAATAGTTGAAAGTGCTAGAATTGCACAGTGAAGGTCATTTTTGGTAATTTCAGCTATTTTTAACCATAAATGTTAAATAGGTTATAAACAAATTCACATTGACATTAAGTGAAAGGATTTTCTTTTTGTGATAATTTTTTAGTCGTTTTTATTTTTATTTGTATAAACAGCGTGAATTTTTTTTGCTGCGTAAGATTTGTTAGACACAGTTGAACTGGGTATCTTAAATATATGTGTTAGATTTTATTTCATGAAAAATATGTATAGCGTATGATATTTCCAGATAATGTTTGTAAGGAATTTATTTAATTTAGTCTATAATACTGAGATGTCTAGGAATTTTTTACAAATGCCACGTGCAATAAAATTCAAAAATACAATTGCGTTTAATTTCTATTAACCTGAATAAATGTTAATAAATTTCAATTTCACAAGGAAATTGTTCTACTCTAAACAGAGGTTTAGTAATCTATTTACCTCCATTTTAGAATATTGACACTAGGATCTTTGTTGTTTAGAGGTAGTTGTAGAGTTTTACTTATGATCCAACATTTTTTTGGTTTTGTGTTTTAGAATTCATTACTCATGATTCTCAATTGAATATTCATGATGCAAAGTTACTGGTTTTCACTGACATTTAAAATGCTTTGTATGTAAAAATACAAGTGTCAATAAATATTTCATATCAAATGAAATCGTTTTTATGAATCTTTTGGTAAAATATTGTGTATGTTACAAATAGTAAAAATAATCTCACTCTCAACAACAGTTCCAAAAAGAACATTAGGATAGACGACTGTAAATTTAATAAATTAATCATGTCATGCAGTAAATAGATTTGGTCAATAGAAAATTAAAATACTAATTTGTTTAATTTAAATCAAACGAGTTAACTCAAAATAAATGAATATTTTTTGGCTTCTTTTTTTATCAGTACAAATTCATCCTAGTTTTTTATTTTATTCAAATGTTCATTCGCCAAAAATAAAGGTTCGTCCTTTCAAGCTGTTCACATAGGTGATATTACAAATATTTTGGATTAACACGGTGCGATTCTCATCCATTAGACGCTTGCGACATCTGAAAGATTCTATTTTATCATAGAGCGAGGACTCTCCCAAACTTTTTCAAAATTCATCTTTTTGATTTACTAGAAATTTTGCACACAGAGGCATTGTACAGCACCAAACTTACTTAAGAAGAAATATCGATAATTCTTGGATTCTTCAAAATTCCTAAAACTTAAATTTTTCGAATTTGTCTATTACGCAAAAATTTTGTACAATGTTTGAATCTATATAAAAAAAAATACCGAAAAATTTTTGGATTCTTCAAAATTCATTATTTTATTAAATATCTTTAATACCCTTAAAATTCGAAATTGAGAAATGTCAATGTTATATCAAATTTTTAGGATCGTGAATAAGGATGTGTAGGTATTTCAAATTGGGAATTTAAAAGGCTTTCATAAAAAAATCTGAAAAATTTA
Organism: Hermaeophaga mercurialis; assembly: GCA_951812935.1. Taxonomy (NCBI): domain Eukaryota; kingdom Metazoa; phylum Arthropoda; class Insecta; order Coleoptera; family Chrysomelidae; genus Hermaeophaga; species Hermaeophaga mercurialis. The sequence goes on along the minus strand of OX638362.1, from coordinate 33,509,181 downwards.
TTCAATACTTCCAAATATATACACATGTCTCTTAAATATACATATATCACAAAATACTGTCGATTTCGGTAATAACTATTTAATAAAAAAGTAACATTCTAAAATCTTTACATTAATTTTACGAAATGATTCATTTACAATTGGCACAAAAAAGAAGGAACTGTCAAATCTTAGCGTTGTAAAACTGGTTTATTTAAAAATATATAATACAAAATACCTATATTACTATACATTTTAATACTTAAAATTTAAAAGAAAAACAAGGAAGGTCATACTTTTAAAGTATAACAGAAGTAATAAAATTGGCAGGATTTTTCACATTATTTTTTTTTGTATATATAAAATCGAAAAGAAATTACATTCTTATCATATCGTTTTCCGATCCTGAATCTAGATTTGCTTTAGCTTTTCGCAACACTTGACTTGTCTTATGAATTTGTTTACATATCGTCTTTTCCACTTCCTTTTTACGCTGATTTGCCAAGTTTAGTTGGTTTGCAGTCTCTTCAAAAGCCCGTCTCATTCTTAAAAGCTTCCTCTTCAACTCGTTATTTTCATTAGCCATCATCTCCAGCGACTTTTTACAGCAATGTTGGCTACCTGTAATAATAAAAGACAATAATAATTACTCTAATATTTTAAAGATATTTATTACTTACTGCGGTTAAGATTTTGTGATGGATTGTTTTCATCATCGAGCATGTTGTTCATAGTTTCTGTCAACTCAATAGTCTGAAGTAGTGGCCTGTTTATTGTGTGTATTTCCAAACTAGAAAATCTACCTTGATCGCTCTCAATCCCTAAGTCAGGAGACGAATTAGCTTCTTGCCTTTCATTGTCCACTACCTGCCTATTTCTTACTATTGAAGCATTCACATTGTATCTGGAAAAAATGGTTACTTATTTTTTTGAAGGAAAAATTTCCTAATTCCAAGTATTATGTAAAGAAGGCTGGCGCTTTAGAAATGGAGTACTTAAGCTAGGCAAATTGATTTAGGACGGTTCAACATTTTTTCTAGTACAATTCTGTTGGACTAACGGATAGTGTGACATCACAGACCATGTTTTTGAGTCGTTAACAAAAACGTACTAATAAACATAAAGCTGTCATAATTGTCAAATACCAGATTTATGTCCGTTATCTGCTCAAATAACTTTTTTTGGTTTTTCTCTGTAGACATAATTTTCTCATTTCTAAGTTTCAACTTTACTAAAGTATAACTTTCTGCTTTTTTCAATTTTTTATGAGACACTGTTGTATTATCGAGTTGCAAGTATTTTGACTCTTTCGCATAACTGGAGTATATGCGTTAAAAGTCAATGTATTTATGATCATAAATGAAAAATATATATATTCAGTTCAGCCATTCAGTTATTTTTATTACAAAAGAAGACATTTTATATCCATCTTAGTTATATCGCACAGAGATCTGTTGGAAGAATTTTAATAAACAAGTGTATTTGACAATTATATCAGACCGATATTATACTTTATGACGACTATTATTGATCATTATTTTTATAATGTTACAAAAAAGTTATTTATTACATACCCGCTACATTCTTCTATCTCTTCAGAGCTGAAACTGGGATGAGATGGCTGTCTGCTGTAGGATATTCCAGGATGCATTTTTACATTAGGCATAACGTTAAGATTTTGTTTAGGTGCCTGAATTTTAACAAATCGATTGTGCAATTCGGCATTATTCGATTCCAGAACACTAATTTTCATTTGAAGGTCCGATTTTTCTTTTTGTAAAATAGATATTTCTTGTAGGTGCTTTTGATTGATCGCGTCGATTTCTAAATGAATTTCGTGCAATTGTTGTCTTAGTTCGCGATCTTTAATGATATACCTGGAAAAGTAATAAGTTTGGAATTTGAAAAACCAACAATATAATGTAAAGAAAATGAAATGCTCCTTTAGTGCTTACCTGCTGACTTCTTGCTCCAAAGTGTTCTTATCATTGGCCAATCTTGTTTTTTCTAACACAGATTCGGAATATTCTAGAGTTGTCATGTCTAATTCTTTTCTTACTTCATTGAGCTTCTTTTGATAATCTTCAATTTTATTTTCGAATTCTTGATCTCTTTTTTTGTGAGATTTAATTGTCTCTTCATAAGACTCTACCATACTTTTTAGATCGTCTAAGTCTTTGCTCAATTTGTTGACAGTTCCAAGTTTATTTTCAACCTCAGATTTCCTAATATAATTGTCAGAATATTCTTGTACAATTGCTTTTACTTTTTGAACAGTTTCTATTTCTAGTTCTTTCACTTTTTGTTGCTCTTCTTCCAACTTAACAGCCAGCTCTTGTAAGTCTTTTCTAAATTGTTTTTCAAGTTCTTTAAAATCTTGTTCCTTGTTTTCAAACAATATTTGATCTTTTTCATATTTGTGTACAAGATCTTTTAATTTGACTTCATTTAAATGAGACGCAACCTTTTCTTCCTCAAGAAGACTGAACAGTTTTTTCGTTTCTTCATCTTTAATCAAATAAGCTTCGTTTAATGCCGATTTAGCTTCATTTAAATTATCTAATTCATCTTGCAGACTTTTAACTTCATTTTCAGCTTCAGTTTTTAACCTCTCTAGGTTAATTATTTTTCCTTCGCAGTTTAATAGGTTATGTCTAACTTCATCATAAAGCTCCTTAGCTACGACGTTCAGTAACTTCTGCTCTGCTGCCTGTAGTTGCTCAGTCTTCTGTTGAAGCTCCTCTCCTAAAGTATACAGATCTGGCTGCAGTTCTATTTCCTGGCGTTTGTTGTATAAAATAGATACTGATAAATTGTCTTCATCGGTAGATTCACTTAAACGTGTAGTTTTTCCATTAGGATTAATTGGTAAAGATTGACTTAAACCAATCCTTGCTCTAGATACTGCTCTGTCGGGTTCTGACCAACCTTCTGATTCTGATGCACAATCACTTTGGTATTTCAAGGTAGTGGAAGTTGTATTACTCTTTTGTGGTGTGATGTACACCTTAGACAATTCTCTCACATAGGAGCTTAAATTTCTACACTTCTGTTCCTCATCGGTGTCGGATAACTTACTGTTGGAATTAAGCCTGTTTAGCTCGTTATCTCTTAGTTGAAGTTCAGATTTCAAATTGACAATCTGTTCTCTCAAAGCGGTAATTACTTCTTCACTATCCGGTTCAGATTTTTTATTTTGCTTGTACAAATGACTCTGATAAGTTAATGTGATGTTACCAGGGACTATAGTTAGAGTTTCAGCACCGTCATCTGTGTCTTGCTGTTCACATAAAGAAAGATCTTTGAATGCAGAGCCATTTAGAATAGAAGTTATGTTTGATAATTGGGTCAAGCTTTGATCAGGGTTATAAACTAAACTCATATTAAACGATTTTGATAAGTCCAAGCTTGTATTGATTATTTCTCGAAGTTTACGTTCTTTTTGAATGCCTAAGAAGCCTAATATCGATTTTTGCTTAAGTAGAGAATCAAGAAATACTGCCAATTCTTCTAGCCTTAAATTGAGTACGGTAGAGACTTCGTTAGATTCTCGCCTAAGTTTTTCGGATTTTTCTAGGTCAACAGTAAGTGATTCAACTTGGGCTTTGAGCTTATCGACCAGCTCCAATTGATTAATCCCTTCCAATTCTTGGATTTTGTTTCTAAAGTAATCCCTTTCTTCCTTAAAAGCTTTGAGCTCATCCTGAAGAATTTTAATATGTTGAATTTTAGTTGGAGATGTTAGTTCTTTAAGTTCACTGTCATTTGATATATTAAGGTCTAGACCAAGTTCAGAAATTTTATCTTTTAGCACTTTTAATTGTTGCTCTTTTCCTGTAAGATCTTTTCGAAGTTTCAAAATTTCTGGTGAATTTACTTGACGGCTGTGTAGTTTTTCAATTTCTTTGTTTTTCTCCCATAATTCCTTGTTTACAATTTCTTGAAGATAACACGAACATTTTTTCAATTCAACATTTAACCGTTCAATTTCTTTGTCTTTTTCCACTAATTCATTTTTGTAGAAACTGCTACGCTTTTCGGAAACTGTGTCGCCTTTTTCAAAGTTAGATTTTTCTAATACAGCTCCTGAATTGGATGAAAGGAGTTCAGCCTCTAAATGTGTGATTCTTTGTTCTTTCTCCTCTAGGTTATTTAGTAGATCATCATATTGGTCCCGGATTTTTTGCATATGGCAATTTTTTTCTTTCAAAGTTGCCTCTAAGATCTGAAAATGTACTTCGTTAAAGCAATATTTAAGTAAGAGCAAAAATCGATAATTCGATTCTTTGAGGAAAACGACAGGACAGAGAAATAAAACTAATAAATAAAAAACATAACCCAGAAATGGTAAGATTTCCTCAAGAAAAAGTACATGTATACGAAATTTAAAAAGACACATTTTATATTTTCATCTGACATACTGTAAACGCAAAATTTCATAGCTCTTAAACCATGGCAAAATCCACTAGAAAACTCGAACCGATAACAAATCTAATATATGAGCGAATAAAAAATAGCGAATTAAGCTTAACGAATTCACTGAATACCTTGAATTATATTTCTCACATTGAAATAAATTTGATACATTTCAGTGACCTTTTGAAGTTGAAAAACAAAAAAAAATCATTAGATGACCTTTTAATTTCAAGTTTCTCAAAAAATATAAATACAAGTGTTAAAATATATATATATGCAAAGTGGACCAAAAGACTGGAAACGGCCAATTATCTCGTAAATTGCTAGTCCGAATTCTACAAAATTTGGGATAAGTCTATTTTGGGATACGGAGATTCCAGATTTGACATTTGTAATGTTGCTAAATTTGCCGTTTCTTTGATATTAGTCACTTTGGTTTTTTAAATACATCAACCATAAGCTAGAACTTCTTTAATCATGTATATTTGTTATCAAAAATCTAGTAAGAATAGAATTTCAAAGCACACAGAAGATACCTGAAACTCAATATTACAAAACTAAACTGATAACTGTACTATGACAATACAAAGTGCTATCAAGTTTAAACTTTAAAATGGAGGGTCTTAATACTAGAGGCAACGACTCGCAGAAATACGATCAAAACTGCATAAAATCGATAGATTCCAAATACTATTTTCAGAAATTTTCCACGTCACATTTGGCCTAAACGCCTTTTCGAGAATGTTAAAGGATTTCACCGTACTGTTTCATAATAATACAATGATTTTTATAATGTAGTTGAATGATAAGTGTAAGATATTGAAAACAAATTTTTCACACACGTATAGGATTCACGCATACACAGAAAACCATTTGAAAAGATGAAAAATTAAATAAAAAAAAAGTCATAGCTGCCCCTCTGAAATTGGGATTCACAAGGACAATTAATGCAAAAAATATTATTTTTCATTAAAAAAATCTGAAAGTTTTACCGATCGTTCTCAAAGCAATCTGAAAACTGTTGGGATACTAATAATGAGAACTTTTCAATATAGAATTTTTACTACAAGTATGAACTACACCGTGCAACCCGCCACTGATACTACGTATACTTATGTTCTCGATTGTAATGACATAAACGTCAACAACGGTGGAAAGAACCATATATAGGGTGCGGCGCCAAAAACGAAACGGGACGAATATCTTGAAGAAAACAGAATTTTGGTAATCCTGATAGCCATATAAAAAAATTGTATCGGATTACTATAAGACAGTTCGGTAACATATTTGAAAATGCGATCCGTCAAACATTATGCGGTAAATTTCTGAAAGTAAAAATTTTTGTAATAAAATTATTATTATGAGACGTATTGTGATAATATCACTTGCCTATTTTTTGACAAAGCTGTGACGCTTTTAACCATTACTTGCCATCTAATCAGGTTCAGAATAATAAGACATTGTTAGTCGTGGACTCTAGACTTACGAATCCACCAAATAGTGGCCTATATATAACTGTATTTTAAGTTCATGTTTTTCATTATTGATTGTAAGTATAATGTATACTAACATATTAATAATAAATTAATATTAATGACGCAGAGATCAAGATCCACTGGACAAACAAAAAAAAATATAATGATATGTATACTAACCTCTATTTTGGTTTCTAGTTCAACAGTAAGAGCTTTGTAAAGCTCAGCTACCCCAGTTTCTTCAGATTTGGATTCCTGAAGAGGTTTCTAATAATTTAACGTTAAAAAATAAATTAAATTTCTGAATATACACATAAGAGCAATAAAAGCGACTTAAACACACAAAAATAAAACCAGACTAGAATAACATGCTTTTATTTTTTAAGTCAATTAAAAGCTACAAAAATAAATTTACAAATTTTCTACTTTCTACGCAAGAAGCAGAAGTTATAAACACTACTAAATCTAAAAGTTTTTGATATTAATTGATATTATTTTGAGGTTCTACTATAAAATTTGGTCTCACTGAGAAATAAATAATAACAATTGATTTCAAACCAGCAAACATCAATGTACAAATAAAGATGCATCTTAATTAAATGTAAGTAAATTTGTGATGTCATTATAAATATGTATATTAATAAAAATTCCAAATAAAAATAAAACATCTTTGAATTGCTTGTATTAATATTATATAAAATTGATCAAACCTTTTCCATTTTTCTTTTAAAATAAGTCAAAAAACCAAAATCTAAAAATATGTTCACAAGAGCAACAAAAATCACTGGCAGCGAGACATCGCACCAACAAAGCTGAAGTGAGTTGAACGCGACAACTAGAAGTCTAATTTTATCACAGAATATTCTCGGAACATTTAACTTTTGATTTTGTTCCGTCTCATTTTATTGCACAGCCGTTACTCTGTCTGTTTTGTGGGTCCCTTGCCCTCTGGAATTTTATGCATGTATCGGAATTGAGGATGAATAAATTTAAGTGCTTTTCTCTCTGTTTATGTTATGTAATAGATGGGGCAACAACATTTTGAGACAGGAAATGAGGCCTAAAATTAGGCACTTGGGTCAATTAGAGAGAGGGAAGGCATTAGAAGTATTTTGTTTGTTCCCAGAAAAAAATCGAAAAATATATTTAAATAGAAATTCAATGAAAGTAATTCCAATTTCTTAATATGCAATTACAAAAGATATGATCTCAACTTTTAGATTGAAAAATTATGTTTAGTACTTCCATAAATTGACATATCACTAGCCAGCCAGCTGTCAATTTCTTTTTTCAAATTACTTGAATGTCTAAAATTGCTAAGTAACTAGTTCAAAATTTTGAGGTAAAAATAATTTTTCTACAGGTGTGCGTGCGGAGAATGCTACTTTTTTTAATTTAAATATTAATTAAATTCCTTTTCTGTACTAGTACTGATAACGTAGTCATTTTTTATTTGGGCTTTCTTACATGTTATCGAATTTTAAAAATGTTATAATTTTTAATTTTTGGCTCATGTTTTCCCGTCTAAGCAAATTTAATACTACAGAAAAAAATATTTCTAACATAATAGTAGTATTTTCCACATGCCCAGTTTAGATTAGTAGAAGACCCTAGTAAGGAAAAACGATTCTTTTCCGCCCTAATGAAGTTTTTTTATTTGCATTTTATGAAAAAAATTTTTAAACATTTTTTGATCAATATCCAGGAATATCTTCATATATTTTATTATCCACATTCAGTAAAATTAATGTAATTTGTAAGATAAACATTAAAAAAATAATACTTGTTTCATTAAAATTGTTTATGTGGTTTCTTTAGTAGAAAAATTACATTTTTTTATTTTCTTCAAGTTTGGAAAGAAAATTTTCTAATGCACCCAAAAAAACGTATTAGTTAGAAAAATAAGTAATTATTTAGTGCCATAAGAGTTTTCAACCTCAAAAATGTGTTGAGCTTTTTTGTGTTAATTTTTAAAATATATCATTATGATTGGGTAAATTATAGGGTTTAATAATAATATAAACTATATAAAATAAAAAGAGTCTGTCCCAAGGGACGTGGAATGTCTGATAAAAGCAAAACAAATGAACTAAATAAAGCAAGCAAATAAATATTAGTAAGCGCTACGAAATTAACACTGATAAGCAGGTACAAAAAATTAGCGGCACCAAAACTAATAAAATCGTTTCAATAATTTTCCACTGTTTTGACTAATAGCTACCTCAATATTATCTCTGGCACCCTCTTCTTTCAGCGACCCCACAGACTCCCCATCACTTGTAGGTTTGGTCACTACCGATTCTAGTTCTTTTTCCAAATTTTTAATATGCAATCGATACTGTTGTATTTCTTCATTTGCCTTATTGCGGGAATCAATCATATTTTTGATTATTTCACAAGCTTTGAATTGCTCAGTTTTCAGCTTAAACAGTTTCTGTCTCTGAGTATCATAATCCTGTAAGTAACAATAAAACAATAAACATATTTTCAAATACATTGCAGCAAGCAAATTAGTCCAAATATTTTTATGTAATAAAAAAGAAGTATAATCAGTGTGATAAAAATACTGAGTGCTCGATTATATTTTCTCCTGCCTAATATGTTTTTTAATGGATTGAGATATAAACATGATAATGACAAATTCAAATATGCGTCTAATAATATTTTTTTAAAGCCATCTTGTATATTTTTACACCGTTTAAAAATAAAATCCCAATGCTCAACGCCTTTTAAGAAGAATAAATACTGCTATTCTTTACGAAAACAGTACAGTTACTATACACAATTGCAAAACAATATAAACTTGTCCAAATTTAATTCAATAGTTTTATGAGGCGCCCAACGGCCCAAGATCAGTTCTATCTAGCGTGTATATACGCTCCAAGATTTTTTAACAGTAATTCGGTTCTAATATATCAGAATACATCATTAAGACAGTAAACTAAATGAGTTTTTTTTTTCAGAATTATGTTTTGGACATCTAAATGGCAGTTCAAAATTATAGATATATTTTACTAATTTTTCGACACCATATGCGTCCAACTTCATGTCTTCATTTATATATCTCAATTGACTAATAGATTCTATTATTAAGAAGTATGTTTTTTAAAAAGAATTATTTTGTAGATACTTACATTTTTAAGAGTGTTAAATATACTGATAATTTTGTCATTGCTAGCAGTTGATATAAAATTATCGAAATCAATATTAAACTTATCAGGTGAAGATGGCGACGAGCAGATAGACGTAGACGAGGTACTCTTAACTGCGCCGCCAGTCGACGACGACACTATTTGTACATGTAGTGAGTCCTTTTGCGGAGTTCCTGTAGGTGTTGTTGGGTCCTGAACTGAAATACAAGCAACGTCAGTATTTGAGCTGTTAGATTTTAGAGGCAGACTCTTAGACACCGCTAAATTTTGGTTTTTCTTTATTTCCGTTAAAGCAATCTCTAATTTCGCCTGCGTATCTCGAAGCTTGACCCTGACTTTTTCATTTTCTTCTTCGAGTTCCCGAACGCGGCACTCGCTCAAAGATTTCACACGTTCTGTTTTCTTATGCACCATTTCACATTCAAGCTAGAATAAAAACAATACAAGTATAACAATATTGACAAGTCAGTCAAGAGAACAAAACCTTTCCAACTAAATGCTCCTCAATAAAAACCTGGCGTACTATTAAATAGAATATTTTTAACTTCAGATAGATAGTTTGGCTCAAAGTAATATCAACCATCAATTTAAAAATTAAATACAGTTTTAAAGAAATACTTATACGAAAAAAATTTAAAACCAAAGAATTGATTTGACTTCAACAATGGATATGTACTCACTCCAAAATGTATTATTTTGTTGTTTGACAATTTAGTATTTTGTCATAAATGTAATTTAATTTTTGTTTGTGGAAGTGCTCTACATGCATTTCTGGTCATTAGTATATTCTTAACATACAACTTGTAAATTGAATAGTCAGTTTATTTAGTTGTTTAGTTCTTGTAGGAAATTTTGGAAATTTTTATTAGTGATATTTTACTGTATTTTATCTCAATAACAATAGGAACAGAATTTAAAACTGTTGTTTAATAAGAATTGTATCATTTCAAGTAAGTTAACAGGTGCCCAAATTCAGACATGAAATTAAATAAATAATTTAACGATTATTTTAGTTCATATCGTTGAAGAATGAAATTAATAATAAATATACCAGGTACTCATAGATACTACTACATGTCTTTTAAAATTCGACAATAAAGTGCTAATATATCAATAAGTGCGATTTTTGTTAAGAATTTTGAATATATAAATTTTATGGTTGTCGTAGATAAAACCTTCAACCAAAACTTAACTTAATATTAAGTAGACTTAAACCGATTTGTAAAATAAATTTTGAGAAAAATTCTTTAGGACATGTCTATTCAAGTACCCATGGGATCTTAAGTTAGTCTAAATGACTATCCAAGGAACAGTAAATTAGTCTAAATGTCCCGGTGCCCTGACAAATATTTTGAATAATTTAATCAAATAAGTTTTAAATAACAAATGAATTAAATATTTGGAAAAGTCGGGGTAAAATTAAGCAAGAATTTATAAATTCAATAAGGTTTCACTATAGAAATAAGGAATATATATATTAAACACATAATTACCTTTACGTTGGAATATTTTTTCTTCAAATCTTGATATTGTCCGGACAATTCATCCAGTTTCTTAGTCTCATTCATTAACTTTTTATTCAAGCCCTGATTGTCTTTATAAGTCAAATCACGTTCTTCTTGGAGTTCTTTAACTAGGTCAACGTAAGTTTGAGTTCTTGCATTGACTGATTCGTTTTCTAAATGAAGATTTTTGATTATCTCTTCTTTGGCTTGAATCTCCCGCTGCATATTATCACAACGTGTTTTCAGAGTCTCAGTTTGGCCAATGATTAGTTGGAATGATGCGTTGTTTTCTTTTTCCAGACGGAGCTAAAGAAAAAAAAAGAGGATAATTAAATTTTATATTACCATACAAAAGTAAAACGCAATTGAGAAAATTACAGAACAGAAGAGAACAGGTCACTAACTAATATAAAACTGAAAAAACTAAACTAAAAGTGATAAGATAAGCAGGTTTTAGTATCAGTCTAAAAAATATCCAAAAAACACGATTTATACAAGGTGATTCTGAAAAAATTAATGAAGTGAATTTAGATCAATATGGGTCTTCCTTAGATTTTAAAAATATTTAGACCCTTGATTTGTATGTTTTTTATTTCTTCTCAGTCTCTTACATATCATATTTTTCGTTAGATTTATTTTTATAATTAAATTCAAATGGACTAGAGAAATATATATTGCTACAACAGGACTTGGATAGATTGTGTGATTTGGATTGTTCTATCTTTGTACTTTTGTAAAGGTAGAACAATCTAAAATAACGGATGCCACCTTTAAATTTTTACCATATACCATTATGTAGATTGGTTTAAGTTTAATTTTGTTATACTCATATCCATTATTAAACTAAATTTATTTGTTAATTGATTCCTAAAAGAATGGAGAATCTTAAAGAAGTACAAGAATGAAAAAATACAAGACGAAACTGCATCCTTATTAATATAAAAATAGGATTTAAAATAAAAATACTACAGTGAATAAAAAAAATGCTGGACAAAAAAGAAAATGGAGTACAGCACCAAGGTAATTGTAATAAATCAATACCTCATTTTCCAACATTTTCATTTTATCTTGTAGTTCAGGTATTAAAGTTCCACTACGTTTCCTGCTAAAAAATCCCGTTGTTTCAGATTTCAATGAAGGTCCTTCCGAATCTAATTTTATATCCTTAAAAATATATAAAAAAATCAACTATTTTCAAATATTCTCCTAGTGTTCTCAAAAAAATGTAAATATACAACGTTTGCTAATTTATTTCTAATATTATCCAAATAGCATATGTCCAATTATTATTTAAATATCATTAACAAAGAAAATTTGTAGTATAAATGCATAAGTAATCCTAATCAACATTCAAAATTTAAACAAAGTTTCTAAAATCTTCGCGACACCGGCGTTTCTAGTCGCTATTCTAGCTAAAATTTTGAGGGTGAGTCACTAACTGCAATGAATGAAATTACAAAAAATAATTTTCTATATTGAGTAATTTAAATCGTAATGTGATTTACCTGCAATTGTATCCTGAGATCTTCAATTTCTTGTTGACAAATGTTCAATTGATCTTCCTTAGTAGATACGTATTTTTTATGTTCCTCTTCTTCCAATTCTATGGCTTTAACAGCCTGACACAAAAGTTCTTGTTTCTCGTCCATTTCTTTTCTCAAATTAGCATAATCAACCTTAAAATATAACAATCATATGTAATATAAATGTAAGCTATTTTTTTTCAAAAAGCTGAATGATTATTCTTGATTATCAATCTATGAAATATATTTATTTCGAAAAATCAGTTTGAAGGATATGTCACTGACAATATATTGACATTTTTTATTATACAGTATGTTTACAGATTTCTTGTAATTTGAAGAAAAAAAATTTATACTAACCTGTAACTCTATATATTTTTTAACAACGTTATCCTTATCTAATGTAAAATGTGTGCCCATTTTTTCTTCTAAAAAATATATCCTTAATTTAAGATTAAAATTCTCTTTTTTCAAATTTGCGAGTTGTTCTTCGAACTCTTTGACAGATCGGCCTCGCATAGGCCCCCCAGGAGAGCGAAGACCCATAGTGTCTGAAAAAAAAATGCAATAGATTAGATCTCATATATTTTTTCCTGGGTGAGTTTCATTACCACTAAGCTCTTCAGATAAGAACTCTAGTATACATTGGTGGAGTTAAGAAGATAATAATTGCTTGTTGTACTATTATTATTAAAATATTAAATGTAGACAAAGGTAGTAAAATGTGAAATCAAAAGTAAAAAGTATACGATAATGGCAATGACATGTAAACATTACATATTATGTTGGATAAAAGCCATGTATTAAGAAAACTTTATTATTTAAACTATTCAGATATAAAGAAATTCTGTTTGAAAGAGGTGTTTACCATTGCTTGTGAAAAGTAAACTAAATTTACAATCATTTGTAAAATTTAAAACGATGTAATAATTTTTAAAACATAGAAAACAATTTCTAAGAACCATTTGTGTCCGGTTTTACTGCAAGATCGACGAAGTAATATTTTTAGAAATTATTTCCATAATATAAAAAAATATAGTCTTTGTTAAAACAACTCTTTTAAATAATATTTCTTTATACCTATTCTATTAAATAAAATAATTAGGACAATGAACACTTGTTTTCTTTTTTCATCAGCCTTTTTCATTTTTTAAATAGTAGTCGATTACCATAAGAAAATAGTTCGTTTGAATTAAATTTACGACTATGATGAAAGGGACCACCAATATGCAGCTTATTTTTGGAAACACCTCCCAAATTTTTAGTTACATACTCATATACCAGATTATTTAGTTAATATATATATATATATAAATGTATAAACCGATTATATATAATTTTACAAAATATGCTTACTGATTGCCGCATCATTGTCGGATTCTTCACCAGATGAACTAGTAGTACTATAATTAGATAAGTTAGACCCTGCATTTTTTTCTTCATCTATTTCATTTTCCATTATGCTGTGCTTCAGTAAACTTCTCAGCACATAACATGTTAAAAAGAATTTTCAAAAAAATTACGATCTTTCGATCTGAATTGGTTTTATAGTTTTCTTTTGACCTGGCTAATAGAATTAATTTTAGAGAATGTTTACCTGATTGAATAAATTCTCACGAAGTGTACATGAAATTTAGATGAAGAAAATGTCTTTGATACCCATAAACATAGACCACGTTAAATTTTTGGTATGGAAATATTTAAAAAATGAGAAATCTGTCAAAAGTGACATGCAAACTATTTTCAAGTTTTTAGATTTTGAAATACCACAACTATGATCAAAAAGTTATAAATTATATAAAGAATGTTTCTAAACGACGGTTACAGCCTATCTTAAAAATAAACTACAGAAATTAATGTTTACATATATCTTGAGTACTTAGATTTCGATACCAATACACAATTACTTTGCCTTAAAGAGGATCGTAAAGACTCGAGTTATTATCCGATAAGTATGCTTAATAAACGAATGATTTTTAACCAATGATCGCTATAATCTTTATTCAATTGAAATTATATTTTAAAGTTAACATTATTTTTTAAGTATGTAGTTGTTATTAGATTGCATAACTTCCTTTCGGAAATAATGTTAAGGAGTGCTTTAAAAACTAACGTTATTACACGTGGTTCCCTACATTTTAAAACAAATTACCGCTCCTTGTCCTGCAATTTAATTAGAGTTTTTTGAATCTTATTATTGTCATAACTTCCACACCTTGCTACTTATCAGCTGGGTGGTTCCTTTCATTGTGTTCATTAAAGCATAAAAGATAATAGACCAACTTAAAATTAGTGCTTATAGTATTTAAGGGGTATTAAAAAAACAAGCATTACAGTTAATTATTATTTTAGAAGAAGCATGAGCTACTTCTCATCCAAAATGAAAGAGCGCCTTCCAGATGTGTCATCAATATTCACGTAAAGATCATAGGAGAAAAAGACGTGATGGAAACGTTGCGAAAATCAATAATATTCTAAATCTACTCTCAATGTATTTACACAATCTTTGGTTTATTTAAAAGATTATTTTTCTGTTTATAAAACATAAAAAAGTCGGTATCAATTAAAAAGCAATGAACCCGATACTTAAAATAGTTCACAGTGTATTGTTGGTCTTCTAAATAAATATTAATTTCCATCAATTAAGATTTAAATAAGTAAACTGCTTGTATTTAACGTCCGGTTAAAGGTTATTCAGAGCGCGATCGTACCCGTCAAAATCCTATGTCAATTGAGGAGCTTAGATGCAAAAGGGTACAAGAGACATTTTCTTCTAATTGGAATTAACTGCAAAATTGAAGACTTGAAGTTCATTTATATTTTATAGTAGAGAGATATTAATAAATATTAATTAATAGGGCGCCATCTTTAACCGGTCATAAAATTTTAAAGAAAAAGTAGTGAAGAATATGTTGGAGACATGGGAGAAATTCATGAAGCAAGGCAAATTACTCGTAAACTCACACTTAACGTTACAAGTACGGTGAGATATCCGAGAATGATAGAAAGTTTCGGAACCTGATATTCGAATCTTCACGCTGTATTTCTACAATTATTTATATAGGCAAAAAAAAGTTCATCGGCGTCCTCTTTGAGCAAATCAATAACATTAGAGAGCTTTCCCCACAATTTGCCTGTGCAAATAATTTTTTTGTGCACTTTAAACATTAGGAACAAACGTTTTACTAATGTAGTGGCAAGAATAAATGACACAGGAATTTAAAAGTAATTACACATGTCATGACAAAACCAAACAAAAAATATACAAAGAGCTTTGTAAGGAACAATAAAATCAGCCAGTTAGACTCCAGTTACTATTGCATGATCTTCAATAATTGCTTCAATTTAAGTTCCCATAGACAGGTATATGTATATTATGCGCAAGCTAACAACTTAAAAATGAGATCTCCAGTCAATAAAGAACTTCATCTCAGAAGACCAGAGATATCTAGCGATGCTAAATACAAAGCTAAAACTGAAGTTTCTCAACTCATAATAAAATAGTATTCCGCTCCAAAAGCCCTTCCAATGACATTACTGACCAATAGTAAGATATATTGTCTGCGCAAATTATGGATCTATAATTTTTACGTTCATGATCTATCAACAAGTCAAGCGCATAAGTATATGTGGCATGAAGAGAAGGAATCAACAGGGCCTCAAGAAATAATGAACTTTTAAAGTTCACTTCTGGCTTACTTTCCACAATAATCCATATTGATGCCTTTCAGTAATACTAAAAGAGGTCAGAATGAGATCAAAACACATACAGAAATTCTGGAATTATGTCATATTAAACATCCGTTCGAAACTGTACAATAAAAATTCTTTGTCTTAGGTAATTAATTCATGGGATTTGACAAAAACTGATAAATCAAAAAGATAACTTTTTTTCTTATTTACTCCTAAGTCTGGATGGAAATTGTACCAAAATCGTCTAAAAATTTCTGGTTGTTAGAATGAGCCAAGAAAATTTCAAAAGTATTGCGCCTATGAAATAAGATATGTAAATGTAGGTAAATGTAAAAAGGAAATTCAAAAAGGAAATCAAGTCTTTGGAATAAACGGAAAAATACTAAAAAGTAAACAGATCAACAAACCAACAAATCTAAATATTATAAAACCTGAATACGACCCCACTATTACATATGTAATGGAAACAGCTATGCTTATAAATATAAAGAAGGCCTAAAAATATGCGAAAGGAATAAAAAGAACAATAAATAAGCCCGGATAAACCAAATAATGGATAAAGATGTAGTAAAAGAAATAGTGAAATAGAAGAACTCGGAGGGGAAAATTATAAAATACATAAAGGAACTACAACTAGAATGGCTGGGGTACAACATTAACATAAATGGCCAGAACATTAATCATTTGGATCCTATTACACCCAAAAGGCAGAGGACTCAAAAAGACTGAAAGGTCATCACCAACTACGAATATTGAACTACCACCTCTTTACCAAGAGCATCTCAAGATTAAATTAACAAAAACACAAAAATTTGTTTGAGCTTTTACCTTTTGTGCATCCTGTGTATCATGATTTCTACCCTGGACTGAGTCATAAAGTAGTTCCAACTAGGCCCAATTTGAAAGGCCATCACAATAACCACTTAATGAATCAGACCAAGAAGATGAAGATGTGCAGTTTTTAATATCTATGATGAATAGTTCTTAACTTTAGTTTGCAACAATAACTAAAGGGTTTTGCACAACATTTTCGTTACTTTCATTTAACCATTTTTATTTTAGACGAAAACTGGACCAAACAAAATTATGTGGTAAAGAGGTACAACCAAAATTTTAAGAAAAAAACATATTAAACTCTTTTTAGTTACTATGAAAAATTAAGCAACATATCAAATTTCATTTTTAGGCTGCATTCATAATACTAAATATCGTCTTGAATTTTTGATTAAATATTAACTCTAGTTGTACTTTTTCCAATAATTAGATTATGTCAATTATTCCCCTTTGCATATAAGCCCTCAATTATAAAGTAAATTTAGACTGCGGATCAATAACTATCTATCGAAGGCTCTTTTATTTATAAAAAGCATTTGTTAAAATTTGATTTGTAAACATCCATTAAACAATTCTAAAAATTCAAAAGTGCATTATACACAATTTCGCTAATTTCAGCTCTTGCTATACATTATTTTTGCCGAAAAATTAATCGTGTACAACTCTTTAACTGACTGGTGTTGACATATTTAAAATTGTAAGAAAACTAAAAGCGCAGACGGGAGAGACCACCGCGCTTGTTAATGAAGCAGTTTTGAGGAAAGGCTATATAAAAACTGCGCATATTTTTGTCCTTTGGCACGTTAATATCTTGGCTTTTTTCCATGGAACGGTTTCTGTATGCGACATAACTTTTAATGCAAATAGTTGAGAAGCTATTATTAATAAAACAATAATAACTGAAATACGACTTATTTAAAATGTAACTAAAGATGCTCCAGTTTATAAAATATTTTTAAATCCTCATTAAAAATATTCAAAGTAAGCTTAAGAAAATTGTTTAATGTAGTTTCTTCAAAATTAATAAATAATCACTTTAATGGTATTATTTTTTCAATAGTTTCTTTTATTTTTACTTACTTGAGAACGTTCCATCATGATCCAAAGTGAATTCTAGTTGGCTTGGACTAGTACTGAAACAAAACAAAATATTATTACATCTTTCATTTTTCAAAAATCCTAAAATTTTTTATATAAGTATTTATTTTTTTAAGTGGTTTAGATTAAGTATCTCCTGTAAAACCAAAATTAATGAGCTAATGATTGGCTAAACATAACTCGATTTGCGTTTCGGAGGGGTTATCTTAAGATCCTAACAAATGGCCAGCTCGCTCAAAAGACTTAAGTCCATTGGACTAATGAGTAATTGTATTGAATTTTATTCTCTAGCTTAGAAAATTAGAAATATAAAATAAGTCAAGTGTGTACTCACAGTAAATAGAGGAAGCAGGTTGCAGTGGAACTAAATCGATGAATTAAGATTACTTATTTACGAGCTTGAGTGTATTAAAAATACAATATAGAATACGCCATAATCAGTTACCATACAAAATAAAATAATTACAATTAAAAATATCAGAAATAAAATAAAGAAGTTCAAAGAAATTATTTAAAGAATGAATGCGTTTGAATGACTTTAAGTCAAATAAAAAGTAAAGGCGTCATATATGACCCATGAGGTAAGCCAAAATTATCAGACAAAAAACCAAGAATATTAACAATTTTGATACTGTCAAAACACATTTCAGCCAATTTAGAAATTACCACCAATACATATATAATTAAGTTTCTGCATAATTAACCTTGCCGAATGCTTTAGAAAACTCCTCGGTGTATATAGACCTGTTCGCCAAATTTCAACATATTCGGCAAGTAAATCACATAATTCCATAGGTTCAGAGGACCGATGACTTTTCTAATCGGAACCCGAATTGTTGATCAATAATCAGGTCTGATGAGAGAAGTAGGCAAATTGGGGTAAATTTCCCGAGCATCTACGATTTTGAGGGGTCTGCTTATATCCTTTCAATAAATATTTTAATTTTTGTAAATATTTAAGTATCATGGAATTCAAGAATTACGCTACAAACACTTTTGTTGGGTGATGATTTTACTGGATAAGCTATTAGTAAAGTAATAAATTAAATACTACAAACATTTATCTAGAACACATCAAACTATCATTTTTCTTAATTATGCAGGAAACTTGTCAGAGGGGACCTGCCTGAAAGGAAGTCATACGACAAAAAAACAAGTACAAAGAACGGAGTACCCTAAATCAAAATAAGATCAAGTGGGGGCCCGCGTTCAACTAATTATAGCAACAGTGAAAGAAGCTCTTCCTGCTGAATTTTGTCTCAACATGAGAATCAGAAAATAGTTTTCGACATTTTACTTCAACGTTTTAATGGTTTCTGGGATATTCGAATTAATGGTGTATGAGATACCAAAGTGAGACTTTGAAAAGTTCAACCGTATTTTATTATGAGATGGGTAATGTCAATTTAAATGTTACTTTCTATTTCTGGAGTTATTGGTAAGAAATGGATTGCCTTTTAGTCTGGCATAAGGTTAATTATTAGAGATCGCAAACGGTTTTTGTAAAAGGGATGTATTCATGTCGGCCGAATACAATATTAGTATCTATTTTATTTTGGCTGTTATGTTGAAAATGTATTCCTCTTATGAGGTTTTTGGGTTATGGAAATGAATCATAAATTATGCCGTTAATTCTGTTAAACTTTTTTGCTTTTATTTTTTTTTCACATATTTAAAAAAACATTTGTTTGGAATTTTCATGTGATGCTTATTCGGTGTCCTGCCTATCCTTGAAAGCTGTTGATTTTTAAATTAAATTAATATTTTTTTAAATTCCCAATCATTAGTTTATTATATTGTAACATAGCTGCCTCTGTAAAGCAAAATCAAATCTAGAAAGCTAGTAATTTTTATTTTTTCTGGTAATATTTCAATAAAAATACTTAGTTATTTCATTCAATAGTTAAAGAACATGTTAGGCTGAATATTATAAATCTTTTAAATACAAGGGCTTCTTTCGGGAAAAATATACAAATAATTTCAAAATCAAGTAACATATGTTAAATTTCATTTTTTAAAGAAATAATACTAAAAATATGATTTGACGCTTCAAGTGACATCCACAAATGAGTTTTATAGTTGTAATTTCGAAATAATTAGTTCGGGAAGCCTAAAATTACAGCTGAAATGTTTTGGGATTTTTTCCTTTCGTATAGAAAGTTGAATTTCAGAAATGTTATTCTTTTAATAATTCTGAGAACTGAGGAGCATGGTTAGTTTTGTAAAGCCGAATTCCTTAAAAATTGAAAGTCATAAAAAATGTGCAAGAATCAAAAGTAAAGTTCAGTTTAGAAATCTAGACAAATTCAGGAATCAATTGTAGTTTGACATCCGTCTCAAAAAGTACTCCCGAGATAAAGGGTCTTCAATCTTGTTAAATCTTGTAAGTCTTAATTTGTAAGTACTTTTCTTAATTAGTAACAGATTCAAACTCGGCAAGGTTAAATAATTTATTCAAAGCATTAAATGTTTGTTGTATTGTAAAGTTACTCGTTGCTTTTATCTAATTTTTATTTATAATTTTCACTATTTCCTCGCCCAATAAATAAGTTAAAAAAACGAAGTTAGTTTCATTGTGATTGTATATATTGGGAGTGCTCCACAATCAACGCCCCAGGACTGAAGGCCTAAGAAACTGGCAAGTGCCAATTTTCTCTCTTACTATAGTATGGCTATCGACTAATTAATCCAACCTGTTACATTAACAAATCTATTATAAGAACCACGATTTTGCTTCGCTCGGCAAACTTACTTCACAATATAACATGTAGTGAAATTACATACATTATAATTAGCACCCACCCACGTCGATTACAATATTGAGCTGATTTTACCGCAGTGTATCGATATGAGTGCATAAAAAGCGAAGGATGAAAAGGCTGCCTTCTAAATGATTTTCTAGTGTTTCTCAGGAAACTTTGTCTGCATTCGATTTTTTTTGCCTCTTTGCCACGAACTACTATTTCGTGGTTCGTTAGTCGGCGATATTTGTATTTTCCAATGAAGCAATAACATTCTCAGTTTCGATTACGAGCAAGCAAGTTACCATAAGTATCGTGAAGTGTGAGAGAACCAGGCGTAAATAGTAATAGTATAATATATTATATATAGTTGTAAAAATGTAGCATAGTAATAAAATAGAGATATAATGGCATCATCAAAATCTAGTCGACGTATCCTAATTAAATCTTGGATCAAAGACAATATTCACCTAAAATATGAAGAACCCAACGTTCCGACCCGTATGTCATGACACTCTCTAGCATAGTTTAATATATATTCTTCTTTGATTTTTCATATTTTTGTTCCACAGGACTGGATATAGAGCTCTTGTCATATTTTTTCCTTTATTTATTTTTTCTAATATATCTGTCTCGTCCTTTCAATCATCTGTGATTGTGATCCCTAGGTATACATATTCACTTGGTCCACCGACTGTCTCAATATAACATCTTCCTTTACTCCAATAACCATATACTTTGCTTTGTCTGTGTTAACCTCTAGCTAGAGGGAAAAAAATTGAAGAAGAATTTTGGTTTGACTTAGCAGAAAAAATTATTTGAACAATTGAGCAATAATTTACAAAGTTCTTGACATCTTAGCATGAAACCTTTCTAGAATTTCCAGATTAGAGTTGGAAGCTGAACCCCAGAGCTCGAGTCCATATGTCCAAACGCAACATTAAGCCAAGTTGCTTTCTCTTCGTGAAAATGTGCTTCCTCCATATCAATATATACGTACATGACAACCATTTGATTTTACCTAAACCAAAATTTCACGAAGATGTTACAAAAAAATCGTGTTTATTATTCCAATACTTACTTTGCTTTTCTAATACACGTAATAAATTCTATAGATGAGATGACAAGATGTGATGACGCATTTCTAAGCGTGATTTTAATGAATTTACGAGTGAACGTTCCAAAATCAACAAACTTGATAAATCAAACAACCAATGACAAATACATCGCAGTTTGCCATCATATGCTTAACGTGCCAATAAAATATTGCTTTAAAATATTTTAGATTTGACACAATTAAACATATGTAAGAAACGTAGCTAGATTAAAGGTACGACACTGTGTCACAACAAAACAATAGAAATTTAAATCGATGGCACCATGCAACAAAGTTCAACGTTCCCATTTATTTCCAATAATCAAGAAAACCAACAATTAGCTGTAGATTTAAGATTTAGTTATTTTTACACAATAAAATGTTTCATTAAATATTTTCTTGCTAAACGCAATTAATTTATAACTGAATATAGATCATTTAAAATTGTCTACAGTATAATGAGCTATGTCATTGAATTACCTATTTGATTTTTTTTTGTTGGATCAATCAATAAATTCAAACTAGGGATAAAATATTTACGTGAAATTTTAGAAACTTTCAACCAACTAAACCATGATTTAGTGATATGTTAGTGTCCTTCAATAAACTTGAAAAGAATTTTTCTATGAATTGGGAAATTTTTTGTTAAAGAACATGTACCAAGTATTAAATACACATAAAAATCCAAATCCATTAAAATTCCAAAATCAAGCCACATAAAATCCTTGGTTTTTGTGATTTGTTTTCCTCAATTTTAGACCTGATTATGACCCACTGAGGTCGAAACTAGTTTTAACAAAGAATTTTATGTGTCTTGATTTTGAAATTTTATTGGATTTGAACCTTTGTACCACATTTGAGTTTAATGGATAACCTTTTGTTTTGTTTTTACATATAAAAAGACCAGATTTTATTGTATAAATATCTCAAGCTATTTATATGATCTCTTAGTGTTATAATAATCTGGACAAGGGCATATTCGTTTAGTTCATTACAGAGAATATTGACGTAGGGAGAGGGCATGACTAATAGTTAATAAGTGTATGGCGTTTTTATTTGATTAACCTACACATCAAAATTGGCGATCGCAATTTAATCTATTACTGGGAATTGGTGTAATAGTATTTTTTTATTGACGTATTCATTTTTATTATTAAATTCTCTACCAGAAGACACAACAAAATTATTATTTGAACTGATTCAATCATGAACATGATTCTATTAAAAATTGCCGTATTAAACTACAAATCATTCAGATAAAACATAAATGTAGAGATGTAGTTGGTATTAATAATTAATAGAGGGTGCCTTTCATAAATATTGCGACCAATTAATAAAAAATTATACACAATTACAAAAAACGATAACGGAAGTAACATCGGATAAAAATACAATGATAAAGGGCAAGAATAAGAAAACGGTTGTGGCTAATCAAAGAAAATTGAACGAAAGTAAAAACAAAGAAATAAGAATGAAATGGACCTTGTAAGTATTAACAATAAAGATGAAGGACTTCTCAATGAATTTGAAAAAAATTGACTAGATATTTTGGCAACTACAGAAACAAAAATGAAAGTTAAGGGTGAAAAAGAAGGAAATGGAGAGAACTTCTTAATCACTGGAGTAAATGAAAATATACGCACCAAATACAGAATGTGATGCATAATACATAAAATTTTCATTAAAAAAATTGGAATTGCTAGATAAAACAAAGAACAAAACTTATTGTCACAAAGGGGCAAATTGGGACTAAGAGAAAGTCGAATCGAAAAACCAATAATTGAATACATTGTTATAAACAGGATATGAAAAAAAGAAACAATAATGCACAGAGGGTACCAAATAGGAAGCGATAACTATTTACCAAAGCAAAAAATCAGTATTGCATCTCAAAAGAATACAAGTAAGGTACAAGAAGCAATACAATATCGAAATAAAGTCATACAAATTAATACAGTATCCAGGGTATTCTGTGAAAAAATAGAAAACAAAATCAATGACATAACTAACGATATACTATACGAAACAGACATGGAAACTTGCGAAAGACAGAAACACAAGCCGTAAAAATCTGACAGAAAATAATAACATGAAAAGAGGACAAACTCCTAAAACAGGAACATAAGATAATGAAAAGATGGAGGAATACATCGAAGAATTACTAAGACACGAAGACATAGAACACCATGAGATAGTGGAAAAAAACAGATGAGCAAGACGAATTTTCTCAAAAAACGGTTGAAATGTTAAAAAATTTAGGTCCTAATGATTTCACATTCTTGGAAAAATTATAAATAAATTATGACAAGAAGGTAAAGTACCGGAATATTGGGAGATATGTAATATCATACCTATACACAAAACAGGCAACACTATGAGGTATAAGCATTACAGAAGAAGTATCTTATTAAATATCCCAGCAAAAGTATCCAAAAGAATATTAAATAGCAGGTATTAACACATACCGAACACAATCAGGATTTAGAAAAGGAAGAAGCATTCAACATAATAACCATACTTACACTGATACATAGAAAAATTATCTGAACAAAACAGAAAAGTATCCACATTCTTCACAGTTTTGAATAAAGAAATCGACAAAGTGAAGAGACAACATATGGAAAAACTTAAAAAAAGAAAAAGGAATAAAGAAATCTATGTAAGAAGAGGAAACATGAAATCACAGAAATCTGAATATAAGGAAGATTTAAGACAAAGTTCTACACAATTTGTCGTTCTTATTGAAGAGTTTATAAAAGAGCTAAACATAAAAGTAAAAGCTTTGCACATTGGATACTACAGAATGAGATAAATACAACTAGAAGAATCCTTGCAAATAATGAAAAAGAACTGGTGGGACACGGTACTTATAAGAATTAAAATGAAAGTAAAAACTAAGATAATGTTATGGTGAAAGGAAGAACAAAACGTAAAAATAAAGTAAATTCTTTCAAATATCTATCTGTAAAATTAGATTCCAAAATGTAAAACAGAAATAAAATCAAGAATAG
Organism: Hermaeophaga mercurialis; assembly: GCA_951812935.1. Lineage (NCBI taxonomy): Eukaryota > Metazoa > Arthropoda > Insecta > Coleoptera > Chrysomelidae > Hermaeophaga > Hermaeophaga mercurialis. Next base: position 33,484,658 of record OX638362.1, on the reverse strand, counting down.
GAACAACATCCAAATTATTGACCATTGACTTAGATAGATTTTCTTAAACAAAAAATAATTAATTGTAATACAAAAATGCTAGTTTTCAAGAAAATTAAGGTTGGTTAGGTAATAGTATATATTTTTAAGTTCTTTTTATAACAAATATAACTCTTTTTGTAAGGGGCCACCGAATGTATACTCCTTGTCTCTCGACTTCCTTGAAAAGAAAACATTGTAATAATAGTAATTAAATCAATAAAAATTCATGAATACTAAAAATGAGACTTTAACTTTGTTTTTTTTTTAAATGTTTATCTTAAATTTCTGTAACTGTTTACAATTTTTAATGACTGCATTGCTTGTCAACCGATATAGGTCATAGTTTACTTAATGATATGGTGATTAAACCATTATCAAGCTATGGTAAGCACAAGGAACTATTGACAAATATAAAATACCAAATATGTACATTTACATAAAAGTAAATTTGAAAGTCAATTATATTTTAAGCCGATAATCTATGCCTACGTATTTCTAAAATATCCCTCAATAATTGAAACATCCAATATCTCCAGACAAATACTTTTTAAAGAGAAATACACTTTAATTTCACGTTATGCACGTAGATGACATTTATTTTAATTCCGGTAAAACTCTCACTAATTTTCTATCTCTTCTAAGTACTAGTAAATATTTTTATTTTTTTTTTACTTGAAAATTAATAGTCTCCTATAGTAACGTAGCTCGTAAAATATGACTTTATGTGTGCAAGACGTAGGCTTGAAGGTGTTGTCTAATATTTTCTAAATAAAAAGCCCCGGAACGGAACATCTGCCACTTCTCAAATCTATTTCAGGACACCTCTTCGAAAAAAATAAGAAAGCAAAGCATTAGGTGAATATTATGAAAGAATTGTTGGTTGAAGTAGGCGTCTTATTTAATAGATTCGTTGATTTCCGGAGTTTTTTTCTGCTACTCGTCATAATAATTCAATTTTTATTTCCACTCATTAATTGCGACAGATATTTTGCACTTGTCGATTCGCTGTTTCACTGAAACTATTTTATTCCATAAAAAATATACCTACTATTTTGTTGAAATTTCTTAAAATAAGAGAAAACCTCCAATTTATTTTCTTATAAGCTCTAAAAAGTTACAAGAACATTTACGCTGTTTTCCGTCACTGTATAATGAGAAATTATGGACAGATATCAACCGGACACCAAAAAATAATTGTATAAATCAAAATAAACTATGACAGTATTTGTTGGTTATAATTGTCAAAAAGTATAATAACAAAGTAAAAACAAATAAATATTTCACAATGTGTTTATATAGCACACCATGTATATTTTATTTTTTTTAAAAACCTGAACTTGGAACAATAAGAAACATGCTTTGAAAAATGTTATAGTTTTTTATTGGGCAAATTTTTATGTCACAACCCTCTTTTTAGCATTACTTTTGTTCTGAGGTGCACTGGACTTTATATTCGAAAATAAATTCACTTACATTCTATCTGTTGACCGTCTTTTTATTCGTACATCCTTTAAAAAATACAAAACGTTCGTTTCAAAATATTTATTTAATTCCATCTCTGTTTTTAAAGAAAAATAATGCTATTGAGTGATTACTACTCATTTTAATTGTATTTACTCTGTATTTCCTTTTTTTGATGATGGAGTTTTTTTTTTCACGTTGTGAATTATTCTTTTTTGATAGGTTTCATTATTGGGAATTTCATTTATTTGGGATTTTATGGCTACAAGCGAACCATCCCCTTAAAAATGGTAACGCGCCGTGGTAATACCTCAGTGGTGGTGTGGAAAATTACCGATTAATGTATTATTATAATTTAGTTGAGGTTATTTACACTGCTCTGATTAGTGCCGAATATCACAAAACATTTTTATTCTTTGTAATCATTATATAATAACATTTAAATGCTTCTTTAAGTAATTAATAGACATTTTCACAAAAAAAACATTCTTTTTGTCACTAAAAATCAACATTTTTCTTAAAAAATACAACTTATTTTAAGATAGATACTAGAACATCCATACCAGGAAATTCAAACAAAATTAGTTGAAATTGGAGATAGTATTTTATTTATTTATTTAGTATTTATTTATTCAATTACAAGAAGAAAATGATAATGGGAATACTTTTTTAATATCTAATTAATAACTTTACTGCTGGATTTATGTCCAGTTAAGAAAACCAATACTATTTCATCGTCAATATTTCGGCACCTTTACCGTCCATCATCAGGGCTTTAACAACGAATACAAACTATGAACAAAATCGTCAACATATTACAGTTTCAAGCAAAGACAACAACGAATAAAATTTAAAAACTAAAATCAACAACAATTTTTTTTTAAATTTAGAACGCCGATTGAAAATCATCGAAAAATGTACTAAATATTTCTCTAAAAATGAATAAATGAACATATATATATAATAACTGTTTTTGACTAAATTACAAACGTTCCCAAACACTTTTAAATACAAAATCTTTATCTGGATGAAAAATTTGAAAATTATTTTTTTCCCTAATTCTGGTCATTTTTCACGATTCATTTTTTGTAATAATCCGGTAAAATCCTATGGATACCTTCTGGCTACGCCACTGATCATCTGCACTCAAATCCACTAAAGTCCTGTCATTAAAATGCTTCAAATTACAAGTGGCTTTCATCGACCACGAATATGTATATTGATAGCCCTTTTGCGGTCTGGTCTAACCTCTTGTTTTGCATGCAGTTTTTGAATTAGGTCACTAATTACGAAATCCACTGTGTTTGCTAGCGCTACGGACAGATGCACCACGAAAACAAAGTTACGATATTTTTAGATTAGCTCAAATAAACAAAATTTGGATCAAATTGGCACAAGAAATCGGCATTTGAATTAATTCACATGTGAAGTTTTGAGTAAGCCGAAATTATTTGATTCATCAAGTTTTATCCAGTCAATAATTGTATTGCAATTTAGAATTTTAATCTTTTTAAACCAATTTATTGTTGCTTCATTATTTTTAATTAGAAGAAAAATGTGTCTATATTTGTTTAAGCATTCCTTATTAATTGATATTTGCTTTGTTTAAAAAATCTATTGCATAATACTGTTGATATATTCTTATGCCTACTAATGCTTGACAATTATTTAATGCATAGCTTCCAAATGCGTTGGACGTTTGTATCTATTTAAATGTATAAACTTTTGCCTCGAAGGTTTTAATTTGCATCAAAAATTAGAACAAACATCTTTCGCCTTTAATCTATCCCTGCATTAAATTTCGAAATTATACCATGAAGATCATTTTAGTTATATTTTATAAATGTATCGAATCTTAACGATACTATAGTTTATTCAACAAGAATGTACAATAAGACTTTTTTCAATAATTGGAACATGCAAATTACAAAATACACAGTGCTAGTTATGTCGGAACTGTAGTATTGTCAGAACTTTCGTAATGTCAGAACTTTCGAAAGGTCGAAACTGTAGTAATGTCGGAACTATTGTAATGTCAGAAATGAAAACTACACAAGCTACGACAGAGTGCCCCACAATATCCACCTGATTTTTTTTAATAAATCGTTGATTATTGACCTATTTACCTAAACTGTCATCAGAGCAGTCTCAGAACCTAGTTTCAAAGAATATCTGGGTGTATTAACCCGTTAAAAACATTTAATTTTTCTTAAGTTTTCAGCTCAAAAAAAAACATTACTAAAGATCTATTTAGTACTCGTATCAGGATTTTAGATAACTAGTTTGGGCTTAACCAAATATTTCTCCCCATTGAAAATTGACAGCCAAATAAGAATTTTTTTTAGACAGGTTTAAGTTGTTTTAATATAAAATAGAAATGATAAAATTACAACAAATCAAACTGTTAGATTTGTTTAATTTATCAAAACCAGTGTAACCATTTTTACCAAACTAAAATATTTTATTGGTTGAATCCTGTTACATTAGGCTAGAACAGATATATTTTTTTTATTTTTGATTACGGCTAATGTAGAAAAGTTGCTTTTTGGATTAGAAAAAGTAAAAATACTATGAAAAATGTTGATGCATAACTTTGCAAAGAGCCTAAAATTTAGTAAAACACTTTAAAACTTTAAAGAATTATAAATGTTAGTTAAATTATTTTTTTTAGCTTCTCTTACATATAATTTTATAAAACGTAGTTATAAAGCAAAACATAACATTAGAAGTCAAGAAAAAATAAATAAGTTGCCAAATATATTGAAATTTTAAAATATTTTTTGTATCAAAAACGTTCTATTTTTCTACTTTTGTAACTTTTTATCATTGCTTCTTGGTAAGAAATAAGGTTAAAATAAAAATTCCTTCAATTAGGCCTATACTGCTCATTAGACTTAAATAAAGTGAATCCATAATACATATTAAATAATTAACGAGTGACTGTTTTATGATGTAATTGTTCTATGGTTTTGAGGTTACTAATAAGTAATAATAATAAAACAGTACAATTTTCAACATATAAAATTAAGACCTATCGTTTCACTGAACCTTAATAAACAAGTAACCTTAAAGATCCAAGAAGATATTAAAAGAACTAGAAAAATCTTGGCACTATACACCGTTTTAATGAAAATCAATTATTTTAATGTGTTTTTATTTGTATTTTGTCCGATTATGTTTCTTTTAAATTTTTGACATAGAAAACTACATATTTCATGTACCTATCTTGAATCGTTAATATAATACCATTTTCAAAAATAAAAACGACATGTATGATACTAGATTTTTAACATTTTTAGAGCCCTGAGGATGACAAAATTAATTGTCGAAACGGTGGTCAGTGAAAAACAGTAATTTTCTTTTTTAAAATTGACCTTCGACCCCAAAATCATAGAAGAATAATAAATAAATAAAAAAATTCAAAGTTATCAACTACTATAGGCTCGAAAATTTTATTTTTACATCTCGGAGACATTAAACTGTTTTTAGTATCAAACTTTGACATATTCCTCCTGGGTCTATTTTAGCTCTGATTCTTGCAAATGATCCACCCTTTGAGCTGATTCTGTTACAAGTTTTACAGATTTTTCCATATCTTGAGTAAGAATTGGAATTCGGGGAAAATCCATTAACGGTTCTCTCCAATATTTGGTTGAGCTTGCGATGTTTTCTCTATATACTCTTGACATTCACTTAAAACTTGTTTTATCATGAGAGGTGCCATCATGTCACTTCCAATTCATAAGATCATGTCGATGTAGTCCTTTGCGTCAAAGTATATTTTTGGAACTAAGCTTCATAATGCCACCTGTACTTCCTGTTCTTATTTTTAAAATCCGTCGTAACCAAGCTCTTTTATACGTTTGCGCTCATTAGTTAGCATGGACATAAGGAAATTGTGTAAATAACTTTTTCGCCGTTTTAAGCAAAAATAAATATTTTTGTGACATCTGAAATTAAAAAGCGATATTTGCATATATTTTCAAAAATCAAACAAATGTGAAAAATACTGCGGGTTTAACAAGATTTATCATCCTTGCGACATCGTAAGATTTCCTAAAATATATAATATTTTTTAGTCGTTTCTGGGTCAAAAGGCCCCGTTTCTTTACTATTCCAACATAAAAAATATTGGACCACTCTATAAAAATCGATAAAATATCACCAAAATTGAAAATTCAAGATTTTTATATTATCTTTAGTGGGTCAAACTACAACTTTTCCGCGCTAGCAATAATCAAAAATAAAAAGTCGGTTTTTTCATTCCACATTATCTTTTTTTTCATTTTTTCGGTGCACGTAACTACAAAAAAAATAAGCAATATAATAAACGCATTACTGGTGCCCTTAATTACTTCATTACATCTCAGAAAATTTTACTAAAACACATTTTATTGTATTAGAAACAGACGGGCCAGCATATCTAATTTTAGACAACACGATATGTAATTCTCAAATAAATAACATTTGCGCTCTTTGTCATTGTATTCGTTTTGCCCCGTATGCACCCACTTCTTCCGCCTCGTCTGGTAATTAATTATAATTATTACAACAGTTGTTTTAATTGGGAACGTACATGTCTATGTTTTTGAAAAGTAAATAATGAAATATTATTTATGAAACAATTTTAACAGGTAATAATTTAAAGAAAACCACTTTACAAGGAAGAGCAATCATATTTGCAATTTTTAATCTAACAATTAATAACAGGATATTATCTTCATATGATATCAATATTACCTTTTAAATACAAAATAACGTTCATTAGAGGGATTAATCAGGTAGAAATTGAGCCCTTTTTCAAAAACAAATATTGTTTATTCCAAGGTTAAAATATACTCTAAGGATATTTTAAGTAATTTTCCATTCAAAATAAAGAGAAAAGATAATTTAATGTTAACCTAATGATTCTACAGAGTGTAATTAAAAATACACCGATAATAGACCCCTAAACGAATTAAATAAAAAAAGAAATAAGTATTAAGTAGTGTGTTCTAATAGATTCATGGGACCTGACGGATATTTCATTAACAGACTTTTTCAATAAATAAAGATAAATGTTGAACCACACTTCGATCCATAATAAATTGTTAGATAAATAGTTTTATAGGATTCTTTTAAAACATAACAACGTTAAATAAATAGTGTAGTTAAACTTATCGCAAGAAAATTAGAACCAGCTGCTTCTTTATCAAGCACGTGAACGTTACTATAAATAACGAGAAGAAAATAAATATATTGCAGCAGGGTGGAAAAGACATCATTTAAAAATATACTAGAAAAATAGACAATTTTAGTATTGTCAATTTACTTAATACATTTTATATTAAACGATAAAATTGATAGAAAAACAATTATTTCTTTTACGTGTCAAAATGACATATTCAAATAAATATATCGCTAAAAATATCAGAGGAAGACAACCGATTTTATAAATGTATCTTATCTGCTTAGGCTTAGACTATGAGCATTATTATCAAATTCAGTTTACTTACCTTATCATTTATCATATAATAATAGTTTGTTGATTTGAAGAAAGTCAAATATCCAGGATATTTTCTTGTAATTATTGTAATCACAAATTACATATTATTTGATTGTATAATGACGATATTTCCGTTCCTAATAATTATAATATAAGAATTGAATACGTCGTTCTAGGAGCATCCTAATTTATTTTTACTGGTGCCACCTATTAAAATTCCATTTTGATTTCGAGCTTTATAATTCTTTAATAGCTATTTAAAATTATGTAAATAAGATTAAAGGGTTCCCAAAATATGTCATAGTTCTAATGTAAAAAAAGCATATTTTTCTGTCATATTTTTAACTATCCTTCCTCTTAGCTTTTTTCTACCTTTAAAATCCTACCTAGAAGATCAAACCTGGCAAAAAGTCTCGTACACAAGTTAATTACAAAAAAAAACAGTGCGTGTAACCTTTACAAACCGAAAAGCAAAATGGTCCACCAGTATCAATGAATAACCATCACCTTGATCAATAACAGGAATGGACATACAAAATTGACCTGGAAAAAATATATTTTCCCCAAGAAGAAACGACTTGTACTCTAACTTCATAGTTTATACCGGCTTATAGATCGGAAATCGCAAATTTTCCTGCGAAACAAAACTCTTATCTACAGAGTTAGGGGATACAACTATGGGAGGCTGTTTCCAATAAAAAATCCACGAGAGGTTTCAATAAAAAATTCTAAGACTTATAACCAATGTATCAAAGAGCTATACGAAATGATATCGAAATACATATTGTGAAGAAAGAGGTATCAAATCTGAAAATATGAATACAAAATCAAAAGGTGTAGAGGTGTCTTTCTCGCAATTTTTTTCTGTTTATTTACGCCACTTTTATCTACCTCTAGCCAGTTCCATCGCCTTTTTTGGTAGTACCCTCCGATTTTGACAGATTTTCTCAGCTTTCTATAGTCTTTTCACCTGCTTAGTCTCATTCATTTTGATCATGAAACCCCACAATTTCAGTTTCTCTTCATTTATATTAGTTATTACTGGTTTTAATTTCAATTCTTTTCTTACCAACAAGATTTAAAATTAAATTTAATGAACACAATTTCCCACAGTCAAATAATTATATATTCAATATATAATGTTTGTATAATAAAATATGGTTTCAGGACCGTCTTTTACATGTCAATATATTGTGTAGCAAACTAATTATTTATTTATTGTAATTTTAATTTAGAGATTGTAAATAAATTGGGAAATTAAGAAAATACAACAAATTCAAAAAGGTTCGACGAATAATAATTAAAATATAGAGGGTGACGCATCAATGTGGCAAAGCTCGATTAGTCCGCTATTATTAAAGTTACGAAAAAAAAATTTTATACAAAGTATAGACAGTCTTGAGATTCACATTTTAAAATTAGTTCCAAATATACAGGGTGTTCAGGAACACAGTGCGAAAACAAAGCTATGTTTTTTAAATGGAATACCCCGTATGTTATTACATTTTTGTAAACCTCATGCCGAGTAAATTTCAACGATGATCGTACTTTATGTCTATTATGTTTAATAAAATATCTGCAGCCACCTGAAAATCATTTTTTTTATTTAGATGTAAGTAGCAGCCAAACCGTTAAAAATCAATAAAAACTATTTACATGCCCCTATCCTATATTTTCAAGTTCTACACTATGGCATTAAAAAATATTTGATACAGAGTAATAAAAAATCAGATGGGATTTCAAATTCAAAAAAATTTGATTTCAAGTGGCTGTAGATCCTTTATTAAACATAATAGACATGAAGTATGATACATCGTTGAAATTAGCTCGGCAAGAGGTTTATAAAAATGTAAAAATATACGGGGTATTCTATTTAAAAAAACAAAATTTTGGTCTGGCACTGCGTTCCTGAGCACACTGTATATTTGGGACTAATTTTAAAATGTGAATCTCAACACTGCCTACACATAATGTTAGGGTTACAATTACTTAAATTTTACCTACAAACATTATTTTAATATATTATAGTAGGTACCACCACTGAAAAAAGAAATGCATAGAAAAGCCGCAGACAGTTCTTTCAATATACGAACTATCAGATAATGCTGTCCTGTGGGTCATTGTCTGATACAATGTGCGAATAAAACTGATACAATATGCGGGTAAAACTGCAAACTGATTAAATTCTTGTTGTCTAGCCTTAATAGGTTTAAATATGAAAATTCAGTACATACCTCTTAAGAATTATAATTATTTATGCGACAAAGAAGATTCCAACAAGTACATTTTTAATTTAAAAGCTCACAAAAAAACCGAAAGAGAGCTTATTTTTTAATATGAATCCCTAAATACCAAATTAAAGTACCTTACATGTTTCACTAACTATATTAGCATCATCAGATGATTAAAACTGAGGATTCCCAAAATAACACCCTAAATACCGTGTAACAGTTCTCAATGAAGTAATCTGCCTCATTGATAAGGTTGATCTGCCTCATATTCTTTCTTACTAAAATGTTTGGATATTTTTAAAATTTCCAACCTTTTTTTTGGTAACTACAATTTTTTTATTTTCTTCAATCAAAATGAAAACAAAATTCGTGTAAATTTAATTTTTACATAACACCACAATTTCCTTTCTTGTAAAATACACTAATTTAAAATTAATTGGTATGAAAAATGTATATACAGGGTGTTTCAAGTAGTTACAAAAAAAACTCAAGGTCGGGACTAACAAAAGTATTATATATTTGAATACTTCTGAAATGGTCACAAAAAAAGACTTAAATTTTAAAATGGTCGTTTTTATGCATTTATTACATCCTGTACGTCTGTTAAACTGGTGTGATACTCATTAAAGATAGGTTTTTCACTACCATTTGAGTAACCCATATCAGCAGATAACTTTTGTGTCTTTATCAATACAACACCCAATATGTTGTTTAATTTTAACCTTAAACATTGAATTTAGTCTTCAAATTAATTAGATCACAGCCTTGACTCATCTCATAAGCTATTCTAATGTTACTGAATTAATAAATCCACACTATTGACCTTTTGATTCGTATCTTTTTGGAACACCAAAGCTTTAAAATTATACAATCAACAGTGTAAATAAAAAGTAATATTCCGAAATTAAAGAAAAATAAACATACGATTTATTTACAAAAAAATTAAGATGGGGATGAATTTGTGCTTTCTAATTTAAAATAACACACTAAGTGTGAATGTAAATGAATTTATCCATTCTCTGATAAGATAAAAAATAAACTTACCAAAAGGGTATCGAAGGGGGACTTTTGGCGCTTGGCGGCCTCTCTGGGGTACTCAGAATATCCTTAAAATTAAAAAACGACATCGCGCAAAGGAACAAAGCCCAAAATAGCGACGCCAGGTCTCTTAAATCACTAAATAAAAAAATGTTCGCGCACCTATTTCATTCTTGTTAAAAATAACGAAAAACGCGGTTAGCGTTAAAAGAAAAAAAACAAATCCATTACTGAAATAAACGAGACTAGTAAACATACACAACGCAAGTACCCGCGCTCCTACTCTCACTGCAATCCGCTCTAGACTATTGAAAATTCGAATCTTGAGCCTGAGCCAACTTTATTTCGAACCAAACAGCTTCATGGACCAACAACATAACGGCGCGCAACTTTCCTTTACGTCCAAATAGTTTTAAAGAGGACGGATTGATAAAACGTATGTCGTAGCTACGTCTGCATTTCCAATCCAGAAGGACAGTATCGATTTCCTAAAACCACGTGGGCGCACCAGTCAACTTTCGAAGGGATGAATAAAATCAAGATGTGGGTGTTTAGGAAAGGAAGTAGGGATGTTTTTCGTAAACAAGTAGATCATGTGATGAGTCACTGAGATGTTTGCTTTAAATTAGGGTTTAAAGACAATTTTACGCCGGATGTCACAAAAATTAAAATGATTATTCATTCATGTAACAGATAATTATAATAACTAGAATAAAACAGAGTTATACGATAGCTTCTTCAGTAAGAAATGTTTTAAAAAATGGTGAAAGTGACATGAAAAAAATATATTATTTTAAAGGAAACACCGTCAAAAGTAAGATATTCTTTCAAAGTCACACAAAATGTATAACTTACTCATTTTTATTTGTTAAATATTAAATAAAAATAAATTGTAATATCACATTTCTGAAAACCGAAAGAATCTCTTACCTTTTTACAATGTAAAAATACAGTTATTTACCGTAAGGGTAGTAGGTACTTATAAATGGTGATCAGTAATCAACTAATCATTTTTAAATAGTTAAAAATTTGTACTAACCTATTTAAAAATATTTTCAACACAAACATTTTTTTCGAATTTTTTTGTTTTTCGGTTTTCCTAAAGTTACGTTGATAAATTTTGTCTTGATATAAATTTTGAGAAAATTTTTAAATCCATGAAGCACATTTAATTTTTTATCTATCTTGATTTTTTACGGTTTTTATACACCATAAACTCAAAAATAATAAAATTAATGGAAAAATTCACTTTCAGCCAGCGGCGTCGAAAATAAATAGCAACAAAAGGAATATTAGACAAGCTTTTCAGAATTTTAAAGAGCAGTTATTCATGTTCTAACTTTTGAGGAGAAACTTATTCGGTTTTTGACTGGCAACGAAAACAATTTAATTTTGAATTTTAAAATTTATCACTAAGGAGTCACTTTTTATCTAAAATTTTTGTCTCAGGATCTTACAACTATGATATTTATATGAGTAATTCTCCAATTACATCAATTTTGCGCTTTAAAATATCAAAAAAAAATCATATATTATTAAAAAGATATCATTATAATAATTTTCACAAGCTTTTTAAATGTCATATCCATTTTAATGAAACGTCCTTTTATGTAAATGAGAACATTTAATGACTTTTACTAATCATATATAATTGTGGTACAGAAATAAATAAATATTTTTTTAATAAAACTAAATTCAGTACTTTAGCTTCAACTGTTATACCTAATAAAATAAGGAAACGATTTAAAAAAAATGGTTAATAAAAATTATGGTAATTCAAAGCCAAAGGCAGAAATATACGTTTTACATTGTAAAACATATTGTTGTGATTTCTTTGTATATTATTAATCACCTTCTATTCCCTTTCTATAAAAAGCAAATTAGATTAATACAATTATAAATGGAAGTGCTACTTTTACAATTTAATATTATATCAAATTAATAAGAAACAAAATCTGTATTATTTCCATAATCAAATATTACTTTTTTTACAAGTTTTTCCCAAAAATATTTTTATCAAAATACTCTTTGGGGATCTTAAAGAAATCAATTTTAACGATATAAATAAATACATTTTCCACATTCTTATATGAGCATGAACAACCATCTGACATTTGATTGATCTGGTTAATACATTTGATATACAAAATTTTTGTTGGTTCTTCTTCTTTATTTTTAGAACAGTGTATAGGTTCTGAATTGATTAGGGAATTTCTTTCAATATTGCTCCCAGCAAGGCTGGACTTAAAACTTTTTTATAGCCTTATTTTACTTGCTATTTTAAAATTATAAATATCTTCTATTTTGAAACAGTCATTAATTATGTACATTGCCGTTTTATATTACTAAAATAGTAATTTTATTTTTCTGACTTTGCTAATTGATAAATCTCATATATAACAATCCTCTTTATTTTGTTCTTTTTATAGCTATTGTCCCCCCTTTATTAAAAACAATCAATAAAATCTTTACAATTAAGTTAATTGTTTGAACCCTTTGTGGAATTTATCCATAATAAATATAAAAGATAAATTATACTTATCTTAGATTTCTACAGTATTTCAAAGATATTTTTAAATACGTGGAAATGTACAAATGATACACAAAGAACACACTACAATATACATAGATTTATTCAACATCATATTTTATAATGTATTTTTCTATAAAATAATTAAATACACTTAGTATCCAACTCATATGAGAAACAACTTAAAAAATTCATTGCTGATGTAGGAAGATGTTTTGATCAAGTTGTTACTTGCTGCGTTGTTCTGGTTCTTTTAAACGATTTTATTTTCTGTGGCAAAATGTTACATGCTTGTTCAATATTTTACGATTTAAAACTTTTAATAAGTATTTTATTGAGGCGATGTTTTACGTTCTTTTCAGAAGATTGGAATTAATTTGGCCACAAGTTCTTTTCATTTTAGCACCCATACCATCCATCTGAAACTGTTTTCTGTTTTGTGTCCTGCTTCGAAATAGTTCCTTTTGGCAATATAATTTTCCAAAAGACAGAACAGATTTTTGTTCAGTATTGGGTAGTCATACCATCAAATGAAAAATGAACAGTATTAACTTATTTATATATATTTAAATAATTTTGTATAATAGCGACAAATATGAAACAATTGCTGATGCATTGTGACAAAGGGTAGAAAATATTGTACAAAAACCTTCTTTCTTTGAGTATGTAATGCAATTTGTTCTTGGGATGCCCCGAAATAAACAGACTGAATCTCGGTACCACATTTACAAGAACAATTCTCTGCAATATCGAATTTAGAATAAGTTCGTTGTTTGGAATTTATTTCTGAGTTTTTTTAAATCTGAATGTTGGTGGATAATATTTAGGAGTGATTTAAAATTTCCTTCCATAAAATTACCATATTATATTGTTTTTAACGAATTATTTAGTAAACGCTTTCATTTTTTGTACTTTTTTTGGTAATTGCCTTTTTTATTGCACACAGCTCAGACACTTCACCACTGATAAAAAAAATTATCTGTTTTTTAGCATTACTTCAACTTTAGTTTTAGGTAATGCTCCTTTTAGTGATATTAGTTGCTTCTTTATTCTAAAATATTGAGATATACATAGAGATAAAGTGATGTACAATTTTTTGTTTTCAGTTTGCATTGTTTTAATTTTTCTATAGCATTATGCCCTGTTTGAACAATTTTTCTGTCTCTCAGGTTTGAGAAAAAATATTCTCTCTATTCAGAATGGAGGTTTCTGCTACATAATCATTATCACTTAGGGGAATTTCATTCAAAACCCTTTCTAATTTTTTTGCTTTTCTAAGTACCGTCTTGAAAGTGTCTTCTATTGTTTACTTTTGCTTCGTTATTTTCTGAGCATAAGTTCATTTATTAATTTGGCAATTCCTCTAATTTTATTTGTTTTATATCTCTCATATTCTTGTTTGTGAAAGGCATTCCTAATTGCGTTGCTCTTAATTTTTTCCCTTGTTCGCTTTTTTCTAGGTAATCTTTCTTCTTCTGCAATTTTCTTACTTCGTCCCATTTTCTCCGTTAACAATTAAAATACTATAAAAGACATTCCAAAAACATTGTTTTTTACTACAACTAAATGGTAAATATAATTTTCGTAGCATTCATAAGACTCCCATGTTAATGAACTATTATAATAAATATACTCACCTAAATTCTAAATCTAGACAAGGCACTCACATTTATTACTAAAGACTGAGGTCGCAGATTCTTTTGCTACTTAAAAACAGCGATATCCGACAGCCCCCTTTTGTTACCAAATTTTTAATAAATAATCAAATGAAAAAGGTGCTTTATTTTCATTGTATTTAGAAGACATAGTTAATTTAGTTACACTGAATTCTCATAAAACTTGATATTAAGTTAAAAAATCGTGGATAGTTTCATCCAGGTAACCGAAAATTATTAACAAAAAAATATTTGTAAGACATTTTTATTTCTTGTTCGAAAACATATTGAGGAATGTTTGTTCTAATTATTTACCACTTATACCTATCGCAACCAATTTAATACTATTAAGCTTTGTTCACAAATCGGCTGTTTCCTGAAGTTGCACCTAACAGAAGAATATATGATATATAAATAGAATAGACAATGTAAAAATATATGATGTAAGTCAATAAGTTACCCAAAATAAACTTTGCTATTGTCCTTTTCATTATCAACAGTTTCTGATAAATGGCTAGCTAAGGTGTTGCCTTTGAATAGAGTTAATTTTGCATTAAGAGTCTTCAAAGCTAGATTATTTTTGGTATGAAATGATAATACAACCTATAAAATGATGGAAGGGATGCAGATTTACTATATTCTATATCCTATATTTATTCCAAAAAGCTAAAAACTCAAGATAGAATGTCAGGATGATCGTGGGCAAAAAGTTGAAATTGAAAAAGTAAATAAATATAGCAAAAAATACTTTATGGTCAATCTTATCCAACCTACTCACATAGTAGAGAAATATAAATCAATTGGGAGGTATTATTCTAGTTATTCACAAAATATAATTGTAGTAAAATTAGAAATATAATCCATAAAGTTTTTTTTTGTTCTATAAATTTGGAATACATTATAAACAGCTCATTTGAGCATCAAATTACTATTTAGAGTGGAAACTTGCTTTGCCACATAAGTAGTTAAACTCCGCAGTTAAGTATATTGATAATTTCATTATGCCAATTAACTCATTTTATTATTTATAATAAATCTAAATAACAAACTATATACAAAACCGTACTCATTTATATATATTAAATATTCAACAGGTTGCTATGATATTTTCTTAATTATGGATCACCAGGTATCTAACAGTATCTCAAAATATTTTATTCATTCTTTGTCAGTAAAACAACCTGCTAATCCAATAATTTCATTCAAATAAATATATTAATAATGTTACTTACAAGTCAGCCATACTAATAGAGCAATCGGTTTCTGTTGTCGGGGCACTACCTTCCATATTAATATTAATTAATATCGAAATTTTAACATTAAAAAACTGTCTAAAACACGCCACAATGTTAACGACAAACAAACGGTTTATTATTAACGTCTGACGTTTGAATTTCTTAAAAGAATTGTTTTGATTGGTCATTCAAGTTACCATGGTGAATAATTAAATGGTACCAATAAAGGAACATAAAAAATACTACATCTGGTGATTTTTTAGATAGACAACCAATAAAACACTCTTGTAAAAATTGTTTTCTAATATACTTTTTATATATAACACCACACTTAGTCAACTAAAAACTTGAAATACTAACTAAAAATCACAATTGAGTCTTGAAAACGTTTTATTTAACTAGTTATGTTACAGCGAATTATCCTATCAGGAATTACCTAAACCCCTTTGTTCAGTCCAAATGTGCATTAATTCTTTGTGATCTCCATAACCATGAGATGCAATCACATACTTGAAATAAAATTTATAATAATACTTTTTATCAAAGTAGAATTCATCACAGTGTAGTGGATCAATTTTTGCCTTGTAAGCTAAAATACCCATATAAATATCATCAAATCTAAAATGTTGGGTATAGAAACTAGTATAGTACATATCAAATAAGGCACAATTAGAGAGTACATATGCTCCTGCAGTGACGTAAGGGGGCCACTTATGATAAGGATATTCTTCTAAGGACACATACCACTTGCTTGTCAAGTGCCTATGAGGGGATGATTGGAACACATACCCAGCATATAATCTAAAACAGTCCTCTTCAAAATCGCGTTTAGTTCTAAAAAGTACACTTTGAAAAGGTTCCTTCACATAATCTGGATATTTTGTTGGATGTCTTAAAAATCGTAGCACATTTTTTGTTGAAATATAATAGTCGTCATCAACAAACATATAAAATTCTGAATTTGGGCAATATTTCGCCACCCAGTACATACCCATCATTGTTTTATAGGTGTTATTGTAGTAAGTGTCAGTAAAATTTGCTCTAACAACATCTGTGAATCTTTTGTACTCTTCTTCTAATGATTGCAGCAATATTTCGGAATTTCTTTCTCCTACTAAAAAGACGGTTCTAATTTCTACATCTGAAAATCTTTTTTCATATCCCCAGGAACTGCGAATAGCTATTCTTCTGTCAAAATTCTCAGGAGCACTTTTAACAACATAAACCAATCTCAGTTTACTTATGTTTTCACATTTCAGTAAACACGTTTTATTAAATTTAAAATAATATGAATTAATTGGTAATATACTTGGTGTTAAATTGTTTTTAAGTTGTTCTACCAAGAGTTCTACATTTCCATCATAAGGATAGTGAAAATCATCGTAAAAATTAGATTCCCATAGGTGATCAAACACTCCAAATATATATAGACATGTCACTAAGATTAATACTAGAAATAAACGTCGTAGTTTTCTAGTAAATAACATGTTTAGGCACTTTTCGAGTGCCTAAATAGTCACCTGTAAAATGAGACAACGCATTAGTAAATTGAATTAAACATAATTACATTATTTTTATAAATTAGAAGTAAATATTATTCGTTTGTTTTTGCTTGAATTTCCCCGAATATAATTTGACAGGGATTTCTAGTGTCCTGCTTCCTCTCTAGATAGAAAAGAGAGAAGCCATAATCATCTTAACCATATCTACTATTAAACATTATGTGCATTACACTATGAATGTCAACAAAACGTTCAAAGTAGGTTATGTATGACACAACCTCCCTTTGTGTTTTTTTCATAAACTGGTAAATTCATGTTTTATATCTTCTCACTCCCCTAGAATACTCTTTAATTCATAGGCTGATAAAATTAAATACTTAAGTCTAATTATTCAAAAGAATTTAAAATGGAATGCTCACATTCATCAGAAATAATAAATTGTGGAGAGCTCTCTCAGTCCTAGTGGGGTTGTAATCCTAAAAATGCTCATCACAAATCATTTTGCAAAAAAAATGGATAAATTGCACTTCCAAAGTAATCTGGCTTTTCTTTCTAAAATGACAAAATTATCTGTAAAATGTAGTCTACAAAGGCAACACAAGACTATTAGAATCATTGATAAAAATAAATGTAAAATATTGGGGCTCATCTCCAACATTACTACCCTACTTTGTGTTCATCTGACAAGTGGATAAAGCAACTAAAAATCAAGAACATAGTATTGTACTACTAAATAACATCTTAAATAAATTACCTCATCATTCAAAATTTTATACTGATGGTTGTGTTGATTTCTTTGGTTAATCAGATTTAAGTGTCTTGGCCTGACCTAAACTAGGTACACTTTTTCAGATAAACTACCTATTTAACAAAAATTTGCACTGCCCAAAATATTGACGATAAAAAATTGTATCATGGGCATCTTAATTATAGAAAAAAACTGTATTAAAATATCAGATTAGATCCCTGGACATTTGAATACTGATCAAGTAGCTAACATAAGAATATCTTTAAAATTACCAGTCAATATTAAATTGAACTACACTCATTTTATTCCAAATATCAAGAAACAAATATGGATTGTTTGGTCTAATGAATAGAATGAGAATAGGAAATAAACTCCTTTTATTCTAAAATCTCCATGTAATGTATTTATTTCCTTATAAAGATAGAAGCCATCTCGCCCCTATTATCAGAATGAGGACTGGCCATTGCTCAACACCATGATTGTACCTCTTGCAAATGTGAACAAATTGGCACTTTGAAGCACACAAAACAGGGCTGACTGCCCCTTTGATATATGCTATGTTTTCCAATATCAACGAGATTTAATTTATTAGTGAGATTTATTTACACATTTATAATGAAATATATTATCAACATGGTGTATCTCCGGCTTCTTTTTCATGTTATTCCAAATTATATAATTTTACTTACGCCGTTAAGTTGAGGATGCTCAGGAAATGAAAAAACTTCAATTCCAAATTGACTAGTTATCAGGTAGTTTAAACCTTGATAGCGGGCAGACCCTTTTTAAGTACTTGAAAAAATTACAAAAATGATCTATTTGACAAGGTACTGAAAATGAATGTCAAAGGAGAAGTGTCAGAAAAGAAGAAGCTGCAGAGATACAACTAAATTTGTGTACTAAGTTCAACAGAAGAATAGTCTCTACAACATCCATTTTAAATTTTGACTAGGTGATTTTTTTCTCTTTAAATTTTTGTTAAATAGTTTGAAAAATTGTTAGAAAACCTAAAGTTTTGTTTTATACATTAGTGTAGTTAGAAATATTTTTTTAATAATATAGTATAGTTATTTAAGATTCACTTCTGATTTTCAGAGCCGGATAAACAAACTTTCTCCCACAATAAATAAAACCAATTAATGTGAAAAAATAAAACAAATCTCAAACTTTTATTAAAAAAAATGTAATGTACAACATTAAGTTTTAGTATTTATAGAAAAATTTGCTTATAAATTTAAAAAAATTGAAATTTATTTTTTTAAATGTCTAACAACAAAATTAATTATATAAATATGAATAAACGTTTCTTAAATATTCTATTTTCTAGTCTTTAATTTAACAAAATTATCCTTGTTTTCATCATATTATCCAAATCATTTTGTTGGATTAAAACAGCTTTGACTTAACTCGTAGCATAAATAATTTTTTACACGTTTGAATACTGAGAATATTTATATTTTTACAAAATAATTATTTTAGCTAAAAAAAGTTTTTTTGCTCTTTCCGAATACAGGTATATCGTCTGAAGGTTTGTTTTGTGCTTCCCGTATTGGCGAGTATTCCTTGCTACAGGGTAAATAAAAAACTCAAATTATTGTCTATATTTCAAATATATTTACTATTGTGCTATTTGCAACTAGCTATTACAATTATTAGGACATGTAAACACATTTGATACAGATATATACATTTAAAGAGGTAATAAAACAATTTATTTCGTCCCTTGCACATTAGATATTCACATTTAATAAGAATATCTTTTAGAAAAAACTAGCTTTCGGTTCATTAAAAAAACATCAAATTGTAAAAAAATCCTAGGGTTAAATTCGAAAGTTTTTTAATTATTTAATCACAGAAGTGTATTTTATCAAAATAAAATCTATAGCTCTACAAAGAACGTCTGTTAAAGTTGGTTGTAGGTATATCCATAAAGTTCATTGAAATTAAAATTTTCATATTCTCAATATTTACATTATATTTTTTTATTAATAATAATTAACAGATGTTCTTCAAGAATATGAATATTAAATGCAGAAGTAGCACTAAAAATAAAGAATTTAACGACTATGACAGAAATAGTTGTACTTTTTTTTATTTTGTGAATAAATAACTTATTTTAATCCGAATCAATAAAAGAAAAAATGCAAGTTGGCATGTTAATATTGTCTTTGAAAAAGTTTTTGTTATTTTTACATTATCACAGTCAGTTAAAATAAAACTTATGTTAATAAAATACAAATATACATAACATCGCACCTTAGTATATATATAATAAACAAGATAGTGTGTAAAATTGATAATACAAGGGTAAATAATAAGTAAATGTTTATATAGAAAACACACACCTAGGCATGATTTTACTAAAATGGGACACTATTATAATTTGAGATTCATAATAAGAGCCTACTTTCATCAATTCTTATATAATTTATTTACAATAAATAATATTATCTTTTAAATTTTTTGATATACCAATAAAATAAAATTTAACGATAGAATATAATTACACATTTAGAATCAAATCAACAACAACAAAAAGTGATCAATCTGATATAAATAAACATACAATCTTGGCTCTCATTATCAGGCTCATATAAAATAGTAGTAACTAAATTTTCTTGATTAAACAAACTGGAAAAAATAAGTATTTACATTAATAATTAACCATTTTTTAATTTTATACATAATAATATATAATGGAATATTCTTGAAATATATAAAATATAGGTTACACCAATTTCAAACCAACAACGTTAACTATGATACATAAATTAGAATATAATTTAATATTTTTTTGTTTGTATTTGTCTATAATAAATCAAATATAATTAAATAATTTCTACAATAAGAAGCTACTGTTTACATTATATAATTAATGATAATTTTATAATATACAATATTACAATTAGTTCTAAATGATGTAATTCAACTAATTGATAATCATCACTTTGTTTGAGCATTAATATTAAAAATATTCAAGAATCCACTCACTTTTGATGTTTTTTCGGTACAAAAGGTGTATAAAATAAATATTATAATTATAATACGGACATAATGAAAATATTCGAAAATATGAAATTACATTCCAGTGCGAGGCCCTCTTGTCTTGATATTATAGCCATTGACGTTATCGATATTTTGCTTTAACAGAACCCTATTAATATAATTCGTAGGTCTTAAGTTAAAGTACAATGTTTGTGCATTACAAACAAGTTTTATGACGTTTTATCACAAATTATTCACAATTTTAGTAAAAAATTACATTTTTAAATTGTAATAATTACTTGTAAATGATAAATGGAGCTTGGATTTAGAAGATTTTTCAAAATCTAGTTTCTGAACAAGAACAAATCATTCCAAGCTGCATAATTTAAAATAACAATCCACCTGTCGCAGTATTATTTTTAATTCTACATTGTACCAAAATAAATTTTTATAAACATTTAATTATCTTCTTGTCGTAATTCAAATGGCCGTTTTGAAATATTTTAACACTTAAGTTATTATTTTTTATAATCGTTAATATTAAAATCAATAATATTAATCCCTTAACATTCTCTGAAGCATATACTATGGAAACATGATTTTTATAACATTGTTCATTATGATTTCTTTCATTTTTAATAAATAACATAAAGCAACTTCTTGTATTCAACAGATTCATAAAAAATCGTTAGTAAATACTAAATATATAGATATAAGACACGCCGAACTCAAAAGGTTCGCCATCACTGATCTATATGCTAGTAATAGGTGAAACTATATTTGAATAGAAGATAAGACAAACAAGTGAACATACTTTTTTAAGGTAGTCAAAAAAAAATCACGTGACACAAGAAAGAAAATATTGCGAACATTTAAGCATAATTTAAAAAACAAATAAAAAAAATTATATATGATTCTAATTAAATTGAAAATCTATATTTTAACGTACACTCAATATGAAGATTACTACAATCTATAAGAAATTATGTAAACCCGACCTTCACAAAATGGTAAAGTTAAATGTAATCAAAACAATGAAAGAACCTATCCCTGTTAGCCCAATGGTAATTATTCGCCAAAATTACGTTTTTGTGTTGATCGACAAGAACCTTCTAAGACGTCATCACCTTTTAAAAACCCTGAACAAGATATTTGCCAAAATATGCGGTCATAAATGATTCACTTATTAGATGCTAAGAAAGACTTTCGGAAAATGCCTTTAAAACAAACATACACTAATAGATAATAGATGTTCTATTGAAAACGATACCAAATTCCAAATATATATATATAACAGATAAATTATACTTACCTTAAATTTCCACAATTTACCAAAGCTTTTTGTAAAAAATCGTATATGATTAAGTTTTACTTTTTTGGCATCTTCAGGTGAAACTTGAGGCAAGAAATTACAAAGTAATTAAAATCCTGAGAGATGCTCCACTAACTAAATAGAGAAAAACGTATATTTGAAACAAAAAATATATAAATCACCATTTATCGGACGGTTAACAGATTCAGAAATAGTATCTGCAATAATAAATGTATAAACACAATCCAATAAAACGAAGTTACAAAGACTTCTTGGTATGTTGACTTTTCTGAATAAATACATACAAAATGTGTAATAAAATATAAGCTGGATAAGTCAGCCACATAACTCTCTAAATCAAGAAAAATGAACCATTATAATAGCTCTACCTTGCACACAATATAGATTTACTCTAAAAATATAATCAAACGTCACCTCATAATTGAAATAGTAGCAACAATATAAAAACGATACAGATGTGAATATAAATAAGACTTATAAGCAAAATTGGTCATTGTGGAAAATTGAATAAATAAAATGCAAAGTGGAAATCAATTCAAGGTCAGTCATAATAGAAGGTGTTAATTAAAACGCATGAAAGAAACAGAAATTATACTAAAACTGAATTGAAAATTCAAACATCTATTGTTGTCACCAATTACTTGATTAATAAATTATAACACAATAAAAATTTAAATGCGCAATAAATTGTGCTTTTGTAAATGCTTGATATAGGAACTGTGTTTTGTAGCATACAAACATACTGATTTCCTTAAACAAAAAATCAGTTTTTAAAAATATTTGAATTTTGCATTTAAGTTTGCAATTGTATTATTGTTGCGAATAATTATTGACCCATATATTTTTGTATAACACCCTGTTATTTGATTTTTTATGAAAAAATAGTTCTCTAGAGTAAATGGTTGGATACTTCATGTCAAAATGACATGATGATGACAGATAAATGTCAAACCAAAATAAAAATAAATTACAGAAGTGTTTTAACGAAATTCTCCACAATTATTCTATTTATACAAAATTGATCCAATTAATCAATTCAAATTTTTACCAGGTGGACTGAAAAGCAGGTCTAGGTAAGAGTTTCCTTTAGGTCTCCCAAACGAATATATTTTATATTATACTCTTATCATTACGGACTTTTTGTCATTTAATGTGCTTCATTGCTCAAAATATATTGAATTTTTAATCACCATGCACCTCTGCATAAGTAGGAAATTTAGCAGTTTCTACTTTATCTTTAACCTTAAAACTAGGATAGAACGCTATTTGATTTGTTCTGAGATTCCTACCTTTACTAAAACCATTCCAATGATTACCTGCTACCCCTATTATATCCCCAACATTAACCGTCATTTCTCCTTTCCTTTTAGGTTCATGTGGCAACACTGCTATCATATTATGTGCATTTTGACCGCCATAATAATAAATATCATCCAGCGAACGATATCTGTATGATGCATCTGGATAAAAGTTTTGCATAATTTCATATGCAATTCTGCATACTTGGGAAGAAAAGGTGCATACTAAGTAGTCACTCATAGATAACATGTGAATATCATTAATGATACCAAAAAGAGATGAATCTGAGTACCTTGTGGATACTGCTGCTGTTTTTGCTATACTTGGATCACCAATTATTTCATAATTGGGGTATAATTTTTTGGCTTCTTGGAAAACTTTAGGATCATCCGATGCTAGATAAATTCTTCTTTTGTCTACAGTTTGTTTGGTTTCTATGTAGTCAAAATATTCATCAACTTGCAACATATATTCCTCCAACCTATGGAATGCTGCTTCAGTGCCTACTTTATCTGTTCTACGAATATGAACACCTACTATAGGCCTCTTAAATCCCATTCTTCCCATTGTTTCTTGAAACATTTTAATAGTTGCGTCTTGAGGCCTCAATAAATATTTTAAAATTTGTCCCACCCACCAAACAATGGGATCTCCATGTAGCCTTATCAAGCGAGGGGCTAAATCTTCTGGTATTGCAAGAGGTAAAAATGGAGGTCTTGGGGTTAAGGAGTCTATTATAGGAAGATTAATAACTTGAGTTTCTGAATTACCTGGCCACCCTGCGACAGATTGTCCATTTGGACTCTTGCAAGTATCACTCACAGGTTTGAAAATTTCCTCCCAACCCGCTTTATGGTACCTCCAACCTTTGGACTTCAATATAAGTGTTCTTTTTGTACCATAAGCTACCATAAAACAGTAAACAACATGATGAAGTTGGCAACCATATCCACAACCTTTATTCAAGTTACAGACTAATTTTCTCGCAGTATCACAAGTTTCTGGATTTTGTAAATATTTAAACCTATCTTGTACCAATATGCTTAATGCATTTGACTCTTTTTGCCTCCAGTTGGCATATCCATCTACTTCTGCTAATTGTTCAATATCATGAAGTAAATATCTTTTATGCTCATTTGCCATATTTATTAAGTAATTTACGGATTCTAAAATTTCTGGTGCTACCTAAAAAACATTCTTGTATTAAATGACAAATATTTTAATTCCACTTACTTCAGTTGCTTTTTTTTTGATATCTGATAAACCAGAGTTTACAAAATAAAACAACTCTTTAGTGTTAGAAAAAATTCGTCTCCTTAGCAACTCGTATTGTGCGTTCGGCTCCTCCTTTGGAGCTATATTTTCTATTTTTTGTTTGTCTAAAGAATGTTCTGCTTTGGTCAACCTAGACTGGAAATTTTCGATTGCTTCTTTTTGTTCTTCATTTAAATTATTTACACTTATTTCTCTAAAAATTTCATGTATTTCTTCATTCTGTTTACGCAAAGCATTTAAATCATTTAGGGCTCTAGTTAATCTGTCTGCTACTTTGGTATCGGAATAGGTAATATTGGAAGTTAACACAGAAAATGCAAACATAACTAATGCTAAGAGCCACAGTGTTAAAAATGTTACGAGAATTCGGTAACGTCCAATATAATTGAGTTGTTTCACACATGTTAACATTTTTATTGTATTGTATTTTATAAAAAAAATCACTCCGAGTTACTACCAACCTACCAAAATGAAGGTGGTTGTCAAATGTCATCTGAGCTAAGGTCATATTTGAAAGTGTGGCGACTTTAAGCGATCTACCAATTATTACTCATTACCGGTTATTAAAGCAACAGCAAAATGTCATGTTAAATAGTGGTTAAATACATACAACACCAAAAATAACCTTTTGTGATATTTTTACGTTGTAGATAACCTTACATACTAAGTAAGATTTTTTTAACTATAAAACTGTAAAAGGCCCCATTTATATTTATTAAAAACATGTAATATTTAGGAATTCGAAAAAAGATATAATTGAAAAAGATGTTTTTCGTTACTACTAAATTTCCCAGTTTTTTGAGACCTTTGAAGACTTTAAGATGTAATACACCCATGATAAAATATTTTAGTCCAATACCTAATTATGAAGAGGATTTAAAACTAAATGGGATTTCAGTGAATAACTACATTAAAAAACTACAAACAGAGTTTGAAATACTCAACAGAGACCAAACAAATAAGTCGAGATTACTTGAATTGCAAGTGGTTATGCAGATTTTAAATGAAAGAAAAATGCTAGTTAGTAATATTGATAGTTTAAAAGAATTACTTATAGAGAAAGATGATGGTATTAGAAAATTAGCTGAAGAGGAACAGAGTAATTATGAGAATAAACTGGAAAAATTGAATAAAAAACTATTAGAATCTATAGTTCCTGCTGATAAAGATGATTTATGTGATTCTATAGTTCTTGAAGTGCAAGCTGGAGTAGGAGGGCAAGAGGCAATGTTATTTGCTAAAGAAATTTTTGATATGTACACGAATTTCATTGAATATAAAGGTAAAAGATAAAATAACCCTTGCTTAAAAATCCACAATATTCCAAAACTTTTTAAATATTCTTATGGCAATTTTTCACTATCCCTTATAAATCAATTAACCTCATATCACATAAACTGGCAGCATATAATTAAATGATAAGTAAAGCTTTTTCAATACCAATAAAAGTAGATTGTTTTAAAAGGGAAATTAATATAATAAAAAAGTAGCTACCTCTAATAACTATCCATTACATCTAATAAATAGGTTGATCAATTAATAGGAGGAAAAGTTTGCCATTAACCTTATATTTCCTAAACAACCTAAAGAAATCTGATTATACAAAGCTAAGATATGTTTTGGAAATATTTTAAATAAAATATGAAAATTATATCACGAACAACATCTCCAGTAATATCTTTTAAAGTAAAGAACAATGTAGGTTCATTTTTAACAAATATAAAAACCTAAAATCCTAAATTTTAAAAAATTGGAAAGTTATAAGTTAATTTGTCCAGATTATATTGCTGTGTATATTGAGAAGACCTTTAGAAATTTCGAAATCAGAAACAACAATAGAAATCCTTCATATATGTGATAAAAAGCAAGAACTTGATTTTTAGGAAGAATTAGAAATAAAGAGACATTTCCGGTATCTCGATATAAAGTACTAATCAGACAAAAATCAGGGAAGTTCTCCTTTTTTAGATTACCTTCTGGTTTAAATATATAATATTAACCAAATGCTTTAAAAAATGTAGAATATTGGTTAGAATATTTATAATCAAAATCAAGTCTGAATGTCAAATGCCTGTCAAGTTTCTTTAATCTTATCTGATAATGGCAAAAGGTGAAACAAATGTCATAAAAATATTAAAAAGTTTTGGAATATCGTAGAATTTTAAGGTAAGTATATTTTTATTTTTTACATTTATAATGATAGGTTCTACAAAGTAAAGGTCGAAATAATCATGATGAATATAAAGGTGTCCCATCCATCTATCTAATAGAGTATATAAGCATATTCTCAATATAGTAGAGTTTAAAATCCTTAAATTTGAAAATTTGTTAACAAAAACTAACATGTTCACTTTTCATTTTAGGTTGGGAATTTGAACTAACTGATTATGGTCAAACTGACGTAGGAGGTATACGCCTGGCGTCAGCTTTGGTGCATGGTCAGTATGTTTTTCACCATTTTAAACATGAAGCTGGAGTCCATAGAGTTCAGCGCATCCCAGTTACTGAAAAAGGTGGTAGAATTCACACTAGTACTATTTCAGTCATAGCTTTGCCTCAACCAACTGATATTGAAATAAATATACCTCCCAGTGATCTAAGAATTGAAACAAAAAAAGCTTCGGGAGCTGGAGGACAACATGTAAATAAAACTGAAAGCGCTGTACGATTACATCATTTGCCCACAGGAATTGCTGTCGAGTGTCAAGTTGACAGATCGCAAATTAAAAATAGAAAGTTAGCTTTAGCTAAATTAAAAGCAATACTCTACCAAAAAAAGCTAGATGAACAATGTAATGAAACGGAAGTAGCCAAAAAAAATCAAGTAAATTCAAGGAATAGGAATGAAAAAATTAGGACTTATAATTTTAATCAAGATAGGATAACTGATCATAGGATAGGTTTAAATGTTCATAATTTGAAAGGATTTCTTGCAGGTGGTGAACAATTAAATAATTTAATTAAAAAATTAGACAAGCATTATTTAAGCGAAAATTTATTACATGTTATTAATTCTAGTGTATAATAAATTTTTCAAATTAAATTTTGCTTTAATAAATATAATTTCAATACATCTTCCGTTTGAAAATTAATGTGGTTTTGTATGAAGTAAGAGAAATAATGAAGATGTGACATAAATTTATTATTTGAATTAAAATACAGTATTATGTAAAGAGCACTTTTTTCTATTCTACTATGGAGGGTGTACTAACAAAAACTCGGAAATAAAGCAGTTTTAACTCGGAAATTAAGCAGTTTTTCAAAATAAAAAAAAACTCCAACTATCGATAAGGAGATAGCAAGTGTTGTCAAGTAACATAATTTGAAAAGTTATTTTTTTTCTCTACAACCATATAATTTTTTTAAATTATGTAATTACTTTTTAGATATGTTAGATTCAAGTATTTATTAGGGAATATCAATAACAAATAAAAAAAATACTTAAAATTAATTAACATATTGTTTAAAATGATTTCTATATAATGATACAATCCACTCAAAAGTTTTTGTTGAAATATTACTTTTTGAAATGAATTGGTTTTGAAGAGAAATAGCTTCTTAAAATAGAAGTTTCTGAAATGCTATTATTAACTTACCTTTTGATTTTGAATCGTTAAAAAATAATATAGCAATGATGGTGTTCTAAGGCTACGGCAAGATCGTTTAATACCAATAATCTGGAGTTTGGAGTGGTCTGCCAGATGACCGGATCTCTCACCTTCGGATTTCTTTTTCTGAAGACTCCAAAAATGAAAAATACACGCCCTCTTCGCCTGCAGATCTTGCAGGGTTGCGACAGAATTGTTAGCGACTACCGATTACTTACATCGGGGAGGCATTTGCGAACATAAGAAAGTCCTTTGAAAATAGATTGTATCATCCTATAGAGGATAATGAAGGTCATTTTGAATTATACATTTGTTAATTTTAAGAAGTATGAATTTTTTATGCTACTATTGTTATTCCAATAAAAATACTTAAATCAAATATATCTTTAAAATGATTTTATATCGGGTTGTATAGAAAAAAATGCATTTCAAATGATGTGTCTCTTGACTAGTCTTAATGCTATTTAAAAAAAATAGTGGGTTGTTATGGGGTTCCAGGTATTTAGATTTCTGGGTATGAATTTTATGAAACAATTTTGGTCCCTTGCCAATAAAAGTTGACATGTTTTTTTAAATTTTAAAAAAATCTTTCGTTTCTGCCTGGTCAAATTCCTTATATGTTCTAGATAAATACTTTAAAAAAAGAAGAAATGTGTCCAAATAACCTCAAACAATTTTTAAATTTGACAGTTACGTTTGCTCAACTTTTTTTAACTATTTTGTAAATTACTACATAAAATTTATCAACTTTAATAATTCAAATGAATTTTTAATAACAATAACCCAAAAATGTCTTTCTCAGTAAAGAAAATATTACAGTTTCCACAAGACGGATTGGACTATGGGGCACAGTATGATACAAACACAGCGCCTCCTGATGGTAAGATATGAATAATTTAGGATCTATTAATATCTTATTGGATTTCAGATTTAAAACTGCTAGGAGGAATACTACAAGATGCTCAGTACATTTGGCAAGCTAAAGGACCCGTTTTAGAAATTAGAAATACAAAGTCAGGCTCTAAAGTTGGAGCATGGGTTTTTGGAGGAATACTTAAAGATTCGAATACAAAAATTGTGTCTGTTGAAGAAGTACAGCGGCCAAATGGCCGAATTTCACTTCTAGTTGTTGGAATTGAATGCGCCATTAGTAGTGGAATTATTTGTATTTTTGATGTATTCAGTTCTAAAGTTATAAGAGCCATACAAATGAAACAAAAGGTATATAACAAAAATGTAAAAAAATTAAATAAAATGAATATCTAAAATTATAAATTCTGTAGAATTTTCGTTTTCTGTTTAGATATCTTCTCTACATGTAATAGACTCAGGAATAGAAGATTTAAATTTGCCAGGCCCGTTAAGAAACTTTGATGGGATATTGGCAGTGGGCACAGATGGTGGTGAAGTAATTTTAATAGACCTCTGTAGGCAAATGTGTGAAGAATCTTTACATTTTCCTTCAAAGAGAGATGAACTTAATCCTTCACAAATTGTACTATTAACTATTAAACATATCTCAAAGATTGAACAATATAAAGAGAGATGTGTAAGGGACGGTAATCACTTAGGTATACATTTAAATGTTGTTTTGGACAATATAACGGAACACTTTGTGCTGAAAGGTCCTAAAGGTAAATTATAATTTTTTGCATATCAAATTTTATTTTCAACCTTAGTTAATTTGTTAATTATTGATTAAGATCAAATTAATAATTTCAGGTGAAAATCGTATTATTGTAAATAAAGCAGAAGCCACTACCAGTGCTATTTATTATTGCTCACAATTGGCGTCACTCTTAGTAGGTTACAATTTTGGAGCTTTTCAGTTGTGGGACTTAACATCCCTAAAACTTGTCTATACCTCTCCAGTTTGTGAGGAACATGTTCCCATCACAACTTTTGCTTTGCAAGAACCCACAGATGATCCCAGAGCATTTTGTTATGTTTGGGTGTCTTACAGGTGAATGATACATTTTAAAATGATATTCTTTTTTATTTCAATAATATTTATTATTGCAGTAATACAGAAGCCTATCAAATGGGATTACCATTTGCAGTGATGTATGCATTATGTTACGAATCTAAGGAATACCATGAAGGTTATGGTTTTTTATACCAGGATTTTAATTATTGTAATATCAGATATCAGATGGAGTTGGGACACATTGGAGAAACTAGGTAGGTTATATTAGGATTATACATACAGTTATGTGGAGTAAGAATCTCCCCCTAACCAATTTATAGTATATATTAATTATTTTTTTTAGAAGTGGAACATTACCTAAGGGAGGTCATTGTCTAGGACTACAATCCTTAACGAAACTGTCAACTAGCAAAGAATCATTTTCCCATTCAGTTACTGGTGATACTCTATCTCTTTGCATGATATCCTGGAATGTTTGGTTTTCAAAATCTGATGTACAATCTTGTTTTTTGGTGTTTGATCTGAATCAATGGTATAAAGAGCAAATGCCAACTTTCACAAAATGGCAGGATTGCAAAAACTATATTTTAAAGGCAAATCTAAATGATTTGATTATTTATAATGGACATAAACAGGCGCCTACCTTGAATGTATTATTAGATCAAAAATCTCTGACACAATTTATTGGAGTTCAAAAATTGGAGGAACATTTTTTCCCAACTTCTTTGTCTTTTAATTTGTGGATTTTGCGTGAAACTGATACTATTTTGATGTTTTCGCAAGGTTCACAAAAATCTTTGTTAACACAAATTGAGAAAGCTGGTCCTTTATGTCTGATAAGACCCACAGAGATTTGTAGACAGGCGATCAATGTTGGTTTGGCACCTTTATTTGTAGATATACTTCCTATTAGAGCAGAGTCCATAGATTCTCAGAGGGAAATAATCTTCAACATAGCCTTAGAACATCAATTAATAGGTTGGTTATGTAAATGTGCGTTTGAATGGGCCAATGGTAGTTTTTCCTCAGCGGGATGTTCTTTGGATTCTATAATAACTTGGGCTTTTCAGCGAGCCGTAATTCTAAAATCAAACTGTGACAAATTCTGCACCCCTTTATTTGATTACTCACAGTCGAGACTTGATGCCAATAATAGTATTCTGTTGAATAGTTGTACAAAGCAAATTGGTAGTTTGTACATTTTTTATAAGTATATTATGGACAATCTGGTAAGCTATGTCAGTTGTTTGGATTTAATGAAGGAGCATTCAACTGGATTAGAAATGATTTCTGTATATTTTGAGGTAAGAAAAACAATTTTAGAATATTTAACAAATGCGAAGGATATAAGACCAAAAACTCATTATAACTTCTTCGTAAATTTTAATTAATTTTACAAGCTAATGAATGTATAAAAATATATTATTAACTGGATCAACATTGGTCATTGTAATTATTGGTTTTATATTCAACCCATAAAAAAGTCGTTCTCTATCAAACTATTCTTAAAAATGAAATCTTTGTTTCCAACATTTTTCCAGTGTAGAATTCATACGTACCAATATGTTTGATTAAATATAACTTACAATCTGGCGAAATTAAATCTGTAGCAATAATTCGAGAATACATTTTAATGATCTAAGTAAGCAATTCGTGGATTTTCTAATCATGAATAAAAACAAGTATTGTGCTCTGTTAAAACATTACCTTTTGAAAGGTTTAAATGCTAAACAAATATAAACGGAGTTCAACGATATTCATGGTGAGTCTTCTCCATCATCGGCAACATTTGCAAACTGAGTTGTTGAATTTAATACTGGTAGAACAAGTATAGAAGATGCACCAGTTTCTGGTAATCCAAAAACAGCTACGATGAAAAAACAATTGAAAAAGTTTATTAAATCCTGATAAATGAGCGCAAAGTAAAGTTAAGAGAAATAGCAGAGAAAGTAGGCATTACATAAGACCTAGTACATTGTGTCTTGAACTTGGATGACCATTTCTCAGCCATTTAGACTTGTTCAAATCGAATGAAGAAGATATTTTATAACAATTTTATAAGTGTATATGAAACACGGATACATTATTACACTCCAGAAACCCAAGAACAGTCAAAGCAGAGGACCAAAAATGGTGAATTAAATCCAAAACGATTCTGTCTGCTGGAATAATCTTTATTGATTACTTGCAACATGGAAGTACAATAACGGATAAATATTGTGCTTCGTTATTAGACTGATTTAACGGAGAAATCAAAGCTAAAAGTCCTCATTTGACAAAGAAAATAAGTCGACCACGCAGATAATATAATGCCACGTCCCACAAGACGACAATTGCAATGGCAAACTGCACAAATTACTATCCCAGTTAATTGAATATGCTTCTTATTCACCAGACTTGGCTCCGTCCGATTTTTCCTGTTTCCAAATGTCAATAAATTGGCTGCAAAGAAATTCTCATCAAAGCTGTAAATAGATATTTTTAAAGTGTCCTTTCTTTTTGTAGGGTTTAATGGTCTTGAAAAATGTTGAACTAAATGAGTAACGCGGAAAGGGGAAAAATGAATACAATTTCTCCAAAA
Organism: Hermaeophaga mercurialis; assembly: GCA_951812935.1. Taxonomy (NCBI): domain Eukaryota; kingdom Metazoa; phylum Arthropoda; class Insecta; order Coleoptera; family Chrysomelidae; genus Hermaeophaga; species Hermaeophaga mercurialis. The sequence goes on along the minus strand of OX638362.1, from coordinate 33,451,744 downwards.
AAATGTTTTCGTCTTAGTCTAGATTAATCCTTGTATATATAGTTTCTTTCGAATCTTCTTAGTGAATAGTAATATTTCTAGTTTTAGTAAATGTTCATCAACATTAATATTGTCTTTTTTTAACCGGTCTGTAATTTTTTCAACTGACAGATTGTTTATTTATAATTTCTTTGTGGTCTAGTACATTGTCCATGATTATCAAAGTTAACCTAAATTAATCTGTGACAAAGTACAATGGACCATTATTAAATGGCCATTAAAATGTAAACCATAAAATATGCTTATCACAAAATTCTTCTAATTGTTTCAAAGGGTGAAACAATTGTCTTAAGAATATTTAAAAAAGTTTTGGGATATCGTGGAATTTTGAGGTAAGCATATTTTATCTTCTAGATTTATAACGGATAGATTCCACACAATAAGGATAGAAATAATCATTATACATAAATGGTCAATCTTGAATGGCCAGATATGCCTAATTCCCTTTCATCATATTTATAAGGGACTTGAAACAAGTTGTATAACTACATATTTGCTTCCCATTGCTTTTTTATGTATATATTTATTTATCTCGTGTCTTCCAGAAAAAATAAAAATGCTCAGTAATGTATTCTTTATTAAATAACATTACAGGTTATTCAGTGGCTGGTGAATGTAGGTCTTCTTCCTGAATGCCATCCGTCAACGTATCCCCGTCCCGATAATTCAGAAAGAATTAGTGCTCCATATCCCGTACAAGAATTAATGGAATACTATGATGAAAAACGCGCAGTACTCAGTCTTTTGAGCAAAGAAACTTTCGAATCTAGTGGTGATAGTCTGTTATTCATAGATAATTTAATAAATCGTAAATGTGGAGGACCCAGATTACAGATTCAGTGGCAAGAAGATGGAGGTAGTGGTTTGTATCCTCCACCATCTCTACAATCATTAGTCAGGACCTATTTGGTAGATGGTACTGGTATTAGTAATAAACATTCCCTTGTTATTTATTTGTTTTTGGATTTAGCCATGGCCCTTGATCAGAACAGGTAATTCATTCACATAAATCCATTTATTTTTTGTTTTGAATGAACCAATTGGACAAGGATTTAAGGTCAACATTTTAATGTTATTTAAATATTCTTTTAGATATTCTTCAGTGGTAACACACCTAATAAAATTCCCAGCTGTGTTTAAAGTATCACCAAGTGTTATAAAAATAACACAAGCTTTTTGGCAACTTGATCATGGTGATTTTGCCACGGCCATGGAGCAACTATTAGATCCTTTTGTATTAGGAGAAGACCTCCAGCCTTGGCATCATACTATAGCTATGAGATCTCTTTTAATTCACAAGCAACCAAATTTCGCTTTATTGTACATGCAAGTAAGAAAACCCCCAATATCGGATGAGAAGGATGTATTGACAGCTATTAGTCTCTTTATATCAAATAATATGTTAGATGAAGCTTTTTATTTCAAGAAGCAACATCAGAATAATAACGGTGAAAAATTGTTGACACATTTATTCCGAGAATGTAGCAAAAATGACGCCCTACATTTAGTTCTCTATAAGTGTTTAACTACAGAGGAAGAAAAAACATTTTTTAAATATTTAAAGTCTGTTCAAAATCCAACATCTGAAGACTTGCAGATTTTTTACTACCTCTTGAGATCCAGATTTATTGAAGCGTTTGATACGCATTCTGTTATAAGGAGAAAATTCCCTGACCGTCAAGGACTAGTAGGACAAAGTTTGGCTTCAAAAACTGATCACATTGTTCAAGTTTTTAAAACATTATTGCCTGATGTCAATAAAAAATTTGTTGATTATATAAGAAAAGAAAGAAACAATTTATGGAAAGAAGGTAAGATTTTAACTTAATAGATGTATGTAAAATGTATTTCAGTTATTAAAAGTAAGTTTTTAGTTCAGAGACCAACACCAATGTCAGTCTTTGTTCATAACACAAAAGAACAAGTACAATATAAATCTACTTTAATTCACGCGGCTCTAGCAAAAGCTAAAAAGACGTTCCAAAATACTTCTAATAAGAGCTATAACAACGAATTAATAACTGAAGAAACACCATTTTTAAGAACCCCCACTATTTCCAGAAATGGTCACAGGTAATATTAGAAATAGTTTCAAAAACGTACCAACATTTTTTAGTGTTTCAATACTTATCGTATTTTTTAAATCATGAAAAAGCTAATGCATATATTAAAATTCTGCAAAAATGTACTGAAAAATATATTGTTATATAGACGAGAAAATATCTTATTTGTTAATAGCTAATAATTCCTTTATGAAGTAATTCATTACTATCACTCAGTATATTACATGTAAGTGTGACAGAAACAATTTTGATGTCATTGTTTTTGCAGTTTTTGTGTCATCGTATTGTAATATAAGGTGTATCCCGAATAACCTTGAATAGATTTTAAAAGCTGAAATTTTATTGTTTAATAGGCGAACTACAATTTTTTTTATATATATTAATTACTATTTAAAAAAACGTAAATATTCTTTTATGTTGTTAACATTAATTATTTCTTAGAGTAATAACTCCTGTTATAACTTCAAAAATCATCGACACTAATGTTACTGATGAAGAAGTAACGCCATCTCCTTGTAAAAGAATGAAATTAGGTTCAAGGGAGCGCACAAAAAGCAGCCAATCTCCATTGAAAAACAATGCCGAACAAATCACTCTTACACCTCTGGTTAAAAGAAAAATATCGTTGGATAGCTCTTCTCATTCTATCTCTAATTTTAACTTGTGTACGCCTCAAAGTATCCTCAAGGTGAGTTAAATTGTGGCGTTGACCTATATTTACATATTCTGCTACATCTACCTCTAAAATTAATACCATAATTATTTTTGCTTGAATTTTGCGTAAATTCTACCTTTTATTGATTTTAATTCCTTGTAGTATAACGTAAATTAAATGTTATTTGTTTAGGTTAGACATCTTGTCCAACAAAATGACAGTACCAAGGATGATTCTATTACAGATGAAGACAGTATATCTCAACTTAGAGCCGAGTCTTTAGTTCAGGTAACTGTAAATGGATTTTTTGAAAATTGTGGACAATTTTTTTAATTCGTTTTCTAATTTAACGCCCTTTGGGAAAATTTGTATATTTACACATAACGTTTATCCATTTGTACTTTAAATCTTTTTCTATGTGTAATAACCCCATAATTATCTTTTAATATATCTAATAAGAAGAAAAAAAGGAGACAAAGTTCTATGATAAAATTTAAGCAATCAATATTGATGGCTGCAATTTCGTCTTGATTTTTTTTTTTTATTAAATATATTTTAAAGTTAACAACAATCTCTCATTGTTATATAAGTTAAATAACTTTTTTAGAAGACTAACCTACGACTTCAACCAAGGGCATCTATATCTAATAGTCCTAAGCGTCAGCACGTTCAGTTTGATGAAACAATTTGTTTCTCTCCTTCACTTAGTGATGAAAGTAGTAGACAATTGGAGAGATTACCCATTGAAGACTTAACTAAACATAGATCATCTGTGAGCTCTAAAGATCTTAGCGACTTGTTATCATCTACTTCTGAGAAGGAAGAAGGGAGTGATGAAGTGTTTTATTCTCCCGACAATTCTGCAAGTATTCAAGTAGATGAAGAAAATAAAATAGAACACGTTGAAAAGGAGACTATAGATGTGATTAAGGAAGTCCAAATACCTGCAAGAGTTGAGATTACACCGCCCAAACAAAGTAAAATAACAGCAGTTAAAGAGACAGAAATTGAATCTGTTACAAGATCTCCAAGAGGTAGAAGAAGTTACAAACGTAAGTAAAAGGCAAACCATAAAGTCTTGACACAAAAAATAGATGTAATAATAACTAATTTTTTTACAGGATCTTTAAGCGAGATGTCTCCAACCCGATCTAGTCCTAGATTGTCAAAATTGTATTCAAAATCATCTGAAGATGATTTTAATACTGTAGACTTTGAAACTTTTGATAAACCTTCGCCTAGTATTGACTCGATTTCTACTGATTCGTTATCGCCTAAACCGAAAATTTTGCCGAAAATCAAAGGAAGGAAGTCGCTAAGCCGTCAAGTTTTAGAACACAACACATTCTCAAAAATGCACAAACAGATCAAAGATGATATTGTTTTTAAAGAAGTATCACATAAAAAATCCGAAAGTATAACTATAACAGAAAAATCACAAGAATATTCGAAAAGTACTAATGTAGAATCAAAGATTGAGACTATAGATACAAGTTTAACAGAGAGAAATTCATTAAACACACATAGCAGTCATTCATTTAGTAGTTCTATTAACAAGAAGCAATTCCTTGAACAAACGTTCGACACTGATACTACAGGAGATAGTTTCCAAATAGATGAACAAAATGAATCAACCTTATCAGAATCTCTACAAAATTACATGGATAGTTTAATGGCCAATGATAACCAAGAACAGTTACCCAAAGAGAAATTTTCAAATGAAGAGCAGGTCACTGAAGTTCAAATACACCAATCTTTACAAGAAGATGGTAATACAGAAAATGAATATACAGAGATTCTGACAGAAGAGAAACAAAAACTTCAACTTCTAACAAATGAGGAATTTCTTGAAGGGGAAGCTACCCAAGACCAACAACATTTTGAAGAAAATCAAGCTGAAGAATGCTTTATTGTAGATGATGTGGAAATTATCAAAGATCAGCAAAATCCGCAAATTGAGGATTCTATTAAAGAATCACAGGAATTGCCGCATTTTGCTACTTTTAAAACACTTCAAGATGAAGAATATACCGAACCTCTGACAGTTGCTCCAAATGAAGCAGAATTGCCTACCAGTGAAATCTATGACGATATTTATGACATTAATGAAGATTATAGAGAACTGTCAAAAGAAGAATTGGAGGAAGATAATATTTTTGGACTAGTAGAGGAATCAAATAGCTCAATCTCAAATCAATCAGAAAGTGATAACTTTGATCTTCCATACACAGAAAAAGGACTTGATGAGCATCGTGTAGAAAATACTCATATAATAGAAACCAAAACTGAAAATGTATTTGTAATCAGTAGTAGCGAAGAAGAAAGTTCTTTCCACCAAACCAGTTCATCCCCCACAGTTGAAGACATTTCGGATCTGAACCTATTAAATAAATCTAGTAGAAACTCAGGTTATAGCAATACTACGGAAGAAAATTCAGATTGCTCCGATAAAAGTCATAGTAATGTCGAAATACATGACAAGTTATATGAAAGCATATATCCAGAATTGCAACTGTCACCTGAAAAACAAGAATCCAAAAACTTTATTTTAGAAGAAACAGAACAGGCAATTGAATTTAATAGAATTCAAGTCAATTTTGAAGTGCCACGAAATGAAAAGGTTACAATGGTTGAACAAAAAACTGTTGAAAAACCTACAAGTACTGTGCTTGAGGAAAATCAGACCTTGGATAATACAAAATTAGGATTAATAAAGGAAGGTGAAACTTCACCGGTAACTGATATAAAGAAAACAATAGACAATGATGAAGACTTAGGACAAAACACAACAATAACTAAAGAAAAATTAGAAGACACAACTCTTAAATCTTCAAAGTACGATTTACCTATAGTAGACAGTTCTACTAATACCACTATTGTTATAGAGGATTATAGGGCTAAAGTGGAATATCCAACTTCAGTAGTACTCAAAGAAGAGGCGACAGTAAAAATAATTGACGAAGAATTAGAAATAGAAAACAAAACTAACAAATCTTCACAACATGATCTACCACAAGTAGATAGTACCACAAATGAGACCCGTCCAAAACATAAACTTAGTGTTAGAGAAAAAGGTACAACTTTCGAAGCACCTAACGAAGATGACGGATTAAAAGAGAAGAGAAGAGAATACTCATGGAAAAAAGGCACAGATCACCAAACAACTTCATCTTCGGATACAACAAATGGTGAGTCCTTTATAAAAGAAGTTGCAGCAGTCCAATTTCACACCATTGACATAACTAGTAACAAAAAAGACCCAGTTCCAGCAAGGAGAACAACTAGAAAAACTCATTCCGAAATTGTTGACATTGACCTTGAGAATGTAGATTCCTTTAACAAAAGAAAAGATTTGGTTATTTCAATTATTAAGGATGATGATATGATAAGAAGTAGTAAACATTCAAATGAGACCACCAAAATTCTTAACCCAGGTTTGTATATTTATATATTTAGTAAAAAACGTTTGCGTAAAAGAAGACTAACCAAGTGGTGTGAAGTAATTGTCATTGATCGTTAATTTTAGAGAGAGAAACTGGTAGATCCTTTTCAGTTTCCGAGGTACCTGTTACAAACTCGGAAAAACTGATCCCCAGTCACCAAATTGACTGCGAACCTAATAGTTCCTTTGCGTTAATAGCTGATAATTCTAGTAAAAACCTGCTTAAAGAAGATAAAATATTTGACATAGGTTTGCATATTTTTATATTTCGTTAGTAAAAAATCTTTATATAAATACTTAAAATTGATCGATAATTTTAGGAAGAAGAACCCGTAGATCCCTTTCTGTTTCTGATGTACCTCTCGCGACTTGCTCGCAAAAACTGATTTTCAGTCCTCAAATTGATTGCCAACCTAATAGTTCCTTTGCGCTAATAGCTGATAATTCTAGTGAAAAACCGAATAAAGAAGATAAAACGCTTAACCAAGGTATATTTAATAATATTAACAACAACAATAATAATAATAAATGTACTTTATTTGTATACCCCATTGGTCGTCGATTGGAGTTCTTCAGCGCGTTAATTAACATTAGTCAAAAATAACAATTTTTGGTCTATGTATATATATATATATCCAAAAAACAGTCAGTTTCTCCAAGGTTGTAAATTTGAAGTATTTTTTTTTGTGTATAAACACAAGGGATGTAGTTTGTGAAAATGATTTTCTTTGTCTTTGAATTTTTTTAGCTAGTTTGGTGAATCGTTAATTAACACTGTTATTGTTGATATTTCAGATGCTTCAATATTATTGTGTCTAGACCTATTACTATTAAAAAATATTAGATGCCTCAGTCTTCTTGGAAATGCCCGTCCTTTGTTAGTTTCACTTCTAAAATGTGTCTATGTTGAATACATAACGTTTTTGTTCCTGTAGGAGGGGAGAGTGCTAAAATAAAAGAAAAGCAAAGGGCAATCGTTGAATCGCTGAATTACCCATAAAATTACCTATTCAAAGATGTATCATATTTAGTATTTTCCCTATTTAAACTGTATTGGTGAACTTGATTGCAGGGAGGGGAATGACGTATCACATTTGACAATATTTTAGAAAAATTTCCCCCTTGATCTAAAAATTGATGTTTTTTGTTTTTCTTAAGTTTACCTAATATCAAAAGTTATTTCTACGGGCTGGTTTTGAAATGAAAGCACTGTATATGAGATAAAATAAATTTTATTTCAATAGTAATACATTATTACAACTATTGACGATGAAAAGAACATTTGATATTAAAAAGAAATGCTATTTTAACTTATTATGTCCATTTTTCTTTACTCTCCTATTTTCCTTCAAAATTTTACCAAACATTTTCTTCAATAATAGGAAATTGTTGGGGGACATGAAGTTTTACATGCTTTAAATGGGAGATGAGCCTGAAAATTGCTAACTTTGTTATAAAATTAATGTTTCAACTCTTACTTTATGGAAATTATTCATAATTAATATGGAAAGATAAAAGAGTTCCTTAGCTGTATCTTTTTGGTTTTATTGACATTAAAATCATCAATAATTAAACATTATTTGTATAGTGCTGCTTTGTTAAATATGGTTTAACCATAAATAGAGATGGTCAGCCATGGGACGGCTGGGAAAACAGATTTTCGAGTCGAGAAATCGCTACTTTAGCTTTTTTTTATTTTAATTATGATTTTTAGTGCGTTTTCTGATCTGATTATTATACTTTGATGTACTTACTCCTCTTACACTTTTTGTTAACTATATTTCCGTTCCTCTGAATTAAGTCCCAATTTCTGTATTTATTATTGTTGATGGGTGTTTTAGTCTCAACAAATTGAACAACATTTGTTACATATGAGATGTTTCTTTGGTGAGTAACTGTTAACATTGATATTTTAAGTATTGACGTGTGCTTGTATACTTTCATTGACGGGTTATATAGGGGAGAACGATAGGGGTTATTCCAAGTTAGACATTTAAAACATAAACTCTCTTTCCAGGAAAATGAGCAACTCTGTCAATATTGTGTTTCTTTAGTTTTGTAAGTAATGTTTCTCTTTGAGTATAAATTTCTTTGTTTACTTTGTTGACATGTGTTAAGAATGGGGTCGTTGATTGTGAAATTTGAATGAAATTGCAGTTTTTAGTTGGTTTAAAGTCTATTTCATTAGTGTTTTTATTAACAAATTTTATTGGGATACCTTGTATTGGCCTTTTGGTCATTTGGGCATTTAAGAGACCATGCTGCGTGATCCTTAGCTCCCCAATCAAGATATTTTTAAGGGAGTTGTGAATTGCATTTAGTGTGGTGATATAGCCCATTGCAGTTCCTGCTATTAATTGGAATATTGCACTTTTCTTTTGTTTCTGTGTGAACAAGGTTGTGGAATAGGTGCTGGAGACTGACTTGCATACACTGGGTAGTTTCGTGTTTGTAAATAACTCTTTCATTTAGTAATTTTTATGTAGACTATAGACATCCGCAGATAATTCTTATTAAATATCAATCTTTTTACAATATCTGTGTGTGAAATTTGTAGCATTGAAATGTATACTTAGTTGTTCATCAGTTATTTCTTGTTCTACAGAGCCGATAATATATTTATATTTTCGTTGGTAAAAACTGAATCGAACAAAGTAATTATATTTTATCATTAATTTTAGGAAGAAGAACTCGTAGAGCTCTTTCAGTTTCTGATGTAACTGTTCCTGTTAGGTCGCAAAAACTCACCCGCAGACAACAAATTGATTGTGAACCTAATGATTCCTTTGAGTTAGTAGCTGATAATGCTAACGTTGCAGTGAAACTTGCTAGGAGAAAAAAAAGAAGTGCTACCGTAGATGAAGTACGCACCTTCTCCAGGCAATCGGCACCAAAACGAAAGGTATTAACCAATGACGACATTATTTTTGAAAGAAAAGCTCAGTCAGTAACTAAGATGCCAGTGACATTAAGCAAAGTGGAGGATAAGACCAAAACAAATAGAAAAGCTAAAAGCGCTATAGCCACTTACACTGCTACACGCAGACTCACAAGAACACAGGTAAAGAAGTACCTATTCAAAATAAACAGCAACTAGAAAAATAGTTATTAACACTTTTAGTGCCATTTTGAATAATACAGATGAGGTAAATTTTTACGCAGACCCATTAATTTCTTGTGAAGACTCATTCTAACACTCCTACCTTATAGCTAGACTAAAAGGGGCAATTAAATACACTGTGAACATGGTGTGTGCTTATGCCCGCCACATAGCCATAGTTGTCTAATATTTGTAGTAGTATTATAAGTTGTATTGGGGAAAGATTAATACATTTTTCCATAACTACAGTTGTTCGTTAATATTTATTTGTTCCAGGCTAATTTAGTTAAAGATATTACCACAGTGATGGAGGAATCGCAGGAAGATATTCGGCCTAACATTTCACTAGAAGATCTAGATCCTATTAATTTATTAGATAAGCCCTCTTTTGAAGGTTTGTTTTTTAACTGTATATATACAATCATTATTGTTTATTATTAAAGAAGATCAGAAAAAATATTTTTAAATGAGAGTGTAATGTTTGCTGGTATTCACAAGGTGTAACAGGATGAATAAAGTCAATATATCAGTTATATTTTTTTTAAACGACGCACATTTCTGAATTCGCTTCTTTGGTATACATTAAAAAAATTTTAGGTAATCCAGATCCAGAGGAGATTAAAGTATATGAACCATCTTCGCCTTCTAGCACAACTTCCGTGCAAAGGGGTACACGAAAAAAGAGATCTAATTCCGTTTTATCTGAAGTTTCAACACCCCCCTCGCCATCACAGTCTTCCCCATCTAGAAAAGGTGGGAGATCTACCAGGAGCCAAACTAAAAGCCCTGTTGCCTTAGGTATTATTTTTTAATTGTAAATAGTACAATTTAAACTTTTTAATCATTTTAGGAGTTTCTACAAGATCTAGGAAGCAGTCTGAAACCTGTTCAGTGCTGTCTGATCAAGCGGAGTCTTTGCCACTTAAAAGAACAAGAAAAAGGATTGACCTTGGAGTTGAAAGTTCTGGGAGAACCACTAGAAGTAGATCCGGATCGGTTTCATCTGTCATTTCAGGTAAGCTTAATAGTTAAATATGCTAAATAGTAATTAATCATAAAAATATATTTCAGATACGGCAAATTCTCCTAAAAAAGTGGTTAGAGCTAAACGGATAATTGTTACTAAATCAGATTTATCAGAAATTGCAGAAGAAAAAACTAGCAAAGATGTGAGTATATATATAGCAATATTTGAATTATTTGAAAATCTTTAAAACTTTGATAAATAGCTTTTGTTTAAAAATCCAGATATGAAAAATTTAGTCCGCTAAATGTTAAGACTTTCACAGTAGATACCAATTCATTTCATAATATTGAAACATTCCCCTCAATGCTTTTTAGATAATATATATTATATATATATATATTTATTTGTTTTATTTAAGGATGATGAGGTGTCAACTTCAAAGAAAAGGCAAACTAGGAGAAAAACTTAAATGATTTCGTTATTAAATAGGATATTAAGATAAGAATTTTTTTCATTATTTGTTTTGCTAAAATATCATTTTGTAAATAAATACAGTGAATGGACAAAATTTTTTAATTTTAACAAACTAGTATCATTCATGTTTATTATATTGTTTAAAATTTAATATTTATATAATAAAGAGTTGTCAATTTATAAATGACTTATGTGTTTCATAAAAGGAAACATCTCAATAAATTCTCCGATTATTTTTAATATTATTTTTAGGAAAAAATAAAGGTATATTAATCAACAGACGTGTCATGTAACCTTATTGTACTCATGAGAACAACCCAAATACGAATGTATTCTATTACAAGCGAGTAGAGAATAAAATTGAGATTTTCGAATTTTCTAACAATATTTTTTAATAAAATTTAATAATTATATTCCTTTTTGTTAGAATTATACTTCTGAATTAATTGCTTTAATTCAGTACAACTTTGCCATTTTATAATCATACTTAGTACTTAAAATGAAGATAGTAAATTTGGCAAATCAACTTAGAGAAAATGGATAATCTCTATCAACTTAAAGAGTAGATCTTAAAAATGTCATAAAAAAATTACTTTAATTTGCCGCTACACTACAAAATATTTTTAAAGTATAGTCACTATTTCCCAATTATTTCATTTCATTTGGCTTAGTATGTACTTGTGAACCTTCTTTACGCTTTTTCACATATCTCTCGTGTCTCTTTTTTATTTCTAAAATCTCTTTCATTTCTTCTTTATCTTCATCCTAAAAAAATGGTTTTATTAAAACGAAAGACTCTTGGTAAAAATAATTGTTACCGATTGATTCAGTCTTAGAACCAATGCTCTTTTGCCATCTGACATCGGTTGTGAGTAAACCATTAGTTGCTTGTGTCTTTCAGGTGGGCTTACTCCTCTTTCCACAACTAAAACTATTCTCGCCCACTAGAAATTAAAACGGTTATAAAGTATTTTCCTTGAATTATTAATACTAATAATTTGGGAAGGAAGTGCGTGGTGTCATTTTGTTCTCATTGGTTGTTTTCAATCATTTGAACTAATAATAATAATAACGAATTTGACTAGGCAAAAAAATTAATTTATTCTTTATTTAAAATTGTAAATAAAGAAAATATGAAATACAGTAATTACAGTTTAGTTATTTATTTTTCGCCGTTATTAGGTGCAGCTTCTAAACAATCAACACTCCAATATGAGATTTACCATGGAAATAGAAATCAATTCCTCCCCTCCTTTTTGGATGTGCTGGTCACGCATAAAACCAACGATAGTTTAGGTTAATCTGTTTATAGAAAACTAACCACCACTGACAGATATCTCAACTACAGCTCGCACCACTATCCCAGTCAAAAGAAAGAAACGTTGAGTAATATCTTTAAAATGACGCGGTCTTGAAACAGTAATCCGAAGAAATGTTGTGTATTGTATACTTTTTTCATGATCCTCTATTCGAGTATTACAGTATCCTGACATAATGGTGGTAATTAGGGCCAGACAATTGAAAAAAATCGAAACTGGTTGCCAATTATAAGTAGAGAACACCTAAATAAAATTGTATTCGAGCATTTTTCATTATATTTACAACCACATAGGAGTATATGCCATATACTATATGGAGTCCCTACATTACTTACAAGTAATTATTGTATAAGTAATGTTAATTATAGTACTACTACCACAATGAACTTTCAACTTTATTATAGTGTTAGTATCATAATGTATATTCATTGACTATTGAAGAATATTAGTGAAAACAGCATGCTCGTTTCTTAATTCCTTAAAAAGTTGTAAGTCATTAATTAAACAGAGGAAAATATATAGTGGGACATTATAATATTTGGCAACTAGCGTTATCGTCGTTCCTTTTATGTTTTCGTTTATATTGAATTAAAATTGATACCTGCTGGTAGAAGTTTTACAGTTTAAAAATTGATTTTCTTTAAATCTGTTAATAATATATACAGTGTGTCTACTTAAGTTGGAACCATATGGAAAACTTTTTTATTATTAATTTTAGGAAAAAAAGTTATTCTTCATAAAAAGTGCTGCGTTATCTAAAATCTAGAATACAGTCATCAAATATCAATTTTTTTCAGTGGTATACGAGGTTTGTCAAAAAATATGAGTTTTACTCAAGAGTAAAGTACCTTTAAATTTGACAATTTCGAAAAATGTTACTAAAAAAAGTTGATCAGAATTAAAAATTACGTTTAAATATGCAAATTTTATTATTTGCAAAATAAATGAATATGCACTTATTACGCGTTTTAATTGCAAAATTATTAGAAAACATCGAAAAACTAAAAGGTTTTCATGTGTTTAGTAATCACAAGAGATAAATGTTCATTCAAAATAGAAATATTAGTAAAAAATAAAATAATCTGAAGTTTTAATTTAAATGGATGTACTTGCATATTTAAACGTAATTTTTAATTCTGATCAACTTTTTTTAGTAACATTTTACGATATTGTCAAAAATAAAGGTACTTTGCTCTTGAGCAAAATTTATATTTTTCGACAAACCTTGTATACGGCTCAAAAAATTTTAAATCCGATGGTTGTATTTCAGGTTTTAGACCATGCAGAACTTTTTAAAAAGAATAACTTTTTTTCATAAAACTGATAATAAAAAAGTTTTCCATATGGTTCCAACTTAAGTAGACACACTGTATAATACTTATTTTTTTGTCAATGCAATTTACTAAATGTAGAGAATATTTAGGTCCTACCTGTCTTTGCCATTCGTTTCGAGTCTCTGCGATTTTTTGGTAAGTATTTCCCATCATAGCAATCAACATATTGATTAAAAGAATCGCGACAATTGCCATAAAAATGACAAAAAGTATCTGAAACAAACATACAGTGTGATTCTTAACAGCCTCCTATTAAACGTTTTAAAAAAGTTTCATTTAGTTTAACGTTTTGTTCATTATTTTTTTACACTGATATATACCATTTATGGTTTTTGCTGTAAACAAACAATTCAAAGTGATTCGCTGAAAATAATCCACCCCAATATTTCATATTAATTATTAGATTCTAAAAGATCCTGAAACAGGTCGATCCAAAGGCGACATTTTTTTCTGATAGCGACATTTGTCATATGTCAACCCCTTCCTTTAATTTCCTCAACCTCTTAATTTTAAATAGAGAATGTACCGTATGTTGTACACTATTAAAAAAGTAATTCAATGGATTAACCTTTCGTAGGATTATCCATAACTGTTATTTCTATATTAATTTTATCTGGTGTAAAAAAGTTGCTAATTCATTTAAAATGTGACGCCTCTTAAAAATCTATGCAAAGCTTGTGTTTTGCTAACGTGTTAAGTTTTTTCCATCACATAAAAATTGGACACTTAATTCAGTCAGCGGATAAGAAACATTTGTGCAGAGCTGCTTAATTATAAAGGCAACATTTTCAGGCTAAAATTGTTACATTTCATCAATATAAGACAAATATTAGAGAAATGGCCTATTGCAAAAGTTATGTCGCCTTTCAAAAAAGGGGATAGAACGAAAACAGAAAATTAAAGAAGCACAAATTTATAGTATATAAATTATAAGCACGCATAATAAGAACTCGTATGGAAACTATAAGTGAAACTTTGTTAGAAAAGGAACAAAACGGTTTTTTGGAAAGGACACTGATGCATAGATGCAGTCTTCAATATAAAACAAATAATACAAAACCATTGCAAAACACATAGAGGCGATCAAGAATATTTAAAGGAATTGATCTAAGCAGAGACTCTTAGATCAATGTTTACTGTTTTACAGTAAGATCTAAGATAAGCATCCAAAATGCATGTTAGAAACCAAACACTTCTGATACCTTGTAATGTGATCTAAGAATATGATCGTGACATAGAAAATGTGTGGCAAAATAAGAAAATATTGGGCAACTAGTGCAGAAGGGATATTCAGCTTAAATTCTATAAAATAAAGGTAGTGCCAAGGATAAATCGCGGGTCAAGTCGGCTGTAATTAAGTTTTTGAAAGATGCACAAGATTAGATCATATAAGAAACTCTGAGATCAGAGAAGAATTGGGTGTTTTCTCCATTCAAAACAAAATAATATAATACCAGAATTAAATTAATTGTTTCAACCCTTACTTTGTGGAATGTATCCATAATAAATATAAAAAGATAAGTATAATTTATCTTTTTATATTTAATAGCAGAATGACTGGCATTAGTTTGTTTAAAGAATGAATGATGACCCTTATCAAAATTAGCAATGCGCTACAAGTCATTGGGAAGTATAGGAGGCCCAAGGAAGAAATGGGTTGTTGAGCCGGAACAGGTCTAGTGCCTATTTTCAGACATACGGTATTTTCCTGATACCAGCATTAAAACAATTTTTAGAAAAAAAATACGAAGCTTTAATAACAAAGTTAACTTAAAATCACAATCGAAACAAATTTGACACATCAGGTAAGGATAAGCGTTGCATAGAATTTTTAAGAACTGGTACGCTTTAAATTAACAAGTTTTTTACACAGATGGAATTATTTATATTAATAACTTTTCATAAATCAATACCCTAGCCAAAAAAAATGTCGCTTATTACTTAAACTAAAAATCGTTTTTGTGCAATTTAATTGTGCATATTCCAAGAAATAAATTTAGAGAGTGATATCATTTAACAGAATCGGATTGAACATATTTGAATTAAATCGATCTTATAGCGTCATTTTTAAAGAGCTCTACAGTTGAATTTTTATATAATTTTACCCATACATCACTCACATCTGAAGATATAAAACACGCATCCTTAATGCAATGCCTTTTTCTAACAACAGATAAAACATTGTCATAACTACTTAACATTTGTCTTTAAATTAAAGAACACTGAAAAAGAACAAAAATACAAGCAACAACGCACCTTTTATGTTTTATAGCGTGAATCTACCAAATGTGATCACTTAGTACTATCTATCTATTTAGAGCTAGCAAACCTATTTGCTTTCATTTGAAATTTAGTTATATCTTACGTGTCTTGAATTGAAATTACTACAAAAACATATTTTTAAAGTAATTGTATGTTAGAATATCATTTTAACAGTAAAGCACTTGTTTAAATAACTTTTTATCGTTATACAGTGTTAACCTATTTTCATTACGAGACTTTAAGTGTAAGGAAGTAAGAAAATAACATCAATTTTGATAGAAAATTATCATAACCAGATACTAGAATTGGCGAAAATGAATAGAAAAGACAATATTAGAACTTTATGTCACAGATAAACTATGGGAACGTTGACATGAAGTACTGCCAAAGCGATTACCACCCTACCATTGCAATTTCAATGCTATTGAAGTAATTTGGGCAGATCGTAAGTCATATTATAATAAACAAAATGGCAGGTGAAAAAATCACAAGTATCTGGAATGAAGCATTAGGTAAGTGTGATGCTGAAGTCTATGCAATATGTGTTAGACACACTGAATCACGATTAAAAAAATGGTCCGATCGTAAATAAAGTATTTGTGACATAAAAATTAAACTGGTAATCATAAATTTAGGTAACGGTTCCCAATTTAGCTCCCTTAGGAAGCATTTTTGGATAAGGTGATTTACGTCAAGTCGACATAAATGCTTTATATTTTGCAATTTTTTCTTTGAAGAGAGTTTCTGAATATCTTTTAAAATGTCGCAAATAAACATTTTTGTGCGTACCTTGGCTTCCATTTCATGTTCAGTTCTAGCAAAGGCATCGTAGTAATCTCCAAAATTCGTAAGAGACATTAAAAACATTGCCATGATTGATTCGATGGGGGTTGACATTGGATTAGTTGCAGAATCGTCAACATCTTCAGGTGTTAATGGATTATCAAACGAAAGAAAAATTATGTAATAAGCTGAAAGAGAAAGAACTTTAGACCAGTATCGACAAATAAAACATTTTTCGGAAGAGATTGACAAAGCTAACTTACTGTAAAGTAACCAAAAAAAGACTTACTGTCATTTTATTTTAGACAAAATAAATATTAATATGATCTCGACATACTTTTTTAATACATAATTCAAATACCTTGCGAAAATCCCATGACAAACACTAAATATATTGTAGCAAATCTGATTAAGTCTCCCATAACCATCCTATAGATCATTACGACGAATGGACCTACAGTTTTGAAGCCCCTGAAAATAATCATATAGGGCATTATGTAGATATTTCTACCGTGATTGAAAGTCGTAAGCTTCCACGACCAGAGTTAATCTCAGGATTACTGCTTCCGGAGGATCGCCTCATTTTATAAGATATTTCTCCAACGTTTCGCCGTCTGTTATAAGCGGCTTCTTCAGAAGGGGAGATGTGAACGGTAACTCAACTATTGAACGTAGCCCAGATGTGTTTCGCCTCGGGCTACGTTCAGTAGTTGAGTTACCGTGTACACCTTGAGAAAACGTTGAGAAATATCTAAAATGACACGGTCCTCTGAAGCAGTAATCCTCAGATTTCTACCGTGACCGTGAACTTAGAATCCTGAAAGTTATAAGTTGATCGGGAGAAAAATATCAAATAATGCCTTAAGTCCAAACATTTTATGGTTTTCTTCACTCAATTAAAATTATACACTTCTACTACCACATTCTAGGCAATATTTTTTTAAATTATATGTGGTTGGCAACTGACTGATTGCGAAATTTGTCAATAGATGATTTTAGCACCCCTTTTGTTTTGTTAACTTGTTCAAAGTACCAAATATAAACTATTTTCTTGTTGGCTGAACTTCCAACCTTAATTATTAAGAAAATTGTATTGATTAGTTATTTAGTTTCGTTTTTATCCCAGATTAAAAATGGAAGAACTAAACGTGCATATCATGCATTTTTTTGCATTATTTCTGAAGTATTGCAAAATAAGTTATGTGCCGTATATGGGAATAAAGCTTTGAAACAAAGACAGTGACCAGAGATTACATTTTAACTAAATATATATTAACAAAAATTTTTTTAGAAATTGAAGAATATTGGTGAGAACATGCCTGTCATTTCTTATATATTATCTGACGATGCCAAAGGGTGAAACAATTGTCATATAATATTTAAAAGCTTTGAAAAACCGTGAAAATTTAATATAAGTATAATGTATCTTTACATTTATAATAGATAGATTCTAAAAAGAAAAAGTAGAAACAATCATTGTATACTAGATTAGGCGTATTCTATTCAAGTTCAATATGGTGAAATGTAAAGCAAAGTTAGTTTTAAGATCAACTTGTCAAAAACTCTGCAAATTCTAAGGCTTAAGTAAACTAAAATCAGGATTTCTTATTTAATCATTATATTTACAAAAGACTTATGAACGTTTCTTCTGTCACTCAAACATTTTTACAAGATATAAAAATTCAAACTTCAGGTTTAATTTTAGTGTTGTAAAAATGATCGCAAAAACTTTAGTTGTTCTGTCCGTAACAGTAAGTATTTATAATTTATTTTAAAATAATATTAGCCTAAACTAACCCGTACTTCAAAAATTTAATTGTAAATTGTATTTGTAATGGACCAAAAGTTACATAATTTTTTTTGACTCTCGCCTATTTTTGTTTGTAAATGGTGATAATTATAGTTGAGTTTAAATTCTGTGAAAATATAATTCACATATAAAAAAAATGGTTAATAAAATTCTTATACCTGATTCAATAAAATGCAATGACTGTAGTTACTTAAAATAATTTTATTATTTACCTATAAAATTTTTTTTTTTTTTTTTTGTTTCTTTATTCACACAATCTGTCTAAGTGACAATAAGTGTTTTTGATGACTAAA
Organism: Hermaeophaga mercurialis; assembly: GCA_951812935.1. Taxonomy (NCBI): domain Eukaryota; kingdom Metazoa; phylum Arthropoda; class Insecta; order Coleoptera; family Chrysomelidae; genus Hermaeophaga; species Hermaeophaga mercurialis. Next base: position 33,433,203 of record OX638362.1, on the reverse strand, counting down.
GGTTAACTTATTTTACCACAAGTAAGTCAACCATCTGACTTGTAGAGAGTATTCCTGTGAAAACTCTCCTTAAGAATACAACAAAAATTGTCTATTAAGTCAATTTGAAAGATCTAACAGTCTGGGGTTAAAACCTGGACAGAAGATCGGATGGTTTGAACTTTTTCAGTCGTCTTATCTCTTCTGGCGATGGATTCATAAGGTTTCTTGCTAATTTATTTGGATGTGATGACACTCTTGCACTATATGATTCACAGAACTTTTTGATGCTGTCTTTAACAAGCGGAACTTTAAGATCTTTATGAATTTCACTGTTTTTTACGTACCATGGCGCGTTCACTATTATGCGTAGCATCTTGTTTTGATACCTCTGAATGATTTCAATATTGGAGTTACTAGCGGTGCCCCAGAGTTGTATACCATAAGACCAAATTGGTTTGAAGATGACTTTATATATAAGTAATTTGTTTTCGAGACTGAGTTGAGATTTCTTTCCAATTAGCCAATAGTGTTGTTTGAGTTTTAGTCCTAATTGTTTCCTTTTGGAGAATATGTGCTTTTGCCAGGTTAACCTTCGATCTATATACATACCTAAATATTTAGCATGATCGGAATGTTGAAGTTGTTGTCCATTTAGAGTTACCGGGGGGCAGTTACCGCGTTTCATAGTATATGTCACGTGAACAGATTTGCTGCTATTGGCTTTCATGCGCCATTTTTCTAACCAATTTTGTACTTTGTCTAGAGCTATTTGAAGGTTTCTTGAAGCGATTTCAGGTATAGTATGAGACGTTAGGATGGCTGTATCGTCAGCGTAGGTTGCTACTAAAGTTGTCTTTGTTTGTGGTAGATCAGCAGTGAACAATAGGTATAACGTTGGCCCCAGGATGCTACCCTGTGGCACTCCAGCAGATATTGGTAGTATTTCGGAGTAGGATTCGTTTATTTTGACTTGAAAAAACCTTTGATGTAAATAAGATTTGATCATTTCATAGAAAGGATATGGTAAATTTAGTTTGATTTTATATAGTATAGCGTTGTGCCACACTTTATCAAAAGCATTACTTATGTCCAGAAAGGCAGCACAGCAGTATCTTTTACCTTGTAGATCAGTGCTTATTTTGTTAACTACACGGTGTATTTGTTCCACGGTACCATGCTTACTTCGGAATCCGAACTGATGATCAGGTATGAGTTTTCTTTCGCTCACCTTTTTCAGTAATCGTTTGAGTATGATCTTTTCATATAATTTTGCGAGTATTGGCAGCAAACTAATAGGTCTGTATGAGTTTACGTCTTCAGCTTTTTTACCAGGCTTTAGAATCATAATAACTTGACCAATTTTCCATGGGCGTGGGAAGTAATTTATTCTTAGTGCAGCATTGATTATTTGCTGGAGGGCTTTTACAGCTTTATCTGTTAATTCTTTTAGAATTTTTCCTGTTATAAGATCGAAGCCTGGACTTTTTCTTGGATTAGTGTTTTTAATTATAAATTTTATTTCAGAGGATTTAACAGTCTTGAGTGGAAAATCCATTTGGTAAGGTGCTTGAATAAGGTCGTTAATTTTTTCTAAATGTTCATCTGGAGGATTTATCTCATGAGGTTTGAAAACGTTAATAAGATGGTTTGCAAACACCGTGGATTTGTCTGTGTCAGTCCTTGCCCATCCACTGAGAGGATTTTGTATTGGTGGAATATGCAGTTGAGGCCTTTTGATTTTTTTTGTAGCTCTCCATAAAGAGTAATCTGTACTTACTGTGGCTGTTAACTCGCTAAGATATTTATTTACCGATTGATTTTTAATGTCAAGTAATAGCGTTTTTAACTCTTTGTTTGCTTTATTTAGCCTGGTTTTGTCCCCTGGCATTCTGGTTATTTGCCATCTCTTTCTTAGTTTACGTTTTTCTGCAATTTTTTGGTAAACGATCGGAGGTGTTTTTTCCTTTATATGGGGGGAATATTGTTCTGGGGTAGACATCCATGCAGAGTGTTGTATATTTGTAGTAAGATTGATAACGGCTGTATCTATATCTTCTATAGTTTTTAAAGGTATTTGTAAGTCTATTAGTTCATCTAATTTTTCTTTAAAGTTTTCCCAGTCAGTATTTTTAGTGTGCAATCTGGGTTGCCTATCTAGTTGCAATACTTCGGAGTACATAGTTATAATTACAGGAGAATGGTCTGACGACAGATCAGAGCATGATTCGATTTTAATTTTTTTGGTGTCTAGTCCCTTTGTAATATAGAAATCCAAGAGGTCTGGTATTTTAGTTTCGTCTGAAGGCCAGTATGTGGGTTCTCTTGTTGACAAATATTGGAGGTTTTTATTCTGAATAGCCTTTAGAACAGAGGCGTCCAAACTCTTTGCTGCGAGGGCCAGTTTGGTATTTAAATTCATTAGCGGGGGCCAAGCATCGTAAATATTTGAATTAAAAAACCTTATTACAAGTAAAGCAGCATTGAATTTTATTTTTTATAGTAAATTACAGATATAACAATACTAAACAAACATGTCTAAATTATATTATTATAAAATTATTTCATGCAATTTTTAATGGGAATGGTGGAACTGGGTTTTTTCCTGGAGAGTTTCTTCAAAGTTGGGATTCAAATCGGAAACACCAATTATTTAGATTTCAGATACTTCATCCTGGAAAAAGTTTGTTCGCACATATAGGTAGTGCCATACATAGAAATAAATTTACCAGCCAATTGCTTTAAATTTGGAAACTCTTTTGCATCCAAAAATTTGTAAAAATCGATCAAGTTTCCTTCCTTGTATTTGTTCTTGATTTGATCGCTAGCTTGAAGATCAATTATTTCCATTTGAAACTGACTTGAAACGTCGCCAACGTTGCAGTCATATGGATTTTGAAACAGCCGAATTTTCCTTGAATTTATGTCAAGATCAGAAAAACGCTTTTGAAATTCTAGTTTTAAATCCGCGATTACTTTTACTGCAAATATGGTGGGAAATCTTTCGTCAGTTTCTGTACTAAATTTTTCGCAGCACGTGAAATGGGAAAAATTACATTCATTTATATGACTTTCGAGCAATATCAGCTTGGCTCTGAATGCTTTGATTTGCTCGAATAAATCACAAATTAAGTTGTTTTTACCTTGGAGCTTTAAATTCAAGTTATTTACGTGTGTCACGACATCTGCAAAAATTGCCAACTTCCAGAGCCACTCTGCATCCGATAAAAGCGGTTCAGGGTGATTCTTTTCCGCAAGAAAAATTTTAATTTCCTTTCTGAGCTTGAAGAACTGCAATAACACTTTTCCACAGCTAAGCCATCGAACTGCTGTATAATACGACAAGTCAACAGACTCAGATTCAATTTCTTCGAGGAAAGATCGAAATTTGCGATGATTGAGTGCACGTGATCGAATAAAGTTTACGACAGAAACAACTGGTTTCAAAACGCAGCTCATGTCGACATGTTTTACACATAGGGCTTGTTGGTGGATGATACAGTGCAGAAAAATTGGTACTGTTGCTACTGCGCTTTCACAAGCTTTTCTTATTAGCCCAACCACCCCAATATTTGCACCAGACATGTTTCTTCCTCCGTCAATTGTCACACCTTGGAGTCGATTCCAGTCCAGGTTATATTTGGTCAACGTCTGTTGTAGTTCCTTAAAAATATCTGCTCCAGTTGTAGTGCCATGCATGCTGTTAACCGATGCTAATTCTTGGGTGACATTAAGATCGTCGTCAACTCCACGAACAAATACTAAAAGTTGTGAGGTGTCACTAACGTCGGTCGATTCATCCATCGCGATAGAATAGTGAGTGAAACGCTGTGCTTTCCCAGAAATCTGGTGGAGTATATTATTGCCAATATCGTCAATTCGACGAGCAACAGTATTGCGGGAAAGACTTATCGTTTTGAAAAGTTTCACCTTTTCCGGACATAATACCCCAACAGCTTCCATCATACACTCTTTAACGATGTTTCCATCCATAAAGGGTTTCCCTTTTTTCGCCACTAACTAAAGTCAATGATTCATTTTCCGAGTTTGCCTTCCTAAATAAATTTTGCTGAAAAGACAAACTACGACTCATTTTTTCAAATTTTTCAGTACGCTGCTTGTCCTTAAATTGTGAGTAAGCTGAAGCATGTTTTGTTTCATAATGTCGACGTAAATTGTATTCCTTCATTACAGCAACAGTGTCATTGCAAATTACACATATAGCTTTGCCATTCTTTGACTGCGATTGCACAAAGAAATATTTGAATCCCCATTCTTCTTTAAAAACGCCGCACTCGTCATCTACTTTTCTTCTTTTTGTTTCCATGTTCAACTTTAAAAAATAATATTAACATAATAATTAAGTTATAATATATTAAATATAAATCTAAACATACCAATTTACAATATATCAACTGTAAAGAATGTAAATAAGCTCCGCGGCCGACGAATTTTTGGTGTGTCGTGGACAATCTCGTAGCTTTGCAGGCACTGCAGTTGAGTGCAGTCTGCCGCTCCGCGCCGCCTACGTACAGTCAGAGTACAAAATCATTCATGTAGTCGAGCGGCCGAGTCGTATCGCAGAATACAGAAAAAACTTGAATACCAGACTGTACTTTTTCGAGCGTGATACCGTGCTCATTCTAACCGAATGCGCTCTTAATCTGCGCGAGATCTAATACCGACGCGCCACGCTACATTTATATTTTACGAAATTTTTCAAAATCCTTGGCGGGCCGGATAAAATCGCCTGCCGGGCCGGGTTTGGCCCGCGGGCCGTAGTTTGGACACCTCTGATTTAGAAGATGCCTGCCTTTGGTTGTAGTGACTCTAGCTCCCCATTCAGTATTTTTGGCGTTATAGTCTCCTCCTACTATAAATTTGTTTCCTAGGGTGTTTAAGAATTTTGTATAGTCTTCCATTTTATTTTTATGTTTCGGTGGGCAGTAAACTGAAGAAACATGTATTTGATGAGTTTTTTCTACGATTGCTATTGAGGTGGCTTGCAAATGTTCAAATTTATACTTATTCAGTTCATAGTGTTTTATTTTTTTATTGATTATGATAGCTGACCCACCATGTCCGGTTCCATCTGGGTGATTTGTTGAATAGATACAATGCCCCGGTATGTTCATATGGCTAAGTCTGGTAAAATGGGTTTCTGTTATAAGCATTACATCAATTTTATTGAATTGTAGAAAATATTTTATTTCTTGGTTATGTTGACTTAGCCCGTTGGCATTCCATAAAGCAATTTTAAGTAGTTGCGCCATTAGTTTAGCTTTGTGACAAGTGTTGTTAAAAGGTTCATCATGGTGCCCATTTGGGTGATTAGTTCTTTCATCATGGTTTTAAGTTCATTTATATCGTTTGTTTGTTGAGTTAAGATGACCTGTGGTTGATTTGCATTATTGGCATTATTTGTTTGTTGCTGATTTTGGGTAATTTGAGAATACGTTATACCTGTTTGTACAATTGCATTATTTATTTGTCCAACCTTTTTTTCTCTCAATTTGGGGTACGTTTTTTGAAATAGCTGTTTATATACGGTGCATCCTCTATAGTTTGCTGGATGATTTTCATTGCAATTAGTACATTTAACATCCATATCTTTTGTTTTCCTGGGACAGTCTTTGGTTAGGTGGTTTGCGGTGCATTTTACACATCGAGGGATCTTTTGGCAAAAATTTTTTGTGTGTCCGAAATTCTGACATCTCGTGCATTGTGGTATCTCTTTTTTTTTGAGTGGTGCTTCAACTTTGACGACTGTGTTTAATAATGTTTTAATATTGTAGATATCCTTGTTGTTTTCTTTTTGCTTTAGATTAATAAAGAACATTGGAAGTGGTTTGTTTTGTATTCTTTGTCTAATGTTCCAAACGTTTGTAACTTCATGACCTAATTTTACCAGGCTCTCCTTGATTAGTGAGGTATCTGTTGAAGGGTGTATATTTTTTAGGACAACACGAAAGCTTTTTTCTTGTTTAGGTTTGTAAGTATAAAATTGGGTTTGTTTTTCACTTAATGCTTTGATTATTTTACTGTATACTTCGCCATTTTTTGGTTGGATTTTTACTTGCTCGTCTCTTAGAGATTTTATTATGTAGTTTTGGCTAGCAACTTCTTCTAGTAAATTAACGAGAGGTTTGATATTTATAACACCTTCAACGAATATTGGTGGTGGCTTAGGCTCACTATTTTCAATTTCATTGGATTCGCTTGTGGAAGCGTCGTCGTTTTGCACAATACTATATTTGTTGCTAGTTGGAATTGCGTTACCTAACCAGTATTCACTAAGTTTAGTTTGTCTTTCAGGTTTTGAGTTTATTTCTGGGCTTCTCAATCTTTTCTTATGATTATGGACTATTTGAAATTCATTTTCATTTGAATTACTTACATGATTTATTGGTGTTTGAATGTAAGTTTGCTGTGGTTGGCTGTACATCATAAACTGTTGTTGTGGCTGCTGAGGGTACATTGGTTGTGAAGAACACATTGGAGTTTGAGTATGATGCATAGGTGTGGCTTGATCTGGAAACATGTTCACTGGTGGGTTGTAAGAATTACCGTTCATTGTTTATCCGATTTGACCGTACTATTTATATTTAATTTTAAATGAGGGTTTTGTTATTTTTATCATTATCATTCACAGTAGATAAAAACTAGTTTTATTCGGAAGCACTGATAATTCGCACTGTATCGGACACGTCTTTACACCACGAAATTCAATTTTTCAATGAAAATGAAATTGAATTTCATTGTTTTACTTATGGGCTCTAGCAAGTGGTTTTCTATTTTTCTAATTGTTTCGCTGTCATTTCACTTCCTTTTTGATTTAGACTTCTCTTTAATAATTTTATAAACTATAGCTTTACGAATTTTAGTTAAAAATATTGTTTTCTTGATAGAAGCTATTTTAGTTAATTGTGTACAAAAGTCCCGTATACATACTCATTCAGCACAATATTTTTAATATCACCAGATAATACTTAATATGTCGTCTGCTAATGTTAGATTTATCTCTTGAATCTTCAATGGATTGATTATTGTAAGAAGAATCTACAAATTATCTCAAATCACACGTAAAATTTAACTGTAATATTTTAGAGTTGATACTCATTAATAAATATATAATTATAATTTAATCTTTTCTATGAAAAGATATAATCTCTTAGATGAAACAAGTTTAATACTAAAAGAGACCATTCAGGTAATTACTAATTGCTAATCCAAATTCATTTGGAATTTTATAAATTACATGTGATCAAAAACTACTTAATAAATAACAGTAATATTTGAGAATTGGATTATGATAAGAAAATTTACTTTTACACAGAACAGGATTAAGTCCGTCTTGGATCTACTGATTTATGATGATTTACGATACCCAATTAATGACAAAGTAGTGTATATGATATCTTAATTTGTGACCATGGATTCTCACCGAATTTGAACTCAACTACACTGTCAATGTTTTGCATTACTATTTGATTTTCTGTTCCATGTGTCATTTGGATTTTTCCTATAATTAATCCAATATATAAAAAGCGAAATAATAAGGAGAAATAAATAATTTTTTGTTCGTATAAATGTTAAGGTATTCTTTTTCTTTTACTAGTTTCACTTATACATTTTAAACTTAATTTCAGCTCATAGTGGCCAATGCAGGCCCCTTAAATTTAGAGGAATTACTTCAAGCTCTTCAACAAGGAAATGGAAGAGAACAAATAAAAAACTTGTTCAATGCATTCCTAAACAACACATCAATTAACCAAAATGCCCCAGGTACGCAAGTGGATGCATCATTAATTCTGTCAAAGTTGGGAAGGACTTTAGAGGATATCGGGACACAGTCTCAGGGGCTTCAAGTCCGGGGCTTATTTAGTATCTCGGAATCTATTTGGTTAAATGAATTAGTTAAGAATGGGATTAATTTCTTCTTAGTTCATTACCAAGGAGTTGTTGGTTCACTAGTGCTGTATCCCGTGAGGTTGTTAGTTGATTGGCTTGTTAATTGGCTATTGCCTTGTGGTATACAATGCACTGTTCTAGCTTAATACACAATACTTGAAAATAAAAAAGTAATGCTGATTAATTTTTCAAGAGTTAAAAAATAGTAAAATGTGTAAAGTTTATTTTATACACAAAAATAAATATTCTTTTACCCAAAACGTTTTTCTGCTTATTTGGTAATTTATAATTAAGGAAAAAAATGTGTAAGATGCCGCTTTTTAAAATGTAATTTTGTTTTTCTTAAATATGAAAAATTGTCGAAATTGTCAATGAGTAATCTGCGATTAACTATATACAATTATTTCTGGTTTAACAAGTTTATTACTCTAATTATAGTCAATTCTGTATTGCTAAAAATAGCACAAAAGTGATACAAGATAATGTTATACATTAAGTCATGTAAAATGTATATAATGTTCCTTTAAATCAAATTACGTCTAATCGGTGTTCATCTCGGATTAAAGTATAAAATATTTGACATATGTCTAAATCAGAAATGAGAATGTTGAAAAATTACGATAACTGGTCATTGCAATTCAATGCAATTTATTCTGCAAGAGTAAATAAAATTATGGTTTTTTCCGTTTGTACATTCTCGTTAATTTATTTTCTCAAACTCCCGATCTACTCTATTAAAAAGTTTTATATCAGTAAGTATGTTTGAGAAAATGACATTTTACAAATTCTCCCGTCCCTCGTTCTCCCTGTCTTCTCATGTGTTACGAGATTTTATTCGGTAAACTGAGAAGAACCTGTGCATTTAATAATGTGGATACAACTTCAAAACTTTATTACACACCTACAGAAAAATAGAAAATATGGTGCCGTTGTTAACATTACCATTACCGCTACTGTATCTTCAATTTCATCTTGACATGCCATACGCAACATTGGTATAAATAACATTAATATGCAAGAGAAGAGAAACATCACTCTAGAAGGAGAAGTTTTCTATAACAAAAACATTATATGGAACAAAAATACCTGATGGGGAAATAATTTAGTTTTAAATTCGTGGGCTAATTTTTGTACTTACAAGATTTTCAAAAAACATTCTCAATCCTAAAAACCGAGCCTCTCTAAAGGCTGAAGCTAGATACAAAAAGGCGCCTATTGTTATAGCTATTTCAGCGCTAAGTCTTATTTTAGCTTCCAAAGAATCCAGTTGCATTAATCTGCATTCTTCTCTTAAATTGTCCCACCACTCTTCCATATCATAGTCATCTTGGTCTGAACCTAAAAATGTAAGAAACCCGTAAACACAGATATGGGTATACAAGATATTATTTTTTTCTGCATTCAAAAAAGTAGTAAAGGTAAAATCTGGTCGAGACGGATGGAGGGTAACTTTGATTCTGATATGATAGTTCATCATCAATCGTATACGATCCCACTAAAAATAAAACTGCAAAAAAATAATAAATAAAGTTAAACTTGAATAGTAACTCTACATTTTTTTAAATTAAATATTTTTGTAAACGTTTGAAGTCTTAATTCAATATAATTGTCAAAGTTGTTCATTATATTATTCATGCGCAAATACATACTAAGGAGAATGATTAAATGCGTAATTATTCATTTACTTGACATATGAGGTTGGTTGCCTTTACAGTTATTACTTATTTTAAGATTGAGTTTACCTTTATTTTTGCCTTTTTTCCTAGTTTCATTCAAATTTAGCATGATATTCACGGAGGTATTCATAGTGTGATTTATCAAATGGTGATCGGTAGTATTTGTAGCATTCTTAGCAGCAACTTTTACCTCTGGAGGACCTGGACGAAGGGTAAAAGCTAGTAATGATATTACAAAATAAAATGCAAAAGTGAAAAATTGTTGATAAAATTTGAATTTAACAAATGTATTCCATTTCGCATTCAGTAGGTCAATAAGAAGACCATCTAATAATTCCAAGTGCTCATCTTTATCCTAAAATGTAAAAATTAATCTTGTTTATATATTTTTACGAAAAATATATTTATATAAGAAGGATAAACCAACAAAAAATTATTTACCCCAAAAACTACTAAATTTAAAGCAGAATTTTTGCAGATATGTCCTGTTTCCATATCAATGGTGTCTATTTGGGAGAGTGGATAAGCAGCACAAGTTATACTACCTGAAACGTAAAAGATGCTAAAATTTCAAAACTCAAAATTTTAGTTTTAACAAACCTATTTGCCAATATATTTCTCGTTCCAAATTCAATATGTGAAAAAATATATCAGTTCTGGCTATTTTAGCTGCAAGTGTTAAAGGCGTAAGATTTTGATTGTTGCGGATAGCCAAACTAGCTCCAACTTCATATGCCATATCAAAATGTTCCTAAAATATCAATTTTAAGTAATCTAGACATTATTAAAAAAATAGAGAATGGTTGTAGCAAAAACAGTGGCCACCACTCATAATGTACTAAAGTAGTACTTTGTTATGAATAATATGAATCGATTTAATATTGTCATTTGTACCGTTGCCTCTTTTCAGTGTATTAAGGGACAAATAATTAGTTCAGTAATCTATATCACGATTTGCAAAAAATTCTGTTATATAAAGGAATTTTTTATTATAAATATTGCTGATCCACACTGAATGAACTGTACCTACCGATTTTTCTTTGATAACTAGTAAGTGTAAAACAGTATTTCCATTGGAATCTTGAGCGTCTGGATCAGCACCTCTGGCTAATATTAATCTAAAGATTTCTTCTTGACCTAAGCAAGCTGCAAACGTAAGCGGGTATTCCCCCCAATAAACGTATCTAAACATATTTAAAGACATTAAATAACATAAATTTAATTTTTGAACGTAAGAACCTACCCTTCGTAATTTGTTTGTTGACATACATTCACCCATTCGTGGTCTAAAGAATCCGACCTAGAGAACTTTTGGTCCTCGGGGCACATAAAATTACCGAAACACCTTTCGTGAATGTTCACGTTAGCGTCGAGAAGAAATCTGACCATTGATGGATCTTCGTTGACTATTGCAATATGTAAAACATTTTCTCCTAAAATAATATTTTTACCATAACATTATAAACCAAAAAAAAATTGTTGGCTTTATATAATTTGGAAATTGGCTAATTTAGTGTCACATGAATAAAAGAGTAAACCAATATAATTACCGTAATATTCGTCAGCCATGTATATATCATTAATTAATCTTGGATAAAAACGTAATAACCTCTTAGCAAGATCAGCATGCAGAGAAGTAGCATTGAGGAGGCAAAGGTGCATAAGTGTTTCACCCACTGCTCCTCTGTCTTTAATCCTCCAACAAAGGTGTCTATACAAATTTGGATCTGAAAGATTTATTCCTGTTTAAGTATAACAACTGGAAAAAATATATTATAATCTCCTAACTAAAAATAAGTTTTAATTAAAAAATAGTAAGCAAATAATGTCATGTAAAGGTTGTTTTTGGCAACTTTAGTCAGTGGCTTCTTTTTACGCCATCTCGACGTCAGTTCTTGCCTCATTTTGCTTATAATTAAGCTACGTCATTTTGAGATAGAAGGAGAGTATAACATCCTGTTAACTAATTTAATGAAGAATTTTGTAAAACAAATATGGAAAAAATAATTACTTGCTTGGTATTCTTCTTCCGATACTTCAAGACCCTCATCATCAATTTCAAAATCATCAGGATTTTCCATGGCTTTTAACTGAGGCAGCTAAAAATTTAGGAGAATTAGAAGTATTAGGTACTGATACAATATGTCGATCGTTTCTTCAAGAAGATCTAAACTTACACTTTTTTAATAACATTTCCTGTTATTATTTAGAATGTGCACTTGGCTTATCATACCCGTTTTTACAAAAGCTAAAGGTGAGTGGTTGTTGCCATCTGTGAGTTCTTCATTAACACAAGGAAAATGGGGGAAATAAGTCCTTTAGTCTCATAGTCTATAAGTTTGTTATTTGTCATAGAAAGAACTACCGGTTTCGTCGCAAAAATTATTACAACACCGAATTTTTGTAATTTGAACCTGAAGATGTGGCCCATTTTGCCACAAAATCTTCTTTCTATGACAAATAAAAACTTATAGACTATGAGACTAAAGGACTTATTTCCCTATTTTTCTTGTGTTAAACGCTAATGGGTTTTAGGGACAGATACAATAGTATATTTCAATAACAATAAATTAATTTTACCAGTTTATGTCTAGGTCTCTCCTTATTTCTCAGAAGTACTAATTGGGATATCGGAATGTATCTTCCTGCTCCTCTATTATATAAAAATGGTTCTACCTGCAATTTTGATAATAATAAATTTCAGTCCCATGAGTTAATAACAAATATGTACTTACCTTCGTTTTTATAGCATGATCTATTTCTGCGTATTGTTTATTTTGACTAGCTCTTTTCATTAGTTCTACTAAAAGACCTCCCCCTAAAGATTTTAAAAACAAAAAAGTAGATAATAATCCAGTATATATCAAATACAATTTGAGATCATTTAATCTTTTCTTATTGTCGAGTTGAGAATAAGAATATGCTGTTAGAAGTGCGTCACATGTGAAAATCATATGTTTGATTTTTTTAAATAATCTATTAAATAACACAAAAGAAAATGATTATTTTACGTACCTTTCAAATCAGATAGTTTATAAATAGGCTGCAAAGATGCTCCAGCTTGTTTTTTGACTCCACTAGTGACATTGCTCTCCGTATTTCCCATTTCCACAAATATTTATTAATCTTATTTGTCCAAAAGATATTGATTTCTCCTTTTACTTACTTGAATAATTTTCTTTTGATGGTTTTTATTATTTTTTTTATTACAAACTCAACTTTTTGCGTGAAAATCATTTTATTGCCCTATTTGCGTCAGTTCATGGATCAAAAGTTATTGATCAAACAATCAAAGTTTCATCAATACTTAAGTTAAAAATAAACGGTTTTGTTATATATTAACGAGGAGACAAGAAAAAATACGGAGTTTAAAATATATAGAAACATGGATCACATGAGGTACAACGAAAGAGGGGAAACAAAAACATTTAAGTGTACAGCTAAATAAGTATGAAATTGATTTTATGGCCATTCAAGAATTAAAACAAAAATAAAATGCCATTATGGAAATAGGCAATTGTAACCGCATGGGAGGGAGCTGCAAGAATACTATGTTAGGAGCTGGTTTTGTAATTCATAAAAAAAAGAAAAAAGCAATAAGAAACTTGACGTGAACTCTAATAGAGCACAATGTATAATATTAAAAAGTGAATATAGAAATAGTAATCTGATTAATGCACATGCACCTACAAAAGCAGAAGATAAAGAGGAAAAAACAAATTTTATGGACAATTGGAAGTAGTACAAAGTTAAGATCCCGAAACGTGACTGTAAAATATATTAGAGGTAAAATGAAAAAAAAAAACGAAAAGATTAGCTTGACGAAGAATGTAGGATGCCGTGAAAAGAAAAATTAGAAAGAAGCGTAAGAATATTAAATACAACTGATAGGAATATATGCCAGACTATCAAAGGACAAGAAAGTGAAGCAAATATGCAGGGAAAAGAAAAAGAAGTTCTTATAATTGAAATTGGAAGCAGCGGATAACAATTTCAAAAATTAGCACATTATAAAATTCTATAAAGAAATAAGAAATTAACAGAAACGATATCAAACGATACAAATTTTTATAGGAGAAAATGGCAACTTTATAGGGGATATAGATGAAAAAACAATGGCCAATATCTGTTTAGTGGGAATGAAAAAGATGAACAATATGAATTTGTGGAGGATACAGAAATACAAGATATGGAACAACTGGAAGACAATGAAATTAAAGTCAAAAAATAGCAAAAGCCATAGCGAAAATAGAATCAGCGCAGAAATTATAAATAGTGGAGAATTAAAAAAGAATAAAAGAAGACTGGTGAGAATGTATCTTGGCGAAACAAAGTACAAATTAAAACGTTCGCTACCAGGTTTTTAAATCAAAACAAGATTGGGACAAGGAGGTCCTTGTTGTCTACTGTACTATTTAACTTACGTGCTCGAACCAGTAAAAAGGAAAAGTAAAATACAGACCACCAGGTGTAGTTACATGTAATATGTAGATAAAGGAAACGTTACAAAAACTTGAAAAGGTATCAAAATATAAATGAACTACAGTGAATCAAAATATATGGATCTAGGAATTCAGTCAAAAGGTACACAAAAATTGCTTTAGAAGATGAGGAAAATAAAAAGAAAGCGGAAACCGAAAGTGTAATAAGTTTCGACTATTTAGCAGCTACTATAGATACAAATAGAGGCTGTGAACAGAAGATAAAAAACAGATTAAAGGAAGGATCTGGGTACACACGAGCTTTAACAAGAATTTGAGTGTCCAGACTGGAGAAAAACTGGGGGTTTATTAAACTATAAGTCAGTTGTAATTAGGTAACGACAAAGAACATGCGAGAAAAACTGGACGTAACTACCTCTTTACAATAGTGAGCGTAGAAAACTATTTTACATATTTTTTTAGTATATTGACTCAAATACCAATTCTATTACTACACATGTTTATACAAATCCAGTTTAGTCGATAAAGCGTCTAAAAGTTATAGTTGTTTTACGGATTGGGTGGAGATGTGATTTTATTTTTGTATCGTTTAATGGGTAATTAGTAGTCTAAGTCATAAAGAACGTTTGTTTATTGTAGTCGATAAAATGAAATTTGCCGTATTGAGGAATAACCTTTAATAATTAACTTAAACATTAGTAAACACAATAAAAGGTCACTTATTTATTAACAAAATAAAAAACTGTAAATAGTAATAAAGAACAATACACAAAATGCAACGTTTTACTTAGATTTTTTAGTTTTTTCTTTTCCCTTTGCTGGTGCTTTTTTTTTAGGAGCAGCACCCTTTTTGCTATTAGTTGCTTCATCTTTAGTAATTGGTTTTATCTAAAACAACAGTTTATTAAATGTAGCATATAAAAAACCCAAAAAAATTGTTTCTCAACTTACTTTGATAAGACTGTCAGCATTTACGTCATCATTTTCTTCATCATCTGATTCAAGGATTTGGTCATTTTCATCATCATTAGAAATTTTCTTTTTAGACAAACCAGTTCCTGGTGTCACTTTTTGGACCATTTTGTTATAAGTTCTAGTAAAAGCCGATTTAACCTATGGATGATAATGATAATAATAATAATAATAACATATATCAGATATTCCAGGATCTATGTAACATCGAAATATTTTACTCAACCCGCATTTCGTTAACTATGTTAACATCATCAGGAGATTATTAAAACTAATCTTAATCTATTTAAACCATTTACGGTCTACAAAGCGTATTAAAAATGTAATTTACACAAGAAAACGTGAGTACTATGATTTTCGTTTTGCATTTGTTGGTAAAGCTTTAACTTTAGTTGTTGCTGAAAAAATTGATGTTGCAGGTCATTACTGGTGACTAAACGTGGATATACTCCTACGAACCAGAACTAAATCAACAATCGACAGTTTAGGCATTCGAAAATGAACATTTGGCAACAAAATTGAGCGTCAAGAAGTACTTTGTAGAAAATATTTGCACGTTTCATAGCCAAAACTTGTCATATGGCTATAATTGTTTTAAAAGTTAGTCCAATAGTAAATTTAGAGTAGGATAAAACAGATTAGTGCTTAAAGTAATTGATCAGTGGCAAAAAACAAAACCGTAGAGGTGCAATTGTGAGTTTTTTTGAAAAGTACAAACGTCGAATTAATGACCCACCCGTCCCATAGTCTTGATTTGGTATCAAACGATCTTTTACGTTTAAGGGATAAAAACATAAAATTCGTGGTTATCGTTTTTTTTTCCTAAAGAAGCAGTGGAAGCATTCAAAACACATTTTGAGCATACCAACTTATGAATAAAATAATCTTTTTGCATATAATCATTTTTTTATAGCGATTCCTAAATTTATCTGGCTGGCCATCTTCGTTATATTCATATTTTAAGATTAGTTTAAATTATCTCATAAGATGCTTCGAGTAAAGTATTTTGGTTTAGGTTTTAGTGGTACATGATTCAAGTAGTCTAATCAGGGCGATGATCGCTTGGCAGCAAGTGCTTGCAAAAACGAGCAAAAATATATACTAAATAATATTTTGAATTAATTACCTTTGAATCTACTTTATTAAATGGATTGATACCGTTCTTCCATGTACAAAGATCGACGAGATTGTTTAGATCTTCCCTCATTAAACTATAATCCTGCATAAACTGTATAGATTGTGCAACGCCGGCAGAGCCCTGATTTAACATTGGATATATTATAGCATTTCTCAGAGGGATCAAATAGTCAAGTTTCATTGCTAGTGCATTTCCAGAAATACTAGAATAGATAAAATATAAAAATAGTAACAGCATTGTTACTACAATTATTTAAAAAGTTGTACCTATTAAATTTTAACTAACATTAAATGCATACAAGTTGCCCAATGGTTTTTTTATTTAGAAATTCACATTTTTGTAAATTAAACACATCATATATGAATTCTCATAATCTATCTTTTACTTACTTTTTCCTAGTGTGGCAACATATTTCATTTAAAAGTCTCTTCCGTTTATTTGCAGCTGAATTTTTACCCAACCAACCTGGAAAATTGATCCTACTACATATTTTTCCAGACATATAGTATCCTGGTAATACAGATGAATACATAGCTTGACTTTCCAGTAAAGCCCAATTATTAGAACCTCTTATTTTAGAATCAATTAAGTCTCCTTTGCTAATAGCGTCTGCCGCTAAAGCCACCTTTTTTAAAACATCTTTTCTGAAATTGAATTAAATTATTGGTTTAATAACTAAACCACATTAGTCTTGGTAATTGCTTACTTTTCACAGTTTGGTGTAACACCCAAGTAATTTTCTTGAACAAAAAGTGGTCCCATACTGTAATCATAGAAGAATAATCTAGCTTTATCAGCTAAACTCATATTTTTCTGTTCTGAATCGGTAAAAACACATCTTACTACTTCCCATGGACCTAAAATAGAATCTTTCTTTGATTCTTTACACTTTATTTGTACCTGTTCCAAGGTGTTGTTTTTATTCATAGCTGCGTACATGGTTAGGTGGTTCAAAGTTTGACGAATATCACAGCCTGTTCCCAATATTATTTCAGATACAATATTTGGAGATATACTAACACCTTCTCTGTGACAAACTGTCATCATTGCCCCCTGCAAATGAATTTTAAAATGTAGAAAATAACTAATAAACTTATTTGGTGATATAATTAAAGCATTCCTAATTGAAACTAAGAACTTACCCTAATTTGTTCCATTCTGGGTTTAGTAAACCTCAAATCAAAGCAATAATTTACTAATGATCTCATTTTCTGGTGATTCCTGTCATTACACATGCAAATGATAGGCACACTTGTATTTTTTATTAAATTAATAAGTTCTTGCATTCCACCTCTGTCTTCATTTCCAGACATTCCATCTACTTCATCCATTAATAAAACTCGTTTTTTATCAGTTTTTGGCTTGCCTTAAACAAACAGTGATAATATATTTGACCGTGTCTGGCATAAAGGTCTACTATATAAAATCAAGCAAATCCTTCCTCCCTACTTCATCAAATCCTACCTTAGTGACCGCCAATTTGAAATAAAAATGGGAAACGAAAGAACAAATCTACATCCAATAAAAGCAGGAGTACCGCAAGGGAGTGTCTTTGGGCCATTGCTGTATGTTCTATTCACATCCGACTTGCCAACCTCTAGACACACTACACTTGGAATGATACAGTCGTATTATCGGTGAATAATAATCCTGATAGAACAATACTGAACTTGCAAGAACACCTTAAGATTTTACAAAACTGGTTTGAAAAATGGAGAATCAAGATAAATGAAAGCAAATCCAGCCACATCACTTTCACACTATGTAAAACCCCAACGCCTGAAGTTCATATCAATAACGTCCTAATTACCAAAAAAGAAGAAGTAAAATATCTAGGAATGACCATGGACAGAAAATCAACATGGAAAAAACACATAATAAAGAAAAGAAAACAAATTAACTTAACTACTAATCAAATAAATTGGTTAATAGGTAGAAGATCGAAGCTAGCTGAGGAAAACAAAATATTGATTTACAAGATAATAATCATACCTATTTGAACTTATGGCATCGAGCTATGGGGCTGTGCTAGCAAATGTAATATAAACATAATCCAAAGATGTCAATCTAAAATTCTAAGAACAATCTTAGATGCCCCATGGTTCCTCTCCAACGAAACAATTCATAACGATCTCAAAATAAAATTTGTAAAAAATGTCATCCAACATAGAAGCAACACCCACTACGCAAAAATTCAAAAACACAAAAACCCAACCCTACTGATGAGAGAAGACAACAGAAGACTAAAAAGAAACTGGCCTATTGACTTAATAGGAAGTACCGGAGGTTTCGTCAATAGACGAATCCTCATCAAGACAAATTCCATAACATTAGCTTATAGAATGTATTCTGATTGCCGATTATACACACCTCACAAAAATTATCGCATCACCCACATACATGGGCTTATTATTTGTATACCTTTCTTTCTGAAAGTTCCTCATAGAATATATAATAGAATACCATTTAAGATGTCACATTCATTGATAAAAATGGACAACAATTTTTTTTTTCTGCATTAAAAACCGTCGATGTTACATATTCAGGATAATATGATTTTAATTTCTGTATATTGCTTTTTATCTGATCTTTAAAAGTGTCGTTTTGTTGGTAAGTTCACTTAACTTTGAAGTATGGATGGTCATCAACAGGAAACACGATATTTAACCAATAAAGAGGCTTTGAGGGTGATAACTCTTATTCAAGAAGGCCGTAGCCAAAGATACGTAGCTAACCTTCTTAATGTTTACCAAAGTACCATTTCTCGAGTGGCACGTTACAAGGAAATTGGCGAGTACTCAAAAAGACCAGGGCAAAGATGTGAGCGAGTCACTTCGGCCTTAGATGATCGATTTTTACGACTGACCGCTCTAAGAACAAGTCATTGTACTGCCAGAATGCTACAAAATGAACTGTTGGCTGCCAGATACGTTCATGTTTGTCAGCAAACAGTTAGGAATCGTCTTTGGGAATATGACATAAGAGCCAAAGTTGCAGCCAGAACATCGAGTTGCCTGGTTAGAATTTGCCAGGAAGCACGCGAACTGGGGTCCTGAAGAATGGTCGAATGTTCTTTTTTCAGACGAATCCCGATTTTGTTTAAATGCATCAGATAGACGTATGTCAATCTACCGGAGGCCTGGTGAACGTTAAATGCAGTGCAATTTTCAGCAAATGGAACCTTACGATGGAGGGTAAATTAAGGTGTGGGAAGGAATCCTCTTTCATGGTCGCACAGAGTTAGTTCCGGTAAATGAGGGAAGGTTAACTGCGGATATATACATAAGCGACATTTTGCAATATCATGTTGTCCTATATGGTCCATTTATTGGCGAGAATTTTTTGTTTATGCATGACAATGCACGCCCGTGTGCTGCCAGTATTGTAAGACAATGTTCCTACTCTCAACTGGCCAGCTCATAGCCCGGACATGAATCCCATAGAGCATATGTGGGATCATCTTGGATGGGCGATGCAGCAACGTAATGCCTATATTGTTTGTTTTTCAAAATATTTAGGTGATGCGAATAATTTTTGTGAGGTGCGTATTATTAAAAAAAAAAAATTACCTGCTACAAACCCTGCAATGGTAGTGGTTTGTAATAGCTGTGCCACTTCTTCCTGTAATAATTTTTTACTTCTTGTGTCAGATGCATTAAATTCAACTATATCAAATCCTAATTCTCTAGCTACTAAAGTAGCGGTGGTGGTTTTTCCTATTAAAAAAAAAATACATAGTGACCAGTTAGTTATATAAAAGATTAGGTTCAGATGTGATATTATTCTGTATATCAAATATTTGTTTTATAAAAGTTATATTCATATATGATCTAGAAATTCCTATTCTAATTATACTGGAAGTGTAAGTTTGTGAATTTGAAACAAAACACTTTTTATTGATTTAAATATGTATGATATAATCTTGTACTATAGTTTACTTACATTTTAATTCTTGAAAACTTACCTACTCCTGGTTGGCCGCTCAACAAAGCAGCTTTAAAGTATGCTCCATCATCATTTTTAGCCCAAGGTGAGGGTCTAACCATACCCTTCCTATGTTGTGGTAGCTGATTTCTGTACCAGTTATTTAACCATTTTCTAAGTTTGGTCAAATTACTTGAATCTCCTTGTTGTCCGATAACATTTTGAGTACTTCTGGGTTTATATTTTTCAGTCCAAGCTAAAGATGAATCTACTTGATCAGTATTTTTAGGGCAATTATCACTATTTGAAATAGGTTTTTCTGTATTAAATTTTAATTTAATTTCTTCTTTAAGAGTTTGTTTGTTTTGTTGTTGTGTAGCCCCTCTTCTATTTAATGGGCTTTCCATCTCTTCTTTTGGTTGCATTAATTTGGAGTCAGTTTTAATTTTTTTCTTGTCACCATTCAGTTCCTTTTCTTTTTCAGTTAAACTATGTTTTTTCAATTCTATAGGACTATTCTTTTTTGTTTCTGAAGGACTATGCTTTTTCGTTTTTAAAGAACTCTTCTTTGTTTTTAGTTTTTCCTCTAGTTCCTCATCTGAATCTATTACTATCTTTTTGGGTGAATCACCAAGAGATATACCTGAAAAAATATAAAAGTGACCATATAGCATTTGAAGATATTAGTAAGAATTTATACATTCAAAAAAAAATTAAAAATTATATCTTATTAATTTAATTTGCAATTACAATACATTTTTTATTACTAAATGATCCTCCCTATTACTATTATAAATTATTTTGAAATGACCATCAAATATAATTCCTTGGTATGCGAATTAATATTAATCCCAATAAGAGTCAGTCAATAAAATTTAACTGGAAAATTAGAAATAAATCCCTTAAATCACAATTCAAAATCACCATACTGCATACTGAAAACGGCCAAAAATATATACCAAATGATATACCGTTAATTGTTAGAATATGCACATACCCTCTTCTTTAAATACAGAAATCCCACTTTAAAAAAATAAGAAGTTGCAGAAAGGAACTGTCTTTGCAAAATTACAAACATTAGTCATCGGCATAATTCCATAGATAATCCCACTAATAAGTTGCTAGACAAAAATATTAAAGTTGTTCCAATTTAATCCACATTTTAAAACTTAACAGAAAGCTTGAAAAATGTCTATAATAACAAAGTAAAAGTCATACAACAGAGACAAGAGAATTTTAAAAGAAGGAAGAAATTCCTAGAAAATATCCAAAACATTGAAGAACAGAATTTAATTTAAAATGTAAATACCTTGACAATTATCTAGAATATCTAAATAATTTCTTAATTTTTGTATCCTATAACATTTGCTTTTACTATGCGAGTCTTTTTTGGGTATTCTTTTTTCATGCAATATTTACGAAAGCTGTGAAAAAATGTATTCTACATAATGGGCAGTTCATAGCCCTTAGGGTAACTAATAAAGATGTTTTGTTGTTTTTATTAATTCCTTAGCTTTTCCAAGGTATAAGTAATTCTTACAAGTTATTAGCTTCAAACTAGACACTACATGATTATTACCAGATTCTACTGAAACATTCGATTCAATGAAATATTTTGGTTTCATCCCAGATTTTACTAAGATTAAATCGAAAAATTCATCTTCATTTATTTCAGGTATGCCAAAACTTCTTGCTTTTTCTATTTTGCTGGGTCCTGGGTCTTCCCCATAAACTACATAGTTAACTTTTCCTAAAAATCAAATTTGCTATTTGTTATAAATTTACTAGAAAAATACTTCATATA
This sequence comes from Hermaeophaga mercurialis, assembly GCA_951812935.1. NCBI lineage: Eukaryota > Metazoa > Arthropoda > Insecta > Coleoptera > Chrysomelidae > Hermaeophaga > Hermaeophaga mercurialis. The sequence goes on along the minus strand of OX638362.1, from coordinate 33,411,357 downwards.
ATATCATGTAGGTTTTTATTTTATAATATACAAGAACTTATTCTAAATATTTTTTTTATGATATATGTAAGAACAAAATAAGAAAGAAATAAATATATATCCTATTTTATTTGCTTTCCGACAGATACAATATCATTTTGTTTAGTTTTTGTAGTTTCAAATTTAACGAACAAATACTGAGAAAGAAGAGTCAATTATTTTTATACGTAATTTAATTAAAAAAATATTTGTTTCTTACTTGATACAGCCTTTACTACTCTTCCACCAAGTTCCATTACTAGGTTTTGAAATTCCTCAGATTCTAAAGAATCTAAGACACCAGTTTTCAAAAAAACCACATTTTTAAGGCAATCTGGCTTTCCCTAAATTAGTAATATTTTAATTTTAAACAAATGTATATAATTATATTTAGTTTTTACCTTAGGCAATTCTTTCTGCCCATGCAACTTTGGACCTTCTCTGTTTTTATATTTTTGATAACACATGGCTGAGTATCTTCTTTTATCAAATGAATCTTGATCAGGATCAATCCCTGAATCTACATGAATAAATTTCATTTTTTTAGGGGTGGTGCCTAAAAAAAGTATAATTTTCTGTATAACAATTTTATTGTACTTTTAATATTGATGGGATTAAGGATAGTCCAAAATGCTATTTGAAAGCAAATGTTAAGACTTCAATGTAATTACTCATTAAATTACCTTCTGAAGGAGTTCTTTGCCTTTTTGTTCGGTTTTCAGTATCTTTTTGTTTGATTGGAGAATTCTTTCGATTATTCTGTTCATCTTCATTCTTCTTATTTCCTACACCTAGAGCTTCATCAATAGTTCTGTCTAACACATCCAAGTTTTCTGCAAATAAATCATCATCCAACGACTGGAGAGTTTTATCAAATTCATCATCTTCATGAATATCAGTTTCAGTTTTCTTTTTTGTTCTTTTTTTAATATCATCTTTTATGGGTTCTACTTTTGGTTTGGGATTAACCTTACTTTGTTTGATAGGTTTATCATTAAGGAATTCATCTATATTAACTGGTTTTAATTTAGCCTCAGGGACAATTTTAGTAGTAAGTTTGGATTTTTTACGAGTAGTTGGTTCTTCTTCAGAATCTGAAGATATTTGAATAGTTTTTGTTCTTTTTTTGATAGTTATTGATTTAGTTTTAGTATTTTCGGGTGTACTTTCAATTACTTCATCATCTGAATCAACTAGAGGATTTACTTTTTTCTTGGGTTTCCATGGTGTTGCTGAATTAGTTTTCTTTGAAATCAGAGTAAAAAAAGATCGAATGTCCTAAAATCAAAAATATATATGATAGTAGTACAATTAAATAAGACATTTTAGTTTAAATACCTTTGACATTCTTTATTATTTTAGTAAATATTGCTTTAAAAAATGTTTATTAAACTTTTTTCTTCAGTCCCGCGCATATTAAGCTGACACAACCAGTGACATTTGACATTATAATTGTTGACTATACTAAAAGATCCACAAATATCCCTCGTTGTCAAATGATTTTCAAATTTAATAAAAAAAATATCAAATAAAACATGTTAGTTTAAATTTATATTGATATATTATTAAGACCACATATGTTATATAATATATAAACATTTTCTGGCTTCTCGATGAAGAAATAGTATGCCATTATTCCATAAATGGGAAGAGTTACATGAAAATTTTTGAAATGACATCATTGATTTCTTCTTTTAGCGGTTGCCTCTCTTTGTATAATAGAGCAGATCGCTATTTTTTAGGAATTTCGCTAATAAAAAAATACTAATTAAAAAAAAACAAATGTCAATCAAAATAGGTTTGTTTTATTTGAAAATCGATTCTTTATTTATTTTTTAGCAAAATTGAAAATGTTTTGTTGGATTGTGCTGCCACTAAAAGATATTGGCAATTTTTCGAATTAAAAATATAGTTCGGCGATTGGAAGATTCTTGTTTAATTGTTTATAAAATTATTTGTTTATTAATATAGGAATTTTAATAACTCGAAATATAATTGTAAAAGTTTATAAACAATAATTGTACTTAATTTGCTGTGCTGGTAAAACTTCATATGGTAACGTTAACAAAAAATCAGCAGTATGTTAAATTTACGGCCATGTTTACTTTATTGAAAGTAGGCTCTACATTTATTAGTCCTTTTTGAGTGAAAAGTTTAAATAAAGACTTAGTTTTTAAACTAAAGCAAGCCTTCGCTGTATTTTTTAAAGTATGGAATCCACAGATAGAGGTAAGTTAAGATATTTTGTAAGAAAACTTAAATTTTAAATGATGGAGAGGCCAATGACAAAGTCAGGGTCGTGGTATTTGGTTCAGTGACTGCATTTCAAAATCAATCCAGACCGAACTCTTTTAAGACCCAATTTAATTATTAAAAGACTTGTTATTTACTTCTAAGGATCTCCCATTGGCCACTGCGTTTTTGTAGGTTACATAAAAATAACTACCTATAAACAGCCTGCTTCATTGTTACAGACTGTCCCAGTTACACACTTTGAAGCTAAGGTATTAGATATTGCGTTGCTGATGAATGCGTCAATTTTTAACGGGAATAAATTTAATATTGTTCTAAATGGAAGCCCATTTAAAATGATATTATTTAAATATTTTACTAAATATTAATTATTCTAAATGTAGTAAATAGTATTCAGCAAAAGTAACGCAAAAGTCTAATTACTCCCTAAATATATCACAAAAAGAAAGTTTTGTAAAAAAATATTTGCATTTTTTAAATTTATTATTAGGAATATATTAGACTGATAAGTTAGTTTTGCAGAACTCTGAATATCGAGGAAACAATATAAAGTGCTAAAGTAAACTGTTATCCCCTCACTATCTCGCCTAAGACAAAATATTCGAAGAAATGCTCCCACAAGTTGATTCTAATTTCTCAGTAAGCACCTTTTGATTATAAAACTAACATTGCAAATGTCAACCAACTCCTGTGCAAGGTAGCTATTCCCTTAAAAAAAATTAATGGATCTAGGCAACAAGTGAGTTAGTTCATTTAAGAGGGTTTACCATTCAACTGCTTAATTGTAATCCAGTTTACAGAAATTGTTCTGAATATTCCACAGTGGGAACATAAAGTGTTATCCCTTTACTAATTCAGAAAAAAATATTTGAGGAAATGCTCTCACAAGTTGATTCTAATTTCTCAATAAGCACCTTTTGATTATAAAAATAACATTCCAAATGTCAACAAAGTAGCTGCTCCTTTAAACATTTTAATTGGCAATAAGTTACGACTGATTCTTTTCAAATGATTAAAAAGAGAGATAAAAAAACTCTATCAAATGAACTATCACATCCCCTATTGGCGTTTAAAATGTGTGCCTTGCGCTGGGGTTAATATTTAGAGTGTTAATTTGTAATCAGAATGTACTTCATTAGAAATAAAATCGACCTGTTCTGGCATTTTCTCAAATATTTTATTGTACACTTTACGTTCGCACTGTATATATACAGGGTGAACAGAAGTTGACATTTGTACAGAGTAACTGAAATTACAGAAAACAAATCAAATATCACATCATCCATATATATTTTTGAGAAAGCTAATACGGTATGGCTAGTTTGGTTATAAATTTTTCCATTAAGGTGTTACTTTCAAAGCAGTTCATAATCCGTTATCTCATAATTTTAATTATTATCAAGTAATAATATAATACGATCTTACATAGAATCCAATGGTATATATATTTTTTGCTTCATTTTTTTAATGGAACAAATGGAACATTTTTAGTTAATTTTTTTCCTTACTCTCACTAGGTGTAAATACTTGATATGTCTACTTCTTGTAGTATTGGTTACAGAAAGAAATAAAAATTAAAACACTATTATAATAAAAGGGTTAAGATTAGAACATTAGAATTTTTTGATACCCCTTTGCTTAACAACTTTATTGAAACCGCCACCAAATATCTTGATGAATACTTTTAATGCAAGTTAAAATATAACCTAAAATTTATTTAATAAAAGCCAAGAATTCAAAACTCTTAAATGTTAGTTTGAATGTGGATTTATGCCAGTGTGGATCTCGACCAACAATAGAAAGAAAATAAAGTCCTCTTTGATAAATTAGAACTACTCAATATATATTTTATTAGATATGCTTACTTATCTCTTTTCAACCACCGTTCTATTTGGGTTCTATCAGCGCATGCCCTCTGTATTTTAATTTTGACCTTTCATTCTACCTCAAGCCTTAGAAAATTTCACATTGTATAAGTTTAATTTGTTGTTTGTTTTGGATATATTGTCATGGTAATGACATTGTCAGTGGATCAGTACTTAAGGTGCTAGATAAGTTTTGAGATAAACTAACTAGAATAAATATTTGTTATCGAAAATGGCTTAATTGTTTTTCAAAATATACTTCATCAATTCGATATTTTGAGCAAACAAAAAGTCATTTGTTTGAGGCGATAGAAATTGATACTTCTTTAGCAGTTCGTTTTCTTCATTTCGCCGAATACTTCTGGTAAACAAATGATTGTGCATTTAGAACTGAGGTTCTATGTCCGGTTTTTCCGAAGAATCAGTCGATCATTTGCTTCGAAGTGCTTGGCTTCTCTTGAAAGGCCATTACACTTGACTGCTGTATAGTTTAAGGCTCACACGCATAGATCAATGATTCGTTACTTCCCACGATCTTATAGACCTCTTTTGACGCACCGCGATTGAATGTTTTCAACATTTCCTTTCACCAGTCGACAAAAGCCTTTTTTTTAGCCATTATCAAAATATGTGGTATCCAACGCGAACACATTGTTTTGACGACCAAATGTTTTTTCAATATTGAATGGATTGAAGTGGAACAAATGTCCAGACATGTCTCAAAACCACGATAAGTCACATGCTATCAGGGTTACAATGTTTTTTAACACAACAGCCAATTTTTGACATCCTCATGAAATTCCTGTAGCGAATGATGACCACGATTGATTTCGGAAAAATCAACATGGAGGCCCGGGACAGTGCTCGTATCACTAAAAGTCGTACACTGTTGTTGACAAAATCCACGACGAAAATTCTTGCATACAGCTGTAAGACTTATTTTTTAAAATGCAATAATGATGAGATTAGGCGCTAAAGTACTATGTCGTTGTGGCTATGTGGTGATAGTTTTCGAAACATACATATATACATACTTGAATGTTTTGTCATTCGTGTTGTTTATTTGCTACGATAGGAAGAAATTCATGAGGGACACGTAAAATCGGCTATCTTGCCGGAAACATCCATGCTGTCCATGACCTGATATCGAAAGTTCGTCATGTGACTTATTAGGACATTGAGACAATCCTGGACATTAGTCCCAGTTCCATACATTCAATATTGCATGAATATTTGTTGAAATCCAAAAAAAGTAGTTCACACACGAAGCACTTTGAAGCACCATCCCGTTAGAGCAACATAGAACCGTCAATTCTGAATGTACACAACCATTTGGTTGTTAGAAGTATTCGGAAAAATGGGGAAAACGAACCGCCAAAGAACAATCATTCACCATAACGATAATGTGAGTAGTCACAGATCGTGTTAAACGAATGACCCTTTGACTTCTTCTTATTTCCACATATCAAAAATAAATTCCATGGTCAACGTTTTTAGATACTTGAATACGTGATTGATTTATTCAAATCTCAAATTTTGGAGCTACTTCTTTCGGAGTAGGAAAAGTGGTTCAATGGCATGCACGAGTGTATTGATCTTCATGTAGAATATTTTGTAAAACAATAAAGGCGTTATCGGTAATAAATATTTGTTTTTAAATGTTTAACTCAAAACTTATGTAGCACCCTACCTATCGTCATATATTCTATTTTAATTTTCGCCACCCTGTACACTTTATGAGATTGTTGTAGACTAAGTTTAAAATTGGTGAATTTAATCTTTTTTGGATGTTGATTATGCTATTATTAAAATATTTTTGTGGGCCGAGATATATATCAAAATACGCATATAAAAAATAAAATACTGTGTTAAGGTTTCAATTAATCACTTGATTTCAACCTAAATTACTAAAAAACGTACATAACATGACAAATCTGAACTAGAAAAATATTAAAATGTGGTTTTCGTGCTAAATTCTCAAATTAGATTTTAATATTGGATAAACACTGACTAATCTAATACGATGATATTTCTTTTGTCTTAAAAATGAACTATGAAAATTGTAGAAGGGTAAAATGTGTAGGTAGGTATAAAAATTAGGCAGATGTTTATATAAAAAAATATTTTTGCGGTACTGTAGTCGATTAGAGAGGATGAACATTAATTTCGACCCATAAAAAAAGAAATATTAATAACAGACTGAAGTGGAGAATGTCAGGCAAATGGCGGAAGTTTGCAAGGTGAACTTGGACATTCGAGAACATAAAAGCGACTCGTTCCGGGAAAGGATATTCGTTCAAACCGTCAGCCGAGTTGCACAAGCTCTTTTTTTATCTTCGTTATCCTTCATCCAGTGTTGCCTTATTCCATTGTAAATTTTTGTTTTAAACAACCGCATCTAAAATTATTTACTAAGGGCTCTCAAAGTTGGTACAAAAAGCGCTTGATCTCTGTTAGTCTCACCGGATGAAGAACAGGGCTGAGGAGGATCCTTAGGAGCAGCTCGGTGCTGTGAAACCGGGTGAAAGCAAAAGTGAGCCTCAAGGGTAAAAATATTTTAAACAAAAGTTTTGTAAATTATTTCATTCAATTCAATTTTTGTAAAAATCATGTCGCTAGTATTAAAAACTTTTCTGGGTAGGTTTGCCAGTTATTTTTTCATAAATAACCCCAATGTATTAGAGTAAGTAATTAAGTGATTAGTTAATTTGATTTTGAATAAAACTTATTTTCATCAAACATGATAAAATATTTTGTATTTTCAGTTTTTATTATATTTTCTAACGCGTGCATGATCTCTTGACCTTCGATTGTCCTTCTAAAGGAATATTTATGTTTGGGTAAACAACTTAAAAATTTCTGATTTTCCGATATTTCTTATTTTAAAATCTCTGTGAAATTAGTAATACATTGAAAATAATTTTAGAGGTCTCAAGAATTTTCTAACGATAAAGACAACAGCGCAAATTTCTGTTTGCTTCTGCAAATCCTGCCCTTGCAGCTAGTCTCAAGGTCACTTTTGTCCCGCCGTTTTATCGTCCGAATTTTGTCTTTACAGCGAATTTGCCAATTTGGCGATTTGTATGCACCACTTCTGTGGGCGACGAAATTGTTTTTTAACTTTGAAACACTGAAACCGAAGTCTGTTGCATTCGAAATGAACGTTTTTTGCATTATGAAGCACTCCTACGTTGGGTTTTATAGACGTTGAAAATGAATTTTAGGTAGTAAAATGCCAAATACATTAATCTAATAACATTAAACTGACGATAAACTTCGCTTTATCTTCTAAAATGGAAACCTTTTTATTATTACATATTAACTGCTAACAATAAAAACCAACAAAATAATTAGTAGCCCGATATAATTTATCAAATTCTTGAGATGAATTGCCAAAAAATATATTTACGGTGTAAAGCAAAGTTCATGTACCAACGAATTGCGAATTGCGAAACGCGAACTTGTTGCCCATTGGTAAACGTTGACAGTTGTAACGATTACTTTATTTTCAAGGACTTCGCAAAATTTGAAATCTAGGATGCGGGAAAATTAAAACAGTTTTAATTTTTATGCGAATTTCGCTAAATTTTCAAACTTACGCATGCGCAGTCCGCAAAGAAGAGTAAATTAACCTTAACGGATATTGTTTTGTTTTGTCTTTTGCATAGAGAAATCTTTTGTGTTTAATGTTATGTTTGGACGACTTAATTAAGTTTTATTTTTTTTAAATATTTCATATTTAAATTTCATTAAGCGAACGAAACGACAGGACTGTGACAGACTGACAGAGTCAATTGTCACATAATTGTAGCCACACTAGTTTTTTTTTTACATTTTTCCCCAGAATTATCGTTCGTACATGAAACGTTTACAAATTAAAGTAGCGAATGAGAAAAGCGATATTCGCAATTCGTTGGTACATGAACTTTGCTTAAAAAAGGCAGGTAATACTGGAGTCGTTTAATTTTACCATACCATAAATCGAACATAGATGAAAAGAAGTGGTTGAAATGTTATTTCGGAATGGGATCAACTCTATATAAAAAATGTAGTAGCTAAAATAAGATGAAAAGTATTAGAATGTTTTTAAAATAAAGTAAATCTGGCTCTACTTATACTTTTAAAATAAGTGGAAAATATAAAATGTTAACAATTACTTCCAACGTCATTCGGAATTCGCCCAAATTATAAAATAAACATTTATATTTATACACCTACATCGATTTGTGATTCTATGTGGAAATCTCGGGTTGGTTTTCTGGAAAGAAACTTTTACAATTGGGTTATGCCTTGAAGGCGTGACCTACTTTTCTATCATCGACAAGAAAATGGTGCTGAGGACACTGAACAGCCTTGTGAAATCCAAGGACGAATACATCCTCTTTCAAAACAAATAAATAATAAATGCCGGTATAAGTATAAGCACATTGAAGTTCAATTCATAAAATAAAAATCGTTATTTTAACTTGTTTTAATTACAAAACTGAAATAGTTATTTACGCAATTAGTGTGGTTAGGAATCGGAATCCAATGAGTATAAAATTCATTTTATTCGTGAAAAATATGAAATTTGCCATCTTTGCTTGACATCTCACATGATTTATTTATAATTAGACGTCAATTATTAACTTGAATTTAGAGAAACTACTATTTGGTGTGGTCGAACCAGGAAATTTATTTCATTTATTTATTTAAACACAGTTCTACAGTAATACCAATTATAGACCAGTATTACAGCACTACAAGACATTAACAGTAAACTATTGAAAATAAAAAAAGAAAAACAGGAAATAAATATGCATAAATTTCAGCTGAATATAAACATTTTAGAAACAATTAGCTACAAAAACAAGATTTTATACTTCTGATTGAACAGTTAAAAATGTCAATACTTTCATTAAGTACTTCATATAAAGTACACATTACATATAAAGGAGAATTTTATGCCTTTGCAAGAGCTACCAATTGGAGCATAAACACGGTCAATCTTATAACTTAAAAATTTTAAAAACCCCTCTGTTCTGCTTCGAGTCGCTGAATATGAGGGTGGTAATAAAAGCTCCGAATTATAAAAATCTTATTAAATAGTAATACAGAGTTTTAAGGTTCTGGATCTCAGTAAATTCAACTTAGAGAGGGTAAGGTAAAATTAATAAGCTCAATAAAACTGAATGTCTGATCAAATGTAACTTCCACATGTGCAGAAGTTTTTGGTCTATGCCTTTTCCATCTAAAATGTAAGCATACTTAACCATATTTTTTTTTGAAACTATAGGAGATCACATTACATGTATTCGATTTGAGAAATAAACGATTATTCTTATACCAATCAACGACCTTTCTCAGATTTTCTGCAAATTAGAAATTAGCTGCAATCCTCATTCTGTTAATACTAGCAAAAAACTTCATCGAAAATTTAAAAGTTGGCTATGAAATTAACGTCGAACTTGACGATCAGGAAATAAGTTGAAATAATAATTCAATAAGAAAACAAAGAACTTAAACAACATAAATAACATATAACTTGCAATGCTAAATTATTGTAAAAATTGTTTAAAATGATGGGACGTTTTCTATCAGGCATCAATTTGTTCTTCGTCGAAAATTTATGCGCAAAGCGATTCCACAATTCTGCTTAAGACACAATTGGCGAGGAATACACAAATTCTTTTAAATAAAGAAGTCACAATTGTTGAGGTCTGATGTGGGCAATTATTTCCTCTTTCAATCCATTTATTTGGTTACTGGTTGTTTAAAAAGACCAACAATAATACTAAAATGAGGCGGTGCTTCATTATTCATAAACCAATGTTCAAGTCTGAGTTGTAGTGGCAACTCGTCAAGTATATCCGGGAAAGTGTTTTAGAGAAATTCTAAATAAAGTCGTTTCGGTAAAATAAATGGACTAATTAAATACCGATCAATAAATATTTAGTTTCAGCTCGCGTTGGAAATGTCTAGGAATTACTGAATGAGGGTTTACTTCTTAATACTTATGATAGTTATGTAAATTTGTAATACTTCTGCTGGTGAAACAGGCTTCAGCACTAAGGAGAATTTTCTTTTGAAAATTACTGTCTTGATGCAAAATTCTGACAGAAATTCACTAGCTTAACCAAATCTTCCAGTAACAATTCTTGCACTTTTTGGATATGATATGGATGCACTAGATTACGTCTATGACACTTTCATGAAAAATAACCAGAGTGAAAATTAAATTGCAAATAAAATAAAGTAATAACTTTTTAGGTCCGCCAATGGGTTAAAAAATTCTGTCACATTTTAATGGTGCATCATCCCTTATCAACCCTTTAGAATACTACAATTGAACTATACTTACTGTGGATTAATGCTCTCGGTACACTCGGAACGTGTATCAAATTCAGTTTTTCTAAGTTCATGTATAACTGAGATATAGATTTTTTAGAAATTTGAAACCCCACTTTCAAGGTCTATAACTTCTCAGAGGTGTAATTTAATATAGAAGTAAGTTGCGTTAAATCACCATGTTTTGGGTTCCCCTACATGACCCTGCTCTTTGTCGGTTCTCATACGAATTATACTGTATTTCAAAATTGTAAAATTTCAAGATACGTATAGTTTGTCTTTTATGTTTATTATGGATAGATTCCATAAAGTAAATATAGAAACAACTAATTTAACACAAGGGTTTTCAAGTGTTGCCTTTTTCTCGTAAGTAGGCTACAAATAATTAGTTAGTTGTGACTCATATGTGCGGACGTGTCTTTTTTGAGGTCTCTAATTAATAAATAAAATAAACGTATTTGAATCAGTGTCGCAAACTTTTTGCCAGTTATGATTCAAAATCAAATATGTAAAAATTGAAGGCGATGCTTAATTATTAATTTCGCGCGGTATATATCGGAAAGTAGTCAATTAACAATTCACTAATACCGATATCTACAATATGTTTTCGGCTATCAAAAAACTTATATTTTTATGGACATTGCGTCTCTAAATAATGAATGAAATGACCCCGCAAACAACTCCATTGTCACATTTGTTGCTTCCCATCTGTTTGCACACACGTGTGGTGCATGTGCAAGTGCATAGCAGATATTTGACCCAGTTGCGACGCGATATACAATAACACAGCACAAGTGAAGCTTTGTACATCGAAGATCGAGGCCAGCCTTGACCTTCTCACGCCCGGGAACCGAGCGTCATCGCGTTGGCCCTGGTGCTTTCATTCCCGTTCGCGTGTCAAGGCTCACTTGGACCGCGCACCGCGATATGCCCTCGACCCTTCGTTCACTCCCACCAGAAGGGTTCGTTTGCGAAACGGGTTAGCGAAATTCACCAAATCTTATTTTATTAAAAATCTTGAGGTTTGCTATTTATGTATTGAGAACTGGCAACACCAGTGTGCCAGGTGAAATCTGTCATTGCCATCTTAAAGTTTGACATTTTTGACGGTATACGTACTCAGAACGTTTTGACGTGCGAGTACTATTTGTGTTGTTTACAGTAAGTTGGAAATCTCATCTCGGCCAAAAAATGGAATTAACTCGTTAACATTTTCGAGCTATGATTTTCGATTTTCGACGTGGTGTAACTCAAGAACAGTGCATCAATCAACTTAATTCAACTTTTGGCGATGAAGCACCATCCAAAGCCAGTGTATATCGCTGAGACACTGAATTCAAACGTTGCCGTAGTTCGCTCACGGACGAAGTTAAAGAAGGTCGTCCAAAATCGGTCGTTGTGCCGGAAAACATCGATGCTGTGAGAGAACTAATTGAAGAAGATCGTCATTTGACATACCATGAAATCGAGGCATGTTTTAGCATTAGTATGACCAGCATATATAAGTATTTTCATGAACATTTGGGTGTTCTGAGCTGTCTGCGCGTTGGATTCCACATTTGTTGACAGATGCTCAAAAAAAGGCTTGTGTCAATTGGTGCCGTAAAATGACTAAAAAATACAATTGTGGTGCATAGAAAGCCGTATAACAGCATCATCACAGGTGAGTCGTGGATTTATGGATATGAGCCAGTAAGAAAAGGCCAATCGGCAGTTTGGCTGTTTCAACGTGAAGAAAAGCCAACAAAAGTTGCTCATTCTCGAAGTGTTAAGAAGCAAATGGTGGCGTCTTTCTTCACGAAAACCGGTCATGTGGCAACTGTGGCTCTCGAAGATCAAAAGACCGTTAATTCAGTGTGGTATACGACCATTTGCTTGCCAGAAGTTTTCGGTAAATTGAGAGAAACCAATCCAAAACGACGAATCATTTTGCATCAAGACAATGCGAGCTCACACACATCAAGTGAAACAAGCGAGTATTTGGACACACAAAAGATCGAATTGATGGGTCATCCGCCTTACAGTCCCGACTTGGCACCTAATGACTTCTTCTTTTTTCCACAAATTAAAGATAAACTGCGTGGACAACAATTTTCATCGTCCGAAGAAGCTGTTGAGGCCTTCAAAAACCATGTTTTAGAGCCATCATCTTTTGACTGGACAAAGTGCTTTAAAGGGTGGTTCAATCGCATACAAAAGTGTATAAAGCTTAAAGACGCATATTTTGCAAAGCAATAAATATATTTTTGATAAAATGCATTTGTTTGTTCTTTCAATTCTCAATACATAAATAGCAACCCTCGTATGAGCTGAGTTTTACTTCCAAATTTCAAAAAAGAAAAATCGCAAAGTGGGGTGTCTGTTAAAAAACTTGAATTTTTAACTTAAACAACTTTAACACATTCTTAACGCTACCACACTGGTATTACTTATTAAAGGAGTTGATCTTCGTATTAATAGTTTGATTTTTATTTATTAAAACCTTAATATAAAGTAATATTTATGGTCCACCTATGCTCTTTCTAAATTTCTAGAATTTTCTATCTGGAAAGGTAATATGACAGTTGTTCTCTTTCCGCTGAGCCTATCTAGTAGGCGATAATATTTTTGCAACAAATTTTGTTTGACATTTCAAACTAGTTTACAAGTTTATTTAGTGACACTTGTCAAATATACTTGATTGTTTGTAAGTTACATAAGTTTAAGTAAGTTATAGAAATTAACAAGGAGCATTATTGGGCTGTGATTTTTTACAATTTCAAGCGTGGCTTTAATCGTAAACAATTTTTCAGTAAATCTATCGAGTGCTTGGTGCCAGTCGTGTTCCTTGGCTACCGTAAAGCGGTGGTACAATAAATTTCAACGCGGTCGACTTTCTTTAAATGATAATTTTCGAGCTCCTAAGCCAAATCGGCAGTTACAGAAAAAATTGATTTTATTCGGAACGATTAAAGGACCGAAATATTCAAACAACTTTAAGGATTGATGTTAAAGTAACTAACACTATTTTACACAAACATTTGAAAGTCCGTAAGCTTTGTTCTCGGTGGATTCCCCAGAACTTGACTTCAGCTCAAAAAGAAGGCCATGTGAGATGGTGCAGATATACACTAGATCGCTTTGAACGTGGATCGTCTAATTTGGTGTACAACATTATCACAAGTGATGAAACATGGGTATACTATTATGATCCTGAAAAAAAAAACAATAATTCGTCTTTGAGAATAAGTTGGCTTCAACAAAAGTTGTTCGTGAAAAAACCCGAAACAAAAAGATGGTCGTAACTTTTTTTGGAATTACTGGGCATGTTTCCACTGTAGCACTGGACGATAGACGTACTTTTAATTTAGAATGGTATACTAGAGTTTGTTTGCTTCAGGTTCTCGAAAAGGTTACTGAAAAACGTGCAAGAGGAAGGATCATCTTGCATCAAGATTATGCTCGAGCTAACACTGCTTCTCGAACAAATGATTATTTGAATGCTCAAAACATAGAGTCATTCGCCGTATAGTCCAGATCTTGCACCTAATGACTTCTTATTTTTGCCGGTAAAGGATAAATTACGGGGTTTACATTTTACATTGACCTAAGAAGCATTTAAAAATGAAATAAATAAACGGCTAAAAGATTAGACATCGTCCGATGACCAGTGTGACTGAGGACAATATTTGCATCGTTGGCCACCTTCTCGAGGAAGATTGCTGAATAACGGTTGCTTTCTCATCGAAGATCAAAAACGGCGGCGTCTCGAGGTGTGCAAACGGCTATTGACATGCTATGAAGCAGAAGGGGTGGCTTTTTTGCACTGAATTATTACCCTGCGGTGATACTTAGGTGCACCATTACACCCCGGAATTCAAATATGCCAGCATGGAGTGGCGAAAGAAGGAATAATCTGCCCCCGTCCAAGCCAAAACTCGGCTCTCTACTGGAAATGTTCTTGCAACTCTATTTTTTTTTTATTTTAAAGGAATTTTGCGTATTGATTTTCTCCTCGAATGTCGTAATTGTAAACGCCGCATACTACTGCCAAATTTTATATGAAACAAAACTCGCATATTCTCGGAAAATATGTGAATTTCTATATACTGCTTCACCACAACGCTCGGCCACATACAGCCGCCCAAACTCGACAAAAAATTGAGGAGTTGTTTTGAAATACACTGTAACATCCTCCCTTTAGTCCGGACTTATCGCCCTGCGATTACCGTTTGTTTGGACCACTAAAAGAAGCACTTTGAGGATAGACATTTGACAATGATATTGCTGTCGAAACGTTTGTGCGCGAAAAATAACGTTTCAATAAATTTAAAAATTTGATTCATCCTCGTATAAGATCCGGAAAAACCCAATGCCCATAAGATCGACATTGGTTTCCGCCATTAAAAGAAGCGGTAGCAAGGGATTTTGTCCTTTGTTTGAACCTTGCACTCCGGGGTTCCCGTTTTCCATTGGCATTTGACGAATGTAATTTAGTTGAGATAATTTGTTTTGTTAAGGGGTGGTGGTGTTAATTCTTTTGGCTTGATTAACTTGATTAATTTACAATGTTTGATTTAAAATTTCCTGGGAATGAAACAACACGAGTTCAAAATAATCTCAGAAAAGTACACAGTGCCTTTTTAATAAAGGCAAAATCGTATGGCTATTACGAAAATGGTAAAAATTAAAATGTCGGTTAAATGGGAAAAAGTTAAATATTTAGAAAACAAAGTCAAAAATTTTACTTATTGCCAAAATATCCGAAAAATACAATATTGTTTCTGTTTTTTTAATTAAAAATCAGAATGGATAAACGATATAAGGTTGAATAAAATACGTTTTTTTTTAATTTTTATTGTAACTACAAAAATTAGTCTGCTCTTATTATTTAACAGTTATTTACATAACCAGTTATGAAAACACTAATTTTATTTGATGAATGTAATGTTTACCAAAACGAGCGAACCAAATGAGCGAGTTTTGCAAATTACATGAGTGCTAAGTACAAAATTTTATATAACCCCGCTTTAAAATAGGGAGTTGTGGTGTTAAAAATGTATTAATGTACTCGAATTTCATCGCTTTACTCTAGCGTCGGATAGGTACTACTTAAACAAAATATTTTTATTGCAAATTAAGGCGAAAATGGATGATTCTTATAAATATGCTTTGTGACAGAAGAAACAGCTAATTTAACAAATTCAATGATACCCAGTAAATCAAGGACCAGGTACGAAGAAGTATATAAGAGATTTTAAAAATGATGTCAAGAGAAAAGAGTGAAAAAGTTCGGTTGGTATATTTCAAAACGATGAAAAACTATATAGTATCATAACTGTTAATCTACCTGTATATACCGACACACCATAGCTATAACTAATAGATTAATAAAGCGTTTGTTTTCTATATTCAGTTACGTAAACATTCATAATATAACTAACTGATGATGTAATGATACAGTTATGAAAAATGTAAGATTTCAGAAACGTCAAAAATACGGTTAAAATTTGACGTTTCGTAATGGGGTTAAATAAAAGAATACAAACTCGTACTTAAATAGTGTTAAATTGAAAATAACTCTTTGATTCATTTTTGAATTTTTTTTGGCTCTCTAAATCTTGATTTTTAAAATATATGATATTTGGAGGTGATGGGATTATTTTGAATTTCAGTATATTATTTGTTTCCTAATTTCTCCCATTTAATAGACTTTTTCTTTCTACTAGATACTAGATAGCAATACTGTCGTTATTAAGAAGTAACGATAGTGTATAACCTAACTGGTTTTTCTTTACAGAGTAGCTCAAAAAATGGTTGACTGAATTCCTAAAATACCAGAAATAAGGGAATAACCAGTAAAAAAATATTCATTTGTGTTTGAAATCATTAACGATTGACATTTGAAATGATTTATTTTATTATTACAATAGTAAATAAGTATATATGTATGTCTATTTTTGGTTGCTTCAGATCTAATCGCTTTCTACAGAATATTAAAAATTTTATATTATCAAGTGGAATGGAATAGCATGGCAAGAGGTCTGGTCTGGTATGGTCGGATTGTTTTATATCTGGGCCTTTATCGATTCATTTAAGTCTGGGCCTCGGTCTAGACGGTTCCCGCCATCGTCATCCGCTATTGCGTTTGTTGGTGCTTCTCGGAATCCTCTGACTAATTTTGGGCTAATGTTAAATTATGCTTTAGCTATAGCTAGAATCGAGTGCGTTATCTTATTTGGCATGATTGCAATGCCGCGAGCAGTGTGTCGACATAGAGTCTGATGCAGAAACATTTTACTTAATTCAAGTCGATTTATTCATTTTCCTTTAAAAGGCACATTTTTAAACATTGAACATTTTTAACATTCAATTTACTTATTAATAAAGATTATTATTTATTATTTACTCCGTATTTATGGTGAGTGTGAAGTAGGAATTTTCTACATTTATTTTCTGAATGAGTAACATTCCACCATCACAATACGACCAAAAGAACGTTTCAAAATTATTTAAAGAGCCCATAGAAAATGGAAAAAATATATGGGGTGTTTCTAATTAGAATGCGAAAAAATTTAGGAGAAGGTTCCTAGTCGAAAATTATAAATGTCTTTCCTATAAAAAATAATTCTCGGCCCAACCCCTAAGGAGATATAATATCTGAAAGGACGGATGCAAAATTGAGTTTTTAATTTTTTCACGGGTCATAAAGAAGATTTTTTTTGACATTTTTCATTATTACCATTAAGTCAAAGAGATGAAATGAACGACTTTTATTTTATTTTATGTCAAAACTTTTTTACGGTGTTAAATTTTATAAATTATACACATCCTTTAGAGTTCCTGTTTTTTCCTTACCGTTTTCGTTATTGTTTTTCCCATAAAACTAATAATTTTAGAACAAAAAAACAAAATACAATAGCATAGGTATTAATATTTAAGTGAAATAATTAAATAATTGAACTGCGAAAAAATACATGTGTACAGAACATAATATAATTTATAAAAGTGTTATAACATAATGATGATAACGAGAAAAAATCCATAAATATTTTTTTATGAGTGTATGTAATGCTCAAAATTTTAAGCGTTTATATTAACTCGGATTTGAGTAAAAAATAAAAAACTCATTATTAATTCCGTCATTTTGGTGAATGATACTTATTGAGGCTTTAAACTAAGAAATTATTTTATGGGAAAGACTCCATATAATTTTTAACGAGGAACTTCGTACTGAATTTTTTCGAATCAGTTTTGAAACACCCTGTATATACCTGTTACTAATGATATTGAGCGTAATCTTAAATCCTTTTTTAATTTAAAAATATATCATAGATGAGCGCCTTAAATATTCGAATCGCTGTAAATGCGTTTCTTATAAACGCTGCTTCGCCCCTAAAAACTATGAGAGATATTTATATTTATAGACAGTGGATAAGTGTTACAGGTCTCATATTATTAAAATTTGATGCTGATATATCTGAGGCAATTATTCATCTTATCAGAAGCATTTAAGTAGATGCAAGGCGTTTCTCAAAATACTGATAAATCTCATTTGCCCAGTTTGTTTAAAGATAAGATTGCAAATAAACGAAGATTATACGCAAAATATGTCAAAGAACAAAAGGTCTAATAAATACAACTCATATTAATTAATAGAATCACTCAAGAATTGGACAGAAACGTGAACAATAATAATAAAAATATGGATTTTAAAAGATATTATAGATTTTTACTACAAAAAACATGCATGTCATTTTGAGCACGTGATTAAATTTTTTACGCCACAAGCATACAGCGCTATCTATACATGAATACATAATTTTAAAAATGTGTAAATGAAATAATTATTTTTAATAAATAAATTTGGAAATATAAATTATACCTATCTTGAAATTCTACAGTCTTCCAAAGCATTTTAATATATATTTTAGTCTACCTTGGTTCGGTATCTGACAATACCATTTTCCAAGATAGAAATAATTTTGACAGATCTTTTTTTTAAATACGTAAATACATTTCATGCATAAATCTGGCAACCAATTATTATTAAGCAATATTCTTCTTTTTCAAAAAATATATTTAGCTAGTATTATTTACTTCAAAAGGTGATCTAAGATAATTGAACTTGACAGGTTTAGTTTATTATTCAATACTGTATATTGAGGATATTTTAGGTGTTTCTTTATTTCATATTTCTCCAAAAAATCGAGTTCTTCTTTCTTGTAACTTATATCAAGTAATTCTACTGTTGTTTCCATTGTGTTATTAACTGAAGGTTTGTGTTTGGTGTCCATTAAGAGTTTTGCGTAATGTAATTTATCTGGTTGTTTTAATCTATAACCTCGTAAGTGTTCACATACATATTTAATAAATGTAATGGATAATCATTAGAGGTAGCGATTTGTTTTATTATTGAAAAGTATTGAAAAGGCTCTATGTATCATTGAATTATAAGCTGCTAATTTATGTGCCATATGGTGATTTGAGTTATAAGGGATAATCATATTTGTATAAGTTGGTTTACGATAAATTGAATATTGAAGATTACAGTTTACTCTTTTGATATTTATATCTAAGAATAAAACTGTATTCTTTAATTTCAACAGTAAATTGTATTTTTGGATGTAAATTGTTAATAAAATTAAAGAAAACATCCAATTGTCTATCACTAACTGTGAAACCAGCCAAAACATCATCAACATATCTATGTATACCAAAACAACACATTTCTGCAGATATTTGAATAAAAAATTTTTTGTTCTAAATTATCCATAAAAATATTTTCCAAAATTGGTGATATTGGACTACCCATTGGTAATCCTTCGTTTTGAATTTAAAATTTATCATCAAAAACAAGGTAATTTTGATTGATACATAAATTAAATAGTAAGAAATAATGTAATGAATATTAAATATTAACATATTAAAATGCCTTGGAAGAATGTGGAAATTCAAGATAAGTAATATTTATATTTCCATATTTATTATGAATAATTTCCATAAAGTAAGAGTTGAAACAATTAATTCAATTATTTTTAATTTGCAATAAAGATATTTCCTTATAAATAAAGACATGTGAGCAAAAATTCTTTAAAAATACATAAAAACAAGTATAATATATATTTCAACAAATGTATTCTTATTAAATAATATAATATTAATTTAAAAATATAATTTCTTTTTTAATATAGAACTAGTTGTGTACCTTTTGAGAATTTCTTAGACTATATGTTCAACGCAGTTTTTCCATACTTCAGCATTAACAGTTCCGGGAGTTCAGACTATATATTTAAACAAGCTTGTTCTGTACGATATTACTATCACTACCAATATTTTTATTGTAACACTGGTTTGAAATACCCCAGAGAAATTCAATAGGATTAAAAATGATAGGGAGAAAGACATAAATAACACTTTGTGTCTATATTGTTCCGCTAAATTTATATACGACGTATACTTTTGTTGTTTTTTTTGCTAAACAAATAGTATATATGTATTATATTAGAGACCGAATATGTACGCTTTCTTTATATTTCATCATTTTGAATAAGTTCATATTTAAACATATTAAGAAAAAAAAATTCCTAGTGCTCAACCAAGCTTGTAATTCAGAATTGGAGCAACTTTTATTCGTGTTTTATGCAGTAACGTGCTTTGGTAAGAAGCATTTAGAGAGGGGTCAGTAAGATTCTTCAGTAACTGATTTTCAAACCAATGCAAAAAGTAGTTATTCATTTGTCAATGGTAATTTAGATTTTGAACAATACACAGCTTCTGCACACTGTATAAATCTGATTTTATTTCCTACAAAAAATGGTACAAGCACTATTATTTCTTATCACCTCTTGCCATCAAATTTTGTGGATTGGTAGGAATAGCTTATAGTGCTATTTTCAAAAATTCATGTCATGTTTCGTGGTTGATTCGTCTTTTTTTACATCGGAAACCTGTATATCTTAATAATTTCCACATTGAATTACTATTGCCATTGCTTTTCATTTAATGTTTGTCTTAAAGATGCCAAAGTAATATGCCGTCCTAGAAGTAGATATATATGTACATTAATAGGTGTACAAATAATATAACTTTTATTAAATCAGTTTTTCAGTATACTTTCTTGTTTCGTATAGTTTTAGTTAAAATTAATTTTTTCGGTTAGATCAAAGTCCGTGTGCCAGATCGAGGGGTGGTTAGCTTAAAGTTGGACTACCTATTTTATTTTTGTATTAAGGTTATAAAAATTTTAGGATCAAATATCAATAAATTTAAGATTTTAAAAGCCTTCTCACCACTTCACGGTTACATCCCTGGAGAAGGTCAAAAGGAACAATAACCTATTCCTAGTAAAAGTAATGTTTTAAAATACTTTTAACGATTTAAAAAGGAAAATTCCAAATAAAAATTAAAAACTATCACCGTTGTCATCTTCACTAGACGTATCATATATTCTGTATGAAATATTCAGTAGCTATTTTCAAAGATTTCACATGACAAATGCAATTGGATTATAACTCTGGAGTTATTGCTGCGGCAACTTCTGTATTGACATCTAATATACTTTCTGACAATGTAGGAGTGACTTTACTTTTCCTTACTCTTTGATATTGCTCCAAATTAATTCAATGAGTTTGAACGTACGCTAATACGGTGGCAAACGTATTAAACTAAATGTTTTAGCCATCTCATCAACACCGTAATTGGGCTTAAAATTTAAACCTTTCAGTATAGCAAGCAAGTCTTTTTTCAAAGATGCACCTATGTTATCTAAAAACGTGGATTTATCATTTTTTTGTTGGGAATGGCAAGGGGCCATTTTCCATTACTATAATCGCAATTGGTGGCAAACTTAGTATTTGATTAGCCAAACGATTTTTCAAATAAGCTAGACGTCATATCTTGATGCCAATCAGTATATAGCAATTCGAAATATTATTTACCTATAAAAGTAAACAATTAGCCACAAATCGATTTTCATTGCCAGCGTGTAATATAATTATGCGCTTGCTTCTATTTGGAACAGCATTTAGGGAACAGCGGACTGGGCTGACTTATCAATTCACCCTTTCACCACAATGATGACGTGCCTCAGCTATCCAACTCAAAGAATCATTCCGTAAAATAATAATTCCCTAAGATACCATAATGGTCAGCATACTCTTTAATTTTCTAAATCTAAAACTCAGAGAGTGCAGAACCCTACATGGAAATCCCGAAACCTGTTTAATTTGTTCTTTAATCATTTTAAGATTCACAGTATTAATAGACTAAAAATTATAAACTTTTTTCCTAATATTGCCCTCCATGGCGGTATCCATAAGGGCTAACGTTTTTTGGCTTATTTTTTTTTCTAATGTATGTTTCCTGATTAGAAATTACTTTTCCCTCCTTAGTTATTGTCTATCTTAAGTTGCATATTCTTTATTATTCTTTGGGAAGAGGGCACTATCCATATACCAAAATTATGATGATCACTCCTTTCTTCACTATCTTAAGAAACTATGATGAGGTCTAAACGAAATAAAAAGATTTATTCATTAAAGAAATAATTAGGAATACCAATTTCACATTACTGTGGAAAATCCAAATACACAAATAGAAATCATAAGTAAAGGTAAATAACTAATTAATTTGATTTAACAATAAATTCCAAGATTGTGATTTTGTAACAGACCTTCTGGCACAACAGAACCTCCATCAGCCCATAAAACCATGGCACAAAAAGTTGAAACTAAAATAAACGAAAAAGCTTACATATTCTGATAAGATATATTCTACTTTGAAATCGAGATTCAATAAAAAAAGTCGAGACTTTTAAGAAAATGAGATTTAGATGTAAAATTCGATATTTTTAAATTTCCGATTAAAAATTGAGATTCAATAAAATCTCGACTTTTCTCTAATGATAAGCATTAATGTCTACTATGTATATGTTTTATACAAAGCCGTCATATTTCATGATATCTGGAAAAAAATATTAAGAACCCTGTACATTTTGGATACAGGGTATACAGAGTGTTTTACAATGAAATTAAATTGGGAAACAAACGATGTGTATTTAATACAACCCTAAAAATTCTTAAAATAGCCGTTTCCTTATTTGGAGAAGTCAACGTGGACTCATACAGTGCAATGATCAACAATAGAATTTATTTAACAGCTAATCAAAAATAATAAATAATCTGGAAGGTGTTGTTATCTCTCTCATTTTATCTGCACGTATTGCGGAGTTGCCAGGCATTCATTCACTCTGCCTCATTAAATATTTTGCTTCGTCGGGTTTTCGGCATTTGTTTTATATTTTTTGTGTATTATAAAACTTATTTGTGAAACATTGCAATTTAATTCTAACTAGAACTATAAATGTATTATTATAAATCTACTATTTATCGAGCTAGGTATGTTTTTAAGATCCAAACTACAATTGATAGTAATAATCGGGTACACTTCACTCTTGAACACCCTATATAATAAAGACATTCTACAGGGAGTGTCATTTAAATGCAATTGCTCAACCTTGAGAGTCAAAGTGTCCAGCGTGGAGCATAAATATAATTTCGCATATTATTGAGATCGAAAACAATAGAAATTATGCAGTGCGTGTCACAAAAACACTCTGTATGAGCACAGCAGGTGAATCAGGAGAATCAGGTCTGGCGCGACGCTCTAACGTCGACTTTTCAGTCGCTCGCCAAATCCGATTCAGACGAAGCGCGACTCGCGAGGCGAATACAAGACGCGTCACTTTTTTCAGGAAGATCGGAAAAGCGATGTGAATTAAGAAACAAACTAGTTTGTTGTTTTCGTCAAGATATCGGACCGTTTGTCGTTTATTATTATTTTCCGCGGATAAATTGTTATTTATCGGATCTCGCAATTGTTTTGACGGGTATTTTTGTTTGCCAAAGGTTCGTTTATACTTGGTGTGTCGTTTTTTTTTTGTAATCACTGTGATATTTTTTATTGTTGAGTGTGCTGTGATATAGGAAGTTGTAACGATGATGAAGAAAGAGAAACCTATGATGTCCGTCACTGCTATTATACAGGGTCAGGCACAACACTGGAGTAGGACTTTGGCTGCCGGATTTGGAAATCCTCACATGTCTTTAGGTACAAAAATTATTTACCCTCGTCAAATGATACTCTTAAATTCTATACTATAAATCAATTTAAAAAATAAATTTCTTGCCATTATTTTCGCTAACACAAGTTGATTCAACAAAAAAGTTACTTTTTAATTTAAAAATAATTACATTAACATTGATTCTGTAATGTCCAAGGAAATATAATGAAAACAAGAAATGATGGGTATTAAAGTAAATACGGATTTTCTGATGTACCCAAGTAAGATGCCTTAAAAAATTATACATTGATTCTGGGCTAAGAAGCTGGTTTTAGATATCCAAATACTAATAACATCTGAATTAAAACTGAAAAAAGAATTATTAACAGTAAGCACACCTAATGATAAAATGATAAATAGGATTGAACTTTCAATAAATGATTTTTCTCATTTACTTTGATGGAAGGGAGGAGGCCAAGAATGATCTTAAGGGGGTATTTTTGTCAAGATGTATATTTTAGGGTGTTTTGTCGAGTTCGATAAAAATATTTTTACCATACACTTTTATTAATATTTTGAAACTTTACAAAAAAAATTAATTAAGTTATAAACTGGTGAATTTGGGAAAAAGGGGGTGTGCTGGTTGACACGATTCCAACCCATCTGATCAACTGACACAAAATTAATAAAAAAATCCAAATTTCTACTTTTTTCATAATTTTTAACATATCTGATAAAAGTTACTTTCGATTTCATATTCTCTCAAAAATACAGATGCTACAACCGAAAATAACTTAGTTTCCTTCTTAAGTAAGAAAGATCCTGAATTTTTCAGATATATTTAATATACTTTGAAATGTCAATAGCTTCTTTTTCTCATTTAAACGAATTCGTATCTAACCAGTTACGAGATAGCAATACATTTCATTTAAAAATTTCTCATTCTCAATTCAGGGTGGTTTTAAGCTTGGTTTAACACTGATGTATTAGATCTCTTAAAAGATACAGGGATTAAATAATGCTAAGAGAAGTTTATATTTTAGACCTTTTAACAAAGTTTAAAAACTAGTTTTATTGCAACAGTTTTCGGTAGCATAAATGTTAAATCACAATAAAAAATGTATACACCTAATGTACTAATAATATTTAAAGAGCATAAATATATTTTTTCAAAACAAGTGTGGAAATATCCAAATGACGAACAATGATGTTTTATTAATAAAATAAATAAATAGTTGCACATAAATAAGTGATGTCAACAAAATGCAAATGGTAATTCAGACAGAAGGTCAGATAAACAATCTATATAACAAATATTTGAAAGAGATAATACGGAAGAAACTAGTTTTTTATTTTTAGTAGAAAATTTACAACTTTATTCATTACAGTACTTTAAGAAGCTTATAGTAAATATTAACGATTATTTACTCTTATCAATAGAATAACTTTTAACTATACATAAATCAATACATTTTAATAATGATATTTTCTAGATAAAATAAAAATGATGATGTACTACTAAAAAATAATAAAAAATATTTACAAAATTCATTATAAATCCGCTCACTGAATGCGATATAAGGAACATAAACTTTTATCTCTAGTTTGTTTTCTCGGCGCAATGCAGTAAGTTAATTGCAACACTCGAAAATCTATGTAAGCCCCAATTTATCAAAAAGTATTAAGTTATAGAACAAATTTTCATTTAATTATAAATTCTTAACACACCATGCAACGGTATTATGCATATTTCATTTTCCTGGTTACTGCAGGCGATATTTCCGTGCTTATCTCATTTTTCCTGTGAATATGTAAAATAAAAATTACATCCCGCATTTTCACTTTGTTTATTTTCCAGGTAACGTGTTTAGGTCAATGTTGTATTTTAATCCGAATGGGGGATTTATCAAGGGATAATACTTTTTAATTCGAAATGAATGGCATGTCCATAAATTATTAATAATTTTGGTTAAATACGAGAGTCGTTCCGAAAATACATACAGGCGACTGATTTAAATTTAAATATAAAAAAAAATAATGTTGCACAATATCGAACGCCTTACGCAAATCAATAGACGACAACCGAATCATTGAGTGACAGTCGACCAGAACACCTTGTATGAAATAAGCAAATAAGCGAATATCAGACTCAAGGTTGCGCAGATAAATGGTGTATCCCTCCATTCTTTTTTTAATCACGTTTCGTCGGTTCCGTATTCGAAATATTCGCTGGAGGTTCGAATCGAGGGATTAGACCTTGAACATACGAATACGAAAATAATTGCAGTGTGATTATATTAATTTTTGCTTCGACCAAAATAATGGTTATAAAAGATAACTAAAACAGGACATTTTTAATCTCAGTACTTATTGTAAATCACTGAGTATGAACTACCTATTAATTTCATATTTAAACATTTAATCCTACAAATGTGGTAAAATAATTTCGTTAAGTTTAATTTTTATTTTTAGCAATTTACAATTTATATGAAATACAACAAGTCATTTAATTTTATAATTATAGTGATCCGAAGAAATAACTATCCAGTGACAGTTTAGCAAACATTACATATTCTATTAATACTCCATGAATATTGATTATATTTCAATAAATCTGAATTATATCAAATATATAAAATTTTCCCTTTACAGAATATAATCGAAAAATGGAAAAATAATTGGGAATTCGTTTCGAAAAAACCTTTATCTCCCTACGAATATTTAAATGGAATATTCAGCATAACCTGAATATACAATAACTATTCTATTAATTTTGAATAATAATTCCATTAGAATATTTTCCTAACATTCCTGTTCATAATAATTTTATCATTTACGATAGTTAATCTAGTTATTCTCCTATTGAAATTGATACTCTACATTAACAGGAATATCTATGGTATGTTCCTAAAGCAGTATCCAGAGAATATTTCGCTAAGAATATTTTTAAGATGTTCAAAAATCATTCTAGGGATATAATCTAGAATATTCGAAATATAATCGCACTATCTAGAATTATCATTATTTTAATATTATTTTTACAAGGATAACTCAATAAAAACACGTTTAGAGACTGTAAGGGGGTGTTCATGTAACGAATTTAAACTAATTCTCTAGTAACAATAACATGATAACATGAGTCTTTCTGATAGACTATAGGTTCCATGGTGGTAAAATTCTTGCGGTTATTTGCGAAAACTTTCTCTAACCGTAGCGTCCAAATTGAACCGCCGTCCTCTCAATGGTTCTCATAATGGGCAAAACATAGGAAAATCGCATGGGGATAAGTCGGGACTATAAGCTGATTGATGTAAAACTTACCGTTTTATACGACCAAGCATATTTTGAATCTTCTGAGGTACGTGGTGTCGAACATTATCTTGAAGATAATAATGACATCATTGGTGAACATCCTGGGCCGTTTATTCTCGATGCTGGCAAGTAAGCCTTTGAAGATGACAGCATAGTGCCATGCGTTAATATTAACTCCGGGTTCTCTAAAATCAAAGAACAGCACGTATTGGTAAAGCCAAAGGTTGGGCTAGAAATTTTTTCGTTTTCGCCGATGGTAAATACTTCCACTGAATATTCTGATGTTTGGATTCAGGTTCTTGGTGATAACACCAACAATTATCATCGGCAACAATTTGATGTAGAAAAGCATTATCTTGTTGATAGAGCATTAAATGTTGTAATGATAAGGTCGAACGCAAATTTTTCTGCTCATCAGTAAGCAACACTTGGACCCACTGAGCGCAACTTTGCGGTAGCCAAGACTATGAATGATGGAATGAACAGTTCTATAACTTTTCATCTGATGCTGCGATACGTGCAGGTCCGATACGAACAAAATCTTTAGGGATTCTTTTGTTTGTCGAAATGTATTACACCATTCAACGACTGTATGAGAGTCAGTATAGTCACCATTCACAGTTTTCATTCTCTTATTCATTTCCATTGGTTGACACCCTGAATAACGACACGCGATTATCTTTGGATGGGTTTTCTACTGTACACGCCAAATTTTAATGCATCGCAACACTTAGAAAAAAAGAAAACTGCAAATGTTTTGACAGATTCATTGGTACTATTTACACAAATAATGTAAACAAACAAATTCCGTTGGTATAGCAACAAAATCATGACTATGCTGATCAAACCTGTTTCTATTATATTCTTAATTATGATAAATAACTTCGATCTTTTACCACAATACGTAAATACGCGGAATAGAAAAACAATAAATTGCGTATTGGTACAAAAAGCAATTATTATCTTTTTAAAGGACACCTAAATTCTCTTCTAAATACGACCGTCAGTTGATGAGAAACGCTGTGCTATTGACCATGAATTTTATTTGTTTTGAAGATTTATTAATTTGGGGCTCCCTCTAGGAAACATATTATTCTCATCATGACATAATAGTTTTCTTCACTTTCATGTTTATATATTTCAGTACTATTATAATTATTTTATATTAGAAACGGATTTAATTTTAATTTCATTAACAAGTTTTAGTGACCTTCCTTAACGTTTAAATATCAATACACTTAATTATTTCTCACTGACACAACTGCTTTTAAAGCTACATAAAACAATCTCCTTTAAACTTTTAACAACTTGCAATCAAGCATACCCAAATGTTACAGTTGAAACACTATTTTTTATATTGTATGTGGTCAAAATTGATACACAGAATATAGCATAAAATTGAATAAAGCAAGAAATGGGGAAATATAGAATATTGTATCAATATGGAACAAATTAGAGAGATAGGAAGTAAATGGTTGAATAATTAAATTGTTTAGCTTCAAGCAAAAAAGAATAGAAAAAGTGAGTTTACGACAAATTTCAACACTCGGAACGACATAAGGATCAAGGGAAGAAGAAAAAGATCTATGGAAGAAGAAAAAGATCTATTGTCAGACTTTAATTATTAATCTGGTTTTGACAACCTTGTCAATTAACTTATTTTTACTCAAAAAACATCCTGAAAACTTGCCTAAAAAATATGTAATATCGTATATTAAAATATTTGATAATTGTTAAAAATCAGGCACTAGAAGTATTCGTATTAATTATTTATAACAGTTACTATTGAAAACAAATACGTCAATTTTAATGTTTGCATTAGATATAAAAAGTAAGTTACTTTTTGCCAACTGAAGCATATATTAAAATTACTTTTTGTAATAAATACATAAACTAATAGTGGTTTATTATGGTATTTAAAAAAAGTATTTATTTTTTAGGTCTCGAAATTTAATTGAAATTGTTATTATTATCTTATTATCCATTCAAAATTTGATTTCATCATTGGTAATAATTGATATAAATATTTTTATAATTACCATTATATTTGTCCAAATAACGTTGTTTTGAATACTAACAGCTACTAACGCTAAGAAATCAACTAGAAGCGAATTACATGATCGAAAAATCACTTGTTTAAGATTCGAATATCAACAATTTTTTATGATTAAAACTAATTTAATTCCTTAATGAAAATCGATTGCTGAAATTTGATTGACCAAACATTTTTTCAACATGGGCGCATCATCGAAAATAGTAACGAAACAAACAACCGCGACAAGTTGATTAATGATTCGTCCCGACTGTTGGCAGCAGCTCCTTATTGTAATCGATTTGCTTAAATTTATTTTAAAACATCACTGACCTTGGCCATTATTTTTCACCAAATTATGTTTTTCATTTCAATTCTGAATATACCGGATGTCCATAAAAAATCGACGTGTGCTAACTCAATCGTCGTTTTTTTACCTAATCCTATGTTATTCTAGTATTAGATGTAATTTTATTCTCTTGACTTGTAGTTCTCTCCCACTTTCATTTTCTCCTTTGTCAATCCAACTCATTCCTTTTTTTGCTGTTTCTTGTTCGTCTTCCATGTTCTGCTTGGTCTTCTCTTTGTTTTTAACTTCATATACTTTTATAAATCTCATGTGGATACGACAAAAATGTAAACTAAACTTGCGCATATTCTTAAGCAGGGCAGAAGGACTTTGTATAGGTACAAATTGGCAAAAAATAATGCTAATAAGTAGTGTGCTAGATAATTTTTGAGATAAACAAGTAAAAACATAATAAATATGAAAGATAAGTTATAATTATCTTGAATTCCAAACCTTTTTTAAATATTTTTCTTTGACATAAGTTTCGCTAATCATATTATTAAACTGTGACAGAAGATTGACATATTTCTTATACGTATATTTAACTTCCCATCATAAATAATAACATTCTTCTTATTCTAAAAAAAAATTGGTTAATATTATACATTTAGTCCGAAAGGTAAGGACATTGTATATATTTCTTGATTTCAAATCGCTACCTCTAATAATTATCTATTTCATCTAACAAACAAGTTGATCAATAAAAAGGAAGAAAAGGTCGACAACCTAAATACAACAGATCATACAGAACTATTACATATTTTGGAGATATTTCAAACAAAATATCAAAAATTATATCTCGTACAACATCTACAATATCTTTAAAGTAAAAAATAATGTAGGTTCATTTTTATTAAATGTAAAACCTAAAATTAATAAATTTTCAAAATCCGGGGTATTTACAAACTAAATTGTCCGGATTGTAACGCCATCTATCTTGGCCAGACCCTTAGAAATTTTAACATAAGGTTCTGTGAACACTTAGGATCTTATAGATTAAAACTATTGGATAAATCACATTACGCAAAACTCCTAATTGACACAAACCTACACTTATTAACACAATTGAAACAACAGTGGAGGGACGACTTGATTTTTGGAGGAATTTGAAATTAAGAAATATGTACAATGTCCTCAGTATACAGTAAATGAATGAGAATCTGGGAAGTTGAATTATTTTAGATTATCTTTTGTACTAAATGTCTAACGGTTTCGAGTCTTATAAGAAATCAACACATCTTTGGAATGACATTTAATACAAAAAGTATGTTGTTGTTAAATTAACAAGTTCCAATCTCTTTGATTCAAACCTAATTCGAAACTGCATTTAAAGCATTGACATTGACCTCCTCAGTGATCGCAACGACAATACGCTTATTGTTGCACACGCTTTTAGAAATTTTTGATGATTTTTATGTTAAAATTTTCTTACAAAAATTGAGCTCTAATTTTACCCTTCTGTATTTGTGATTTTACCAATAGCTCATGCAGTATATTTTTTGATGCCGCACAGTATATAATAATGGCAGGCAGCAGTTTATAATGAGTGCTTGCCTGCCTTCATTTTGTAGCGTGTGTTGTTGATAGAAGGAACCTTGAATAAAAGTCGTCTGCAGGTCAAATCCGTATAAAAATAAACAAAAACAAATGCATATAGCTTAGGGAAATTAACTTACGTGTCGTTTTTGCAGTTCCCCTGACTTGTTTTTTAGTTTGGTTCGATAGTGCACATACACTGCTTGTTACAATTTTACAATACTATGCCTGCAATGTCTGCTTATGTGGCAATGCTTTTTTATCTTACAAAATATGGCTTTAAATTATCGAAGATTACAATTTACATATTTTACTTGCAATAGTTATATTTAAAATAACAATTAGAAAACTACTACGAGTTTTTGACAATTAAAGATGATCATTATACACGCCTATGAGTAACAGAAGTATTACTCACGGGCCATCACCAATAGAAAATCAGCAACCAAAGTTACTGTTTTAGATGTAAAGGCAAATCATTGACGTGCGTTTTACTTAGAAAATTAAATGTATTGATCTTTGTACAGGGTTAGTCAGAAAGTAAGTATAACCTCATGTGAAAAAATTCAGTCGAAGGTTCCTCGTTAAAAAGTATGGAATGTTTTTCCTATAATTTTTTTTCTGAGTCCAACCCCTTGAGAGATGTTACACCCGAAAGGACGGAATTAAAATTTGTTTTCAATTTGTTTTTAAATCTGAATTAATGTAGAACCTTGAAAATTTGGGGATTACATATACTTATATAGAGGTAATTGTAGGTTTTTTTTCAGTGTCACCATTATGTTATAATAGGATGAAATAAACAACCATATTTTATTTTATGAGGATCAATTCTATAATTCAAAAATATATTCTTTGAAAAGAACATAAAACATAAAACATTATAAGAAATGTTATAATAGTAATACTGAAAAATATTATAATTACCTCTTTATAAGTGTCGGTAATACTCAAAATTTCAAGGGGTGGGCAAGCTTTTTTTTATAGGAAAGATCACTCATAATTGTGAACGAGGTATCTCCTCCTAAATTTTTCTCATGAATTTAGAAACCCTTGTATAAAAAATGTCTCTATTAAAGTTGCTTGGATATGATACACTTCGGTGTGCTGAATCCACGGGATACAAAATAAATATTTTTTTGAAAATAGAACTCTGTATTTTATATTCTGTGTTTTTAATTTATTGCTAAATAATTACATTTTGATTAATTATTAATCTTTTTATATTACTTTTTAATAGGACTTGAAATTTTATATAATTATTATCAGGTTCATCGTTTTTTAATATGGCCACGAATTTTTCAAGACCTACACACGTTGCAGGCGCTAAATTATTGTGAAATAAATATACTTTGATTAACTATTTAATTCGACTTTTAAATTTTATATTACACATAAATTAAATTATTCAGTTACAATAACAAAAAAATATTCTACTATACGCGGCCAAAAAATTATCCCCGTGTATGAATAACAAAAAACTGACGATTATAAATATTGGAAAAAAATATGATTTTCCCTGATCCCTAAATAGCAAATATAAATAATGTAAGTAATTTTATTAATATAATATTATAATGATTTATGTAGTGTAAAATAAATATTATAATAACACTGTACTTTCCACTGATCTTTCCAAGAATATACAAAATTTTAGTATCAATGAATTAAACCGGTAAGTAGGTTTAATTGCTTTATAAATATAAGGGAAATAATCTCTTTTTCGAAAGTCATTAGACTGGCAGGATATTATTATTTTCATTAAAAAGTAAAAGTAATTCCTAATTAAATTTTTTAAACGATAGTTAAAAATAAATACTTATCTTCAAATTAAGTTTATACACAATATCGTTATTTAAAATTCGAATATTTTCAAGATATGGCAACATAGGTTAACAAATCGCTCTGGTCTTACAAATTCTTTGCCTAGTTCTAATTTGTGGTATCCCTTCTCCTTTAAGTCATGCGCATCTCGCGGCTTCAGATATTCTTGACGGACAGTACTTCTACATCTACAATTAATCAAAATCCTAGTTTTTATTATCTAAAAAACCTTTAACGACATTATTAGATAATGTAATTATATATCATTATTAACCCATAGAAAATGTGTGGGTGTTGTTGCCTTGATTACATTTTTTTATTCGTGTCATAGAAAAATTATTGAATGAAACAGCAACAATAATACATTAGCGTCGTGTATAATTAGGTTTAATTTCTAATTGTTGTTACCTTGATATTGACATTAGATGAATAGTTAAGGTCGTGTGCATAGGCAATTTAATTTTACCTAGAAATACTTGTATGATATATACAGATATACTGAAAAAAATATTTTGTCTCAGTTAAATGGCTTTTAGAAAATATATCATAAACAAAAAAATAATAAAATGTAGAATATACACATGGCCCATTTATAGATTGCCTCATCCTTCATCCAACTTCCAGATATTACAAACATTTAATCAATTTTTGTCATTTAACTACCATGTACTTCTTATATTCTACAAAGGCAATGGGTTATTCGCAACTTCTTTTTGGATAATATATTTTTCGGTTTTTAGTATCAATGAGTTGATATTAACATTTTGTTATTTTTTGATTCCAGGACTAAGTTTGGATCAAAATTTGTCCATGGGAGGCTTAGGACCGCAGTCGCCGTTGGAAATAAAGCCTGACGCGTCCACCTTAAATCAATTCAGTCCCCAAGGGCCAAATAGTCCCGGATCGTTTTCCTTGGGCCACGCAAATTTACTTAGTCCAACTACGGGCTCCCAAAAAGCCAATTCAGCTTATCCTCCTAATCATCCACTAAGCGGATCTAAACATCTATGTTCAATTTGCGGAGACAGGGCAAGCGGGAAACATTACGGCGTATACAGGTAGGCATTTAGTTTTTTCAGGAACTGAAAGTAAATACTAGTATTTTTATTTAAATGAAAACATCTATTCACGTTTTATTTTTAATTTAACCTTTGCCTAAAAACTAGTAACCAACCCTAATTCCTAATAAAAAAGGGTAATCAATGTGATATTGATAATAACAATAATTTCAGATTTTAGCAAAGTATTTAAAAGTGTTCTTTACAGTAGGCTTTATAACCATGTTTGTCATTAAATTTCTCCATTTCAGCATGGTTTTATGAAAGGTCGGTCCGCAGTTTATAGTCAATATAACACAATTCATAATTAAATCAGTAGATAGGCAAACTCAAGCTGATGTTATTTATACAAATTTTACTAAAGTCTTTGATCATCACATACTACTTCGTAGATTTACTGCATTTGGTCTTTCTGTAACCCTAATTTCGTTACTTATATCATATATTTGTCTGATAGAAGATAATATGATTCATTTCGTGGTTTCAAATCTACTGAGTACATATCTTCATCAGGTACTAACTTAGGACCGCTTTTATTTAATATATTTATTAATAATATTGTTGACAACATTACGGTTAACTACCTCCTGTATGCTGATGACATGAAGTTATTTTGTGAAATTACAAGTATAGATGATTGTATCTGATTGTCAGATTGTTTAAAAACTGTTTTACATCAATTTCTTATTTAGACGGGTAAAACCAAAGATGTTTTTCCAACGAAGCTTGCCTACTAAAGAAGGCAGACTATTCCCATAAAGAAAAATTGCACCTATATTCAATGTTTCTGATGCTCAGGGCTAAAACTGAAAAAAATGAGGTTGGTGAAGCAATTTGTAAATGTGATCGAAAACGCCTTACAACGTCACGAGACAAGAAAATTAGGGAGATTTGTTTAGAAGATTGAAAAAAAGGTAGAAAAGTGTGAACACAATTAATGCAAATGTCTGGGATAAATTTAACAGAGTACACGATTAGAAGATGTTTGCTGAAACAGGGGTTTCAAATGCTGACAACCAATGAAACAAACCAAATGATCTATGATTTCAGGAAAAGACATTTGCCCACTTTACAATATTAAGGGAACCATGGCACCAAGTTTATGTTTGATTCAACCCCATGCGATGAGGCCAGAAGAGTTATCTTAAGCATGTTTAGAAATCCAAGAAATTCATGTTTTGTCATGGCCTGGAAACTCGTCCGATTTAAACCCAATTGAGAACATTTAGGAGCTTACGAAAATTGAAATTCTCAAAGAAATCATGACAAATGAGCACTAATTGATTGACCAGTTTATCAGCGTGGCATCATAACGAAAAAATTAAAGAAAAATATATGGAAAGCATGTCATGCGGTCAACTACGTGAATGTGATGTGACGATATATTAAAAAAAAGCAGTATTTCAAGTCGTATATTAGCTTCTGTTATTAAAAAGCTATTGAAATTATCTGTAAACATAAACAAACAATCTCATCCTAAATATTAGCTGACATTTCTTATAAAAGTGAAAAAATTAAAATTTGGTGTGTTCATAATAACTCAGGTTAAACGCAAATAAAAACATATTTTGTCCCTATTTTTGAAAATAGTGTTGTAAAAAAGCTTAAATCGGTTAACTTGTTTTATTTTGGATGTTAGACCCTTAATAAAGTAAATTTTCTTTCTTTCGTTTTGTTTTCTAAATATATTTTTGTTCAGGTATATGCAATTTTAAATTAGATTACAAAAAATTACTGGTCATCAAAATAGATAATTTTATCTAATTTAATCGACCTTGTAATTTTTATCGTTGGTGTAATAGCAATTAGATGCAATTTATTTTCTACATCCTGTATAGGTACGTAAGGTTTTGTTATCCCAAGCAACAAGTTCAGAAAAGTAGTAAAATATATATGTTTATGTGATTAGTATCGAATTTCAAGTAAATATTACTTCAAAGCTATATTTTAGTTATTTTACTTATAAATATTGTATCGAATTAACCAAACTTCTTCGTTATTTCTATCCATTTACGAAATTTTAATGTCCCCACGATATACAGGATAGTAACCGTAATCAATCGTCCCGTACAATAAGAATTAGTTTTTAGTCTAATGCTCATCATTGTTGATTTCTTTAGCAAGGCATTATTTTTATGTGAATTGCGGGAAATAACTAGTATTATAATTAGAATGAGTATGTCTAGAAATAAATAATCGCCTCCACGTTTGAAATATTTTTCTCGTAAATAGTTTAATGACATTGTAGTAGGAAATTATTGTAATTTTTAATTAGTTTAACTTAACGTATTGTTCTTTTGTTTACCATTTTCAGTACCACCAACTTTTAAAACTCGACAAGGCCGTGTTTAGGTGTGATCGATTCAAATAAAGAAAATTTAATGATGGTTTTTGTTTTATTACAGTTTAAAAGAAAATAAGAGTTATTCGATAAAATTTTTGTAAATAGTTCTGTGGGCTTTAGATAAACTTAAAAGCATTGGGCGCCATGTTTTAGTCATTTAAAAAATATACTTTAGTGGCATTGAATTCACCGAGAAATTTAAGTCACGAAAAACATTTTTTGGGTAATCTTTTAAAGTGCAATAACTGGACCACTAGTTTCACTTTTTAATCCCAAGTAGTCACCTATTGAGTCACTGGTTTGTTTCGAAGGAATTATCTTTTCCCGTTCGTGGCTACTTCTTTACAGTTTACTACGCTTTGGTGACCCTCTTTTTCTTTTTTCACTTTCTACTCATTATTTTTAACGAAATACCTTTTCTCATTCTCATTATATGTCATTTCCATTTTAGTCTCAGCTTTTTAATTTCCTGCATTATTGTTGGTTTCTTTTAGAGAGTTTTTAACTCTTCATTACCTCCATACCTTTTGTTTTCTAATTTCTCGATAGATTTTTCGTAGAATTTTTCTATTCCAAACTGCAAATTTACTTTCTGTTTTCTATATTCAATATCTAGGAATGTATAACAGTATAGGTCGAGTTATCGTTCAGTATACTTATAACTTTGCAGCTGTTGATACTGCCTTTGCTTTTAGAATTTTTTGAATTGCCCCTGTTGCATTATTTTCTTTTGCTATTCTTTTTTGTATTACATCTAACTCTTACGTCCAACTAATTAAAATTTTAAAGTAAAGATATCTGTTACAGTTACTCCTAGATATTCGAATTTTTGTACTCTTTCAAAGCTGTACTAACTTTTTTGTTTTCTCTTCATTCATTGTTAACCCATATTCTCTGGGTTTATTCCATTGTACTGAAAATTGTTTCGAGCTCTTTTTTCGATTTCATTAAAATGTTCCATTTCTTCAGCATATGTTATGCATTAGTTACTACTATTTAGTTCTTATTTCTGTAATTTTTTTCTTCTGTTGGTTTTTCCTATATTCTCCTTCTGGATAAATATCTTTTCTTGAGTTCTTGTCTGCATTCCTCATCAAACCAATCTTTCACTATATTCTTCAGTTTCTAAATTTTCTATATTTCTTGATATTGTACCGAAATCTTTAGCAAACTTATCCTCCTTGAGCTTTCTTACATTATACTTTTCCCTCATACTCTGTGCGATTCTGTACGTTGGTATTTCCTGTTTTAGTTTCATTATCAGCTGTAGGTGATTTGTGCCCGTGTCTGTGCTTCTGTAACTTCTATGAAAGGTTTAGAATGTTTGGTTTCTACCAACATAATAATTAATTTTTTTTTGGCCAGTGAAAAATCCATGTTTCTTTGTGTATCGTTTTGTAATCAAAGTAGGTACTCATTATTCCCATGCCGTTTTGTGCTTCTATTTTAATCAGTATATTTACTTTTTCGTTGGTTTCTTCATGCTAACTTTTTCCTTCTAGCGTATTCCTGTAAATTTTTTCATTGCCCACTTTGGCATTGTAAACTTCTATAATAATTTTCATGTTCTACTTTAATTGTTTCATTAGAATATTCTTCCTCGTTGTTTTCCATAGGATCACTTACAAGAATTATGTTTAATTTTTATACTTAGATCGTATTATTATCCTGCAAATTCTCTCTTATTAAGTTTATAGCTTATTATATGGCCCACTCCCAACATTCTATCTGTTCCGTCACTGCTAAAAATGTATAGTTACCTATATTTACTATATCTGAATCTTTTTGCTTTGCATATTGTACAGCTACCGGTTTCAATTTTTAATCCCAGGTGGTTATCCTCGTGTTGTTTGGAAGGAATTATAGTTGTGTCCAATAATTTTAAAATATTAATCATAGCCCCAGCTCTTTTTGTTTTCTTATTAATATCCAATAATGTAATTAGTATTCGCCGATTTTTAGTAATCTTCTATTACTGCGCAGTGCAGTTACTAGTAGGTCGTTCATTTCAATTTCCTTTTCTTTCGTTGTTTAAAATACAGTTCATGTTGACAGGTATGACACAATGGGCGGTAGTTTTGATAGATCATAACAAATTAACATTTATATTTATGCAAATATAAATTTGAAATTGAATCGGCGCGCGTGTGTGGTTGATCTTCGAAAGTCATCAAGGCCATAATTATTTATATACCAGCACGTGGCGTCCAAATTAAAATATTAAAGTACAATATGATCGTCATCTTTACAAGTTACAGAAAGTTATTTTTTTAATAAAATTTTATAATAAAAATACAAATACTTAATTAAATAACTCGAAATTATTATTAAAAACATCTTGCAATTTGTAGCGAACTTAGCATCTCAGCAGGGCATTTGACAGTGTTAACTATGATATTCAGTAATACGAAAAGAGAAATGCGACCCACTTAGGTAAAACAATTTTTTGTATTTAACAGTCAATATGTATAAATATACAGAGTGTAACATAAGACCAATTTTAAAATATGCATCAAAGATATTTGAAAATATGATACCAAGAAAATATCTTTAAAACGAAAACGACGATGGTACCTTTAAATACCCTATTGATACGTCTCTGGTGATTTTTTTAAAACTAAGCGACGAAAAATATTTAACAAAATAAATAAATAACAGAAAAGAAACTCGCGGTACCACATCTAAAGTGTCTAACAAAAACTTCATTACAAGCGAAAAGTACCATCCGTATAAGATACAATTGGTTCAAGAATTGTTATATAACGATTTTGACCGACGCCGACGGCTGGAATTTTGCGAACGAATTATGGATATCTGTAATGTCGACGAACATTTTGCAACTAATCTAGTATTTTTTGACGAGACAACATTTTGTTTAAATAGAACCGTTAATAGCTATAACTAAAGGTATTGGTCAAATGAGAATCCTTATTGGATGCATGAAGCCCATGCCTAAAATCCATAAAAGTTTAATGTTTGGATGGGAACTGTAGAAAATAGTCTTGGAGGCCCATATTTTATTAAAGGAAAGTAGAATGCTGACAAGTATTTAGGTCTACTGAATAACCAAATGTTTCTTGCACAACAATAGAAAGGGGAAGTTACCTTAAAATCTTTGGTTTCAATAAGATGGTGCGTCTCCTCAATGTGATAGATTTTTTGGATGACAGAATTCAAAATAGATGGATTAGACGTAGAGGACTCATAGAGTGGCCACCTCGTTCCCCAGACTTTAGTCCTTTAGATTTCTTTCTTTGGGGTTACCTCAAATTACGTGTTTACGTTAAATGACCAAGATGACAAATAATAGTCGATTAATGTGAACTAATCCGTGGAGAAGTTTTGGAAAGGGTAAAACTATAAATTGTTAATAGGTTTGCACATTGTCAGGTATTTTAAACATTTGAAATTATTTTGTTTAAATTATAATTATCTCTCATTCTTACTAATTTTAATAAATAAGATTCATTGTTCAGCAAATGTTAAGTAGTTTGTTTATTTTCTCATTTTTATAGATTCTTTACACTAAACCAGGTATGTACGAATTCTAAAGAACAAGATTTATTAAAATCTGCAAAAATATATAGGGCGTCCTATTTAAATGTAAAAAGTTAATGGTATTTCCGGTTAAACCATAAGCATATTAAAAACAAATAAAATCGCATCAGGTGCATTATGCGTTAATGCATTTGCCTGCAATGTTTCACAACTATCGTCCTTTTCGTTTTAAATATATTTACTTGGTTAAATACTTTATCCCAACCCAGTATTATCTGATGTTGTTTCAAAAGTGAGTCATGTGTGTTAATAAAAAATCAACATTGTTATTTTTTGGTATGTGCCTTTTAGTTGTTTCTTAGATGGCAACATTTTATTTGTAAAATATAGACAATCAGTTCTTGAAATTTTTAATGTCTTGAGTGATAAATGGCTTTAAAAGTAACTTATTTCCCTAACTAGAGTTATAAACAAATTGAGATATTTTATTGAGTCAATGACTCGAAGTCTTTTGTTCGTGAAGCAATAATTTTTTCCCTCTATTTTCTGCTTTATCAGAGCGCCCGACTGAATTCCTTTTATCATGGAACGCTGGGAAAGGCCGTCAAAACATGAACCGCGTTTTTTATAATTTTTTGTCTAATGTCCTTTCTCTTTGAACCAATTCAATTATTTCCGATTTATATTATTCATAGAAAAAAGTGATTTTCGGTAAATAATTCTTCAATGGCCACTTATCGTAAAGTAGTAAGTAATAGTAACTGCAAATTTTTTTGTATCTTTCCAGATGAATATTTAAATTAGAGGGGCCATCAAACTTCAAAATTGAATTCTTTGATATTTCTTTTCATAAACCTATTGAACCAGCATCGACTTATATATTTATAATAGAAGTGATGATAATAATAAGTTATGACTAAATTTTTTAACACACCGATTTATTTTCTATCTTTAATAAATAGACTTATTCTAATAGTCTTATTGACATTTTCGATTCTTTCTCCTTTAGATATAATTAGATCAAAGAGTTATTTAGCCTTATTTGTTATTTTACTTTTTTTTCCCACGTGTATTCTCATCTACAAAATGTTTCACAAATATTACCTCCGCATTTGGTAATAAACCTACAATTGCCCTGACAGTGACAAATTTCAGTCCACCGTGACCATGGCCTCGTGCATCACAGTATTGCATCACAGTGACCTTGGAAGTTGAAATTGAAAATGAAAACCAACAAACTCGCTCGTCATTACTAACGACGGCTGCTATTCTAATCTTCGCCATGACAAATAAAATGTTAGTTACTAGCCCACTTGTCCTGTTCACTTACCGTGAATCCTTGTTGCGTGCCTGACGTATACAGAGTGGGCCACAGAAAACAGTCCACCCCGATATTTGGCAGTATTCATTAGATTTTAAGGAAATGCTGAAACACGTCGATTTTTGTTCTAAGGGGGACACATTTTTACGATACAGACATCTGCCATATGTCAACCCCCTCCTTTCCACTTCCCCAACCCCTTAATTTTAAATCGGGAATATACCTTGTGTGGCACGTCATTAGAAAGGCATTTACATGGAGTATTCAGGCGTATGATCATCCACGATTTTTCTTTGATATTGACACCGTTTTTGCAAAAAAAAGTCTTAAATAATTCAAAGTGCAATACCTCTTAAAAATGAAACGCAACGCCTATGTTTGCTAATGTTTTAATTGTTTCTTTCATATCAAAAATAAATTAAAACAAGTTTTGCAAAAAATTAGTAACTTGATACTAAGACAGTTTGTTTAACATTGCTGTTAGTTAATCAATTTAGGCATTTTTTGAATACTTCCAAAATTGTATATTCTATTGCAGAACGAGTTGAGATTATTTCCATATTATTTTGAAAGAAGAACAGCGCATTTATTTAATTAGCTTCATGAAGACAGGCAACTTCATCGCTCATACGTAGTGAGAAACCGAATCAAGCAATTTAAATACCTATAAATTAATTAAATCAAGTTGATCTAGTTGATTTTAATTCCAAGACATTTTCTGAAAAGAAAGATAATGTAACAATTTGAGAAATTTTACATCTTTTTTCTGTTTCAACAAAAAAGATGGACTATCAGTCCACAAAATTGTTCGAAGAATTTTAAATAAAACAATATCAATATTAAATTTGGAAGTATCATTCTCGAATTAGCCCTGTAGCTTGCAGTGAAATAAATTAATAACAGCTCTTAATCGAAATTAACCGTACATATTGATTGGTTAATTGTTGAACACAGACTAAGTGAAATAGTGTGCTGTCATTTCTGGATACGAGGGTGTACACCATGGACGTTATGCTCACACTGTTAAATAATTCAAGGAACTCCTCCCGAACTTCCCGGGAGATATTCCGGAGTCGGAGAGTTGAGTTTAACTCCTCGGGCGTCATCTCAACCATAATAAATAAACTACTAATCAGTTAAGTTTTCTATCCAGACTTGAAAACAAAATAAAAAGTAAACTGAAGTTCCAATATCTCGAAACTTCTCGAGAGGAAAGGCGAGAGACTTGCCCGAAGAGTGGCGAGGAGCAGAGGAAGAGGCCCGCTAACACATCGTTTTAATAATGTTAAAACAAACTTTTTTTAATGTAGTTCCGAAGGACCGTAGCTCTTGGGTACCCTCTGGTGCCAGCGAGAGAGGAGCAGTTAAAGCTATTCTTGCTTGCTATTTTAGTGGAGTTTATTGGAGCTAAATTTAACCTGTGTTATGGTAGTTTGTTGGCTTCACAAATTTAGATAACAACGAATTTTTCGCCTGCTCATTTGAAATAAAGAAGATTTTTACTACCTGTTGCGCATCTATTTACATGCCTTAAATAAATAATTATCTATGACCATAATTTTCATAGCGAACTATTTTATTCTTTAGCCAACAAAATACGCCAGCCTGGTGTTGAAAGAAATATATCAAGACTTATGAATCGAAATTCCCATATTTCGCTGCTGTCTTTGTCCATTTTTCACCATCAGAATATTAGGGAGTTTTTAATGGGGTCACTGCTAGAACTTTTGCCACAGCACTGATCTCTTATGTTCTGTTAAGGCCAGAGATCCTCTCTATTTTAATCTGTAAAAAGTAGGGATTCACTAGTTTTAACTTTTATTAGTATACATTTCTGTAATATTTGAGTACAGACCTTCTCGAATAAATGTCACAACAAGACAATACTGTGTTGCCAAATTTATAGAAAAAATGTACATAAAAAAATATTGGATCCATACAGAAATAGTCGTTTATTTTTTGTTACCAAGTACCAAAATAGTATTATCGAGTGGCGTGTAAAAACAAAAAAATTGAATTTACTTTAGAGTGGCGATTAACAATTTCAACATATTTTGAAATTACGGGATGATTAAAAAAACGAGTGCCATTCAATTGTTGTAAATCAAGAAATGTACACCATAATTTAATTTAAATCTTTTAATTTCGAGGTCCAATTAATCAGTTCTACTTTTAATAGTTCAAATTATTATATTTAAATTTGAAGCTTCCAGAATGGAATTTGTTCAATGATAACACATCTAATATTGCAAATGTACGTCAATAATCCATACACGAGGATGTATCAGAAAATAACGAGACTGGTATGTAACTTCTTCAGAGGTAGAATTTTATGACACAAAAAATGTGACATGAAAGCTTTATCTTTAATGTACTTTTCCTCAAAGAGGATTTGATTTAACTTTTGACGTTTACTACAAATTAATTATTGAATTGTCAGTGTTTTGTGTACCCGTCGAAAAAATGAAAGTGCAATAAAGATATGCGATAAAATTTTGTGTTCGGTTGGGTAAAACGCCAACTGAAACTTTTGAAATGATTAAAAGTGCATATCCAGATAATAGTTTATCACGATGTAGAGTGTTTGAGTGGCATAAGAAGTTTAAAGACGATTGTGAATCAGTTGAAGATGAACCTCGTCCTGGTCGACCACAACCTGCGCGAACTGACACAAAAATTACAGATATTAACGACTTGATACAAAATGATCGCCGGATTGGCATAAAACGAATTTCTGACATTGTTAATTTCTCTTACGGTTCCACTCAAAAAAATTATTCATGAAGATTTAGGGTACCGGAAAGTCGCAGCAAGATGGATTCCAAAAGTGATAACCGATGAACAAAACACGAATCGAGTGACAATTTGTCAACAGTGGAAAAGGCAACTGCAACGTAATTCACAGTTTTTAAATAATGTGATTACATGTGACGAAAGTTGGTTTTATCATTGCGATTTTGAATTGAAGTCTCCAGCATAAAGGCAGCCCAAGACCACAGAAGGCCAAAACTGTTAAAAGTGCTGGTAAAGTGATGCACTTAATTTGTTTTTATAAATGTAGTGTTATTTACGATCACATTGTACCTAGAGGAAATATAGTAACTAGGAAGTACTATTCTAATG
Source organism: Hermaeophaga mercurialis (assembly GCA_951812935.1). Classification (NCBI taxonomy): domain Eukaryota; kingdom Metazoa; phylum Arthropoda; class Insecta; order Coleoptera; family Chrysomelidae; genus Hermaeophaga; species Hermaeophaga mercurialis. The sequence continues at coordinate 33,367,455 of OX638362.1, read as the reverse complement.
TACTTCGAGGATCCTTAAAGGCTAAATTACAGAATGGAGAGTACTTTGAAGGATAGTTGTTGAAGTTTTTTAAATAAAGTCTCGTTATTTTCTGATACATCCTCGTAATGTTTAAAAGAAATAGATATTGGAACAGAACAACTGTATGAAATGCATAATATATTTTTATTCAATTAATCGTTTTTGAAAAAGATAATTTAGGAAAAATATTGTAACTATTTAGATTGAGAAGTTTCATATGTATATCGATTACTAAAGTTGCAAAGAGAAGTATTAAACCAACAAAGCTTTGCAAGAAAAAGTAATCAAATTGAATATAAAAGTTACAACATTCCTTAAAAATTAGATATAGATATTCAGATTATGGATTTCATTTTGGGTAAGGGTGAGCGCGCGAAGTTGAACTGAAATTATGAGAAAATAATACGTTTAGGATAAAGGTCAAATTGGCATAAGATCCCAGCACGCCTATTGATCGAAACAATTACAATTTTTTTGCTTAAAAACAGACTAGCATATTATGTGCACAATCATTTCTCAAACTATTGTTAAAGTCGAAAATTCAGTTTGTCAGATACAAAGTATTTTACAGCGTTGTCATATCTCAGTCTAGTTTGAGAAGATTAGTTGAAGGCCTTAGAATGAATAATAAAAAAAGGGGATTGTAGAATAGGCCAGATAAATATATGAATAAAACGTTACTATTAAAGTGATTTATTAATTTCGTCAAACGTAACTAAAAACAAATCGTATATTTGACATATTGCTACATCTGGTGTGTAAAAGAGTTGTTAAATGTTACATCTACTAAATTTAGTTTCTTTTATCTACACTGGTGTTGGCTTCTGAATATTAATATTTATTTTCTATTGATGCACCCCTAAGAAAAACGTTTTGGATCATTCAATTGGTGAATCAAAATAATAGAAACCTGTATTGAGCGTGTTCTTTTTCATTAAACGTGTATTTTACAATAACTGGCAAAAAATTATTGTTTTAAAATCACTTTTAAATACGGTACCCAAATTATAAATTAACGACCATAAAAAAAAATCAATATTAAACAAATAAAACTTGAACCTGACAGTATAACGTGCTGATTTATTGGTAACATCTGTATAAATTATAGCTAATTTTTGTTACTTAATTTTGTCAGTAACATATTCTGCGAGCATTAATTATCAAATCGTACCCTGAGTTTTCTCATCTATAAAGCATAAATTACTCTCCAAGATAAATTATTCGGCGGAGTTATTGACTATGTAATGAAAAATTTACAGTGGTATTAATTCTAAGGCATGTGTCAACGTGATATGAAACTAGCATTCTATTTATATTAAAAGAATAATTAGTTTTTGATACGAATGTACTTTTACTTGTTCTAACGAAAAACTGATGTATTTTAGACAAATTGATATAAATCTTGCTTGTTTTTTTAGAACTATATTTCAATTTTACTCGCTGTAATTATACTGCATATTCTGGCAAGTTTTTGACTTGCACGTAAAAGGGTGTGTGGTAGCTGTCGTTATGTTATCAAACTTGAGGTTTCTTAAAAAAATTAGTTCATTGTTTACCTGTCTAATGGTTATTAATGTGTTTTGGTGTTTTTTCTGTATGTGAAGTAACAACATGTTACAATGGTTTTTTTGTCTAATTAAATTATTTATTTTTAGAATAAATACGATAATTATGGATTGTTTTTAGTTTTTATTTGCATTGAAAAACTAGAATAGCGTAATGCTGTAAGTTAAAATATTAGTAGTGATAAATTGAAATATGAGTGAATATTTTTTTAAACTGAAAAATTCATATACATGGCGCAAAATGCATATGATAACTTTATCATCTTTTATTCTAACAATTTTGTATCGCCAGTAATATAATTTTTTATACACAAAGGTTTATTCTAATATTAACCACGCCTTTAATATCCGTTTTAATTTGGATATCTAGTGAGATACAAATCATAAATCTAATTTGGTTGCCCCGTGAAGTTATAAATAAACGAAAATGTTCAAGATACTAATTTATAGAAATACCTTCGCTGCATACAAATGCGAATTTTCTTCAATGCCAACACCAACTAATAAATAATGCTTGAACGAAATGCAAACAGGTGCCAAAGGTACTTAAACAAAAATAAATCTAATGGTCTAATATTTAGAAAGTGAGAAAATTTCTTAAATAAAAATTCGTTAGGTACCTATAAAGTTATTTATAAAATAATGATCAGGATTAAAAACTTCAAATACGAGGATGGGATAAATAATTTCCAGCCTCACCTATAGTGGTCTCTGATTTAATCATTTGTTTATTGTCTTCTTTAATGTTATATCATTAGTTTTTCTGTGAAACATTGTGAGTCTGTATCCAGTGGTTTGTATTAAACAACACGTTGTACCATCCAAGTTTTTTAAATAATGGAGAAACTCGAAATAAGAGCCGTCATTAAATATTCTCACATAAAGGGTTTAAATCCATGGAAATTAAAGCTGGATTCTTCTTTAAGCGAATCTGTTCCATTATTTTATCGGTCAAAATTTGTTACATATTTTAAACGTGGCCATAACATGTACTAAGAATGCACTGCATCCAACTACGCCAAGTTCGGCCACTAAGGAAGATATGGTCCTGGGGGCCCATAAAATTGCTTTAACCAATCGTCAATTGAACTAGGTGGAGTTCGTTGAGGTTGTGAAAATTTGAAAAGCAGACACATCAGACATTATTCGAAATTTTTGGAGAAAGCTTTTCGTAAGATGGGTACCGCAAAACATTGGAGTAAAAACTAATTCATACGAACGTATCAGAAGAGTGCTTGTAGATATTAGGATTAATATAAATAAAATTTATGCAGATTTATAACTATGGGGAAGACTTGGGTTCACCATTACACATCGCAGACCAAACATCAATCAAGATAATGGAGAAGGAAAGGCTAAGCAGTCCCAAAGAATGCGAAACGGTCCCATTGGCCGGAAAATTGGAACCAAATAAATGCATTATTTTTATTGATTACTCTGAAAGGGATAAAACAGTTAATGGACAATATTATGCTAACTGACTTGATTAGCCGCAACAGATAATTCTGGAAAAAAGACCTGGATTATTGGAAAAAATGTTCCATCAGGTTAACACCCCCTATCATAATTGCATTACTGACCTATTCAAACTTTTATTTCCAAATTTAAAAACAATTCTTTATCCCAAGCGAACTGTCAAAATTAATTAATAATAGATTATAAATAATCCAGTTTATCTCCAATTTTATACACATTCTCTATATTCTATATTTTTTGTTACAGTTGTGAAGGATGTAAAGGTTTCTTTAAAAGAACAGTTAGGAAAGACTTATCATATGCTTGTAGAGAAGAAAAAAGCTGTATCATCGATAAAAGACAAAGAAACAGGTAAGGTTGACCATTACAGACTTTTTTAAGTTAATATTTTTATTTTTGTTAGATTTTCTTTACACATTATAGGAACTCTGTTCATTTTTCTTCTAATTTCTTGTTATCAATTTCCTAGTTCATTTTGAATTGATAGACTATACGTATTAGTATGGCAAAGCTCCATATGTCCTCTATTATTGAAGTTACTAAAGAACGTATTTACTAAAAGCGTAGGCAGTCTTAAGATTCACATTTTAAAATTAATCATAAATATGCAGTGTGCAGGAAAGCAATGCCACACCAAAGCTATATATTTTTTAAATTAAATACTATATTTTTATTCAGTGGCGTCCATGAAAATAAAATGACGGGGGATAACGGTGAATCTATTGGGGTGTCTGAGATCTGAAGGTGGTATTGGTTCTGAAAACCTTTGAACAACTGGCAACCTAAAGTTTGGCTCCGTTGCGAAGACGATATTTTTATCATATGGACATGAGCTCTCCTAAATGATCTAAACATCATCCGTCCAACATAAAGTTTACCATGGAAAAATATTCCAATGGATCCCTTTCTTTTTTGGATGTACTGGTTACAAGTAAGAAAACCAACCCATTCTGACAGATATCTTTACACCTGACACCATAATTCCAGTCGAAACAATTTAGTAATCAATCTTTTGTTTGGTCGTGCTATTTCCATTCCTGAAAAAAAATCCACATGAATTGAATGAAAACAACACTAATCTCAACTGCTACAAAAAATCTCAGGTACAAAAATCTATGTTCAAATTCCAAAAATTCCTTAAATTCTAGCTCCAATGGTGACTCTACTTAGGGTATATTCTGTCCGTCACAGGTCGTATTGGTAAAATCGTTTGTAAATAAGGAATCTGTATTTCTTACAAACCTTCAACAATATTTACTCCCGCAAAGGATTCAATCTTCCAAGGGCGTATAAAGAGTTAGTTACTCATATGGATAAGTCTACATTGGAGCAACGTGACGATCAGTACAAAACGTATGAAAGAACACAGGAGATACATAAAATCTGAGATTTTCAAATATTACGCAATTGCAGAACACTAGCACCAAAGGGATCACCAGATTCTATTTGACGACGCAGTAGTACGAGCGAAAGCTCCACATTTGGACTATGGGAATATTCGAGAGGCAATAGAAATACGAAAACATCCAAATAATATAAACGGAGAAGATGGATATTATTTTCCCCCATTTGGAATACAATCATTCCACCGGCCACTCCGAATTCACTCCCGACCAATCGATCTAGTGACGATATCACCGTAGGAATTGGTCTCCACCCATTATTTAATTTAGATGTGTTTCGCCTCGGGTTACGTTTGGCAGTTGACTTACCATGCACATTTCACCTCCTGAAGAAACCGATTATAACAGACGGAAAAACGTTGATTAATATCTCTAAAATGACACGGACATATGGAAGCAGTTATTCTCAGATTCACTCTGCTCGTAAAAGCCTACGACCAGAATCTTAAAACTACCCTCCCTTTTTGGAAATACGTTGGTGACTTCAATTATAGTGGACATACCGAGCTTTGCACACTAATGCAACATTCTATATGTATATAGTGCAGGTATGCATATAATCTAAATGATTAATGGGCATTTGTTTTTTTTTAGGTGTCAGTATTGTCGTTATCAAAAATGTTTGCAAATGGGTATGAAAAGGGAGGCTGTGCAAGAAGAAAGGCAAAGAACGAAAGAAAGAGATACCTCGGAGGTAGAATCCACTTCAAATATACAAACAGAAATGCCAATCGAAAGGCTATTAGAAGCCGAAAGAAGGGTTGAGTGCAATGATCCCCCTGTTCCCTTGGAAGTAAGTTTTTTTATTCCTAAATTAATCGTTTCCCTGTTCTACTATAAAAATTAATTAATAAAATATAAGTAATATAGGGACACCACTCATATCTTTAAACTATTTTCTATAATGAATGCATAATTTTTGATTAATTTTTTCTTTTTATTATTTATTATTGTACACATTATTTTAATAGCCTACATTTTATATTTTTAGTTTTTATAAATGATGTCTTATGTGACTATATAATAAATTAAATTGACATTTCTTGTCACATAAGACATTATATAATTTTTCATTTAGTTATATTGTAAATATATCTTCCTATTAATTTTTGAATTATTTTATATATATATTAATTTTCTCATTAATTCCGCATTAGGTCCTGTAGATGATTTTAAAATCGAAATTAGTAGCCATCATACTTATCACCAGAAGAGTTTGAATATCTTTGTAATAAAGTAATAATAATTATTAAAAAGTTTAAAAAGACTATTTTTGCCTACTATTACGATACCGTCCAATATTTTTTGTTCATACTTGGAAAAATGTTTATCCATTTTAGGACACTTTCATTGTACTTGTATTATTAACTTTGTCCAGCCTTTCACGATTTGCAGAAAATGGTGCTTAATTATTTCTGATCTCTATTCCAAAAATACTTTTTATTTTTACACATGTAAAATCTTACAAATTAGAACCTCATCTTCTAACTCAATAAAAATTCATACATTTTACATTTATCTCTAAAGACTATTGTAAATTATTCTTATTTTTATTTTTTATAGAGTGCCGTAACAAATATCTGCCAAGCAACAAACAAACAGCTCTTACAATTGGTAGAATGGGCGAAGTTGATACCACATTTCACCTCCTTGCCAGTATCAGATCAAGTTTTACTCCTTCGAGCCGGTTGGAATGAACTACTGATAGCAGCTTTTTCCTACAGATCAATACAGGCCCAAGAAGGTATAGTTCTCGCCACAGGACTTACAGTCAATAAGTAAGTAAAAATTACATTTTGCATCACCCTTGATACTGTACTCGGTACATTTTCCCATTCTAGAACATAAATAGCTATTGCTCTTGAATATTGCATTTGTTTCAGGCAATCTGCTCATGCTGTTGGAGTAGGGACAATTTATGACAGGGTACTATCAGAACTAGTGAATAAAATGAAAGAAATGAAAATGGACAAATCGGAATTGGGATGTCTAAGAGCAATTATACTGTATAATCCAGGTAAAAAAAAACAACTTCAAAAATAATCACTTCGGTAATCTCTTAATTAACTTAATTTTTTTCCGTTCTTTCTATTTATTCATATTATTATTTTTGGTACTTCTACAGTGCTTTAGTGCTTTAGAACTAGAAAAATGATATAGGAAGTAATAAGCCTTTACGTCATGCTATTGTTTTTTTTCACAAACATTGATAGCAATAATTTCTATCTTAATTTTCTAGATGTAAGAGGTTTAAAGTCAACCCAAGAAGTTGAAATTCTTCGTGAAAAAATCTATGGAGTGCTGGAAGAGTACACCAGAACAACACATCCCAATGAACCAGGTCGATTTGCAAAACTTCTTCTTCGCTTACCTGCCCTTAGATCCATCGGCTTGAAATGTTTGGAACATTTATTCTTTTTCAGACTCATCGGGGACGTCTCCGTTGATACGTTCTTAACTGAGATGCTCGAAAATCCATCAGATTCTTAAATGTTAGAATTAAGTATGTGTATTAAAGTCGGTAAAGGTTGTTGGTTTTAAAAAAGGCAGTAAAGTTGCTTTATTCAGGTAAATTGCAAAAAGTAGATCAAAACCAATTATTTTCTTATTGATTAACAAGCGAAACATAATAGATTAGGATTATTGATTTATTATGTTTATAAAATTGTAGTTAATTTTGAATATGTTTTGAAAATGATTTTTCCATTTATTGCCTTTTTAGAAATGTAATGTTCCTTTTGCCGATGTAGCAAACTTCTCATCATTGTTCGTCTTTCCTCCATTTATAATCTTTGCAAATCTGTGATTTTATATTAATACTTTTCAATATTATTTTTTCGGATGTATGGTATCGTTAGTTATATTTTATGTGTTTAGGGTGTTAATTTTGTAGAATTTAGTAAAAAAAAATCTCAAGAGCTTTTTAAAGTTTTGTTAAGTTTGGTCGAAATTTAAATATAAAATGAACAAGAGGTATTTATTTTAAGATGAAAAAAAAACAAGGGCTCTGAGAGAAATTATATATTATCGTTGGAATGTGTAGAAATGACGATTTAGTAAATTTAATGAAAAGATAAATGTTTTTTGACATCCTTTAAAATAATTTAATTACGATGTAAACCATATCATTATTGTTTTCAATTGCTACAAGATAGATCTAATTTTCTTCCTGATATTTTCTCATGAATGCGGAAATATACTGTGAATATTCTTTTTGTTAGAATTGAACTTCTATTTTTAAATAACTGAATTATTCTTAAAAGAAAGGAATCCGACTAAAGATTTAACAAACAGTTCACTTCAACCTAAATTTATTTTATACATGTCAAAATAGAAACTAGTAGTTTCTATAAAAATAACTATATTATCGATTCTGTAAAGGTAATTCGTTAAAGTTTATATTGACTAAAACGAAAATTCTACAAAATATGACCAAAGATTTATTATCTATTATATACATTTCATTTTAAGAAATTATGACAAAAATCTGAATAAAATGCTTCAAATTCAAATAAAAATGAATAAGAAAAGAAGGAAGTAAATACTAGCAATATGAGAGCTTTTATTTAAAATTTTATTTTGACACTAAAGTATTTTTGATAAAATTAACTTGCTTCAGTTTGTTATGAGATAGAATTAATGTGTCCAATCAAAATATTTTTAAGCTAATTTAAGGTAATTCCAATGTGACACCATTTTCGTTTTTAACGTTTACTAATACATCTCCAAGTTTCAGAATTTTTGACCATTTAGAATTCTAGACAATTAATTACAGTGTACAATTAATAACAGTGTGCAATTTTCAGGCTTACCTCCATTTAAAGCATGTAAAATTTTCTGTCTGTCCAACTAGTTTTTATTATACAAAAATATCTTTTTCTTCAAGCGTATAATAATACGGTACATTATATCACGTAACAGGTTTTGTAGAAATAACCTATTATTGTACTAGTACAAAAAAGTATTCATTTTATTACTAGTACAAAAAAGTAACCATAGCCACAGATTAAACAAAGGAGCTCTATATATCCTGGATTTATTAGAAATGTCATTTTGATATTTAGGTTTGAGTATTTTTCCATTTTACAAAATAGTACATGTAATAAATATAATGTAATAATATTTTTATTTATTTAAAACTTATTTAATTTTCAAATCGTTAGTGCAACTTTTCAAATAAAATATTTCATAGAACACGAAACATAACTTATCATTTCTCATCTGACAATTAAATCAACAGGTTACTCTGTCTAGTATGTTGTTTATTTTTATTTGATTAGGTGGGAAATATTTCAATAACAATTGAAGTAATATTTTTTATACATACTTTATTTTATTTTAACACTTGAAGAAAAAAATTGTATATGTCACTCGGAGTAGAAGGCTGACATTATATGTTTCGCCGAGTTTGCAATATACTGGACTCAACAAATAATGTTAGCCTTCTACTCCTAGTGACATAATATACTACATATTATAGAACTTTGAAAAAATATGGAGAGTAGAGAAAACTGAGTTTTATAATTCCATTATGTTTTTTTCATTGTAAATGGCAACGCTGCTCGAAAAGTTATCTTGAATAATGTAGAATAAAGGGTGGGCTTGTCGCCAGATCACTATCATCGAAAATATTTGATAGTATGTGTGATTTTTAACTGTATCATGCTGGAACTACCTTAAAGTAAGTGAACAGCTTGTTAATGGTCTGTAATAACACAAAAAAATTTAAATTATGAAAGTTTTGTATAAAATTAATTGTTAGTGATACAGAGAAGTGCCTGCTGGTTCGTCAGAATGTTAAGTTATTTATAATTTTTAATATGTATATCATGAATTTAAAGTTAAGTTTACTAAACACCTGAGAAGGCAGCTGCTGAAGATTATTTTAAATGAATTTTACGTAATGTTAAAACATTCCAAAACAAATTTTTCGAAAAAAATAGGAAAGATGAGGGAGAGAATATTTTTTGAAAATTGGCCTATATTATTGTTATGAGTAAGTGTACAATTCTATGAAGTGTTTAGGATACCTTTCGTCTTTTTATCTAACACCTGTTAATGTTTCGAGATTTTTAATTGTTAAATATTCATAACAAATCATAATTTATAGTTAATATCAAGTGTTCTATAACATTATGTACAATAACTTAAAAAAGTGTACTATTTTATTGATTCAATAAAATCTTTCTGTGAATTCAATGGCTCCTTTAAATATCCAATGATCCTAAATTGGCTGTAAAGTAAATTAGTTACGTCAAGTTGAAACTTTATATTTATCAATAAATCTATTGAATTGAGAGTGTACTTTTTTGTTAATCTTAATTAAGAACAATTGTTAATATCGCTAGATGAAACTTAATTTTTATAAACAGGATGCCTGGTATATCAATTTTGCAATCTTAATTATACAGTGTGAAATAACTAAATGGAATACATTTATTATTTATTTAGTTTATTTATTTATTTATTTATTTACATTTACATTTCAGTTACATTTGTTACTTTTCAAATACAATATATACAATTCAAAAATGGTGTACAAAAGTATTACAAGGTAGTATAAACTACTTATAATAATTATAATGTAAAACAGCAAGCGCCTAAGTGAGTGAACACTTGTATTGCGCTGGTTTATAATTTTAGAAATAATCCGTACAATAGCAATAATAATGTGTACATCTTAAAATAACTAAATAAATATTAGATACCTATCATATATGTACCCAACCTACTCTAATATTTTAATAAATTCGTAATAATGTGCAAAAATAAATTTCCTACTTAGACTCGAAAATTTTTTTATGTTTGTAGCATTCCTTATACTAGTTGGTAACAAGTTATAGGTTTTTGGCAATGTATATACCATGAATCTATGACAAACATTTCTATTAAATTTTGGGAAATATAGTAGCTCATTTGAAATACTTCGTGTACCATAGACAGAAGTTACATAATTTTGTTTATATTTGTTTTTAAAAGCATATATACAAAGGCTGTGAAAGTAAATCGATCTAATATTACAAATATCTTCTGTATACAGTAAATTGGTGTGATAACGTTTGTTTCGGCTATAGATAATTTTTAAGATATAATTTTGTGTAACATTTAGCTTTTGTAGAGAGTTCTTATACAATCCACCCCACACTATAATACAGTAACAAAATAATGATTCAGCTAGAGATTTGTAAACTAATAATAACAATTTTTTTGACAAGATTTCACGTAATTGATAAAATTTATAAACGAGTTTCCTTACTTTTTTTGTTAGGTAATCAATATGGTTACTCCATTTTAAATGTTGGTCAATAATTATTCCCAAGTACTTGATCTCATTCGTTTCTTTGATTGCCTCATTCATACCTTTGATTTTAATATTAGTGAAGAAGGGTCTATTTGCATCTGTGAGACTAAAAGCAATATAGCGAGTCTTGTTTATATTTAATGATAGCTGATACAAGTTTAACCAATTTATAATCTGTCTCAACTGACAATTTGGTCTCTGCCCATGTTTTTTCATAAAATAAGACAACTGTGTCATCTGCGTATGATACAATGGTTGAACTCGTCCTTAACGAGAGCAACGAGTTAATATAAACTAAAAATAAAACTGGACCCAAGACAGTACCTTGGGGAACTCCTATTTTAACAGTATCAGCTTCACTTATATCATCATTTAACTTCACACGCTGCTCTAGATTTGTTAAGTAACTTTCAAAGACGTCCAATACTGCACCTCGAACTCCATAATGTTCAAGAAATTTAAGAAGTTTTTCGCGATTTACAGTGTCCAACGCCTTTGCAAGATCTAAGAATACTGCTATACACTTTTTATTATCGTCTAAATTATTTGTTATATCTCTAATAACAGTACACATTGCATCAGATGTTGCTTTACCAGCACGAAATCCAAGTTGGTGTTTATGCAATATATTATTGTGATCCAAAAATGTTACTAAACGATATTTTAAACATTTTTCAAAAATTTTACCATAATTATTAATTACACTAATTGGCCCGTAATTGCAGATTTTCGTTTTGTCACCTGCTTTGTAAATAGGTGTAACAAGTGAGGATTTAAATTGCACAGGGACAATACTTTTTTCAAAAATTAAATTTATGATATGGATATGTTTTAGTGGTTGTAAAATAATGATTTTTTTTTATTACATCCGATGTTATCCCATCACTGCCAGGTGCACTATTATTTTTTAAATTTGAGATGTGGTTAATTAATTCAGTATCTGATACAGGAGTGAGAAATAATGAATTAACATTTCTAGTTATATTTTCAGTGAAATTATTAGGGGCTTTAATGTCTTTAAGCATATTTAGACTAATATTAATGAAATAATTATTACAATAATTTGCCATTTGTTTGTTATCGGTAAAAGAGACTCCTTCATTATTAACAAATTGATAATTATTGACTGTAAATGTGTTTTCATTGGTGGCATCACTAATTAACTTATATACTTTTTTTAAGTTATTTTTATTCATTTCAATTTGTCTTAAATAATAATCATTTTTTGTCTTTTTCAATAGTTTATTTAGTGTGTTTCTATATGATTTATATTCGTGATCCAACTCATGAGAGAAATGTTGGTTTAGGCGTTTTTTTAATTTATCCCTGTTCTTTATTGATACTATTAGGCCATCTGTTATCCAAGGTTTGATTTTGTTAGCTTTTTTTAGATTTTTTTTAATACTGGTGGATAGTTTAAGGTAATTGTTAAATTTATCATTGAATAGATCAAAAGCGATTTGAGGATCATTTGATTGTAAACAATCATCCCAGGCTTCATTTTTTAAGTATGTTTGTAGTTTATTAAAATTAATTTTAGATATGATTTTTTCAGGAGTTTATTATTTTTTTATATCTGGTTTATTAATATTTAAACTAATTGGGTAATGGTCAGTAATGTGACAGTTAAGTATATAGGATTTATAATTAAAGTTTTCTTTGTTGTTGTATGCTTTTTTCAGGAATATATGATCCAGGCAGGAAACAGTTTCAGGGGTAACACGGGTGGGGTTAAATATGTACGGTACAAAACCGTATTTCCCAAGCATAGAAAGATATTTGTTTACATTTAAATCATTCTCTTCTAAAATGTTAATATTGATATCACCAATGAAAATTTCATATATGTTATTCTGAGTATTTTGGTCTAGGTATGCATCAATTTCTTCAATAAAAGAGATCAAATTACTTGGGATTGGTCTATACAAAGCGATTATTCTAAAAGATACATTATCCAATATCAGGTTTATGACACACAAAGTTACACCACATATATTTAATTTGTTAACATAAATATTATAATTTAAATCAGATTTAATCATAACCAAGACCCCATCATTCCTGTTAAAATCACCACCATTATGGACAGTTGTGAATCCAGGTATATTGAAATTATTTGAGGATGCCGTTTGAAAACATTAGCTTAGGACAAAAATATCACAAGTTTGTAAATTATATGTATCAATGAGTGCTAAGAATTCATCAAAGTTTTTATTTGCACTCCTAATATTAAAATGCATGATATTTAGGAATTTATTTGCTGAAGATACTTTCGAGCTGTATTCGCCTGGATCCGTAAGGTCACCAAGATGATCTTGTTCGAGTTGTCCTAGTTCCTCTAAAACTATATCTTGATCAATTATTACCATAATTTAGAAAAAGAAAAAAGAAAAAAACTACTTAGAGTGGTAATCTATAGTATTTTTGAATCTTTGTAAGAAAAATTTATATGTTGGACATTCCAGACTATAAGCTTCATGGTTCACATCGTATTTTAATTTAAATTTTTCAACAGAGATTAGACAATTGTTACATTTTTTTGTTTGTTTTGAGCAATCAGTTACCTTATGTTCATCACCACAATAGGTACAAGTTAATTTATTATTACACTGGTTTTCCTTATGATTATAAGCATAACATCTTCGACATCTAGGAATGGATAAGTCTTCATACACTGGGCATCTGTCATATTGTATGTAGACTTTTTTAGCGAACATAAATCTCTTAAAAAGGTCTCCAGAACATTCAGCAAAAATTATTTTCTTTCCATTGTATAACGTTTTCATGAATGTTATCTTCAGGTAATCGTCAACTTTTATAAAATCGTTTTGGTTTCTCAAGTAGTCTTCAATCTCCTCTAGATTCAAAGCATCGATGCTAGAAGCTAGTATTTTAATTCTGGGTTTTTTCAGTTGGGATAGTTGCATGTTATATTTATTTGCTGAATCTTTCTTTTTTGCTTCATCAATAAATTTATTAGCTTCTTCTTCAGAGTTACACTTAATTAACAAGTTGCCATTGTTAGCAGTTTTAACAGAGTTTATAGATACATTTATTGATTTAGGATTAACACTTTTCTGTATTTCTTGTTTTATAATTTCTGGATTTTGTGGTAAATTAGGTTTAATAATTATAGTTGGAATATTTTTTAATATATGCTGTGCATTTCAATTATTGTGCATATTTATAAAAACATCCGAAACAAGTCAATTTTAATTTGTGAATTTAGTGAATCAAATGATTTTATGTTTGTTAATGTAAATTTTTGTAATAAATTTGAAAACTATAACATTTTTGAATAGAGAATGAAGAGACCTTTCAAATGATGTATAACGACCCTCTGCTTCCCATTTAAAAATTTGGGTTATTACAGCCACTGGAAGGGGGTTCAATGTATGGATTAAATTTTTTCGTTGCAAGATGTGATTTCATAATCTAAAATTGACATGTTTTGGTTTTTTTATTAATATACATAATTGAAATAGTTATTTATTCCAGTTGAATGTGCCATAGTGTATGTAATATGTTAAATTATCCAAAGCCAATAATTGTTTAGATTATACGAACAATCACCGCTATGCTAGGCCAAATTATGAAAGCTATTTGAGAAAATTACTGTTGAAACATAAGGTTAAAAAAATACATATTTTTTATTTTTAAAAGACTTATTTAAAAAATTGCAGTTTTTATATTTTCTTAACTAAAGCATTGATATTTATATTTACCTATATTTTCCATCTTTCAGGGTTTACTAAATCCCAAAAAAATCTTATGTAATTTTACCTAATATAAAAAATAGTAAAATAAGAAAAGTGTAAAATAAAAAAAATAAGGAATACTTCAGATAATTTTTTTTTTCATTTTATATATTCTCACTTATTGTTTTTTATATTTCTAATTTTTATAATTTAGGTGCTTAGATGGTTCTCGAAGATTAGTAAAATCTTAATATATTTTATGGTAAAATAATTGTCAGTTGTAAACCATATTTTTGTTTTTATCTGAAACTCTTGTATTAGGGATCTGTTGGTCAAAGTCTAAACTAATAAGGAATTATTTGGTACTGATTTCCTGACAACTTTCTGCCTTATTATTATTTTGGTTTGCTTTTGTTACATGTTGAATTTAAATTTCCTGTAAATATAAGAGCTAAAAACGAAATCAGTGATTAAATAGCCACTGTAAAAGTCATAGCACTATTTATAATTATAAAATGGAAAATATTTTACTAACACACTATAAAGGGTGTAATTTAAGGATAAGAAATCAGTCCTCTACTAAAAAGAGACGATTAGTTCAGGCAGAGCCCGGTAGATGCTGCCGCTTGTTGCATTGGCCTGATTTTTGTAAACGTTTGAAGTCAGGAATATACAAATCCAGAAAATCAACCTGAATAGGTCATTACTTTAATTAAAGTTGCGTTTCTCCCAAACAGATAAGAATTTATTTTAAAAATAAATATTTAAAAAAGAAATATTTAAAAAAGAAATAAAAAAGGTACTTCAATCTAGTTATATAAAATAGTAACACATCTATGAAAAACGCAGACAAATATTCGAGAAGAAAGAAAAATAAGAGATCAAGAGAAAATACAACGTAAATCATTCAAAAACAAGTAAAAAATTGTAACAAGCAGCTCAAGCATGAAGAATCGTATCAAGCTATTTTGAAAGCACATTGGGGTGGACATCAAAAATCTCAAACTGGACAATTCAAGTACAACTAATGCCAAGGTTTTCCAGTAACATTTCCTTAAAAGTTCAGTTGATGGATAGCTAAATTAATGAAAGTTAAATCCAGTTCAATAGAATTTGGAGTCTTCTGCTTTCGTCCGAGAATTAATGTCTCGGCAATTTTAAAAATTCAAGTTTATCCAGCAATTAAGATGGCCTTTGATAATACAGTCAGAAAAATCCAGTTTCTGCATCATAAAGGTCTTTACGTCCTGCTTCAGAGTTCTTACAGCATTGCTGGTCTTTGCTGTGACTCATGAAAATTTCACCGTACACATTACTCATTCGTCGATGAATTTTGGCTGTATTTCACCCCTCAGTATGAAGAAATCGAGTTACAACACGCGCACAGGGTAGGAGAATTTATTGCTGTAGGCATGTTGACGTGTTCACTGCGCGTTCAGAACTGACAAGGGTGACGTGACGTTCTGCGACCGACGAGCATACTAGAAACACTCCGTAAAATTTTATCAGATTTTCGCTGAGGTTTTTATTTCGCACTGGACCTTGATGAAAATAACTCTTCGTAGATTGTAATTTGAATGAAAACATTACTTGTTAATTTGTGAATATTAGTAAGAACATTTTATGTTGACATTATGATGTTTATTTTTAATTTCGAGTTGGCAAAGGACTGTTTAGTGTTTTATAAATGTGGAGTTTGAAGTTGAGATTTTATACAAGAAAAAAAATTGTATAACATTTGAAAGAAGCAAAAATTTGTATGTTTTTATTATTTTATTTAAATTTATTTAATAACACCGTTTCTAATTCTGTAAAGAGTTATAATACTTACTATTTTAAATAAAGCTATTAATAATAAAATAATTAAATATTCTCGGCATTAGGAAAATAAGCTCTTACTGCACGGCGTCGCTGGTAGCCTACTCGCAATACGACCCACATTATATATAATCTAACTCTTTTTCCTCTCGGGGAGTTTCGAGATATTGGAACCTCAACCGCAGACTCTAAATTTACTTTTTATTTTGTTTTCAAGTCTGGATGGAAAACTTAACTGATTAGTAGTTTATTTATTTATGGTTGAGATGACGCCCGAGGAGTTAAACTCAACTCTCCGACTCCGGAATATCTCTCGGGAAGTTCGGGAGGAGTTCCTTGAATTATTTAACAGTGTGAGCATAACGTCCATGGTGTACACCCTCGTATCCAGAAATGACAGCACACTATTTCACTTAGTCTGTGTTCAACAATTAACCAATCAATATGTACGGTTAATTTCGATTAAGAGCTGTTATTAATTTATTTCACTGCAAGCTACAGGGCCAATTCGAGAATGATACTTCCAAATTTAATATTGATATTGTTTTATTTAAAATTCTTCGAAGTATTTTGTGGACTGATAGCCCATCTTTTTTGTTGGAGTAGAAAGAAAATGTAAAATTTCTCAAATTGTTACATTATATTTATTTTCAGAAAATGTCTTGGAATTAAAATCTACTAAATCAACCAACTTGATTCTCGTTATTAAATTTTCTTGGGCAAAGATGAACAGTGGCTGCATGATATGGTTTCACAAAAGCATTTGATAGGGTAAATTATCCCCGTTTTAGAGTGTAATTTATAAGTATATTTAAATTGTATGACTCAGTTTCACAGTGCACATTTATTAAAAGATATGTGGACAAAGTACCGGAAAAGAAGCACTGGAATAAGGTCATCCCATACAAGTGAATCTTAACAGGTACACCGACAGATTCAAAATACAAAGCGGGGGCAGGATTTTATGATGTCAGAAAGAGGATAGGAATTCCCATTAGCCCAGGAAAGCACGTTTCTTTATTTTACAGGCAGACGTAGATAAATGCTATGCAATGGTGCACTCAAAGCAATGTACCTGTACTAGACTACATCAAGATTGTTGCAAGAAACTAGTAAGGTGCTTAACAGGCTATTTATTCAGACTAAATTGAATTCCATAATATCAAGGAATCAAAAGAATAATCTAAACTTTTACAAATATGCAAATATTAGAAAGGAATAACAGTATACAGAGTGGGCCACAGAAAACAGTCCACCCCGATATTTGGCAGTATTCATTAAATTTTAAGGATTTTTGTTCTAAGGGGAACACATTTTTACGATACAGACATCTGCCATTTCTTAACCCCTTCCCTTCCACTTCCCCAACCCCTTAATTTTAAATAGGGATAATACCATGTGTGGCACGTCAGTAGAAAGGCATTTACATGGAATATTCAGGCATATGATCATCCACGATATTTTTTAGATATTTACACCGTTTTTGCAAAAAAAAGTCTTAAATAATTTAAAGTGCAACATCTCTTAAAAATGAAACGCAACGCCTATGTTTTGCTAAAGTTTTAATTGTTTCTTTCACATCATAAGTAAATTAAAACAAATTTTGCAAAAACTTAGTATCGGGGCCCAATTTTCAATAACAATTTTTATGACGCCTCCCTACCTTTCTTTTTCATATAATAATAAAATAAGACGTATATTACAACGTGTTTATGAGTTAAAAGAGGAAATTGCCACTTTTCTAGAAGAGGAAAACCGCCCGGAAGCCGAAAAGTATCGAGATGCTTTATTTGTGATGAAATTGAGTTACTTTGTCGACATATTCGAGAAATTAAATACCCTGAATCTACAACTCCAAGGAGCAAACACACATATGTTGGATACCAGTGATAAAGTTAGTGCTTTTTGTAGAAAGTTGGTGCTGTGGAGCAGAAATGTGAAACCAAAAAAAACTAGAAATGTTTGCAAATATGAATGAGTGTGTCAAAATTTACAAGGAAGAAGAACAGTATGTGAAAGATGTTTTTGTAACAATAGAAAGTGATTTAGCCATGTTGGCATAGAACTTTAAAAAGTATTTTCTTGCTGACGACAAATTGGTAGCAAGTTAGGAGTGGGTTAGGGATCCATTTCGAACTACTACCGAAGGTCTCTCAACTGCAGAAGAAGAAATCCTCATAGACTTTACTGCAAGCGGCGAAATCAAAAGAGAACTTAGTAATAAATCTCTCTTTGAATTTTGGGCGGGGGTGGATGATGACTTTTCTCCACTGAAAACAAGAGCATTTCGTATATTATTTCCATTTTCAACATCCTATCTTTGCGAAGCCGGATTTTCTGCGGTGGCTGCTTTAAAGACAAAATATAGGTCTCGACTGAATATAGACAAAGAACTGAGAGTGGATATTTGTAATATAAAACCAATTCGGCATCTGACAGTACCTACTGATACAATCATATTTATAATAATTAAATAGTATATTAATTTAAACGTGTGCTGTACTTACTTAATTTTTTGTAATGTCAGAATGAATATCATTTTGCTTTTCTTTCTGTGAATTAAATTTAATGACATTTTTTTTAATAGTAATTATCGTTTATTTTTTCATTTTGATGTGCTTGCGGGCTCCCCCCACGTAGAGTTATGGTGCACTCCTAGGGGGGCGCTCCCCACAGGTTGAGAAACGCTGTATTACAGCATATGCGCAGCCATTTGCAGTTAGGTTAGCTTGCTTCACTTTTGGATAGGAGCGATCTTATTGAGTTAGCGATCCAGCGTAGTAATATAAAAATATCATAGAACACGTAATTAAACTGTCTACGACATTAGCATTGTCTAATAGACACAAAAGTAGAGAAAATGGGGAGTCTTGGTGAAAAATGTAAGGTTATATTTCATTGACACAGTTTACATATTTGTAAATTTAAAAGCATTGTTTATTTCAATTTATAATGTCTACACCTTATTTACTACTTCATTAGTCTCCTGCGTGGTTCGTGGTTCGTCTTTTTTCTATCGAAAACCTACATTTCTTAATAATTTCCACTATGAAGTAGGTACTATAGCCATGCTTTTCATTTAATGTTTGTCGTTAAGATGTCAAAGTAACATGCTGTCCGACAAGTAATAATTTTACATACATTAATAAATACATAAATAAAATAATGTTGATTCAATCAGTTTGTCAATATATTTTCTTCTTTCGTACATGTTATAAATTACATTTCGAATTGAATTGGTATTCTATATTTGTGTACCTGTACCTAATTGTCATTGTCTACAACAACTATAAAAATTAAGCTTTTAAAACCCAATAAAGTAATTGGAAATACATATTGTGCAAATATCTAAAAACACGCGAAAAAGAACAATTCTTTTTAAATAAGACTTTAATCATAAAACCCAAATAGTTTGTTTAAAAAATTGCCTAAAATGAGTAGTCATTTATTCTGTAATTGTATTAACTTTATGCGGTTATTAAGTGTGACAGTGTCACTTTGCAAAATATTTTTTGAATTTCGATAATTAATCTAAATTTTGATATTAAAATATGGAAGAAGAATACATTTCATTGGATTATACTCCATTAAAAATTGTTAAAGCTGCCTGTAATACAACTAAAAACCTGCTATCAGAAAAAATCCTAGACAATATACAGGGTGGCCAAATAAAAACGAAACAGAGCCATTATCAGGAACTGCGTCAACATTTTAGAAAAACACAGGGACTCGTCGATTTTTGATCGGGGACATTTTTTTCCGGTATTTTCGACTTCACTGCTTAATACTTTTTAATAAATTACATTTTAAAGTTTAAATTATGTGAAATAAAATGAAAAAAATTCCAATTTTAAAAACTCTTATTAAAAACTAAACAAGTACATAATTTAAATTTTAAAATGTAATTTTTTTAAAAAGTATGAGGCCGAATTTTAAAATTTAAAGACAGTTATAAAGAAAATTGAAAGGGCTTTAAAATGATGGCTTACTTGACCCCTAATGCTATTTAAATATTTTGGGGTGATTGTTTCCCTCGCTTGGAGGTGTAAGCAGCGAAGTCGAAAATACCGGAAAAAATTGTCCTCCTTTGATCAAAAATCGACGGGAGTAGTGTACAAAGCGGGTTCTGGACAACTTGCAGAAACTGCCACCAGAGGCGCTGGTATCGCGCCGACGTGTTGCGCGGTAAATTTGAATTTCGAGAGCGGCCATTTTTAGTCCAGGCGGCCATGTTTAGTCCAATTATGTCAAAGTTCCACAAAGTGTTAGTAGATGGCGTTGGTGGCGCCAAAGTTCCAAAAAGTGTTAGTAGATGGCGTTGGAGAGCGGCGGCGGCGGCGGCCATGTTTAGTCCAATTATGTTAGAGTTCCACAAAGTGTTAGTAGATGGCGTTGGAGAGCGGCGGCGGCCATTTTTAGTCAAGGATACTGGTCTTGAACGTGTTGGCAGTTCAGCCAAAAAAGAAGAAGTCATCTGTCACCTGTCACTAGAAATACTGGTCTTGAACGTGTTGACAGTTCAGCCAAAAAAGAAGAAGTCATCTGTCACCTGTCACTAGAAATACTGGTCTTGAACGTGTTGACAGTTCAGCCAAAAAAGAAAGAAGTCACATGTCACCTGTCATCTGTCACCTCTCATCTGTCACCTCTCATCTGTCACCTCTCATCTGTGACCTGTCACTAGAAATACTGGTCTTGAACGTGTTGGCAGTTCAGCCAAAAAAGAAGAAGTCACCTGTCATCTGTCATCTGTCACATGTTGCCATAAGGGCACAAAGCGCTTAACTTCGCTGTTATTGGTCCAATTGAATCGCGGAAAAAACAGACATTATCTACCAGCGACGTAGATGTCAAATTTAAAGAAAAACATGCGCAATGAACGTTGCCGAAAGGGCATTAGTGCTTAACTTCCTTGTTATTGGTCCAATTGAATCGCGGAAAAAACAGGCATTATCTATAAGTAACGTAGATGTCAAATTTAAAGAAAAAGCATGCGCAATGAACGTTGCCATAAGGGCACAAAGCTCTTAACTTCGCTGTTATTGGTCCAATCGAATCGCGGAAAAAACAGGCATTATCTATGAGTGGCGTAGATGTCAAATTTAAAGAAAAATCATGCGCAATGAACTTTACCATAAGGGCACAAAGCGCTTAACTTCCTTTTTATTGGTCCAATTGAATTGAGGAAAAACAGGCATTATCCACAAGCGACGTAGATGCTAATTTTACGAAAAAAATTGCTTGATCATGATTGGATAATTATGTCACGTGATCTATATCTAGAGGGGGTTATTATATAATATTTTGCATTTTATTAATAAAAAAGATATAATTTTTGTCAATAGTGTTATAATATTCCTCCGAAAATTGAGCTTGCTTAAGTTAAGTAAATTTCAAAATCTAAACTTCAAAGTGTTTAATAATAACACACAAAATTCTTTTTTTTTTCAAACTAAAAATTTTTTAAATACAACCCTGCAATCTACATTTTCTGAAAAAATTTAAAAACATAAACTTTTAATAATTTAAAATTTTTTTCAAACTAAAAATTTTTTAAATACGGCCCTGCATTTTCTGAAAAAAATAGCGATATTTTTAACTGTCATACCGGATGAAGCCTCCCGATAAAAATTAGATAAGCCTGATAACGAGAAAAAAATAAAACCACATTTACAGAAAACAAATTCTAGCACAAACATCTACATCCGTTCACACAGGATGTAGCTTCCTGGATAAAAATTAGATAAGGCTGATAACGGTGAAAAATACAACCACATTTCCACGAAACGAATTTAGTTATCATCCCACAGATAATGTTGTTGTTTTTCTCGAGTGCTATAAAAGCCGAAGCATATCAATCGACAATTCAGTCGTAAACGTCTCTTCACCAGTTAGTATTCAGTGAGCTGTTTCCAGTTGTTTTTTACATTGTGCTGTCAGTTAGTGTTCAGTGAACAGTTTCCAGTTGGAGTTATTGTAAGTACATTTAATGTTCATTTTTTTAAAAACTTTTTTTGTACCAGTGCTCTACATTTTTTGTAGTAAATTTCAAAAATCTAAACTTCAAAGTGTTAAATAAGTTAATTTTTTTAAAAACTTTTTTTTGTACCAGTGCTGTAGTAAATTTCAAAAATCTAAACTTCAAAGTGTTAAATAAGTTAATTTTTTTAAAAAACTTTTTTTGTAATTTTAACAGTACAAATTTTTGATTTTTTCAGTAATTTGTATCAGCGATCCACATTTTTTTTGGCTGTCAAGCTTCAATCCGTCTAAGACTTTTTTTTGTCATCCACATCTTTAAGCTTTTAAAGTAAGTGTTTTTTTTCGAGGTTTTTATCATGCTAGTATTCCATTTTTTTATTATTATTTTAGATGAGTTTTCTCGAAAAATTAAACGAATTTACCTCATCTACAGATACCGAAAACAAACCCATAATTAAGCTAAAGGACCTGCAACCCAACATCCCAAAGAAAATTTATCGTGTTCAGCTCACCAAATCCAAATTTGGAGGGGAATCCATCCTAGTGGAATTGGAGGAGAACGTCGTCACCTTTCTGCCCAAAAGGTCTACCGAAATTTACAAGAACCACATCGACGATCTAAACAAAGGGGGCTTCAGTTTAATTTTTATTGGCCTGCACGAGATATCCAAGAGCTGTGCTCCTAGGACCTTATTTAAAATACAAAAAAATTAGGTGAGTTCAATCATGAATTTCGCACTTACGTTTAAAAAAATCGAAGAAATTCTTAAAACTGAGCACAATATTTCGACATATTCAGATCAAAATAAATGGCTATCACTAATCAGCACTCACCTTAGGAAATGTAATTTAGCAATAAAAAAGTGTAATTTCACGGTAGGGGAAAAAAGAAAAATTTACGCCAAAATGGGGCAGTTGAAAAGGTTACGGTGTATCATTAAATTAGTGTCTTCCCATGTAGTAGGGGAGGGCACTAGACGGGGGCGCGGTACTAAAGGGGGCGTTAAATGGGAAGACGTAAACGCGATTTTTAATAGTAGAATAAGAACGGGGGTAATTGTAAATTTAAAACACAAAGAAATAAAAGATTTTTTGCAGGCCGCATTTAAATTATTTAAATCAAAAATTTGTAAAATTTTAAAAAATGATACACCGTCGCTCAAAATAAATGTTACATTTTGTGGCGATTTTTTAAAAAATAATAGTGATGGTGGGGAAGTAATTGACATTAAATACTTTGGATCCCCAAATTTCGTTGTTGATTTGGGGACGGATTTAGCGCAAGAATATAAAAGCATTGTAGATTTTATTTTAAATAAACTTTCGGAATTTCAAGAAAAAGACAGTGGGTGGGCGTTGTCAAAAATAAATTTATTAGAAGTAGCTATTAACAAATTTGAAATTGGGAACGGTTCATCCTTCATTCCACTGCCAAAAGAAATATTAACGAAAAAGGCGTGCATAAACGTCCAAAATACGGACCTGGCGTGTTTTTACTGAGCCGTAACGAGTTTTTTGTTTCCCGCTAAAAAACATTCTCAATATACATTTACTTACCCTCACTATAGTAAAGTTTTGAATACAGACGGTTTAGAATTGCCTATGAAACTAACACAAATTTCAAAATTTGAAAAGTTAAATGATATCTCTGTAAACGTTTACGCTTTAGAACTAAATCAAACTAATGAAAGGTCATTTTACGTGGTGGTACCTGCACGTTTAACTAAAAATAAACTACCGCGTCATGTAAATTTACTTATAATTCAAGATGAATATTTTCCAAAATTAAACGACTACGAGGCTCCTCCCGTCAACAATGAGGACACTACTACCACCATTAAATACCATTATTGTTGGATTAAAAATATGTCTAGACTAGTTTCAAACCAACTTAACAAAAGTAAAAATAAAAAATTTATTTGTGATCGGTGCCTAAACTATTTTCAAAACGAAAAAAAACTAACGGACCACAAAATTTTATGCATAAATAGTAACGATTGCAAAATTTCTTTCCCCCCATATGATAACGTTGAATTTAAAAATCATGTATACAAACAGAAATGTCCTTTTGTCGTTTATGCTGATTTCGAGTCTATTTTAGAAGCTTGCACTAAAAAGATATCCCATACAACTACCAAGTATCAACATCATAAAACATTTAGTGCAGGATTCTACTTAAAATGCAGCTACGATAATCAGATTTCATACTACAATAGTTATAGAGGGGAAGATTGCATGGACTGGTTTGCGAATCAAATGTTAGAAGTCGCGAAATTTATCGAATCTAAATTATTAAATATTGTTCCTATTTGTATGCCTACTGTCGCAAACGGTGTCTGATGTCACATTTGCGACAATAGGTTTAAAGAAAAAGATGTTATCGTTAAAGACCACGATCATTTTACGGGATTATTTAGAGGGTTCGCACACCAATCGTGCAATCTGAACTTTAAAAAACTATTTGTAGTGCCCATAGTTTTCCATAATCTTAGCGGATACGACAGCCATTTTATTATTAGAGATCTTGCTAAACGTGGACCTTTGAGTGTACTACCTGTGAACATGGAAAAATACATTTCTTTTACGCAGTATGAACCAGAAACTAAAATTAAATTTCGCTATATAGACTCCTTTAGATTTTTGGGCACCAGTCTCGATGAGTTGGTGTCTACACTAAAAATAGAGGAGTTGGTTACATTAAAAGGGGAATTTGGTAACTTGACTAATGAAACGTTCAAACTGTTGACGAGGAAAGGTGTTTTTCCATACGATTACATTGATAGTATTGATAAGCTAAATGATACCACTAGTCTTCCAGCAATAGAGAGTTTTTACAACAAATTAAATGATTGTCATATTTCCACGGATGATTACACTCATGCGCAAAACGTTTGGCAAGCTTTCCAAATTCAAAATTTAGGCGAATATGCAGATTTGTATATGCGAACCGACATTCTCCTTCTTTGTGACGTTATGGAAAACTTTCGAACAACTGCTCTGGAAACTTACCAGCTAGATCCGGCATGGTACTATACTATGCCCGGATATACTTGGGATTGTATGCTCAAGTACACGAAATGTAAATTGCAAATTTTAAAAGATGTAGACATGTTGTTGTTTGTTGAGGCATCAATACGTGGAGGAATATCTGTTTGTTCAAACAGATATTCCGAAGCTAACAATAAATACATGCCCGAATATGATTCTTCTAAACCGTCCAAGTACCTTATGTACTTTGACGTAAACAATTTATATGGGTGGGCAATGTCACAGTTCCTCCCCTATGGGGGGTTTGAATGGGAGCCCAATACAAACATCGACATTACTCAGATTCCCGACGATTCACCTGTCGGATATATTTTACAAGTTGATTTAGAGTATCCCGAAAGTTTGCATGACGAGCACAAAGATTTCCCATTTTGTCCTGAACACCGTAAACCTCCCGGTTCCAAATTGTCCAAATTAATGACCACCCTTTACCCGAAAAAAGAATACACTCTGCATTATCGTAATTTAAAACAAGCCCTCGAACACGGGTTAAAATTGACGAAAATTCACAAAGTACTAAAATTCAAACAATCGGCTTGGCTGCAGTCCTATATCGAGCTGAATACCCGTTTAAGGACTGTGGCCACTAGCAATTTAAAAAAAATCAATTCAAACTTGCCAATAATGCCGTATTCGGTAAGACGATAGAAAACATCAGACTCCATAGGGTAGTGAAATTACTTACTTCTTACGAGGGTCGTTACGGTGCAAAAAATTTGATAGCCAGCCCACGATTCCATAATCGAAGAGTTTTTGACGACAAACTTATGGCTATCGAATTAAAAAAAGCTGAACTACTCTTCAACAAACCTCTGTATATCGGCATGGCTATCCTGGACATTTCTAAAACCTGTATGTATGACTTTCACTATAATTTCATGTTACCAACTATGGGGGTGGAAAATTTAAAATTAATGTACACTGACACCGATAGTTTTATTTACGAATTAAATTGTGATGACGTTTACAAAAGTCTTATTGGAGATCATTTAGAAAAATTTGACACTTCTGATTACCCCTCAAATAACGCCTATAAGATTCCTTTAGTAAACAAAAAAATCCCCGGTTTAATGAAGGATGAAGCTAATGGTAAAATTATGACACATTTTGTGGGATTACGATCAAAAATGTATAGTTATAAAGTGCAAGGGGGTAAAGTTATTAAGAAATCAAAGGGGGTTAAGTCCAATGTCGTAAAAAATAAAATTACATTTAATGATTACCTAAATTGTTTGCAAAATTATACTAAAAAATTTATCACTCAACACACTATTAGATCATATTTGCATGATGTCTATAGCATAAGTCAGACTAAAATTGGACTTAGCCCCTATGATGATAAGCATCAACTACTTCCCCACTCACATGATACCCTTCCGTGGGGATATAAAAGTTAATTTTTTCTTTTTTTTTTTTGCCCTACCGTGGAGTTTAACGGGGAAAGTTTTTCAAAATTTTAATAAATTAAGATGTGATTACTGATTATTAGCTTGCCGTAATTTTGAAATATTTATTGAATATGCAGAAATATTGTGCTTGGTTTCGATATGATTTACATGAAAATAAACGAGTGCGATTTTCAGACTGAACTATGTGTACCTAATAAATTATTTATAGTTTTTATGTATTAGTTATATATGTTTGCTTACTGTATTATTTGTAGGACAATAAAAAAATAAATATAAAAAAGAAGTGTTTTATTAAAAAAAAAACTCCATACATTTTTTTAATTTGAACAGTGATTTAATATATCATTAATTACATCATCTTTATAGTAATACATGTACTCTTGTAGAGCATTTTTTTCCAAACAATTTGGCATAACAGCACAAATTAAAATTAAAGTATTAAATCTACTAGTGGCGTCGTCGTCACAAATACTATTGAAATTAACAGCAAAATAAGCTCGTGTAGAGTCTATTAAATTACAGTAGAATGTATTAAAGTTCAAGTCTTCTAGCAACGAAATGTAGTTCTTCACCAAATTGCAATTTGCTTCAAGGATGTCGGAAACATCATCCTCGTCCAGCTGGAACTCTACTCCATGTTTGTTTGCAAGTAGAAACTTGGTATCGTCGTACACTAATTGAGTAACTTTACAAAAGTCTCCACAAGGGAAAACTACAGGATCGTATTCGTCAGGAGGTGATGATAGATTCTCGTGAAAAAAGTCATCATATCTCTGGCGCAGCAATTCAATAAAAGTAGTCCACTCAAATGTACCAAACGAAATTCTTCCGGGTCGAAGTAAAGGTGTTAGCGTTATTGCAGGATTAAAGGTTCTGGTCGGACTTATTCCGCACAAAAGTGCATAACTTCTTAGGGAAAAATTCGTTTCCAGTAGATGTATCGCTCCAATTTAGCAGCATACTCGTATGAAATTAAAGCTTGGTCGATTTCCTCAACACAATCATTAAGCGTCACCATTGGAGAAGGTGTTGGCGACGGTGACGGCGAAGACGATGACGATGCCGAGTCACTTTCAAAAACAATTTCACAAGAACTATAACCACTATCTTGACTACTCATGTTGTTGTTGTTGGTTGATTTAAATTGCAGGTGCACACGATTGAATAAAATGTAGGTTCGCACCCACTTGTATTTATATACCCCCACTATGAGGGACAACGATAAGTTTGAAGGTTATTAAAAAAAGGCCCCTTGAATTGCTAAATTTGTTCGTATTTTCCATAAGATTCTATACAAAATCAGTCTTGGATAGACAAAAATTCTATTGTTTAAATGTTTTATTTTGTAAAGTATTATACATTTTATTTCTATGAGTTATATTTAAAACGGGATTAATAATTTTAGCAGCTTCTTCTATTCGACGTTTAAAACGTCGTTGATTAAGATATCTTGATTCCCAATCACTTGTTTCAACATCTAATGATTCCCATATGTGAACGTGATTGTAATCTTCATTAAAAGTTACTTTCTTCATATCTTTTCTTTAAGAACATCGGGGTATTTGAATATAAGTTCTAGTAATAAACTATATGTAATCGGATGCGCTTGTTTTATAGGCTCCATTGTAGTAAGAGCTGTGTTGATGATATCTTCCTTGTTTTTAACCCTCATTTGTAAAATTTTTAGGGGACCTACAAACTGTTGGCTTTTTAATACTTCAATGTTGTGCTTAATTAAGGGTAAGCATCTCCAGAGCTCGGAAAGGGAAATTGATCCTAACCAGACAGTAGCATGTCCAGTTAATACTTTCAAAACAGTAATGTTTTCAAAATTTTCAAACTGTAACAAAAACCGGTTAAAATCTAGTGATTCCTTCTTTCCCGCTACTATAAAATCTTCAATAGTTTCTTTGAAGGATAAAAACTCCTTCCACTCTTTTTCACTAAACACGATACAGTTTCCTTTGTTTGCAGATATTTTCACACACGGAGCAAAATTTAAATCATGCGACAGACTCACTGCGACATATTTCGTATTCGATTTATTCAGGTAGAACCTTTGTTCACCCAAATAGATATTTTTCACTTTTGATTCTTCTGTAAACTGCATGATGACTGCCTGACTAACTTCACCGGAGAAAGTCTTAATATTTATTAGTATGAAAAAAATGGGTGGGGATTCTATATTTCTTAACTCCATAGCACATTCAGTGTGTTAGGCCTGAATGGTATTTAGCTTTCCCATTTTATGGTACAATCACATTTACCGGATTTTTCTATAAATAATCAAAGATTATAAAAATAAAAAAGAATATTTCTTATCAACATTTTTCAATCCAGTTTATTTCAATTTTGAATATTTGTTTAATTTTCATTCAACAACCTTTTTTACTCATAAATTAAAAACCTTTTTTTTGTTTTAATATGATTTATTAAGGATATCTAAACATTATTGAATAATTATTATCACCGTAATTGGTACTGTTGCATTTTGTAAAGACTCCTTCTGACCACGGATTGCTGCAAAATGTTGTAAACTGATTCCCTGTTTTCATCAGATGTTGAACTATTTTGCATGCGTAACCTTTTCTTCTGTGTTTGTCAAATGTATATATATAATTTAATATTCTGGGAACGTCATGTTGTCCTAATGGATCGAAATCGCATCTTGATAATAAGGCGAACGCTGCAACTTCATCACCGATGTAGAGAATGTAACAAGATATTCTAGTTTCTTGACTCCATTGTTCAATTAAAAGATCTTTTACAGGTAAACGCAATATTTTATTTACAGCTCTTTTACCTATGAGAAATTCAATTTTTTCCATCTCGATTGTTTAGGACCGAACGACTTGTGTTAATTGTACTCTCTGTTTTATTTCGTTACCACATATACAAATGGAAAGATAAAAAAGTGAGTGGGGGTCTAATAATCACGGTATGTTCACGTGAAAAGGGGCTTCTTTTTCACGATGTTATAATCACGGTATGTTCACGTGAAAAGGGGCTTTTTCATGACGTTTTAAGAAATACTCTAAACAACTATTATAATAAACGCAAATATATTACTCGTTCTCAATAAAATACGTGTTTCTAGGTTATCACTTCATTCGCGGTTTTGATAATTTCGTATTGTTTTTAAGTTTTCAAAATTCAGCATGGCTGCGCTCGTGGGCGAGTTCATTATTACAAGAGGGGGTGACACGTGTAACAGCACGTCTGTGAAAAGTCTTATGCAATAATTTTATAAGTTGCACAAATTAGGTACCCATTTGCATAACTGTCGTGCTAGATAATCCGGTTTTACAAAGGAGCATCTCACATAAAATTTTATTTACACTTTATTTAACTATATTACATTGGTAATAATAACTTGTAGTGTATCTCTAAAAAATAGGTTAAACATTTGACGTTCACGTAGCGTAAAACGTGAGGTGCGTGACGTAAAACGTGAGGTGCGTGGCGTAAAACGTGAGGTGCGTGACGTAAAACGTGAGGTGCGGGAAGTAAAACGTGAGGTGCGTGACGTAAAACGTGACGCGCGTGACTTAAAACGTGACGCGCGTGACGTAAAACTTGAGGTGCGTGACGTAAAACGTGAGGTGCGTGACGTAAAACGTGATGCGCGTGACGTAAAACGTGAGGTGCGTGACGTAAAACGTGACGCGCGTGACGTAAAACGTGAGGTGCGTTACGTAAAACGTGAGGTGCGTTACGTAAAACGTGACGCGCGTGACGTAATACGTGAGGTGCGTGACGTAAAACGTGACGTGTGTGACGTTTTTGATGTTTTACGTGACGTTTACGTGACCTTTTTGACTTCATCCTGTATGGTAATTAAAAGTCTCTCTCTCTCTCTCTTTTTAAAAAAATTATAAGAATAAATGCAAAATATATATACGTACACATTTCTTACATTTTCATTTATATTCAACATGTGTGTTGGTAAAGTACTTGTACTGCTTCTCTTAACAGCCCACGCAAATTCTGCGAACGTTACTCTAGAATATTTTGTATCATTTTTGCAACGGTTTGGCTACATTAATCAAAATGAAATCGTAGGTGATAGCCTTAAAAATGTGTTAGCAAATTTTCAAGAAAAATATAATCTACCTGTGGATGGAACTCTGAACGCTGCCACTATTCAATTAATTAATAAACCTAGATGTACTGTTGGTGAAAATTCATTTACAACGATATCAACATGGAAAAATAAAACGAGTTTGCGATGGTATTTTCCTCAAGCCCGTTCGGAACATCTTTTAACAGCTCAAAGGGCTTTTGCAATATGGGAACGTGATTCCAATTTCAATTTTCAACTAGTTCAATTTCCAACACCGAAACCCGATATTACTATAACCGTCGTACCCAAAAAACATGATTTTCGAGAAAGCTGTACAGGTCACCATCGATGTCCACAAAACTTTGATGGGCCTGGGAAAATATTGGCTCACGCACATTTTCCTAGTGCTAATGGATGTATTGAAATTCATATGGATGCTGGCGAGCAATGGTATTTTGGGGATGATGATGATAATGTTCCTGATGGTCAAGTAAGCTTTCTTATGGTGTTGGTACATGAAATCGGTCACACCCTTGGGTTAGGACATAGTGAAGTAGAGTCTGCAATTATGTTTCCATGGTATCAGCAAAAGGTAACTCCTCTAGATGAAGATGATAAGAATGCATTAGAATTCTTGTATGGTCCACGACGACGACGAACGCCGACAACAACGACAACGACAACGAGTACAATTTATCCTCCAACCACTCGAAAACACATTTCTTCTTCTTCTTCTTCTTCTTCTTCTTCTGTTAAGACGCCGATGACTGTTTCGCTTCAATACAAAAATTTATGTAATATTAAATCACCTGATTTCATGTTTCTTGCAACAGCTCCAACGTTTCCTAATTATCGATTGTACGTCGGATTTAATACATCTTTGTGGAAATTTGATTTAAATAGTATGCTCATACCTTCAAGTCCTAAGCCGTTAAGTAATTATCTACCCAATGAACTTAAGACTTCCTCGACCCCATTTTCTCACATTTTTCAAAATTCAGCGGGGGATTTAATAACGTTTGGTAATCGAAAATGTTATGTAGCCTCATTTCCAAATTTAAATATTCAAAATGATTATTATTTACCTGTGCCCTCAGATGCTTATATTAATGCGTTATTTCAATCAAATAGTGGTAGAACTTTTGTTTTCTATAACAACGTTTCCTATGTAGAATACAATAATGATCCTGGAGAAATAATTAGTCGTGGACGTATAACCGATCAATTTCCCGGTATACCGATGGACTTGACATCAGCGTTTAGATATATAGATGGTTTCATTTACTTTTTCAACAAAAACTTAAACGTATATTACAAATATAGTGAATATACGAAAAAAGTTGTTGAAGCTGGACAATTTAGTTGGAATCTATTTAACATACCCTGTCCCAGCGTAGGGTTAAAAGAACAATTGAAAACCCTATTGACAAAAATTATATCTTTTTATGAATAAAATGTACCTACCAAGTAAATTGAATATAATAAAAAAATAATTAAACGCTTCGTTCTTTATTATATACTCTTTCAGCACAATTTTTTTGTTTTTCTTCGAAAAATATTACACATGGTGAAACGAAATTTTTTTGATTTTTAATAAATGATATGAAAAATTTTTGAGTTTTAATGAAACACCTTTTGCATATTTTTAGTTGTTTATTGCAACATTACATGAGGATCGAAACCTTCTTTGAATACATTTATAAAGAAATTTTAGTAACAAAATACATATAGCAGATAACGTGAGGCCCGATATTGTAAATGTCTTGTTAATTTCACCATTTAATTGTCCATCCTTGACGCCGGCGTCATCGGAAGAACTGGTGTTGGTTGAATTCGTCTTAACGGGTAACAGCAACATAGTACTTTTTTCGGTATTCTTGTATTGTCCAAATTTAAATCGTCCAACTGCTTTATAACGTTTTCTTTGTCTTCGTACAGTTTAATATCTTTACGAAGTTGCTTGAGTCTTTCTTCAAATTTAAGGACTTTTTCCCAAATATGTTTGTCTTGACGACGCATGTCTTAAAGCACTAATCCCTCCAAGCGTTATTAATAAATATTATATAATAACCCCCTCTAGATATAGATCACGTGACATAATTATCCAATCATGATCAAGCAATTTTTTTTTCGTAAAATTAGCATCTACGTTGCTTGTAGATAATGCCTGTTTTTTTCCGCGATTCAATTGGATTAATAACAACGAAGATAAACGCTTTGTGTCCTTATGGCCACGTTCATTGCGCATGTTTTTCTTTAAGTTTGACATCTACGGCACTTATAGATAATACCTACCTTTTTCATAATTAAATTGGACCAATAATAACGAAGTTAAACGCTAATGCCTTTATGACTACGTTCATTGCGCATGCTTTTCTTTAAATTTAGCGTCTATGCCCCCCTTTACATGATATCTGTCTTTTTCGTCATTCAATTGGACCAATAACAAAGAAGTTAAGCGCTTTGTGCCCTTTTGGCCACGTTCATTGCGCATGTTTTTTCTTTACATTGGACATCTACGCCACTTATAGATAATACCTGTCTTTTTCACCATTCAATTGGACCAATAACAAAGAAGTTAATCGCTTTGTGCCCTTTTGGCCAAGTTCATTTCGCATGTTTTTTCTTTAAATTTGACATCTACGACACTCATAGATAATGCCTGTTTTTTCCGCGATTCAATTGGACCAATAACAACGAAGTTAGGCACTAATGCCCTTTCGGTAACGTTCATTGCGCATGCTTTTCTTTAAATTTGACATCTACGTCACTTATAGATAATGCCTGCTTTTTCCGCGATTCAATTGGACCAATAACAAGGAAGTTAAGCGCTTTGTGCCCTTATGGCAACGTTCATTGCGCATGCTTTTCTTTAAATTTGACATCTACGCCACTTCTAGATCATCCTGGTCTTTTTCCCTATTCAATTGGACCAATAACAAGGAAGTTAAGCGCTAATGCCCTTATGGCAACGTTCATTGCGCATGCTTTTTCTTTAAATTTGACATCTACGTCACTTGTGGATAATGCCTGTTTTTTCCTCAATTCAA
This sequence comes from Hermaeophaga mercurialis, assembly GCA_951812935.1. NCBI lineage: Eukaryota > Metazoa > Arthropoda > Insecta > Coleoptera > Chrysomelidae > Hermaeophaga > Hermaeophaga mercurialis. The sequence goes on along the minus strand of OX638362.1, from coordinate 33,333,621 downwards.
TTGGACCAATAACAAAGAAGTTAAGCGCTTTGTGCCCTTATGGCAACGTTCATTGCGCATGCTTTTTCTTTAAATTTGACATCTACGTCACTTGTGGATAATGCCTGTTTTTTCCTCAATTCAATTGGACCAATAACAACGAAGTTAAGCGCTTTGTGCCCTTTCGGCAACGTTCATTGCGCATGCTTTTTCTTTAAATTTGACATCTACGTTACTTATAGATAATACCTGTTTTTTCCGCGATTCAATTGGACTGATAATAACGAAGTTAAACGTTAATGCCCTTATGGCAACGTTCATTGCGCATGTTTTTCTTTAAATTTGACATCTACGTTACTTATAGATAATGCCTGTTTTTTCCGCGATTCAATTGGACCAATAACAGCGAAGTTAAGCGCTAATGCCCTTATGGCAACATGTGACAGATGACAGATGCCTTCTTCTTTTTTGGCTGAACTGCCAACACGTTCAAGACCAGTATTTCTAGTGACAGGTCACAGATGAGAGGTGACAGATGAGAGGTGACAGATGACAGGTGACATGTGACTTCTTTCTTTTTTGGCTGAACTGTCAACACGTTCAAGACCAGTATTTTTAGTGACAGGTGACAGATGACTTCTTCTTTTTTGGCTGAACTGCCAACACGTTCAAGACCAGTATTCTAGGACTAAAAATGGCCGCCGCCGCTCTCCAACGCCATCTACTAACACTTTATGGAACTCTAACATAATTGGACTAAACATGGCCGCCGCCGCCGCCGCTCTCCAACGCCATCTACTAACACTTTGTGGAACTTTGGCGCCACCAACGCCATCTACTAACACTTTGTTCCTTAAAATGGTTCTGTTTCGTTTTCATTTGGCCACCCTGTATATGAAATGACATGCCGATTTTTTAGATTGTTATAACAAAAAATTCAAGAATTACACTGAAAATTTTATACCTCTATTTTATAACCAATCAAATGATTTTATTTTAAATGGTTTCTATGGCAACCACCAAAATTTCCGGAAATTTTTCTCTTGGTGGGTACCCTAGACGAAATTTCCGGAAATTTTGGTGGTTGCCATAGAAACCATTTAAAATAAAAGCATTTGATTGATTTTATGTTATAAAATGGAGGTGTAAAATTTTCTTATCGAATACCACACGTGCCTAAATTATTATCAGGAAATAATTTAGGCACTAGTGGTATTATAAGTGAAAATATTTTCAATGCATGTTTTTCCGAAAAGTCAAGTCAATGCAAATCATCAACTTTATGGTCACATATTATATTGAAACCTACGATAAATTTAAATGTGCCCATTGATATAAGTAAATTTAGTAAATTTATTACCTTCATACAATGGAAATCAGAAAAACATAAACCAAAAAAATCTCTAATATTCTTGAGAGAACAAATTTTAGAATATCTAATTATAATTAAGGACTTCTAAATATTATGATTTTTGTAAGTGCAGTTTTGGGAATATAAATAATTCCGATAAGTGAATTTCTTGAATATCTCTGTATTTGGAAGTTATTCTAACCCCTGTTTCATTATTTAGTATGACTTTATTGAAACCCCTACCTAATATGATAAATTTTCTACGTGCCGTTTTAGAAATATTAATTAATTTTGACTTGTAAATATTTACGGTCTTTTGCATCTCCCTATATTGTCGTTTCAACGCTCATAATATTAATGTGCCTGTTGAGACCTCCATCATGTATTTTATTTTTTTATGTGTCGTTTTATAAATGATAAACTAAAATCAGTATAGCACAAAAAATGTTTGCTCCACTTTTGTTCGCCTGTGAACTAGTTCGTAAAGTGCATCCGCAAATTTGGTGAACTTGCTACCTATCAATTCATTATTATGCACTGTCTTAGAATACTTCTAATTCGTTTAATGCAAAAGTCTCAATTTTTATATTATTATGTAAAATAATGAAAATAACCCCAAAATAGACTACTTTTACAGTATTATAGTGAAACCCCCATGAGAATCTGGATTTAATTAACCGTTTTAAGGTTGGTAAGCAAAACTCTTAATTTAGATATCTAAAATTAATTGTGTTGTAAAATTTAATTATATGTATTCCGACAGGTTCATATCATACATTTCATTTTTTCTTAATATGGTCGCCGATAAAATTTTTCACATATTTTATTTTTTCTTAATGTTAATTCGTAAAAGTTTGGCACTCGATCTGCTCTTTAAATTAAAAAATACTTTTTCCCTTAACTACTACCTGCTACTCAAATCTTACTAACTCAGAGAATCCAAACCAACAAGACTTAAAATAATATAGTATTTCAATCAAAATCGTAGACGTACCACTGTATATCAGCAATAGAATACTGCATAGTGATTTAAAAATGTTCTTTGTTAAAATCCAAAAACTAGCTGCAACATTATGATAAAATCAAAAATCATGGCAACCATCTAATTGAACAACTTTATAACAGCGGACCTAATGTAAAAAACCTAAAAAAAAACATGGCGATAAGACTTAATTCATTATCTTACTACCAAACAAAAAATCTATAAGGAGAAATACCACTATGGGTTTTTTCCTTTCAAGCCGGCTCACTGATCAGATTTACTTAATACTCTGTAAGAAGTAGAATATAAATATAATAGTAGTCAATAAAAAAAAATTGTTCCTATGGCTTGACACACCATTTAAGTACCTTGAATATGTACTTCTGTCGACGGTGAAAGCTCCTTTGTTTTATTTATAAATGTATTTTCAATACAAAAAGGAGGAAAAGGTTGCCGTTAACCTGATCTTTTCGAAAAATGACGGGTCATACAGAATGATGATATATTTCAAACAAAATATTAAAAATTATATATCGTACTATATCTTTTAAAGTAAGAAATAATGTAGGTTTATTTTTATTAAATGTATAACATAATTTAATAAATTTTGAACCTAAGAAATTTTAACATAAGGTACTGTGAACACTTACGAGCTTATAGATTAAAACAACCAGATAAGTCACATTACGCAAAACACATCATTAACGCTAAACGCAAACCTACAAATAATATCACATTGGAAATAACAATAGAAGTGCTTCATAAGTGACAAGAAAAAAGAACTTGATTTTTTGGAGGATAATGAATTAAAGAAATATCTAAAATGTCCTTAGTATACAGTATTAAATGAACAATTAAACCTGGGATGTTCAATTATCTTCGATTACCTTTTGGATTAAATACCTATATAATACTAACCAAAAATATTTTTAGGAAAAGAAGAATATTGCTTAATAATGATTGGTTGGGGTGTTTATGACATGGGGTTGTTTACCCTTATAAAAAGTCTGTCAAACTTCTATGAAATCTGGAAAATGATGTGTCAAAACATCGAAACCTGGGTCGTGAATACAACTTTAAAAAGCGTGGGAATACTGTGGAAATTCATATTTACAAGAAGCAGCATTTCACGGAATAAGTAACATATGAAAATTCGAAACAGTTCTTTTATAAATATTAATATAAAAATTTATCATTTATTTCCATAATCCAAAACCCATTAAAAGAAAAAAAATGTAATAGAAATATCGTCTATGACGTGTATTTATTTTTTTAGTAAATGTATTTACCACTTAAAAATTTACTATAAATGTTTTTATTCAAATTATAATATCTAGAATCAATTCCTCCAAAAAATTGGATTGTTGAGTGGGCGCAGTACTTCTATTTTTTTAGTATAAATTAGAATGGTATTTTTTAGGTCGTAGACAGGAGTAATTTTTTTTCCGTTCATAACAATAACCTACTAAGCACGATTCAGCAACGTTTTAAATATGAGAATCCCTTCTGAACCCAAGAGTGGAGTCTCGGATCTCAAGGTAGGTATGTTGCAACGTTGCCGAATTATACATTGGTCAGCATAACATCTGAATTCTTGATATGGCTAAGCATAGAATAAAATTATACAACTTGTATGAATATAATAATATTTTTTTAATCAAATATTTATTTCATATACTGGATTATAATTTAAAGATATTCATGTTTAAACACAAAGATTAGTTTTTCTTTGACAGAATTAACAAATGTAAAATGTTTTTTATTACTTTTTAATTTAATCACTATTATATTTTAGAGCGATCCATTGGGAACGGCAACACATGAAAATTCAATTTCCCGAAAGTTTCTAATAAGCACAATGTTTGGAATTAAGTTAATAAAACCCACGCCCAGGTTGACGATTGCTAATCATGCCAGGTCGATACATTTTTACTTCATTTCCACTTCTATTTGGCACAAAATGGGGTCACGAATACCAATTAGAAAAACTTGCTCACCGTTTTCATTTTCCATCGCGCTCGGTTCACAATGGCTGCCTTTCCTTGCAAGCTGTTCGAATTATGGAAACGGTCAATTTGCAGCTTTACGAGATGCTTCTTAAATTGGGTATCTCTTTTTTCTGTGAGATTAGACCATTCTTACTAAGTATTGCTAGGGTATAATGACGTCTATTACTTGCGATTTTCTTTATGATATGATAGTAAAGAGAATTTTGGACGGGGAAAATATATATATATTAATTTGAAACTGCTAAAGTAATTTTTATCATTAAAATGATTATTAATAGTACTTGTAATCTCTATCTATTGTTTTTTCTAATGAAAATGTATATCTATTTTCCTAGACTACTATGGCCATCTACTCTCAAATTAGCAGTTTCACGAAATGGGGCCACGTCAATGAGCCCTTGCTGGGGTATGTCAGTGGAAAAAGTAAATCAGACAGGTGCTTTCGAGATCTGCTCTCCCACAGTCCATCATGTCTAGAATAATGTTTGTTAAAATCGTATCGTGTGAAGAAGCATCTTATATATTGGGAATTTTAGACGGTTCTCAATATTTTATGAATTTTTTAACATGTTGACGTGCATTCGGGATTTCCGGTGAAAAATTATAACCACACTTCGCTTTTACTAAAATATCTAATGTACAAGGGAGGGCTGGTGTCTGGAAAAATATCTATCAAAATAGGTCAGAGCTTATTGAGGAATTAGTTAGTGGGACACAGAGCAGGGCCATTTAGTTACAAATGAAATCATAGTTGAAGAATATTTTAAAATAAAAACTGGTGTTCGCTGCTCTGATTGTCGAAAGCGTTGTCTACATTTATTGGCACGAAATTCAAACTTATATCTTAAATTATTTTACATATAACCAGCAGTTTAATCAACATTAAAATAATATTACAAATCATAATTTAATGAAAAAATGAAAAACACCTTCCATTAGTTTAATTTCTCAGGATTCTACTTCTAAAGATACTTCTAAAGACAATAACGGCGTTATCTGATATTTATGAATCGCAAAACAGTTTATCTAATAGGGGCGTATTCAGGTACACGTAATACAATTTACTATTTTTATGAAAACTTACTAGTCAAGCCACTATTTACCGGTATCTATTTTATTTCTTATGTCTATCTGCATTTGTGTCGGGTGTCCAATGAAACTAGGAAGACAGAATTTTATGCTGAATTTTCTTTTTACGGGTTTTGGATTATGGAAATAAATGATAAATCGCTTTATTAATATTTTATAAAAGGACTGTTTCGAATTTTCATATGTTACTTATTCGGTAAAATGCTGCTTCTTGTAAATATGAAAAGATTAATTATACTTATCTAAATTTCCGCAGTATTCCAAAGCTTTTTAAAGTTATATTCAACCGACCCATGTTTCGATGTTTTGTCACTTCATTTTCCAGATTTCGTAGAAGTTTGACAGACTTTTTATAAGCGGAAACAACCCCATGTCATAAACACCCCAATCAATCATTTTTAAGCCATATTCTTCTTTCCCTAAAAATATTTTTGGTTAGTATTATACATATGTATTTAGTCCAAAAGGTAATCTAAGATAATTGAACTTCCCAGGTTTAATTGTTCATTCAATACTGTATATTGAGGACATTTTAGGTATTTCTGTATGTAATTCATAATCCTCCAAAAAATCAAGTTATTCTATCTTGTCAGTTATATGAAGCACTTCTATTGTTGTTTCCAGTGTGTTATTATGTGTAGGTTTGCGTTTAGCGCCAATGAGGTGTTTTCCGTAATGTGACTTATCTGGTTGTTTTAATCCATAAGGCCGAAAGTGTTCACAGTACCTTATATAAAAATTTCTTAAGGTCTGGCCAAGATAGATGAGGTTACAATCCGGACAATTTAGTTTATAAATACCCGATATTAAAAAAAATAATAAAAATGAACCTACAATATTTCTTACTTTAAAAGATATTGTAAAAGATATAGTACGAGATATAATTTTTGATATTTTGTTTGAAATATTTCCAAAAAATGTAAGTTCTATATGATCTGTCATCTTTTGGTTGTTTCGGAAATATAAGGTTTTCTTCCTTTTTATTAATCAATCTTAGATGTAATGGATAATTATTAAGGAAGCGATTTGTTTTATTACATTAATTTATCTTTTAAAGTCAACCGCACTAGTTGGTTTTGAAAAAGCTCTATAACTTTAGACTGTTTAAATGCGTACATGCTGTATATACGCGAATATAACACAAGAATTATTATTATTAATCTTAAGACATCTAGAAAATAATTTTAAGTTTGAAATGTCCTTCAAAAAAGTTATTCACGAAGATACTGGAATTTTTTTTTTAAAACTGCTACAATTATTAAAACAAATTTTAAAGTACTGCAAGTTTGTTGACAAATTAATTGACTAGTAGTTAACATTCAGAATCTACTCCGTAATAGTATACCGTAAAAATTTTTGATTTTATTTTAATTATAGTAGTAGTCAAACCGATGCCATTTTGAATTAAATACTTGTCTTATCTTTCAGTGTTTGATGGAGTTTCTGGAGAAAAGAAAATGGTTGTCAATCATTTATCAGGTATAAAATCCGAATAATCCATTTTGGGCCCTGAAGGAAGCCCGAGCCAGACAGAACTCCAACTATCACTGTCAGAAACAACAAAAAGTGGAATGCAAAGTACGAGAGAAAATGGGAAACAGATTAAACGATAGAACGTGAGTATTTTAGGGATCGGCAAATATTGAGATAAGAAACGGAAAGAATTCAGATTAGTTTCAGGGAAAGAAAGGAAGTTATCCTGTTTTGGAAAAGCATTATTATCAAATGCAAAGCGGGCCGTTGTATGCGCGGCACGAACCGTATACTTTGCATTTACAGTTACCTCCTACATCGGAGCTGTTTACATGGAAATCTTATGTGACAAGCAATTACACTGGAAGAGGTCATTTACTATATGGTATAGTATTTTCCATTTGTTACAGCAACTTATAACAATGATGGACTATCAGGCGGCAGATCATTGATAGTCAGTAATCGAAATTTTGACTGAAATAATAGGGACGTATTGAGGTACTGATGGTACTAAACCACATGTGGCACACTATACATCGTATAGTCATCCCATCGTTAACACTCATTAGTAGAAATGGTTTATCTAACAGGAACTTATTCATGTAGCGTGAATACAATGTGACTATTTTTATGAGAACTTACTAGTCAAGCATTTTTATCAAGTGTAAAATTTAAAATTGTCCGGATTGTAACGCCATCTATCTAGGCCAGACTCTTAGAAATTTTAACATAAGGTACTGTGAACACTTATGATCTTTTAGATTAAAACAACCAGGTAAGTCGCATTACTCAAAATACCTCATTTACACTAAACACAAACCTACACTTATTAACACAATTGAAACAACAACAGAAGTACTTCGTACAAGTGACAAGATAGAAGAACTTGATTTTTTGGAAGAATATGGAATAAAACAATACCTAAAATTACCTCAGTATACAGTATTGAATGAACAATTAAACTTGGGAAGTTCAATTATTTTAGATTACCTTTTGGACTAAATACCTATATACAATAAAACATTTTTAGAAAAGAAGAACATTGATGTATTATTAATGGTGGTTGGTTGAAATGTTTGTGATCTGAAGTTGTTTGCGTTTGTCAAAATCTGTCAATCTTGCTTGTCTTTGAAAATATCACAGTGAGTGGCGACACCTGGTTTAACTGATAATATTAAAAAAAGGTAGAAATTAAGATAAGTACAACTTATCTTTTCATATGTATTATGGATAATTGCTACAAACAATGGGTTGAAACAATTAATTCTATCAAACATTATCATTTATAACTATTTTTAAGTTATTTTAGTTCGACTCTTCATATTATTCTGAAATATACTCTACTAATTGTACCTAAGTTATTTTAAAATATTTGAAAATAAAGATGTATATAGAAATATTTTCAATTTGCTTTAATAATTTTCTCCTCCATACTCTTCTACATGAATTCTCGCTTTTCCCAATATTGTTTAGTTTCGGAGATTTTCGCTAAATCCTTTAAGGTGTTCTTAAATGTGGTTAAATCAACTATTGTGCTTTATTACGGTATATCCGAAGAAATAAATTTCTGCTTCATCACTGTCTAATAAAAAACAGATACGAAAGTCGGTTTCACCAAAGTATTGCTAAACTTGTTCAATTATTCACACTTCAAACACATGTAGGCTGTAGAGATCTGACCTCTCGAACCTTGAAATTGTCTTATTAGTGCTAAAACAGTTGATGGATGATTATTTCCCTAACGTAAACGCTTCAACCCTCTGAAAAATCGCCCTCGACCCTAACTGATGTTTTCGCCACACTTTCACAGCTCTTAATATATTTTTTGCTGACGCTGATTAATAATTTGTTGGTTTGTTGTGTTGCTATTTGTCATGATCATACGAAAGGAAAAATGCCATATAACTTTGACGAGGGCTATTTCTCTCCATTTGCAAATTGCAACAATTTTACAGTTGAAGTTATTTGGGTGTAAGGCCAAATGAACTAAAATAGAAATATGTATGTGGTCCAATGTATAAAAAATATATACAAGGTAATCCAGTCATACATCCACTTATAAATCTCCAAACGTTTAATGCTCTACACTAACGGTGGATACTAACGAAATCATCTTTTGTCTTTCAGGAAACGAAATACTTCGTTTCTTCTATTTTTTACATCTCCATTCATCACGATAAAGAACAACAAAAAAATATTTAATTTCGAGTTGGAAAAGTTAGAAGTTCTAGAGTTAGAGTAGAACTGCGTATACGTGTTTGACAGTTCCTTTATCAGAATTTACGCCCTCTGGGGGAATTAAAGGTTGGCCTTAGCCCGAGCGAAAGCATTAGAGATTTCGATTTTTATACCAGGTGACAATGTCTTTGATATATCGAATGGTTGATCCAAAGTCGGCAAAACAAAATAAGTTTAAATAAATAAAGTTGTGAATGTCAAGAATTTTTAAAATACGTGAATTATTCCATAAAATGGTGAAGTTAAATTCGAAATATCAGTTAGAGATAAAATATTCAGGTGCTGTGGAAGCAGAGTTGTCCATAGCAAAAATTAGATGGAGACAATTTTGAATATGTATTTTAATGCATCAAGCCTCTCATGTATTTATTTTCTTAAAGGAAACATAAAACAATTTCAAAATGTCTTTTATTCCTAAATTTCATTTAAGCCACAAGTATTACTATTACAAGTCGTTGAAGTGAGAAACACATGCCACCTACTGGTTGTGCTGTATTTATATAATCCACCCTGTATATTTTGATTTTCGTTCGGAGAAATTACAATTGAGTTTAAAAGTTGCCGTGCCTCAGAGTTGTAAATAAATTAAAAATAAAAGGGAAAAATAATTAAGTTTCCACAATATAGGTAAGTGGTTAACATGTAACGTGTAAGTAGAGTTGAAACAGTCTGATTACAGTATTAGCACTGTTCATTATTAGTTATAAATCATCCTGTCTAGAGAGCTTTATATAAATAGAATTTTCTCTAATTGATCTTACTACTGGTTGTATATAGGAGGTTTGCACGATACTAAATGTCATAGCGTGTGTCATTTTGTTTGTTCTACATAACTGTTTTTATACAGGTAGGGGTTGTTTGCATTATTTTTATGCCGAGCGGTAGTATGAGTATTCTTGTGTTAGAATTGGTTGACAAATCAACCGACAGCCGTACGGTATTATTATAGAAAATTGGCATTTGCCAGATATCGTATACTCTCGTTATCTCAGCTTACGCATATGACATGAAAAAAAATCGTACTTTTAAAAAAAATTATTCGGGAAAGAGATATGATAAGACTAATAATAGGTATAATATAAAAATAACAACATGTAAATTGACAATGAAATGAAATGAAATTAATGATTTCAACGATTACCTCGCTGAGTTCATTAATAAAATCAAATTTGGTACGGTTAACTGAATAAATTTAGAAAATATCAGTCAGGTTATAACTTACTAAAAGAACAGATAATGAGATCGTGTATTTAGAGTATCATTCGAGACGAGAGTTAAACTATGTACAACTGATTTCACAAATGTACTCTTCAGTGTTGAATTTGTTCAGACAAAACAAGATCCTTTTTTGTTTAGTTTACGGTAATTTTAAAGGGATACCATCATTGTCGCTGAACTTTTTTAAAACTCTATCATAATAATCCAGATTCATTAATTTCATTGTCATTCGTTTTGATTTATCTATTTATAGTAATTATTATTAGTTTCTTTTAATATACAGAGTGGACCAAAAGTCTGGAAACGGCCAATTGCCTCATAAATTGTTAGTCCGAATTATAAAAAAGTTGGGATTAGCCTTTTTGGGATAAGGAGATTCCAGATTTGACGTTTGCAATGTTGCTAGATTAGCCGTTTCTCTGATATTATTAGTCACTTTGGTTTTTTAAATATATTCAGTCATTTTTGGAATCTTCCTTTCAATACGAGTTCAACCATATGTAACACTTATTATTTTATGTAGTCCGGAAGATCTTAAATAAATAAAACAAGTCTAGCAACGCCCAATTGTCTTAATAAATTTTTATATTTATTTTTATTTATACACACAGTAACAAAAAGAGCTTGTTGACGCATACTTTTCAATTCGCTCGGCATTCTTAACAGAGATAAGTTTCAATAAATGGCCAAGAGCAATAGAAAAGACAATATATATGTCATAGATGAATTGGTAAGAGTATGGTATGGGAGTTAATAAAAGACAATAGTGAAAGAACAAGTGTCAGTGAGTCAGTGAGAAATACATATAAATAATTATATATTAAAGGAATAAATGAAAAACAACTAAAGTTTTTCCAGTAAATCATTGAACGTGTGTCATTCATAAATGATATTATCAAATGTAACCATTTATGTAATAGCTCTTTCTAATTTGTCCTTTAATGATTGAAGTATGTTATTTTAATGATCATTTATACACGCAGTAACAAAAAGAGCTGCTAGTCTTGTTGACGCATACTTTTCAATTCGCTCGGCATTCTTGACAGAGGTAAGTTTTAACAATTGGCCAAGAGGAATAGAAAAGACAATAGATATGTCATAGATGAATTGGTAAGAGTATGGTCACGTGATATTAAGGTTAACTTATCAACCGGATTTTAATGCGATTCAGTTGACAACAAATATGTTGGCAGAAATGGATATAGTAATATATTAAGTGTATGGAATACAGCGTTATAGAAGTGTACTGCTGAAGCCTGAGAGAATTGTGTGCAACACACTCATGTAGTCATCAAAACATGGTTTGAACGAGAAGAGTCTCTATGTAATATCGATAAAACAATATCAGCGGGAGCTCTGATTAGAATGTGATAAAATATAATCTTTAATATAGTTGTATTATACAGAGTGGACTAAAAGTCTGGAAACGGCCAATTATCTCGTAAATTGTTAGTTCGAATTTTACAAAATTTGGGATACGCCTATTTTGGTATACGGATATTCCAGATTTGACATGTGTAATGTTTGCCGTTTCTCTAATATTATTAGTCGCTTTGGTTTCAAAGATCAACCATACGTATCACTTATGCTTTTATGCAGCCTAGAAGACCTTAAATAAATAAAACAGAAGTCTGGCAACTCCTAATTGTCTCAATAAATTTTTTAATACAAACTATTTTCAACTACATTAAAACGTAACAATTGAAAGATTACAACATTTTGAAAATAATGATTACTTAATCAAGTGTTCAAAATGTGCTCCATTTGTGAGTTGACAGTACCCGAAACGATGGTAGAATGCGTCTACCACAGATTTCTTACAGATACGGTTCTGTTCCACGACTTCCATTGGGTGTATTTAGGTTGAATTTTTGTCAACAAGAAACTTGTTTCACGGCTCGACAGAGCAAGGAAGACGCAACACTCGTGCGAGATAACGACCAATCTGCAGTTTGTTATACTAGACAATCTAGCAAAAATTCGTATCTAATCAATTCGAATTAATTTAAAAATAGCAACTTTTAGATGCAAACTTTGTGTAAATTAGTTCGCAAACTTGGCTAACATGTATTTAATTTGTTATCTTGTTAACTAAAGTATTAATCGAAAGTAAAAAAAAATGTTGGGAATCAACATGAGATCAAACAAACAAAAAATACACCTCATATCCTCCATATCGATTAGTTGCAGAGACAAATGACTAAAATACAAATAAAATACATTCTGAAATAAACACGTTATCCGTAAATGTTTTAAAGCATTACCGGGAATAAAAGATACAAGTAGAGCCCAGCTTCACCTACTTTTTTTCATTAGATATTCACTCTCAAAGACCGATTGATCTTCGGTCGATTCGCAGACAATCCTGCAAACAATTCTCGTCTGGGGGTTTGCATACGCTCCCTGTTTATAAACAGATCGAGCTCGTATTCCGCTCAAGGCAAGTACCTAGATTTAAAACTAATATATATTTTTATTAAATCGGGATTTAAATAGTCTGGAAATAAAAAATTCGGACTCAGTTTCGTCTGTTCCAGCTCTTTTCTTGAAAGACTTTTGTAACAGGTTGATCTCAGATTCTTTTAATTTCTTTATGGTTATCATAACATGAAGGACTCATGATTTTTAACTGGAACATGTAAAACTGTAATTGTACGTGTTCCGAATAGTATATCTACTCTCTTAGTACGGGTAGTTATTCCTTATACTATTCTTTATGCTAGATTCGCTTCTTTTTTATATTCTCTTTTTTCTGTAAGTGATTCTTTTCGATCAAGTTCCGCTAGTTTACATTATCAGAGAAATCATTGTATTATTAAAAATAAGTAGGTTAAATGTTAGTTTTGTAGCTGGATCATCTAGACCAGCGTTTCTTAACCTTTTTTGTCCACGGACCCCCTCATTAGGAAATCACAATTTTAAGGACCCCCTTAATAAAAAAAAGCAGCAATAAATTTCGGACCATTTATTTTAGTACTACAAATTACAAAAAAATATACTTTTTCATATAAAATAGGTTAATGTGAAGGTTGGTGCTGCTTTTTTGCAATTAAATTAATTATATTTGGGTTGATGTTACTACTGAGTTGTAGTCTCAAATCGGATTCCACTTGTAATCTGTTTCTGTATTTGTTTTTAGTATACACAAGAGCAGAGAATGCCTTTTCACAGAGGTACGTGGTTGAGAAAAGCAGTAAATGTTTTAGTGCTTCTTCTGATATTTCCTTATAATCTTTTTTTACATTCACCCAAAAACTTGATAAAGAGGATTCTTTGAAATTACGTTTCAAAGCTGAGTCACAGGATATTTCTATTAATTGATTTTCCTGTACCGTTGTTAAGCCAGTGACATCAGTCACGTCAGTGTTGAAAGGGTCTGCTATCCAATTTTTATTTTTATCAGGTACTGGAAAATAGTCCCGAAACGAAGACATCAAAGCGCGGAGGTGTTTAATCATTTCGTCTTTTACTTGTGTTGGCAACGTTGCTCCACCAGAGGATTCCAAAAACGCTGCCTGTGTAGGAAAGTGATTATGGTTTTTTTGAATTATACGATTAGTCCAAAGGTCAAGCTTTTTAAACATCGTTTCTATTTTTTCTTCAACTTGAAAGATGTTGTTATCTCTCCCTTGTAGTCCCAAGTTCAGCTCGTTAAGGGCACTAAAGATATCAGCTAAGTATGCTGCTATTGTGAGCCATTCAAAGTCATTGAAGTGATCAGCATGTTTATTGACGCCGCGTGTAGAATTCTTCAAAAAGAACATTCTGATCTCATCTCTCAGCTCGAAAATACGCGACACAACTTTACCACGAGACAACCATGCAATAACAACTGCTTGTGAATGCTTCCCATTTCTTCACAAATCATACCGAAAATACGGGAATTTAGAGGCCTAGCTTTAATAAAATTCACTACCTGCACTATGTCATCTAACACTGCCTTTAATTTTTCTGGCATATTTTTAGCAGCTAATGCCTCTCTATGAATGCAGCAATGATGCCAGATAATAGATGGATTCATCTTCTTCACGCGCGCCTGAAGTCCTATTCGCGTACCGGTCATAGCGCGAGCACCGTCAGTGCTAACTGCCACACATTTATCCCACGGTATTTCATGAGTAGACATAAAGTTGTACAATACTTCAAATATTGCTTCACCTGTAGTATGCGAAGGCAGAGGTATACAGAATAAAAAATCCTCACTTATACTATCGTTGTATTCGTAACGAACATATGCAAGCAAGTTTGCGTCATTGCTAATATCTGTGCTCTCATCTAATTGCAAAGCATTAAATCTGCTCGCTTTAACGTTCATAATCAACTGCTCTTTAACATTTCCTGACATTTCATCAATTCTATTCTTCACTGTACTGTTGGATAAGGATATAATGTCCAATTCTTTTGAAGCTTTATCTCCCAACATAGCAGAAACCATAATTTTAGCGCACGGTAATATTAATTCTTCAGCAATAGTGTGAGGCTTACCACTTTTTGCAACTAACAAGGATCCTTGGTAAGAAGCTAATACAGCACTTTCGTTATTGGTCCCAGTAGCAGTCTTAATCATTGTTTTTTTGCTTCGTTCTAATTCCGAGGCTTTAATTGTGAAAAAGGATTTAGATTTCTCACTATGTTCTTGGTGTTTTGTTTCTAAATGACGTCGGAGTTTGGCCGGTTTCATCGACTCATTCGACAAAACTTCATAGCATATGACGCACTGAGGTCTTTCTTCACCGTTTAAATTAGTACTTGTGAAACCTAAAGCTAAGTATTCGTCGCAAAACTTACGACGTTTAACCTTTGAAGTCGAAGGTTTTTCATTTGCTTCGTCTAAAGCGGAATTATTTGGTTTTAACCAGCGTTTCATTGTCACAATCAATTTACAAACGTAATTTCGATATACTAACGCAAAACAAAACAGTGCGGGTGAGCGCAAGTATCGTGAGTGGGGGAAGAGAAACGACCCGCACGCGCACAAAGATTTACTTAAGCAGTCAGTCTTGGACCTGTTGCCTCACGTTCGCCGTGTTACTTAGTAGCATGGCGTGCGTAGCGATTACAAGACATTTGGTGGTATTTATTTATGATTGTTAAATAGTCCATAGATAGGACTGCGGACCCCCATACATATGCTCGCGGACCCCCAGGGGTCCGCTGACCACAGGTTAAGAAACACTGATCTAGACCATCTACTTCTTTATTTCCTTTGCACATCTAGATTTTTTTAGATTTTGCTATCTAGTCTTCACTCCTTAATATTTTCAATATATTGGATTAGCTAAACTAATCTATATACGTCCACTAATACCTTTCATATTTCAGATTTAGAGTGCCGAATTCAACTTGAGGACGATAAATGTTAAGTACATTTTCCCCCTTCTTTTGTTCTTACTTTTATTAGTAGCCTTAGGATATGGATGATCTTATTTGTGTTTTGTTCATTCAGAAAGGTTTTTGTTCCTGTTTTAAGAAAAAATGAGAGTTTCACAAAATTTTCATTGATGTAGTAAACTTTTCCTGACACCAGTTTGTTGAAGATATTTAGCTTGAAAATATAAATAAATCAAATCCACGTCATCTAATTCACCTATAATATCCTGTTTTGAAATATTCCCTGGGTGATGTAGGCCCCGAGCACTCCCTCTCTTCAGTTATTTTAGGGGAAAAAAGGCAATTTAAAAGTACCTAGTTTTTTTGTTGGTATCACTGTTGTGTCTTGTTGTCCCAGTTCTTGTTAATAGTTTTGACATACTGTCACTTTTTATGTTACTAGATTGAGGGGAAATTTTAGGGTAGTGGGAGGTGCGCTTGAGCATAGTTGACCCGGTGTTTTCTTATCAGTAAAGGTCTATTCATTTGTGGTTTATTACTAACTAAAGGTTAAAATGTTTCACAAATTTAAAGTTTCATGAAGATATAAATATAGAGTTTTTTATTTTTACAAATTGGCATCATGAAACAGACAAATGCATTAAACGGACCACGATAGTTGTGACGTCGCAAAACAGTTGGCTAACCTGAAATTTGTTTCCAAACAATTACCATGCGCAGATTTTCAAATCGTATACAACTTGTTTGTTGTTGTTAATGCTGTGTTTTCAACAGTGTTGTATATTATATTTTTGTGTTTCGGGCCTTTGGGCCCTAATTAATAAAAAATACAGAAAAAACTTAATCAAATCCAAAATAATGACATTAATGACATCATGACATCAATTTAAAGGTACAAGTCTTTAGAATCTATGTATAAAAGTTTGTTTGGCAACAGATCAGGTTAGCCAACAGCTATTTGGTGACGTCACACTGTCGCCATCCATTGTTTACTGTTAGTTCACTTTAATTTCTTATTTTTACATTAAAATGTTGTTTCTTTATTTTGTTGCAATTTTAACATTCATTTTGAGTAAGATAAAAATGCACAATATATCACTTTGTTTTAAAATAATTAATTAAATTAATTTAAAATATTTTTTAGATGCGGGGTTCAAAATAATTTTTAAGGCTCGTCGTTTATTAAACAAAACAAACCGTGTTGGATACAAATCTTTGTTTTGCAATAGAAAAACTGATGCGTAAATAGTAAAGTGTGCGATAGAATCTGTATGCTTAATTGAGTAAAAAGAGAGAAAAATAGATTTTGAATCTAGCTGAAACTTTGACTATTCTTGACAGAGACATCCTACGTTTCCTATATTATTTCCAAGCGGTGATTAATTGTGATTTAGTCGTTTGGTTAGAGATATGCGATGTTACCAAACTTTTAGCACTTATGAGTGTAATAAAATTTTATGAATTATAAAATCACCTGTGAAAAACTCATTTCAATTTTGAACACTTCGATAACATTATTTTGGGCCAGACATGTCGATCTATTTATAGCTTTAATTGTAAATGTAAAAAAAAATAAAGCTAATTAACCTTTCGTTGCATTAGTTCTTATTTTTGTTTATCGATGTTACAAGCAGGTCAGAAACTGTATCATCGTTTTAGACGATAATTTTTTATTAAAGGAAGATAATATTTTCCTTTATTTTCGACTGCGCCATTTTATCCCCAAACAGAATACGATTGAAAATATTTAATAACATTTGCGGTTGAGTACGATTAAAATCTTTGCAGTGCTCTTTGGAATCCTTCAAATTTGAAAATTTTACATAATAGTTTTCAAGAAATTAAATTTTTGAAAGATCTTCAGACTGACTTCAACGACCTATGATACATATGTTTTAAATAACATTGTGAAATTTAAAAAAAATGTTCCTTAAGAAAGTAAATGAAATATTTTTAGTTGAGTGTATTACAGCAAAATAAAGGTTTAAACTCTTTGCAAATATTTCTTTAAATAGTCTCTTACAAGTAGAGTATAATGGGGTGTGGCCCCACCCCGTTGTTCTTTCAATTAAAATTTGAAAAATATTATGGTCAAATATGATACTTGCCCAAACGTTGCTTCTTGGATGAAATGAATTATGGATCTCACATATCCACAGTTTTGCTGGTTACTTACCCGACTATAATTGATTTATATGAAAAAAGAATGGTATCAAGAGCTATCTCATGTCCAGCTTGTTCATCAATAGTTTGCAGAACTGCATTCTACTATTTAGATAGTCATCTTTTAACTCTTGGATGGAGTTTTTCTTTGTGGAAGCACCTTACGCCAGTTGTATTGGACTGATTTATTGATGTTTGATCCTAAGATTTAATACAACCAGATTAATACATCCCATGTTTGTCTTATTTTTTAAAATAATAATTTAAAAATACAAAAAAAGGTATATGGTATCTGTTTCAAGTCCGATTTTAAGTCAGCCAACCCTCGATCTGGCGCGCGATCTTTGATCTAATCGAAACAGTGAAACTATACTTTGTAATTTTCCCCTAAAAACACTGCGCGTTTATTAGGGTAGAAATAACCTGTTGAAAAGCCCTAAGTAATTATAATTTTCGAGGCCCTTTTTATAATACGGGTGGAGGTGAATTATAAACGCACGGTATAATGTTATAGTCATTCAAGATTCATCAATAGAAGCATTTCGACTGTTCATTTTCGTCATCCAACTTATTTAGAAAACTGAATATTACAGCACTGACCTCATGGATCAGAGTTTCTAGTTGTTTATTAGGTTACTGTGTAAATTGAATTAACGTTCTCTATAACATACATATGTTTGTTATTTTCCTGCAATTACCACAGCCTTTACACTTATGGTAACTATTATCCAGGCCACTGAAAATTATTACATAAGCTTTAATTTATTCGCTTGTTGGCCAACATGAGGCAATGCAAATAATAAATTTGTTGTGAAATAAATCAAAGCTCTGCGTAGACAACATTTTAATAAATTCATTATTACCGAGGAATTTTGTTTAACGCGCTAACGACCGCCAACTCGAATCAACAAAGCTGTTAATATTGAAATCGTTAACAAATAAATTGTTAAATAATTATATATTGTTGGTGGATTACCGTCCAGTGGCATTACATATTGATTATGATTCAACGGCGGGGCATATTTTTATTAAATCTTTTGTTAGCACAATTACTTAAAACTTGTAAGCTACGCTGCGTTTAAAACCCCTTTATATGAAGATGATTTGAGTTCGGGGAATGAACTGCAGTTGGCGATAATAAGTCAAGCTTGTGTTGATCTAAAACACCAAAAATAGTGACATATACCGTAAATTGAGACCTTTGTCACTATTATTATAAAACCTCTTCCTATTTGTGACACTTAAGCTTTAAGTCAATGTTGAGATGCTTCTTTAGGATTTATTAAAAGACATGTAACAAATTAAATTAAACTTTTGTTTACCATTAATAATTGAGTTGTCTTTGTTTGATAGATCTTCTATAAGAATTTAGACCAGTTGAAGAAATTTAAATTTTCTCAAATTTTCTTTGATAAAGAAGAATTGTTATTGAGCAGTTGTTTGAAGCAATTACGATTATAAACAAAAATCAAGGATTCCGAATCATGAATGGTTTATTGCATTATTAAGAGGTTATTAAGAAGTCCAATATATTCTTACAGACACACCCTGTGAAATGGTTTATTAAAAATTCAGTAAGTTCCATAAATTATAAGTAAAATTATAAAGATAAATAAATAAAGTATCTAACTGCAGTTATTATTAGATTCATGGTGTTTTCCATCACTTTCACAAACTTCTTAATTATAATTTACAATATAAATAATTTTATTACTGGTAGTTTATTTATTGCAAGTTTTTTATAATAAAATATTGAAATGATATGAACATTTAACGATGTTTATCGGCCAAAATGAATATTAGATGTTTATCGGTTTCAAGCTGATGAGATAATTAGAATTTTCTTTAGCACTAGGTGATCTTTTTAGAGGTGATTTTGAATTATTTTATTTTAGAATATGATGCAGGTGCGTAGTTTAAGAAAAGGATAGTGCAAAAAAAGAATGAGATAAATATATATTTGTTTTATTTGTAATTGTTCAGTAAACATTTCCATTGAAAATTGCCCGTTTGTCACTACGTTAAATAAGTGTTAAATAAGTGTTTTAATAAATAAGAAATCTAAATTTTTTTGAGCAATGATTAAATTTTCTTTTTTAAAATTCATTTGAATTTTGAATACTAGTTTTATTGTAATTTTTCTAATTCCTGTTTTCTGCTCGATAGAACTTTTTATATGACTGTTATATGAAAATTTAAGCAAGAGTTGCCCACGAAACTTAAGTAAAATAATCCTTATGGTTTTTCCCATTTTTTTCATCAGTAACTTGTCACTTAATTGGTAACTTTTCGAATATTTTGTGGCAAAAGCTCATTAGCATAATGTTTTACTCCGCCAATGGATTTGAGTAATTGCAGTTTTGTGCCGATTAACAAATTTTATTGAGTGGGCTTTACGCAAATAATACACTTTTATAATTAATGGCTTTGATGGATTTAATTAAATATTTACTTACAATTTAATTTGATTTTGCTTTGATTGACGTCAGGGGCTAATTGATAATAAAATATACATACGGCAATTATTTCAGTTATAATGTCCTTCCTGTTTATTTAAGAATGTAATCAGTTGCCAATTTTGCAGCTAAATTTATAATCGGGCCATCGAGTTATCAGGAACATCAATTTGAATTTCATCATTCTAAAATAATTAATAAAAACTTATCATTTATAAGAAAAACATTGAGAAGTAAAATAAGTTGTATTGTTTTAGTTTAGTTATTTTATTTATTGGATAACGATATTTCTAAGGTCGATTCAATTTCCGACAATAATTAATAAAGTTTGAGTTAATGGAGAAAGCAAATGTCAGGAAGTATCGCTAGTGATATTTCTTTTAAACAGAATTAATGATCCCGTAGGTTAATAGTGATGGGGATAGATGGAGGGCCATCTCCATAGACGCAGCTAATGCAATATACTTGGTTGTTTCACAGCATTTATAACAATTAGTTGGTGCACGAGCGTGCTACAAACTATGATACTCTTAGTTTGTAATTTAAATATTATTAATTTTTGTAAAACTTTCACATTTCTAAATTTCTTAGAAAAGGAAAAGAGAAAAGATTTGTACCGAATTTTCGACATTTTATTATTATACTGTAATACAAGTGACGAACTTCGTGTCGACTAAACTATTTGTATACAGGGTGATTCGTGTAAGAACCGACACAGAGCAGCGGCCTGTAGGGGAGCCTAAAATCTTCTATATTAAGTTGTTTTATACCTGAGAAATTATAGGCCTTGAAAGTGGGGTTTCAAAATTTGAAAAAATCAATATCTCAGTTATATTTGAACTTAGCAAAACTGAATTTGGTATACGTTGTGAATGTACCAAGAGCATTAATCGACAGTAAGTATAGTCCAATTCTAGCATTATAAAAGGTTGATAAGGTATGATGCACCAATAAAATGAGACAGATTTTTTTATTATATAATAATAATAATTTGCTAAGGCGTTTTAAACAAAAACATTTCCTATTATGATATTTTTTTTAATTGATACCGCCCCAATAGAAAACTGAAATAGATTTTGTTTACTTTCTCATAATCAAGATTTAACGGAATTACTTATTAGTTTTTAGTGTGTCGCAGCGAATGTCATCAATGAAATAATTTTATTTTTTTTACTATTAATTTCTGCCAAGAATTTGAGAATAATAACATATCTAAATAGAAAATAAAAGGGGTTCAATATAGGAATGATTTTTTTTTCGTTGCAGGTTGACATTTCATAATCTAAAATTGACGTGTTTCAGGATAAATATGCCAATAATTTAAATAATGAATTTATTCCGTTTGGTTGTTCTACACAGTATATAGACA
The DNA here is from genome assembly GCA_951812935.1 of Hermaeophaga mercurialis. NCBI lineage: Eukaryota > Metazoa > Arthropoda > Insecta > Coleoptera > Chrysomelidae > Hermaeophaga > Hermaeophaga mercurialis. The sequence goes on along the minus strand of OX638362.1, from coordinate 33,311,963 downwards.
TATTTGTGCATAATTGTGACATTTTATATTAAACAAAGAATATAAACTATAAACAAGTTTTTTATTATTAGAAATTAATAAAGACAAATTCATTAATAGTGATGTGAGCTTGGTCATAAATGGTTATGGTACTTATTTAAAATGTTCAAAATGCTCGTCGTTCACCTCCAGGCAATATGCAAACCTATTAACAAATTCCTGAGTTACACTTTCCAAGACTTTTCCATGGATGAATTTACATTCAACGGCTATTCTTTGTCTCAACTTCTGCAAGGTAGTTGATTATCTATCGTAAACACGTGATTTGAGAAAACTCAAAACAAAAATCTAAAGGACTAAGGTCTGGAGAACGAGCTGGCCACTTTATGAATTCTCTAACGTCCAATATAACGAATTGGAAAATTCGCCTCTAAAGAATCCCTAACCCAGTCTATCATAGCGGGGAGGCGCTCCATCTTGTTGAAACTAAACATTTTGAGGTAACTGTCCATTCTGTTGCAGTTCAGGAATAATTTGATTATTCATTAAATCTAATTGGTCACCATTCCGGTTTCCGTCGATAAGCAAAGGGCCTATAAATAAGCCTATTTTCTATATAGTCCAGTAAATAAAGGCCGGGAGACCCTGGAACATCAGGTCGAGTGCAAATTGTTTTTTTCTCAACTTGTAGGTAAATATGGGTGCATTAACTTCTGAAAATATGTCCTTCGGGAGATGAGTGGAGGGGGCCGGAGAATGGCCAGAAACCCCGAAAATCCGGTTTTTGGCCGATATCTCCCGAAATATGACACTTAGAGAAGTGGACTTCGGCTAGAAATGAAGAGCAGTCGATTATCTACAAAAACGGTCCTTATCATTTTTGTCAAAAATTTAACCGTTTTCGAGATAACCACCCCTAACCGTAGCCTGGTTTTCGAGCTGCTGCGTCGCGTCTCGGAAAGCACGCTCCGTGAATGCGGGCAGACAAATTGTTCCATAACTTGGGTAAAAATTAATCTTTTTTGATGATTCAAAGTTCATATGAAAGGAGGGACCTCTAGCTATAATATAGTATGACATGAACCACAAATAATCGAGCACTTTAGTCCCGCTTTGATACTATACAGAGACGACGCGTGGCCGGGAGCGGAACATGTATCACAATCAAGGAAGTTTGGAGGCAAAGTTTTTTCGCGTACACCTAATAAAATAGTCGATATATACATTGATGGAAAGCTGGGAGTTTGATCTTCTTTTATTTAGTACAATCATTAACCTCCAAAAATTCAACCCTGAAAAGAAAACAACGATTAAAAAAAAACGTAGATTTTTCATCGAGGTGAGAATTTTCTCAATTTTCCGGAAAACTTAAAAATTTGTAGAAAAATAAAAAAAGCCATCGATAAGGGGACATTTTCAGCTTTCAAATAATGTGCATTGAACCCCAATATGGCTCTTCATTATTTATCAATTATCGATAGACCCAGGCATTTTCAAAAACTCCGAAAATACAAAAAAAACGTCCCAAGAAGAACGCGTTGTTTATAAAAATACACAAAAATTATTGATTGATTCTTACGGAATACATTCGTCGCCTATCATAGCTTCATTATCCAAAAGGATTCGGTGAAACTACTCTTGATTAAAAAAAATATGAATAGATTGATAAGGAGGGTAAAATATCGAGGAAAAACGAACTTTGGCTAGATTTTTCAATATTCCAGAAAAATAAAAAAAAATAAAAAATAATACTATATTATAGCTAGAGGTCCCTCCTTTCATATGAACTTTGAATCATCAAAAAAGATTAATTTTTACCAAAGTTATGGAACAATTTGTCTGCCCGCATTCACGGAGCGTGCTTTCCGAGACGCGGCGCAGCAGCTCGAAAACCAGGCTACGGTTAGGGGTGGTTATCTCGAAAACGATTAAATTTTTGACAAAAATGATAAGGACCGTTTTTGTAGATAATCGACTGCTCTCCATTTCTAGCCAACCCCCACTTCTCTAAGTGTCATATTTCTGGAGATATCGGCCAAAAACCGGTATTTTCGGGATCATTGGCCATTTTCCATGCCCCTCCCCTCACTTCTCGGTGGACATATTTTCAGGGAATAATCTACCCATGAACACCTACAAATTAAAAAAAAAATTCTGCACGCGACCTGATGTCATGGTTGATACCTTCGTTTATTGGACTATAAAAATATAACACAGTTCCCAAACTCCCAAACCGATCATCATATTTTAATTCGATCTTTTTCAGTTAAATGTACCACTTGTAATCGTAGAATTATTTTCCATAAAATACCATCAACTTGCCAGTTTGTGAGCAATTACCTACTAGTTGATTTTCTCCAAGTTTTGCGGAAAATCTTAAGAGTGATTGTAAAGTGCTATAATTTCTCGTTTTTACAGATTATTTACACTAAGCCCAGTATGTACGAATTCGAAAGAAGAAGATCTATTAAAATCTGCAAATATATACTTGGTATTCCATTTAAGTATAAAAAGTTGAGGGTATTTTCAGTTAAACTGGCAGAACATTAATAAAAAAATCGCATCAAATGCGTTATTTGTCATTGTACTTGCCTGCAAAGTTTCATAAATATCGTCCGTTTCGTTTTACACATATTTATTTGGTTCCAGACTTTACTCCAACCCCCTGTATAATACATTCAGACATTTGTCTCATTTCTTTGAAAATTATGAAGAATTTTTGGTTATTTTTACTATTTAGGAATATGATAAATGAATAACAAAAACCATAACTTTTTAATCTTCCCAACGTATATAGCAATAAAAACATTATTACACTTGGTTTTAATTTAGGAATTTTATCGATACTTTAGGGTAATAAAAAATTACGAATTTCTCACTACACTGACGTTCTGATTTAATTTTAATCCTTAGGAGAGAGTTTATAGAAAATAACCAGAATGAATAAATTAACACTTGCACTTGAATCATTTATAAGTAAATATTGAACAATACAATTCGAAAATTATAAGAGAAATCCTTTAAAACCTCTTTTACCTTTTTTATCATATGTTTCTATTAAGTAATAAGACAAGAATGTTGGTGTTCGATTCCGATACGTCCTAAACTTTAATAACTGCTAAGTTAGCTTAATTTTTGTCCGAAAATTATGCACGAGATAGAATATACATTTCACTGGCTACGGTAATTAACTAGATCGAATAACTTGTACATTCAACTCTGGAATACTGACTGCAAAGTTTGGCAAGCCGGTTTTTTGTTCAGGTGGAAACTCCGCGGTAATTACTATCCTACAATTATTTACTAACTATTCAGCAAGTCAGTCTGGCAACTTCAAAGTCCGTGATTCCCCAAACTAATGAGAACTTTGGTGCGTCCGCATCGCTAGTAAACAATGTTTTCATTTAAATAATAGGACTAATAAAAGTGGAGATATAGTCTGTGGCCACTGGGCATTTTTATTTAAATAAATAGATTTTTCAAGAAAACTGGATGAGTGGATAACCGATGACCAATTGGTGCCAAAAGTTTAGGCATGAATAAGTTAAACAATAAGGTATAATTAAATTGAGATTTTTGTGGACCCATTACTTGGTGTGCTTTTGAGTCAGCGGGCTAAAAAAAATCATAAACTTTAACCAAAACAAAAATTATATTTCCTTTTAAGAAAGTTGGTGTAAAATAGTCAGGATCAAGAGTAATTTCAAAATAATTTTAAACAATTAATGTTTTAGATCAGTGATCACATATTGTTTACTGTTGATATGTTAAGTATCCAAAAATTGAATTTGACTAAGAAAAGAGTTTAATTTCATAATCTGGAAATTTGAATTGTTTATTATGACTTTTTTCTCAAATTTATGCTAAAGAAATGAAGTAAGGAATATAAATAACCCAAATAAATAGACAAAAATATGGATTTTTTAGCAAAAATATTCTTTTGCTAATTGATATTATTTAACTGTTGCCGGTTTGATGCGACATCTTCTTCTTTAGATGCCACATGCAATGCAGACTGTAAGCGGATCACTAATCATATTTTTCTTATTTTGTTTGTTAATTACTAGAAGCGTATGTTCTTTTGCTTTTATGAAGATAGTGGCAACATCTGTGATACCGCACCAGTTTCTAATATCTCTGAGCCACGAATGCTCTTTCTAACCTGACCCTCTCTTACCTTCAATTTTGACCATTAATATTTCTTAAGGGAATTTATATTTAGATTTTCTTAATACATATCCCAAATAAGCTACCTTTTTTTCTTTCATAGTATCAAGCAATTCTCTTTTTTTCCCGCTCTTCGTAGAACTTCTTCTTTGATGATATGGTTTAGGTATTCTTAAAAGTTTTCTTAGGGTCGATATTTCAATGCGATTCATTGATCTAACTTTTATTGATCAGGTTTCTGATCCATATATGTTGATGAGACAACGCTGTAAATTTGAAGTTGTTGGCAGCCTGGACATTTGCTTGGGTGGTATGTACAAATAAGGTTAACTTTTAATGTATTTAGAGGATTTATAGAAAGTGTTTTATAAAAAAAAATTATTTCGCGAAAATGAAAATTGATAATAACAGGAAGAAAAAATATGTATATTTGGAATAGCAAACATACTAGTGAAAATATATATTATGCACACTTGAGTCAAAATTGAAAATCTAATAATTTAGATACCTCTTAAACATAATAGCGATAATAAGCCATTTATGTTTAATTATTAGTTTATTATATAAGCAGGTTTGTAAAACCCGTCTACTTTGTATGAAAAAAAGTTTTAAGAATAACGTACTTAAATTTATAATGATTTTGTGCGTTCAAGAAAAATCGTTCCAAACATGAATGCTTTTGGGTTACTTCCCATAAGAATATATCTTTTTTTTTCTATTTTATCAACAAAGAGCTTTCTAAAGGAAGCTTTTCACTACGGGTTATAATATATATTATATATTGAAATATACATGGTGTACCAATCTTACGACAAAGTGCAATAACTCTTTTGTTATTATCGATATTAAAAATTTTGTAAATGAAAGTGGTAGAGAGATTTAAAATATACAATTTAAAATTATTTTGAGTTATATAGGGTGTTTCATATTTCCCATAAGAATCAAAGTTATGTTTTTTTAAATGGAATACCCCGTATGTATTTACATTTTTATAAACCTTTTGCCAAGCTGATTGCAACGATGTATCACAATTTATGTTTATTATGTTTAATAAAGGATCTAAAGCCACCTGAACATCACATTTTTTTGAATTCAGGTGTATGTAGCGGCCAAAAAGTTGAAAATCAATAAAAACGGTTTACATGTTTCTATCCTAACTTTTTAAATTCTCAGCTATGGCATTAAAAAATGTTTGATACAGAGTGATCAAAAATCAGATGGGATTTCAAACTTTCTCGTAAGATTGGTACACCATGTATATTTCAAGATACGAGTATAATAGATATTATATCCCGTAGTGAATAGCTGCCTTAAATTGCCTCGATTTTGCCACATACATTTTTTAAAACAAAAAATTAATCAAAAAATTTTTTTTTACATTATCAGTACTTTTATTTAGTGACCCAAATTCTTCAGGACGTTCTGATAATTCTGAATATATCTGGAAACAGGTTACCTTCAAATTTTTCAAATAAAGGATCAACAGATCTACGGAGAAATTTTATTAGAAATCTTCATTACAGATGGGAATAGCTCATGCTAATAAAAATAAATCATGGAAATTCAAACATAAAAATTTTTTTACTAATTTGTATGGGTTTGTAACTCTTCTGTCATTATTTAAAAAAATACCCTGTTTTGTTAAATGTATCCAGTTTTCTTTGGTGCTTTTGTATTCAGTTTCTTTAAAATTACTTTGAGTTATTTTCCTTTGCTTAAAGTGCTTCCTCTTAATAAATATTTTTGTGTTTTGTGTTAGGTAAACCAAACTAATGTCGATGAATGACAAGTATTTTGACAATGTTAATTTGGCAACATAGCGAATTGTTGTCAAGATTTAAAATTTAATTTCCCTTGTCCGTTAAGAGTCGACGTATTCACTCTTTTTTTGTTCTGTTGACTATAAAAATACAAGACGTCATCGTCAGTTTATTATATATATGTAGTAAATTCCAATTCCAAGAGAATTTTTTCAAAATTTTTGAACATGTGTTACTTTTTTGCGTAAACATAAAACAGTGTCTCTACTACTACTAAGTTTGCTTTTTTTGGATTTATATTGTAGATGACGCTGTTATCGGTCTTTCAACACGTTTATTTTTATTATACAGCCAGACAACTTTTGTTGTACTGATTGACATCAAAAGCATTCAACAAGACGTGGTATTGATTTCGTATTCTAAATGTTTTGGTCATGGTATATTTTTTTGCTATAAGAGCAAACTAAGAAACTAAGTTTCGAGTAGTTATTCTAGTTTATACCTTTTGGCACCCGACTAAAGAAAATTCATTCAAACAATCTAGAGAAAACAAGATGTAAAATTAGCCGAGAGGGATTTAAGAAACTGCTTAAATCTGCATATTTTCAGTCAACAACCGTTTTACTTTAGCTTTTAAATATACTTACTCTGACATGTCTTTTCGTCTTTCGAATGAAGCAATAACAGATGATAATAAACTAAAATAAAGTATTAATATTAATAATTTTGACAAATAATATTAAATTTTAATAAAATACCTCTTCAAGTTTACTACATTGTTCTGATAGGATCCGAATTATGGCCCTGTCCATTTCATTTTGCATTTAGATTAACCATAAATACCGAAAATATTTATTTGCCTCCAATTGTTACCAAATAAAACATTATTTGAATGGAAATATCAAACAAATGGTTATTCTTGTCATAACATTGCATTCAAACATTAAAACTAACATCAACCTGTTTTACATAAAAATAAAAATGCAGATTAATAGATGTAAAGGGGATTTGTATCAACATTAATGTATCATCAATATTTTATGTATAAATACAAACCAGTAAAAATAAATATTGGCAATAAATGTGTAAGTTAATAAGAAGAATAAAAGTACAAAGATAATTTATATAAAAGTAATCATTGAAATAATAAATTTGAAATTCACGCTACTAGAAATATCAAATGACAGGTTTTCATGCAAATTCTAAAAATTAAAAAAAGATGAAAAGAACTACCAGGTCGAGCTGAAGTGATCTAAATAACCCAAAGCACTGAATAATTGAAGAATATTTATTATACAATGCTAACGTAAAGTATGCGATTTTCTAGTTAGTCCTGTTAAACTCTTGTTAATCCTACGGTGTTGGGTGAGAATCAAAATAGTTGAGGCCCTAGATATTCTAGCAGAATTCCTGCAAAAAATAGCTTTCCCTGTCAATGGACACGTATGTATGTAAAAGTCTGGTAAATTTATGTATACAAGGAGTGAAAATTAAAACTTTTTAAATTAATATTCTTCTGAGAAGAGTATATTTTTTGGAATTTAATGAGACAAATGGCAATTTTGTTTAAAAAATATATTTAAAGATTCAATTTTTTATATAATGAGTTAAAATTTATTGCAAATATTCAATAGTGTTAAAATTTAATGAAACAAGTAATTTTTTTAAATGTATTTAAAAATCTATGGTTTTTAGAAAAGTTAAAAAATTTGTTAAAATTTAACGAAAATGTTGATTTTGAAATTAATGGAAAAATTGCCAAATTCTAGAAAAAAAAAATTACCAAAAAACATAATTGTACTAAATTGGAGGTCTTCCAATTTTGAATTATTCAATGGTGTCTACGTGTTATTTTCAGTATTTCTGGAGGTAATTAAAACAGGGATTACCATCAGCTTGCGGCTCTACCACTGAAACACCCTCCTCTCCCCCTGCACCGATATTTTTGTATAAACAGTGTAATGCAGCTGCGTCGTTTTGATATATTGTTAGTGAAGTTGTTGATGAAAACAAAAAAAAAACTAATCGTTAGATAGGAAGGGAGATAAATAAGTTGTGAGTTTGGATTTTCTTTCAAAGCTAACACTTTTATTAATAATGACTGCAACTTGCAACCCTGCTAAGTACTGAATGCCCCGTTCCTGAATTTCAAATAAAATCTGCTAAATCATAGTCAAAGTAGGGGAATCTAGCGAAATTGATTGATTTGCATTTTTAGCACCAGACTAGGAAAATCCGAATAATTCAAGATATTGCAGTGCTAATGTGAAATTCTGCTGAATTAGTATTTTGTTTTATTAATGTCATGCTAGAAAAATCCTGCAAAATTAATCGCTTTGCAGGATTCACAAAAAACTAGCCAAACTTTGGTAAAGTAAGGAATTTTATAATTTTTACAAATGGGTAAGAATTATTTGTAGGAAAGACCATCTATAATTTTCAAAGAAAAATCTCTTAATTTTTTTCGGATTATATATCTTATATATAGGGTGAGGCATTAGTGTGGCAAAGCTCGATTAGTCCGCTATTATTGAAGTTACGAAAAAAAGTTTTTACAAAAGGTATAAGCACTCTTGAGATTCACATTTTAAAATTAATCCCAAATATCCCAGGAATATCTCAGGAATGATCAAAAATTTGAAATCCCATCTGATTAAAAAAATTTTAAAATATTATTTTAATGCAAAAATTTAAAATTGAAGAAAGCGATTTTAAATGTTGATAATGTGGGAAGACCGGTAATATGCAGTTACCTTTTTTCTTTCAAGAAATCAGTGAAGAACATTTTCAGCATTTGATAAAAAAGTATTAGATTAAAATTCAGCAAATCAGTTCCGTGTTAATTTGTCTAGTTAGTTTATTTTAAATTTAATTTACTCAAAAATCAATAACATAGATTTACAATTATACCGGTGAAGAGAGAATTAAAAACTGTTTTAAGCACTCGACCACTATTGTCATGTAAATTTTTTAATGGGGCAGAAACCTTAAACTGGGGTTGATATATAGTGTTATGATAGTATGTACAGGGATTTAGTTAAATATCGTTCTGTACATAAAACTTGTGTTTTATTTTCCAAATTATAATATTTACTATTTATTTAACATTGCGTGAGCGAGAGTTATGGGACAAGGCCGTCAACGAATGTTAAATAAATATTTTTAGTAGAGTCATCAAAATTAATTAAACATTAGGGTCTTCTTGGTGAGTAAAATAAAAGAAGATCAGGAGTCAAGTTTGGGTTCTCGGATGATCGAGAAATTGATAGTGCCTATCCCTGCTATTAAATGTATTAGTTATTTAATGTGTAAGTTGCCCTCATAATTTAGTTGTTTTCATTAGATAAATAAATTGTAATTGTTTTTACTCAGCCTCTTTAATTTCCATTAACCAAGTTACGTAATGGGTAAAACCCCCTTAAGTTAATATTTAGATTTTTTCGTACATTTATTATTCAGAAAAAACAACTCTATACGTAACATTAGAATGTTATTTTTATATTGAAAATATATTTCATTAAAAATAGTACGACTTGTCCGAGTCTTTCCTCAAATATTTTGTCATACGAAAGTTAGTGAGGGTGGAGGGGTAAAACTTTACATTGAATTGCAGACTAAATAAGTGAAGTAATCATCACTATTGACTGTCAATGTAACTTGTTTTGTCAAGTATAGATACATATCTCCTAAATAATTCACACAAAATTTCGTCTCTCATATGACAATAGTCGTTTACGGTCACTATACAAACAAAGATTGCACACAAAGCTGTTTAAACATTTAGAGCTCGATTACAAACTTAATAAACCATCTTTTGCTTGGCCTTTCGATATTTATTTTGCCAATCATTTAAATTTGTGGTCCCATTATGTTGAAACTTTGACTAAGTGCCGTTAACGCAACTCCATTTAGAAAATTTAATAAAAAGTTACATGACCAGCAAAAACGACCTACTTAAAAAAACATCAAATATTCATCAGAGAGTGAAACAAGCGACGTAACATCCTGTCTCGACAACCACGAAAAATTCAATATTCGGTTGTGTATACATTTCAAACGACTTGCGGTGCTATAAATTTCGCCGTGTCTCTCCCTCCGTTTACGTAAATTCACTTCAAAAGTATGAATTAAATTTAATACTTTTGTCACACCTATCAACATTTACACTAATTATTTAGGTGATGAATCGTCGGTTTTAAAGGTCATCCATTCAAAACCTTAAACGCTTCTAATGCTGTTGGACTCTGGTCATCCTTCGTTTTAATGGCTTTTTATCCCTGTAGTCAACTAGCCTGGAAATATTCGGCACTAGTTTAATACATTTTTATAGAAATTAAATTTATTTTGATTATAGGAACTTAAAAATAAATATTTTAACGAAGATGCAAAGAAGTCTGTGGATAGTGATAAATAAGACTTATTTCCTAAACATATTTTTGATAGTGCCCAAAAAACTACACCCAAGGAAATGAGAGATCTAAGGGGGAAGAGGGCATTATCAGGCTAAATTAAATAAGGAAAAAAGCAGAAGTGCTTTTTTTGAAATACATATACACTCCTGCTCAAAAAAATCCGGACACTTGTATTTTGCTTTTTTTTTAAATTGTAGGTGTTAAGTGGTTTAAATGGGGAGGAAGTAAACATTAATAATAGAAATCGTTTATTTAAAACACTAAAAAAGTAATAATAGGAAAAATAAGTAACCCAAAAGGAAGTAATAAGTAACGCAAAAAAAATTAACATTGTTCGAAAAATTAAACAAAAGAAAAACAAAATTTTAATTGCCCACAGTTGCCTGTTCTTTAGGTTTAGTATCGGGTATTGCTCCCCCTACACCTGCGCAGGGTTTCAATACGCCTAGGCATGCTTGCAATAAGTTGCTGAATCTGTTCCCATTCTTCATTCAACGCTATTCGCAGCTCTTGGATCGTTTCTGGCAATGGTTGTCTCTTTTTAATCTTTTGCCCTAAAATGTCCCATAAATGTTCTATTCTAAACACCAACAAAATTAAAAAAAAATATACAAAATGCAAGTGTCCGGATTTTTTTGAGCAGGAGTGTCGTATATTTTATTGATTTATGATAAACAACAATCACTCGGTGGAGCCAGTTCAAAATCTATTTCGTCTTCTCGTTTGTCATCTCGTTCTGTTCTAGTATATCATTGTCATTATTGTTGTTTTAAAAATTTTACTTCTTTTTAGTACTAATAATTTAATATCTGTAAAATGGAATTTAAAAGTAAATTGAGAGGATGTGCAATAAAGAGTCAAGCAAGGGAAGTTGTGGCAAATGTTTTATGATAAAAGAAAAAAATATAAGGAGTTTTCAAAAGATGTGTTTTCGGAATAGATTAAGGAAAAAAGATTGACATCAAAAATGTTCATTGGGGCAAGGGCCCAGCTCTATAGTGGATACGCCTGTGATGCGATAACTATAGTTAAGCAGTGTCCAGCGTGGTTAGTAGTTGGATGGGTGACCACCAGCGAACACCGTATGCCCGTACAGCCTGCAGCGACTAGTAGCATATCACAGCTCGCAGGCACTATACCAATGAGCACGAGGTATAGTGGAGATATGCCGTCTTTCGGAGGAGACGTTAAGCTGTCGGTCCCGAGTCCATGGATGTTCATCCAAATTTTTTACCAAGAAAGCATACAAGGAAACAAAAAGTGTCAATGGTGATCCGTAAAATATGGTGATTTAAAACGCAACTTACCTCTATATTAAGTTGAACCCCTGAGAAGTTATAGGTCTTGAAAGTGGGGTTTAACATTTAGAAAAAAAAGCAATATCTCAGTTATAGTTGAACTTAGAAAAACCAAATTTAGAACATTAATCGACAGTAAGTAGATTTCAATTTTTGATGAAGAATAAATTCTTGCCTGAGATAATTCGCTGATCATTTTGAACAATTTCTAGAATAACTTATCTACCAGTTCAAACTGTATGTTTTTCTGTTGTTTAAGTTGTTTGTTTTTCTATTAAACCATTATTATTTAATTTTTTTCTGATCGTGAAGTTTAATTTCATAGCCAACTTTTCAGTTTTTAATGATTTTAAATGACACAGCTGAAATACGTGTTTTTAGTTATTCGGATTTTGTTGAAAACGACAAAGATTTTTGAGAAACGATAAGAGTAAGAAAAGTTTTCAAATTAAATTCACCATAAAATAAAATACTTTTTCTTTAACGGAAAATCCTATTTTTGTTCTATCAAATTTGTTCAACGGTTTTCTAAGATGCAACCCGGACATTCGATAAAGTAGGGATCACAACTGGAAGATCAAGCTTAATAAATGTAAGCCAGTCTACGCTAATTTAAATGATAAACTATCAAAGATATCGGCTCTTAGCGTAGAGTTTTAGCACCTCACGAATACAAAGCAAAATATTTTGTCAACTCTTTCGACGGTAAATAATCGCTGGTAGGAAAGAAGCAAGAGTTTGATCTAATTCTTAAATTTAAACAGTATTGGCTTCTATCTGCACAATTCAGTTTCCTCATATTTCTTAAGTAACCCATAAAGCCAGTTGTTCAAACTTATTTACGAATATTATTAAAATTTCATGGGAAGACAGCAGAGAATCCAGTCAATCCACCAAGCAATTCCCGGTTCTGATTCAACTTAGTTGTAGTTTTACCAGCGGTTTCTTGAAAAAGGTTACAATACGGCACTTTCAGTGATGTTTTGGTCGCCAGTCCTCTATTATCGTGCAGAACACACGATCCCTTAAATCAGTAATAATAAGGGTGTCTTGGTAGCAACAGTGAGGAAACTGTATTTCAGGACTTTTATTGAAGGTTTACCTTAAATTTGAAGTATAGTAGTAGAAAACGGGTCTTAATTGTTTTCCAACATGATGCCTGGATACCGGTTACTTTTCTAAAAGTACTAAAAACTTATCAAATTAAAAAGACGAAAATAAAATACAGCTTCAAATGTTAAAACAAATGTTCAGTATATTAGCAGAAAAAATATTTACAATAAATTAAAGTCCGAAGTATGTCATACTTTTTGGGAATTAAATAATTTTTGTGCTAACGATTTCGGATTTCATTGTGTCTATGATGATTTATAGTTAGTCGCAATGATTTTGTTGTAAAGAGAAGAATGGTGGCGATCGGACTTCTGAGTCTAACTGCAGACTGGTGGAAAATACTATGTTCCTTTTATTTGAGTAGTTTTGCAAATATTACAAAACATAAGACAATTTGATGGACTCTTGAGACTATTTGGATTACTTTAGAAGTTGAATTAGTTATTTTTTATTTTTATTATGGACAATATCAAACCAAGTCTTCTAGCGACTCAATTAAATTTAACCTTTAAGAGTGTCCTTTAGTTGCAAATTTTCCAAAAATGCATAAACCGCTGGCCCCGCCTCTAAAAAGCGCATCTAATTAGAGGACATCAAAACAAAAAAAGAAATACGTCTTTCCCTTCGTGCAGATTTTTTAAGTTTAAAGTTTTATTGAAACTTCTTTTAAATTTCAACCGCTTAGCAGTAAAATTATATTTCAATTACTGGGAAAAATTATAAAATAGATAACGTCTGTGCTCAAGAAATATAAAAATTTGTAATCTGGTAAGAGTGTTGATGCATTTTTATATGTTAAACTTTCTAGCCTGATGTTTACTACGGCCTAGCACATGTTCTCGGTAGAAGTTGAGTTAATATTTGTACAGTATCGCTTCCAGAAATTGTAATCAGCTCGAATCAAACTTGAGTAATCAGGGAGTGTGTAAATAAAATAATTGCGCCGAGGATGATAAAAAATAAAATCAATATATTTAAAAAATATTTTACTGTTCATTTTTCAATGCCCTATACTCAATTATTCAAAATTTGTCAAAAAAATATCAAGATATTCGTAAATTTAAAAACCTATTATGATTGAAGTAAATGCATAAGAGGTTGATTTTTTCAGTAAAATTTCAATTAAACTTTGTTTTGATAAAAGTGTATGAAACAATTCAGATGAAATCCCTCCTCCTATGCGCCCGTGATTTTATCATAAAAATTCATTCATAGATATTTATGAAACCATGTTTTTATTTTTAATTGGAATTTGACTAGAAAGACGGGTAAATATTTGTAGTATCTTTTAAATTCTTATTACCATTAACGTTGCGATTATTTGCCCATTCTGGTCCATTCTTGGAGAAAGTAACGTGATGATGCTCTTTAGTACGATTAATTAATTAGCCTTAATTTTTTTATGTAAAATACGGAATACGCCCTTTACCTTTTTTGCTAAAAAAAAAAAGAAAAGTTTAAATAACAAAGATGTAGGTAATTTCTTCTCAGGATCGGTGTACAATGTTCTTAACAGATCATTCGTAAAACTGTGGTTGTTCCATTAAAGCTTTAAATAACAGCAAAATTAAAATCATGTCTATTTTTCTAAAATAGGACTGAAATTCCTGACGTAAAAATTCCCGTACATGTAGTAGAAGGCGCAACTTTTGAAACTCATGTTGCCAAAGCAGAAATTTTATAGAAAGAGGAACGAAGTAATCTCATTAAGTTAATGATGTGTACTGGGGTCTCTTTTGATACATTTTATGCAAGTTGATGTCCGTAATGATTTGATTCAGCGAATGTAGATATCTGGCTTATCAGTTCGAACTATCTGGTCGTCGATGGTGTTTCTGTGTGCTATCAGATTGTGAAATTTCACCACTTGACACGCCACGAACTTGGATTTCGTCTTCGAAAGGGTGTTTTGAGGACTTCATTTTTGCACTTTCGCTTTTTGGAATTCTATGGAATATAAAGGCTGCCAGTAAAATAATAAATTATATACAAAAATTTCGTTTAGAATTTGATTACATTTAAATAGATGCGTACGGTGTTGCAATTTATAATTTTGAAACACTTTTTAAGGAAATGGTCACCTAGGAACATGTAATTGATTAATATGTGACTTCTACTAAGAAGCCAATTCCTAAATAGATAAAAAGGTAGATGTGGGCAAAGTGGGAAGGCTAAGGATAAAAAATTTTTGAAAACATCCAATGAAACTTTGGCTTTAGATTGCTTCATTATTTAGCTACATGCTAAAAAAATAGTTCGTTTTAATTAAATTTAGTTAAAAAGATAATATAAAGTCTCCAAAACCCTACCAAATGGCTATTGTGCCCTACTAGGTAGGGCAAACTGAGTAGCCCGTATAAAAAACACTACAATTTTTTAACTACTGCCTTTTTAAAAATATATTTAAAGATATCACAAATGAACTCATTATCTTTTTCCCAGCTTCCAGCACAAGTCTCGTGTACCTATGAATATAAAACTTGAGTACTTGACTCATCCTTCTCTTTTTCTTGAATTAGAAAAAAGTACCTACAGAAAAAGCAAGAAGTGACACTGACTTTCGCTATTAGAAGTTGATTCTTGTAAAGGTTTCATATGAAAATGGCTGAAAATCCTTTTTTCTGGATCATTTTTTTTTGGTTATGTTTACCTTAGAGATTGGTGCAATATTATGATAGAACAACAGCTAAAAGGAAGTAAATATGCAAATTGTGTGGACCAATGGATATTAGTTGAGTATAGCTCAAAAATTAGTAATATATATCTTGATGGTCCATTTTTTTCGTCCAATTTTTTTTAGCCTCCTTTCCTATTACCTATAATGGAATTCAATGGAGTACATGCTATGGAGTTATTTTAATGATTATTTTAGTTATTATTTATGACGTAACCCTGAAATAAAATTTTCTACTAAATGTTTTGGTGGTAATTTTTTTTTGATCATCATGTGGGAAGTCAAATTATTTTTTTGTGTTCAATTTTTTATTAAAGTTTTTACACACAATTTGCTTTCCTCCGTTTTATTTTATAGACTGTTGTACAGGGTGAGTAATAACTATTGGGACACAGAGTAAGCGCAGGATAATCAGATCAAAATATGACAATTGGACCAAATATGTCTTAATAAAATGTTGCAAAAGATACAAGTTGAAATATTTTTTTTTAGTTATAATTTTATAACAAATTCATAGATTTTTTATCAAAATAGGCATATCTTTAGATAAATAATAAAATTGTATTTATTATTTTTCATTTTAAATATTAAAAATAAATAATACTTATCTAGAATTTTTCAAAGACTTTGTACATCATCTGACATTTGTCTAAAATTGAGAGATTTGTCATATACATGTTTTATTTCCAATGATTTTTTGATTTCAAACTCATCCAAAAAATCAAGTTTCTCTTTCTTATCACTAATATGAGGGATCTCCATTGTTGTTTCAATTGTTTCGTTAAATGTTTATATTGAGTATCAGTGAAGTATTATGTGTAATATAACTTAACTGTTTCTTTTAATAAATAAGATCGTAAGTATTCATTGTATTTTATTTCAAAATTTCTAAGGGTCTGGCCAATATACGAGGTATGACAATTAAATAACGAGACTGCGCATCTCCTGTTGCGCAGGCTGTTAGGAGAGAGGTTGCTATTGATGTGTACTTGACGTTGAATCTTCATAAGCAGCCACCGTTCATTTCATCATTCTAATTCTATCTGCTTTGGTTTGCTTTTGAGTCTTGCATGAAGAGTACGTTGTTCTGTAGTATTGACGCAATCATGGTGAACATAAAAGTTCAGCAGCGCATTAACATCAAATTTCCTGTGGAATTAAAAAAATCACCGACGGAATGTTTTAAAATGTTAAAAGAGGTGTTTGGTGATAATACTACGTGACGTTCGCGAGTTTTCGAAAGGCAAAGACGATTTTCAGAAGGTAGGGTGGAGGTTGAAAATGATGATCGTCCCGGTCGGTCTGCGAGTTCAAGAACTGATGAAAATCTTTAGAAAATTAATGAAATTGTACAGGAAGATAGACGTCTGAGTATTCGGATGATGGCTGACATGGTAAATATTAACAGAGAGACAGTAAAACAAATTTTGCATGACAATTTAAACATGGCAAAATTTTGTGCAAAAATGGTCCCGAAAAACTGCATAGATAGAAAAGGGGAGTATATTGAAGGAAATAAAAGTAATTTGTAACTTTGTTTGCAATAAATTACATTTATGACACCAGTCTCGTTATTTAATTGCCACACCTCGTAGATAGCACTACAACCCGAACAATTTGTAAATACTTGATTTTTAATTTAGGAAATTTCGATTTTAATAAAAATGAACCTCCATTATTTTTTACTTTAAAAACATTACAGATGTTGTCTGAGGTATAATTTTTGATATCTTTTTGTTTTGTATGACCTGTTTTCTTTAGGTAGCTTCGGTTTGGGTGAAACACCAAAAATCAGGGAGGTCGACCGAAATAAGTAACACCTTATCAAGAAGACGAAATTTTATATATTAGTAAATTTAGCCAGTCGCCGAACCAAGAAAGACCCTTCAAAAGCGTGAAATGAAAGTTAGTCTTTTATTTCATCTATTTTTTTCGCTGAGGGACTTTCAGAACAAGTAAAGTTGTTTATCTTTGTTCCGCGGTAATTTTACACATATCAAACTTTTCAATAGTTGACTCTTGACTAGACGTTCTCTTGATGACGATGACCCACGAATATTTTTGCAAAATGAAACACTTGCATCAGAAGTTGAAGTAGAAGCTTTTTTCTTTTTTATATAATGCTTTTCAAATCTACTAGAATTAAATCAGGGTTCCTCGTGTGTAGTGTGCTCATTTATTATTAGGAATACTGGGATTTCTTTTGATGGTTTGGCTTATTTCAGAAAACATTCAAACTATTCTGAAAATATTTCAGTTTGCATTTATTGAGGGGTAGCAAGAAAATACTGTGGAGGAAAATCTTTAAGTTCTTCTTTCTTTTGTTGTCTCGAAGAGGAGGGACAAAATTGCAAATTTAGAGAGAATGCCTCTTTCGGCATGTGTAAAGAAGCAAACTTGCCGTCTACTTTTTAGTGCAAAAACTTTTGAGGATTTTGACTAGAGCGTCAAAAGTCTCATTCTATCGATATGGTAAACCTTATGTGGAGGATACAAGTGACATTTCTGGACGTTCTCTCAAATGACGAAGATTTTTGAGACATTTGTTTTATTGAAACCTTGAGCACTTATGATGCCTTTGGTTTTCTAAAAGTAATGTCGAGATGGCAATTTCTAAAGAAGTCAACTTTATCTTTCCTAGCTATTCTTTTTTTTCACGATTGAAAGTTTTATATATATTATTTACTGGCAGTGCTACGTAGATCTGAGGTATTTTCAAAAAAGCTAAAAAGCTAGAACACAGCTTCTTAGAGTGAGAAAATAGTCAGATAAGGCTACTTTCCCAAACCCATTCCCTAATCTTCAATATGTATTGTTCGAATTCGTTTGAAAAACTTTTCCTAAAAATATGTCACTAGATATACATTTAAAATTAAATGAAATCATTAAAAAGACCACTTATGGCAATTTAAAATCAAATGTCCCACTTATCACATTTTTTCAAATAACATTTGTTTTTGCTCCGACGTTTAAATTACAGCTCCTTGACGAAATTGTCGCTGCAAGCAAACTGCTTAACAAACATATACCTATTTACTAGATATTTTTTCTGAGCAAGAAAGAGACTTTTTGCAAGACGACGTGGAGCGATTCTTTTCTCATAATACATCATTCCAAGCGTTGCCAGAAAGCCCTAGGCTATGACCCAATCATAAACCAAAAACCCTGTGACATTTTGTGTAATTCCGCTAGACACTTTTATGGTGAACTTGTGCATAAAAATATTCGGGAACAGCAGCGGCGTAGAAAAAATGGAAACTATATATAGTTTCCTTAGTTTATTTTTGAAAAATTGTAAAAGTGGATAAATTTTTCTGAATTCAAAAATATAGTAAACTTGCTCAATATAATTTTTGCAATCTAATATGGTATAATCTAATATTGTTTTTATTTTCTTTAGCATTTTTCATGGAAACAGGTATATATCGGTTTCTGTAATTTTGGAAGTTGGTAGTAGGATATATTTCCAGTCAAGTCAAATTAACATCCAAAATGGCCTAGTTTCGGTTTCGGTGATAAAGCCACCAAAATGAAATTTTTAAATAGAACAACATACCTATTTTTGCATTCAGCAAATATTTACTTACCTTGTATAATATTTTCTAAAATAGTTAAATTTTGATTGATAGTTTCTTGTATAGTATCTGAAAATATATTACCCGCCTATGACTTCATAGCAATCTAGAGCTTCTTTTGCATGTATGAATGAACATTAAAGAACATTCAAAAAAACTTTTAAAATTGCTCTCCTGAGGAATCCTTGTAATTTAGAACATTATTTTCAGTCAAAAGGAATTTTAGTCAATTTATAAACATATTTTATTTTAATTTTAGCCAAATTTTTTTTACCCTGTTTTAAATTTTTAACTCGGCATGTCTATAATAAAAATATAAATATTTCTCACAACTGAAACCGATACCGTGTCTGACGAAGTTTTTCAATAAAAAAATCTCTAAAAGTACAACACGGTGAAATTGAAAAATCAAAACAAGAAGCATTTCAGTCAAGAAACTTCTAAAACTTATTGAAGTTCGCGTCCGGAATTCGGAAACTTTTTAACAATTTTCCGAGCAAACATGATTCTTCCAGAAATCGACAAATACAGAGACTGAATTTATTGATTTTGTTCATCGTTAAAATTGGATAACCGAAAATTTTCAAAATTTTTTTCGCGTTGTGTAAGTTAAAATTTGTATGGAACAATTTTTGAATTTTTTCTGTGATAAAATAGTGATCAAAATACTTAACATAAATTCCTTAAGTCGCTGGAATGTGTGGTAAATGAGCCATCGGATATCTAACAGGATATTAAAATTTCCTACTTTATAAATGAAATACAAATATTTGCCAGTAGACATGAAGTTAGGCAATATTACCGAGATCAATAACATTCGAAATGTAGTTCGAGGACTGAGTGGTACGTTTTTTGGTGTCAAAAATTTTACATCATTTTTTTGCTTTACCTTTCTCTGGGCCTTCCTTGAATTTGTAATTCCAGTCATACAGTGATATTTACATACAGAGTAGACCAAATGACTGGAAACGGCCAATTATCTCGTAAATTGCTATTCCGAATTCTACCAAATTTGAGGCAAGCCTATTTTGGAATAAGGAGATTCCAAATTTGACATTTGCCGTTTCTCTGATATTATTAGTCACTTTGGTTTTTTAAATACATCACCCTATAAATTTAGTCATTTTTGGAAACTTCTCTTCAAAATGAGTTCAACCATATGTAACTTATGATTGTATGTAGTCTGTAGGGCCTCCGCGTTCACCACATTTCAGTCCTAAAGATTATTTTTATTGAAAAGTTCAGCTTACAAAACTAAACCAGCAAGTCTTGCAGAGCTAAGGCGACGAATTATAGATGAATTTCGATTAATTTCTAGACAATCATGGAGAAATGTGGTAGAAGCGTTCTACCATGAATTAGGGTACTGTTAACTCATAAATGGAGCACATTTTTAACACTTGATTAAGTAATCATTATTTTCAAAATGTTGTAATCTTTCAATTGTTACGTTTTAATGTAGTTGAAAATAGTTTGTATTAAAAAATTTATTGGGACAATTAGGAGTTGCCAGACTTCTGTTTTATTTATTTAAGGTCTTCTAGGCTGCATAAAAGCATAAGTGATACATATGGTTGATCTTTGCACACAATTCTCTCAGGCTTCAGCAGTACACTTCTATAACGCTGTATTCCAAACACTTAACACATTATCATTAGTATATCCATCTCTGTCAACATATTTCTTGTTAACTGAATGGCATTAAAATCCGGTTGATAAGGTAACCTTAATATCATGTAACCATACTCTTACCAATTTATCTATGACATATCTATTGTCTTTTCTATTCCTCTTGGCCAATTGTTAAAACTTACCTCTGTCAAGAATGCCGAGCGAATTGAAAAGTATGCGTCAACAAGACTAGCAGCTCTTTTTGTTACTGCGTGTATAAATGATCATTAAAATAACATACTTCAATCATTAAAGGACAAATTAGAAAGAGCTATTACATAAATGGTTACATTTGATAATATCATTTATGAATGACACACGTTCAATGATTTACTGGAAAAACTTTAGTTGTTTTTCATTTATTCCTTTAATATATAATTATTTATATGTATTTCTCACTGACTCACTGACACTTGTTCTTTCACTATTGTCTTTTATTAACTTTCCATGAAACACTTTTGGTTCTTCTATTAAATCTTAACGCATATTTTGAATAATTGTTTTGTAGTTATTATGTAGATTATTTATTTTTATCATTATTGTTATTATTAAAAAAACTGGAAATGAAAAAAAATTCTGGGTAAACCTTGTTAAAAATAATTCTAAACTTGCTCTAACTTGTCTGGAAATATTTATTTTCAGCATCTTCAAGCATTTTTTATAAACAACCATATGCAAAAAAATATACAATCAAAATTTATTTAATTACGTTTTCCATTTATTCCATTAATAAACAATTTCTTTTCTTTTCAAAATATTTTCGACTGGCAAAATTGTCATGTAATGTACCACTTATTGAATATAAGACAGTTGTCAATATTTCAATATACAAAATATTTTTATTAAATTCATTGATTATTGCATATAAAAGGAAACTACGCAAAATGTGGCAACAAAACCGATCACCTGAATTAAAGAGAAAATTAAACAAGGCAGTAAAGGAATTAAAACAGCTAATCATATCTGAAAAAAATCAGTAAATACAAGAGTACCTCCAAAAACTTGACCCAACTGAAGCAACGGAATACTCTCTCTGGAAGGCTACAAAAAATCTTAAGAGACCAAATACCTCCAAATACCTCCTGTAAGGCTTGATGAAGGCAAGTGGGCTAAGAGTCATGAAGATAAAGCAAACATATTCGCTAAATATCTAAAAGAAGTATTCACACCAAACACAGAAGAAAACATACCAGCAGAAGAAAAGAAATTAGCGATAAGTTGCAAGAAGATTACCAATTAGAATTACCGCTTAAAAACTTTACCCATAAACAAATTAAACACTCTATCAAATACAATATAAATCCTAAAGAAGCACCGGAATATGACTTATATGACATTACTGGTAAAATACTCCAAGAACTACCAGCAAAAGAAACACTATTTCTAACACAGTTGTTTAATGCAATAATGAGAACAAGCCAATATCCATCGCAGTGGAAAGTAGCACAGATTACACTCATATTAAAACCTGGTAGAAAGCCAGAAGATGTAAGGACATACCGCCCAATTAGCCTCTTACCAGTCACCTCAAAGGTCTTTCAAAAACTACTTCTGTTAAAACTTACACCAATACTAAATGACAAAAAATTGATCCCAAAACATCAGTTCGGCTTTAGGCAGAAGCACTCGACCATCCAGCAAGTACATCGAGTAGTAAATAAAATATATAATGGGTTTCGAAAACAAGAGATATTGTTCTGCGGTATTTATCGACATTGGACAAGTTTTTGACAAAGTGTGGCATAAGGGTTTAATGTATAAACTCAAATGTAACCTTCCAAATAATTTCTACACTATCCTTAAGGACTATCTAGAAAATAGATAGTTCCGAGTTAAATTTGAAATGGAATATACAGATTTACAGCCAATTCGTGCAGGGGTACCACAAGGAAGCGTACTTGGTCCAATACTATATTTGCTATATACATTTGATTTACCAACAGCTCCTGGCATAACTACCGCAACTTTCGCCGATGATACAGCTATCTTAGCGTCAAACATATATCCAACAACAGCCGCGGAACTTTTACAAGAAAGCCTGTACCATATAAAAAAGTGGCTAAAAAAGTGGAAAATCAAAACCAATGAAAACAAGTTGGAATATACCTCGATAAAACGTTAACCTGGAAATAACAGATCTTGACCAAACGAAAACAATTAGGTCTTAGATTAAGAAAACTGTACTGGATGGTTAGTACGAAATCAGAACTCCCCCTAGAAAGCAAATTAATACTATATAAAACGGTACTAAGACCAATATGGACCTACGGAATAGAACTATGGGGAACTGCCTCCCATTCCAACATAGAAATCATTCAAAGATTTCAATCTAAAATCCTCAGAATGATCACAAAAGCACCTTGGTTCATTACTAATAAGGCGATTCATCAGGACCTGAAAATGTCTTTCGTGGAAGGTTAAATTACAACAGCAGTCAAGAAATATCAAGAAAGACTAAAACAACACCCAAATGCGCTAACAAAGCACCTCATGAAGCCATCAAGAGTGATACGGAGATTGAAACGCAGAATACTAGCAGAGCTAGTGTAAAGTGCTAAGTGATCAGTAGTGCCCAGAACCAAACCTAGTCAATATTGAATATTGAATATTGAACATTGACTAATAATATAAAAGGCATGTTTCAATGGAAACATCGCCTACGTGACAAATTGTATATTTAAAAACAATTATTCCAATGAGGGTAACCATCTGTTCCAGCCATCAGAATTAGTGATGATTCAAATAATAATACTAAATTACATAAATTATACGTAATATAAAATGTATCTACATTATGATAATGAAATTTTGTACCATAACGTAACAGACCTATAGAGCTAAGAGGAATTATTCATTTACTAAACAATAAAATCCTAGGGTCTCGCACTCGATAACTATAACAAACTTTAGCCTATTTCATTTGATATTAATACTATTGAATAGTGGAAAACTAATATTTAGGTATATCGTAACAAATATCGAGTTGGAAGTTCCGCGCGCCCAGGGCCAGATGGAGCCAAAGTTAATTGGTTTGCAAATTGACTTTTCTGATGAAAGATAAGATAAATTTGTAATTACTTTCGTGATTGGAGTTCAACTAGAGCGGATAATGGCTCTCCCGTATCATTTTCTTCATTGCAGGATCTCGTAAACGCAACATAAACACAAATTGAAAAATACCTCTAAAAAAATAAATTTTTGCATGCACCTCTTATAATGGCTGATTTGATTTCTAAAGGCTAATTTTATAATTGAATTAAATTTTTCTATTGTTAATTTCTATATTATGGCCTTACGTCATAGTAATTATCCCGAAATAAATTAATAAACCGAACTTAGCCGAAATCTAGACGAACGTTCACGAGTATTCATGGGTGTGCACAAATTACAATGACGAACAATATAAACGTGAATCTTTGTTTACCTTAACAACTATTTCAATAATACTGACTTATACACATTTTTTATAAACTTTATGGAAAAAATATGCTTATTGACTAAATTATACTTTATATTAAATAACTCTGAAAATATGTAGCTCTATTGAACTAAAATTGTACTGTTGGACAAACTGATACACGGTGTCACTGTCACAGCGAAATTTACATTGTCAATTGTCATTAATTTAATTAGGTTACTTATAATATTTTAACGGTCTGTGATATTTTACAAGCATTAAATAAAGCAGTTTAAAATCACCTCCAAAAATCTGTTCATAAAAAAAAGAAAATTACCGATATACAAACACTGGATCTCAGTTCATTTCGAAATGTGACTATACCATGTGTAAAACAAGTAAGTACATTGACAAAGTAATTTAATCAAAGTTATATTATGTGTACATCTGTTAATTTCTATAAATATTTACTTGTAGGACAGCAATGACTGTGGAAATCATTAATATATACCTAGATATAGATTTCTGATGGAAAAAAGACGAACCACGAAGTTTGTAGTTATTGACGAGGCATGGATTTTTCAAAAGAGACTAACTATAATTCATTCCTGCAAAATTATAATAAAAACAGTCTCAGACTCACAAAAGTTGATGGCTACAGTTGAGTCATGTAATAAAAAAATACCAGATCTTGTACCATTTTCTATATATTTATACTACATGTTGGAGATAAAAACAGATTAAATGAATCTGCATATTGTACAAAAATTAATTAATTAAGTGATTACCATGGTACAATAAATTAAGATAACTTTTTAACATTGATTTGAAAATCAGTTACTGAAGAATCTGATTAAGCTCTTTATTATTTTTAGAATAAGAACAACAGAAGAAAATAGAAATCTTAATCAAATTTTGAAAATAAAATTAAGGAAGTGCAGAACCCAACAAAAGAAATAAATCAATTATTTATTTTGGAAAAGATGTTCAAATTATTGAAATTAATGAAAGAAGAATTAAAATTTCATGGAAAAGGACAAAGTAATTTTAAAATATGAGGAATTATATAACCAAAATTAAGTTCTAAAGTAAATAATTTCAAAAAGTTATGGAACTTATAAAGAAAATTATAAAGATTGATCTTGTCGTTCAAAATAAACCAACAAATACCAGCCAATATCCGGATTAAGCCAAAAGAAAGCAAGTAACAAAAATAAAATGGACAATAAATTAATGACAAACAAAAGTAGGAATAATATAATTTGGTGATTTTTCGGAAAAAATAATTGAGATAAATTATAAATGAGAAATGAAAACTCAAGAAAATAACGGAAATAAAGTAAATCCCATTATTATTATTACTGCTATTATTATTATTATTATTATTATTCGACTGACAATGCATATAAAATGATTTGAAGTTAAAAATATGTAGGCGTCCAAGATATTGGACATTTTTATCAAATATTAAGTTAGATTGAGCTAGTTTATGTTTTTACTAGTTTTTAATTTCTGGGTATTAATAGTAGTAATTGGACCTTTGTTTTAGCTAATTGTTGTTTATGATTAATAATACTCATTTTTTATTACTAAATATCAACAAATTAATAGTTCATTTAATGTTTGATATTAAAATTTTTCTTAGATTACAAGTAAAATACCAAAATATATTATATTAATATTCTAAAATTAATTTTCTTTTAATAAAACCAGCTAATGTACATTTTTCATTATATTCTTGGGACCTCATTGGATTCGTACACACAATGAAAATATGAATACTCATTTCAACTATAATCCAAATGTTCCTTTTCTGTGTTCACGAACACCGTTTTTCCTGAGCTCAAGGAAGACATATTTCTTCTTAACCGACACGACCGAGGTAACATTTTTATTTTCCTGCTTTACAGCATAAAATTAGTTTTTTTCGCAAACTTTGAGCATGTAGATACAGAACCGGACTTAATAAAATTTATCATTATTATTATTTAATAATATATCCATTATACCCTATATGTTACGACATTTTTAGATTATCTTTAAAGAGTTGATTCCAGCAAAGTATCATGTTGGGTTATAAAATTAAGGGGGTTACGAGAAGGGGCGTTTTAGAATAATGTTCATACATTTTCATGTATCTATTTCTTTGAAACCATTCATCCGAATATTGTGTAATTTTGTAGGATTATTTGGATAGCTAATCTAAAAAACTGGTGATAATCCTGTTAAGATATATTTATTATAATTAAATTAAATTTGATACTTTCAAGTATGTCAGAATAAACTGGCTTTTTCAAATCCTATAAAATCAGTTTAAATAATTATGTACTTGTTAATAATAGTATTAAAAGGGCTTAAGATTGGTTATTTAAATAATTTTACAAAAGTGTACAATAATTGGATAAATGGTTTCACAGAAAAAGGCTAACGATAATGAATGATTATTATTTTAAAACGCCCCCTGTTGTGACCCCCTTAATGTTATACCCCAAGTGTGATACTTTTCCGGAATCAGTTCTTTAAAGTATCATAACATACAGGGTATTGTATTTATAAAAATGGTCGATGACATCATAACTTACATGTGGATGACCCTACATAATAAAAAATTGTACACAATGTAGGACATTAAAAATAAAAATCGACCTTTTCAGGATTCTTAACAATATTTTTGGTTTTATTCCATATTTTACGGACACGGTGTGGATTAGAACAGAAAATACTTCCTTTGGATAAACTGGGTTTTATTTCATTATCTTGTTTAGTTCTGAAAAGTTTGATATGATTATACAGTGTGTTTCAGGACTACGAGATTTAACTCTTAGGGGTAATTTAGTGCAATACTAGAAGACATTTGAGTACAAGAACCTATATCTAAAAATCTTTCCCTAAAGCGATACGGACTAATGACGTTTTAAGAGAGTTATGTGCAAAAATGGGTTTTAACGAATTTTAGTGCAATAACACTGCAATAATTATTTTCTGAATGTCGTCCAATTATTGCAATTTTTTGCTGCCTTTCCTTTCGCGTCTTATCTTAGATTATTTTTGCTATCGTAGTCAAGAGAAAAAACAGACATTTTTTGTTATTAGTTAGTGTATTTGCTCGTTAATTCTGTAAATTTTGTAACGTTTACAAAGTAATCGTGCGTTATGGAGAAATACACTAATCAAGAATATGTATATGGGATATGAAGCCACAAACAAACAACACATGTAAACATGTAGAAAGAACAATAAGAACGATTCATTTTGAGGAAGAATCTCGTCAACGAGTTTGGATTTTTTCTGTGAGGGATATGTAGAATCTCTAGTATACGAAACATCAGTGGAAACAAAGTAGGAAATGATTGCACAAATAACTGCGGCATTTGAAGTTGTTCAAAATAGTTATCAAATTATTAGTAAAATCCGCAGAAACCATAGAAGTCGTTTAAATAGGTTTAAAGTCAACAATAATTACTATAGTGTAATTAGTAGAAAACAATTAAAATAAAAGACACTAAAACTTGAGAAAACACATTTTTGCACGAATCTGTTTTAAATGTCATAGTGCCGTACAGTAGGAAGACATTTTCGGATATTTGTTCTTAAACTTAAATTGCACTAAATAACCACTATCAGTTTGATACCATAATTCTGAAACACGCTGTATATACATATAATCAGTATCCTTATTATATCCGAAGGTGTTAAGAATAAATAATTTAATGATAAACAAATTTTGGCCAGTTGGTCTTAGTTTTTGTCAACTTTTTGGTTTTCCTCGAGTTCTTTTATCGTTCGATATTGTATTTTTGTTTGTCTGCTCTCAACCACGTTCATCAGATGTCTAAACCACTTTAATTGTTGTTTTGCTATGTTGTCGAGTACTGACTCCACATTTTTTTCTTGCCATATTCTGTTTCACCTTGTTATGCCTATGACACTTTTGAAATATTTCGTTTCTACAGCTTAAATTTTACTTTTTTGTAGAATTAGTGTCCAACTATCGCACCCATCTATTAGAATTGGTTGAATAATATTTTATAGACTCATAATATTGTTTTCGTTTTTATTTACTTTTTCCTTAAAAATGTGTAATTTAATGCCTAATAATTTTGTTGTTTATTTCTTCCTCATTTTTACGATAATTTTTATATTAACTACTAAGTATTCAAAATTGTTGGCCTTCTGATTTTTTGGTGTTTTTAATATAATTGTTCCTTCTGTTTCGTTTTCTCTCATCACCATTAGATTTTTCTTTTCAATATTAGTTTTTAGATTTTTTTGCATGAGTGTTATGATAGGTGTTTTGGTCCCAGTTTTTTGGAGCTTATTAGCATCTTTTTAACTTTTCTATTTGGTCCTTTTGTTATATCATAAGAAACATTTTATGTTGTATGAGGCTGGATACCCTACTTTATCTTAATTGAAACTTTGGTAACAAATTCTTTAAATTCTAAGTTCTTTGTTCGACTATAGTTTCTTGTATATTTGTACACGGTTGGTTAAATTCTTAATTAATTTCTCGTTGACTGCTCTTCTTTTTAGGCTCTTCCATATTACGATTCATGGTATGCTGAATTAAATACTTTCTCAAAGATAATGATGGGTATGTATTTCTGGTTGTTGTCATTGTTTCCTATCATTTGTTTAACTGTGAATATATAATCTTATATTATTCTACTTTTTCTAAAACCATATTTTCAAGTAGTAATCTTTGATACAGTTTAGCTACCACTTTCAGAATCGTTATTCCCCTGTAGTCACTCTACTCTCTGTTGTTTCATTTTTTATTTATCGGTAATACGATACCCAGTTCTCAGTTTTTAGTTATACAACTTTTTTTCGATGCTTTATTAATCATTGTTAGCCAATTACAGTTTCTAATGTTATTCCATTAGATCCAGTTACTTTCTCTATTTTCAACTTTTTCACTGCTTCTTTTACTGTCTTGTTCTGTTGGCTGATTTTTTTCGTATTATGCATTTTCGATCTTGTTTTCTCCTTTTGCTCTTATGTATTTTATTTGCTTTCTATTTAGCATATCCCCAAACTGTTGTTTCGAACACGTCATTCTATTTTTTTTATCATCATAATTTTTTATTTTTCTCATTCAAATGAGTACACCTACATATATGGTTTGCCTTTTATAAGTGTTCTTAGTACTTAGTATAAGCATATAAAACTTATAAAGATTGAAGTTAAAATATCTACGTATTGGTTTTGAGATAATAATAAATCTCATTTATTTGCTCTATTTTATCAGTCATTAAGGGTGTCAGCTAATAATAAAGAAGAGCTTAATGCAGATCACCATTTAAATTTCAGCTTATATTTTATAAAATCCAAGGAACGCTATCTGATACGAACAACGAAAAATTTCGTGATTCGTGAAAATGTAAAGGGGAAAAATATTACAATAATGTTTTCGCAAAATTTAATATCTCCGTACGAATTTTAGGGCGACAGCCCTGCATCAGGATCGTTTAAGAAACGACTAAGGTGTCTTTACTCAGTTTTGTTATTAGGCAAAGTTTTCCGGAAACTTTTTATTGCGGAAATGTAAGCCTGTAAATTTGTATGTCCCCGATGAAATATGGATACTTTTTAAGTTCAAGGGTATTACTTCAAAAAGAAAAAAATGTTAGTTATTATATCTCTCTACAAGGTGTTCTATAAATAAATAGGGTTTGTCCAGTAAACTTAAGTCCCCTTTTTGAGATACAGATGATTAATGTTTAAAATCCAAAAATAAATATTGGCTATAATTTCTACATCACTCTGTATTTTTTTTATAAAATTTGTCAGTCAGTTTAATTAACTTGAGGGGCTTTTTGGCAAAAAAGCTTTTTTAATTGATGCAGCCAGAGACCTACTGCTGGATTGAAGAACTCCTTTCCCCCCATAACTTGGACGCTACTGAATAAAGCATAGTTTTAGATTTTTTTTACATGTCATAAACTTTTCTGAGTAAATTACGTACTCTTGTCATACAGGCTGTGCAAAATTGAGTACACTTTAAACAGCTGCCAGCACTTTGTGAAATCCGAGGACACTACGAATTTTTATAAGTGACTATTTAATTGAAATACAAACTTTTTCCATTTAATTTGTAAGTATTGACAATTCATCTTCAAATAGACACTAAAGGGTAGCGAACATAAAGAAGTTCTTAACATTTAATGACAATTGTGACATTCAATAATACCGGAATTTCAATTTACTTTTTAATTAGACATTTTTTATATAATTTTGTAATTAAGTAGACCGTATTATTTAAGAAAGTTTTTGGGAAAAGTAATATCATGAAAGAAAAGAATCAACCTTGAGATTATACTCTATTTATTTGTTTATTGTTTTGTGTGTTTATATTTTATTTTATTTCATGTTATGTTACTTAAGTTTATAATTTACCGTCCAATTTTGTTTCTTTTTTTACTTTTAATAAGTCTAATTTAATCTATTTTATTTATCTCGTTTGCTTGTGAGGATTGCCATGTACAGAAAGAACTACGTTTAATTTTATTTTTTCATATATTTTTGGACGTTTCCTTGATTTCGAAATATCGGCAACAATTTTAGTTTCTCTAAATTTCCTTTCAATATTACTCACAGTGAATTGTGTAATATTTCTATGTGAATATTTTTGTTTTTGAATGTATTTCACATTTCTCTTAAAGCTCTATTTATCACCATATCCAATAATAATTTAAATCTCAATTCTTTGTTTCTTAGGGAGGTGAGGCACTGCAAGCACAATATAAAGCAATTAATAAAAATTTTTTTTGTAATTTTAATGCATTAATTAAGAAAAGTGTATTATCAAATAGACAACTAAAATTCCATTTAAATTAAGCCACCCATTCCTATTTAAGGTAGTTCATATCAAGATTGAAATGGTTACGTTAAAACATTTTACATTAAAAACAAAAAAGTGATCTGTTTTGACATTTTTCCTAAAAATTAATTATAACTCCAAAACTGAATTTATTCGTTACTTATAATGGTTAATCACCCTACGTGGGGTTAAGTAAGATAAGTTTAGATACCTTTTATGGGTGAATCAATTCTCTTTTTTTCCATTACTCTTTTACTTTTTCAACCACTCTTCTTTGCCTCTTCTTGCATCCTAATGCCCAGCTTGTCCTTGACAACTGTATCGACTCTTTAATAATGGAACTCTTCGACCAAATAGATAATTTCTTATTCCATTGTAGTTCTTAGCTTCCTGCTAGTTCCCTTTTTTTATACATATATTGTAACAATTTGTCTTAGTTCCCATTATTCCGGGAACTTTTTTCTGTTTACAAATCTTCCTAATAAGATTTATGGCAACCATATTTTATTATTTTGTCGTTTTCTGATGTTTTTTCTTTTCTATTTTTTCTAATAATTGCTGTTAAATGATTTTATGTTTTTAATTCTTTTATGCTTCCATGATTATTAATTGTTGTTTTCTGTTTCTGTTTAATATCTTAGTGTTTATTACTTTTATGTTGTTATCTTTTATATAATTATAATTGGGTGGTTTATTATTAAAATTGAATTTGATTCAGCAACGCAATTTGCAGAACATCAAATAGAATTAATAGCGATAAAGTAATTATAGGTAGTTTCGATCTTGTACGATATATTCATTTTAATGTTTTGAAGATCACTTTTTCGTTACACGTTTTCTCTATTTGTCAATAAAGAAATTTGTTCACTCGATTAATTCGTTAATAAAACAAAATATTTGTTAAGAGGGTAACATCTGTTCTGCTATTGTTTAATCAATATCGATTTCGATACAATCCAATAAAGGTTATCTAAAGATTAAAATTGTGTCCACTTGAAATTTACACAAAGTTCATTCGAAATAAATTATCATTCCACGTTCTCTTGTCGTATTCAAAGGTGTTTGAAAATCATTGAAATAAAAATGAAGGACTTTTTGTTGATCTTATTTTTTTATTTGACCACGTCACAAGCGGCAACCATTCTTAATGTAGAAGATTTTCAAGAAAATCAAAACGGGTTGGCTGTTGAACTTGGTGCTTTTGATATAGTAAGATTATTTTTTCTTAAATTGTTTATTTTGAATAGTATGGGTCAATAAGCGATATCTTTGATATTTACTTGTAGGGCAAAGAGATAGAAAGTTACGGGTACTCTTTCGAAAAGCACACTGTTAAGACCTCGGATGGGTACATTTTGGAGATCCACCGTATCCCTTACCAAAAAGACAGCAGTTCTAAGGATGGAAGACCTCCAGTGCTTGTGATGCATGGCCTTTTGAGTAGCTCCGCGGATTTCCTCCACATTGGGGTAGGAAATTCTTTACCATTGAGGTTAGCAGACGTTGGATACGACGTGTGGCTTGGAAACAACAGAGGAAACACTTATGGAAATAAACATGCGAACGCAACATTAAAAGCGGATGAAGAAAAATTTTGGAATTTTACGTAAGGGTTTTACAGTTAAATGAATATACACTTTGAATGATGTTAAATTAAATTACATTTTTCAGAATTGTTTAAAATTACGCTTATAATTATTGATAGATATATTTTAATTATCTACAAAATTTGCGTAATAAATAAAAACAATATAGAGAAATATTACGTTTTAAATATAGTGTGTTATTTAATGATAGCTTTGTTTTTCACAGTGAGTTAGTACATATACAGGGTGATTAACTTATACTCCGAAGTTTGATACCTCCGTTATCTTAAGAAATAGGAAATAATGTTTTAAATAAAAGTTGTAGATAGAGCCAAGCTTTACATTATAAGAGTATTTCTTAATATTCAGGATGTCTCATAAGGTTACAGTATATCAGTTATGTTTTTTTTAATGGAATACCCTATATATTTTTACATTTTTATCATGCTTCAAGTTTAATAAAGGATCTACAGCCACCCGAAAATAACATTTTTTTGAATTTAAATATCTGTAGCCGCCAAACCAGAGAATTACATGTTCCTCTCCTAACTTTTTAAGTTTTATACTATGGCATAAAAAATATTTGATACAGAGTGGTCAAAAATTTGAAATCCCATCTGATTTTTAATCACTAAACAAGTGATTTCGGTTGTAGCTACCAAAAATTAGCTTTGTCGGCTTTAGGTGCTTTTTTTTGAAAACGTTTGGCTTAAGAAAAATTGTTATAAGAGTTTTCTTGTTGTTAAAAGTGCAGTAATTATCTACCTTTAAAGAACACACTATTTTCGGTGACATATATTTATGTACAGGGTTGTACATTCCAAACGGGAAATGAAACCCTTTTATAAGAACTCTTCTATCACATAGTTATGCCTTTTTATTTTCTCCTTTACAATCTTCTTCTGTCCTGGCCCTGATGTCGGATTTCTAATATTTTGTTTTTTATATCATCATTTCTCCAGCTGTTTATAGCCATGGTTTTTAAATCTTCTAATATTTGATTTTTTCAGCGGATTTTTGGTTTTAGGCCTCCATTTGATGACGTATTCGATAACGGATTCAGTGTTTCTTCCACTGATCATCGGGTTCTTTGCGACTCAATATAACCTATTCCTTAATTATTTTGATTTTGGAATTCATTAGCCTTATGTGTTTGTCTTTGGGGACACACACCTTTTTCTGTGTCCTTAGTTTGTCTTCCAATCAATCATCAGATTCTTTGCATTTTAATAAGCTTCATTTTGATAAAAAGATTTTCGATCATCATAACCTACATGCAAATGGTTAATCAGCAAGTTTAATTTGAACGTAGCATTTTTGACAAGAACCCCATTTTTTTAAGAAAAAGTCAAGCAAAAATATGGTTGTAATTTTATGAATACTTTTTTTGACAATTTACCAACCTCAATTACTTAAAATTACTGATGTGATTAAAAATAAAAATAAAATCTGGCAAAACGCTTAATTAAAATTAAAAATTGACAGGTTTCGGAATATTTTCCTTATTTCAACGAAATAATGAATTTATTTCTTTAATTTGCAGCAATATGATTTATTTTATTTTGAATTTTGTTGTTCGCAAATACCATCACGACTCTTTATCTTTTTGTAGAAATTGTTTCAACACTTAATTAGGTACAGATGATAACGATTACACATTTTTGAATCTGGTAGATAAATTAGATATTTACTGATGCTTATTTGGTTGCTATCTATTATATAAATAAGTTATAACAACCTCATCTTATTTTTCACTGTCTAACATTTAAATTGGTTTAAATTAATTGATGAGATATTTGAATGTCTCTAAAATGAGTATTCACAAATATTGGAAATTAATAAATTACAAATAATAGAATATCATTTTAGAAAAACTTTTCTCGTATTCATTGTGTTATGTAATTTATATTTATGGGCGTGTGTATCGGGCTGATACTTTACTGTGACCTAACCCTGTATATGTAATATTTACTTTAGACTTAACTGGGGTAAAATAGCTTCCCTTCTTACTCTTCTACTCATGTGCATCGTAGTCTGTTAAGAGACGTGTATTTCGTTCAGCCATACTTTATTACGAGGGTTGCTATTTATGTATTGAGAACACCAGTGTTGCCAGGTGAAATCTGTTATTGCCATATTAAAGTTTGACAATTTTGACAGTATGTGTACTCAGATCTCGGCCAAAAAATGGAATTAACTCGCGAATATTTTCGAGCTATGATTTATTATGATTTTCGACGTGGTGTAACTCAAGAACAGTGCATCAATCAACTTAATTCAATTTTTGGCGATGAAGCACCATCCAAAGCCAGTGTATATCGCTGAGACACTGAATTCAAACGTGGCCGTAGTTCGCGCACTGA
Source organism: Hermaeophaga mercurialis (assembly GCA_951812935.1). Lineage (NCBI taxonomy): Eukaryota > Metazoa > Arthropoda > Insecta > Coleoptera > Chrysomelidae > Hermaeophaga > Hermaeophaga mercurialis. The sequence continues at coordinate 33,277,145 of OX638362.1, read as the reverse complement.
CGAAGTTAAAGAAGGTCGTCCAAAATCGGTCGTTGTGCCGGAAAACATCGATGCTATGAGAAAACTAATTGAAGAAGATCTTCATGTGACATACCGTGAAATCGAGGCTTGTTTAAGCATTAGTATGACCAGCATACATAAGATTTTGCACTAACATTTGGGTGTTCTGAGCTATTTGCGCGTTGGATTCCACATTTGTTGACAGATGCTCAAAAAAAGGCTTGTGTCGATTGGTGCCGTAAAATGAATAAAAAATACAAGTGTGGTGCATCCAAAGCCATATACAGCATCGTCACAGGTGACGAGTCGTAGATTTATACACATGAGCCAGAAAGAAAAGGCCAATCGGCAGTTCGGGTGTTTCAATGTGAAGAAAAGCCAAAAAAAGTTGCTCGTTCTCGAAGTGTTAAGAAGCAAATGGCGTGTTTCTTCACGAAAACCGGTCATGTGGCTATTGTGGCTCTCGAAAATCAATAGACCGTTCTTTCAGCGTGGTATAGAAACCAATCCAAAACGACGAATCATTTTGCATCAAGACAATGCGAGCTCACACACATCAAGTGAAACAAGCGAGTATTTGGACTCACATAAGATCGAATTGATGGGTCATCCGCCTTACAGCCCCGACTTGGCACCTAATGACTTCTTCTTGTTTCCACAAATTAAAGATAAACTGTGTAGACAACGATTTTCATCGCCCGTAGAAACAGTTGAGGCCTTCAAAAACCATGTTTTAGACCCATCATCTTTTGACTGGACTGCTTTGAAGGGTGGTTCAATCGGATGCAAAAGTGTATAAAGCTTAAAGGCGAATATGTTGAAAAGCAATAAATATATTTCTGATTAAATTCATTTGTTTGTTCTTTCTATTCTCAATACATAAATAGCAACCCTCGTAATACCATGTACTTTTTATATTGAATTATATTTATATCCTTCTTCCTCATAAACTCTTTCCAGAAGTTTCTGTTCAGTGCTTTTCGTTTATCAGTCACCCTTTTACTTTGATGCGATGACCTGACATCTCGTTTCTAAATTTTCCAGAAAGTGTAGCTTTAGATTTCTTCGTTTTCTACACGCAATTAAGAACCTTTCTTATGAGGACTTTTTCTATTCAAACGGACGTATGAAACTAGTGATTAAAATATTGATACAACTACTTGTTGCTGTATAAATACACTAGTAAGCAATACCAAATGTTTCAGTATAAACAGTTGTTTGAAAGCGGACAAGTGGGCGCGGTCAACTGGGCGCACCCAGGTGGGTGCAAGGACAAAAGGATGTAAGAACAAATGGGCACAGTAAACACGCGAAATTCTTAAAGCTCTATTGGCATTATTGAGATCCCTTTAGGTACACAATAAATCGACTGTTTATTTTACAATGAATTTCAATGTGTAGTTAAAAGTTGCACGTAAAACGCAAGAATTGAGAGTATAATATACACAAAATTTGCAGACCTTTGACTTTGTCCCGGTAATATTAATTTACATATTTACAAAATTAAAACAATAAAGGTCACTTTCATAAAATTTAAAAAAAAATTAACTTCTAAAAGAACAACATAAATCATAATGAAAATATATATTTTTTTTAAATAAAACCAAATATTTTGGTTAAAAATGTATCAAAAACTTTCATTTCTTAAAGAAATGTAATGTAAAATGGTAGCTTTTATTAAAATTTAATAAAAAAGGTCAATTTTTATTAAAATTTAATGGAAAAAGATCAAGATTTCGTAATTGGATTCTAAAACGGTCGACATGTCAGTTTTTTCTAATTATTTTGAAAACGTAATTTTTTCCACTAAGTAATTCAAGCTGTATTCTCAAAGAAATTTCACTCACCGAAAAACACATTTTACAATATACCAAAAAAAGTGGTCTAAAACACAAAAAGGTACTACTTTGTCTGATTTATTAACAAAAATACATTTTATTTTTCCAATTTTGTCTTCTAAACAAACGTTTTCAATATGACTCACTGCTTAAGATTCCCTCTGTCAATGAATTGCTGTTAAGAAATTTGTATATTAGATGCTCTTATTTAAAAAGTTAATTATTTTTACATATTTAACGTTTTGAAAGACTTTTTTTGTATAAAATAATTTTGGCGCCCAATTGTCTCGCTCCCAGTTGTCCTGTTCCGGTCTAAAAGTGCTAACTTTTACTTTTGAAGTTGTATTTTCTTTTTTAATGATCTGAGCATTTGAACATATCACATTGCGATGTTCAAAGGTGTTTTACTATTTCAAACAAAAAATGTAGACAATGGAAGTCCATTATTAGATTTAAATTTATTAATTTGACGTTTGAGTGTAGTGCTTCTGTACTTGGAGCATGTGATGTTCATTTATTAATTGCACCTTTTTTACTCGTATAATATTATAATATTTTTAGTATTCACGATTTTGGTGTACACGACGCTCCTGCTATTATTGACTATATTTTGGAGAAAACGAAAGTTGAAAAACTATCAGTGGTAGGCCATTCTGTGGGAGCTTCACAATTTTTCATCTTAGCTGCTTCTATGCCGAAATACAAAGAAAAGATAAATGTAATGGCAGCACTGGCACCTATTGTATATATTGGACATTCAACCAGTCCACTATTGAGGATAATTGATAAACATATTTATGTGGACATATTAGTAAGTACTACTAATAAAATTATTTTTGAAAGCCACATTAAATAGATATAAATTTAGAGTTACTTATCCTTTTTTATTTTAATTAAGAGTTCTTGTACTTTCAATATCAAAATATTTTAGATCTGTTCTTGACTATATAGTTTTTCCTTCACTGGGTTGTTCATAGTTTTTTAAATTTTCCAGCATTTTATTTTAAATGAGTAGTAAGTTTTTATAAAACTATCAATCGTTTTCGACATTTTTTTAAATTATTTTTATTGTTAATGTTTTTCCTTGTTAAACTGATAATAATACGCTGTTTAAATTTGGGTGTCTAAACAATTTCTTTAATTTTCTCATAGAAATGATTTTTATGGATATTTTTTGCAGGCGTTAGAGAAAAAGTTAAAATTAAATGGAGCATTTTTAGAACATAGTACAATAATGAACCTCATCTTGAATACTGTTTGTAAAAATACTAGCAAACTTCAAGCGCTGTGCTCGTTGCTGCTGTTTATTGTAGAAGGTTTCGATAAAACCGAACTTAGCAAGGTAAATTTCATAATTGTAATTGTAAAAATAGATTCTAATATTTTCTATATATTAGGAAATTATTTCAAAGTTCTATGGAACATTTCCTGGAGGTACTTCAATAAAAACAATTAACCATTTCTTACAACAGAGGATTTCAGGTAAAATATTTTTTAAATGTTCAGATTATTAATAATATTAATACATTGCTATCTGTAGGTGATTTTAGACAATTTGATTATGGATTAATACATAATTTGGAAGTATATCATTCCAAGACACCACCTTCATACAAGCTTTCGAATGTGTCATTCCCTGTTGGACTATTTTATGGACAAAATGATTTTATTGTTACGAAACCGGTAAGAACTATTTATCTGTTAGTAATATTTTAATTCTACATACAGGTTCAGAAAGTACCTAAATGACATAACTTAAATTTCAAGCAGCGGGTAGCGATGTGTCCCGAACTAGAGGTACGACCATGACTGCCGGTACGTTACTATCGAATTCACTGGAACGAAGTACTCACTTCGATGTATCTCTACTTCAAGATATATAATAATAGGTTCTCTCTCTTGCATAACGCGTTTTTTATCACTCGTATGGATTCGTATATGGATACAAAAATTCAGGCCCAATCCTATATACCCCCTTATCTACCAAAAAAAATTCTACAAAGTAGAAAAATTAATCACATGTTCAAAAATAAAAAAAATGTATTGTTGCAAATAACTATAACCAGTACAAATTTTAAGCAAAAATCATTTCGTCGGTTTGGAAAAAAGCAAAAACGAAGTATTCCCAATTATTAAGCATAAAAAAGTTAAAATTATTTTTTTAAAAAGTTATAATTGAAGAGTTAAAAATCCCAAAAGATTAAAAAAAAATGTTTATGTTACAGATTTTGTTTTATACGAAAAGTAAATATTTCTTGCTAAATATAAGCCTTTATTATAATAACTTCTAACCTTCATTTTAAATAATGTACGACTAATTGAAATATGAAAAAGTAAAACATATGATATTGTTGCCAGATTTTTTGGAACTTTATTATAAAACATTTTTAGGTCAAAACACTTAAATTGAGATACTTTTGAACTCTTCCAGTTAATTTACAGATTGTTTTTAAGAAAAAAAGGATAATGGTTGGAATAGACAGTGAATGTTTTTCGTTTTTATGCAGAAATAAAATTTCGTTAAAAAATAAATAATTTTTTTCAAATAAAGTAAGAAACCTTAAAAAATAGCATATAATTGAAATTTTAAGAATACCAAAACTGAATTTTATTAACGTTATTAGTTTTAAATAGAACCATTCAATCATTCAATTTTCTAAATTTCCAATCATGTTAAATTGATCTATTTTTTTTACGGTTTCGATATTTATATGGAAACATGAATATACATATCTTTAATATAATATAACATACGGTAACAACATTTTGGGGTACCTGTATATTAAATTGACCTGCGATTTCAAATTTTGTATTATCGATGTCGTCAAATTCACAATTTCTGAGATATAGGAACAACATTTGTTTTTAAATTTTCTAGTATAGTTTTTATTTCCAATTCAAGGATATCAACTGTTAATGGGTAGTATTGAATATTAATGCGAAAAAACCAGGAATTTTTTTTTATTTTGTAATTAATATTTATAAACAGAAATAGTACCTACAATAAATAAAAAAAAATAATATACATTAAAGTATATGTTCGATATGATCTCATTGTCGTTAAAAACAGAAATCTATTCTGAATCAAAATCCATCCACAATTTTTCTAATGGTTTCTATGTTTCAATTCTTGGATACTATGTGACCTATTTACATATACTTTTGTTTTTAAATAATCCCACAAAAATAACTGATTTGTGTCAAATCTGGAGGTCTTGTTGGCTATTTAATAGCTGCTCGTCTTCCAATCTAACGATTTGGACATTTAATATTAAGAGTCACAGATGCATAGAAGATAATGGTGATGCTTCATTTTGCAGAAAACCAAATTGATGTAGTGACAACGAGAGGATTTTACTATCATGTATATATTTTACATACATATAATATATATCTGAAATACCTATTTAAATAAATATATTCAAATTATTCAAAAATAAAGCTATATATCATTATACATCAGAACCATCTCAAAGAAGAGAAACCTATTGAGTAGTTCATCTAGACATATCTTATAAAAAATTCTATTTATTCTCTTTTAGGACATAGACAAATTAGCCGATGAACTACCCAACGTTGTAATGAATTATCAAATAGATTACAGATATTTCAATCACTATGACTTTTTGCTAGCTAACGACGTCGATTCATATGCCAATTACTATATTATAAATACATTAAACACGTACAATAATTTGGCACCATTAACTACACAAGCTACTACAACACAAGTTCCTACAACAACACAAGTTCCTACAACAGGAGGTCCGTCACCATCAACCAAGAATCCAAATTCATAATCTGTAATTAATCCTTCTCGCGTGTTAATTTCTAGTCTTCTTGTTGGAGTGATTACGTGGATTAAAATAGCATTACATTAAAAGTTTATAATGCTTTAATAATATTAAATTGCAATATTTGTCAGATTTTTTAAAAATTCTCCAAATGTTCTCCTTTTATTCCTTTTTTCCTATATTGTGCACTATTGAAACTATTACTACTGCGAGAGTCATTTTTAAAGAAAGAACCATTTGGACATTGTGTCCGCGTAGATTTTCATGTGGCGTCTGTTCAAGGTTAGTCACTCTCGGCCAGTCCTACACTCTTCCGACAGTACGTTTCGTGTCTTTGTTTGAGTTGGTTGTTGCATGATAGCGCTTTGTTTGTCGTCATATCGAGAATGAGTCCATTGCGAAGTACGATCTGAACCTAATTCAATGTTAAACGCAAGAAATATTCACCCTGCTGAAATTTATTGCTAATTTTTGAAATTTCTGGGGAGGTGTAATGAATGTACGTAAGAAGTGCAAGTCTTTTGATGAATAAATGCCAAATGTTTATGATGAAGAACGGATGGCCTAGTATTCTGAGTGAAGAATTGATATAAAAGGTTGATGAGGAACTTCACGAAAGCAGGCCCTTCACTGTAGATTTGGTTTATTAAAAATATCCTCAAGTTTCAAGATCAGTAATTTACTCTATTCCAAAAGAAAATTGTTCCAAATTTATCATTCTTGGAGTACTATATGTAATAAAACTAGGAAACCTTTACGAAGGTTTTAATGAACAGAATTGACACTGAAAACGATTAATCTAATAGAACACTTAACAAACAAAGTGATACTAACTAGATTTACTACATTATGAAAGGAGTAGTGATTAATTCTTGACTGCCATTGACTCTGGTGATGAAACGTGGATTGCTTACTACCCTTCAGAAACTAAGAGACAATCCTGTTAGTGGCATCATTAAATTTTTTGGCAAAATCACAAAAATTGAAGCCATCACCAACACGGAAAGTCATGGCTACAGTTTTCTGGAACTTTTCTGATGGTGGACTATCTGCCACAAGAAAATGATTGTGAAACCTTGTTAAAGCTTACACACCACAGTATTTAAAATTGTTGGCTCTCTAGCAATGTCATTATGAGGAAAGGATGAAAACGTAAATGGCGAACTTTTGATGGAAATTACTGGACTATTCATCATACAACTTAATTTAGTACTACCAGACTATCATCTTTTTCCGAAACTTAAGGAACTGCTTAAAGAAAAGCGCTTACATATGATGACGTGTTGTGAAAGAAACTGTTATTGACTGGTGAAATGAACCGAGAGCAGAGTTCTTTGATGGTATTCAAAATCTTAATAAGTGTTTAGATATTAATGTAGACTATGTCGTAAAAACAAATTGTATTTTTATGTTCACTAATAGTTCATAAATAAAGTTTTACTTTTGATTTCAAAATGTCCATGGTATAATTAATATATAGAAAACAGAAAAAAGTGATGGGTTTATAAAATAAAAATTCTGATAAGGCCTATGTTTATTTATTTATTTATTTATTTATTTATTAACAGGCTTCACACTTTTACAATAAAAAAATACAAGCTTTGTTTCAAAAATGTAAACAAAAACATAACACGTCAACATATGTATGCTAATTCTAGGGAACAAATTTACAAGGATAAATAATGATCACTGTGTTAATGTTTACCAATATTTTTAGTAAAAGATATCCCCCAAGTCAAATATTAATAAAAATAAATCTGTCTTTCATATCTTCAGCAGCCGAAAAAAGCTTCTAGGAATTAAAATTTCGAGATTTGGCCTGGCCTTCCTTTGAACCTAAAAATTAAATGAAAACAACCTGAGGCTGGAACGAGAAATTATATTTGGATAAAGGCTTTCGTGATGAGCCAGTTTTAAATCATTGCAGACAAATTACAAAATATTATTTGAAGGGAAGATTTCGATTTCGAGAAAAAAGTAATTAGATTTTATATACAGTGCGATCCATCACCGGTTGACGCAAACAGAACCTAGTCAGAACGGCTAATAAAATGCTGCAATCTTTCATATATCTTGTGTATTTGCTAAAGTTCGAAAGAAGTAGTTTATTTATGTAACATTTGTATAAAGTAAGATTTTATTCACGAGTTTGAATATTACCTTAAAATTGGTCGAACTAATAAATTCTGAAATATTTAACGTACTTAAGGAACGCTCTGTATACAGAATCACTTTCTTTAAATCACAGTTTTTGTTTTAGATTTATGTTTAATCAAAATTATGAGTATACTTTCTCGTATCAATGAGTGGATCAACCAAATGCAAAACAAAGACAAAAAAAATAAACAAGCATGTTTTTCCAGTGACTAGGGCAATCCTAATGGGCTATTTAACATCGCCACTGACGCTGATTTATAGTAAACTCTTAATGGCAAATAAAAATAAGTGCGGATTGCTGTTTCAGGACCTTTCCTCTTTCTCTCTACAGGATAATTAATCTTTTTCGGTAGAGCGCTATTTTTTAACAGCATTTTCATTTAAAATGGAAATTTTTGATGGGTCAAGTTAAAATTGTAAAAGTTTCAAACAGGGTTTTAAACGTAGATGACTACATTCATTACATGACTTTCAAGAGTTCCAACAGAGTCGGAACCACAGATAGGATTATTTACCTACCATTATTAAATTTTCGGTTAGTAAACAGTCCAATAACCGTAATAACCATTCTGTCCATTCATTAATGCAATGTTAACTAAGTAATTCTCAAAATTAAAAAAAATGGTTTGCTTTTGACTATTTTTTTGTAACGTTGGTCTGTTGTTTGTTTCTCCTTTTTTCTTCTAAACACGTAATCAGTAAATTGTTTTAATAATTATAATAATATTACCATACACACTAATGCTAACGAGGATGGAGAAAAACATAACATTTATGACAAGCACGAAATTTAGACATAAAAGAATCTACAAAACTATATGGATGATACCAGACACCATTAACTGCAATCAAATAAACCATATGTTGATCTCACGAAAATGGGAGAAGATAGTCCATATTGTTCATTCGATCCGAACCAGTACCTCATACCTAATAACAAGAATAAAAATAAAAATAGACAGAAATGATAAAACATAAGAACAGGACAGAAATAGAACAAAAGTACACACAAAAACTCATAGAAAAACTACTAACAGTTAACATAGAAGAGATTTGGGAAAACAAGTTGATAGCAGCAGAAGAAACCATAGGGCAAAGAACGGAAAAACATCAAAAAGACAAGTTGAATGATTACTGTAAAGAAAAAATCCAGGCTAGAAAAAATGGCTTAGAAGTGGATTCCAAGAAGACTTATGCAAATATAAAAAACTAAAGACGCCAATAAATACGGTAGACAGAAAATAGAAGCATGCTTTAAAGAGTATATGCAGGAAATGGAAAATAAAAACAAAAAATCTATTTGATATGATTAAAAGGCAAACCAAAAAGAAAATACAACAAACAATAATAAACAAATATATTTAACCAAACTCTATCTAATTACGGTTAGCGAAGATACCAAATGAGAATAAGGAGAGCCCCACATATGATAGTTTTTGCAAGAGATAAAATCATTAAGGAGAAACAAAACCCCCGCCCCAGATGTCATATACGGTGTTGGTAATTTCGCCCCCAAGATTTAATTTTGGAAAAAAAAACTAATATAAGTACATTTGAAAATTGTATTTAAAAAATATAAGCAGACTTACAAGTAATATTAATGTTATGCATCAAAACAGTTATTTCGTGCAAACAGCTAATTTACATCACATTGGTGCAAAGAAATACATCTAAGTAAATGTAAGTTATTTTTTTTCTTTTTTAAAATCATTTCATTGACAGAGTTTATGAAGACAGCTGTCAAAGTACAAATAAAAAAGATAGTATCACCGAAAAAACTCCAATTATCTCCGATAAGCGAAATATCAGAAGGAAAAAATCCCAACCCTCTTGGAGAGCTGAGGTTCTTGTGCCTGAAAAACCCCTAACAGATAAATTTCCCACACAAGTTCACTCCCTGACCATTCCACTGAAGACATCAGTTCCATTTAGAAACTTCTGTTCTAGAGTACAGACGTGTATTACTCCCGTTATCAATAGTGCTACGAAAAAAGAGTGAATCATAAAAATAAAACAAATTATTATCAGTGTAGTGACAAAAACTGGTCAACTCATTAATAATAGATAAAAATGAACTCAATACCAGCTTTTAATGGGCCAGGAATTAATTGTAGCCAACCAATGTTGTTTACAAATAATGGATTTACTATACAGGGTGTTCCATCTTATAACACATATACACAACAATATCAACAACCTCAAACTTCCACTCAACAAACATATGAAAATAGTCAGCAGATAACACAACCTCAGTACATTGTAAACCAACCCAATCCCACACAGTATGCATCAAATTATAGCCAATACTACAATAGAATGACATCAACTAGTGACGAGGAATTCCTAGAAATTGATAAGGATGAACAAAATAACTACTCCAATGAAAATTCGTGGCAAGTAGTTAAGAAAAATTTAAAAAGAAGAAAAATTATTGCAACTAATAGACCATCAGAGACAGTAACAAATAACAAATTTAGTTCTTTAACACACCAAGATGAAGAAGAAAAAGAAGAAGCTACCAAAACTAATGAAAAGGTAAATAAAACACCAAAACCACCTCCAATATACGTCTACGGAGTAATTAAATACAATGAGATGATAGAACAACTCAAAACAATAGCAGAAAACACACAATACATCACAAAATCCTTGGCAGATAACACGGTAAAGATAAGTTGCGATTCACCAGACACATACAGGAAAATAATAAAATACATGAGAGACAAAAACGTAATATACCACACCTACCAACCTAAAGAAGAGCGTGCCTACAGAATTGTCATCAAACACCTTCACCATACGACAGACATCGATGAAATAAAAACGGAATTAGCCATAAACGGACATAAGGTTAGAAATGTGATGAACTGTATAAGTAGAATAACAAAAGAACCTTTAAATATCTTTTTCGTTCATTTAGAACCAGCAGATAACAATAAAGACATTTACAAACTGACAAACCTACAAAATAGAGCTATACAAGTAGAACCGCCCAAGACAACAAAGGGCATCACACAATGCATGAGATGCCAGCAATATGGTCACTCGAAATCATACTGCAACAGACCATTTGTGTGCGTCAAATGTGGTGGAGCACACAATACAACAGTCTGCAAAAAAAGTAAAGATACGCCTGCTAGGTGTGCATTATGTAATGGTGCCCACCCAGCCAACTACAAGGGATGCGAGTTCTACCATAATTTACTTAAACCAAACAATGCCAACAATCGTATGAATATACAACAAAACGCCACTATAATAACCAGACCTATTGAGCATACAACGATATCAGTGCCTCAAACCCATTATCCAAAACAACAACAAAAGAGCTATGCTAATGCAGTAAGAAATGGAAGTGAACAACAAACAAACATTAACGACATAATGAATAAATTCCTAGAGGAATTCAAAAATATGTTTCAACAACTAATACAGCAAAACAGCATGGTCCTAAACATGCTGACAACGCTTATAACAAAAATTCAATAGCTTCATTAAAATAGCAGAGTGGAATGCCAATGGGCTTCCACAGCACAAAAACGAAGTTGAGTTATTTCTACTTCACAATAAGATTGACATTCTATTAATAAGTGAAAGCCATTTTACAACTCAAACTTACTTCAGGTTACCTCACTACACAACTTATTCCTCAAACCACCCAGACAATACAGCCCATGCTGGATCAGTTATCCTGATAAAAAATACTGTAAAACATGTAGAACTACCAAAGTATGCTCAAAATTGCTTGCAAGCCACAGTTATTAAAGTTAATATGAAGTCCTATGAATTAACAGTCGCAGCAGTCTACTGTCCACCCCGTTACAACTTAAAGAAAGAAGATTTTAGAAACTTCTTTGATACTCTAGGACATAAATTCATTGCAGGGGGAGACTTTAACAGCAAACATGTATTATTTGGATCTCGTCTTACAACCACGAAAGGCAGAGAACTAGTAAGTCTAATACACGAAAAAAATTACCACCCTCTATCAACAGGCACCCCTACATACTGGCCAACAGACCCAAATAAAACACCTGACCTACTGGATCTATTTATCACTCAGGGTATCTCTCCTGCTTACATGGAAGTCACACCAAGCTATGACCTCTCATCCGACCACTCCCCAATTATAGCAACTATCAGCAGCTTTATAATCTACAAAACGACAACACCAAGACTGCATAACAAGAGAACTAACTGGGAAAAATACCGTACCAAACTAGAAGAGGACATCAGTCTCCAAGTAAGCCTTAAAACAACAAGGGAGATAGATGAAACACTAACAGCCTTAAACAATACCCTCACAGATGCCGCACAAAATGCCACGCCTGCAACCAAAACAGGTAACAAAGCTCACTACATCCCAACTGAAATTAAAAAGCTAGTAGCTCAAAAAAGAAAAGCAAGGGCCAAATGGCACCAAACCCATGCCCCATCAGACAAGACCATACTAAACAGACTAAGCAATCAACTAAAATCTAAACTTAAAGAAGCACAAGAAAGATCATTTACATACTACATAACGAATCTAAATCGGTACGACAACTCAATATGGAAACCAATTAAAAACTCCAAAAAACCTAAGACTCAGGTACCTCCAATTAGAAATGAACGGGGAGCAACATTCCAGTGGGCCAGAAGTGATGAGGAAAAAACAGTGTTATTTGCCGAACATCTAGCTCAAGTATTTACTCCCAACAACGACGACGCTCCAGATATTGAAATCGAAAGAGACATAAATAATATTCCAACAAACATACCAGTAATCAGACCACTAACCAAAAATGAAGTTCAACAAGAAATTCAATACTTAAACACTAGAAAGACTCCAGGGCTGGACAAAATAACACCTACGATGATTAAGGAACTACCAGAGAAAGGAATTATACTCATTACTCTTATCTTTAATGCCATTCTACGCTTAAACTACTGGCCAAAGTTTTTTTAAAACCGCTGAAATAATACTTATCCCAAAAGAAGGCAAAAATCCAAATGAAGTTACTTCATATAGGCCAATAAGCCTACTACCAATCGTATCCAAAATACTTGAAAGACTACTGCTACAAAGAATCAACTCAGACCCTGAAACAGAGGAATGGATACCTAACCACCAATTCGGCTTTCGAAAGGAGCACTCTACGATACAGCAGGTTCATAGAATAGTACACTACATAAACACGGCAATGGAAAATAAACAGTACTGCACAGCTGCCTTCTTAGATGTCAGTCAAGCCTTCGACAAGGTTTGGCATGCAGGCCTGATGTTCAAAATCAAGAAATGTCTTCCTATCACTTATCTGAAACTGTTAAAATCATATCTAAGTGAGAGAGAATTTAGAACAAGAGTGAATGAAAGTTATTCCAATAATTTTCCAATAAAATCTGGTGTCCCACAGGGCAGCGTTCTTGGACCACTACTGTATGTGCTATATACAGCAGATCTACCAACCAATAATGAAACTATCACTGGCACGTTTGCAGATGATACCGCCATCCTTCCAGCTGACGAAAATCCAATTACAGCATCTACCATTCTTCAGGTACAACTAAATGAAATCGAGACGTGGTCACATAAGTGGAGAATTAAAATGAACGAATCAAAATCCGTTCAAGTGACTTTTACCTTGAAAAAAGACCAGTGTCCTCCAGTTTCACTTAACAATAGTCAACTTCCTCAATCATCTAGCACCAAATACCTAGGAATAAACCTTGACTTAAAACTAAACTGGAAAGAACATATACTTAAGAAGCGGAAACAAATTGACCTAAGAATAAAAGATCTAAACTGGCTAATCGGTAGAAAATCGAAGCTGACCTTAAAATAAAATTCTCAACTACAAAACTGTCATAAAACCTATTTGGACGTATGGTATCCAAATCTGGGGATGCGCGAGCAAGTCAAATACAACCATAATACAAAGAAGCCAATCCAAAATATTACGTATGATAGCTGATGAACCTTAGTATGTGTCAAACCTAACACTCCATGAAGACCTGAGAATCCCGTTCGTACAGGATGTGATCACCGAACAAAGTACGAAACACTATGAAGGACTGGAATCACACAGTAACCCCTTACTCCAACCTCTATTAGAACTTCAAGCCGATAGGAGACTCAAAAGGAACTGGCCAGCTGATCTGAGAAACGATTAAAGGGGTCGTATCACTGGAGAAGACCTCACCACGCCAATAGGAGCCTATCTGCTCTTGAGCCAACTAACTAGCTTATAGAACCCTTGTGTTTTGATTGCTAACAAATAAGATATAATAAAAAAAAAAAAAAAATTTCATTGACAAATTTTTGTTTATTTTTTACTAAGCGATTATGAATTTTATTTGGAATATGTAAGCTTTGTATTTTTATTTCGGATGGGCGCTATAAAAAGAATTATTAAAATGACTATCAAAGAATTCACAAGCATTTGTAGTCCTAGATATATTGGATGAGTTTTCAGCCCCAATTTTCGGTGGAAATGTTGCATCTTCAGCTATATAATTATCTACAAGATAATCGAATCATTAGGCATAATTTCGGATAATTCTAGAGCAAAACAATTACCCATTTAATTTGGATCTAAATATGTTAGACCAAAAATCAGTCATAACCATTTGCCGATTTCACTAGGTTTGTTCTTATATTCAGTACCTAATCCACATTTTGAATTTTCCGATACCATTTATATTCACTTGAGGTCAAAACTATAATATGGCTTTGTGGATAGCTTTTTCAAAATTAGATTTTTAATCAGTTAGAATAGTTTTTTATAGGTTGCAGACTCTTTATTCGGCAACAAGCAGAAAAAAATTGGAACGTAATAACCATTAATGAAAACATAAAATGTGAAGAGTTGACAAAAAATATTCCTCAATAATTAAATGTCCCATCAACATATATTCGATTTGTTTTGAGGTATTAACTCAATGTTAGTTTTACATAAAAAAACTATTATATTATGTATACCGTTATTTAAAAATACAAATAATTCACATTGAGTGGTTTTTACATCCATTTGGTTTAGAACGCAGTGCATGTCACTTATGTTCTTCGGTAAAACAGGCATTATTTGTCTTCTGGCATTTTAGATATTCTTTCTTAAATATCCCATATGCACTGTACTTAGAGATGCTGGTAGGTTTTCACTCAAAACTTGCTTTAACATTTTGGAGGGCCTTTCAGCCAAGTTTTCAACTGCTTTTCTTTTACAAGTTGAACTTATTATTTGTCTATTTAAAGCGCTTATATTTGCTTCATGATTATGAGACAAATCTGATTTAGTTATGACGATGTCTGTGTCGTTATGAATGCCTAATGTATATTTCCATCGAGTTTCACTGCTTCATTTTATTTCTTTATGTACACTGAACTTATAGTTTTCTAAAACAAATAATGTCTTATCACGAATACTCCGTACAAATTTAACTTTCATTCTGTTATTTGACATAAACACCAATATTTCTATTGAACTAAATGCAAAATCGTAACTGATGATTGATGAAAGATGTAAAATTTATAATAAATAGTTTATACCTACTTGTACCGAAATAAGGGTTCGGGGTCGACATTACCTGGTAATTATAAAATTATAAAATAGGAAATGTCATTAGGAAGGGATTTGGGAGCGCGATTACTTATGGCCGTCATATACTATGAGTTAATCAGACAGGTAGGAGAAGAATTACCAAAAAATCACACAAGCTAGTGGCGGAAATTTGGAACCAAGAAAAAAATGCCTAATTATTGGAGACCAGAACTGTTACAACCAGCATATAAAAAAAGAGGTCTCACCCAATGCACACATTATAAGAGAATTATATTATTAAAGACATGATACAAAATATTAACATCAATAATAAGGAAAATAATAATGAAACACACCGAAGGGAATATGAATGAATGCTAACAGGTATTCATGATAGAGTCAACAATATATACCATATATGTGATGATACACAAAGACAATTTACAGAAGATATGGAAAAAATAAGAGTACCAGACAAAGTGACAATAGCAATAGAAGGATCACAAGCAAAACAAATAATCGTAGATGATCTAATTTTAACAGCATTACGAGAGATGGTTTTTAAATAAAAAAAGAAGACGCCTGGAAATTAAAGAAAATAAAATAAAAACGCAACATCTCTAATAAAAAGAATGATAAAAGTATGGTAATCAAAGAGACGGAAACCTAAGCAAGAAAACTAAAATATATATATATGCTTTCAACAAATCAAAAAGACATTGGAACATTATACTTTATTTTTGGAATTTTTTCAGGAATAGTAGGAACAGCTTTAAGATTAATAATTTAGAGCGGTAATTATACCAGTAGTGACTACCAGAAGATCACCGTATGTGGTAAAACACTCACTACGTGTACCAAATAAGTTGGGTTGAATCACCATATTTTAGGTTCCCCTACATGCCCCTAATTTATGTCTGCTCTGTTGCGAATCATCCTGTATTATTTAAAAGAAGCGAAAAAGAAAAAAAATCAAAACAGAAAAGTATAATTAAATTGTAATTAGGATTTTATTCATAATATTGTTTGAATAAGTAACATACTAGTAGCCATAAGGGTAAGATATGCTTTGATAAATAAAGTATTTTGCCTACATTTTTTTACGTATTGTTGTCTGGAATTTTTTACCTAAAATATTTTACAAATAAACGTGTCCCAATTTTGACCCAGTAAAAAACCCATTTCGTTTTTAATAAGTGTTTCACTTTCGCTCTCCACGTCGGTATAACTCAATATTGTCGCGGAGGCGATGGAAGAATCGAACCCGGCATAGTAAATGCCTCCTTATGGATTATTTACGATGACTGGAAAGTAATTTTTTTCCCGTACAGAAGGCGTCCAATATCTCACATCCATTGCATTCATTGACGTCAGGCATCAGTCGCAGGTGGTCGCGATGGGGCCTGCCGTGAACGTCCCGTTTAAATTCATATCTGCGTGTCAGAAGTGGAATATCAGAACGGGGATATAGTACAGGAAAAGTAATCCAAGTACAAGAAATAATCATTGAAAAGGAGTATGAGCAAATTCAATTCAAATGAAAATAGATACTACCAATCGTATCTCATTGGAAACGTCTTTTTTGTAGATTAAATGTTACTATTGCGCCACAGTTAAAAAAATTGACTCTTAGAAGTTAGAGACGGTTATTGGTATCTATTGATACATTATTGATAAGTTTAATTCACTAATGCGAATTTAAAACCGAAATGATATTTGAAGACACTTTTTCTCTGAATGAATCAAATTAAATATGAAGTGTTATGCTGTTTTATTAATTTATATGATCAAACTCGACGAAACTCATTTGAGATGCACGTAAGTAATAATATTGAATGAATCAGTTTCTTATACATTCGGGTGCAAATATTTTATGGTAGTGGTGTAGAATGTAGAAGGGAGAAACTAGACCTCTACCCCTACCGCACGCCTCTGGTGATAACGAGAAACCATCTTTTACAGCATTTAAACTCGTTTAACAAAATATTAAACGTTATCGTAACAGTGGATAAAAATCACTTTTTAAAACCCACTCTCTCGGTTAGGACGACTTAAGTCTTAATAATCAAAGAAATTGAAATTTAACTATAAATTAAAATATTTTTAATGAAAAAAAAACTAAAAATTTCAATTTTTAAAGATTGGTAGTAGTTTTTAGACCAGGAAGAAATTGTTCTGGATACGAAAAATAAAAATGTGTACTGCAGAAAATGTGACCTAGCATCAATGGAGTCTATCAGAGAATTTATCAAAATTTTTAAATCACAAGAAAAACATCTATTCTAACAAACAATGCTGGAGTTATAAGAAATCCTAATATGAAAACTAGAGATGGATTTGAGTTCCAGTTAGATATTAACCATATGGGACATTCTCTATTAACACATTTATTATTGGATTTAATAAATAATTTTGTTTCCAGTAGAGTAATAAACGTCTCCAGGTTGTTCACCAAAAAGGGGTAATTAATTAATTAACAAGATTTAAATAATCATACAAACCATTATCAGCACATGCCCAAAGCAAATTAGCGAATATTTTATTTACAAAAGAATTGGACAAAAAATTAGATGGTACCAAATCCAGATTCTGGAACTACTACTAATGAAATTTCTAGACATATGAGTTTCTACAACAGTTGGATATCATCTTTAGTTAAACCTTTGATATGGCATTTTACTTAAGTGTCTTAGGTTAAATCGTAATATTTTGGGATATCGAATCTCCAGCTGTAATAAGGACAATTAATTATGAAACATCCTCTATGCTATGATTTACGTCAGTATACCTCAAAAGGAATGATAAATATACAAAAATATTTACCATAAAAATACACTTATACAGAAGGTTTCATACTTGAATGACTTTGCACTAAATCAAATGATGATCTACTACACTGTCAGTGTAAAAAACAATTCGACTAGGTGCGAACTAACGAAGGGGTATAATTTCGCTCAGACTCATTTCTGAGAAAATTGTCATAAGGAAAAATTAATATATATAAAAAAGTGACATACAACTCGGTACTGTTACTAGTGGATACCAAAACGCCGATTCTCATTTGAGGGTAATTTTGTGCTATCAATGATAAAACCAGTAAACTATAGTGGAAATAGAATTTATTTTGAGACACTATAAGAGAGAGTAGATGGATTGGTCAGTACAAACTCTTGTGTTAATATATCATGTTTTTTTAAGAATGTCAATAAAGAGATTTTTAATAAGAATATAAAATATAAGGGGGAGATAATTTTAAAGAGAGAATTACACATATGACAAATTTCTTTATTTTTTTCGTATATATTCTGTGTGACATTGAAAATGCAGCCCCCAGTAAAACATCAGGAATATTAACGAAATTTTGGCAAACAATACGCTGTACTGAAAATAAGTACTGGTAAAAATTTAGTTGCAATCGGTTGTACAAATTCCATTTTTTGCAAATTTTTTAACAAACAGCTGATGCTGCTATTATTGTATACGATACTAGCAATTTTTAAAATTATTTAGTTTTATTACTTTACTCTCTTTAAAAACATTGCTTACCATTGGTTACTTATTTCGTTTCGGGAAATTGGCAATAACATTGATAGAAATGTACTTCAGGTTTCGTATGGCTGAACTACAGAGCAAATGCAACAACTTGGTAGAGGTATTGGTGCTGTCCGAAGAACTACTGACTGACAGTGAGGAACGCCTGATAAGAGTAAATGCCATTAGAGACCTAATTTCTGTTAAAAACGTGACATCATTAATGGAATTGAATTGTATTCAGTGTTCTCGTATGAGTTAAGTTACTTACGTTTGTCGATTCTAGGCAGAGTTAGGCAACTTCTCTATAGTACATCTAACGTCTTTTCTAGTTTAATCTCGTCTGATTCCCATATGATTTTGTATGATGTACGAAAAAGGGTTCGCCGAAGACGTGGTGAAAGTCGGGAAATTCAATTTTGCCTAGAACGTATGGGGATCAATTTCATATCGATGTGGGTCTTCATTAGTACTCCTTGAAAGAAACATAAATGCTCAAGACTACACCCACAATGTTTTAGAACCAAAATCCAATTTTCCAATAGGATCAAATTACCGTTCTTCCCTGGCCAATTAGGCCTCCTGATCTTTCATCCATTGAACATATATGGACCTTGAAAGGTGGAAGATTAGGTCAACTTCCTGGCTTAATAATAGATTTGCGTTGCCCAAAACATGAAGTTACTTGGGACTCAAGAGTAAGGAAATGGGTGTTGCAATTTCAATGTCACAGAGTATATATATATCAATTGTAGAAAAATATAGGATAGTAACAAACCACTAAAATGGATTTTTACCAATGTTACCCTGTTTAATTTTGTTTATAGCCCCATATATAAAAAAGTATGTAGGTGCATTTTCTTTTGATTTAACCAAAGCTTTTGACTCTATAAATATTCATGTAAAATAAACAAATTAAACGATTCAGGTTTTCGTGTGAAGTTTTTAACATGGCTGGTATTATATTTAGAAACTAGAAATTACAGTGAAAATATGAGATTAGTGTAAATAGTTTGGAGATTTCTTTTTTATCATCAATTTTCGTGTCTATTTCTAAATATTATTTTTCTAACTTCAACAATTTTTAACTCGGAAAGTAGCAATTTTAGACCCATTATTATTAAGTCTAATATCATTTTTGCAACTTTCCCCACTACTTATGAACCATCTTATGTAATATCAAACAATGTAATTTACAATTGTCAAATAAATTTGCATCAAATTTTGACAAAATATATCAAAATATCAAAATATCAAAGTATAACTCTAAAACTCACGTGAAAAAACTTTAATTTATAAATTATTTTGACTTTCTATATGAAATATATTGTTATTAGTTATTATTAGTTATTATTATTCATATTTTTTAGTTTTTTTAATTACCTCTGTTACATACTTGTGGATATTAATTAATAAAAAAAAACAAAAATGTTTCATTAAACTGCATAAATTTTGTAATTTAAATATAATTTTTCAAATTGTAAATTTGCAGAGAAGTTTTTGATTACATTTTTAGGAAATCACGATCTATTTCCAAATAAAAGTAGTTGTTTTTGTTTCTACTAATTATAAAAATAAATAATTCATCCTTGACCACTCTGAATAATAACTTGGAATTCTGCTATAATTATATATACATAAAACGAAACCGAATGACTGAACGAAACGTAAGACCAAAGTATAAAGTTACTATTATAAATTTAAATGTTATTATCTAATCTACTGCATTTTAAAATGAATAAAACCGGTTGTCAATTCCTTAAATATCAGCAGTTGATACGCGCCTGTGAACGTTTACTTTAGATAAAAAATGCTTGAAAGTGTTTACGAAGAATGGGACGAACTGTCACAAAACTACAAAGAACTGGAAAAAGCAAACGTGCAGTATGTAAATAAAGTAAAAGAGCTAATTTCGTATCAAGAAACATGTAAGAAATACATTACACATCAACGGTACAGGATAAAATCAATTAACAAGAATCTGGGTACTATAAAAGATGGTGACAAAGTGCAGAAGATAAAAGAACTTATATTAAAAAGGGAAAAAGAGTTAGAAGACATCGAGCAAACGCTACCAAGAAAAAGTGATAGATTTTTGCTAAAATTAATCCTAGGAAATATAGATGTTTCGTTTTTGAACAAAGAAAATAAGTTTAAATACAAAGAAGATTACGAGACTTTCAAACTTGTATCAGGCGGTGTTGCGTTGATTTTAGCAATGCTTAATTTTTTTATAAATTTCAGACCATTGGAACAGTTATTTATAGGCTTTCTAATATGGTACTACTGCACGATTTCGATACGCGAAAGCATACTAAAAGTAAATGGATCAATGATTAAAGGTTGGTGGAGAATGCATCATCTTCTTTCCATACTAAACTCCGGTCTTTTACTCATATGGCCCGATAACGAACCTTGGCAACTATTCAGGAAACAATTCTATTGGTACTCAATCTACAACTGTTTTATTCAGTACTTGCAATTTAAGTACCAAAGAGGAACTTTGT
This sequence comes from Hermaeophaga mercurialis, assembly GCA_951812935.1. Lineage (NCBI taxonomy): Eukaryota > Metazoa > Arthropoda > Insecta > Coleoptera > Chrysomelidae > Hermaeophaga > Hermaeophaga mercurialis. Next base: position 33,255,798 of record OX638362.1, on the reverse strand, counting down.
ATAGACTGAAAGCGTTAGGAAAAATGCAAAATATGGACATAACTTTAGAAGGTTTCCAGTTTTGGATGTGGAAAGGATTGGCGTTTTTACTGCCGTTTTTATTCATTGGATACATCTTCCAGTTAACGAACGCGATTGTGTTATTCCAATTGAGTTACCACTCAAATGCTTCTTGGGAAATACAAGTAATCGCAATTATATTTCTGACATTCTTTTTTGGAAATACGTATACAACTCTTATGGTGATTCCGAATAAAACCAAACGGAATATAATGATTAAATATAGATTGTTAACAAATAGGTTTTATGAGGCTGTTAGTGATACCAAAAAATGAACTTCAAACTTTTGTGTTATCTTGATTGAATGTATTTGAACAATAAAATATCATTTTATATCTAAAAATATATTTTGTAACCAAATACGGATAAAATTGAAAGTAAGAGAACCTTAATTATTATCTAAAATTGTGATTATTAAAATATTATATTTTTTATAAAAACATTTAAGGATAGAGGATATAATAATAATAATAGATAAATATAATTTTGTATTTACATTAACAAAATAAATAAATATTCTGTAACTTTATATTTCACTTCACAAAATAATGTTCCAAGATTAAAAAAGTCCGTCATATTGATTACATATTATTTAGGGTTATATATATTTTGAGGATTCATTTGATTTAAGAATTTATTTTAACATTAATCTTTATTGGCGAGCCAGCGTTCGAAATTCTTAATTTTTGTTGTGACTCATTTCCATTATCATTCTAATAATCCGTTTTGTATATTTGAGTTTCATTATTTTAATATCGTTTTAGTAAAGTGCTGACGGATAAAAAACTTTTTTGTTTTGCGATATTTTTGTTGGTGTACATTCATATTATTATTATTTTTATTGCAGTATTTCATAACCATAATTTGATACGCTTCTAGTAGGTATGTATGGTTTATTTTTAATCTGTTTTGTTTTGTTTTGTTTGCTTACATTGTTTTTTAATTTAAAATTATAGAACAAAACATATTACTTTTAATATATACTCTGTGTTATTTTATGCTTATAACATTCCGTTTGGAATATAATTATAGAATACAATTATTTTTATTTCAAAAATATAAAATGATATAGGGTGTTCCATTGAGAAAAAAGGTACCGACAGTACTAGACTTACGTGAATCACCCTGTAGATTTTTATATTTTTGTTCAGAGAACGTTCAAAAGTTGATGTATTTTATAATCCTCTAAAATGAAGGAAAAATAATTATATTCCATAAGTGGTTTTCACACTGTATATAATGCAATAAAAATATAATTTTTATCTTAATAATTATAATAAAATCATAATTTTCCAATTTGAAAATTTTTATTTTTTTATTTTTAACCGAAATTTAACAAGTCTCCTCCTTGATCTAATATTAAAATTAAACAGAAATTGAGTAGATTATGAAGAATAACAAATATCATTAAAACGCATATTGATATAAAAATATAATAATATAATAATAACAACAAAAACAAAACTTGTTTAATTTATTAACATAACAATTTTCCCAACTTTTTTTTGATTTATTATTATATAATAAATAAAACTAAATAAAATATACAGAGTGGTCCTTAAGTAATTATACATATTTATATGGTAGATTTATGACTTAAGATATTACGATTTCAAGCAACTGGTTCTAATAAAATATTGATAATAATTTGTTTTGGCTGTAAAGTATATTGATCTATAGTGATTTGACATACGATTTCAGTACAAAATATCTATAACTTTTGAAATACCCTATACAGAGTTTCACGAAAATAGTGCACATATTTATGAATAAGGCATAAAAACGTATGCAGGATAAAAATGTTTTATACATTTTTTTCTAAAGTCAGACGTTTTCAAAGAATAGTAGATTCTGTAATAAGGTTAGAATGAAAAAAAATCGATACAAGTGGAGCGCTATTCTAACCGAGTAACAACCTATATTTTCTCCACGACCAGAAATTTACTCGATTGTTCACTCATTATTTTATTCAAATTAAAATTTGATAATACGGCGCCGCCATTTACATCTGCCATTGACAGTTTTGACGTCCTTCGCTGTCGATATTGTTTAGACCAATTATGGAATATTCATTCCATCACTGGTTATGGAATGAAAATACATGCAAAACACATAAGAAGCAAGTGTGTCGGAATATATTCTCTCTCAAGAGTGAGAATATTTACATTATATTATTAAAAATTATTTTGGAATTAGCACATTCCACTAATGGTCATGAAGAAATAAATATTAGTATTTTAGATCTATTCATTTATTAACTATCAAAAAGTAAGTAAAGCCGGCAACACCGATAACTCAGTCAGGTTTAAATAATAGTTTTTTAAACATTAAAAAAAATAAGTTATTATTTTAGTATACCTAGATATTTACAATGGTCGATTACAGGAGATGTATAAAAGTGAAAAATGTATTCAATTATTACTTATCCGAACGATTTCTACCACTACTGTTTTTATGTAATACATTACACGTTTCCAATAGTCTTTGGGGAACCGATACAAAACATCGCGGATTACATTAATTAACATGTCGTGATATTCTTGATTTATATAAAATGCCATTTTTCACTGAATTATTGAAATTGCTTTAACAAATGATGAACTTAAAACGATTATACGATCTGAATCCTCTGCAAACTAACACAATTTTATTGTTCATCACGTAGATATTCGTAGGTTAAATGACACATATTTTTATTAAAAGTATGAACTGTTGCCACGTATACATTTTCCTGTAAATGTTCAAAATAAATTTTTGTATAAACTAATAATGTTTAAAATATGCATTATTTTTGCGGGCCCTGTATAACGTAATGAAATCGTTTATCAAATGAATTAGAAAAATTGAATTTAAAAGAATATACAGGGGTTCCTATTTGAAAAGTTATATGTTTTATTCGTACCGGAATTACGAAACAAATCAAAATACATTTTAAATTGTGAATCTCAACTGCTTCTAATACTTTCATATGCAAAATTTTTGATATCAATAATAAAAATAGAGCTTTTAAACTTTGTCCCAAGATTGGTACATCCAGTATATGTAATATCTGGAAATTACAAATAAAATTGTTCTTCAGCTATAAAATTCCGTTGTCTGCTCTGTGTACGTTTTTATATCTACTATCCGACCAAAGTTTGTTTTAATTTGTCTAGAAAAATGGAAATATCCCAACATCTATTGTCTTGCTTCTGCATGCAGACTAGATTATAGAAGTATGATAACAATGAGTCACTGGAATCCCGGCTATCCCATTTATTAAAAGAAATATTAAATTTAAATTTCATTTCTCTGGTCTCACTGGATTTAGCCAGTACTGGACTAAAATAAACAATAATTAATTGAAAACTAGCAATAGTAATAATAATGTTACATTCAATTTATTATGTATAGTTTTATAATGGGTGGGTTTTTTGAGGGAAATGTTTCTACTAATCTGCTCTCTTTTTCTTAAAATCTTATATTATTTATATTATTATCTAATTGTGCTTATTTACAAAAAAAAGGAGCAAGTAAATTGTGATAATTATATAACAACCTGCTTATCAACAATATTTTTCAAAAATTATATAAAGATAAATGAAAAAATTCGTAGAAATTTTAATAGAAGAGGAACAAATGGCATTTGGACTACAGAGACAGAAAAAAATATAATATGCATATACGATATTTAATAGAGACAAAAATCAATAGCGGGAAGAAATTTTAAGGATCTAAAAGCAGCCTTTGAAAATAGTATGGAAATGTTTGAAAAAATTAATGTTCCGAAAATGTTACTTCAAGTAATTGAAAGCGTTTACAGAACAGTAAAAGGAAGAGTAGAAATAACGGTAAATAGATCGGACGCATGTGAATGGAAAAACAAGAACTAAAGTGAAAAGACTTAGCCTATTACTATTTATACTAATATTGAATAAACTATTGAGGAATACCAGATCGAGAACTGACCATCTAAATACGATGATAGAACACTACAGATTACAACTTATCCAAATCGAAGTATTAATAGATGCAGGTGACATAGTGATAATAAATAAAAATTTAAAATTACTAGACATGCAGGTGGATGAAATAATAAATCTAAAAAGGCAAATGATTGCAGACAATTGTAGAATAATGATAATTAGTGGAAAAGAAGATAATATCACAAAAATAACTTGCAAAGAGAAAGAACTTGAAATGTATATACGAAATCTAGGAAGTATTATTACAGACGACGAAAAAATAGAATCAGAGCTACCAAAAAAAGTAAAAAAGTCAAACATGTTAAAGTATGCATTAAACATAATTTTGGAAAAAAGGGAGCAAACCAAGAAAACGATACACAATTATTGTTCCAAAAATATGAATATGTCAGTGAGAATTGAACACTACAAAAAAACCACATTAACATTATAGAAGTAATGGAAACGAGAAATTTGAGGACGAAATAGGATGGAGAAATCAATAAACAAATACCAATAATGAGCAAAATAAGTAACAGAAGATTAAATTGGAATGGCACATTATAACGATGGAATCAAGAAGACTATCAAAAAAATATATGAAACAATAAATAGCATAAAGAAGGGAAAAAGTAGGCCGCGGAAAAATGGATATAGCAAATAGGAGAAGTCGTAATGAAAAGAGAGAAGACATTGGAAGGGATAAAGATTATGACATCATGGAAAAGATGGATAGAAGAAAACGAATGACTAACCTACTAAGTCCGACATCCGATAGGGTACAAGAAAGAGGATAAAGAAAGAAAGATTTTCTTATTTTAAATGTATAGTGTTGGGTAAATATATTACTAGATTTTATCGAGACAAATAAACACACATTTTTTTTATTATGTGAGTACATAAAAATACACAACAACATGTTATACTTAGAGGTAGGGTTATTTATTTTTTAAATAATTTTTTGTAACTTCATTTTTTTCTTTACAACTTTACGACTCTGCTCCTCTTTTCCTAAAATCCAATTTTATCTTATATTCTATTTCTTTATTAATATGTTTTATTTTTTAGACCAAAATGTCTGTGTATTTAAATTAAACTTTTATTATTGCACCCAAATTTCCTACACTTTGACTAAAAAAACATCCTATACATACATATATTTTCTTGTATCTTTCTTGTAATAAAGTTTTTTTTGAGACAATACGAAAGAAGTTAGAATATTAATATAATACAATTAATTTGTAATTTTATTTATTATCCCTTATTTGGAAACTGCGTCCACATTGCAAAACCGTGTCTTAAGTGTGTAACCTTATCCCTTTTTAAGTAAAGTATGCGTAGTAATTATATATACAACATATAGTCTTAACCCGGTTTATACTGTAAATATGTTATATTAACATTTAATTCTAAGTATGAAATAATAATTTGAATAGAAATCAGAAATTTAAATTGCTATATAATGAATTCTAATATTATTTGGGTAGTTCATATCAAAAGTATATTAACATTATTTTTCAATTTCAGAATGAAGCTAGGACATTTTTCAAGACAAATTAAAAAAAAACAGTATTGTTAAAATTGTAAAAAAATTATGAGTTAAAAATATTTGAGTTTTTTAAATACAAAAACATTACTTTGAATAAATAAGAATATTTTAATAATGAATTTAAAGAAAGAAGGAGCTTCCTTAATCTGTAATTATATTTTTTGTGAGCAATCATATATTTAAAAATTTAATGAGTTAAAATTTAGAAAATTTGTATAATTTTTCAAAATGTCTCAAATTGTAAAATTAGTATTTTTAGCGGTCTGTGCCCGAAAACATAAATTAATGGTCAGAAATTGACAGGTACCACTTGACGGTCAGAAATTGACAGTTACCACTTGCATTTTATCCAAGGATGAATATCGTCGGTTTAGCTTAAAACAGCAAAGTACCCTTAGTTAATAATAATGAAATTATGGAATTATTCTAAAAAATATTGTACATAACCCAAAAAATGAAAATTTTCCATGAAGACAAATTTAAGTGTTATTTTGATTATAAAAGATGACTAATTAGTTATCTGTATTCCTGGTGTTCTCCGGAATTTGGGCAGGTTATCAAAAATTAGTGCAGATAATACTTACATGCAACATTATATACCTGGTGCTCCAGTATGAACAATTGTATAATTCTTATTTTCATTCAGAGCAAGAAGTGACTTGGTTCCACCTGATTTTAAATAATTTGGCTCTAACTTCGGACCAGTGTATACAAGGGATAATACCGTATTCAAAGATATTTTACAGATAAAAATTTTTATTTTTTAATTTATATTACTAACATTGAAAATTTTGAACGTTTAATTTTTATGTTTTTCCGTTGTTTATAGAATGTCTAAAGACTATTTGCATTAGACATTTTGTTACTTATTATTAAGAATAAGATTTATAATTAGTCATAAGGGTTTACTGATCGTAATTATGATTTTTTTTGTTCACAACGTTTTTATTTTTATTCACTTTGGCAATCTACAATTTAATATATCAATTTATTTTTTTTATTAGCCCACTCATAAATACTATGACAATACCTCATATTCTCACATTTTGAAATATTTATTTTCAAAATTTTTATTTTGAATGACTTAATTTTTTCAAACTGTGATATTTTTATTTTTAATTGTTTATTCATTTTTCAAAAGTTTCAACAACAGTATGTGAGCTTCAATGGTTACAATGCCAATAACGGTGTATCATAAGGATCTACCTCATTCCCAATTATTTTTTTAATTATTAAATCCAATGAAACAAACTCGATTTGAATAAATTGTTGGAATATAAATATCTTCACTTTAGACCCCGTATAAACATGCCCAGAGTACCAATCTAATATCCTACTTGAGTTGAAAGGGCTTATGGAAATTCTATTATCACGTATCTATGTAAAACGAGTAGGAGAAACATGTTGGTGGGAACATACAATTTGAAACAATACATAATGTAACAGCGTCTCCCTTTATCCCGCTATATCCTGACTCCAGACTCTCCTTGCAGGAGAGGATCTACCAATCTTTTACAATTCAATAGTCTCATGAATAAACTATTCCTAGTACTAAAGGAAAATGCAGGAACAAATGCTCTGGAAAAGTGTATTGAGCAGTTAAGTAACGGGTTATAAAAAAATGACAAGAGAAGTACAAAAATAACTTCAGCTAATCTCGGAAAGGATTTTATATTTTATATTTTATTGTATATAAAGCTTGTAATATTTTTAGAATTTCAATGTAGAAAAATGAAAAAAATTGTGTTGAATTATAGTGTCTCAGGAATAAGTAAACTTGTTATTTACATACAGGGTGTCCCAGGAGTTCATACCTAAAACTTGGGAGATGATAGAGGGGCTACAAATAATGATAGTACTTTATATAAAATTTGTCCCTTACTTCCTTCCTTCGTTAAAATTTAATTTGTTTGTTTAATTTGTTTAATTTGTTACATTTCAGTTACATTTGTTACATTTCAGTTACATTTGTTACATTTCAAATACAATATATACAATTCAAAAATGGTGTACAAAAGTATTACAAGGTAGTATAAACTACTTATAATAATTATAATGTAAAACAGCAAGCGCCTAAGTGAGTGAACACTTGTATTGCGCTGGTTTATAATTTTAGAAATAATCCGTACAATAGCAATAATAATGTGTACATCTTAAAATAACTAAATAAATATTAGATACCTATCATATATGTACCCAACCTACTCTAATATTTTAATAAATTCGTAATAATGTGCAAAAATAAATTTCCTACTTAGACTCGAAAATTTTTTTATGTTTGTAGCATTCCTTATACTAGTTGGTAACAAGTTATAGGTTTTTGGCAATGTATATACCATGAATCTATGACAAACATTTCTATTAAATTTTGGGAAATATAGTAGCTCATTTGAAATACTTCGTGTACCATAGACAGAAGTTACATAATTTTGTTTATATTTGTTTTGTTTCACAAAGGCTGTGAAAGTAAATCGATCTAATATTACAAATATCTTCTGTATACAGTAAATTGGTGTGATAACGTTTGTTTCGGCTATAGATAATTTTGAAGATATAATTTTGTGTAACATTTAGCTTTTGTAGAGAGTTCTTATACAATCCACCCCACACTATAATACCGTAACAAAATAATGATTCAGCTAGAGATTTGTAAACTAACAATAACAATTTTTTTGACAAGATTTCACGTAATTGATAAAATTTATAAACGAGTTTCCTTACTTTTTTTGTTAGGTAATCAATATGGTTACTCTATTTTAAATGTTGGTCAATAATTATTCCCAAATACTTGATCTCATTCGTTTCTTTGATTGCCTCATTCATACCTTCGATTTTAATATTAGTAAAGAAGGGTCTATTTGCATTTGTGAGACTAAAAGCAATATAGCGAGTCTTGTTTATATTTAATGATAGCTGATATAAGTTTAACCAATTTATAATTTTTTCCTATCCTGTCTCAACTGACAATTTGGTCTCTGCCCATGTTTTTTCATAAAATAAGACAACTGTGTCATCTGCGTATGATACAATGGTTGAACTCGTCCTTAAAGAGAGCAACGAGTTAATATAAACTAAAAATAAAACTGGACCCAAGACAGTACCTTGGGGAACTCCTATTTTAACAGTATCAGCTTCACTTATATCATCATTTAACTTCACACGCTGCTCTCGATTTGTTAAGTAACTTTCAAAGACGTCCAACACTGCACCTCGAACTCCATAATGTTCAAGAACTTTAAGAAGTTTTTCGTGATTTACAGTGTCGAACGCCTTTGCAAGATCTAAGAATACTGCTATACACTTTTTATTATCGTCTAAATTATTTTTTATATCTCTAATGACAGTACACATTGCATCAGATGTTGCTTTACCAGCACGAAATCCAAATTGGTGTTTATGCAATATATTATTGTGATCCAAAAATGTTACTAAACGATATTTTAAACATTTTTCAAAAATTTTACCAAAATTATTAATTACACTAATTGGCCTGTAATTGCAGATTTTCGTTTTGTCACCTGCTTTGTAAATAGGTGTAACAAGTGAGGATTTAAATTGCACAGGGACAATACTTTTTTCAAAAATTAAATTTATGATATGGATATGTTTTAGTGGTTGTAAAATAAACAAATTATTTTTTTTTATTACATCCGATGTTATCCCATCACTGTCAGGTGCACTATTATTTTTTAAATTTGAGATGTGGTTAATTAATTCAGTATCTGATACAGGAGTGAGAAATAATGAATTAACATTTCTAGTTATATTTTCAGTGAAATTATTAGCGGCTTTAATGTCTTTAAGCATATTTAGACCAATATTAATGAAATAATTTGCCATTTGTTTGTTATCGGTAAAAGAGACTCCTTCATTATTAACAAATTGATAATTATTGACTGTAAATGTGTTTTCATTGGTGGCATCACTAATTAACTTATATACTTTTTTTAAGTTATTTTTATTCATTTCAATTTGTCTTAAATAATAATCATTTTTTGTCTTTTTCAATAGTTTATTTAGTGTGTTTCTATATGATTTATATTCGTGATCCAACTCATGAGAGAAATGTTGGTTTAGGCGTTTTTTTAATTAATCCCTGTTCTTTATTGATACTATTAGGCCATCTGTTATCCAAGGTTTGATTTTGTTAGCTTTTTTTAGATTTTTTTTAATACTGGTGGATAGTTTAAGGTAATTGTTAAATTTATCATTGAATAGATCAGAAGCGATTTGAGGATCATTTGATTGTAAACAATCATCCCAGGCTTCATTATTTAAGTATGTTTGTAGTTTATTAAAATTAATTTTAGATATGATTTTTTCAGAGGAGTTTATTATTTTTTTCATATCTGGTTTATTAATATTTAAACTAATTGGGTAATGGTCAGTAATGTGACAGTTAAGTATATCTTCTTCTTTTCATGCCGTCTTCTCATAGAAGGTTGGCGACCACTTTTCTAAATTCTTCTCTGTCTTTTGCAACATGGAACAGTTCTCCAACGCTGAGATTTGTCCACTCTCTAATGTTTCGGAGCCAGGATTTTTTCTTTCTGCCGATACCCTTCTTCCCCTCAATTCTGCCCTGCATAATATTTTGTAACAGTAGATATTTGTCATTGCGTAATATGTGTCCTATGTAAGATATTTTTCTTATCTTAATGATTGTGAGCAGCTTTCGTTTTCGGCCGATGCGTCTCAACACTTCGTCGTTGGTTATTCTGTCGGTCCAAGGTATCTTCAGAATGCGCCTATAGAGCCACATCTCAAATGCTTCAAGCTTTTTAATCATTTGAGTCTTTAGCGTCCAAGTTTCTACTCCGTACATTAACACTGACCACACATAACACCCCACGAATCTCAATCTGATGCCAAGGTTTAGATTTCTGTTTGTAAGCATTGTGGAATATTTCATAAATGCCTTTCGAGCCATTTCAATTCTGATCTTAATTTCCTGGTCAGGGTCCATTTCAGAATTTATGACAGAGCCGAGATATTTGTATTTTTGGACCTGCTCTATTCGGTTTCCATTTACTGTGAGAATAGGGTTAATATTTGGGTTTTTGCTTATGACCATCATTTTAGTTTTCTGCGTGTTTATAGTGAGTCCCACTTCTTCACACTCTCGACTGACTCTTTCCACAAGGGTTTGAAGATCTTCTGCCCTCTCCGCCATTATGGCAGTATCATCGGCGAATCTTAGGTTGTTAATCAATGTCCCTCCAATGTTTACTCCCTCAGGTCTCTCGTAAAGTGCTTTTTGAAATACAGACTGAGAGTAGAGATTGAACAGTTGTGGGGATAAAACGCAGCCTTGACGAACTCCTTTTTGAATTTCGACTTCATCAGTTTCGATGTCCCCAACTCGAACTACTGCCGTTTGATTGTAGTAGATATTTTTTATTAATTGTATATCACTTGGGTCCAATTTGATGCTCTTTAAGTTCTCTATGAGTTTGTCGTGTTGGACTTTATCAAAGGCCTTTTGGAAGTCAATGAAACAGACGTACACATCTTTATTGTATTCTCTACATTTCTGTAGCAGTACTGTGATGGCAAATAAAGCTTCTCTAGTTCCTAAACCTTCTCTAAAGCCAAACTGCGTCTCATCCAGTTGTTCTTCGCATTTTCGATATATTCTCTGTTGGATTATTTTTAAGAGTACTTTCAAGGTATGACTCATCAAACTGATTAGCCGATACTCATCACAGGACTTGGGGTTGTTCTTTTTAGGCAGAGGAATGAAGACTGATTTAAGCCAATCTTTTGGGATTTCCCCTGTTTCGTATATTTTATTGAACATTTTTGTGAGTTGGGTTAAGTTTCTATCGTCTAAGGCCTTCAAGAATTCAATTGGTATATTATCAGGTCCGGTCGCTTTTCTGCTCTTTGATGTTTTTATAGCATACTCCACTTCTGATTTTAGAATACATAGCTGTTCCGTCTGATTGTTTTCCTCTCTAACGTCATCTCGTCTTGCTGCAAATAGATGTTTAATGTATTCCTCCCAAGTTTGTTTTTTACCTTCTTCTGTTAGTTGAATATCTCCTTGTATGTTTCTTGTGATTATCGGTATTCTTTTTTTTTTTTTCAGTTAATTCCTTTAATTTTTTATGTAAATTAAAAGAATCCTGTTTACTGTTCAGTTGTTCCATTTCCCGGCAATTCTCTTCCATCCATGTCTCCTTGGCTTTTCTTATGCGGTGTTCTATTTGCCTTTTTGATTGCTTATATTTTTGCGGATCAGTGTTTTTGTAATTACGTTTTTCCTCTATAAGGTTTATGATTTCCTGTGTCATCCAAGGGTTTTTCGTATTATGTTCTCTTCTGCCTACAACTTGGTCCACGGCAGTCAATATTGTAGATTTAATTTGATTCCAGGCCATGTCGATATTTGTCGTTGATGCTTCTAAAAAATCACTTGCTATTGAGTCATTAAACTCCTTCTGATACTGCAGTTCTTTGAGCTTTTCTGTGTTTATTATTTTCGGTTTTATTATCCTTTGCAGCTTTCTTAGTTTCACTTTTATATTGGCTACGAGCAATTCGTGGTCAGTGTCCGCGTCTGCACCTGGGTAGGTTTTAGCACTCCCAATGCTATTCCTAAACCGCCTGTTGATACAAATGAAATCAATTTGATTCTTTATGATCTTCTCTTTGCTACTTCGTGGTGATGTCCAAGTATAGAGTCGTCGAGGGGGTAGCTCATAAAAAGTATTCGTGATAACTAGATCTTTTTCCAGACAAAACTCTATGAGTCGTTCACCTCTCTCATTCCTATCCCCCAGTCCAAAGCCACCAACAGCATTCCCGACCTTGCCTTTGCCAACTTTAGCATTGAAATCTCCCATTATCACGTTAAGTTCGTGTTTCCTTAACTTTTTAGTTAGCTCATTTAGGTCTGAGTAGAACTTCTCTATAGTTTCTTCATCGCTGTCGGCTGTGGGAGCATATACCTGTATCAGGTTGGTATTTATAGGCTTTGTACGTAACTGAATCAGCATCATTCTTTCATTGTAGGGCACGAAATTAGCGACATATTGTTTCAGTTCTTTTTTTATCATAATACCCACACCATGTTGATGTTCGCCGTCCTGACATCCAGAATAGTACAGTACCACATTATCCTGAATACACTCTCCTGCATTTGGCCATCTAACTTCGCTGAGACCAAGGACTTCTATGCCCATTCTACGCATCTCCATAGCAACGGTTATTAGCTTTCCAGCTTTATATAGGGTTTTAATGTTCCACGTTGCAATGCGAGTTAAAGTCGTATTATTTTTGTTTTTATTGTTACTTTTGCCAGTCTTTAGGGTAGCTGCGCTCTTATTCGTTCTCCCTTCACAGGGATTTCGTTGGTTGACGACCTGGGAGGCCCCGTGGTCTAATCGTGATATTCCTCCCCTGCCGGATCTTGGCTTCCGTGTTCCATGATCAGTAACATTACAATCTCTCATACTCATACTTGTCACAGTGGTTATACTAGGGATACTTAATGGAGTAGTTTCCCGTTGCTTTCTCCATCGCTGTGCAAACGCCTTTCCGTGGCTACCACTCTGCCGTCTGTTGTCTGATTCACAGCCATTTACTGTTAATCAGCGATGCCTGTGGTCAGTCCTGAGCCAACCAGCTGCCGTTGATCAGTGCTAGTTTTGGTCCGCCCCGGGTATTTCATTTCCCCGGTACCACCCATATCTGGGAGGCATTCCCCTATCCGCCACCTGGGGAGGCGCCCGATGGAGGACTAGCAACCCCCCACGTATATAGGATTTATAATTAAAGTTTTCTTTGTTATTGTATGGTTTTTTCAGGAATATATGATCCAGGCAGGAAACAGTTTCAGGGGTAACACGGGTGGGGTTAAATATGTACGGTACAAAACCGTATTTCCCAAGCATAGAAAGATATTTGTTTACATTTAAATCATTCTGTTCTAAAATGTTAATATTGATATCAGCAATGAAAATTTCATATATGTTATTCTGAGTATTTTGGTCTAGGTATGCATCAATTTCTTCAATGAAATAAATCAAATTACTTGGGATTGGTCTATACAAAGCGATTATTCTAAAAGATACATTATCCAATATCAGGTTTATGACACACAAAGTTACACCACATATATTTAATTTGTTAACATAAATATTATAATTTAAATCAGATTTAATCATAACCAAGACCCCATCATTCCTGTTAAAATCACCACCATTATGGACAGTTGTGAATCCAGGTATATTGAAATTATTTGAGGATGCCGTTTGAAAACATTAGCTTAGGACAAAAATATCACAAGTTTGTAAATTATATGTATCAATGAGTGCTAAGAATTCATCAAAGTTTTTATTTGCACTCCTAATATTAAAATGCATGATATTTAGGAATTTATTTGCTGAAGATACTTTCGAGCTGTATTCGCCTGGATCCGTAAGGTCACCAAGATGATCTTGTTCGAGTTGTCCTAGTTCCTCTAAAACTATATCTTGATCAATTATTACCATAATTTAGAAAAAGAAAAAAGAAAAAACTGCTTAGAGTGGTAATCTATAGTATTTTTGAATCTTTGTAAGAAAAATTTATATGTTAGACATTCCAGATTAAACTACTTATTTGAAATAAATCAAAAATTTACTATTTATTAACACCATAAATTGTGTTATAAATAAATCCGTACCACTCTTGTGAGCTTAGGTAAGGACTAAGTTCAATGGTTAATTAGGCAAATTTATTTCATTTATGATTTTTCTCACTTCTAAACATGAGATATAAATTGTTCAACTATTTTTAAAAGAAAAAAGTTCTTTTATGATGTGAAAGTTACTGCTCAGAACTACAGGGTTCTAAGTTTAGAAATTAAACATTATTTTTGATTCATAATTATTAAACTACTTATTTGAAATTAATAAAAAATTCTACAACTATTTTTAAAAGAAAAAAGTTGTCTTGCGATATGAAAGTTACTTCTCAGAAACTCAAAATAATATGAAAGCTTCTGGACTCGACGCGATTCCTAATGAAATCGTTAATTTTAGCGGTAAACTGTGCATCAGCAAGTTTAGGTACTAGAAACCGTAGATGGCATAATTGAACAAAAATATTCTCAGCCGCTTGGATAACACGCAGACTCTTCAAGAAACCAGACAAAGAAGAACCAACGCTATATAGATTAGATGATGAAATCGACCGAACATATGGTGGCCGGAATAGTACGAGAACTGGTAGAAAAGGAAAATTTATCAGAATACCACTTTGGATTTAGAAAGGGAAAATCGAGCACAGACGCGGCAAACGAAATAATAGAAACAGCTAGAATGAAAATGGGGAAAAACCAATCGACACGGGCGCTTTCAATACGGCATCGTGAAATTGAAGGAACTTAGAAGGGGTAAACTATCTAGATTTACAGGGTGATTCTTATAAGAACCGTCACAGAGAGGGATATCTAGGGGAACTTAAAATATAGTAGTACAACTTACCTCTATATTAAGTTGCACCCCTGAGAAGTTATAGGTCTTGAAAGTGGGGTTTCAAATTTGGAAAAAAAATAATGTCTAGTTAAGTTAGAAAAACCAAATTTAGTACACGTTATGAGCATTAATCGACAGTAAGTAGAGTTCAATTATTGGATTCTAAAGGTTTGGTAAGGGATGATGCACCATTAAAATGTGACAGAATTTTTTTAACTCTTGACGAATCTAAAAATTATTACTTTATTACATTGTATTGCAGCTGTGTTATTCAAAATAATCGAAAATTCAATAGTTAAATGTCAAACTATACGATCAGGATAAAAGTCATTTAATTTTGGTAATTGCTTGCTGTGTGTTTATTTTCAAAAGGAAATTCTTTTTACTGATGAAGTTTATTTCACCCGTAGAAGTATTACAAATTTACACAAATTCAGTAACTCCTTGACATTTTCAACGAGAGTTTAAAATAAATTTTTGGATCGGTGTTATTGATCTGTATTTAATTGATCCGGTTATTTTATTGAATCAATTAAACGTCGAAACTTATTTAGAATTATTCCAAAACACTATCATGAATCTACTGGACGAGGTGCCAATAAAACTCAGACTGGAACATTGGTTTATGCATGATGGAGCACCAACTCATTATAGTATTATAGTTAGAGACTTTTTAAACCATCAGTATCCAAATAAATCGATTGTAATTGCCCACAAGTTTAGCCTTGTCGATCACCAGATCTGAACAAATGTGACTTCTTTCTTTTGGGAAGGTAAAAAAAATTGTATGTTCCTCACCAATTGCATCTTAAGCAGATTTGTGGAATTGTAGTATGGATAAATGCATATAAATTAGAAACGATCAGCAATTTTCGACGAAGAATAATTATGCCTGAGAAAACACTGATCATTTTGAACAATTTCTACAAAAACTTATCAGTAAAAGTTGTATGTTATTTCTGATGTTTAAGTTGTTTGTTTTTTTATTAAATTATTATTTATTATTTATTATATATTTCAACTTTTTTCCTGATCGACAAGTTTGACGTTTAATTTCATAGCTAGCTTTTGAATTTTAGATGGTTTTAAATAAAACAGCTGCAATACGTTTTTTTAGTTATTCGGGTGTTTGTTGAAAACATTTTTTTTTAAAATGACAAGAATAACAAAAGTTTTAGAATCAAATATCCCATAAGTATTAACTTTTTAGATCCGCCAACGGGTTAAAATATTTTTCACGTTTTACTGATCCATCATCCTTTATCAAACCTTTAGAATGCTACAATTGAACACTACTTACTGTCGATTAATGCTGTTTGTACATTCACAACGTGTACCAAATTTGGTTTTACTAAGTTGAAGTATAACTCAGATATAGATTTTTGCGAAATTTGAAACCCCACCTTAAAGGACTATAACTTACCAGAGGTGCAACTTAATTTATAGGTAATTTGCCTTAGATCACCAAATTTTAGGTTCCTCTATATGTTCCTGTTATGTGTTCGTTCTTATACGAATTACCCTGTATAAGAACCCTGATTACTAGTTACATCACATACAGTAAAATAGTAAATTACGACGGCAAGTAATACTTACGGGAGTTCTGCAGTGCCAGGTCAGAAGATCTATTAATGTTAGAAGTATATGAAATGCTTAAAAAAGTAGACAACTGAATCAGAAGTCACAATTTTACGTTGACCCCTGAAGAAACAGAGGCTGTTTTATTAATCGGAAAAAAAAGGTGAGATAACCAGTAATTTTTACCACATACGAAGACATAATACCCGAAGATCAAACTAATTACTTCGGAATTATTATAGACAGAGATCTGAAGTTAAGAACAACATAGTCATCGCGTCGTCTTAACTACCTTTAGGTAACCGAGAATGGTCCACTGGCGATTACGAATGAAAGCTTTTTAATCGGTAAAAATTCAACACTATCGGGCGAAGTCCGGTGTCTTTTTGATGATTTTGTTCACTCGTGAAAAAAAAAACATTGCTTGTGGCCGGGGGTTTAACAAATTTTGTTTCAACAATTTAGTGTTATGTGAAGGAGTAACTATGGTAATGTGTCGCGTTATGTGGAAATAAAAAAAAAAAAAATATCTTTGTAAGGGCAAAAGTAACTGTGTTAGTCATCTATTTTCACTTTCAATAGCCGCTTTGTCATTAAAGGTACGAAATTGAAAAAATGTAATTTTCCGAATGAAATTGAAAAATTTAACCTTTAAATTTACCATGGTCGTAAAATTCTTCCGCTGTAGTTTATTTAGTTGTTATTGGAAGAGAGATACAAAACTAATAAACTTGTTATGTTCCGCATGCATTTGTTTTATACTACTCAGGGAAATTGCTCTTTACATTTTGCCTGACATAAATCTGATTATGGCGAAACTGAATTGTTTGGGTTAAACGATTTTTATACCTACACTTTTCAATTATGAAAAAAGTCGTAATTATGGTTATTATGATTTACCAGGAAATATAAAAAAGAATAGAAAAACGAATCTATTTATATTCATTGTTTTAACTACTGTATGGAAATTATTTATAAGAAATATGGAGAGATATATATTACTTATCTTATATTTGCACAGTCTTCCAATGAGGTTTAATATGATTTAAGGACTACCTATGTTTCGGTATCTGACAATACCATTTTCAAGACAGAAAGAAATTTGACAGATCTTTTTTAAAAACGTAAATAAATCATCCTTACTCATTGGTATTGAAAAGGCTCTATGATTTTAAAAGGGAAATTAATATAATAAAATAAATCGCTACCTCTAATGATTATTCATTACATCAAATAAATACGTTGATTAATAAAAAGGAAGAAAAAGTTGCCGTTGACCTGATCTTTCTGAAACAACCTAAAGAAGACGGGTCATACAGAACAATTACATATTTTGGAGATATTTCAAACAAAATATCACAAATTATATCTTGTACATCTTTTACAATATTTTTTAAAGTAAGAAATGATCGGGTAACGCCATCTATCTTGACCAGACATTAAAACATTTTAACATACGCTACTGTGAGCACTTACGAGTTTATAGATTAAAACAACCAGGTAACACCTCATTAACACCAAACACAAATCTACACTTAATAACACAATCGAACCAACAGTGGAAGTACTTCATATAAAAGACAAAAAAGAAGAACTTGATTTTTTGGAGGAATATGAAATAAAAAAACATCTAAAATATTCTCAATATACATTACTGAATGAACAACTAAACCTGGGAAGTTCAATTATCTTAGATTACCTTTTGAACTTAATAATACTAACCAAGTATATTTTTAGAAAAAAAAAGAATATTGCCTCATAATTATTAATTGTCAGGTTTATGACATAAAATTTATTTACGTTTTTAATCTGTCAAACTTCTTTTTGTCTTGGGAATGGTATTGTCAGATACCGAAACCTAGGTAGATTTAAATATATTAAAACGCTTTGGAAGACTGTGTAAATTCAAGATAAGTATTATTATCTATCTTTACATATTTATCTATTTATTATTTAAGGTTCAGAGCTTGTTTAGAAATTACATCAAGGTACTGAAATGGTGTAAGTATTTTCTTTAAAAATTGATATTATGAAATAGACTTTTTTTCTTCTTTATCTTAGTCCTAAGCCTACATACCTGTTTTGATAAAATTTATTTTTCACCAAAACAAAATCACCAAATCATCCGTTCCATCTCATTTAGAATACTTTATGCAACATTTTGTTTTAAAGTAAAGCATATGGTCCAATTTTGCTAAGCCGGACCTGGATTTTAATTTTGTTTTCATTGAATTTATTCTGCGCCAAGTGCCAAATTTGAGAATGATCTTGAACTTTTCGCCAATCAAATTTGAGGTAAAATCGATAAAATATTTTTAACGAGTCATGGCAGACCAAATAAAATTAATGTATCTACGTTTCACTTTAAAAAACACTAAATACATTTATGAATCATAACTTGTTTCAACATGGTCGATTAGCTTTCCAAGTACAAATCGGTTATCTAAACTTGATCTTTCACCGAAAATCGCTGGTTATCTCGGCTCAGAAACTGAGACATTCGCTTTTCCAAATAACCCTCAACCGTAATAAACCAAGGGATCATTCTCCGTTTTTTTACATCAAATTTTTCTCGAGTACATCTCGAGAATGTATAATTAACTCTCCACCGACTTCAAACAATCTAATTTCGCGAATCCCACTGAGTTTATTTAGCGGAGAGACTGCTGAGGAAGTGAAATAATGATTTGGGACGTCGAAAGGAGCAAAACGCGAACTATGCAAACGTCTCTTTGTTTGCGCTGTTACCAAAACGAATTTCTTCAATTATTTGTCTGTACGTAGGTATACACTTTTGTAAAATGCGTTCTTCTGCGTTCTGAACATTGTCGAGAACTAGCTAGAATAACAGACATGTGTTGAAAATAGTTAAGTTTTGTACTCAAACTAGAGGTGAAACATTTTGAAGACCGTTTAAATTATCAAAATTACAAATATCGAAGCCGGTAGCTGGATATATAATTTTATAGAAAACCATCAGAAATTTTGACTTTACATTTTACTACTCCAAGAATACACAATCTAAAAATGTTGATTTTTCTAAAACTTATTAAAATTGTACAAGGCAATTATATATTATTTACTAACTGTTAATGATTATAGGAAATAGTCAAAATGATCGAAAACTGTCTAAATTTTCTGAAGATTATTGGAACTTTAATATGTGTGTCGAATCGTTAAGAAAATAAGGATTTAACAATGAGCCGTGCAGCATAAAAAAATGCATTGATATAAAATTACAACTAAGACAATAATACCCGTTAATCATAGAGTACACTAAAAATTTAATAACAAAAAAAATCAAATGGTCGTAAAACCCCAAAATGAATTATTTCTTGGAACTGACGTCCATCACCTGGAAAGTTTGGTGGATTCTTACTCACGATATATAAATCTAATTTACTATACTTTAAATGTCTTTTGCCACTGATTAAAAAAGCGCCAAGGTAAATCCTAACCTTAATCTGCAAAACGACGAAGACTGGAATATTTAAAAAAATAATCGATTAAGGTACGTTATTATCATAATAAAAAAACTAGTTTCTACGTCGCGCCAAATTAAGAGTCCGAGAATCTCGCGAAAAGACTCTTTTGAGTCCCGCGAAAATAGTGCATTGAATTTCGTGAAAAGTTTCCTCTGACCATATGGACAGACTAATTTTTTTCCGAAATCGTACCCTCTTTTTTTCATAGCTTAGGTATTTGGAAATTTGTAAAATTTTTGTATGTAGCTGGGTTTCTTGTAATTTTAACCTTCGTTCCATAAACACTTTTTTGAAATCTGACTTTAATTTGAAATTTAGAAAATATTAATAAGTATATCACTTTCTTGAAATTTTCTATTATTTTCAGTGTATCTAAAATTTAAATAATTTCAACATATAGTGTGGTCCAAATGAAAGGAATCAATTCATTATTTCATAAATCGGCGATTTTAGGGGAAAATTCTGAAACCCGTTGATTTTTATTTTTAAATTAAGATAATTCCCAGTTTACGACAAGTAGCGTTAGACAATGAGGTTGGCCATTAAACAGTTCTTAGAAAAAGGAGAAGAATCATCCCTATAAAGTAAATTTAGTGTAGGAACTTATGGAAAAAGATTTTGATAGACGAATTGAATTTTGTGAAATTTTAATGGAAGAAAATAACATAGACCCGTTGCTTTTAAAAAAAGGTTTTTTTTTTGATGGAGCTACATTTCTCCTAAACAGTCATGTGAATCGTTAGACTTTCCGGTATTGGGCTACAGAAAATCAACACTGGATACAGGAGTACCGTACTCAATACCCAGAGAAAGTTAATATTTGGGCGGGTAAATAGATAATAGAATTTTAGGACCATACTTTTTCGAAGAAACCTTAACATGTTAAATTTACAATTTCTGCAGAACTTCTTGCTCCCAGAATTAAATCGATTGTTCCCAAATATTTAAAAGAGCTTTCAATTGATGTAATGCAAGACCCACTTTTCTATTTAAAAATTGTATTGACGAGGTCATTACGCTCACAGAGATGACGTCAAAAATAAAAAGGCGATCTGCCGAAGCGCCGATTTACGATATAACGAATTTATTCCTTTCATTTGGATCATACTGTTTATATACAAAGGCAAGTTTTATATGTAGGTATTATTTAAATTCACAGAACTTTCAATAGTTTTTGCAAAGAATACGTTTTAAAATTGTTTAATTGTTAAGTTAAACTATATAGTTCAAAGCGATCTATGGTATCTAATTTTGTGATAATTTTTTAGTTTCCAATGACCTTCCAATTATTTTTAACAATCTTCAAATTCAGTTCAGTAGCTTACAACCTTTGTAATTGGGTGAGTGAGTTTTATATAGGTTGAGTCATGAAGAAATTTACATTTATATTTCAGTATTATCTAATATATGATAATGTCTTCTTAGTTTTAGCTAAACTTGTTGACAAAAATGTCACATTTGTAGTTTCATTATGTATTTATGCATTTTGAAAATAATTTATTACAATTTAAAAAACTCCAATACAGTGACTTTTTTATACGATCCGTCCCAATTAATTTTTCTGAAGCCGAGCCTGGAATTTCGATCTTTTGAGAATGATAATCGAATGCAAGCCAATAGTGTACAGTTTTACAAAAAAATTAAACAAATCAAATATTATGTCTAGATACTATATAAAGTCAAATGAATTTTCCTTCCAAATTCACAAATCACCCTGTCTAATAATAAAAAAAGGGAATGTTTTAATTGTCACATGATAACTCTATATGTTGTTGAAGTTCGTAAAGTTCCTCATGACAGTAGTAATACAAAGTCGGTTCTGCGTTATTTCCCGTTTCTGCCACCAGGGGCGTTTGTGGCGCTAGTGTCGCTGTTGCGCGGCAAATTCAAATTTCGAGAGCGGCCATTTTTAGTCCAATAATGTCAAAGTTCCGCAAAGTGTTAGTAGATGGCGTTGGTGGTGCCAAAGTTCCACAAAGTGTTAGTAGATGGCGTTGGAGAGCGGCGGCGGCGGCGGCCATGTTTAGTCCAATTATGCTGAAGTTCCAGAAACTGCCACCACTACTAGATGGCGCAATGAACGTTGCCGAAAGGGCATTAGTGCTTAACTTCCTTGTTATTGGTCCAATTGAATCGCGGAAAAAAACAGGCATTATCTATGAGTGACGTAGATGTCAAATTTAAAGAAAAAACATGCGCAATGATGGTTGTCATAAGGGCATTAGTGCCTAACTTCCTCGTTATTGGTCCAATTGAATCGCGGAAAAAACAGACATTATCTATGAGTGGCGTAGATGTCCAATGTAAAGAAAAGCATGCGCAATGAGCGTCGCCAAAAGGGCACAAAGCGCTTAACTTCGTTGTTATTGGTCCAATTGAATTGAGGAAAAAACAGGCATTATCTATGAGTGATGTAGATGTCAAATTTAAAGAAAAACACGCGCAATGAACGTTGCCATAAGGGCACAAAGCGCTTAACTTCCCTGTTATTGGTCCAATTGAATCGCGGAAAAAACAAGCATTATCTATGAGTGGCGTAGATGTCAAATTTAAAGAAAAACACGCGCAATGAACGTTGCCATAAGGGCACAAAGCGCTTAACTTCCTTGTTATTGGTCCAATTGAATCGCGGAAAAAACAGGCATTATCTATGAGTGACGTAGATGTCGAATTTACGGAAAAAATTGCATGATCATGATTGGATAATTATGTCACGTGATCTATATCTAGAGGGGGTTATTATATAATATTTTGCATTTTATTAATAAAAAAGATATAATTTTTGCCAATAGTGTTATAATATTCCTCCGAAAATTGAACTTGCTTAAGTTAAGTAAATTTCAAAAGCTAAACTTCAAAGTGTTAAATAAATATTTTAATAACACACAATATTCTATTACTCCAAATTCAAGATTTTTTAAAATTTCTTTTTTTCAAACTAAAAATTTTTTAAATACGACCCTGCAATCTACATTTTCTAAAAAAATTTAAAAACATAAACTTTTAATAATTTAAAATTTTTTTCAAACTAAAATTTTTTAAATACGGCCCTGCAATCTACATTTTCTAAAAAAATTTAAAAACATACTTTAACGGTTATACCGGATGAAGCCTCCCGATAAAAATTAGATAAGCCTGATAACGCGAAAAAATAAAACCACATTTACAGAAAACAAATTCTAGCACAAACATCTACATCCGTTCACACAGGATGTAGCTTCCTGGATAAAAATTTGATAAGACTGATAACGGTGAAAAATACAACCACATTTCCACGAAACGAATTTAGTTATCTTCCCACAGATAATGTTGTTGTTTTTCTCGAGTGCTATAAAAGCCGAAGCCGAATCAATCAACAATTCAGTCGCAAAAGTCTCTTCACCAGTGCTGCTGCTGCCCGCTAATATTCAGTGAGCCGTTTCCAGTTGTTTTTTACATTGTGCTGTCAGTTAGTGTTCAGTGAACAGTTTTCAGTTGGAGTTATTGTAAGTACATTTAATGCTAATTTTTTAAAACTTTTTTGTACCAGTGCTGTAGTAAATTTCAAAATCTAAACTTCAAAGTGTTAAATAAGTTCATTTTTTAAAAAAACTTTTTTGTAATTTTAACAGTACAAATTTTTGATTTTTTTAGTAATTTGTACCAGTGATCTACATTTTTTTGCTGTAAAGCTTCAATCCATCTAAGACTTTTTAAAACTTTTTTGTACCAGTGCTGTAGTAAATTTCAAAAATCTAAACTTCAAAGTGTTAAATAAGTTAATTTTTTTAAAACTTTTTTTGCAATTTTAACAGTACAAATTTTTGATTTTTTCAGCAATTTGTACCAGTGCTACACATTTTTTGCTGTTAGCTTCAATCCGGCTAAGACTTTTTTTTGCCATCCACATCTTTAAGCTTTTAAAGTAAGTGTTTTTTTTTCGGTGGTTTTTTCATGCTAGTATTCCATTTTTTTATTATTATTTTAGATGAGTTTTCTTGAAAAATTAAACGAATTTACCTCATCTACAGATACCGAAAACAAGCCCATAATTAAGCTAAAGGACCTGCAACCCAACATCCCAAAGAAAATTTATCGTGTTCAGCTCACCAAATCCAAATTTGGCGGGGAATCCATCCTAGTGGAATTGGAGGAGAACGTTGTCACATTTCTGCCCAAAAGGTCTACCGAAATTTACAAGAACCACATCGACGATCTAAACAAAGGGGGCTTCAGTTTAGTTTTTATTGGCCTGCACGAGATATCAAAGAGCTGTGCTCCGAGGACCTTATTCAGAATAGAAAAAAATTAGGTGAGTTCAATCATGAATTTCGCACTCGTTTTTCAAAAAATCGAAGACCTACTTAAAACTGAGCACAATAGTTCAGCATATTCCAATAAAAACAAATGGCTACAACAAATCAGTACTCACCTCAGAAAATGCTCTTTAGCTGTAAAAAAATTTAATTTCACGGTAGGGCAAAAAAGACAAATTTATACCAAAATGGGGCAGTTGAAAAGGTTACGGTGTATCATTAAATTAGCGTCTTCCCAGATAGTAGGGGAGGGCATTAGACAGGGGCGCGGCACTAAAGGGGGCGTTAAATGGGAAGACGTCAACGCGATTTTTAATAATCGGATTAGAACGGGGGTAATTATAAATTTGAAACACAAAGAGGTAAAAGATTTTTTGAAGGCTTCATTCAATTTATTCAAGTCAAAAATTTTACAAATTTTAAAAAATGATGCACCGTCGCTAAAAGTAAATGCTACATTTTGCGGCGATTTTTTAAAAAATGCTAGTGATGGCGGGGAAGTAATTGACATTAAATACTTTGGATCCCCAAATTTCGTTGTTGATTTGGGGACGGATTTAGCGCAAGAATATAAAAGCATTGTAGATTTTATTTTAAATAAACTTTCGGAATTTCAAGAAAAAGACAGTGGGTGGGCGCTGTCAAAAATAAATTTATTAGAAGTAGCTATTAACAAATTTGAAATTGGGAACGGTTCATCCTTCATTCCACTGCCAAAAGAAATATTAACGAAAAGGGCGTGCATAAACGTCCAAAATACGGACCTGGCGTGTTTTTACTGGGCCGTAACGAGTTTTTTGTTTCCAGCTAAAAATAACTCTCAATATACATATACTTACCCCCATTATAGTACAGTTTTGAATACAGACGGTTTAGAATTGCCTATGAAATTAGCACAAATTTCAAAATTTGAAAAGTTAAATGATATCTCTGTAAACGTTTACGCTTTAGAACTAAATCAAACTAATAAAAAGTCATTTTACGTAGTGGTACCTGCACGTTTAACTAAAAATAAACATCCGCGTCATGTAAATTTACTTTTAATTCAAGATGAATATTTTCCAAAATTAAACGACTACGAGGCTCCTCCCGTCAACAACGAGGACACTACTACCAACACCATTAAATATCATTATTGTTGGATTAAAAATATGTCTAGACTAGTTTCAAGTCAACTCAGCAAGAGTGAAAATAAAAAATTTATTTGCGATAGGTGCTTAAACTATTTCCAAAGCGAAAAAAAACTAACGGACCATGAAATTTTATGCATAAACAGCAATGATTGTAAAATTTCTTTCCCCCCATATGATAACGTCGAATTTAAAAATCATGTATACAAGCAGAAATGTCCTTTTGTCGTTTATGCCGATTTCGAGTCAATTTTAGAAAAGTGTGATAAAAAGATATCCCATACAACTACCAAGTATCAACACCATAAAACATTTAGTGCAGGTTTCTACTTAAAATGCAGCTACGATAATCGGATTTCATACTACAATAGTTATAGAGGGGAAGATTGCATGGACTGGTTTGCGAATCAAATGTTAGAAGTCGCGAAATTTATTGAATCTAAATTATTAAATATTGTTCCTATTTGTATGCCTACTGTCGCAAACGGTGTCTGCTGTCACATTTGCGACAATAGGTTTAAAGAAAAAGACATTATCGTTAAAGACCACGATCATTTTACGGGATTATTTAGAGGGTTCGCACATCAATCGTGCAATCTGAACTTCAAAAAACTATTTGTAGTGCCCATAGTTTTCCATAATCTTAGCGGATACGACAGTCATTTTATTATTAGAGATCTTGCTAAACGTGGACCCTTGAGTGTACTACCCGTGAACATGGAAAAATACATTTCTTTTACGCAGTATGAACCAGAAACTAAAATTAAATTTCGCTATATAGACTCCTTTAGATTTTTGGGCACCAGTCTCGATGAGTTGGTGTCTACACTAAAAATAGAGGAGTTGGTCACATTAAAAAGGGAATTTGGTAACTTGACTAATGAAACGTTCAAACTGTTGACGAGGAAAGGTGTTTTTCCATACGATTACATTGATAGTATTGATAAGCTAAATGATACCACTAGTCTTCCAGCAATTGAGAGTTTTTACAACAAATTAAATGATTGTCATATTTCCCAGGATGATTACACTCATGCGCAAAACGTTTGGCAAGCTTTCCAAATTCAAAATTTAGGCGAATATGCAGATTTGTATATGCGAACCGACATTCTCCTTCTTTGTGACGTTATGGAAAACTTTCGAACAACTGCTCTGGAAACTTACCAGCTAGATCCGGCATGGTACTATACTATGCCCGGATATACTTGGGATTGCATGCTCAAGTACACGAAATGTAAATTACAAATTTTAAAAGATGTCGACATGTTGTTGTTTGTTGAGGCATCAATACGTGGAGGAATATCTGTTTGTTCAAACAGATATTCCGAAGCCAACAATAAATACATGCCCGAATACGATTCTTCTAAGCCGTCCAAGTACCTTATGTACTTTGACGTAAACAATTTATATGGGTGGGCAATGTCACAGTTCCTCCCCTACGGGGGGTTTGAATGGGAGCCCAATACAAACATTGACATTACTCAGATTCCCGACGATTCACCCGTCGGATATATTTTACAAGTTGATTTAGAGTATCCCGAAAGTTTACATGACGAGCACAAAGATTTCCCATTTTGTCCCGAACACCGTAAACCTCCCGGTTCCAAATTGTCCAAATTAATGACCACCCTTTACCCGAAAAAACAATACACTCTGCATTACCGTAATTTAAAACAAGCCCTCGAACAGGGCTTAAAATTAACGAAAATTCACAAAGTACTAAAATTCAAACAATCGGCTTGGCTGCAGTCCTATATCGAGCTGAATACTCGCTTAAGGACTGTAGCCACAAGCAATTTTAAAAAAACCCAGTTCAAACTCGCTAATAATGCCGTATTCGGTAAGACTATGGAAAACATCAGACTCCATAGGGTAGTGAAATTACTTACTTCTTACGAGGGTCGTTACGGTGCAAAAAATTTGATAGCCAGCCCCCGATTCCATAGTCGAAGAGTTTTTGACGACAAACTCATGGCTATCGAATTAAAGAAGGCTGAACTACTCTTCAACAAACCCCTGTATATCGGCATGGCTATCCTGGACATTTCTAAAACCTGTATATATGATTTTCACTATAATTTCATGTTACCAACTATGGGGGTGGAAAATGTAAAATTAATGTACACTGACACCGATAGTTTTATTTACGAATTAAATTGCGATGACGTTTACAAAAGTTTGATTGGAGAGCACTTAGAAAAATTTGACACTTCAGATTACCCCTCAAATAACGCCTATAAGATTCCTTTAGTAAATAAAAAAATTCCCGGTTTAATGAAGGATGAAGCTAATGGTAAAATTATGACACATTTTGTGGGATTACGATCAAAAATGTATAGTTATAAAGTGCAAGGTGGCAAAGTAGTGAAAAAATCAAAGGGGGTTAAGTCCAATGTCGTAAAAAATAAAATCATATTCGAGGATTACCTAAATTGTTTGCAAAATAATAATAAAAAATATATTACACAACACACTATTCGATCTTATTTGCATGATGTATATAGCATAAGTCAGACCAAAATTGGACTTAGCCCCTATGATGATAAGCGTCAACTACTTCCCCACTCACATGACACCCTTCCGTGGGGGTATAAAAGTTAATTTTTTCTTTTTTTTGCCCTACCGTGGAGTTTAACGGGGAAAGTTTTTCAAAATTTTAATAAATTAAGATGTGATTACTGATTATTAGCTTGCCATAATTTTGAAATATTTATTGAATATGCAGAAATATTATGAAAATAAACGAGTGCGATTTTCAGACTGAACTATGTGTACCTAATAAATTATTTGTAGTTTTTTATGTGTGTTTGCTTATTGTATTATTTGTAGTTTGCTTGGGTAATAAAAAATAATAAATATAAGAAAGAAGTGTTTTATTTCAAAAAAAAACTTGGTACATTTTTTAATTTGAACAATGATTTAATATATCATTAATTACATCATCTTTATAGTAATACATGTACTCTTGTAGAGCATTTTTTTCTAAACAATTTGGCATAACAGCACAAATTAAAATTAAAGTATTAAATCTACTAGTGGCGTCATCGCCGTCGTCGTCGACACAAATACTATTGAAATTAACAGCAAAATAAGCTCGTGTAGAGGCTATTAAATTACAGTAGAATGTATTAAAGTTCAAGTCTTCTAGCAACGAAATGTAGTTCTTCACCAAATTGCAATTTGCTTCAAGGATGTCGGAAACATCATACTCGTCCAGATAGAACTCGACTCCATGTTTGTTTGCAAGTAGAAACTTGGTATCGTCGTACACTAATTGAGTAACTTTACAAAAGTCTCCACACGGGAAAACTACAGGATCGTATTCGTCAGGAGGTGACGGTAGATTCTCGTGAAAAAAGTCATCATATCTCTGGCGCAGCAATTCAATAAAAGTAGTCCACTCAAATGTACCAAACGAAATTCTTCCGGGTCGAAGTAAAGGTGTTAGCGTTATTGCAGGATTAAAGGTTCTGGTCGGACTTATTCCGCACAAAAGTGCATAACTTCTTAGGGAAAAGTTCGTTTCCAGTAGATGGTATCGCTCCAATTTAGCAGCATACTCGTATGAAATTAAAGCTTGGTCGATTTCCTCAACACAATCATTAAGCGTCACTGCATAAGGTGAAGGAGGTGTTGGCGACGGTGACGGCGATGACGATGCCGAGTCACTTTCAAAAACAATTTCACAAGAACTATAACCACTATCTTGACTACTCATGTTGTCGGTTGGTTGATTTAAATTGCAGGTGCACCACACGAATGAATAAAATGTAGGTTCGCACACACTTGTATTTATATACCCCCACTATGAGGGACAACGATAAGTTTGAAGGTTATTAAAAAAAAGGCCCCTTGAATTGCTAAATTTGTTCGTATTTTCCATAAGATTCTATACAAAATCGGTGTTTTCAATCCAACTGTTATGCTTGTTATCGAGACCCAACCATTTCACGTACGCCTTCTTTCCCTTTCTTCTAAGCACCTTTTCTACGAGGTAGACATCGGGTGCTTTCGTCTTTTGCAATTCCTCCTCGTAGAAAGCCCCGTTGATTGGTGTACCCAACATGTCTTCAAGCAGATAAGTCACGGGATTGGTTATTTTGACTTTAGTAAT
This sequence comes from Hermaeophaga mercurialis, assembly GCA_951812935.1. Taxonomy (NCBI): domain Eukaryota; kingdom Metazoa; phylum Arthropoda; class Insecta; order Coleoptera; family Chrysomelidae; genus Hermaeophaga; species Hermaeophaga mercurialis. Next base: position 33,226,179 of record OX638362.1, on the reverse strand, counting down.
TTTAAAGAGCTCGGTACTCCAATTAGGGGTGTATCCCTTTTGAAAAATATGTTTGGCTTTGCTTAAGCGCACAATGTCGCCAACGTTAAGTTTGCGTGGTCCGGCAATCTTCAAATGCGAGTAAAATTTTCGAGAAATTTCCTTCTCGTTTGACTTGTTGACCTCCGAAGGCTTACATCGTATTTTCGAATGTTTCGTGTTATTGTACTCTTCCACAATTTTCGGTAAAATGTCGATCCATCGGTAGGTGCCTTGCAAACTAAAGTACTTGTATAGTTTTGTCTTTAAAGTTCTAATACATCTCTCGGCCATCGCAGCCTTTTTAACGCTAAACGTATTGTAATGATTAATGTTGCATTGCGTCATTAATTTTTGGAAATCTGCATTGAAAAACTCCGTACCTTGATCGGTTTGAAGATTTTTAGGATGTCGTCGGCTGTGTTTTAATATGCTGGAGAAAGCTTTGGTAATTTCAACTCCAGTCTTTGTCTTTAGAGGCATCGTCCACACGTACTTTGAGAAACAATCGATAACAACCATAATCATTTTGTAACCTTTATTTTGGTGTGCATAGGGTCGCATTTCGGCCAAGTCCATTTGCCATAAATCATCGAGACCCTTAATGATTGTTCTACGTCGCGGATAATTCCTACGTGCTGGAGCATGGAGTTCATTAACAACTTGAATTTTTTCTTTCGACATCTTAAAGAGCTCTAAAGCGAGTGCAAGTGTGTTGAAGTATTTAAGGAATATTTGATGGCGTTGTAGTATAATGAAATCGGTTTAGTTCTCTCTCCAATTTCTTTGCTAACTCGGCAGTTTCGTGGTGAGCTTTTAATAAATCTCTCAAAATAACTTCATTAGCAGTCAATTCTTTTTTCAAATGATTTGTTAACTCGACGACGGTTTCTTGGTTAGCAGTCATTTCTTTTTTCAAATTATTTATTAACTCGGCCGTTTCTTGGTGAGTTTTAATCAAATCTTTCACAATGCCTTCATCAGCAGTTATTTTTCGCTCGATTTCAGCAAACCGTGTGCCTGTCACACTGGCAATTTGTTTGGGTATATCGATTTTTAAATTAGTATAAAGTTGAGTTAACTGAACAAAATTTGAATTGGTTGCCGTAAGCTTTTTATCTACAACTTTCACAATATTCACCAATCGATTTAACTGTGAGTCAACGTATTCTTTACTGGCAGCATCAGAACTAACTGAAGGTGGTAACATATTGCTTATCCTCACATTGCCAATATCGACGTTACCTTCAGCCGTTTGCGGAAACTTAAATAACATATTACGGAGGAGAGATTGAGGAGGCGGTCTATTTGACATCGTCGTTGACCGACGTCCGAATTTGTCGAGACTCATCATGCAAATAACATTAAAACGATGTGTTACACTAGTATATAACGTTGGCTTCTCTCAGCTCATTGATGATTGCAACTATTTCGTTGTTGTGTGATGTATTTCCAGCGTGTTTGGAAGCTACTAGCAATTTAAGTCGTTCCACAAGTTCATTGACATCGTCCCAGTACACGTAATCGATAGGGTTCTCATTGTAGACCATTGCAAGTCCAACTCCAGATTTTGATGATATGCTGCTAGTCGATTTCGATGGCTTTCTCGGTGGAGGAGGAAACATCGGTTTAATAATATCTAGATATTTTGATCTCGATGTACCTTTTAGACGTCCAGCTGTGTTTCTGTGAGCGTTAGTTAAATTTAAAATCGTCTTGTATGCCAATTTATCATCATCGGTATAATCTTCAGGCTCATCATAAAATATCAGTTGGTAGAGACCAGGTGTCCCTTTAACATGTTCCCCCTCCGTTATAATAGCTCCAGTATTCCGATCAAAGTCGATATTTTTCCCACCGAGAAGCCATTTAGAGTGAGTCAAATCGTAAACTGGACCGTAAACTAGGTCTATATTTGGACTCTTATTCCAGTAATCAAGCATATACTTATGTGATATTTCAGGATATTGCTCCAGATACTCTCTGAAGGCCTCATCCGAAATATGCTCTGGGTTTGGTTCTGAACCGTTGGAATATACACTCTCATCATCATCATCATCATCATCACCCTCAGTCTGAGCTACATCTTCCATCGGAATAAAATCAGTGGGATGGCTTGTATCCTCTGTTTTTAATGGTTCTTCTTCTTCTACTTCGGGTTCTTCTTCTTCTTCTTTCTTTATATTTTTTAAAACTTGCGCAGATTCATGGGACGTTGTAACAATTTCTTTTAGAGGTTTTATTAGGGGTTTAAATAATGTATTTAATGTCCGATCCTGCTCAGATCTACCCAACTTGAGAGCTAGATATTTTCGACGTATATCACGTGAGAGTTGTAGAACTTTACGTTTACGAACATCCTGCTGGTTTAACATCTTGCTGCATATTAATCATACACCACATGGAATTACATTTTTATATACAAGTCGAATCCTTTGCGATACCTTCCATTGTTGAGAGCAAAATCTTTTACAACAACAATAGAACCATATTGATCACTCCAACATTCAGAACAGAGTTTTTTGAAGCGGTCAAAACTCATGTCAGGTGACACGTGCTCATCGAATACGTGTCTCAAGTTTACTTCATCCTGCTTGAAGAGTACAATTAAATTACAATTGTCTCGAATCAGTTGTTTGGGTATTTTTGAGTACGTTTGACATAGATAAGCAGAATCAATATCCTTATGACGGCCCATTGAGTAATATTCCCGAATTTTCTGCTGCCCATCGCAAGCCACATCGTCAAATATGAATACGGAATTTGATTTAGCTTCAGCGGGACTTATTATTTCCTCATTATCTTTGAACGGGAAATAGCCTACTCCTTTCGTCTTACTTAGCACCTCTTGAAGCAACTCGTATTTCGGTTGATACAAAGATTTGGAGTAAACGTAAACGTTTTTAAATTTCGCGCCATTCGGATGAAACAGTAATGACAGCATTACGTTTGTTTTACCACACCCACTGGGTCCACATATGATTGCACGAAACGAGTTTGGTAATAACTCGCCATGTTTACTCTTCTCATGCTTGGAGGTAAAGTCCAAGTTTTCAATCGGAAGCGTTTGTTTCTGTTGAATGACCTTCATTGTATGGCATTTTTAGTCAAGTCGTTGTGTATAAATATATAAAAACGTGAGGTGCGTGACGTAAAACGTGAGGTGCGTGACGTAAAACGTGAGGTGCGTGACGTAAAACGTGAGGTGCGTGACGTAAAACGTGAGGTGCGAGACGTAATTCGTGAGGTGCGTGACGTAAAACGTGAGGTGCGTGACGTAAAACGTGACGTGCGAGACGTTTACGTGTACGTATATGTATATAAATATATATAACGTGATGATATGGCATCAGTTCAAATGAGTCTTTACTTAGGTAAAGGTGTCTTAAATTCGCTCATAAACAATCTGCCCTTTGAGCTCCACATTCCGACCTATCAATACTGTGGTCCGGGCACAAAGCTACAAAAACGCTTAGCACGCGGTGATTCGGGCATTAATCCCTTAGACGCTGCCTGTAAGGAGCACGACATTGCATACGCTCAACACAAGTCCTTGAACGATCGACACAAGGCAGATCAAATACTCGAAAACAAAGCTTGGACACGTGTCAAATCAAGGGACGCAACGTTGGGAGAAAGAGCAGCTGCTTTGGCGGTGACCGGTGGCATGAAGATCAAACGTAAACTTGGAATGGGGGTGGGGCAGCAGAAGAAGAGTTCCTTTAGAAATCACGTAATCAGCAAGGTTAAAAAGGCTATGAAAAAAAGTCCTTCCACAACGCTACAGAAGGCCGCCTCGCAAGCTTTGAGAGCCGCGAAAATCGCCGTAAGGAAAGCAGGTGGTAAAAAGCAAATTCGACTACCCCGGACGATACCTTTTGAAGGGAAAAAATCTGGAGGATTTCTACCATTGATTCCCCTGTTTGCGGGCCTTTCGGCACTTGGAGCCCTCAGTGGCGGGGCGGCGGCAATAGCTAAAACCGTAATCGATGCTAAGAATGCGCAAAAGAAACTGGAAGAAGATCAACGTCACAATAAAGCTATGGAAGTTATTGGGGCAAAAGGATCCGGCTTGTATATGAAAAAGAACGCTCGCGGAGGCTTTGGATTGTACATGAAGAAACAAAAAAACTGCCAATAAAGCTACCCAATAGATCGCTATACGATGTGGACCTTTTGCGATATGTCAAACGTTTAAAAATTCCTCATTTTAGAGGGGTTTTCATGCGCGACTCTCTACCACATCAGCAGCAGCCCTGGCAACGCGAATGTGCCATCATAAATTTGGATGACTCTAATAATCCAGGCACACATTGGGTAGCTTATAGAAAGCAAAACAATGTTGTTGAATATTTCGATTCATTTGGTGACTTGAAGCCGCCGAAAGAACTCGTCAACTATGTGGGGAAGAATGTTCGAATCTATTACAACAACGACCAATATCAAAACTATCGACAAATCAACTGCGGACACCTCTGCCTACAATTCCTATATAATGGAGCAACATCATCAGGAGTTTAATGAAATGAGAGACGTTATTAAACTCCTGATGAAGAACATTACTCACGAGGTTTGGCGAGAAATTCCCCCGAAATACCGAAAAGAACTAACACAATTTTTACCATGTCAAAATTATGATTTTCATCGATGGAGTGATGTTTGCGGTAATGAGATACCAACATGTTTATTTTGTGGAATTACTTATAAATAAATAAATAATTTTTTTGAAGCAGTTTTTTATTTAAGTACTATCTCCCCGTTGATATACATTAGTCATGTCTTTGCTTTTGACGCTAACGAGTCAAACTCACGTGTTTTCGTTCACACCTCAGCCTCCAATTGTGCTCGATTCCGAAAAGAGATATTTCCTAGCAGTACTCGGCTTCCACTCATACAACTCGATACCCAATATTGACGGCGAGAAATTTTTCTACTACGAAAACAACGATAGTGGGAAGTTGAGAGAAGTCGCGATTCCTACCGGCTGCTATGAAATAACGGACATTGAGAAGCTAATTCAAAATTCTATTGCTCCAAATACGGGTGATACACTATTTTCGCTGAAGCCAAACAACAACACTCTCAAGTGTGAAATATACAGCAAACGTCACGCAATTACTTTTGAAAGTCGTCACTACAACAGCAGTCTTGGACAGATTTTGGGATTTTCCAACAACAGGGTACTGGCTCCCGGTGTTGTACACTCTTCAGATCTCCCCGTCAACATTATAAAAGTATCAAACATTCGCTTTGAGTCCAACATTACCGAGGGTGCCTTCTACGGAAACAGGCCTGTCCACACCATCTTTGAATTTCCGATTACAGTTGACGCGGGCTACGCAATTGTAGAAAGACCTAATAACCCAATATATCTACCTGTTACGAATACCGGGGAAATTAGCAACATCACAGTGCTGGCGGTAGACCAAAACTTTAAGCCCATAAATTTTCGAGGAGAACAAAGTGTCCTTCATCTAGAGTTAGTAGGACGATCATAAATGGGTTTGGTGATAGATTATAAGAACAACGCGGTCAGTTCAATAACACCATTCACTGCTAGACCTCCTCCGGGTCGTCAACGAGAGCTAACGTCCGCAAATAAATTGTTTCTTCAATCGCTTGGATTTACGCTAAAAACAAAATATGGCAAATCAATACGTACAAGCGGGAGACTATGGTAAACGTCCCCGTACCGAAAGCATCGATCCTAGTTTTAACCTCTACCAACAACCACGTTATGATGAGTCTATTAGAAGGATGGAATATCGAACGTGCTCACCCTTCATCAAATCCTCCAACAACAATGATGTGGTGGAATTTGTTGTCAATCAAGTGGATTCATTTTTTGCCATGAACGAGTCATTGATCGAAATCAAGGGTAAATTGGAGGTAACAGGGGGAGGAGAAGTTTCCCTAGTACCCAACTTTTGTGCCTTTCTCTTCGACTCGTGCACGTACAGCGAGAGCGCCAGAGAGATTGAAACGGTTCGTGATCCTGGAGTAGTGAGCGCTGTACGAGCTCTTCTCAACTACAGCGCATTAGATGCAAATCACATGGCTATCGCCGGTTGGAATGGCACTTCCAACCCTCCTATGGACACTTCCACAAAATCGTTTAGTTTTTTGGTACCGCTCAAGCATATTTTCAACATATTCAACGATTACCCCATGATCACTTGTGGAAGGCAAACAATTCGATTGGTTCGCGCTCGCGATGATAGTGATTGTCTTTTGATTAAAGAAAAAACTACTTCTAGTGGTACAACGGCAACAACAACCACTTCTGCAACAATTAAGATTGAAACCATTGATTTGAAAATCAAACATATATATCCCAATGATGAAATTAAAATAAAATTGATGGAGGCCATTAGAAGCGATACACCTATACTGATACCGTTCAGAAAATGGGAACTTAATGAGTTGCCTGCAGTTACGAGCGGTTCACGAAGAGAAATTTGGGCTGTTAAAACTACTAAGGCCGTTGAACGCCCCAGATTTGTTATTGTATGCTTCCAAACGAATAAACGAAACAATACTACACAAGATCCAATGGCTTTCGACAATGTCAATGTGACCAGCATTAGACTGTCAATGAACGGAGAGTATTGGCCCAACGAAAGAAACATGTTGGACTTTGTCAAAAACGACTACGCCATGGCTTACCATAACTATGCGGAATTTTACCCTAGCTATATGCACGGCTCAGCCGCCGCCGAAAAACATCCTATACTCACGTACAAGGAGTTCAAGAACAGAGCCCTATTTATCATAGATTGCTCGAAACAGGAAGAAACCATGAAGTCCTCCACTGTGGACGTGAGACTCGAACTCGAAACGGATATTGGATTTCCAGCAGGCAGCAAAGCCTACTGCATCATAATTCACGACTGTCTAATGGAGCACCGCCCACTAAGTGAAGTGGTTAAAAGTTTAAATTAAAAAAATATAATTTCTTTATTGTTAATAACTGAATTTTTGAGTTTTAATAAATGAAATGAAATGAATTTTTGAGTTTTAATGAAACACCCTGTATGTTTTTCTTAGTTGTTTATTGTAACATTACATGAGGATCGAAACCTTCTTTGAATACATTTATAAAGAAATTTTAGTAACAAAATACATATAGCAGATAACGTGAGGCACGATATTGTAAATGTCTTGTTAATTTCGCCATTTAATTGTCCATCCTTGTTGTTGTTGTAGGAACTGGTGTTGGTTGAATTCGTCTTAAGGGGTAACAGCAACATAGTACTTTTTTAGGTATTCTTGTATTGTCCAAATTTAAATCGCCCAACTGCTTTATAACGTTTTCTTTGTCTTCGTACAGTTTAATATCTTTACGAAGTTGCTTGAGTCTTTCTTCAAATTTAAGGACTTTTTCCCAAATATGTTTGTCTTGACGACGCATGTCTTAAAGCACTAATCCTCTCAAAGCGTTATTAATAAATATTATATAATAACCCCCCCCCCTCTAGATCACGTGACATAATTATCCAATCATGATCAAGCAATTTTTTTCATAAATTTGACATCTACGCCACTCATAGATAATGCTTGTTTTTTCCGCGATTCAATTGGACCAATAACAGGGAAGTTAAGCGCTTTGTGCCCTTATGGCAACGTTCATTGCGCGTGTTTTTCTTTAAATTTGACATCTACGTCACTCATAGATAATGCCTGTTTTTTCCTCAATTCAATTGGACCAATAACAACGAAGTTAAGCGCTTTGTGCCCTTTTGGTGACGCTCATTGCGCATGCTTTTCTTTACATTGGACATCTACGCCACTCATAGATAATGTCTGTTTTTTCCGCGATTCAATTGGACCAATAACGAGGAAGTTAGGCACTAATGCCCTTATGACAACCATCATTGCGCATGTTTTTTCTTTAAATTTGACATCTACGTCACTCATAGATAATGCCTGTTTTTTTCCGCGATTCAATTGGACCAATAACAAGGAAGTTAAGCACTAATGCCCTTTCGGCAACGTTCATTGCGCCATCTAGTAGTGGTGGCAGTTTCTGGAACTTCAGCATAATTGGACTAAACATGGCCGCCGCCGCCGCCGCTCTCCAACGCCATCTACTAACACTTTGTGGAACTTTGGCACCACCAACGCCATCTACTAACACTTTGCGGAACTTTGACATTATTGGACTAAAAATGGCCGCTCTCGAAATTTGAATTTGCCGCGCAACAGCGACACTAGCGCCACAAACGCCCCTGGTGGCAGAAACGGGAAATAACGCAGAACCGACTTTGTATTACTACTCATGACTTACCCTGTATAAAACTCACTTACTTACTTGATTATAAAAATTACGCAATAGAATTTGAAAATTGTTGAAAATAATTGTAAAATTATTGGTAACTACAAAAATTACTAAAATTATCACAAAATTAATGACTATATAAAACAAATCAAAATTTTTAAATTTTTAATTTAATTTAACAATTAAGCAATCCTAAAACATATTCTTGTGAAAATTGTTTAAAAGTTCTGTAATAAGACATATTTTTTAGAAAACAATCAAATGCTGTCAATAGATGGAATTATAAAATATTAAAAATAATTAAATGGCACGGTGGAATATATGTAAAACACCTGAAATTTTTACGTATGTATTAAAAGTTAATTTTGAAATATTTATTACCTGATACTTCAAAATTTACCTGGTATCTATGTTGAAATTATTTTAATTTTAGATATTTCGAATATAATAGAAACATCAATAAAGTAGTAAACGTCACACATAATTTCTAAATAACAATTTTTAAAATATTATCCACTAAACAAAAATTTCCTCATATTAAATCAAGAAGTCCCATGGCTTATAAACTGTGTTGACATGAAAATAATATTCAAGAAAACTTTTGCAATCAAATGAAGAGTGTTGGTGATTTCACATGCTAAATCGAAAGGATCATCTGTCAAATGAATCTTATCAATGTCAAAAACAGGTAATCTCTCCAACTTTTATTTCCGAAATTATAAGTCACTTGTGTGGAGACAGTGTTGCCATACACTCGAAAATAAAATGGAATTTTTCTTTACACAATGCACAAGCGAGAAATTTGAAATTTTAATACAGTAGTGAGCTGGTTTTATTAAATTTAGAACTGTCAAACCATGTACAAAGCTATTTGAAAATTAATAAAGAAATATTAAGTTGACAAAAAACTAAAACCATAAAGAAAACTTTAAATTAAGTCAAGTTCGATTTAAATTGAATTTTTTTTCTATAAATCTTTGTAATTAAATAAAAATAATTAATATAATCCCCACACACACACACACCTTACATAGTGAGCCCTAGGACCACCCGGAATACGCATCGGTTTATTGATATGCATCCTAAGGGTCCCCACTACCCCCGGCTTTGGCAGACCGGTCCTCATCATTCACTCTCTATCATGTATACTAGTATCATTCTTCCTTCTGCTACTTTGCTCTCTTCGGCCAGCAGGAGCAAAGAAGAACCTGCTTTGTCTCCAAGAGGTAATGCCAGGCATTTTTCTTTATGGGTCATCTGTTCTCTGTATTTGTGGTGTGTTTGTGATATGGGTCTTAAATTTTGACCCCCTACTCATGGAAAATCGAGTTAGGGGGATGTCTTTGTGCGCTGCCACCCGCGTATCCACGGGCATGTCGGCGCACGGTCGTCTTTTGTTGGGGCTTGGCAAGTTCACATCCGCGTATCCTCGGTCGTGCTCCCTTGTAGCTTTGTTTGGTTTATGAATTAGTCGCCAGCACTGGAAGACTGCGGAACGGAACTGCAGTCTGTATTCTGATATAAAAGGTTAGTTTTTTGCTTCGGAAACTGCCAGGTCATCGGATTTCCTGGCCTCTATCCTAGGCGGGTTTTTGTTTTTATAATTTTTTTGGTGTCCAAACCAGGAGTGGTAGGGTCCCCGCTATTACGCATGACTCAAGTCACCTCTAACATGGGTTGGTTTTTCTTATGTAAAGCTTTTTCCACCATTCTTACCATAGGCTGCTGTTTAGTGTGGACTAGCAGCTTGCTGCTTCGTCTTCCGATGAGTCCACTAAGCTTGCTCCTGGTCAATCTCGCTTTTTTGACTACGTCGTCTACGACGTTTTTAAACGTGAACCGTTGATCTAAGATCAAGTTGAAGTGCCCCATAAAATTTCGTGCCCCGTGATCTCCAGGTTGTCTTTTGGAGCATGTGTCGTTTTTTAACAATCACCGCTTGGTTTTTTCTGCGTTGATCTTATTCTTCCATTGAAATATAATCCTCAAATCGATAATTATTATGAAAAATATCGTAGATTATTCGAATCTCCGAATGCGCGGCAACGCCGCACTTGAGATGGTATTGGACAATCTGGAGCGTCCCGACGGCGGCGTCTTTCGCACATGGTTTGCGGCTTCCGACGCGTGTACATGCTTTCGATCCGTCGCGACGCGTGTGGCGAATACGAAAGTTTTTCCGCAGTTTTTAAGTAGCTGTAATAAACAATTTTTCGATTGGTACTGCCTGCTGAAAAAAATGGTGGTTGCTGTTTTGAATATTTTCTAATTATTTGAGGTAATTTTGTTCTAAATAAAGTACTAATTCGAAAATGATTGATGATTGAGTTATTAGTAACATACCTCGAAAAAAATTAGAAACGTGTTTTGAAATTTACAAGCACCGGCTATCGATAATTTTTATTATAGATAAATTACTAAAAAAAAAAAAAAAAAAAAAAAAATAATTAAAGAAAATAGAAAACTGTAATGTTTACAAATTTTGCAAATTATTGTGATGGTTCCGTATTGTCTAAAATTGTCTATATATATTGTTTAGTACATAAATAAACGTGATTATGACTTTCTTTGGGGAGTAGTTATAAAAAGAATAAATCGTCCAGTTTATTAAACCACCTCCAGGGATTCCAAAAAAGCATGGTTTCATTAATCCAAACATTATTCAAATTTCTCCTTTGAGCTTTACCAGGTAAATATGAGCTTGCAACTAGTTGTAGAGAACTTGTGAAGAAAACTAGTGAATATTTAAGCAGCTAGAAGCAAATTATTCACTCCTGAACATGAATTTACAAGTAAAACATTGAAATGGAAATCAAGAAACCAGATAGTGCATTATTTATGTTAAAGGCGGAGTGAGTTATCGCATCACGGGAGAAATGTGGAATGTGGGATGCATTTTTAATTTTTTAATTCGGTTCTGTATGGAAAATATACGGCTCTTCGTTCCGCCGGAATGTATAGACTGAATTAGCCGCGCTTTTACAATGGAACACTTTTATTGTTCTTATTTGTACCAGTTTTGCAATCACTCTTATCGCTTGGCTTGTTATCTTTTCACAAAGGAAATATATCAGTATCAGAGTACTCCCTTTAGATTAATTGGGAATAAAAACTATATTATTAATAAAGATAAATAAAAACACTAAAAAAGTTACAATTAAATATGGTATCAGCCATCTTACAACAACAAACTGAAGTTTCCATAAAATTTAAAAACAGGAGCAACTTTTAATTTGAACATACAGATTTATATACAGAAATCGAATCACTTCCATCCAATAGCAAACTTTTTTGTTAGAATTATAAATGACACTTCATTATTCTCTATACACAGTTGTAAAGTTTTTCAAAATTTGTAGATCAGTTTCCAAAAAAATTTTATTTTCTGTTTATAAAAATAATATTTCCTTAAGATTCAATTTAGCCATATTTTTAATAATAATCTTCTTATAATACACAACTCACAAACTTCTGTGTAGGGAAGATATAGCTGTTGTTATTATTATTATTATTATTATTATTTTCAATAGCGCATCATCGTTGATATGGTCGGCTACTTGAATTGAAATATGAATAATATAAATTAAAGGAATTAAGTTATTGAGGCAGCACCAGATGTAAACTAGAAATTTTGAAAACGTTTAAGTTCTTTTATTAAAACTAAAGAAAAAAATTGTATATAAAGGGTGTTTCAATAAGAGCGCAAGATTTTAAGATTAAATAAAACATTATTGAAATATTTATTGATTTATAATGTATACATTTAGGAATTATGTATGAAACAAAATATCTTGTAAATGCGTACTCTTTTGACAAAATTTGAAATAACATTATTGTATACATGGTGGCGGTATTTCATTGATACAGCGTTTAATTTCGGCCTTCAATGCTTCGGTGGTCGCGGGCTTGTTGGTATAAACCTGTGACTTCAGATAACCCTACAGCCAGTCCAAAGGTGTTAAATCACAAGGACGTGGAGGCCAATTCTGATCACCACATCGAGAAATGACACGACCATGAGCAAACTCGAGCAAGACAGTAAATGTTTCACAAGCGGTATGACAAGTGGCACCGTCCTGCTGAAACCACATGTCGTCAAGAGCAATTGAGGCACAAAAAACTGCGTTATTATAGCACGATAACATTTACCTTTAATGCATTACCTTCCTCATCTTCAAAGAAATACGGTCCAATTATTCCTCCAGACCACAACGCACACCAAATAGTGACACGTTTTGGATGCATTGCTTTTTGACGAATCTTTCGTTTTGCCCATTAATAAAGTCATCGAGATGAAAATGGGCCTCATTACTGAACATGATTATGTTCGCAAAATCCGCATTCACTTCTGTTTGCTCAAGGATCCAATTGGTGAACTCTCTTCGCTGTGCATGATCTGTTGGCAAAAGTTGTAGAATCAATAGGACTTTATAAGCGTGTAGATGTAATCTTTAGTGAGAATACGCTGAAGAGTAGCTGTTGTAATGTCCAATCCTTGTGCACGATGACGAAATGACGTCTCTGGACTTTCTGCCACACTCTCACGTACTGCCGTGATGTTTTGTTGTGAACAACCTCTACGAGCTCTTGTCGTGTGTTTCACATCACTAACTGAACCAGTACTTTCGAATTTTTCGATTATTCTTTTCACAATAGATGAATTAAGAACATTCTGTCGACCGAATATTGGACACACTTTACGAATGGTGGCAATGAAACATTCACCATTTTGATAATAATGTTTAACAAACAGGACGCGTTGTTTTACCTTGTAGTGCTCTATGTTTACTAACTCCCATCTGTCAACTTTCCATTTGTCACTTTATAATTACGTGTCATTATGACTGTCAAACATGGCGGGCAATTTAAATCTTGCACTCTTATTGAAACACCCTTTAGAAAGGACATAATCTTGCCACACATATGAATAGTTTCAGGAATTATGGGAATAATAATAATAATAGTAATAATACAAAACTATACATTCCTATAAGAAATAGAGTCGTTTTACGAATGAGTTCTTCCGACTTTGTGTAGTGGAGTAATTTGTCGCTCTCTCCATCTTCTCTCGCTATTAAAAAGGCTGTTATGCTTTTGTGCATTCGTCGCAACTTTCTTCCATATTTTTCTACTCTGCATTTTATTTCTGCAATTATTTAATCCGACAGTTTTTATGGCCTGAATTACTTAGAACATCCCGATGGTATCTTCAGTCCCCGTCTTAGTTTCTTACTTTGTGGTCTCCATTTTGCAATCTTCTTTATAACATTCAATCTGTCTTTATGTTTATATGCCAATACCGTCTAATTCTTTTTTCTTTTATTACTTTGACTATATCTTCTTCTTCCAATATGTTTAATACATCTCTGTCCATGATTTTTGTATTGTTCACCGTTTATTTTCTTTGGGCCAAATAGTCTTCTTTTTTCCTTTCAAATATCTTGTGGTTTTTTTTCTTCTTTATTTGCCTCAGCTAAGTATATCACTACTGACTGTTTTGTATACTCTTAGTTTTGTCAGTCCTCTATCACTCCTATAGTAGCCAATGTACAAAATTATTTCTCTTATTTTCATTGACCTTGAAACTCGAATCTGATTGGAGCCCCTAGTCAATTTCGCATACAGAATTTTAAAGAATAAATTGATTGACAAGCTGTCAGACCCAATAGGAGTATTAAGAAGCAGTCGCATATATTTTCTTCAAATAAAATAATGTCTGGTCCTCTCAGTTACGTAGAAAAATTATGCAAATCAGTTTATTTATAAAATGTTACAAACTAACAGGATTTTATTGACTTAAGCTTAAAATTTGAATTAAGAAAGACTAAAATTTCAGATTAACTCGTAATTAATTATTCACTTTGTATGTGACATTCATAATATAAATAATTGGACTATTCATATAGTTTTCAGTTCACTGCAAATGGTTTCCTTCAGTTTAAAAATAATACTCTTAAAATAAAAAGAAATGTATCTAAAACTAATTCGTTTCCTATTTTTAAATAAAAGAAAGGAAGAAAAAAAAATAAAATAAAAACTTTACTAAGATTACCATGGACAATCCGTTTCGAAACTCAATAAAACAACAAATTCTACTCCAGAAAAAATTGAAACGATATAAAAAACTTTACCAAAAATTCAAAACCACAAAACATGTTTATTATATAAAAAAAATCTAATTGAATTTAATTTTGGGCTAGAAAATAATATAAATAATACAAAAAATAAATACCACTTCAAATTCTACCTCAGAAAGAAAAAACAAATTTATACTGATAAATGCAAAAAGAGAAATAAAATGAAAATAATTTAAACTATCAATTACAACCGCTGTGTCAACAAATACAAATATAAAAAGCAAACGAAAATATGCTAAAAGTAAAAATGTAAATTAAATTCATTATTGGTATTGTATTATTGCTAACTTCTTATTCTTCTTTGTTTGTCTCTGGTAAATTCAGCCTTTTTTCTTGTTATTGGCAAATTTAATTTAAATAAATTCTCATACTACAAGAAAATCAAATACGTATAATGAAGTATTACAAACTCAGTAATCTGAAAACCTGTGCTAAAAACCAAATTATTCTTTTTATAAAATAGAGCCTAAGACTAAAAGAATGACAAATAGAAATTTTTTAAATCTTATAAATAATGACAAAGCATAGTCTGTAGGGAAATCTAGTCAGAGAGTTGTGAAAATGGGATTCTTTTCCCATATTTAATCACTAAAATATTTTCTATAAATGTGAGTTCTAACAATGAAATGTATTTTACAAGATTTTCCGCAGGTATGCTTAATTTTTCACATTTATTTGTTGAAACTAGAAATAATTAACACGAATAAACTTATTTTATTTGAATAAGAATGACTATTACCGTTACAACTACATTTAAAATATGTAAACAATTTTGTTTAATCCAATATACCATCTCAACTGTTGCTAAAATATATGAAATTAAATAATTAACACAGATAACAAAATTTTCAAGTATAGTTCAATATTTATTAATAAGCTTTCATAAAAAAAGTTAAGGTGGGAAATATTTAATGGCAAACAAATTTCAGGAGTTTCAAATTCATTTGACATTCGAGTAAAATCTCTTATCTACTTCTATCTTTCGTCTTATTACTTATCTTTTTTTTTATTTGTTATATTGCATCAAATACAGAAGGTTATTAGCAACCATAATACAATACAATACAAACCATAACAAATACAATAATATAAGAATGCTTATATTTATGGTTGTTACCAAAACCACCCTAGAAGCCTTCACCAAGAAAAGAAACCAATCTAAAAAACCACCAGACTTGATGGGGTAGATTTGATTTGAAGCAAACTTACACAAAAAATCACAGAGGGACCAGTGGTGTAGAGTAATAAAATAAGTGTCACGAACACAAAGAACAATCTCTCAAAAGTTTAGAGACTAGTATGTATATGCATAAGCGATACTATGAATATATGCCCATTGGCAGCAATGGAGGTAATTCTAAAGTTTACACTTCTACACTTAGCAGTAGAGAACGTTGTGAAGAGAATGAAATAAATAATGATAAGAGAAAGAGTGATCAGTCGCAGTCGACCCGGTCGATAATAGTAGAGCAACTCCGATTTACCTCAGGATGAAATGAAGAAACAATACACATCTGTAAAAGAGTAGCGAATCCGTGGAAACGGGAGTCACACAGGTGAATTAATTACTCAAAAGGTTTAGGAAAATACTCAAGTATTTTTCGAGTAGAAATTCGCGCCATTGAAAAATGTGTACAGTGTAATCTAGAGAAAAACTTCTGTAGACAAGAAATCATCATCAGTTGAGATACTCCGAATACTAACGGGAGTCTTAACAGGGCACTGTTAACTGAAAGGACAAATAAAAAAACTCGGATTAGAAGACGAAGAAAATAGCAGATTCTATGGGGAAGAGGACGAATCACCAATACACATCCTTGCTGCTCTACAGAACTCAAAGGCTACGCACCTAAGTACACATCAAATTAAAGAGGAGTACTTGCCTAATTTTGAGTCATTTAACATCCTATGATTTCCTAGGCGATTGGTTTAAAATGATTTCTTTAGCACCTGAAACAAAATGCTAACACAGCATAGCAGAAGCAGGCGGCACAACAGATAGGTCGCTGTGAATCTGCCTCGCCAGCATACATACGAGTATATACATGATATCCGATTGAGTTTTATAATTAATATCCGCACTTCTGTCTGTTTTCATAATATTACCAAAATACTTAAAGCTTGTTATTTCATCAAATTGGTGTGCTCTTATTTTTTTAATATTTTTTTATAATTCTTGTTGTATTTCTGTTATTTTTTCAAGTATTTTGTTTTCTTGGCATTATTTTCTAGTTATCTTTTCTTCGCTTTTTTATTTATTTTGTCTAATATTTCTTTCAAACTAGTTTTATCCTTCGCTACTACTGCTTCCCTTTACTTCGCATTTTCCAATAATTCGTTTCAATGGAATATTAAAAATTATCGTAGATAGTTGATTGCCTTGCCTTTCTGTTTTCCCATTCACTACTGTATTTGTTATTTCTTCCTTTATTATTATAACTGCTTTTGATTCTTCTAATATCATCTTAATCATCCTTATTAACTTGGCAGGTCTTCCTAATCTTTTTGAGTCTTCAATTATTATAGGTTTTTTAAGACAGTAGAACACTTACTGGAAATCAACAAAATCTAGGGTAAATTCTCTCGGTCACTTGGGATTAGTGACCAGATTGTTAATAATAAAGGAACCAATAATACCGATGCAAATAACTATATTTAGGAAGGCGTAATTATTTTTTTCTTGTATTGTACTCCTTACCTAGAATAATTAGGTAAACTATTTAATAGTATATTATCCATGGAACTAGACCTGCAAGTAACTAGTGACCAATTAACAATTTCATTCTAACATAATATAATTAAACAATACACTTCCGTTCAGTCTCGGTTTTTGATTTTAATTTAATGTATTTTTACTTAACAATGAAATATACAGGGTAAACCATTTGTGAGTAACGATGTCATCAAAAATTTATTTAAATAGCATACCCTGTATATTAATTAATAGTTTTGAATGATTAATCATTTTAAAACGTGTATTTTTGAAGACCTTTAATTAAATTAAAATAACAAAATAATACAACAGTAAATTAGAGTAAGTGTTCGAATTGTCTTCCTTCTTGTGCTTGACAGTGTCCTAAGCAATCAATAAATTCCTGCTGAACTTTATTAATGGTTTCCTGCGAAATGTTATTTATTTTTTACCTTATTCTATCTTTTAAATCATTTATGTCGTCCGGTTTACTTTTATACACAACATTTTTTAGATGACCCCATAAAAAGAAATCTAATAGCGTCAGATCCGGTGACCTTGGTGGCCACTCAATGGATCCTCGTCTATCTATCCACTTATTGGGGAAAACTTCGTCAAGATATGTTCGAACAGCGGCTGCATAATGTGGCGGCGCCCCATCTTGTTGATACCACAGACTTTCCGGGAATGTTTGCACTAGCGAATAAATTAATTAAAGTTGAAATCAAAAAGTTCATTAAAAATGGTAGATAAGTCGGCCCGTTTACAGTTCCATAAAAATGATTTTTTTTGAACAATTCCTGCCCAACCATTAATTTTTTGTGGATATTGAGTGTGATGTTCTCTCATCCATTTAGTATTTTCCTTGCCGAACGCTGTTGTGTGGATTTTCTTCCATAGCTAATAAAACGTTTAATTTAGTATCCTCGGCAAGTGCTGGACGGCCCTGATTTAGGTAAATCTTCTACGGTACCAAACTCCCTATTTTTTTTTCAATTTTGTTCACTGTTGACTGACTTGTAGGTTATTCTGGATATTTATTATTAAACATAGCACATACCTCTTGTTGAGTTCACATCTTATCGCCACAACCAATTAACATAATAATTTCAATCCATTGTTTTATAGATTTATTTATTTATTTATTTATTTATTTATTTATTTAATCGTGTCTGAACTACAAATATATATAGCTATAAATAATCATATATCACTCCAGTGTCTGGCGCATATCACAGCATTTTCATTGCACGTCCATAGGTCCCGGAGGGTACATGGGGCTTGTAGGGATTGGCACGATAGGAGGTGTTCCATTGACTGGGCTTTTCCGCATTCACAGGCTGCCTCTTCCACGTATCCCCACTTCACGAGGTTGGTCTTGCATCTCCCCATTTGGCACCGGAGTCGGTTGAGGGTCTTCCAGGTACCCCAGTCTAGGTCCGAACCTGCAAGAAGTTTTTCTTTTGGATTCCAGGTTGGAGTGTCGTGGTCTATTAGGCACTGTTCCCATCTTACCTCCTTGGTGGCAATTTTAGAGGCTGTGAGGGGCTGTGTAGATTGTATAAAATTTCGCCTAGATTTTAGTCTGGCCGTTACTGGTATATGTTGATACAGAGGATGTCTGTTGTCGTCGCATTGTCTTTTTCGTTCGGCCATGGCTAGGGTTTCCCTCCGTATTTGTGGGGGTGCGATTCCGGCTAGCATGTAGAGTTGGTCAAGGTTGGTGGGTTTTAGGCATCCCGTTATTAATCTACACGTGTCGTTCAGTACAGGGTCCAGCCTATGGGCGTGTGCTGATCTCTGCCATACGGGAGATGCATATTCGGCCGCGGAGTAGCACAATACAAGTGCCGAGGAGCGCAGGACGTTAGGGTTCGCCCCCCAACGAGCGTTAATCAGTTTACGGAGAATGCCGTTTCAGGTGTTGACTTTGGCCTTGGTTTTATCGATATGCTTCTTGTAGGTGAGGGAGCGGTCCAATGTAACCCCTAGATAGACTGGGTTTGGGCAGTGTTGCAGTCTAACTGAGTTCCACTCTATTTGTAGTTCCCTTCTCGCCTGTCGGTTATTGAGATGGAATAGGCATGTCTGCGTCTTTGCTGGATTCGGGCGGAGTTGGTTAGATCTATAATAGTCGCTCAGCCTTGATAAAGATTCTGTTAAGTGCTCCTCTATTTCTGCGATGTTTTTTGACTGGCAGGTGATAGCTACGTCATCGGCGTAGATAAAGCTTCTTGTTGTTGGGCCGGTTGGTTGGTCGTTGGTATACACATTGAAGAGCATGGGTGCGAGCACGCTACCTTGGGGAAGGCCATTCTTCTGGTTCCTCCAGCGGCTTCTTGATCCTTGGAACTCTACATAAAACCTTCTATTCGATAGCATTGTTTTTAGCACTTTCGTCAACTGTAAATCATCTGTCATTTCAAAGATTTTTCCCAGTAATATTTTATGGTTTATAGTGTCATATGCCGCCGTTAAATCTATAAAGACGGCCCCCGTTTTTGCCTTTCTTTCAAATCCATCCTCAATGTGTTGAGTGAGGCTTCAAACCTGACCAGTACAGGATTTCCCAGGTCTAAACCCTGCTTGCTGGGAGATTAGGTGGTTTTCTATTTGAAACCCATACTTGTTCAGAATGAGGTGTTCGTAGAGTTTGAACGGAGAGCATAAAAGTGACACCGGGCGGTAGCTTTTGGCATCTTCCCGTGGTTTCCCTGGTTTGTGGATAGCTACGACCTTAGCTTTTAGCCACAATTTTGGGATTTTATTGTTGTTCCAGCATGAGTTATACATTTGAAGAAGCCAGTTCAGGGCTGATGGGCCTAGGTTTATCAGGAACTCATTCAAGATGTCATCAGGGCCTGGGGCCTTCCTGGCCTTCAGAGACTCGATTGCAGTTTCCAGTTCTGTAATGGTAAAGTAATCCTTATTAACTTGTCTAGGCTGTTGTGCCATCCTGAAAGTGCGGGTCACTTTCACTTTTTGATCAGGCTTACCATTTAGAAGAAGCTGATGTGCGATTTCGTTGGCGGTGACGTTTACTTGGTCTTTAGAGGATGTTGGGTCGCCTGATAGCTTTTTAATTAGGCTCCAGGCCTTTCTGCTGCTGTATTTGATATCTAGGCTTTCTATTGTGTCTTTCCATGCCCCTTGTCTCTCCTTACTTATGGAATCGATCAGCTGGTCACCTAGCTGTATGGTTTCCGGAGAGAAGGGATTCCGACTGTAGTGTTCTAAATATTCCTCGTATCTATCTTTACTTTCATTGGGAAGACCGGGTATATAATAAGTTCTGCAGCCGCGGGGAATGCAGCGCCTCGCTGTCTTCTTGATTGCAGAGATGAAATTATCGTAGTTTATTGGGGTCGGTGGTAAGTCTCTAATTTCTTCGTCGATCTCTTCTGTGAATTTATTCCAGTCTGCCTTTCTTAGATTAAATCGCCTTTTAAATGGGACCTTCTGCGGCATTATCGCTGGTCTAAAATTCAGCATAATTGGCCGATGTTGGGAGTGTGGGATTGGGTCCATGACTGTCTTATTGCACGTTGCAGCTAGAGAGTTGTTGGTGAAGATAAGATCCGGGTTATAGCCTCTCATCCATTTGCCACTATTAAAGGAAGCGGGCTGTTTCTGATCATGAATGAGGGTCATGTCATTGTCCTCGGCCCATCTCTCCAAGAGTTTTCCATCCTCGTTCATGTCACGGTATCCCCAAGTTGTGCTGTGGCTATTGAAGTCTCCTATTACCACATGTGGTTGGTTAAGATGTTGGGGGAATAAGAATCTCTCGTTCGGTGGTTTGTATATTGAGGATATCCTTATATTTCCAAGGTTAATCGTGATTAGCTCTATGTTATTAAGTGTTGTGGCTTGTAAATTATTTACTTTGATTCCTGGTTTTACAAATATTGCACTTCCATATTGGTCATGGGGGCATTCCTTCACTAGTACCATTCCTGATATGTTTGGACGTCTTTGTGATGATCCCCTGTGTGTTTCCTGGAGGCATAGGACGTCACATGAATTCTCTTTGCATAAGTTGGAGATTAAGTCTTGCTTAGTATTTGAAATGCCTTCAACATTGAGTGATATGATTGTCAAGCTTGGCTCTGAAAAGGGCCTTTTTTCCATGTTTTCGATACGATCTCTAATCAGTGTAGCTCAGTTTGTGGAAAGATTAGCCGATATTTTCGTATCGTTGTCCAGGGAACGCCCGAATGAACTAATAGTGCATTCTACGAGGAGGCTCTTTCCGTGTTCCCCGTTTTATAGATAAACACAGGTTTAAAGTGTCACCAAGCAAATTTAGAATAACTAAACTTGTACTACACTTCACAGATGTCACTGCCATTAGTGAGTATTATCACAACTTTTTACAATAATGATAACCAAAGTTATGTCGGTATACATTTTAAAAAATTATCGTATCTTCAAAACTATTAATTACCGAATACAAGTATGATATATTTTTGGAATCGTCTTGAAAGTAGCAATCTAAAAAAAAACATATACACGGTGTGCCCAAATGCATTTTTGTTAGATGCCACTTTTAATGTAATTTCTGATTACATGGAAAATAATAACAAAAAACAACTTTATTTAATATAAATCATTTACAGTTAATCAAGAGTTAGTCCTCTCCTTCCTAAAAATTTAGCGTAGTACTATTTTGGAAGCGTACGAAGTACTGTGAGAATTCTCAGAAACCTGTTTAATAAAAATCGACCAATTAAAAATATATAAATCAAAAATAATTTGGCTCAAACCATTTTTAGTTTATATAAACAAATGTTATTCCACTAAAAAACTGTAGCTTATTAGGTTGAACATTGCGTGTTATTCAACAATTTTATTTTGTTTAATTGTTTTAAAAGAATTTTTACGATTTTATAAAAAAATCTCGTTCGTAGCATATACATAAGTAGTGTTAAAAAGTTTTAATAAATTGAGTATCAGCATTAAATAATTTTTATTAATACAGCTTTTATGTTCAATGTGAAGAAAGGACAGAAGACGTTTTAGGCAAAGAAGAAGAAATGATAAAAATTAAAGTGATGAATGAATAATAGCATTCAGTTTAGAAAAGGAATTAGTCATAACAAAACACAAAATTTATAAATAAATATAGTAAGCAGGAAAAATGTAAGATCCATAATATATTATATATTAGAGTAAAAAATTAATAGAGAAAAAGAAATTCAAACTGTGAAAGAAAGTAACTAATGATAATGCTAATATCATTTAGTTCCTCAGTTGATCTGTACAAGAAATCAAGTATTTTAACAATTTTAATATTTTTAATTTGTTGGTTGTGAAATTTGAAAAATCTGTTGGCCGTTGTGTTCCTTTATCGATTTTTATCTATTTTATATTGTTGGTTTATTCTGTTATGTAAGTAATTTTTTCTTTTCGTTCCTGTTTAACATTTTATCTAAAATATGTTCATATTTTTTGTAGAGCCCTGATAATGCTGAATAAACAGCCGAAATGTTGGCTTTTTACAAAACAAAGTTTTTTAGTTATTAAGACCTACCACCCAAAAAATCCCCATCAAATTTAAATTGTTTCTTTAAAGAAGTGTAATAATTCTTTTAAATAATTTCAATTTCGATGTAAATAAAAACTTTACAAATGCCAAACAGGCAAAAATAATCATAAAAAAAATTGTGAAAATCCAACGTTTTATCTTAAATAATTATTGATACAAACATTTAATATGGGTTGAAATATATTTGTATTATTATTGTTGTGCCATTATTAAAAAAAATACATAAATATTTTTAATATTAACTCCTTATTCAAAAGTCATTATTTAATAATGTGACAATTTTAAATTTTAAAAATATAAAGATACTTTACAATTGTATAAAAACATTTCTAATAAAATGTACCCCTTTTCAAACCTTTTCCCCTTATAATCTCTAAGAATCGATCATTATTTTTTGAAAATTGATTTTTGATTTTTTACAGGTTCTTCTAGAGACATGGAAAAAATTATGAAAATATTATTTTAAGATTTGTGAAGTTGAATAAAAGGTGGTCGTCATGTTGGCCTACGCAGTTGCAGGAACACTTCTTCATTTCATCCTTATTATTCCAGGTAAATCTATAATAAAACTATTAAAAGCTGGCACAGATGTAACTATTTGTAGATATATAACACAAGAGAAATGGTGAATATGTTATCGTATCTGTAACACACTGAATTAGCGAATCCTCATTACTTATTGTGCTCATTTGTACAAGAGTTGCGGTTGGACGACAACTAGCAAGATTATAAAAGTCACTAAAATATATTTTTGTTATTGAAACTTTCGACACAAATCCATATTTCTGATAAATTGGAGATTTCCTAAATGAAGTTTCAATTTATAACTGACGCAATAATCGGATTTATTTCAATCGTTCGGAACATTTATAATAACCCCGGTAAATGGCGTTTTATCCACGCTTGAATTAAAGTGTGCACACATGACTTATGGTATGTCAAAAGCATTTTGCATTTTCGTGATTTATGTTGTATGGAATTGGATTTTGCGAATTCATTCTTCTGATTTGTTTTCAGCCACCGGTAAGTGCCACCTATCGATTGATCTGGCGGACATTTTCACTTCATTTTCGATTTGGATTTTGGCCGTTTAGCCAATCTACCAGAAAAATTGAATTGTGAATGTATCCGTTTTAAAATAAAAGGGCAAAACCATTAAAAATTAGTGTTTCCATAAAACTTTTACCGAAAGTCTGGCTATTCGTGACTGTAGAAAGAATCCCTTCACATAGGTAACAATCATACCTTCATTTTTTTATGAAAAAAAATTCATCACATCAAAACTCATTTGAAATATTTTAAAATACTACAATTTGATAATCATAGAATTTATGAAATGCCACATTTTTGAAGATTACATGACGCTTTACTCTCAATTTATAGACGAACTTGAATAATATATTGAAATGGGCTGCTTAAATTTTATTATAATACACACAACGTCAAAAGTATTGGACCCCCACACAGTTTGGTTTAAGAAATATTTTAATAGAAAAACAAAATATATTTAAAAAAGTATATTGTTTTCTGAAGTTATTTTTTGTGAAAGGAGTATTTTCCACAAACTGGGATACTTAGAAAATTAAAAACTAACGAATGTGTGAATTTGTTGACAAAATGTATTGAAGCAAAAAAAGTAATGAAACATGTTGCACACTGACTAATAGTCGGTATGACCTCCTCGGCGTTGCAATAACATATTGACACGTCTGTGCATTGAAATAATCAAGCGGTTGATAGTGTCTTGTGGAATATTGTTCCATTCCTCTACCGCCGCTATGACTAACTCATCTGCAGTCTGGGGTGTGTTGATTCGATTGTGAATGGCTGTAGCAATGTAATCCCACATGTTTTCAATAGGATTCATATCAGGCGAGTTGGCTGGCCAATTCAGTCTATTGATATGTCCTGCTTCAAGTGCATCCTGAACCCTTCTTGCGCGATGTGGTCGGGCGTTGTCGTCCATAAACACAAAATGTTCGCCTAATTCGTTTCCTATGGGATAGATAATGGGTGTAATAACTTGTTCGACGTAAATTTGGCTGGTCATATTCTGTGGAATGCGAATTAATGGGGTACGGCGGTTAAACATTATTCCCCCCCAAAACATTACGGTACCCCCTTGATAGGGAGCAACTTCGCGGACGAAATTAAGTCTCTGTTGACGACCTGGTTCTCTCCATACTCTTTGCCGATTGTCATCACTCACCAGACCAATTCTGGTTTCGTCTGTAAATAACACCCACCTCCACTGCTGCAAAATCCAACCCCTGTGCTCTCGCGCCCACTGAAGACGTGCTGCACGATGTCTTGGAAGTTGAGTGGGGACCCGTAATGGTCTTCTAGCACGTAAATTTGCATAATGGAGTCGTCTTCGAATTGTAGGTGTCGATATAACACGGCGAAAGGTACCCTGAAAGTGACTCCTAAGAGCTGAAGCTGAAGCTGTGCGGTGTCTGCGGGCATATTGCACCAAATAACGATCCTCCCTTTCGCTAGACACTCGAGGACGTCCACTACGTGGTCAGTTTTCCACTGTATCAAATTATTGATATCTGTGTACTATTCGCACAAGAGATTATCTAGGAATGCCCAAGATTTCCGTTATCTGATGATTAGAGTGTCCTGCATCGTGTAAAGCAGTAATTCTTGCTCGAATAAACTGATAAATTTCACGTCCTGGCATTATAATCCACAAAAATGAAAAGAAATAATACACTAGTCACTTGGCTGAATATGCTATCACTGCCAATATTTCTAAAAACATTGATAATAAAGTAAGGATTAGTTATCGACATCTTTTTATTGCCTTTTTTGTTCCTTAAATACATGTAATTTTTTACAGTAAGAAAAATAACTGGGTTTAATCAAATCATTTGATATATAGGGGGTCCAAGACTTTTGACGTTGTGTGTAATTTATAATTATGCCTGGTATAATTTGAATGTATTTTATGAGATGCAATTGACTAATAATCTCTGGGTGAGTTAAAAAAAATATGGTTCAAACAATATAGTTATAATATAATAATCCAAATTTATTTTTAAACATAAAAAAAATAAATCTACAACAGTTACCACTTTGAAGTTTCTTGTGCAATAATTAAAGGTCCAATTCTTTTTGCCTGTCAGTTCAAATTTTCTATCAAATCAAGGGCCGCTGACCAAATGAAGCTTATTAACAATTGTCCTAAATAATCTAAAAATTCCAATTTTTACCCTCTTTTTGGAGTCCATCCATTGCAGATGAGGTTAATTTACATGTATTGGTAGCACTATTGTATTTTTCATATATCCTTCCTTTTTTTAGGTTATACTTTATATTTATAGAATTGTCTTAATAATTACGAACAACACCAACTGAATACTTTCAGCTATTAACTATCAAGTAATAACAGTTACTTTTAGTTTGATTGCTTTATAAGAACATTGTAATTGAGATTAAGTATTAGATTTTAAATTTCTTACTATTATCTGACAAACAATGGTGTCTCAAACAAAAGAGAGGAGCTTAAATAGTTTTTTAAAATCATAACTTTCGTTATGTTTAATTCTTTTTAGTTTTGATACTTAATAATTTTGAATAAATATACTTATTTTTGTTGCATCCAAAGAATTAACTATTTATAATCACAATATGATGTTTTTATTTGGATCTGGGCATTATACTTTTCATTTTTACATTAAAATTTAGCTTGTTGTTCGGATACAACAAAGCCCATTTCTCTTACAATAAATTACTTTAATATTCTTTTAATTGAAAAATTTTAGATTATTACATATTTCTAAATAGTGAATAATTTTCCATTCATTTGACACAATTTTAAATAATTTAAGAGTCACAAGTATAATATAAAAACATTAATTTAGGTTTTACATTTACATATTTACACATACAGGACAATCATGATAAATTAAAGTTATAGTTGTTATTTTTGTTCAGAATTCTTTTATAATATTTGAAATTGCCCTTAAATATTGTTTTAACCACTTTTTATTTTATTTATTTGTTTGCATTGTACTTACCCCATATGATATCTTAATGTACCTATCAATTTTTGTTTAATCCAAAGTTAAATTATTTAATTCCTCTTTTTAGACCTTGAGGGATGCTAGCAGAGATAAGATACTTAAGAAGGAAATCTGTGCAAATGAAATTTGAAAGTATACAATTATTTAAGAGGAATCGTACAATTTTTTGTAATAAACTTGTCAAGTCCATTGATATGAATAAATTAGTACCATATCACAGTATAGGGGTTATATGTGTATTATGAGTAATAACGTTAATATAAATTGTAATATGCACTTATTTTTCATAAAGATAATTATTAGCAACAATTATTAAATAATTGTATACAGAGTTGGCCAAAGGTCTGGAAAGGGCTAATTATCTCGTAAATTGCTAGTCTGAATTCTACAACATTTGGGATAAGCCTATTTTGGAATAAGGAGATTCCCGATTTGACATTTGTAATGTTGCCAGAATTGCCGTTTCTCTGATATTATTAGTCACTTTGGTTTTTTAAATATATCACCTTATATATTCAGTCAATTTTGGAATCTTCTCTTCAATACGAGTTTAATCATATGTAACACTTTTGATTTTATGTAGTCTAGAAGATCTTAAATAAATGGAGAAATGTGGTAGACGCATTCTACCATCGATTAGGGTAGTATCAACACTTGATTAAGTGATCATTATTTTAAAAATGTTGTAATCTTTCAATTGCTATGTAGTTGAAAATAGTTTGTATTAAAAAATTTATTGAGACAATTAGGCATTGCCAGACTTTTGTTTTATTTATTTAACATCTTCTAGACTACATAAAACCATAAGTGTTACATATTGTTGAACTCGTATTGAAGAGAAGATTCCAAAAATAACTCAATATACAGGTTGATGCATTTAAAAAACCAAAGTGCCTATAATACCAGAGAAATGGCAAATCTAGAAACATTGCAAATGTCAAATTCGGACTAGCAATTTACGAGATAATTGGCTGCTTCCAGACTTTTGTCCACTCTGTATATCAAATTATAAGTATCGATACATTTTTAGCAGGAGTTTTCGTAAATAATTAATATACCTATACAGAAATTCTAGCTATAGATTTTTTATTACAAAAGCTGATGTACGTAATAGAGCACATGATTACATTTTCTACGTTATAGCCATACAGCGTTGTCTAATCGACACAAAAGTAGAAAAAATTGTAGACAAATGTAAGGTTACAGATTTACAATTTGTAAATATTTCTGTAATGAAGTAGGTCCTACAGCCATTTAATAATTGTTTTTCGGTTAATATTTGTCGTAAATATGTCAAGGTAACATGGTGTCCCACAAGGAAATATTTATGCATAATATATTAAAAGATACATAAATAAAATAAGTTTTATTAAACCAGTTTGTTAATATATTTAGTTGTTTCATACGTGGTAGAAATCGCATTTCGAATCGTGGTGGTGTCCGGTATATCAGTAATTGTCTTTTTATATAAAGGGTTATTTGGAGGTGAATTTAAAACTTCATTATTTTATTACTCGTGTAATAATAATATTATGTCTAACAACTAAACTAATATCAATTTGTCTAACTATATAATGTTAGTTTAATTTAATGTAAAGTGTAGATTAGTTATTAGTACATTTACAATATTTTGTCTATAAGGTTTAGAATTATACACGTGACAAGGCAATAATCCTTAATAGTTTATTTTAAAAATACTAAACCAATTAACTAGGAAAATCTTTTCTGCTACAATATGAAGCTTAAACTAGTTTCAAAGAATTTAAATTTGACAGAAAAGTAGGTTTTATGTTAATCAAATACTAGCAAATATTCATTTTATCTCAATTATAGTCTGAAATCTCGGAGCAACTGAAATCCTCCCGAGTTGCCGTGACATATTAAAAAAATACGACCGGCTGCAAGCAAAAAGAGCGAGAAATTCAAATGAATTATTAATCCCCATTCCAGGAACGGCTTTCGCGACATACCGAAAGAAATATGATCTATGAGTTCAATTTAATACTTGTGTACACCAAATTAAAAAAACGATTATAATACGCGGATTTTTAAATTTTTTTATAAATTTCCTAGAAGGTGAAAGAAAATTGAGTTTAGTCTTTATACCTCCAATAAAAACTATCAAAATATAAAGAAGAAGACATTCGCATTTTTACTGATACTGTATCAGTTTTAATTCCTTTGACTGAATCTATATTTTTTTTATAAATAGTTATACCTTCATAAAACTTCATAAGATGCCTAAGAAAAATACTCTTGACGAAAAATTATTTTATTTTTATATCCAAATTTTTAGACTACTTTTGTATTTTGACTTAAAATATTGTTAGCGTTTACTTGAAGAATGAGAAATCTATTTTGTTTCAAATTTTCAGCCTTCATTTGGAATAAATAAGCGAAATGGGTCTTATGGATTCTGAAACCGGTCCTATTTATTCCGCAGAGATTTGCTAAGATTCAGAAAATAAAATACAAAGTCACTGCTACATTTTTGCAATGTTCTTATTTCTCTAGAATTATTAAGAAAGTTAGAGCTGTTATGCTCATCTAGTCTTAATGAGATATCACGGAAGGACGAAATTAATTTTTGGGCATCGAATTAAATGGATTAAATTCTACTTTACTACCCTTCATTTGCGCAACCAATTATTTTAGTATCATTTGGTTGTTACGGTTTAATAAAGATTAGGCCATCTCCAATTTATTCAGTAATGGTTTTTAGGTAAAAGGATAGAAAGTGGTTAAGTTAGGCTATGTTGGGGATACCTTTCTTGTGGGTTTTTATTCTTTTTTATAATGATTATATTTTTTGTTATGGGATAGTACAATTAATTTATGATAATTAATTCATTCAAAGGTGATCTTAAATTATTTACTCTTTAGAAATACTTTATAATTCACCCAATAATTTTTTCTCTTCTCTAAAAGTTTTTATTCTTGAAGATATTTTTGTTTTCTAAATTTGCTACCTTAGTATTCTATGCAACTACTTGCATTTTTGTTAAATCTTCGTATGACAGTGTATATGGAAGTTAGGTTGGACATTTTCAAGTTAGAGTAAATCAAGTACAGGCCTTTAGTGACGAAGTAAAATTTAAGCTATAACCAGTCTCCATTAATAAATAACGACAAACATATACCAGGGAGATAATGCCCGGATTATCAGCCAGGCTCATAAATAGAATTATGAGCAATTCACCGAAACATTATCCACTTTTCGTCCATAAACTTTTTCATTAACCCTCCAGTCGCAATTTTAACGAGTTTATCAACTGAGTAGAACAATAACAGGTCGTGTAAATGCCTCACTAAAATCGGAAAATGACCACAAACACTGTATGAGTAATGATCTAATGAAGATCGACTTTCCACTGTTCACGGATGTGGATGTTGCGGAACAGCGCCCATAAAAGATGGAAAAGATTGTTTTTATGTGGTGACGAAAAAGAATTAACGAAATATTTCTACTATAAACGAACTTCCGGATAATGTTAAGCTTTACTTCTAAAACCAATATATGGAAGTTAAAATTTGGTGCTTTTATATAGAAAAGGTGGGTAGTGAATCTATTAGACAAGACTAGTATGTCAACCTGATTGACTATAAATAGTCTATTATTGGAAAGAATTTCAATTTTTTTAGAGACATATTAACGATTGCAATATGCTTAATATTTTTCTCTGATACTTCATAAAAATACCTCCATCAATATTGAAGTTTACAGCCTACACGGGTTTTTTAAATTAATTTTTTTAAACAAACGCAGGACCGCGCTTAGACCTCATGCCGTTTTTCCAATCTCCCAATAATATTTCCATAATTGCAAAGTGGACGTGCAAATATTTACCACAGAAGTAGGTAACTAGTTACCTTCATCGATTCCGCAGTCTGTTGAATACTAACAAATCATAAACGTCGAATGTTCTGATTGAGCAAACACTCAGTAATCAAAATCAACATCTAAAATATACAATCTAATCAATCGATGCTTGATTGGCGATTGCGGGAGGTAAAAACAACACAGGAGCAAAAATCCAGTGGGTTCAAGTAAAAATATTCTCGTTTTAGCATCTCAGGGTCGCATATTATTGGCCTTGTTAAAATATACTCTATATATCTTTAGTTAAGTATAAGAACAATATGCTTATATATAATAATAATTGTTTTTAATATTTACTTAAAAAACAATGAGAAATTACATATTTATTAATAAAGAAGTCTTGGGAGTTTAACAGCGGTTGTGCTTGAGGATTTTAAAGATTGGCTCCTTTGGATCTATAACGATAACAATCGGAAGTCTTTTCAACTCTTGCATCTACCAAGGCCTCCTCCAGAATGGTTCTGAGGTGTCTTCATTCCCTGGCGCTACTATTTCAAAAGAATAGATTGAGATGCTGTAGGTCCCCAGGACATAGTAATACTAATACATAATGAATAAGCCTGACAAGGATAGAAACCTTTAAAATCGTACTGGCCTCAAATCTATGTAACAAGCTCCATCCTCTGTCTAATGGTAAGGCCTTACACTATCAAAAAGGTACTGAACAGAACTTTTTCCTTTAAGATATACCAGATAAGAACTGTCTAGACTTTACATTTACATTCATTCCATTTATTTTAATCTATTTTATTTTCTCTCCAGCCCTGAATTTTCTTTCTTACTCTGTCCTTCTCTAGGTATTTAGCTGAGAAGAATGCATATTATAGTTTGATCTTAGCCAGTAGTTTGCTCCAGCTTTTCCTTGGTCTACTCTCATTCTTTTCCCTTCTGGTCTTTTCATGATATTGTTTCTAGATGTCCCAGTTACTCTATCCGTTTAAATTACACAAAAATTAGAAATGGGAGTTTCTTTAAATAGTTCTACATTCATTCTCCTCACCCGTTTTAAGACGATTTGTTTACTATAAAAGTTTATTCTTAGTATTTTCCTTTAGAGTAGGTTTTAGTATCGATTTATAGATTCTTATTTGTATTTTTCTGGATACTTTTTTCCTCAGATTTTCTGCGCTTATGTCCCAAGCAACACATTTAGTCTCGGGAACACGTAGTATAGAAACCGGAACTTTATAAAAGTAAATGGTTCCAACCTGTTACCTATTTTTTAACTTAAAAAGATTAATAACTTTCTAGTACTGAAAAGCTGTAGCAGCTACCTATTTGCTACTTAAATTGACTACAACAAAGGCCCGCCACATGAAGTCATTTTTAAATTCAGTGCAACTACCCGGCTACTCTTCAAACAGCTTTTAAAACCGCTGCTACTTTGAATCGGCAAATTTCCGCGGCAGTTACTAGTTTGTGGAACTAAATTGTGACTTACAAGATGTGGTACTTCATAGTCCCAGATAGCCGTTCTAGGAACGTACCTGGTACAAACAAGGGGACCTAAGAGAAAAGAAACTTTAAGTAACATATATAGAACCCGGGTACGTCCCGGGAGTAGACTGTGTTTTCTTGAAAGTACCCGCTTCTTACACATGCCACCATATAGTGAATTATACTTAAAATCGCTACTCTATGGAATCATTATCCTATTAAGTAACATCAGATTTTATAAAATGGCTTCCAAATCAATTCGAAAGAAAACGTCTTATAGATATTCATCTACTTTTTACAGCAAACTTAAAAAAATAACAAACGGCCAAGCGAAATTCGAAACAAAGACTGAATTGCAGAGTTCAAGTGAACATGAACAATATATTGACACATATGCAAACAACTAGCCATTGGTTCAAATTTACACTTTTGTAAATGTACTTATAAAGTGGCAAATGGGACCTTGGTGGCGAAAACAATTCGTACTTAATTTTATTAGTATCTTTCTAGTAGCAAGGTAGAAACTGCTACCATATAGTTACATTAGGGTGGTTCCGATTGTTACTTTATCGTAGCGAATACTTTAAAAGACAAAACGGTTGGAATTTGCCACCTTATAGATGGCTAATATACCATAGAAGTAGTAAAAGGTACTTTGAGGTACATAGGTACCATTTCCGCCATTTAAAAAATTAAAATATGGAAACACACCATTATTTTTAAGTTCAAAAAGTGTTAATATAAATGCTATTTTCGATAAAATAACAAAAGAATCTTATTATACTTTCTCCAATTATACATTTATACTAATATAAAAAATATATATAAAAAAGAAGAAAATTTGTTATGATATTTAAGTATATTTTATTTAATAAGTGTATATATTGAAGGCGCTTTTATTTTTTCAACCTAATTTTCAAAAATTTACGATAAACTTTCATTCGTTTGTAAAATTTGTATCCGATATGAACAACACATGAATTATATAGATATTATCAATTACCGCCATATTAAGTATAAGTTTAAAAGTATGATGTTATGGAAACCTTAGTGAATGGAAGAACAAGTTAAGTTGAGATAAAAGTATTATTCAGAAATATGAGAAACAAAGACAACAAACATGAAAAATATCGGAAGTGAACGCTACTACACGGGAACTACCCTGGAATGTTCCTACAACGTAGCCGTGAGGTTCCATGAAGTTGTAGGGACTGTAGCCGGAACGTAGCAAATACGACTTGGCTACGTGACATTTGTTCCCCACTTTGGTACCAGGAA
Organism: Hermaeophaga mercurialis; assembly: GCA_951812935.1. Lineage (NCBI taxonomy): Eukaryota > Metazoa > Arthropoda > Insecta > Coleoptera > Chrysomelidae > Hermaeophaga > Hermaeophaga mercurialis. Next base: position 33,192,880 of record OX638362.1, on the reverse strand, counting down.
CGGATTCAATCCGTTCCTATGACTTAGTGGCAACTAAGGCAAACCACTATGGAATGACATATTTAGTCCCTACCACGTAGCAGATACTAAATGTGTTGCTTGGGGTTGCTCTTTACAATTCATATTTCTATATTTTTTTTCTATTCTTGATTCTTGTTATCAATTAGTGCTCCCAGATACGTGAAGTTTTCAACCTCCTCAATTGTTGGTTGTGCACTCAAAACTTTGTGCCCCTCTTCTTCCACATTTATTTTTCATTCCTATGTATTCAGTTTCGTCAATATTATATTTTTTTCTGTTGTCATTATTTGTAGAGTCTGCTCTAACTGATTATTTTTCCTTCTAGCAATATTGTTCTTACTTGCTTATTTTTCTTTGATTCTTATTAATCTTATTGTATCTTGTAGAATGATCTTCGTAAGTATGGTAATGTAAATATCGTTAAATTTCTTATTAATTTAGCTCTTTTCATACTATCATGCCTTTTGAAGTCTACAAACATCGTTATAAATAATATCTACTAGTGTTTTTCTTTTATAATTCTCACAATTTGTTTTGACCGCCTTTCTTAAATTTTGAAGAGATGAGTGTTTTTTTAGTAGTCGAGCATCCGTTCTGATTTCCAAATATGATGCAGTATTCTATAAATTTTCTCTCTCAGTTTCTCCTTCGTACTAGAAGTTTTCTATTATTATCTTTTGCCTCTTGGACTTCTATTCTACCCTTCGTTGGTACTACAGGATACTCAATTTATGGGAGGACCTTTTCCCTCTTCTCTATTGATTCTTTAATTTTGTTCTTTATAATATTACGTGGAAAATGGTTAGTATGATAAAATATGACATTGACAAGGTAAGGTCATCAAAACTGGAGTTATTGCGCTATAACAGTTTTCTGAATCTGTTTCTTTGCTTTCATCAGTATTTAGATATGTATGTAAAAACTGATTACAGACCATTTAGGCCAAGAGCTTGATTATTTTTTATATCCCATAATTTTCTTCGTCAGTTTTTTACACTTTTCCTCGTAACTCTTCTTCTATTACTTCCCTCCACCTTTTTCTTGCTCTTGCTCTTTTTTCTTGTAGTCGTATTCATTCCATGCTATATTTTTTACTATTTTCTGAAGTTACATATTCACTGTATCCTCCTGACATTGACTACATCATCTAACTACGGTTATGTGTACGTTTTAAATGCATGATTGTATTTCTGACAAAACCTTTATCTGCTTTTTCCATTTACTATTCTTTTTAGCATTTTCCTTTCTCATATTTTTAATTCCTCTGGAATTTTCTTAACTAACATCTACGTTTCACTTCCGTAAATCGCTATAGTTATGAGTATTGTCTTGTATAGTCTAAATTTTGTTTTTCTCGATAGTTGCTTCGATTTTAATAAATAGTTTATTGCTCTGGCACTTATTTGCTTTCATCAACCTCATCTTAACTTCTTTTTCTTCTTCGCATTTATTTGTCAACAAGACCCCTAGATATACAAATTTTTTGACTTTGACAAATATTAAGGTCTCTGTCTTGTTTTTATTTCCAAATTTTCTTGTATTTGTCCTCTCAATTCCATATATTTTATTTTATCTTGTTTAACTCTCCAGGTACACTCAATTCTTTCAAGAGCCGAAGTAGTTCCGATTTATTGATTGAATGATAAGCTTTCTTAAAGTCTAAAAATAACCTTACAAACAATTATTTTATACTCATGTTAGCATGTTATCAACAATTCTTTGGTTCAACAATCTGATCGTTCACGAGTAACATTTTATAATTGCATATTTAACTTTATCTATTACTTCGTTTCAGCTACCTACTTCTTAATTCATTGTCTACTTATGTATTCTCCTAGTGCTTTAACCAGGTTTACCAATTGCTATTGTTGTATATATCTAGTTCTTTTTCCATAAAATAAAGAAAATGAAGAATTTGACTCCTAATATGAGATAGACAGTACTATGTTTACTAATTTATAAAAGTTATTTTCGGTAGTTTCAAATTAAGTACTCTAATTACGGTTGTCACAGCAAAAGTAACGTGGCCCATTTGTGAAAATAATTGAACGTGGTCTGCAGTCGAATTACAAATTGAAGTCCTTAAATATTTTATTTTGCAACTCGGTCTTAATGACCGTTCAATAAGACATAAACTACAATAGCGGTCGTATAAAATCTATTAGAAACGTGGCGCAGCCTGCAAGTATCGTTCTTATAATGGAGCTGTGGAAGAAAAATAACTGGCTCGCCCGACTATATTATTCACTGAACTTACATTTTGCTAGTTTTATCTTTTGAACTTATGGCGACCGGCAAAGTATAAAAGTAAATTTTCGACTTTATGTGTATCGAATTGAAAAGTTTTTATTAAAGACTCACTGAGAAGACACAACTTCATCGTCATTACCAAACAGTGTGTATCATTACATTCAACTGATGAAGAATACTAATTATATTTTTCTCGTTATGAATGCATTCTGAATTAGAAGAAATACATACACGTTTTACTAAACTAGAAACTGTATTCGATATTCCACTTTAATACGCAGTAAATTTTAATTCTTCCGAGGAAGCAAATTAAGCAGCTCTTTCTAACGGCTTTATAAGGGCCGCTAAATATTCTGGACGCGTCTGACGATTAAAGATGTAAATAGGACTTGTAAAACATTTAAGCAAAATGTCACATCTCGATGTCGAGCGTTTTTACGAGATAAGGGAAAGAAGGTTCGATGTAAATTAGATTTGCGGGTTTCATCCAACCGAAAATAGAAACTGCACTGGCCACATGAAAAATATTAGACCAAACAAAGGTTATAAAAAAATTGTTGCTGTGGTTAGTCTTATAAAAAACTATTTTATTAACATTGCTTAGATTAGATTTGAATTGTGAGTTATATTCTCTTCCATCTCAACTCATACAGACCTATTATGAATATTCATTTATATTTTTGTATAAAGATGGTTCGGTTTAACTAGATAATCTAGATTATCTAGATTCTAGATAAAGATATTTCTGATCATTTAGTGCATAAGTTGCATATTGTGTCTATCTGCTTGTTCATTCTGTAGAGTTCTAGTTCTGTCGGCAAGCTGGTTATTATTTTAACCATTCTCTTATTATAATTTCATAAAACGTTAACTTTGGAGACGTCCATAGATGATGCTTGTTTATCCCTATAAAGGAAGTATTTAATTCTAGCTAACTATATTTGGAAAGACTATTTTCAAATTATTCCCAAAACTAAATTTTGAATTGTTGAATTGTTGAATTGTTTATAGAAGATGGTCCTCTAGAACCTGTAGGACTGTTCTGGGGACTGTTATAGCTCCTGTAGCACTTAGTCATGTTAAACTTTAAGTATTTCGACAGCTCTAGCTTAATGGGTTTTTTGTCACTTCACCACCATTAGTAGGTTTAATTACGGGAATTGTGATGCTTATATGTTGATCCCACTTTTTTACTTAGTTTCCTCTAAGCAAACTAAAACTTACCCTCTCCTAAGTTAAGCTTACCCTAAATTTATCGCAATCAATCAAAAATAATCTGCTGGCAAAAGTTATACTTGAATCTAGGATGTAGTGCCCTCACCGATAACTATTTTCAATATTCGATACTACCATAGGGTTGTTGATTTTAAATTTATTTACTATTTTAAAAAGATCCAAATAAATAATCGTTGTCTTATTTTTACAACCATTTAACAGTTTTCTTAAAAAAATCTCTAATTTAGTTAAACTATTAACAATTATTCTTCTTTTTCTTTTGACCTGCCTTATTTCAGTTTGTTGTCCTAACTTTGCTATATTAAATTTTGTAGGTTTAATTAAAAATAAACACTTATTTTTATAGACAACACGAGTCCTAGCTCAAAACTTTTTATCTCAGTCAGCTTCATTAATCTGGATTAATTTTTGACTCTATTTTGGTTAGAATTGTGTCGCAAAAGTAATATGGAATCGATACTGTTGAGAAGATAATACATATATTCCTGCCGAACGTTCATATGAAATTACAATCTTACATGAGAGAGTAGTTGTTTAAAATCAATCTTGACTCTTGACTGAAGATGTTATGTAATTAAAAATCAACGAGGCAAATTTCTAAATAAATTCATGTTTTTTATAGGACGTTAAGCCTTGGTAAATAATCAGAATTATAAGTTTAAAATTTGACTTCTCTTAAAAAAAGAAAAATGAAATTTTCTTGTGAAAGGAGGTGAACGAAGTATTAACCTTTGTTAAGAAAAGAAATGTTATCCACATGTTTATATTGTTTAATTAATTTTGTTCAAATGTAAATAATGTTTGACTAGTGATGCATAATGATCTACCTTTTATAATGTAAATTGTAGAGGAATCATAACTTATTTATAAAAAATAATTTCCTTTGAAATTGAATGAATTTTTAATATAACAAACACCCTCAAAACCTTCCTCTTGAACCTTTTAATCAGGTTGTTTTTGTAAAGAAGCTAGAATATTTCTTCATAGATGACAGTAATAAATTTTTCCAAAATTTCTTAACACTCCATTTTTTCTAATTCGTCAGTGATGTGAGTGCAAGTGACTCATTCCCACCCTTTTTCGGCAACGTCTGGCTGCTGGAGGTAGCGGCGTTTTATCGTTTAACTCCATATCCCTTAGGAAGACCCACTAAACAGTCTACTCATAAATGCTGAACACTGTGTAACCAGTGGGGTTGCAAATCATTGATACGCCGCGGGCCGAAGGCGATAAATCCCTTTAAAGGTTCTGAAGATAAAACAAAAGATTTTGTGTACGAAACGAAATGTCATAAAATAAATTGAAATTGCGTATCGCCGTTTTCGGTTCTCTTCTAAATTTGAAAAGGATCATAAAAAATCCCTCATACATACCACCGATACACACGTCTTTTTCAAAAGTTTATTTTTGAGTGTTTAACCGTGGCGTAAAGACTGAGAACTTTTTCTTATTTATAATAAGCCATTTACTAGGAATTATTTTTCTAATTTTTATCACCTTGAAATTTTTTTGGCTTATTCTTAGTTAATTTGTAATTATTATTTATTATTCTTTTGCCTTTCTGTATTCTTCAAAAGTAGTTTTCTATATATTAGCTAAATTATATTCCAACTCCTTTTTCATGTTATATTTTTCATTTCTCTCTTTGCCTTCCATTCTCTTTATATATTTGCCTCTTTCATTTTTTCGTTATATTTTTAACTCCTTCTCTCCTCTGTTTTTATGTTCATTTCTTTTTGTCCATTTGTTGTTTGTCATATTTTCTTTTTCTCTGTTTTCCTTTTTTCTTGGTGTTTATCGGTCATTTAAATCTGTCTTTCTTACATATTCGAACCATGGTAAATTGAGGAGGAGGACATACAGCAAATTTAATAATTGGACACTAAAATATACCTTATTCAATGGGTTACAAAGAAAGTAGATGTCTTTCGTTTTATAATTTGTAGTGGCGCAATCAATTTAGATTTGAAATTAAGTCATAATGAAACTAGGAAAGGGATTAACTGTATCTATAGAATTATAAATTTTTTCTTGTTTTCTTTTCTTTTCTTGTTTACTGCTAGGTACCATATAAAATATCAAGGTTTGGGTTTGTGTTATTTAAATTTTATCTATGTTTAATCATTTGTTGCCGCATTTATTGATAATTCGGAAAAAGTTTATCTTCAACATTTTTGAATTCATGTTAAGGAGTAACTAGAAGGTAAAAGAGTTAATCAAAGAATGATCGGAAAAGAAATAATAAAGTTAATTCACAGAAACAACAATGCTACAGAATTTTATGAGAAGGAAACAAATATTTCAATTTTTTTAAAACTAACTAAAGTTAACAAAGCATTTCCATATTCTCTATAGTTGTGTTCTTTTCAATAAAGAACAAAGATTATTATAATACATGTTATTTTTGATTATTTATTTTTAGAAACTCCTTGAGTATGACGCTGAAACCGGAGAACACGTATTATACGATAAACCTGTGCATTATGGATCAGGTGTCTTCCGTCTTTCTCAGGGTTAACATTACACCAAACTTTTGAAATATAAATTCGGTCTTGTGTTTAAGCCTTTAGAATTAAGATTCATGTTTTTACTTACACTTTGGTTCAGTAGTGGCCGGATTAGGTACATTGTGCTTATATTTTAGATTATTTTGAAACTGTATCCAATAGTGAAAATTATCCATAAATATAGTCTCAGTTTGAATTTTGAAACAAATAATTTCTTCCAATGTTTTGTTTAATCAGGAAACAAGTACAAAATCAATAACACATATTATTTATTAGGACGGGAAAGCAACTAGTTTCAGTCTATATAGATAGGCCATCTTCAGATTTATAATAATTGTTATAGTACAATAAAATACAAGAAAGGCAAATCGTGGGGTACTTTATATCAGGGCTACTGCTTTTATGGTCGGTAACGAAAATAAAACTACAATGAAAATCAAAAATGTTTTATTTGCAACATTTAGCTACATCGTCCAACTACTTCTCTACATTTGTCGTAGCGTGGTACCAACTTTCCAATACCCTCGTCTTGGAAGGCAGCCACGTGTGCTTTTAACTAATCATCTACGCTGGTCCGCAGCTTATTGTTGTTTGAAAATGCTGTCCTACTAATTAATGTTTCTTATGAGCAAAGAGATAAAAATCGGAGGGACACAAGTCCGGAACGTATCGTGGATGATCAACTACTTCCCATCGAATATTCTGAAGGAGAGTTTTTGTTGCATGAAGAAGATCAATGTCTGTTAACAACTTTCCTCTTGGTGTATTTTGAACTGCTATTCATAGAATTACAGTGTAGAATTCACACTTGGAGAGATACTAAGTTGTTGCAGGCATGTTTACGTGCTCACTGCTAGCCTAATATTGCCAAGTGCGACGTGACGCGATCGACGATCATACTACAGACACCGCGCAACACGTACGTCTGCGTAAAACTTCACCGGATTTTCATTGTGGTTTAATTTCGCGAATAATCGGACCTTGGAAAAAAATGGCCCTCGTATATATTTAAAACACATTTCTGAAATATTTTATTTAAATTCTATTTGGGATTAAAAATCATTAAAATATTTTTAATTACACTGCCGCTGAATCAATACAATTAGAATTAGTTAACTCATTTTTATGACTAATGTTATTTTCCCGCATATCATTAACCTTTAATAAAAACCGAACCAAAGTTATAATATAGTTATAATATATCCCGAACTAGTTAAAAATGAAAAGAATTTGGGCTTTGGCCGTCCCTGGATAAGATCTTAGCTGAATACTTTATATAACGATACGAATTTACCCTGTTTTAAGTGGGGTTGAACTTTCTAACAACTTTATACTAAATGTGTTGGAAAATTTTTCATGCGAAATTTAACCTCTACTTTACCTAATGTTGTTTGTAGAACATCGTTGCTTTGAGGAAACTTCGTAAATAATGAAGTATCTGTGTTAATATTGATGGATTATTTAGTATCAATTTCTCCTAAAACTACTCTTAAGGTTTGAAAGGTTTAAAGTACTTCTAATAACAATATTTAAATTTACATTACAAATGTTGAAATAATTATTTATTTTTGACATAATGAGCGCCATAACTTCATTTACTAGGCAGTCCATAAATAATTGAGAAACGTTTCAAAAAACTATTTAATTTTCTTTTCCTTATTTGCACAAGGACTATATAAATTCTTTTTGAACCACTACAATTTACATTTAAATAGCTCGGGGTCGTGATGCTAAGAAACACTCGCCAGTAATTATAAATGGAAATTTATCACAAAAAAACAGATAATTTTTTGTAAACGCCTGTTTGCCAGATGGTTAAAACGCTGTTAGAGTAACAGATGTTGATAAAGGATATATATTTTACTAAAACAAAGTTTAAAATGATAAGTGGGTTATATTTGACCTTTCAGAGAACAACTGAGACAAATAACGGACAAACCACTAAAAAGAAAAAATCTTGTGAAATGAAAAGACACAAAACACTATATTAAAAAATAGTAAAACTGGTAGGTCAATTTATAAGTCGATCTTAATTCTAATTAAAAAATATCTCTATTAGAATATTTATATCAACGACATGTCTTATCCTGTTTACAACACACAATATCTACACCTCGAGTTGTGGAGAATGGTAAATCTAGCCGGCCCTAAAAGACTGTTGAATATACTGTCAGTGCCGTTGGAATACGAGGCATCCATCGAGTTGTTCAATCCATTCATTCATTCCAATGATGAGGTGTTGAATCCTTCATTAACTAGTAAGTCTAATGGCGTCGAAGAAGACCTCTAAGATGTTGGCGAACTCGAATTAGAGTCGCTTAAAATTAAAGTCGTGAGACATAGATATCAAAAAGAAATCAAGACCGATACGAAAATTATTGCATTTTGAAGATCATAAGTGATTGGAATTGTGATTTACCCTGGCAAAGATAACGTCGTTACCACCGAGACAATCACTGTGAATATATCAGGACCTCTTCCAGAAGATGTTAGAAACAAACACGTCTTTGTAGTGATGAACTACTTCTTCAAGAGGGTAGAAGTCTATCCAGTGATAAGAAGCCTTATAGATAATTGCCCCCGCTCATCAAAGAGACTAAGACGAACACTTCCTATTCTTTTTTTTTTGTCGAAAAATGAGGCTGTCGTGTGACCTGGTGTTTGGTTGTAAACTTGGTGAGAAGATGGCTAGAGAAGATTATTCATCTGACCTTCGGAAGAAGTGGAAGATAGTAAATAACATGATGAAGAGATACTACCTAAAAGGTCAGGAAGGATATTTTATCTGCGTATATAGTTCTGAAACAAAACGAGGTACATTTCTCAAATATCTAAAGTAAATATTCTCGTCAACTTTAAAAATGATCCAATTGTAACATTTAGTTCAACAAATTTGATTAACAAAAAATTCACAACTACCTTTAACAAAACTTCAATTACAGGTTAACGTGAATATAATACAAGTAACTGATTCGCCTCTATCGCTTCATTTCTAACTTTAACGTCAATTGCCTCCACCAATGTTACAATTATTATACAGGGTGTCCGCGAAAATAATGCATTCCTTTATGGGGGAGGTATAAAATGTGCTATTGATTAAAAAAGTCTTATAACATTTTTTTGTAAAGTCAACGGTTTTCAACAAAAAAATAACATTGATTTTTGTATACCTGGTATGATATCTACAGTAAATTTACTAAAGCCGACAACGCCGCCTATTCTGAAGCGCCACGAAAAACAGCTGATATCTGGCTTTAATAGGTCAGTGGGTTGGTTTTATGCAAAGAAAATCAGGTGTCTTGTTTTTATTGTATTCGATGATAGCTAATCGCAGTAAATACGAGTAAAAAACTTTTATTTTTGTAATAGATAAGAAATAGTGCTAACAGCTGACTTTGTATCTTGAGAATTTGTTTAAAGTGAACTTATTTTCTTGCAATTTAATTGAGAAGTACTATCTTTATTTTAGAAATAATGACCTTTGAAATGTTTTGATTTTTGATTTTGATAAATGTGGAAAATTTAATTAGACTAGATACACAAAATAACTTACCATAACGTCAAGCTACATTTAAGGCATATCGAAAAGTTTAGGTTCAGCGACTGCGATATTGTTTATAAAAAATGTTCAAAATGGTTTCCATTTGCACGCACACACGCATTAACGCGGCGAACCCAATTTTCATTAATATCATAATTGAATAAATTATGACGAATTGTATCGGCTGCTGCGAAAACGCGATTTCGTAGTTCATTCTCTGTTTCAATCTCAGGACGATTATCATACACGAGGGACTTCATATGACCCCAGAAATAATAGTCCATGACATTTAAATCAGGCGATCTTGGTGGCCATAAAAATGGTCCATTTCGACCAATCCAACGGCGAGGATAATGATCGTCAAGAAATAATTTTACAGCTCGAGCAAAATGTGGTGGTGCGCCATCGTGTAGAAACCACATGTCCTGACGAATGTTCAATGGCAACTCTTCTAGTAACCCTGGTAAAACATTTTCCAAAAAGTTTAAATAGCTATCTCCACGTAACTGTCTCGGTAATTCGTATGGTCCTATCAAAGTATGTCCAATAATACCAGCCCACATATTAATGGAAAATTTTTGCTGGAAGTTTGTTCTACGCGTTGCGTGTGGATTATGATCATCCCAAATATGGCAATTGTGGAAATTCAAAACTCCCTGTCTCGTAAAAGAAGCCTCGTCTGTACATAATATTTCAGAAGGAAACAAAGGATTTCTGGTTGTTTTATTCTGAAACCATGTACAGAATTGTAGTCTCCTTGCAAAATCACCTTGATGCAAATCTTGCACCCGTTGAATGTGGTACGGATGTAATAGTTGTTCTTTTAATGTTCTGTGTACACTAGTTCTACCAACATTAACTTGCCTTGCGACAGATCGTACACTCACTGTGGGATTTTGGGCAACAATATCTAAGATATCCTCCTCCACTGCTAATACACGATCCGTGCGATTTCGACCACTAGTTTTTTTAGGAATTACACTACCGTTTTCCAACAATCTTTGAGACACGGAAACAAAAGTACGACAGTTTGGTTGCCTCCTATTTGGGTATCGTTCATTGTAAAGTCTTACAGCAACACGACTATTACCCTGTGATTCACCATAAATAAGTAGCATATCGTGGTACTCGCGAGTTGAAAAAAATGCCATCTTAATATTTTTACATTAATTTGTACCATAAGCACCTAGATACACCTCCCAACGTTAAAACTGGCAGTGGCATCTAGTAAGTGACTAATTACTTATGCTTGTGACTACCAAAATATTAAAAAAAAAAAAAAAAAAAAAAAAAAAAAAAAAAAAAAAAAATAGTTCCGATTCTTTCTATCTTCGCGGTGTTGTCACGTTGTGATTTCCGAAGGAAAGTTTATTGATCATTTTTGTGAAAACTATTGATGTTAGAAAAAAAAATTATTAGAATTTTTTGTTGCTAATAACACATTCTACCAATCCTCTAAAGGAATGCATTATTTTCGCGGACACCCTGTATAAATCGAACCAGGATGATATTTATTTGGAGGGAAAACGATGGAGTAGAGTCGATCCTAGGCTAAGAATTTGTTGGGGATACCGGAAGAGATGGATTCAGATAAATGGCGTCCATTTGTAACGTAATGACGGCGAAATAGCGCTAACCGGTGATTTACACCAATCAATTTTGAAAGACGGCGGTCCGGGCGCCTGAGGCGGGACATTGGCCTTTCATAACCAATAATTTTAACAAAGTATTATGACGAATAATACACGTATATTTGATATTCTGGGCCATTGATTTCTGCAAAAGGGTATATTAAGGTACACAATATTGCACCTAAAAGTTCTAAGATACCAAACGTACGTTGGTGGATTTTATTTATCTTAATTTCATTTGTATCTTAAATCGATGCTGGATTATAGTTTTGGTATTGGAATGAGTAAGATATAGCCATTAAGTACCTTTTTTGTTATATATAATATACAGAATAAATATTAAGTGACAGATTTGTAGCAACCCGCCATATTAGCAACATTAAGAACTGAGATACACCATTCAAGGAGCTCAACTTCAATTAAAGTCCAAAAACTTGAGCTAAAAGGCCTTTACATTATGCTTATTATTACCTTCACTTTGTCTTTATTTAGAAACAAAAAGATGTACAATAACCACATATTCCAATACTGTATTACAAGTATGACATTAGATACAGCACACTGTACTTTTAGGAAAATCGAAGCACTTACTTTTGATTTTTCTTCTTTAGGATATGCTAAATAGAAAAAAAAACATCTCTTAATATTTCACAAGAACACCCTTTTAATAATGTAATACTATTTTTAAAAAGATAATTCTCAATCAAAACTATCATTATTATGCTCATTGTTATCCCTCTGGATTCTCCGAAGCGCCGTATCTGTGTTCTGGCGCCTTCAGGAGGTTCCTGAAGGAGTTTTTTACCTGGTCGGGTGGCGCTCGCTGATATCCTTTTACGTCCGCCAATTAATCAGACCAGAGAGAGGAAAAGATGAACTCTTAAGGCTGGAAAGATGTCTAAAGAGAAATCGACTTGGGTGGATAAGAATCGTTCGCGTTTTTATGAGACCCACAAGAAAGGGTTTATAGAGAAGTTTTGTTATCTGATTTGTAATATGTTTTATACAATACTTTTATGGAGAAATATTTTAAAAGATCTACGAAATGGGATTATAATATTTTTGGTATAGATTTGTTTGTATATTTTATTAATGGCTTTTTAAAAATTGAAACTGCTAAGTAAATGTTACTGTTAGTTTTTAAGTTTTAATTCGTCATATTTGAACTTTTAAGTAATTTAAAGGCCATTACAAGAAATAAGTTTGAAGTGAGCAGGGTAAGAAACTTTTATCATTAAGAAGAAAATTTAAAAAGTTTGAGATTAGTCCAGTCTTGATCGTAACGTTTGTTGTCCAAACAAACAGAAGTTTCACAAATATATATCTTTTAAAGATAAGAGAGAATTTTGTTACTTTTAATTTTCTAGTAATTTGAAAAATTTTTATTAGAAGGAAAAAGCACGTCTATTTATTAAAGTGGATAAAAAAAATTAATTAAGTTTAATTTAGAGCTTTAACTGGTAAAACTAACAAGAAGTATCAAAGAGTATGTACCAGGTGGTTTTATTTTTTTTTAACTGCTGGTAAATTTTTTTTGTGGTGTATTCTATTATATATCTGGCAAGATATTTGATACAACCTTGGGAACTTTTAATAAAAGCAGATAAAGGATTACACAGAATTTGGGCAGTAGCTGCAGTCAAAGTTCTAGGTAACCATATAATCAGAATTCACTATGAAAAATATATTAAACTAGCAGTTTTATCTTAAAAAATATGTTACACTAAAATAGATTATTTTATAAACAATAAAAAAAATGTTTTCCAGAATTAGGACTATCGGAATATAAGAGTATAATTACTTTTATTTTGGTATGTTTAAAAGTGGTTTTTACATTTTTTCTTAAGTATATGTTTAGTTTTAAATTAAACGTTGTATTGTTTGTTTGCGGCCCCAAGAGATTAGAGAATTATTTTAAAAAGTCTTTAAATAAAAACATTGCAGGTCTGTCTCAAATATCTTTCTGGGTTAAATACCTTGGTACTTTTCTTTATTTAAAATAAAGGTAACTTTACTAGAAAAAACTACATAAAATATCAAACGTAAATGCCTTCATGTTATATTTGCCCTTAATAAATTATTAATAATGTATTCGGGGAAATGATTGTCCTAAATAAAAAAAAAAGATAATGATTATAATCATTTTTATTTACTATAGAATCCACATACAAGTAAAGGAACAAATAAAGTAAACGAAAAAAATAATAGTATAACTGGTCCCCTTAATTTTATTACACCTATAAATACCAGGGCCAGTAGCGGAATAGCTATGACAAAAAATATATGTAAAAAGACAATTTTCAAAGTATTCGTTATTATATACTTCCAACTTTTTCATACATTCAGACCAATTATTAAAGCAGTTTTTCTATTCAGAATGCTTTGATTATATTTATTTAGGGCTTCTTTAGGGCATGAAAAATGTTGCTCACCCAATTTATTTTTAATTATAGAAAACAAAAAGTAATTTGGAGGCAAATCAGGACTACGGGATGGAAGGATCATTAATTCGACGTTTGTACTTTTTAAATAGTGAACTATTATACTTGTTTGTGTTACATTATGATGATATAAAATGATTTGTTTTTCCTCACTGATCAATTAGTTCCGGCAAGCAAACTTTTGTATACTACTCTGAATTTAGTGTCTTCAAAAGCAATTGTAGTCACGTGATCATCTTTAACACGAAACATTCAATCATTTTCTTCGAAGTGCTTCTTGACCGCATAACTTTTGAAACATCCAAACTTTCTAGTACTTAGATGTAGATCCATGTTGAATATTTTGAGTATTGCTTTGCACCATTTAATACGTTCTTGTTTTTGAGTAATGTATAGATTATGTGATATCCATCAAGAACGACGTTTCCTCGCGGCTAAATAAGCAGGCAACATGGAATGTATTAAGGTTCGAGAAATGTACAAAGAATTTCATCATATGTCACATGACAGTTTTCTTCAATCATTCGATGTACAGAATCGATATTTTCAACAACAACTGATGTAGAGGGACTCCTTTTCCTTGATTGATCCTCAAACGAAACACGACCTAATTTTTGACAGAGCTTCACCACTAAATGCCAAAATTAAACGTTCCGTCCATTGTTTTGATATTAAAAATAATAATCATAATTATAATAAGATTTTGCCCTTTTTCACCTTATTTTCTTGAAATAAAATCCTTCATGCTCTTATCTATCTATTTCTCAATTTTTATTTTTATTTTATTTTACTTTAGGATTGTTTATCAATGGATAAATTTTGATTATTTTATTTCTTTAACAAACATTTTTACGGCTTATTTTTGTGTATTACAATTAATGTCGAGTATAAAAATGATCTATTCGATCTTAAAATCGAATTTTCTTACTTTAACTTTGATTTTGTTGTTACTAAAATTTGGTTTATGGCTCGTTATAGAGCTCTTCATAATTCGAAAAATCAATTATTTCTCCATGAAATTCGTTGCCATTCATAATTCATTTTTAATAATTTTATCTTCTTTGTAACATTAAGAATTTTGTTGATCTCATTTATTAAATTCTTAATTTGTATGAAATCGTTAAAGTCTAAATATTTTCCATCATTTGCTGTTATATTTTTGGTTGCATTACTGTATGAAACCTTTATCTTACTACATTTCGATTACCTAAGTAATTGTTACTATAATTTTGATTATGATTTCGTTTGAATTTTAACTTGCTTGTTTCGATTTTTTCCAAGAATTTTAAATATACATGACACTGCTTGTAGTTAGCAGTGTACTGTCCACTACAGTTGACCCATTTTGTTAATATCAGTTTTTACTAATAAACATTCTCTTACGGTGTGCTATTTTGCATACTTCACACATTTGGGTTTTATATTACAGTTTATCTGGGTATGTCCTTATCTTTGGCAATTATAACCTTGTGTCAATTTGTTTCTTCTGCTTTACCGTTAACATTTTATTCTAACATTCAATATACTCGTAATTTTATATAAAATTTTTAGATCAACATATTTATTAACTACAATTAAATAGCTTCTACTTTTAATTTTCGTATCCTTTGATTTTAGTGGAATTCCTTTTACTATTTTAATTTTAGAATGATGTGATAATTCGTCAGCAATGTCGTCTAACTCCATTTCTGGAGCAGCCTTCATTACTAGTCTTTTTACTCTGTCATTTTTATCTGTATAATGACAAATTTCTTCAAACTTTAATTGACCCATTAACAATTTTTTATTTTCACTATTATTTGTGAAGATCTTTGTATTGTTTTTATTAAATTGTATTGTAAAATTGTTGTTCTTAATTGTACCTCTCTCCTGATTTATGAATTCATTTGGGTTCTTTACATGCATCTCCATAACTACTGGTGGTGTTTTATATGTTTTCCCAACTTTTCTTTCCTGAGTCATGTTAACTATCTCGTCCACCTTTTCCTAGAATTTTTCCAATGCATCGAATTTACTTTTAGTTGTTATTTCCTAATTTTCGTTTATCTTTGCTTTTTTGATCTTTTTGCTTGATGATGATTTCTTCCAGTCGCTATGGCTTTCACTAATTGATTTAGTTTCCATCACTTTAGCGTCTTCATCGCTCCGTAGTTTCCTATCGAGGTCTTCCATTATGGTCTCATTATTCAAACATTCTTGTCTTGCTTAGTATTGCTTTAAAAACTCTTCTATATTTAACACCTTAACTTTCTTTACTGGTCTTTCCTTCGGTTTTTTTCTTTTCGATCTTGCCTCGCTTCCTTGTTCTGAATCTTCCTCTTCTCTTACGTGTCTTTCTCTTTGCTCCTATGGCTCGCCATTTCGCAAAAAAAATTTCGGGTTGAGAGTTGTTTTTATATGAAACAACGAAAAACACCGTAAATCCATTTTTAATATTCTTCATCAACTTTATGACCACGCGGTGTACCAACGGACAAAGATTTTAACAATTAAAAAAAACTGACAGGTACTGGACATATTGTATTATATTGGTACCAATATGTCGTTAATTGATGTAAGCAAGGTTGCCAGATTTCTGAATTTATCCGTCTTTCATATGTAAAAAGCAACCGTATTTCACCCAACCTTTTGAAAATTGCAGGGAATTTATACTTCGATTTTGACCATTTTTTAGATCTTTCAATGTTCTTTACAATAAATTAAACATTTGTTTCAAATAAAGATTATTTACCAATCAAATACTTTATAATATTATCTTAAAATTACGGTATTTTGGAACTCAAGGAATTACGTTTACAATTTTCTACAAACATAATAGCTTGGCTAAAACTGGCGTTTATTTTATATTCCACGCTAGGCCAAATTTTAAATAATTCAGTGGGTAATTTATTCTGTGATCACATTTGTAACCAAGACAAAATTTCCTATTCGGAAATATCTTTCAACGCATAAAAAATTCAGCCCGGTACCTTAGAAAACTTTTACGCAAGCAGATAAACGCGCCCGGAAAGTTTTTGTATTTTATTTTTATTTTTCGTATGTCCGTAAAAGATTGCTAATGAGCATATCACGTGTAAATTAGAATTATATTTATCAAAAGCATATATCGCAGATTCTGAGAAAATTGTGCACCATGATTTATTTCATTTTGAAAACATAAGATAATTATTTATATGTATATATAAATAACTGCTAAATTAAATACTTAAAAATTCGCAAATATTTTATACAAATATCAGTTTATGATTTATCTTTAGAAGATTCAAATAATTTTCCGTCATTATTGAATGATTAAGCGAAATTATTTAGAATCATTACTATATTCTAAATATGTCTGGAGAAGTAAATATGCACGTTTGTGGGTTTTATTGAGTTTCCTTCCTAATTAGATACAATTTACTCCACCAAGTTCTGTTGTGAATTCAAACTCCCATTAGTTCTGTCGATAACTAGGTATTTACGTCCATATACTGTTTATTTAGTACTCGATGTTAATAAATATTTCATAGAATCCCTCATTACAGTTTTATCAGCGCCACCATTTCGAAACGTTTCAATTCCAAGGAAGTTAATCATAAGTTTATTAGCTTTGAAACGGTCGATTTGGTTTTTAAATACTATAAATATCTATCAGACATTAATTGAAAAAGTAAAGTAGACGCTTGTAATGAAAACTGTTAAATATGTAAATGCTTTTAGCATAACGGAAAGGAATAATTTTGATATATTGGATCAATTATATTATATATTTAAAGAGTAATAAATCTAACTGGGGAATATTAACAATTTGTAAGAGCTAAATGCATTTTTCTTGTAATGATGATAATTCTTCTTGTTTTGATCCTAATGCTCCTTCGAGCGTCGAAATCTTTTCCATTCGTTTCTTTTTTTGATTCAAATTTCTTTAATTTGTTCATCCATGTTTTGCTCGGTCTTTCTTATCGTCATTTTTTATTTTTTGCTTTTAATAATTTTTTATATAACCCCATCACCCGTACTAATTTTTAGTAGTAGTATTGGATGTTTTATTATATTCAATATTTTCAATTTGGCTCTATTAATGATTTTTTTTTGAAAGTATCTTCTTATTTAGTATACAGAGTTGGGATAAAGTATGGAACCAAGTAAATATCTTCAAAACGAAACGGACGATATTTATGAAATTTTGTAGATAAGTGCAATGGGGCAAAATGCAGTTGATGTACATTTTTTTGTTAACAATATACTTCCGGTTTAACCGGAAATACCCTCAAATTTTATAATTGAAATGTGACACCCTGTATTTTGCAGATTTTTGAAAGATCTTATTTGGAATTCTTACATACTCGGTTACTTTCTATAGATGTTAATATAATTTTATTTGAATATTTTCATCCTCTTTCCGTTGGTTTATAGTCATTATCTTTTATTTTATTATTTTATATTTTATCAATTTCTCTTTCCCAAACTTCAGTAATTTTCTGAAAGTTATGTTGTGTATCCATAATTAGTTTCCTTAGTACTTTTAGTTTCCTTCAATACGGGTACACATTTACTCGATCAAATGTATCAAGTGTAGGTCCTAAATTCATAAAATTCACTCATAGCTTCTCTTCTTCCAGTTTTTTTCTTTCAATGAAATTTCTCAGTATAAACGTATTATTGTACTATAGTTTTGCTTTCATTATTTTTCTGTAAACTTTGTCGAAACTTTCTTTTGTATGGTTACAAATAAATTAGTTTTCCAACGTTATGCAATTTTTAGTGGTTTCAAGATTACCTACAAATGTTACTAACTAAGTTTTAAAGGACGGCAACACCAATTCCAATACGTCCAATGTAACATTAGCGTCGAGAAAAAAGGGAAATTAAATCCTGAAAATTTTCGTGCTAGGTATATACAATATGTCCCCCTAAGTTGGAATCATATGGAAAACTTTTTTATTATTAATTTTAGAAAAAAAAGTTATTCTTCATAAAAAGTTCTGCATTATCTAAAACCCGTAATACAGTCATCAAATATCAAATTTTTTCAGTGGTATACGAGGTTTGTCAAAAAATATGAGTTTTTCTCAAGAGTAAAGTACCTTTAAATTTGACAATATCGAAAAATGTTACTAAAAAAAATTGATCAGAATTAAAAATTACGTTTAAATATGCAAGTACATATTGTATAATTACGATTTTCGCCGTGGATTTGCTTAATAACAAAGTGCCGATTTTTGCAAATGTAACACCATCACGGACCGCCTGTTTCGTTGGTTTTCCAATTTGAATCGTGGTAGTCGTTCGGTCCAGGACGAATTTTGTGAGGGACGTCCAAAATCGGCTGTTGTGTCAGAAACCTGATATCATATATCAAATAAGCTTTCGGAACTTTGTTATATTGATTTAAATATTAAAATAAGCGGTTGGAATAAATGTGCAAAAACATACATTTTTCCAAGTCATCTTTAATGTACGGTATCGTTTAATTATTTCTTATAGTTTTCTTCGATTTTTTTGTGTCTTGGATTGTTTATTATTCTTATTCCCTTGATTACAAAATGATTTTCAATGTTTTCTAGTTTTTCTTTCATACACCTTTTTTTTTACTTATAATCTATTTTGTTTTTTTTCTACTTACTGTTAAATACTTTTTTCTGTTATCTTTTTTTTTAAATTAGTTCTAGTTTTATCTTGCATTCTTCATCAAACCAGCCTTTTTTATTCTTATCTTCTTTTTCAAGCCCTAAAATTTACTCTACAACCCCTTTTATTAATGTTCCGATTTGTATCCATTCTAGCTCATGTATGTTTCTTATGTTGAATTTACATCTCTTGTTAAATATTTATGATCTGTGAAGTGATCTGCGTTACCAATTGGCTCCTCGGTATCTTCTAATAATTCTGAAATTGCCTTGATTCTATTATCGCTTTCATAATCTGCTTGTTAATTAGGATACTACAGTAATTGTGAGATTGGCGCTTACCTATGTAGCAGGAACACTCGGTATACATTTTGTGAAATTAGAAATTTAGAATCGACCTTGGTGGCAAACGCATGTGTATGGAAAGTTTTTTTGGCAATCGAGTTCTTAAAACGACATAAAAATTTATAGTTTTTAACAGATATATCTTTCGAGTAGCGAAAAATACAAAATATCGAATGTCATTTATTTTGTGTATTGAACATATCAGAAGAAAATCTTTGTCTACAAAAGAATCGTAACAAATCAGTGTCAAAGTAAAAGTAAATTATTTTCGAAAAACCTCTAGAATAATGAAGAGAACCGATGCGTGCAAGCCATAAATTAGTCACGGAAAGAAGATATTGTCTCGTATGTTTAATTAGGGCAAAATAAATTATTACTAGTTTGATTTAAACAAGAAACTATTTGTATAATTAAGGGAGTGATTAGGTAAATTAGATACATCAAATAATTTAATTATTAATTTAATGAAGTTACATAACGTAATTCATAATTTAATGTTACTTTTGCCGATAACCCAGCTGGAGGATTCGGAGGTTTCAAACGGTCCAAGAGATAGCCACGTGTTTAGATAAGGGTGGTTTTCGAAAAATAGTCGAGAAACGTTCGGATTGGTTGAGATAAAATTGGGCTAAGTTAAAATCACTGAGAGGACAAATTTAAATGGTTAAGTCGGAGTAATTAGGAATATTGAATTAAATTTGATCTTTATAAACAAAATCCGCGTCAAGATTAGAATCCGGTCAGTTGAGAAAAATCACAAAAATTGTCACTTGAATTCTGCGCTTCGTCTGAAGTAACATCTAGATTTTTCTAGTTTTTCCTCTCGCTTTGCTCAAGAGTAAATAAGTACTTCAAATTATTTGTATATTAATTATTTTAAAAAGTAAAAGAGCTGTGAAATTGTTTAGTTTTTGTCGTTGATTGAAGGTGTAGTTGATTTGTAATATCAGTGATAGGGCCGCGTTTGTGTAATATAAATTGGATTCGCGCCTCCAGCGCTGTTCTGAGTTGCTACTAAATCTCTGGAAGACGAAGGCGTAACTTGATAAGTGACTTTTGATTAATCAAAGTATCTAATCCACTAGAGACCCCGTAGTCACGTGGATAACAAATTGCTGACAATTCCAGAATCTAAGAATCCATGCGTTTCCGCTCGGCGCATACCAATCTTAAAGATATTTTAATAATATCAGTATCAATACATAATCTAAACTTCAAGATAATTCATCAAGTAATTGAAGATAAATTAAATTCATTAAAAATATAGAATCATCCTTGCATTACAAAAAAGCAAGAACCGCCATATTAGATCAGGGGCACACTGTTGTACCTGGGCATTATTCCTACTTCACTCCATTCAATATTATGTGAACATTTGGTGGTCAAAAACATTGGTTCGCGTTGGACAATCTCTGAAAAAAAGGCTTGTATCGAGAGGTCAAAGAAATGTTGAAAAAATTCAATCGCGATTCTTCAAAAGACGTATATAAGATCGCGACAGTTGACATTTAATGGATCTTTGCGTATGAGCTCCAAGCTAAAAACAGTCGACTATACCTTTCAAGATGAGCCAAAGCGAACAAAAGGTGTTCCCGCACGAAACACTTTGAAGCAAATGGACGGAGAAACCGACATGTCATTAGAACAGAACCACTACTTTTGAATGTTACATAAACGTTTGTTTACCAGAAGTATTCGGAGAAATGACGAAAACGAAATTTCTGCGCGCTCAAATCATCGAACTGAGGTATCATCCGCCGTATGGCCCCGATTTAGCCCCCAATGACTTCTTTTAATTTTCGCACATAAAAAATAAATTGCTTGGTTAACGTTTTTCCACACCTGAAGAAACGGTTGATGTAGTCAAATCAGATGTTTTGGAGCTACTTCATTCGAATAGACTTCAACAATTGGTTCAAACGCATACAAAAATGTATTAACCTTCATGGAGAATATTTTGAAAAACAATAACAAATATTTAATTTACTTGTTTATTGCCTACGTATATTGGCGTTGGTATCCATGAAATAAGCGTCGGTAAAACATTTTATTTACGTCAATTAAACATTACAAACTTCATATATCTCATCTCCTGACATAATGGCGTTAAGGTTCAACAGGCAGCGAAAGCCAGCCCTAGGTAATATCCCGAAAATCCGGTTATCCCGGTAGGTAAAAATAACTGTAAATCCGCGTTAAGTCTGACGCCAAATACCGTGGTGGCGTGTACTACATCCTAATCCCTCGTTCATTAAAATGTATCGCATGGATATTCCCCCTAAGTTTGCGACTCTCTTACACCTTAATAAAACTTATAACATGTGTAAAATTATTAGCAGAATTTTGGGTGGTTTTAAACTCCTGTGATTATGATTATTATTCTACACAAGGGTACTCGGATATTTAAAGAACGTCCATTTAAACGTGATCTCACTAAAAATGCAATGATATAAGTACAATAGATAAAAATAATCTTGAATAGGTATTTTACATAATGATAGTTCCTATACTTACTATTTATTGTAAATGTAAAAGATAAAATATACTTTTTTTTTAAATTCCACGATATTTCCAAACTCTTTAAATATTTTTATGACAATTGTATCATTAATGTTCTTTGGCATCATCAAAATTGATTATAATCTTGCTTGTCATATTTTATTATTCAGAAGATGAATATAGTCTCTTCTAATAATATTGTAACACTGGTTTGTGTTTAAAAACTTTATTAATAAGAAAAACTTTATAAAATTTCTCAACACTACTTTGCTTACGTCGTATGTCGTATTGTTACACTACTATCTTGCTGTCAGTTTCCTTCGACTTATATTTTTTTTTCGCTCTCTCGAAGATTCTAGAAAACCCTATATTTAATTTAAAAACTAGAAGGAGTAACTTGAAATGCAATATTTATTACAAAAGAGTTACTAGGGAATTTCCCAGCTAACAAGAAATATTAATTAAAATAAGTCCACGTTTAAATTTATTTATCAACTTTTTCCAACAAAAATTGATTATTTAACGTGATTCACGTTAAAGTGACTCCCTTTTCGACATATTTTTTTATCGAATACCCTCTATATTACACAATTTTTCTTCTTAAAAGTTCATATTTGGGGCTTGGGTTCATTATTATGGAGTTTCAGGGTGTTGAAGAATGCTATTTGTCTATTTTATATTTTTTTCTGTCAGATCTACTACAAATTTATCAAAACTGTGCCCATGTCCCAATTCTATCCATTCGAGAGGTATTAAATGATGTCAAAAAAATAGTGTAGGTACACAGGGTATAATTAATTGTCCAAATTGTAGGTTATGTTATTTTAGGTACTTTTTAGATGATGTTCGAGTACAGTACCATTTAGAAGAATTCTATAATTTATATTATTAACTATAGGCACTTTGTTTTTTTAAGTTAACGATATTCAACCAGCTGAAATTCAAGTGGGAAATATCAATTTCTGACAGTTAATTTATAGTTTTTCGAGCTTACAGCCCACTAAAAAACTAAAATTTTACAATTTGTCAGACAGATTTTCTAAATTTTAACTCATTATATCTTTTATATTTTTAAATATATGACTGCTCGCAAAAAAATAATTTCCTTCAAATGTATGTAATGTGTCATTATATATATTTTTTTAATTATTCATGCTGATGTGTTCATAATTGGTTGCAATTCCGATGATTTACATGTAAAAATTTCTTAGCTTTATTCTGAAATTGAAAAATAAAATTAATATATTTTTTATATGAACTAGCCAAATTCATTCATGTTCATTATATAATAATTATATTAAAAAAAAGGATCATTTCAATTATTAGTTCAATTAACCTTCAGATTTTCTATTCATGTTATTTTGTATTTTGTAGTTAAAATTTATTCTTATTATTGAATTTAGTTTACTGTTAATTTGTTTGAACCAATTATCTAAAAATTTTCATTCCAAATAAATTTTATTTTTAATTACAGCTAGATATGAATTTCAATTACATTGAATTCTCGAAAACCATCTAAAATATTATTTTGGCGTATAGAATTTCAAAATATTTTATGATAAAATCATCTTACAATATATATATATATATATATATATACTCGTATATATATATAATAATACGGAAATCTAATTGTGAAACATTACAAATTAGTTCTAACTAGAATTATTTGAACATGGCTGCTAATTAATTTATAAACAAGTGCAAGTACTACCAACTTAATTTCAATTCGTTCCACCTATTTTTACGTTAGTTTCCTGGGTGTTTTCCTATGCCTTTCGCCTTTGCAACTAAACCGTTACAATATTGCAATATCTTTCCCTCCTTTCTGTTGTTTTAATTTATGTTTTGTTCTTTTGTTAGTGCCTGCCAACTTTCCTTTCTTTACTATTCTTTTGTACTTGGTAGGTTGTATGACTAACTATACAAGCCATCCAGTATACGAATTGTAACCGCTTATATTAAGCATGAAGATTAAGACTTCCCTAAATATATTCTCAACCATAATCTACTAAATTATAATATTTCAAAATATTGTGGTTGCTTGTAAAGTCTAATTCAATTTCATTTTATCACTGTAAACATGCAT
Source organism: Hermaeophaga mercurialis (assembly GCA_951812935.1). NCBI lineage: Eukaryota > Metazoa > Arthropoda > Insecta > Coleoptera > Chrysomelidae > Hermaeophaga > Hermaeophaga mercurialis. The sequence continues at coordinate 33,168,711 of OX638362.1, read as the reverse complement.
TAATTCATTAATTATATTTGACTAATTTGTGCGTTTGCGATGCTCAGTGTGTTATCCCCTATTTTTTTTCACAATTTTCCAAACCCCGGCGGACAATCTGTACAAAGTAAAGTTGAGGGAAAACACAAACGCACAGGTGCTGGCTTTGATGTTGAGTTTTGTCAAAGAGAAGTCAAATTACCCACGTTCGTTCAAATGAGGAAAGTTAGTTTGTATAAATTATTATGATTCACGCTTTTCACGAAACACAAGTCGTTAATTTGGATTTATATATATAAATACAACTACGTTCTGGTAAACTGAATGAATATGTGGTTTCTGAATATTCTTTGGTTCAAAGTATCCGTTGAACGTCTATTTATGTAGCTTCATTAATTATGTCTTCCTTCACATGTCTAAGTAAGCTTTAATATCACATAATCTGTCCAGATCTAAATTATAGTTTATCTTTTAAACGTAGCAAATTGCTTTAACTTAATGGTTAATTGAACAAGGCAGTCAAAATACAAGAAATCGAAAGTTAATAAGAAGGAAAATACCGAGAGGATATTCCCGTGGTTAAAATATTATTATAAATAAAAGGAAGCTTGAAGCTGGTCAGTGCAATTGAAAAATTGCTAAAAATGTCAGATATGCGATAAGTGCAAAAGAACAAGACTTTTTTCTGTGTATTATTTTATGGAAAATTCCCAATAGCTCTGTTATAAAATATTTGTGGCAGTCCCATTTTTGGATTCTCATTTTGCAAATATATCCTCGTTTATAGAAATCCACTTCCAGAGCCCAAACTTCGCAATAAAAATCTTCGTTTTCTTTTCTCAGTCTTCTCAACGGATTACCCCGAAAACATTCTATAAGCAATAACTCCTCATGAAAAAGAGAAACAAAGCCAACACGACCGTACAACAGCCCGGGCCACCACGACATCACAAAAATGAAATTTGACAAAAAAGCCTTTCGGCTGTGTCTTGGGGGACGCGCGGTGTTCCAACTTCTACAAGAAGTTATGTAACGTTTTGTGCTACCCTGGGGAAGAATATAATAAAGACGTGACGGGAAATAGTCCTTTAGACTGCTCCTACAGAACCGGCATTTTAAAATCATTTTAAATAATGCGATAAGCCAACTTTCATAAATATTTGAGATTAGATGAGAGGTTTAAAAATTTCTTAAAAAGTGATACATATGATATACAATGATTCGATTTTTATAATTTTATTCCTTATCACTTTATTTGTAGTTTTATCGATACAATTTTCTATGGTTTGTTAGAATTTTTTAATTAGATTTAATTTGAAATTACCTTTGCAACTTTTTAGACCTATTTTGGTCTTCCATGTAGTTGGAGTCTGCTATCTAGTTTTAGCCTTCTGATCTGGGTTCTCAACATTGGTTTTTTTTTGCTACACCATCTCAATTGTTCCGTGATTTCTTTTTTATCTAGCAAAACCAACAAAAAATGCCTTCTTCCATACTACTTTACTTTACCCAGTTCCTTAACAATCCCTCCCTGCTCCTTGTCGTTTTCCGTCTTTGGGCTTGTAGGTCTGTGGTTAGTTAAATGAGTTTGAAAATAGTGTAACGTGTATGTGACTATCCGATTTGAAGGTTTGGTTAGCATTTTTTACTTTGATTCTTTGTTGTTTTGGTACCCAGGCTATATATAGTCAATTTATTCTTCTTATTCAGATAGTTTATAGACTCACCTCCAATTTGAGTTTTGATCACTTTCAGTCGGTTTGAATACGTTTAAACTCTTGAAGTAGATGACGATTTCTTTGGCTCCTCAACATATCAATATTTCCATGCATTATTTTAAAGCCATTACTTCGCCTTATTGTGATATTTTTATTTTTATCAAAGGGGCATTTTATATAATTTATATACAATTTTCTATATACAGGGTGAGGCATTAGTGTGGCAAAATTTGAAATCCCATCTGATTTTTAATCACTCTTTATCTAATATTTTTTAATGCAGTAGTATAGAACTTGAAAAGTTAGGATAGGAACATGTAAGCCGTTTTTATTGATTTTCAACGGTTTGGCTACTACATACATCTAAATTAAAAAAATATATGATTTTCAGGTGGCTGTAAATCCTTTATTAAACATAACAAACATGTGTGATACATCGTTGAAATTAGATCGATACGAGGTTTATAAAAATGTAAAAATTTACGGGGTGTTCCATTTAAAAAACAACATTTTTATCTGGCACTGCGTTCCTGAACACACTGTATATTTGGAACTAATTTTAAAATGTAAATCTCAAGACTGACAACACTTTTTGTAAAAACTTTTTTCGTAATTTCAATAATAACGGACTAATCGAGCTTCGACGTATTAATGCCGCATCCTGTAGATAGTATTTTATATAAAATGTTTTACTTTGTTAATGTTTTTAAAATTTTATTTTCCATTTAGGTATATTTTTGAGGTTTTACAATTCTTAGAATAAATTTGGTGACGAATTGGTTCGAATATTTATAATAAAAAATCAAACATGTGCATGAAAAATCTGTCAATCTCTTTTGTCATACCTGATGATGCTGGAAGGTGAATTATGTCATTTAAGGATATTTAAAGGGCTTTGGAAAACCGTGGAAATTTAAAGCATGATTTACCTTATATATTTATAATGCATTATTTTTTAAACGGTAAACCCTGTGGAGTAGTAACAATTAGGAAAACAAGTAATTAGTGGCTTTCAGATATTAATTTCTGTTTAATGAATTAGTTTGCTAATGTTAAATTGTCATAGCAATAGTCAACAGTTTAACTACCAAAAATCAACGATCAAATCAATTATATGCTAATTATTTATGAATTTTTAAGTCTCCTAATTACAATTTTCACTTTCTAATAAATTAAATGATTAGCATATACAATTTTGCTAAGTTAATTTTGACTAAACAGTGCTACCAACCCATACTATATGTTTTTTCAGTAATAAGCCAGTGCTGGAAACTTATGTTAGTTAAATTCATTGGTTTTATTTGATTGTCGGACTAATTATTGGCTTATTTAAAAAAGATGTTACATACAGATATGTACTTTTACCTTGGAGCTATTAAATGGTTATTATAGCTCTTTTAAGATAAACTGACGATGACGTAATTTTTAGTGATTCTATAGCCAACAAAATAAAAAAAGATAAGAGTAAATTCAACCCAAACTTAAAGAAAAGGGGCAATTATATTATAAAAATTGGCAACGCTGCCAAATCATTTTGCTAAAATATATTCATTTTGTTAAATCTTTGTAGATTTCTTTGATGGATATATACACTACATGAAGCAGAAAACAATATTCATTAAGCGAAATACAATTGTTACAGTATTATCTTTAAGAGAAGGAAAATTACTGCTACCTGAAAACGTCACATTTTTTTCTTGTTGCATAATTGTCGGTTTATTCAGGTGTCATAGGTTTGATTTATTAATTTTAGCACAATTTTTAAGAAAGGCCTATAATTTTTAACAATTTATGGGATGTTTTATACTTTTCTTCCCTTTTAAAATTTTTAGTTTGCTTTTATATTTAATATATTTTTTATTCGTATTTATTATAATCTTTTAGGTACTGTTTATTTATTTATTATTTAATCTTCTATGATACCATACAAGTTTTAACGATATTCTTAATGTTTCACAAAAAAAATTTCGCATTGTACGATATTTTACACTTTTCTGCATTAGTAGATACATTATTTTTTTAAATTAAAATACAATATAAATTGTTTCCAACGGTTTACAATACCGCAATAAATACTAGCAAAACATAAAAATTTAACAAAAACGAATAATAGTTGGAAGCTAAATATTTTATACTTGCTTTTATCAATTAAACATTAACATAGAAACTTTTTTCCGGTTGGCCAGTCCGGCCGTGGTAAAATTTGTTCAGTCTTCTCTATAGAAAAGAATTGCAGCGGAAAGAGTCGAGAGGCTACAGGTTTGCGGCCATGATGTCCCCTGGGAACGCCTAATGCCTTCCGTACATACTTTGAATCGTAGTCGTATGTTATTGTCAAGTCGACAGCTCGGATAACACTTTGATTATAAGAAATACAGACTGAATACTTACATGAGCCTGGCCAATGAACATCACAGTATGAAAGAAATACAAATAAAAATATGATGATAAACATTATTCATTCTAATGGAGGTATTATTCAGTATTCCGTATTGACATCTATTACTTATCGATTTTACTATTACTGGAACGCTACTAAAGTTTTAGAGTAACATGGAAATGTTCCAGGAAGAATTCTGTATTGAACTGACTGTTTAAAATTTTACGTGGTGCAAATATTTCATATGTACCTGTTGGAACGGAAAAAAATGGATTATAATAGTGCAGCTGTGTACATTTAGTTTATATTTAAAGTAAGTTAAGACGTATTTAATAATCACTTACAATAACTTCTTTAGGTAAACAAAGAAAGTTCCATGGATTACCCCAAACAACCTTGGAAAGATATGTAAAGATGAATGAAGATCCAGAAAATATTGTTTTAATAAGAATGGGAAGAAATGCTGTTTTTCCCAATGAACTAGAAAATGTATTAGTGGGACATACCTTAGAAATGGAAAAGAACATGGGATATATGTTTGCTTAGCGTTCGATTTATGTAAACAAAATAAGAAGTCAATATAATTTTTGAAGACCCTAATGCTAGTCCCTTCAGCAACGAAGATGTAGAAAATATTTGTAAGTTCTCTGAGAAGGAATATGAAAACGTCAGACCTGGAGAAAAGTGGGTTCAGAACCAATCGTGTATTAAATGGGCTTATTTAGAATATGCTGGAAATTACACTCCAATTATGTTTGTGCTTAATTTTTATTACTTAATTCATACATCCACTTAGTTTGGTTTTCTAATTTTTTTTAAGATTTTTATAGGTACTGGTATATTTGTACCATGTTTTGAACAAAAAAAATGTTTAGAAGCCATATATCAGGTGCCCCATATTAGGAATTATGAATACCCCATATTAAGCAACACCTAAAGCTTAATATGGGGTACCTCCTTTAAAATTATTTGATTTATTTATACAAAAATAGTAGCTGTAAATTATATTTTTAACTAAAATCTGAGCAGCAATATTTTTAGATGTAATATATTGACAAGAAAAGAACTCCATAATAGGAGGTTTTCCTCTACTCATTGTAATATATTCTAATATTTCAATTTTATATAAAAACCCTTAAATATAATTTGTAATATATACCTATCACTAAAATTCAATAAGAATTTTATTTCATAATAGAAGTTATAAAATTGTCAATAGTATCATATGAAAGCAAACAACAAACAGGTAGAAGCTAAAAGAAAACAGAAAAAAAGGGAACACAAAAATCAAACCTATAATTTCTCTTTGGTTTATCATAACTACCTCAGTCTCGAATCATTTAAACACCAAACCAAAATATTGTACCAGGCAGTTATTATCCATTTTACTAAGGTCTCAGCAAAATAATTTGATTTCCTGAATCATTAAATTACTAGAGTGTAATCAGGAATATCTAGTCTTTCTTCAAATATATAAAACCGCTAATGTGCTAGGTGTAAATGAACCCAACGCTGCTTGGATAGTCTATTTTTCTAGCCTTGTTCCCTTTTGTTTTATTTAGTTTTAGTTTAAATCGAATGTGAAATGTACAGAGACACAGAAATAAAATTTGAGCATTACCTGCACGCTGTGTATGATTATTACTAATTTTAAACCACTATGCATAGAAATAGGTCAGAGGATAAGGAAAGTTATGAGAAACTTGGTGTATTAATATAAGTTCCGCTACCCGAGTTTTAGCAAGTTTCAACCGCCTTGTTCCACGCTGACACGAGGCAGTTAAAGCCAATTACACGAAATCATGTTAATAATCTCTCCCAATTAGTTATACCTAAATTAATGATCCCCATGTCAACACGAAAATTCCTATAATTCAAATCAAACACGCTATTATCTTAGAATTAGTATTACACATTGTAAGCATATGCAACACAGGTTTGTTAATACATTGTCACCTAAGGAATTGTTGCTAAACAATACTAAACGAAATCCTAGTGATTGCCCTCGATTCAATTGTAATATCTATTCACATTTCAAGTACAGATTTTTTTGGTATGTGAGCGAATGCCATTTCAGCCAGTTACAAAGTTTTTTAAAAGGCAATTTTTGAATCGTACTATTTAGAAAATTGAATAAGCTTCCTGCATATTAAAAGAAATGTATAAAAGGTAACTGAAATACAAAATCATCAAAGCACGTGAACGCCTAACTAGAACAGAACAGTATTAAACTCAATTAAAATACACATACAAAAGGAACCAATGATACCAAGTAGGCTGACCCATGTACAACCAAAACTAAGAAGAGCACAAAAGTTTACATTAAAAAATATTAACAATAAATACTTTTTTTAATGGTCCTCGGAGTTTATCCATTTAGCCAGGCACTATGTTTATAATTTGTAATTTGTCATACATTCACACACATTCGTAGTAGATCCATGTCCATACCGGGATTCAAACTTGGGAATCTGGAACCGAATGTCGGTTCTTCGCTCACTCAACCACCGAGGTCAACAAATACTTAGCTAAATTTCTCAAAAGTGTATGCAGCCAACTAACTGACCCCTGGTAGCATATTTTGTTTGTAGTTCGCTCGCCCAATAGCGTTGCACGTATTTGCTATCACGAGGCTAGGATGCGCCTAACACGCGCTGATTAGTGTTTACATCGGAAGTAGGTATTTAAAATGTGAATGCATATTAGATAGCCATTCTTAACCACAAAAGACACTAGGATATGACCACATCAAAGAAGAAATGCTTATACAATTAAAATCGAAAGTACTTTTGAATGAAACGTATTTAGCGAGGTATTTACCATCATTCTAAAAGCAGATACATCAGGAAGTTATGACATACAGACCTATTTCCGTATTTTCAATACTATATGGGTTTTTCAAGAATCATACATTGAGAAGTGTTGTAAGAACGCTGTTACTATATTCGACCGACAACGCTTTACTCCAGAGAGCTCTCGTTAATTGATGAATTTTGATATAGGAACATAAACCCTTAAAGGGCTTAGTTTCCGAGATACAGGGTGTTAAAAGTTTGAAATCAAAATTAAAAATTTGTCATAAATCAGAAACGCCTCCAAATATTTTTTTCAAATTTGGTGACCAATATGCTCTTTAAGAAAGTAATATTTTGACATAAACTGACTTTTGAAAAATTTAACCAGTGGCGCGCTATCAGGGTTTGTGGCAACTTTTATCCCCCCTATCTTTTACGCCACTGGAACAAATATTTTTTTTTTAATTTTTTTAAATTTTCTGTTCATTTTTAGGTAAAGAAGTAATAACTTTTTATGGAGCTAAAATGAACGGTGTTGTAGATATTTGATTCTGAACAAAAGTCTGCAAGTACTTAGATAATTTAACACCCTGTATCTCGGAAACTAAGCCCTTTAAGGGTTTATGTTCCTATATCAAAATTCATCAATTAACGAGAGCTCTCTGGGGTAAAGCGTTGTCGGTCGAATATAGTAACACCCTGTATGTATTAAAAAAAAAAATTCAAGTTTTTTAACTGAAACTCACATTTACCAATAGAAGTATACATGGGATGCCCTATGTATTAAATAGCTATTTTAAGTATTAGTAAAACTATGCTCATAGATTTTCCTTAATTTCTAATTAAAGCAGTAATAATTTATAGTTTTCTAATGTCTTTTAACACAACGTGTTCCTGATGCTGACTCTGTTTAAGCAATGTAACAATGTTTTGAAATAATAACTTGCCTAATGGACTAATTTTGCTGAAGAAAACTTAGACATACATTATGTATTATTATTATTATCATCTCCTAATAAAATTGTCATAAACATTTTGGTACACTTACGGTGTTATGCAGTTAAATGCCTACTTAAACCTACCTGATCAGGAAAATTAGTCTATTTCATTTTTTTAAGCACGTTGTTATTTTAAAATATTGTTACATTGCCTCAACAGGGATGGCTTTAGGAAAATGTTGTGTTATTAGAAATTAGAAAATGATAAATTACTGCTTTATTTCGGAACTATGGAAATTACTATATACATTATTTTACTGATTCTTTAAAGAGCTGTTTAAATTAATAGGATGGCCTGTGTATATTTTTAATGATATATACTTTTTCAAAAATTAATACTTTCTAGGTCACCTCCACTAGATTAAAAAAAAATATTTAAAAAATCTGAAAAAAGAGAACTAAAGTGTCATGTGACTCTTGACCAGTACGCAGTTGAACCTGTAAAAATATATAGGGAGTTCCATTTAAATTAATAACTTTTGTATCATTTTCGAAGAAACCGGAGGTCGGCGATTTTGAATTTTTACATCAGATGATTCAAAACTGTCTTTAATATTTCTAACCTGAATTTGTCTGTCAGTTCAGAAGTTATAGGAATGGCCCATAACACGTTTATACTCGGTATAAGTCGCAGATCATTCTATCAATCTACTACGCACACCTTTTCGAGTTTTACATTGATGTTTTAAGAGATTAGAGCGGGGGTACCTCAAGGGAGTATACTGGGATCTACCTTCGTCCAGTTTTATGCACATTCCATGCCATAATTAACAAAAATGTTGAGATGTAGTTAATGTCATCTACCTTAAAATGTTTAATTTTACTAAAACGACATCAAAATTAAAGCGGATCGAATTTTTCTAAACACATTGTAACTTTCGGCTTATATTTAACTTCTAAATGAGTGGGGTGGCCTTCGTGGGTTTTAATTAAGAATAAGGAAAACCCTCGCAAATCGCCATAGCTGTTAATGAAAAAAGTTTAATGAGATTCGTTCCGACATGCGTTTACCGCTTACGGCTTACGCTCTTCGTGTCGAAGTAGTGTTTAATAGGCAGAACGTTAAATTTCACGGGAGTATATTAGCAATTACTTGCGTTAATTTTGTGTACGACACTTGTCTCTACTTAAATTCCGATTTTCGTGAAGTTGCCCGTCGTCCTTGATTTTAATAATTAATTTTGGATGCTCCTGCTTTCAAGTAGCATTGAAAAACTCTTTAATTAGAAAATAACATAAATTCATATTTACGCAAAATAAACGTCGAAAATTAAGTAATTAAATTAGTAAGAATATAAGAGTTATTTAATAAAGTTAGTAATCTAAGAAGAAGTTGTATACAACAAATGTCGGGCACTATCTAATGACATTTATTTACGTATTTCATTTTATCTAAATATTATTTGTAATTTAATAACAAATAAAACTATGAATGAAAATAAGGAAGATATAGATACCGTTAATTAAATGTCGACTAATTAACACTCCTTTCAATATTTCCATCGGATGAACAACAGCGAAATGAAAGAAGACTTTTTTACGGGCCGTTAAGTCGGTGAGTCTCACTTTGGACCCCTCCATTCCCTCAAGACTTTTATATTTCTTTTCTCCCTTTTATTTACGATACGATAACACCTTAGGGACGCATCGGCCTTTGAACGCCGCCTGCCGGTGCTGCCCTTCGGCTACTAGCCACTTCTGCTCGTTAATTTCAACAAGTTGGTATTGACGACTCATTGAAATTTGCCAAACCCTATTCAGCCGGCGGGGTCTCTCTTCGATGCTGTTTTTCATATCAAATTTCCTAATTGGTTCATACTTAAATTGGTTTATAAGGCTCAAACTTACTTGGTTATTAGAACTCACTGCATTCTGATTCCGCTACTTATAGGACTGACCATGCAGGTGTACCTAGTTGAATTACTAAAGAAAATTGCTATATAATGCACATAATATTTATGGTTGAGGTATACAAACGTATGCTGAATAAAAATGTCATACATTTTTTTTCTAAAGCCAGCCATTTTCAAAGAAAGTATTTTAGATCAATCCAAATATTATTTACCATCGAAAAACAACTAAAGCCGGCAATACCGATACCTCAGTCAAGTATAAACAATGGTTTTTTAAACGCTCTAAAAGTTTTTATTTTAGTACACCTGGATATTTAGAATGGTCGATTACTGGGGGTGTAGAAGAGTTAAAAATGGATTCTTGTTAATTAGGTAATTATTATACATACGAATGATTTCTTTAGGCAATACAATACTCGTCTTCAACAATCTTTGGGACACTGATACAAAACATCGCGGATTACATTAATTAACATCTTTGATATGAATAAAATATCATTTTTTACTGAACTATTGAAACAATTTTACCAAACGATTAAACGATCTGAATCTTCTGCAAACTAACACAATTTTATGATACATCAAGTACATATTTTTATTAAAAGTGTTGCTATGTACAAATTTTCAAGTAAATATTTTAATAGAATTTTTGTGTAAACTAATAATGTTAGAAAAAAATGTTATTAGAATATTTGGTTGTAAATGGTTCCTACATACCATTTAAAAATGTGCATTAATTATTTTCGTGGACATCACGTATATTTCAATTACAACCAAAAAATTTTTTACACTAAAATATAAAATTGAATATAATTTAAAAAAATTTAATAACTCTACTGTTGATGCAAAGTTGCAAAAATGGGTGAATATTATGAAACTTCTGAACTTTGGTCATTGTTAAAAGAAATTTGGGAGTGAAGATGGTATTAATGAGTTACTAATAATAAAGTCAGACTTGGTCAAGTATTGGTATGTATATGTATAATCAAAAGTTATTAAAAAAATTGTAGAGTACGAGTTACAGCTCATTTTGAAATACTTTCATTTATTATCTACAGGAGGTTCAGCGGAATAGTCAGTTATGTTTAATAACATAAAACATATAATATTGACAATGTTTGTTTGTAGATCTCCAATCGTTTGTATCTAGTTTTGAACTTTACCAATGATATAAAGCCTTTTATTTCATACTGGTATTTGCCTTTTTCGTTTATTTTTGCTTGATTATTAGTAACGAGCAGCTTTCATAAAATTTATAAAACCTACAAACAACAGACCTAAAATTAGAACCGTACGTTATGCATGTGGATTTAGGGTTTTCTTTTGTAGACCACACTCTCATCGAACGTGCCTGAATAACTGGAAATTTATTAACCATTTCCAATTATTGACGGAACACGTAAGTTGATGGTGGCGTCGCGTGAGCGTCTTTAATTAATGAAACGATTATTTCGAGCTGACACCGTACAAAATATGTTGCTAATGGAAAATCTTTCAAATACGTACCAACATTTTATCTAATGAAAAATAAAGAGAAAAATTACGATACGATCAGACGGAATCATGTGTTACCACGCAAAGTTTGGCACTAAATGAAAAACACAATGTCAACGTATCTTAATAATATCTAACAAGATATAACTTTTCCAGTAAATGTTTTTTCGTATGGCCATACATTAAAAATGTAACTTATTCAACACTAAGTCATAATTTGGCAGAACTGAGAAATGTAATAATAGAAAGGTGTGAAGAGATCAACAACTGAACACAAATGTTTTTATTGGATTGCGGAGAAGACTTGCTTTCTGTTTGTTTAGACCTAAATGGACAATAAGTTCAACATATTCTAGAGTTTTATGTAAATGTTAATTACAATTTCGATATTAAATTAAATATTTTTTCTTTTTTTATTGCAGCTTCAGTTCGAGATTATAAACTTTGTTTGTAATGAAAATGTCAGTACCAACCCAAAACAATTAAATTTAACAGCACTACTTCAATTTATTTATTAATTTATTTCGATGGTATGTTATTAATTTAAGACGTTAGTAAATCAGAAATTAATTATGTGGATATCTTACAAATTTATTGTAACAGTATTTTAAGGTGCGGGGAAACAAAAAAATAAAATTTTTTTAAAATAATTTGTTGAGCATCAAACTGAATAAAAGTAAAAGAAAACATAATTTCAAATCAACTATTGACCCTTTTCTCAAGGTGAGTTCATCCAAGAAAAATTATTGCAACAAATTACGATCAATTAACTCTTACAACTAATTATACATATTTATGATAGTCTCCAAAGATTTTATAAACAGTGCAATAACCTGAAAATTAAAACTCAATGTCAGTAAAATAAAATAAAAAATCAAACTTTTATCCGTGAAATCTCTTCTAATATGATCGAATCTTCCTTTGTATGCACTGGTCCGAAGTTAGGGCCGTATTATTTAAAATCACGTGAAATCAAGTCATCTCTTGTTCGGGATGAAAATACAAATTATAGAAATTCTATATGCTCTATTTTAGGTACTTGTTAAATATTAAAATACTTTAATTCACACTAATATAAATATAAATTTAGAAGAACACCAGGAATACAAGTCATTAATTATTCATCTTTTATAACGAAACTTACACTTAAATTAGTTTTCATTTAAAATTTTCATTTTTCAGATTATGTACAATATCTTTTAGAAGAAATCCATAGTTTCATTATTATTAAGTAAGGGTGATATACCAATCTTCTGCAGCTTTTTCCAATTTCTTATACCTTTCTTTTCCAAATCCGTTGCTACTTCATTTACCCATTTTCTTTTTGGTCTGCTCTTTCCTTTTTCTCCTTCGAAGAGAGGTTTCTTGGTGTGTCTGCTGTTCATCTGTTTTCTGTATGATCCGTCCTCCAATTTTTTGCTTACGAATATTTTCTTTAGCACTTTTCTTTGCCATATTCCAATCATTTCTTCATTCTTTTGTGTTACGATCCATGATTGGTATCTATAGAGTACCGTCGGTTTTATAATTGAGCGGTATAATCTTTTTTTGTCCTTTTTGATGCGTTCGTTGTTTTAAGTATACTACTCGCGCCCCCACAACTTTCCTTTGTATTCAGGTTTAGTTTTTTTTTATCAGACTTTCTCCTTATTGGTGCACCTACGTATATTATTCTCCATACCATACGATCTTTTATGAGTTTTTCGCCATTTTTTCTATATTTTTTCTTCTGGATATCTATCTCTTTTTCATCTTCATTACTTTTTGTATTTCTTCTCTTTTCTCTTTTTAATATTTCTTAACTTGTTAATTCAGTTTCGTTTACATATTTTTGGTTCCTCCAACCTTTCTCACAATTTTTGTTTCGAATAACTATATTAGCTCTTCTTCTTTGGCTATATTTGTCATTTTAATAGCACATCTTAATTTTATACATTAATAATCGCAGTTTAAATCAAAAACTAGCTTAAAATCCTTTTTAGAATTCAAAAACTTTCTTTGTATATTTACTCGATGTACTTTTATTTTTAAATTATAAACGTCCATCTTGATTAGATTTCGTATTTAGAACAAGGAAATTTGGTTTTGTTCTTACTTCTTAGTCAAGTAAGCCATGGGGTGGTAGTGCAAAGAATGAGTTGTTAATTAACTTCGATTCTTGTACGGTTGCTTTAAAGTTTTGTACTTTGATAGCAACACGTTTTATGAATTGGTGCAACTCTTCAGACATCCCACGTGACCGAACTTATAATGATCGAGAATCGAAAAATTAATGAAGGAACGTCAGACAAGGTGTAAGTCTCATAACCATGATTCGGATGTTTTCTTATTTTAAATTTACTAGTTGTTATTATTTTAAATTAATTGTTTCAAACCTTACTTTGCGGAATTTATCCATAATGAATATGAAAAAGATAAATTATACTTATCTTGAATTTTCACAATATTTCAAAGCAATTTTTAAATATCTTTCTCTAACTAGGTTTCGCTAAATCGCATATTCAAAGATTATATAATTTTATATCACTCTTTCAAAATTAGATTTAGCGAAACCTGGTTAGAGCAAAAAAGAGCTTTGTAACACTGTGGAAATTCAAGATAAGTATAATTTATCTTTTTCACATTATTATTATTTTAGTAAAATTTTTTATTAACATGGTGTACTTATTATTTTGAGCGATTTATTCCGATTTACAACGTTATATTTAAATGCATTAAAGACTAAGGATGTGTCTGACTAAGGAAATAAAAAAATATAGGGTATTATAATTAAAAATTGTTAAATTGTTTTTTATAGTGAGTGGCCGCGAAAATAATGCACATTTTTATCGATGAGGTATAAAAACGTATGCAGAATAAAAATGTCTTATAAATGTTTTTTCTTAAAACATCCGTTTTGAAAGTAATAAATATTAGTATTTTACATCTATCCAATTATTATTTACCGAAAAGCAACTACAGTCGGCAACACTGTCATACTTAAATAACTGGGTCAAGTTCAATACTAATAATAAACAATAGTATTTTAAACGTTCTAAAAATAAGTTTTGTTTTAGTACACTCAGATATTTAGAATTGTTTATTACAGGGGATGTAGAAGATTGAAAAATAGATTCTCGGCCATTATTACACGATCCGAACGATTTCTACCCCTACTTTTTTAGGTAATACACTATATTTTTAAACAATCTTTTAATTATTGTAATAAAACAACATGTACTTAAAAATCTTCTTATCTGTTTAACTGTATAACATCGATATCTTTCTAATCTAACTATAATCTTATAACTAAGTTAACACCTGACTAAATTACAACGTATAGATAATACTATAATTTAAATTAGATGCGAAATAAATGCAAAAGGTGTAAATCCCACTGGTATTATTTCCATTTTGTCTTAATCGTTTTTTTTTTTGTAAAATTTCTTAAAGTGTTAAGTAAATCAATAAAGTCGAACTTGATTTCACACTTAGAGACTTTGAAAGTTTCTTGAGGAATAAATACTTGGAGCAATATAATAAAGTCAAAAAGTTTAAGCCTCTAATATCAAAGTTTACACAATTAGATTTTCATAAAGCTGCCGTAAATTTTTTAGGGGTCAAAAACAAAAAAGAAAGTGACTTCGGTAGCCATGGTATATGAATTAAGCTTATAATAAATAGTATATTGTATAACAAAGGGGAAAAAGTGAGAAAAGTATTTTCTCCGCATGCTATGAAGCAATGAAGTTATCCGGGTTGAAGACAGGTTTTGAAATGATAACCTAGTTAATTAATGATGACATTTCGTCGATGTATTTGAACATCATCAGGGTTGAAATAGTTGCATACAAAAATCTAGATATTTCTGACAATAGAATATACATAAAATACTTACAAATAGTATATAAATTGTACAGAGAGGTTGAGAATGTTCATCTATTTCCATGATAAAATACAGTTTACCATAGAAGTGAAAGATAATGGTAAAATTCCTTTTTTTTTGAACACTTTGACAATTAGGGAAAATAATGGTCGGCTTAAAACATATTGATATAGTATACGCGAGTGCAGATAGAATATTAAATTTTCACTCAAGCCAACATATATCTCAAAAGGTTGGTACAATTAAAAACTTAATAATACAAAAATACTTCATGATAATAATTATCTTCGTTATTTCATTAATAGGTAGAACCATTAATGGTTGTTGTACCTAAAAAGCTTTTCAATATTTTAAGTTTCTCTAGGTAGATGCACTATCTGAAACTTTTTCTAACATCACCATTAAGCCAAATAGCCACTTAAAACTGGCATTTTCCAGCACAAAGACTCTACAAAATCTGTATACGCCTAACTTAAAGACACAACACCTATTCCTGCCTTTCAATCTAACAATTTATGGCACGCGCTATTTAGCTCTCTGAGAGATCTTAGTGAACAGTTTAGTCTGTTGAACAATAATTTATAAATACAAAATAAGTTAATTGGGAATTGCATTTTTAGTTTATTTTAATATTATGGTTTCGTTGAATTGCTGAGTTTGTTAAGTTTTAAATCTTTGTATAAACTAAAAAAAAATCTAACTTTAATTTTTATTTTTGGATACTGAATTCCCTTATCACTATCTTCATTACTACTACTTTCCACCTGTAGGCGTCTGAATGGAGTTTTTAGATGTTTTGCTGGGACCTTGTCTCTACTTTGGACATCTGAAGAGGCTTCCCACTTTTTGGCTTTTTTGAGGAATCATGCAAACTCCTAAATAAATGAACTTAAATTAAAATGATTTTTTTAAGTCATGCTTAATTTCTGTCTAAAATATAAAAAATATATTATTTCCAAACATAAACACTAAAAAATTAGCAATCCGGAAACACTTAAAATATTACAACCAAAAAATTCTAAATATAATTCTATTAACTTTGAACACAACTCGATCAGCGTCAACATAAACGTAGGTAACGTTTAGGTCAAAAACGAAAATTATTTTCAGGAAAGTATTGTGTAATTTTCAAAACAATCAGTGAAAGTTGGAATACCACAAAGAAGTGTCCTAGGATCAATCCTATATCTACTGTATACATCCGATATTTCTCAATTAAGTAATATTATTATTGTCATCTTTGCTGACGATACTGCTATCTTAGAAGTACAGAGCAATAATTGCCAATAATCTACAAGCATCAGTCAATCGTATCAACGATTGGATAAAAAGATGGAATATCAAATTCAATCAGACAAAATGTGTCCATGTCAACTTTACGAATAAAACAATAGACCCTATACCTACCAGACGTAATAACAATGTACTACCTAATTCAAATCCTACTAAATACTTGGGTATTATCCTGGACGTCAAGTTTTGATGAAAAGTACATGTCAAAAGAAAAAAGGAAGAAAAATGTATTGCTCTATTGGAAGAAACTCCACTCTGTCACTGCATAATAATCTTATCCTCTATAAGACAATAAGCCTGTATCGTCAATATGGCAAGCTTTGGGGATATACCAAACAATGCAATCTAGACTTCATACAGAGACTCCAGAACAAAGTGCTGAGGAACTTCGTAGATGCTCCCTGGTACATCAGAAACAGAGATCACCATCTGGACTTGAAAATGAAAACTGTTGGCCACACCAACAAAAAATTTGCTAGTAACCACGAAGATCGACTTCATCGTCACGTGAATATTGAGACCATCCAGCTCCTTGGCATACACTGGAATCGAAAGGAGGCTCAAGAGTACGAAGTCTTTTGAGTTAGTTTAGTGACAAGTTAAAAGCAGAGCTTGTGAAGTGTACACGTGTAGATTAGTATATTTAAGAATAAAAACAATCTGAGGAACACTAATGAAAATACCTTAGATTAAACTTAAGTAAATATTCAATTTTCTTATTGACTAGATTGTAATCATAGCTAAATATACCATAAGGAGTATTACTTAACAAAAAAGTCACTGATTTATGATCATAAATTTGGTCTTATTTTTATGTATTCTTTCTCTCCCATTATTTCTCTCTCTCTCTCTCTCTCTCTCTCTCTCTCTTTCTTTTTCTTTCTCCCTCGCTCTCTCGATACTCACCTCTCATCTGCTCTCTCCATCTGTGGTTTACTCGTTCAAATCTGGCGAGAGAATTACTAAAGAAAAAAATATACATAGGAAAATTAGAATATGGATTGTGCAATGTAAAAATAAAAGACAGATGAAAATTTTAGGAATGAAAAATATTATGCTAAAGCCTATTTTGAACTATGGAATAAAATTTCCAGTATAGTGGACACTTTACCGGTTCACAACTTACTCGCATTTTATTGTGAAATTCACTATAAATTATTGCTCCCCAGATAGTATATCTGATAAATATGTTACCAAGAAATATAGCTCAATCGTGGGGATGTGAAATATCGATACAATAGTGTGTGTTTGGTATAAAAATGAAGTGCCGTTTGTTTTATGTAACCCACAAAATACGATTTATTAAAGTTCTATTATCATTTCTCAACAAAGGAATGACCCCGATAAATTACAATGGAATAAAGGTGTCGGTCTCACTTTTCCAACAAGAATATGGATTAGAAACTAAGCCATGAAATATTTTAAATTACAAGAAATTATTATAAGTATTTTTTTAATGAAAATGTAATAAGTAAATCTCATCTCAATCCAGGCACATTTTGGTCTGTCCTTAATGTCCTTAATGGGATTTTAAAGGGAATTTCCACTAAAAAAGTATTTCTAGAAGAAGCAAGTAATTCTTTATAACTGTGTTAGTTGGGGAATTATTTTTACTTTCGCTATTTTTCACATATTTTTTGTATTGAAGTTACTTCCGTACAATGAAACTATATGTTTATTATTTTTAGAAGCTAATGTGGTGAATGTATTTGAGTGAAAAAGAAAAGTAAATGAAAATTATAATCTTCTTAATTATTTGATTTGATTAAATAGAAAGAGTACATTGTTTTTTACTAGTAATCTACTTTGTCAAAATTTTTGTTTTAATTTGGCCGTTAGGGAATATATATTTAAATAAAACATATTTTAATGGAAAAATTGGAGCTGGAATCTGCTGCTCATGAATGATATAAATTGAATTAACTGACACATGGATTTTCCATAGACACGGAAGGTACATTAATTTAGTGAAAATATTTCCACCTGTCGACATTTTGTTGACAATTGCAAATTAAATAATAGCATTAATCCTATCATTTGTTTAATTTCTATAAAATGTAAATATATAAATAGACTTATAGAATAATATTTATTACCTGAAATAAATTAGATTTGGTAATAAGCTGTTTCTGTCGATTAATTAAGGTTTTTATTACGTAGAAAAACATGTATTTCTATTTCCGCGAAAATTTTTAAATCTTTCATTAAAAACAGAAAAACTTTCGTAGCTATAACCAATTTAATATTATTACACTAGAACATTGCCCAATATAAAAGACGTCTGTAAATTTCTTAGATTTCCTTCAAACTTTTGTTAATAATGTAGTTAATATTTATTGGATATTATCATTTAAGGATAATCAGAATAAAAGCTGACGAGTCATCGAGAAAAATCATAATTTGACTAAGCTTTAAATGTTTTGGGTTGTTACTTTCACAGAATGACATTTATTACTTGACATTTTCATTACAAACAATGTTTATAACCTGATATTGTTACAAAAAATAAACAAATCATTCATTAAGAATATAAATAATAATCAAAATTTACATAAAACTATAAATTTATTGAAAATATTGTCCTTTTACGTCTAAACACAAACCAACTGTTTTCCGCAATGCAGCAAAAATTTTATGCAACATTTACGGTGAGTGGTTGATTTCCCTAATTTTAATTACTTTAATTCTAGAAGTATGTCCCTTAATGCATGTGCTAGATAGACCTCTGGTCTCTAAGATAGAGTATTAAAATGGAACGTTCTTACTTGTGTTATAGCAGTGCACCAAGTACGATTTTACAGAACCTCGGGAAGAGAGTGTAAAACTGAATGATGTCGTGGATGATGTTCAGGCGCAAGCAGATATTCTACAGCTCGTTCTACGGCTAAAGCGGATGAGAGGTATAAGGAGCTTAAACAGAAACCCTAGGACTATGCTGCTCACAACTGGCTAAGCCGCTAACTACGGATGAATTTCTACGGATGGTGGTAGGATGCTAAAAACTACTGCGAGGTACTGCTACTACAATTAATGGCCTACAAGCAGATGTTACTTTTTGGAAAATTAGTAGAAACTAAAAAAAATTTACCAGAGAGAGAAGTGGCTAAAGACAGAGAGTATATTATCCCCAGATGGGTAGATTGACTCAATCAAGTTTTATACGTATTTTGTCGATGGAACAATATGAATATCCTAAATTTCCAGGCTTCTCCGGATAAATCTCGAAATTAACTGACCTCGTGGCCAATTTTGCCAAGAAAAGGGTTAGAAATACCACACTTACTGATTGATGACGTTTTAGTGAATATCTTACACTCCACTTAAGTAGACACGCTAATAATACCTAATATCCTAGTAATAGGTTCGAAAACCATTCAAGACGAACAGGAAACAAGAAGCTTAGTTCAAGTTAAATAAACAACGAATTAGGTAATTTTTCCATAATAAAGATTAAATTTTAAACTTGTGTCGTTCTCAAGTGAGTAACTACTGTTATGATTTTAATAAAGTGAGTGGTGATCTTATGTTTATAAAAAACTATACTGTTCAAACCTGTAACAGGATATCCTTATTGTTTAGATTATTTTGGAACCATTGATAAAATTCCACTCGAAAAAGCTCATGAAAACATTGCAGCTTGTATGCATCAGATTGTAAATCAATATGCGTTTTGGTTTAAAACACTAACAGTAATGAATGGTATGTCAATTGATAGGATTTTTTATGTAGATTCATTTTCCTAATTACAACATTCTGAAAAATGAGTCTGAACGAAATTATGCCCATTCGTTAGTTTGTACATAGTCAGCTTGTTTTTTTTTACATTAGCAGTCTAGTAAATCGGCATTTGTTTGTTTTTATGTAGTACATGTCATTAAATTAATAAACTGGACATTAAGTAAATAATAAGTGAATTCTTGATGCTCTGCTACATCATAACATTTAAGGTTTTCGTGTTCACGACGTTTACCTCCCATTTTTCATTCGATTTTTATATTCTTCATTTCTGTCTTTAAATATTGAACAAAGTCTATAAAAAACTCATTTTATCTGGTCTATATTCAATTGAGGGAAGATGTGGTAAATATGGTTCGGTAAAATAACTACTCAATTTCTAAATAAAAAGAAAATAATATGGCTGGTGGCTAGGCCATTGTTTGTTTACCAAGTTATTTACAGTTTAGTTTCAAATATCAACTTCTACATTAACTTAGATACTTATTATTAATAAAAAGACAAAAAGTCCTCTGATATCATTTTGATTTTTAATTTGTATTTACGAATTATACTTATTAATAATGTATCAATATACACCAACAAGAAGTGACTAATTTTTTTAATGATAGATGACTTATTACTGTTAGGGATGGTACCAATTACTATACGAATTTGCCCATACTCCTTTGTTTGTTGGACCACTACTGGAATTGATGTTTTCATCAATACCATGCTAAACGGCTTCAATATTTTCAGCTGTACGTTTAGACAGCCGCCGACTACCAGTCTCTGTGAATAACTGCACAGAATTTATCAACAAAATATTCTAAAAACCATTGTGGTCAAACACTAATTCAGAATACTTTTCACGAAAATCTGCCTGCATTCTGAAATTCAGGAATACTACCATTCGCCCTTTACTTTCACACCCTGTGCGGAAGTAACATTTATAAAATTTGCTTTTTGGTTTGTATTGAATACCATTTTTTTAATTGAATTTTATTAATAAAGATTTAATTTCAAGGTTAAAATGTGCTTTCCTTTGGCGTTAAAAAAATTGTACATGGTGCTGTCCGAATGAAATAATTATTGAAGCGAGATGCGCGGTCAAAGGAAATGGAGGAAAAATTGGTAATACGTAATTTCGCCTATACTAAATTGGACCATCTCTAGTCAGATTTCCGTTGTTCCATATATTATAGTAATAAGTTAGTTAGGTATTGATTTCATTTCAAGTTATTAGATAAATTAAATTGTTATCAGTTAGGTATTAGATGAATCAAAGTAAGAAAAAGTGTTTGATAGAAAATTTTATTAATTTTACTAATATTTCCAGTACAACTTTAGATTATATAAATATTTCCAAAACTTTATCATGGAATTTATAAGAAATTAAGATATTTCACTTTATTATTTAGTAATGACATTGTTCAAAATAACATTTATTGAAATAAAAAAAAATTATTGACATTTATTTATTTACTTTATATTCTAATATTAAGTAAAGTGACTGTTTTAGTTTTATAAAAAAATAAAATGAAATTCTGAATAGCTTATTAATTTAATATATTAATGAATTAAATAAAATGCTTATCACTTTCGTCAGGTTCACTTAGAAAATCTTCATCGTCTGAAACTTCTCCTGGATTAATGACACATTCCTTTATGAACCGATTCAATAATGGTAGCATAGAAATTATTCCATTTTCAATTTTAATGAGTTTTCCATTCCTGTGCGGATACGTTTCAAAAACTCATCTGCAAAATTTATAATGAGGTGACATTTTTGGAACCAACACAATTTTTTAAAACTGTCGACACCAACTCTATTGGTTTTAAATCTGGGTGATATGTTGGTAATCTTAATACCTAATGCCTTTTGTTTCTCGATTTTTTTTATGTATGGCATACTTTACGTATCTAGATTTTTGCAGTTTTATAATATTGTATATCTCTAGTCTCAACATGTCATCACGAAAAGGTATATTTCTTGTTGTACGAGTAAGCCACTCATTTTAGCCTTTCTTGATCCGAGTGTTGTGATAAAGTATCACAGTACCGCTGTTTAAAGGCAATTTTTACTTCTAGCCATTTTTACAGTTACCAAAATTCATCGTGGTAATTCCCCAATTTGGATTTTCATTTCTATTTTAAATATGAAACTGGTTTTCTAAGTCCACCATTCTAACATTTCTGAGATACATTATTAGTAAGTAAATAGGTTTCATCGTAAATACGATAAATGTGTTTTCATCCCAGATTTTTTATCTACATTAAGTAATACATTCTTAAGTAGTTGATTTCATGTTTTCCACTAGAAGCTTAATATTGTTGACAGATTTTCTTCATTTAAAACCTAATTTATTAACTTGTAGTCACAAATTTTCTTTGTATCCTTATAATCCAATTCTTCCACAATTTTTTTATGAATTAATATTGATATCTGTTTGGCAGTGATATGGAAGTTAATTATTTGTCGTCGTACGACACCTTGATCAAATGCATGTAATTATATTTTTGATGATTCCCTTTCTTTTTCTTTTATTAAGTGTTGCGAATGCTAATTTGAAAGTATAATAACAGTTACACGTTTTTGTAAGATTCTATAATTCTTTGTGAACTGAATATACAATATAATTTTAGAGGTAATTACAGTTACTGATTCACGATGCCATTCGGAACGGTAAACCAATGATCCAAAATCGTTTATGTCACATCTGATTGACCCTATTCGACAAATTGTAATAAAACCGAATATACAATAAAAGAAATGTCCTTCGATTCTTCGCCGATCTTTTCGAAATCACTTCCGATATTTCGCCGTATCTTCTCTATTCGATATAAAATTGTCCTATTCAATTATACAAAACCTGAAAATTATTTCAAGTGCCAGGCCCAACCTCATAAATTTTAACCAAACATTTTTCCACTCGCACGGAATTGACCACACACTGAAATGGGACGACCCTAAGTGACATTAGACCATTGGCGGACAAAGGAAGTTGGGTATTTCGGATATGAAGCGATTTTTATTAATATTATAAAGAAAATTGGGAGTAGAAAGTTAAAACGAAGTAATGTGAGTATGTCAACTATACGTATTAGTAGAAGGTAATATTTAAAATATGAACGTGCTGTCTATTCAATGAGATAAGACGTTTTGATATTTTAAAAAATGTATTTATATAGAGGAAGAAAAATAATAAAATATTTTCTATATTGTTTTTAATACTAATAAAAGTTTTTATATTGGAAATCTTAACTACATACTTATTATATCTGAGATTCTTTTTTTTTTCAAAATTTCTCTAATTTACCTGCAGCAAGACTAAAATACAACACAAATAATATTATTTATTAAATTAATTATTTCAACTCTTGATTTTGAAAATGTATTAATTTTAAGTGAAAAACCTAAAAATTAAGTATTTACAAACTAAATTGTCCGGATTGTAACGCCATCTATCTTGGCCAGACATTAAGAAATTTTAACATACGCTACTGTGAGCACTTAAGAGCTTATAGACTAAAACAACCAGATAAGTCAAATTACGCAAAACACCTCATTGGAAACAATAGTGGAAGTACTTCATATAAGTGACAAGAAAGAAGAAGTTGATTTTTTTTATGGAATATGAAATAAATAAACACATAAGGTATCCTCCATATACAGTAGTGAATGAATAACTAAACCTGGGAAGTTCAATTATCTTGGATTACCGTTTGAAGTAAATAATACTACCAAATATATTTTTAGAAAAAGAAGAATATTGCTTAATATTGATTGGTTGCCATGAAATGTATTTACTTTTTATAAAAAGATCTGTCAAACTTATATCTGTCTTGGAAAATGGTATATTGTCAAATACCGAAACCTAGGTAGACCTTAATACATATTTTTGGAAGACTGTGGAAAAGTATTATTTATCTTTCCATATTTAATATTATTTATGGAAATCAAAATGAAATGACTTATTTTTAGGGACCAGTAGGACAAATCCTCTACTTTCTCCAGTGAGAGTGAATTAAATGATCTAATTATGATTTATCGAATGAAGTAAAATAAAACACATTTGATTAAAGTTAAGTGTACTATCTTTTTAGAAAAAAATAAAGCCGGAGGACAGAACTTAGTTGCACACCAACCCCAGATTCCTCTACTGGAATATTTATGTTACTTTGTTAGGTTACGTTACATTTTTAATCTAATGTAACTAACTCTTACACCAAAAATATATTATTTTAAGTTTATGCGTTCAATATGAGAACGTACGGCTATGGGAAATCCTCCAGAGTATCCTTGATCTCTCTTATCCTCCCCATCTCTCATTTTGCCATTGCCATTGAGTGTTCGATAGCTCTTTCAAACACATTGTAAACGCCAGTGTCCGTATTTTCCGAAATTGTATTTCAGATCCACTTATAAATATTCAAAATTATATGATGATTTTAAAATTCAAACTCGCTTGTTATTTCTTAATTTTTTTTTCATTTACTATTAATTACGTCTGCTTTCCTAAGAATTATATTACATATTGTTATGTGTTCCACGTAGGGCGACAATGTTGTTATGTGGCCCATGTAGGTTGTCTTTAATTAATAATTATACCCGGTATAATTTAAATGTGTGTTATTTTAGATGCTATCGACAATTAATCTCAGAGTGAGGTCATGAAAAATAAAAAAATATGGTAGAAAAAATATAGGTAGAATAAAATAATATGATTTTATTTAATAAATATAAAGAAAATAGTTTAATTAACAAACAGTTACCACTTTGTTGTTATTCTTGCGCTATAAGTAAGAGTCAAATTTTTCCTCTTCTTACTTGTCAATTTAATTTTCTGTCAACGATCACTGCTGTTGACCAAGAAATGTTTACCAAATATTTAAATTAGTCCAAATTTTCTATAAATTTTTATCTTCTTATTGGAGTCCTTCCACAGCAGGTAAGATTGATTCACTTATATTGTTTACACAATTGCCCTTTTTTAATATTTATTTTTTTAGGTTTCACACTATATTATTTATAATTGCACAGTTGTTTTTATTTATGAAATTATCTCTTAATTATAAGGAATAATATTATAACGCTTACTGAATACAATCAGTTATTAAATAGCAGGTAATATTAATTACTTTTGACAACATTGAAGTTAAGTTATAAGTTTTTAATTTTATCATATTTCTCCGTAGGTTCTCAATTCGTTAGAGAGCAATGGTGCTTCTTCTAGCAAGTCTAAAATTTAAGAACTCTCAAATTTTGACAGAGTTTTTTCGAAATCATGGCATTTTTATGTTTAATTTTTTTAGTTTTGACTCTTAATATTTTTGAATTTCTAACAAATTATAATTACAATGAAATAAATTTACTTATTTGTACCCAAAGTATTAACTTTTTATAATCAAAATATGATATTTTTACTTACATCTTGATATTATAATTTTTACTTTCTAATTACTGTACGTTGAAATTTAGCTTGTTAATCGGATACAACAAAGTTCATTCTCTTACAATAAATTACTCTAATTTTGTTATAACTGAAATTTTATTAATAATTCTACGTATAGAATAATTCATTTTACAACAATTTTTGTTTGTTACTATGTGCCTTCTCTAGCTGATATGTTTTCCATATCATCTGCTGTAATTTAATTAAATGCTAATTTTAAAATACATCTATGCTATATCTAAAGTTTAACAATTTACCATCAATTTGACAAAATTTTGAATAGATTAAGGCTTATAAGTTTTATGAAAAAAATAAAGAATTCAGGTTTCACATTGACATATGTACACATACAGGACAATTAAGACACATTATAGGAATAGTAATCAATATCAAAATATTATATTGTTGGATCATTCTTTATTGACGAAAATTTAATTTTTTTAAATCTGTCAGTAGATTTGAATTTTTTGAAAATTATTACAATCTTTTAAAGACCGAACTGCTTTTCAACAGTATGGATTTCAATATTCGCTTATTACAATTGATCAGCAAACATTTTTATTCATAGGGATTTTTTTTTCTCTAGAATTTAGGAAATTACATTATTCTTATATTATTCTGTGTAACATATATGCAAATATATAAGTTTATAATTCTACAAAATTAGTATATTGCGGGGCTTATCTAGGTACTACTTTTTATTTGAAATTGTTATTATTTGAACACGTTATATATTTTTTCTATATATTGATTAGTTTTTAAAATATTTATATAGATTCACTCTAAAAGGATAAATTAGCAACAAATCTGATAGTTATCAGCTCTATTTATAGTTTTTCTAAGTGACGTCGTATTTCTAAACAATTTTTTAGCTGTCCCAGTCATATTATTTATGACTTTCAAAAAGTTCAAAAATCTTATTTTTAGTTCCATATTAAAATTCTGAAGCTTCTTATTTTAGCTCAATGATTTTATTATATATTATAATAATATTATATTTTATAATTCATAATTTCAATACATTCAAATTCCCCTTATCTGATTTTATTATGAAATTCTCCAATTTTTTATTTTTTTGAAAGTGTTTTCATTTTTCTTTCATTTTTTCTTTATTTTGATTTGTTTTGCATTTCTTTTCATTTTGTATAAAATTGATATACAAATGTATTTATAATTTATGTTATTATATTGTTTTCTAATCATTTTAGATGGTATGTACTACAGATTACATTTAAGAATTTTCTATAATTATTTGTTTTATATAAAATTGAAATATAAATATATAGACATAAAGGAGGAAAGTTATTTAAAGAAAAATATTTTCTCTGTATAGCTCTGTTAACTTTTTATGCCGATTTCTTGACAGAAATATCGTTAATGTTTGTTGTTGAAGTTTGAAGAGTTTAGAAATTTCTAACGGCTCTATTTGCTTTATTATTTCAGTCGCGTCGCTAAAAAGTTTCTTTTAGTAAATATAAACATTTTCATTTGGAACGTTCCCCTTTTAAATAATAAGCCAGTTGTGTGCGTTTTCTAAAAAGAGTTTACGGTTTTTAAAAAAAATTTCGCAACGTTAACGACGCCGACTTTTCATTTTGTATAAATGGGAAGGAATTCTGAAGTGAATCCAAACTCAATTTACACGATTTTACGTACCGAATGCTTACATTTTTTGCTCTAAATGTAGACATCTCGTTATATTTAATGAGTTTGATATGTTGCTGATTTGAAAACTTTTTATGAATATACCTTCTTTTCATTTTCGTTCAAGTATGTAAATTGTATAAGTGTTGGAGTATATTAAAAAAATCGTATTTATTTTTTTAGCGATTGTTATAAATTCATTAAATATTATGGAGAAAATGTATCGCCGTTTTAATAAATATTTTCTTCTGTTTCAAACTACTTCAAAAATAAAAATTGTAAGCATATTAAATACTAAATCATACACAGAGAAAACACGTGCAAGTGAAAAAGGTTGCTGCCAAAAAATCACTTAGGACGAGTGACTTTTTCATGAGTTACAAATGACCCTCTTACCTATTGTAAGTGAAACGAGGTACCTAAGATTGCAGTCGCTAACATCTATTGACTAATTCTATATTTAGATCACCCCAAGTGAAACATTCCCTAGCCCTTAGTGAAACTTTTCCCTGCCAATAAGATCGCTAATCGTTAGGTACTTACGAGCATCTAGTAACATCCTGTCGTAGTTTGACATTAAAATTTTGTTCGAGTCTGTCAAGCAGTTTTCATTTAGAGTCTTATCAAAGTTTGTAAGTTATCACTGTTTGAAAAAGTGGAGAAAACTGAGATTCGACCCGTGATAAAATATTTTTATATTAAAGGTTCCAAAAAAGGCGAAAAAAGTTCTTTCAACCGGAAAGGTAATAACAGCGGTTTTCTGGGACGTAAAAGGAATTCTTTTGGTTGACTATATTGAAAAAAGAAAAACAGTAAGCAAGACCCGGGTTGACCAAAAAGAAAATCTTATTGAAGATTATAGAAAATGCACTATGCCACATGTCGGTTATCGCGATTAATAAAATTAATGAGCTGGGCTTTGAACTGGCATCTGACGCACCCTACTCCCCTGAATTGGCCCCGTCGGACTTCAGTCTATTCCCCTACTTGAAGAAATTTCATGCGGGAAAGAAATATGCTTCAAACTTGGAAGTGATTGAAGCGACAAACAGTTATTTTGAAGAGTTGCCAGAATCTACCTACATGGATGGAATAAAAAGTTTGGAACATCGATGGATCAAGCGCATTCAACTAGAAGGAGATTATGTTGAAAAATATAAACACATGTATTCTTCTAAATTATTGTTTTCTTTGTTAGGCCGCGAATTAATCAACCCATCCTCGTAGATCATTAATTTTTGAAGAGGTCTCTAACCATTAGTGACTTAGACACTAAGAAATGTCATCATCGCGTTACATCGACAACGATTATCACCGCAAAAAATATGTTTATTTGATGGCAAGATAGAGAGGTGGCGTGTCTCTGTCAATTTTATAGCTGTAGAATTTATACGAAGTGTTGTGAAATCTATAAAGAAATAAAAATGGACTACCACTATCAAAGTTTTTTTAAAAATATGAGAACTGTAGGCTTACATATCTGCTTTTGAAGGTAAGAGTAAAAATTAAATATAAATAACTATCATAGGTATATTAGATTAAAAAAATGAACATGGTCGAATATGAATTCATGTATAAAATATGTTTGGTCTTTGTACTTATGTTGTTTTTAAGGAAGGTTGCCTAAAGAAAGCTGATTAGTTTTTACGTTATGTTTATTGTAAAAACCGCAAGAAAAAAATTTTTATTTTGAGATTTTTAGTTTGTTTTTTTTAATGTTATAAAGGTAAATTTGTTCATTAAAAAATAATGACATTTTATGTTATACTTATTTTTTTTAATTTGTAGTCATAAATTCCTATTTATTTATTATGACAGCTCATTTAGAAACATTTTTTTAAATGAGGACTTGTAAAGTATTTCACTCATTTTTAGGTTTTTAAATGTAATAATTAAGCCCTTGAGGAAAAAAAACATTTTTTTATACCTTATTTTGAGATTTTTAATTTAAGTTTTTTAATATTATAAGGCTAAACCTGTCAATGCTTACATGATAACATTTTGTGTTTTACTTTATTTTTTTTTTAGTTTTTAGTCATAATTCCTATTTATTTTTTATGACAGCTCATTAAGAAACATTTTTTTAATAAAGGTATTGTAAAGCACTCATCTTTAAGTTTTTATTTGTAACAATTAATGCCTTGAGAAAAAAAAACAAGTTTTTACCTTATTTTGTGTTTGTTAGTTTAAGTTTTTTTCAATGTATAAGGCTAAGTTTGTCAATTAAGAAATGATAACATTTTAAGTTATACTTCATTTTGCAGCTTGTAATCATAATTTCCTTATATTTCTTAAAAAAGTTCATTTAGAAACATTTTTCCCCCACCTCCTCATTATTAGATAAAAATATCACCAAATATAGGTGGCTGGAGTACCTACAGGTGATATCAGGAGTACCTATAATAGTTTCGTGGGGTACCTATAGTAAGGAAATAGGTCACTTACTACAAGGAAACCTATGGTTGTTGTTTAATTCATTTGTTACAAGTGATTTAGAATCCCTTGTAGCGATATAGCGACCTTAAGTAATTTAAGTCAGTTGTAGATAGCGAGCTTTAATGAATTGTTCACTTACAGTTAGTGGCTCGATGCATATAATTCCAGTAACCATTTTCCCTTATGGTAAGTGATTTGGTCCCCTGTCCATTATTTAACTGAATTTTTTTGCTGTGGCTAGCGAATATTCGCTTATGGTTAGCGATCTTTTTTTTCTGTGTAATATTAAACTATGGTTTTATTTCTTAACGAAAATGCTGGGCTCCAATATATGTTATTTATTTAGTATTTCTTTTCATTCCTTCTCAGTATGTCCTGTACGTTTATTCTTTTCACTTTGTTTTTATCTTTTTTGCTATCTTGGTTAGACTCTGAGAAATTTTGAAATAAGGTATAGTGAAGTCTTACGATCTTATAAATTAAAACAACCAGATCAGTCACATTACGCAAAACTCCTTATTGACACTAAACACAAACACACATTTAATTATACATTTGAAACAACAGTGGAGGTACTTCATATAAGTGACAGAAAAGAAAAAAATATTTTTTTGGGGAATATGAAGTAAAGAAATATCTAAAATGTCATCAATATACTCGTATAGTATTTAATGAACAATTAAACTTGGGAAGTTCAATTATTTTAGATTACCAAAACATTTTTAAGAAAAAAAGAATATTATTGTATATATTGCTTGATAATGATTGGTTGAAATGTTTATGGTATGAAGTTACTTACACTTACAAGAAGTATGTCAATCTTATGTCACTCTTTGACAATGCTAGATAGGCGAAACCTTGGTCAGAGAAAAGATAATTTAAAAAACTTTGTAATACCGTAGAAATTCACATATTTTTAATTAATTTTTTTATATTTATTATGGATAAATTCTACAACGTAAGGGTTGAAACAATTAATTGAATTTGATTCTTCGTTTTCTTGTCTATAATTTCAGGTTTCTTTTTGCTTTTTCTCACGAACTTTAGTAACGGTTTGACTCGAGTTTCATCCTTTCTTTCTTTTAATATTTTAAGTACCTTTGTTTAATCACCTGTTTTTCTCGACCTTAACAAATAAAAATAATTTTCTTTATTTTTTAATATAATTTACAGATGATAAAACAGACTAAATGATAATGATACCAATTTCTTCATTTAAGAATATTCTAAAAATGGTTTTTTTTTTCTAAACATTTCGTGCAAAATATCTAAACGCGTAAAAGTTGTTCTCGTTTCTTAAACATGAAAACAGATTTTCTCGGCTTCTTAAGAATTCCGACACGTTCGTTTCTGCTATTGAACAATTTGAAGTGATATGCAAATTTCGACACACTGCATATTGCACGATTTTTCTCTGATGGCATTGCGCAAATTTTAATGTGAACTTACCAGTAATGGCGATCAGAAAAAAGTTCAGCGTTCACAAAATAGTTGTTATACGACCATGCAAAAAGTTTAGTTTTTGGTGTACTTAAAAATTCAGAAAGATTTAATTTGCATCGAGTATAATCAAATTTTGTTACATCTTGTTTTTTCCTTGAAATTTAATTGTAAGAAGCTTATTGTTTATTTTAATAGAGCAAATTCATCAAATACCACATATGTAACAGATAAAGCATTAGAAGAAAAAGTCAGGGCAGGATGGGCGAGACTCTACCCGAAAATTAGAAATTAATACCATATACGAGTGGACCAATAAACAAAAGATGTAACCAATTGAATATAAATGAACTTTTTTAACTAATTACTGAACAAGCTTGCATCTCTAATAATAAATCGTTTCATAGTTCTCTATGAAAATAAAACTAAATATCTTGGTATTGCACTAGGTACTAAGTTAAGATGGAAATTATTTTTATGCGAGTACACATGTATTTTAAGATATGCGTTAAACTTTAGAAATTCAGTAAAATTTTTCAAAAAGTCTGACAAATTGTAAAATATTAATTTTTTTAGTGGAATTGACAGTTGTTATTTTAATTTTGACTTACTAAGGATGAATATTGTCGATATAGTTTAAAAAATACCACATTTAGTTAATAATAATAAAATTATACAATTTAAAAAAAAATATTGTACATAATGTAAAAAATGATAATTATCCATGAAGTCTAATTTAAGTGTGAGATGAATAATTAATTACCTGTATTCCTGGTGTTCTTCCGAATTTATATTTATATTACTGTGAATGAAATTATTTTAATATTTAATATGTACACCCTAGGATTGGGACATGTTTTCAAAAATTAGTGCAGATAATACAACATTATATATATATATATATATATATATATATATATATATGTACATACAGAGTGGACCAAAAGTCTGGAAACGGCCAATTATCTCGTAAATTCCACATTTGACATTTGCAATGTTGTTAGATTTGTCTTTTCTTTGGTTTTTTAAATACATCACCCTGTATATTCAGTCATATTTTGAATTTTTTCTTCAATACGAGTTCAACCATATGTAACACTTATGATTTTATGTAGTCTTACACTTAATCGTAATTGTGATAATTTGTTAATTTTTTTAAGTGGCACACCCGGTGTATTTTGAAATTTTTGGACTTCTTTAAAAAGCTGATATTAGCAAAGTAAATGACTAGTAGTTAATGAGTTAATGAGATTTGTTGGGCATACTCTTAAAGTAAATAATGTTTTATTTTTTCGTGACTTTTTTAAATATGTTGTTTTTAAGATAAATGAGTTTTGGTGAATTAACACACAAATAAAATGCGGTCATAGAAATTTAATTCTTTATCGATTAAAACTCTTTTAACTTTTTAAAGCACTATCGATGAACTTAATTATACTTCAATTCGGAAACACTTCATTAAAATATGATGAAAGGACTTCAAGTTATCCTTAGAAAATGCACTATGGAGTCTTTAGCAGCAATCAATCATTTTATATTGACGGATGAAGGCCGTCATTGATTTCATGGTTTTAAAGTTTCATCTTAAACACTCAAAATATATTCTAGTAAATAAAAAATATTATAATGGAATAGTAGAATAACATACATAGATAATCACTACTAAATCGTTTAAGTGAACTCTAAATCAATTACTATTAAACATTAACTTGTGTAAAGTATTCAGCAAGCACACGTCTAATGGCAAATTAATGATATACTTTCTGCCGACAGAGTGATTATTAAATATTTTGTTTAACTGACATTATTTAAAGCCAATAAACTATACAGGCTCTACTATTACCTTAAGAAAATTAGTAGTAAATCGTTTTTTAACCCATGTCTTTATTTACATGCTTCCTGTGAAGCTGGTTATTAATTTTTTATTCAGTAATTTGATATATACACCTTCTGTAAAATGTTATTTAATTGGTTTTAAATTAATGATAACTCCTGCATGTTATTTATACAGGGTGATCAACTCGTAATCAGAAGTTTGATATCTCCGTTATCTTGAGAAATAGGAAAGAATGTTTTAAATAAAAGTTGTAGATAGAGTCAAGCTTCACATTTTAAAATTATTTCCTAATGATCAAAAATTTGAAATCCCATTTAATTTTTAATCACACTGTATCAAATTTTTTTATGCCATACTATAGAACTTGAAAAGTTATGATATGGACATGTAAACCGTTTCTATTGAGTTTCAACGGTTGGCAGTTACAGAAATTTAAATTCAAAAAAATGTTATTTTCAGGTAGATACTTTATTAAACATAATAAACATGAAGTGTGATAAATCGTTGAAATTAGATCGACAAGTGGTTTATAAAAATGTAAAAACATACTGGGTACTCGATTAAAAAAACTTAACTTTGATATGCTGTGACCTTATGAGACGCCCTATATATTACGAAATAATTTTAAAATGTGAAGCTTCACTCTATCTATAACTTTTATTTAAAACATTCTTTCCTAATTCTCAAGATAACAAAGATATCAAACTTCGGATTATAAGTTGACCCTGTATTTAAATATATATCACTAAATCTGCAAAATCGGCTTTTTCATTTAATGCACTAAAATAAGAAATAGAAAATAACCTAGTGTATAAAAATAAAAAATAAAAACATAATTAAGCTATAGTTATACTCTTGAGTTGTCTTTCTGGTTAAAGAAGATAATGTTTTTTTAAAGACTTGCAAGTGCATTATAGGAACATTTTATTCTTCTTCTCTTGTTAATAAAAAAAATAAAATCTTACTTATTTTATGCCTTAAATTAGGATCGTAAAACTCGTATTTACTTGTCTAAGCCTATTAGTCAATGGTCCATTAGGGTTTGGGAAGTAAATAAGTAATAGTGCCTTTCCTGATGGGCCTCTGGGACCTCTATAAGATTGCAAATTGCTCGCGTTACAAATTAGGCAGCTTCTAGTAGAAACCGAATCCCGAGGATTTGCCGAGCTCCAGAAAAATTAACCCATTTATTATTAACAGTCGAGAAGGGCTAGTGTTTCCGGAACAAAAAATTATTTTACTAGTTTGTCTGATTTATTAAAAAATAATCGAGTTTATTTTTTTGGAAAAATAACACATTCAGAAGCACAAAAGATATCGCAAAAACAACTATTACCCATAACAAAAAGAGAACAAGGTGGTAGACTAAAGAAATTCCAAGTTTAATAGAGAGAAATAACAAACAAAATTGGAAGACATACCTAAAAGCAAAAACCTGGAAGGTAATAGGGAGTACATTAACATAAGAGGGAAAGTCAAAAAAAACTAAGGAAATCGAAGAAAAAATGTTGGAAAAAATCTGAAGAACAACTAAATACTCAATTTGAGGAAAGAAACCGAGGTTTCTGGAAAAAAATAGGAGCGGTGAAAGGAATTAAAAAAAAAGAAATATAAAATACAAAAACGACAAATCTATGTAGAAGGATGGAAAAATTACTACGAATACAAATTTAGAAAAAAAATTAGAAAAGAAGAATCAAATAAATGAGCTTGGAAAAGAAAACGCTGAACAATTTCAGAACGAAATAAGAATGGAAGAGCTTGAAAAACTAATCAAAATGGGAAAGGAAAGGCTTGCGGAAGTGAAAACATAGAACCAGAAATGATAAAAAATCTAATCCGAGAAAGAACAATACGGCTATTAAATATTCTAAAAATGGCGTGAGAAACAAACAATATTCTAAAAGACTTGGAGGAAAACTTGTTGGTCCTTGTATATAAAAAAAGAAAAGAAACCAATTATAAGAATTACAGAGTAATAAGTTTATCATCAGTTGTAGCAAAGTTATATACTAGACAAATTAAAGAAAATATACAAAATAAGTTAGAATATAAATAAATGAAGAACAAGTGAAATTCAGGAAAAGAAAACAAATAACAAATAATTTATTCGTCCTCAAAAAGCTATAGAAAGGGAAATCGAACAAGGGAGGAATTGAATGTAACTTTCATATATTTGAAGTCGGTATTTAATTCTATAGAGGGAGAGGAAATATGCGATAGAGTGCATAAATTTGAAGTGTCAAAGAAACTTACCAGATAAACCTTAGAGTTTATACAAAACTATAAGAGGAAAGGAGCTCACAGAAATTCAAAATAGAAAAAGGGATAAAATAAGGGGACAATCTCAGTCCACTCCTATTTATAATTTTTATAGACAAAATACTAAAAAACATAAGAAAGTTGTCATAGGATACATAAACTTAAATCCAGTACACCTAGAAGGATTATTATACTATATTGTTGAAACGCATAAAAATTAAAAGATTAATCAAACTTTTGATAGAGGAAAAGAAAAATGGAATTAAAAATAAATAAATATAAAACAATGATAATTAACCAAAATGAAAATCAAGAATAAGATACAAATATCAAGAAATAGAAAAAGTATCGGCACGTGAATATATTGGGATAATCTTTACAGAAGATGGAAAAATGTACGTAGAAATAGCTAATAAAACAAAAAGAGCAAACTAAATATGTTAGACCTAACCGACCATATTACCAAAAAACGAAATAGACACTAAAGTAAAGCTAATTGTAAACAACACAATAACTATCCCAATATTAATTTATAACAGTGAGACACAGGTCACAAATGAAAAAAATAAATAGCAAAATAAACGAAACAGAAATGAAACAACTTCGAAAAATAGCAGGAAAAACTAAACCAGATAGAATCAAAAGTGTTGACATAAGAATTTAACTAAATCAAGTATAAATAATAACTAAAGTAACCAAAAGACAACTAGATTGGTATGGATATATGAAAAGACCAAACCCAAATAGTCTAACAAGAAGAAGCTTGGATTTAAAAATGGAAAAAAAAACAAGAAAAGTAAGTGCAAGGAAAACCTGGATGGGAGAAGTAATTGGAAAAGGAAGGCAAAACTTATTCAAAATTAACGAGGCAGCCAAAGGTCGCAAAAAATGGGTTATACGGGGAGAACAGAAAGAAGAAGAAAAAAATATAAGTGCTTAGTAACTTCATTTTCACAAAAATATTTTGTGGCATTTTATGTATGTTTATAATTTTAATAGAATGTTATTATTATATTTTATTTATAGTGTCTCGGAAAATGTGATTGGTTCTCTACATAAGTCAATAAAGATTACAAGAAGTGGAAAAAACAACACAATTTTTTTCAATACTTACGTTTCAACCTTTAAAAGACCATTCTCAGGGCACTATAATACAACTTAATAAATACATCGCATTATATAATTTCTGTTATTTAACAAAGATAGTAAATTAATGAAACATGTAATGGAATATAAAAAATACAGTTGTTAAAAATTTACCAAAAAAGTACATTCCTTTTGTCAACTTAATTCTAATTACACGTAGTTTGACTTGTTTAAACATATCTTATGAGAAAATTTTTATTATTTTTACAGGTGACATTGTATTGTGATATCTCGCAAATCAATAAAAATTAAAAATATTTGTTGT
Organism: Hermaeophaga mercurialis; assembly: GCA_951812935.1. Classification (NCBI taxonomy): domain Eukaryota; kingdom Metazoa; phylum Arthropoda; class Insecta; order Coleoptera; family Chrysomelidae; genus Hermaeophaga; species Hermaeophaga mercurialis. Next base: position 33,132,136 of record OX638362.1, on the reverse strand, counting down.
GATAAAGTTTTGTTAGATTTTTATTTATGATTGTTGTATTTCTTTAACTGTCTCTGTTTATTAATATGTTCTTCCATTATAATGTCCTTTTTGTTTTGGTTTGTCTTAATTTCCAGTCGTATTTGTTTTATTATTTTTATAATTTAAAAAAAAAATTATTAAATTTTATTCCCCCTTATATACAAAGTAAATATATATAACATTCATAAATTAAAAAAAAACTGTATAAAAACTAACAACAAACATTTCTAATTTTTATTGACTTGTGAGAAAATCACCTGTTAAATTAGTGAAAATATATTAAATTCGAAAACTTATATGTAGCTAAAATTAAGTTGATCTAATTTTTCGGCAAGTTTTAACACTTTTATTTACTTTTAAATTCCATCACATATTTCATTCATTTACAACCTTTCTTAATAAAGAATAAGATTAGTGCCCGGATGATTGTCTAATAAAAACCGAAACGTCCACATTAAAAAAACATTTCTGGTTTATATACTTTTTTAAACTCCTTCAACAACCTCCCACTTCTTAAAATTGAACTGAAAAAAACATAATGATACATCTTAAAAATACAATGTAGTTCAAAAAAATTATTTAATTAGAACAATGCATATTTTACTGAATGTACGTAGCGAATTGTAGACAAATATTTTTTTAAATTGTTATCGGTGTGGCTGATTCGTTTTACTACTAGATATCAAATCATTTTTAATAGTTGGTTTTACAATTGTTTTTAAAATTAAAATAGTTATTTATGGTTAATTATTTTACATAAATAATTGAAGATTCAATCTCCTAAAATTCTTTCCGTCTATTACGTCCAACAGCAACTCCCGATTGTTTCGCTGTATCCTATTTCCTATGAAAACTGTCTATATGCCCTATATCACGTTTTATTTGACAGCTACTTTATATTCGAGCGCCATTTACATTTATTCCTGTGAACAAAAAAATCGTAAATCGCTGATCATACTTTTTCAATTTTAATTTTTCACTATAATCCGTTTTTTGATTTGTGAGTCATAAAGTCCGTATATCGTCGCGATTGGTTTTAGCAACAAAAATGGTCGCGCTTTGTTTGGCTTTTGAAAACTTGGATGTATTGAAAAAAATAAACCTAAATGAAAATTTGCGGTTGTGTCTGCTTAAAATTCGCACAAACTAGCACGGAAATATAAATGTCTCAGTAAAAAATTTTCTTTATCACACCTTCCATTTCCGTTTTATCTTTTTGGTAACAAAAAGAAATCTTAAGAAAATTAGTAATTTTTTTGTCAGTGTATCCAGCCAATATTTGAAGCCTGGAAAGGTAGATCTGCGTTATCCAATATTTTACCAGCTCTGTTGGGATTAGTTCCTACCGCAGACACGCGTCAGCGTAGATGGCGCGCGTATCTCATTTTTAATCCGGATTATCTCGCGACTTGTCTCTTTTTTCTAACACAGCTCGTATTTGTCAAGTCGTTCGTTTAAGGTCGTCGCGCATCGGCGGATCTGGGGCCTGATAAATTAATTTTTTTTGCGAAATACGTCTTAGTTGGAAGATCTGAGGAGCAGTCGTTTGTTTTTGGTTTTCTCCCGGTCCTGATATCGGTCACTTATTTGTCAGGATTAAGGAAGGGATTTTTAAAATACATTCTGACGTACGTACCTGACACAGTGTTGGTTGGAGAAAGCTTTAAAATACGTCTTCAATAGTTTAGTAAGTATTTGTGAAGGGTGTTTTTTCTAGAGGTATAGACATTTAAAATAAAATAAAACACATCAAAATCATGGTAATGGACATAAAATTGGTTTTATTTAAATTATAATTATATGCCATTATTGTTCGAATGAAATGCAATTTGGAAGTCCAATTTTGGACCACTTTTTCGAGCAGCCAAACCCGTATATCGGAATAATTCTGAGAATGTTCGCTTTCAAGTGATCCAATGTTTCTAGTTTATTGCAGTATATTAGCGACTTCACATATCCCCACAGAAAATAATCCATAGGGGTGAGATCACACGATTGTGGAGGCCAACTCAGAGGACCATTATGCAAAATTATGCGCTCATTGAAGGTTTCCTGCAATAACCTGGTTGTGTTATGCGCTGTGTGGCATGATTGGTTGAAACCAAAGCTGTTCCAAGTGAACGAACGCCATTTAATTGAGGAACAAAAAGCGTTCTCCATTAACTGTACCGACATCATCATCTATATGGACCAATGATTCCACCAGCCCATAAAGCACAAAAATCGTCACTTTTTGTGAATATAACAGCATTTCAATAATGGCTTCTGGTTGTTCTGCGCTCCAAATCCGGCAATTTTGTTTGTTCAACCAAAAATGAACCTCATCGCTGAACAAGTTTTTGCGGTAAATATTATGGTCAATTTTTTTTTATTATCTGCTAATTTACAATCTACTACAAAATAAAATAGAGTAATAAGTAAATGATTTGTTACAGGTAGAGGGCATGAGTCAGGTACCGCCTAGTGACGGTTCTCTGGGTTTATAAGTCTTCTGGCCAGATTGTTTTCAATCTTCTATCCTCAAATGATGGGTTGAATAGGATGTTGATTAGTTCGTTGTCGTGGTCTGTACATCTATTTCTATATTTATTTGAATGGGTTTTGATGACATCGTTGATATATGGAATTCTTAGATCGTTATGAATAGTTTGATTTGATACATACCATGGTGCATTTAGAATCATTCGAAGAGTTTTGGATTTAAAAGACTGTAAAATTTTAGTATTCGATGGCTTGCTACACCCCCACAGTTCAATGCCATATGTCCAGATTGGTGTTAATATAGTTTTATTTCCTAGTGACAGCTGCGATTTGTTATTAATTAGCCAATACATATTTTTGACTTTTAAATCCAATTGTTTTCTTTTGGTTTTAATGTGTGTGCACCATGTCAATTTCTGGTCCAGGTGGAGGCCAAGGTATTTGACTTCATTCTTTAGAGGTATGGGAGCATTGTTAATGTTAACTGGAGGACAAATACTTCTTTTTGTAGTGAAAGTAATCTGGCAGGATTTATTTGTATTTACTTGTATTTTCGTATGGACGATTATGTCGACCATAAAATGGATGTAGAGCACTGTAAGTTAGTTGAATTGAAGCACGACTTTTAAAATACATTTGCATAATTTGCATAAGTCGACTCATGTTGAATTGGCTCTGTCTATGTAGAATTGAAACTACAATTTAAATAGAATAAACTCGATTCCAGTGGCCCACAGAGTGCGATTTATGTACAGTCCAAATCAAAACGAGTCGAAAAATAGAATTCCATATGGCACAGAGTCTAAGCTAATTTAAAAATCTAAAAAATACACCCTTTACGAGGGGCTTCCAATATTTTGTTTTTGATATTTTTTGACTATAGCAGGTATACATATTTTAGAAAAATGTGATTATATTGATGGTTTACCTCAGGTTTTGTGCGCCGCTGATTTTAAGTTTTCGGGTCTCCCGGAGTTGAACTGGCTGTTGTTAATTGCATTGGCTCCTGATATTTCCAACCTTATAATAAAAGTGACCGGTGAAACGAAGTCCATGGTACCTGACCCGAATAATCAAGAGCACTTCCACCGACAGACACTGCGACTGCCTCCGGAAACGTTTTCTTGCAGTATTCGCCATTTTTTAAAATAAAATGTACTTCTTATTTAGAAAAAGACAGATTATTGCAAGTAAATACTAGAGAGCGAAAAAGGAATGAAAATATAATGAAATAATGAATTTTCTCAATATTGCATCATTGTAAACTTTCACATATAAAGGACCATGCACTAATCTTATGAGAAATGGTTTTTCGAGAGATTCTTTTGAAATTCAGATATGTTGTAAATATCGACTTTTCTACCATCAACCGTTTAGATAATTTAAGAAGATCAAGGTTTTTTGCAATTATGAATATCCAATAGTATTCTTTTGACTTTTTGATACTTATTGTTACAAAATTATTTTTTAATTGTATGCAGGTTGATAAACTAAATATTTTATAAAAAAGAAAAATCACGTCTTTGTTTAAAATGTTTTTAAATGAAATTTTTAGGTATTTTTGTATGTTCTAAACAAAGCTATTTTTTTATGACATGTGCAGTTTATGGATACAGGGTAGTCAACTTAGAGAAAAATATTTTGTCACTTAATATCGTTTATAAAAACATTCTAGATTAGTTACTTTTTTAAAACGTTTATTTACAAACAAAATAACATTTTCATTAGAAAGCTAATATACAATGTGCTTCTCTTTTAATATACAAAATTTTAACATTTGCTCCGTTTTTTAGCTCATAGTTTTCAATAATGTATAGCTTAGTTGTATCCCTGTTTTCAAGATTCTGCGCAAAGTTATTATTATATCATAAAATATTACAAGCGTATTTTCCCTATTAAATTCGTTTATGTATAATTTCAGATTTGTTAAATTATAGCCACTAAGTGTCACTAATTACAACTAGTTTAATCAGCAAGTCTTTTACTTTTTTGCAATATTCGAAAAATGGCTATTTTGGAATATATGTAATACATGTCCTTTTAGTATAGTTTTTTGATGAAAACCTCTTAACTCTCGGAAACGGGAAACCGAAATATTTTCCGTAGTTTATTATATTTTATTAAATATCGTTTGTTTACAAAACGATACACTGGCATTAAATAATTAAAAACATCTACTAGCTAAATAAATGCTACAAATTCTATATAAAGCCATCCTACGTGAAAAAAATTAAGATTCCTGTAGATTCTGTAAAAAAATTAGCCATCTTAGAGAAAAATATTTTGTCACATATATATTCAATTATAAAACCATTCTACTTTTTTATAACTTGTTACGTTGTTCTCAGTTTATTTATAGATAAAATAACATTTTCATCAAAAAGCCAATACACAGTATGGTCCAAATGAAAGGAATCGGCAAATTTAGGAGAAAATCCTGAAATTTTTAAATAGAAAAGTGGATCTTGCAATATATCAATTGAAAGTTCTTTTAAATATCTATTCACCCATATCAATTATGTCTAAGTATTATTGTCAAAAGTAGTATTAGTGGCATTCGAACAGATTTCTTAATTTATTAAGTATTGTTATGATGTAGTTATTGATACCCAAAAATAAATTTAGTAAAGGCCGTCACTGACAATGAAAATATGTCTAAACTACTTTTTAGCTTTAAGTGAAGACGATTATGACTGCAGAATTGAATTTTATTAAATACTTAAGACAATTGCTAAACGAATAATTTCCGAAGCATTGGTTTGGTAGAAGGGGTTTTATTAAAAGGCCGCCAAGCTCTTCAGATCTAAGGCCACTTGACTTTTTTCTGTGAGCTATTTAAAAACTGTTTCATATTAAATTACATTTTTTTTCAAATTTAAATTCACAAGTAATTATCTTTTATTTATAATTTGTAAACCTTTCATCAAAATTAGTTGCTTAAATAATAAGTAATATGTTTATTTTGAATATAATCTGTTTGATGGTATGTTATTTTTATTAGATAAAAGTAGTTACGTGACTTTATAGTCTAGTATATACAGTGTATCGGTTTGTCTTATTTGTATACATTTTTTTTAATGTTCTGTGATAGCTGTACTACTTACCGAGTTTTCACTAGAGATGGCTTTAGGTATATATAGCTCTGTTTTTACTACATATCCTTTTTTTCATGGAAATGGGATGAATAGATTTGCTACTGGCAATAAAACTGTTTTATTCCGTTGTATAAGATACAGGGTATAACAGAAAATGTATAATACATTTCAACAATATTTAAGCTAACTTAGATACAAAAGTCACAAACTAAAATTATAATAAAGTTACAGTATGTTAAAGGAACTATTTTAGAAATATATTTTGTTCTCACTTTAAGACGGTTCAACATGTTTTGATAAAAAAATAAATTGGTGTTAGAAGCATTAAAAATTGCTTCATGCCATGGAATTTATTTATGTGTTTAAAAATACTTTTTTTATTAGGTTTTATGCCCTTAAACTCAATAATTTAAAAAAAATTTAAACATTTTAAACTTAATTAATAAAAGGTCAAAATATATTAAAACATTTCATTTTATTCAATCACTTAAAAAATTTAAACATTATTACCCGAGATTTTAACATGATAAGTTCTAAAGTTTCAAAATTCAAGCATAAAAAAAATTTAAAGGGGGGCTTAGATAAAAATCTTCAAAAAATAATATTCGGCACAAAAGCATTTTTGGTACCAACAAATCTAATGAAAAATATGTTATATGTTAAAATCTTAAAAAAGAAATTTCATATGAAAGATTCTAGAAACTTTTGTTTTTGGAATAAAACTATAATAACTGCGGAAACAATTTATGTTAAATTCAATTTAAATATTATTTTGAAACATTGCTTTTTTTCATAAAAAAATATTCAGTATTTAAAAATAATGAAAAAATGGCTTGTGGTTATTTTTTTCTTTTCTTGACTGAGTTGAGAGGACTAGAATTTTAATTAATAAAGAAATAAAAAAACAAGTTGTTTAAGATATATAATCGACTTGTTTTGGCCTCAGCAACTGTTATTAAATTTCCTGTACAATGTTTTCCACCCTGCAAATTACGTTTTCTATTTTATACTCAAGTATACCTGTATTTTATTAAGTAAACGTATTAAACCAATTAAAGTTCCTGGGGTAGGTAACTAAGAAAAAATATCAACGCGATAAGAATCTTTTCACCCTCTGTAAACAGTAGATTTATGTTTAAAAAGTTTTTCGATTTGATTCAGATAGTTAATGAAAGCAGGGGATTCCTGCGGAGTTCACGACTTCGTTCGTTGCTCTGCCAGCAGGAAGGCATCCGATTGTGAATAATCGACTATTCCCTATTAAGTAGCATCTTCTGAAACAGCGGCGGGTTATTTATTTTATTCCGTAGCCAGCCAGCGTTAGAAATCATCAATCGATGAGAAAATTTGGAGGAAATTGTGATTAAAGAATCTGAAAATTAACAGGTGGAACCGGAAATTGTATAGAGAAGAACCTGAAAACGGTGCATTATTAGGAAAACTTTTATAAATATTTATGTCTATTTGTAAATATCTTACGATTATATTGATTTAAACCTCTTTAAAATTTCTAGTTAATTTAAGAATCGCTTTAGAGAAGAGTTCCCTGCTCATATTTCGCATTGTATTTTAGCTGACTGAATTTGAGCACTTGCTTTAAATTTGATTGTATTTAATTATAATATTTATTGTAACATTAAAAATTTAATAAATAATTTTTTTGAAAACATACAAAAATTATTTACTTAGACATATTAGATATGGGTGAATAGATATTTAAAAGACCTTTCAGTTGATGTATTGCAAGACCCACTTTTCTATTTAAAAATTTTATTGATGTAATCACACTCACAGAGATGACGTTAAAAATAAATGGATCATTTGACGAAGCGCCCATTTAAAAATAAAAATCGACAAGTTTCAGGATTTTCCCCTAAAATCGCCGATTTACGAAATAATGAATTTATTCCTTTCATTTGGACCATACTCTATAAATAAATCACCTAACTGAGTATTAAATCATATTTATAGAGATTGAAGCGGGTTGTTAAGAACTACAAATTTGAAGTTACCTAAAAGAAAAATAGTCATTGGAGAAAAATCTGGTGACCGTGCCAATCACTCAACACGTCCTTTTTCCAAATGTATTTGGTTCAATTATATTGCCTCAAAAAAGCACATAATAATTAGATGACAATTTCTTGTTGCTTTTTACTATTTTTTGAAGAAATAGTCATGGTGTCATCCGACATTATTTTTTTGGAAAAACCCGCACCGCAATGAAGCTACTACGACTTGACACAAACTTTGTATCTACACAGAAAGCGATTGAACTAAGGACCTGAGTAATAGAACGAGATGAAATCAAAGGAAAAGAAAACGGTTCATTTAATTTTTTTCCTTCTTTTAAACCCTCTAGAAATTTAAATAAAGCATTCTCGTGTACCTACTCAATCTTTTTTGTTCGGTCTTTATTGTATTATTAGTAGTGAGGATAAAAAAAATTGAAATTAAAATGACCCAATTTGTTGGCAGGGTTTTCTAGCAGTTCAAAAAAAAAATAACATCGGATATGCACATTTCAAGAAATTTTCATTTAAATTAATTGTTTCAATTCTTACTTAGTGGAAATTATTAATTTTAGGTTTTACATTTTTTTTATTATTGAATGAATGAACAACTAAACCTGGGAAGTTCAATTATCTTAGCTCACCTTTTGAACTAAATAATACTAACCAAATATATTATTAGAAAAAGAATATTGCATAATAATGATTGGTTGGAATGTATATTACATGAAATTATTTACGATCAAAAGATCTGTCAAACTTCTTGTCAATTTTGGAAAATAGTATGTCAAATACCGAAACCTTAGATCAGATTAAAATACATTTTTAAAACGCTTTGGAAGACTCGAAATTCAGATAAGAATTATTTATCTTTTTCATATTTAATTATCATTTGTTCGAAGTAGTTTTTATCACATCGAATTAGTTTAAATAAGCCTGAAGAATTGCCTGGAAAAGCTGAAAATAAATTGACAAATCTAGAAAAACCTATAATAAATTTGAAAAATCTTATTAAAATTTAAACAGAACAAACCAAATCTTTAAACTTTTTGTTTTAATATTTTCCTAAGAAATAAAAGAAGCAAAAACTTAAAGCTCTAGGATTTGCTTGAAAATAATGAAAGAGTGAACATCTTATTTTTGCAAGCGTCCCCACGACTATTTGGTTGGAGGTAAAGAAAAAAAAATTAAAATGCATTTTCTTTTGATAGGAAAAGCCAATTAGACTTTTGACTATTCGTTGCGGCTTTTGAAGCTGGTGGAGAGTTTATTGAATAATTTTGCGTTCTAAAGGAGCAAAGGAGCAAGAAGTTTTGTCGGAGACGTTAAAAAAGAAAAATAGTCAAAGAAATTGGTTGATTCTCAACGAAAAATAGATCCTGTCTAGTGCTAAATTGGGTTTAAATTAAAAATTAGATTTTCTATTATATTTCATAAATGGTTGGTAATATCTAAAATAAAAGTTCACTCTTTAGATTAAATACATTTCAAATATAGAAGCTATATAATCACATTTTTATAATATATATTTATATATATGTATGTATTTATATATATGTATATAAATATATAGGGTGAGGCATTAGTGTGGCAAAGCTCGATTAGTTCGCTATTATTGAAGTTACGAAAAAAAGTTTTTACAAAAAGTGTAGGTAGTCTTGAGATTCACATTTTAAAATTAGTCCCAAATATACAGGGTATCCGGGAACGCAGTGCCAGACCAAAGCTATATTTTGTTAAATGGAAATCCCATCTGATTTGCAATCACTTTGTATCAAATATTTCTTAATGCCGTAGCATAGAACTTGAAAAGTTAGGATAGGGACATGTAAGCCGTTTGTATTGATTTTCAACGGTTTGGTTGCTATTTATATATATATATATATGATATATGATATTTAAAATAAAAAAAATGTGATTTTCTGGTGGCTGTAGATCCTTTATTAAACACAATAGACATAAAGTGTGATACATCGTGGAAATTAGAGGTTTATAAAAATGTTAAAATATACGTTGTGTTCTATTTAAAAAAACAAATTTTTTGTCTGGCACTGCGTTCCACATTATCCAAGACGAATGGAATTTTGTCCATGGTTCCACAATAATTTTAACAATAAGGATATCATCCTTAACGTAGTTTTTTTCAGATGGGGAATAGTTTCATCTTTTTGGATTTGTTAATTTACAGATTAAGAGGTGGTGGTCATCTAGATATATTATTCTTTTTTATTAAAGAACCATTACATCTCCAAAAAGTTGGTCTTTGGGTTGGAATATAACGAAGAAAATTGGTGGGTCTCATATTTTTTGAAGACACACTTGCGGCTGCACGATCTGTTAATAAAATATTCAGCCCATTTATGTGGATAAAGAGGTTTTACGAAATATTTATTTCCTACAAGATGGCGCAATAGTACTACATTTAACCAGAGAAACACTTGAATATGTTTTTTGAGGACAAAATAATAAGCAGGAATACTGAAATCCCATAACCAAGTAGGTCTTCCGATTTGAATATTTACAATTTTTTTCAAATAGTCATACATCAAAATTTGATTACTTTAATGTCAATTTACAATTTAAAAGAACTGACAATCGCATAACAGAAAAGTGTGAAGAAATCAACAAACAACTTAAAGTAAATGTTTTGCTGGTTTCTGAAGAAGGGTTGATTTGTATTTAAACTTTGTCTGTAATGAAAATGTAAATAATTAATGTCATTCTGTGGAAGGGATTAAAGAACCAACCCAAAAGATTTAAATTTCACAGCCACTCACTCTAATTATGATTTTTCTCGATGGCTCGATATTAGTACATACCTGGTGTATTTTTACTAATTTAATATACAATTAATGTTTACAGATAAATTGTTAGACTACGTATCTAAAACCTTTTAAAAAACCGATTACTTGATAACTTTTCTTATATTTTGGGTAAAAACACATTTCAACACGAACAACCTAACTTATTTGATATATTTCTCTTCGAACTAACATTGAGTTTAAAATACATAGAAATTTCATCTTTAAATAACCGCTTTGTGAAATTTAACGTGTCTTGAAGTATGAAATTGCATTTTAACTCGATTAAAAGCCTTAATTTTGTTTCAGTGTCCTCGGCAGTTAGTTGGGAAGAATGGTGGACCTATGACGGGATATCAGGTAAGTTAATTTTCCACTCAGCTCATTTTCTTCCGTCTCGAACATAATTAATTGGATAAGAACCAACGAACTAACCGGTAGAGACCAGAGAAAATAAAAATAAAAATGGGCGGTCTTTGTTGAATCTATTTCAAAATAATTATGGTGGTTGCAAGAGTGAAATTTAAAAAACTGACGAATGACATTTTTGGCGGCTGATTAAAATTTAACATTTTGATGAAAGCGCGTTAAGCTATCTCTAATTATCGAAATAGAAGGAAAGGAAAGATATTAACTCTTAAACAAATGTTTCGTGTTTTTGAAAACCAATCGCTCTTAAAAGCTCCCTCCCTTATAGAAATTCACGAAGATAACTCTTTTTAAACAGGCTATTAACTATTTTATTTTATATTTTCTTTGAATAATAATATTCAAAATAGTTTTAACTGATGTCTAATAAAATAACTGTAAAATACTAAACATGCAGCAAAACCGATTCTGAGTACGAAGGAATACGGTAGATTTTATAGACTATACTTGGCAAGTCATGCGATATTCCCCATTATTACTGTAATCAACCTTCAACCTAATTCGTTAACGAAACTTAATTTTCAAAATTAATTGTTGCCAGGCTAATTCGTTACATGCGATCCTATTTTAAGTTAAAAATAATTACTCAAAGTTCCCTGGAGAAAAAGATACATTAAAAAAATGCTTAAATTAAGAATATTTATTCATTTTCTTGGTTAGAAATTAACGAGTTAAATAAAGTGTTGGAGCTGATTTCTGAAGCACATAAATAACATACTGAAATTTAAAATATTACGGTTTTACCTACAGATCTCCAAAAAATCAATAAAAATTGATTTTATTTTTGATTTAATCAAAATTTCAAGATATCCAAATGAAAACTGTATAAAACACAAACAAAAATTAACTGACACTTTTTGTATATAGATTGAAATAGGATTTTTTATATTGAATTCTAAATTTAGTAAATTTTGTTTATTAATTTTAAATAAAATTCTGGATTTTATTGAAATAACATTAAAAAAAAACGAAATTGGCTGACAAATTAGCAACTGATAAAATGAAAGAAAAAATAAATAAAATGTAAACACAAAAAGTAATAAATAAATATTGAATAATAATTATTATAATATAATATAATATAAAATTAGAAACGATTCTTCTTTTTTTTTATATTAGCCTTGAGATATTACTTTAATCAAAAAGAAAATCCTAATTAGTTTAATTTGATCAAAGTTGGAAATGTCATTAAATTTAGTTCTTTTATGAGCATTTCAGCGTCTATTTAAAAGTAAACTAAATCATTATCACTATTTTTGTAACTTTAAAAAGTTGGTCTATTAATGAAAGGTATTTAGTGGAGAAATCTTCCAATAGGAAAATCATCGCTTATACAAATGTAATTTCTGCAATTTCTACTCTAGGAAATAGAGAACGGAATAATGTTAGAGTCGTCTAAATTATAGGTATTTTTGATTATTCTTATTCTATAGTGCGGAAAACTCTTCACTACACAAATTTTATAATAGAATAAAAAAACTTTTAATTCATATTTTCAATAAGCAAAGTATTAAACCACAATTATCTGTAATTCCATTTTTGTTAATTTTATTAAGGGACATGCCCCTTAAAAATTTCGCGGATTTATAATGCGGTGAGAATGATACAATAAACTTCCTGTGGACTTTGCAGGAAGTGAAATTCGTGCGAGTCAATCAGCGGTGGAACAAAAGCCGAGGTCTTACGAGAAACCTGTGCAGGTTAGGTTTGTTCATTTCCTATCTTTCAAAAGCTTGATTGATGTGCGCTAGACTCAACTTTTGATTTTGCCGCATGGCAAATCCTTTCCTAATAAATATTTTCGCGGGATTTCTGCAAAATTACTTTTCAGTTTGATTTTTGGCGCCGGTCTCTTATCTAATATTTTCTAGGGACCAAAGTTTCCGACGTAGAAATTAGTACAAGAAAACTGACAAGAGAGAGAGCGAGAGAGAGAGAGAGAGAGAGAGAGACCTAAGAAAGGATTAGGAGTATGAAATATAGAGGGTGTTTCAGAATTATGCAGTAATATTTATATGTGTATAAGAATTAATGTTCGAAAATGTCTACGTATCTATTTTTAATAAGACACTAATGTGCAAAAATGTGTTTTATCGAGATTAGGTGTATTTTATTGTATTTGTTTTGTTCATAATAATAACATTATCATAATTGTTCAAAATGTAGTCCAATTTTTTTTTTGCTGCCTTTCATATCGCGCCTTATGTATCTTAGACACCTTTGCCATTGTTTGTAAAGTGCCCAAAGTAATCGATGCTTATCGAGAACTACCCTAAGACCTGGCAGACATCCATTTGGCATATCGAGTAATAAATTGCAACGCAAAAGCTGCTGCGCGGCTGTATCAAGAATAGTAATAATGGTGTACTTTGATAAACAGGTCCTACAGTAAATTACAGTTGAATTTTCGATTAGCACCTTTGAAATAGCACAAATTATGTGTGCGACTCACGCTTCCGTTCGAGCAACACATTTAATCAGACAATTTACAAAAAACCAATTGAGTTCAGCCAATTTTTCGCCAATAGTTTCATTTTGTATATAGCTCCTTCATCAGATTGTCGAACATTCCAGTTTTATTTTGTGGATGAATGAAGCAAGTTTTATAAAAGATATTTTATAGCTGGAATAGCCACGTTTGGTAAGAAGTAAATCCACACACGATATTTGCTGAAAGTCATCAGAAACGTCGGTTTGTTAACGTACGGTTCGGTATTGTTAATGATCCTTTAATTGGGCCATACCTGTTGCCAGAACGTTTAACGAGATCTATCTACACGACATTTTTGGAGAAAGTCCTACCGATTTTCATAAAAATGTTCCATTAAACATTCGATAGCAACATGTTGGTTTTCTGTGTACAAGTCCATCAGTATTTGTACCAACACTTCGGACAAGATTGGTAAAGTTGGATTAGTTTCGTGGCCTCCTAGGTCACCCGACCTAACACAATTGGATTTGTTTCTGTGAATACATGTTAAGTCTTTGGTTTACGAAACATCAGTGAAAATGCAGCAAAAAATGAATGCCCGAGTAACGGCGACATTTGAAGTGATTCAAAATGATTAATAGTTTTTTTGGAAAATTCCTAGAAACCACGTACGTTGTTTAAGTAGGTACATTTAAGTTCAAGGATGATATTTTGAACAATTACTACAGTGTCATGATGCATAAAACAATTCAAATAAAATGCACTAAAAGCCGATAAAACACATTTTTGCCCAAAAAAAATATATTTTTTTACATTTTGGAACTAAATTTTCGGAAAAATGTTTTAAGCCGCCTATGGAGTCCTCGTCAAGGATCATTTGTCGAGAATAGGCCTATTTATTGCTTGTAAAGGGTGCAATTTTAAGCTCTCTTGTTTGACGGTTTACTGCCACTACCCCAAGGGAAAAGGTCGGTCTTTTCACATCTGATTTTCATAATTGTGAAATAGCCCTTTTGTACCTATTTACGGTAGCATTGTTACCCTGACTTAATTATATTATGATTGTTTTATGGGGGATGGTAGGACGATAAATTTACCTTATATTTATCACCTTTCTCCCTAGATTAGAAAAATTAGTTCAAAATGAGTACTTTCACAAAGAAAAACGAACAGTTCATTGACGTAATTATTTTTTTAATTGAAATAGAGCTAAATGTTTCTTTGTCCCATTTGCTCAATAAATTAATAGTTAATAATTCGTGCTCCTCATAATTTATCTATGAAGAGTTCATTGCATTATTAATATGTAGATTTGGTAAATAATAAATTTGTTGACTATAATTCATTGATTGATTGATTGATTCATTTAATAAGTTTTATTAAAAAAAAATACTTTTTTTATTGTCGTAAAACAACAGTGTTCTAATAAAATAACCGTTGAACCTCTTATTTAAAAATCTACAGTTTCATCATTTAAATATATGAAGTTGTCTTAATTGATTTTAAGAGCCAATGATACCGCATGAAATCGTAAATTCCAAATATTTCCAAAACAGATTGAGATACTGAGATGATACAAAAACTGAGAGAAGCAAATTTTTATACCAAAGGGGGATATATCATTTTTTTTATATTTATAAGTAGTGAACGAAATGACAAAAAAAGAAATACGTCCCCATCTTTATGTAGATTTTTTAATTTTAAAGTTTTAATTCAATTTTTTTTTAATTTCAACCGCTTAGCAACAAAACGACATTTCAAATACAGGAAAAAATTATTATATTATATTAATTTACAATATATGGTTCCGTTTTATGAGAAACGTCACAGGAAAAGTTTTGTAAAGAACAATAGTTTTTTTCATTTATAATAAGTGTTTTATTATTTTGTGTATGTATTATATGTTATATGTTTGACGTTCTGTATATTTAAGTAATTCGTGCACGTAGTATAAGGGATGTACTGTTTTTGTAAAAAATCATTTGATTTCAAAATCTAGCAATCCGGAAAAGGTCATTTTTAAAATTATTTTTTTTTCAAATCGTTAATGCAACATTTACCGGAATGATTCTCACCTCAACTCTCGCATCTCTCCTTCTTTTTTTCTATTATCATCGAACACAGAACAATAACAATATCAAAAATTTCATAGAACATAAAATATTACTTGTCATTTCTCATCTGACAATTAAATTAACAGTCTACTTCTAATAAAATAAAGCAAAACACTACTACTAGATTTTAACATAAATAATTTATAAATACTTTACGTTATATTAATATTCAAAAATAATATTTCTATAGAAAAATGGTCCCTATTTAATTATTAATATAAATAATAATACAGATACATACATAATACCCATAATATACTGCTGTTAAAAAATATTTTACTATGTTTTTTTAATGCCCTATATTCAATTATTCAAAATTTGTCTAAATAATAATAATATATTAGCGAATTTAAAAATTTACTATGATTTTTTCGGACGTATATACAATTTTCAGACAAAATTACTCGTCCTACGGGCTCGTAATTTTGTCATAAACATTTTTCCATGCATTTTTATGAAATCATGTTTTTATTGTTAATTGAAATTTGTCTGGAAAAAGCCGGCAATTATTTATTGTATCTTCTATATTTTTATTACCATTAACGTTATGGTTATTGATTCATTCTGGTAAACTTTCTTTTTAAATAATTTTCAGTGCACCACTTTTCCATAAATTTAACCAACTGAAAACATATATTATACCCCATCCATTCGTATGTGAGCCAAAAAAATTAAATCTATTTTCTGTTAAAACCGGGCCTGTGCAGTATTCTAGTGGAAAAGCGATGTTGCCAAAGAAGTTTTGTTGAAATTCTATTCGTTTTTCTTTTTGTTTCATGTAATTAAATCGGATGAAAGGAGACGTGTCTATAGGTCTATATGAACTGTATGATCTATAAGGAGGCAAATGGTTTTAGTCGGAAAAAGCCACGTGATGATGTTGGTTCTTAAATAACAATAATTGTTACTATTATCATAATAAATTACTTTATTTACGATTATAAAACAAAACAATTTCAATTACCTATTAATTGAAGATGATAACAAAAAGGAATATGATAGAGTTAAACTGTTTTTTAACTTAACTAATTTTATAATATTTCAATTAGTTTTCATTAATATTACTGTCATAATTTCTTCTTTATTTTTTTGTCTCTTAACTTCTATTCATTAATTTTTTCATTACTTTGGCCTCCAAATTTAATTTTTGTTTCTATCCATGCCAGTTTTTTGCTTATATTAGTTGTTTATCCTTTATACATATTTTTTGCTTTTATTCAGTTCTGTATAGTGAATTTAGTTTTTGCATTTTCCAAGTTTTCTCATCTCTGCTGCTTACTTTATAATGTCTTAACTGCAACTTATGTTTCACTTACGTATATCTAGATGAAGAAAAGTTTTCTTCGCTATTATAAAAAAATCAATACGAGCATTTTTCTCTGCTCTACAACAATAAGGATATGTAATATCGTAATCCTCGAGACAATTTTCCTCGGAAAGTCAAATTCAAGGCTTAAACAAATTGCTGTGACATGCCAACTTACTATAAAGGCAAATGTTTCCTTAAATAATATAATAAAAAAGCCATTTTCTTCTTACAAAGACAAACCATTTCTTGGCGATCCCCCATCTTTGCGGTAATATTACCTTTTGCGAATATTTTTATTCTCATCATGTTTTTCTGTTTGCCCTGAAATGTACGTGCGGATTTCTCATAAATCTATTTTATTGCAACAAATGTAACAAAAAAATTATTGGAACTCTAACAGGATGCGCTGGGATTCGTAAATGCAGCTTGTTACATTTTCCTACAACTTATATGAAATTAAATATTGTAAAAGAAAACGCACAAGTCATTTGCCATCTTTGCTTTTAGAACAATTTGAAGGAAGCTGCGCAAGATTTCTCTAGGTCAACCTCTTAAAGTATTATATTAAAAATTTCCTCAGTAAACAGTGCGGTCCATATTTATAATTATTATTATTATTATTATTTATTTTTAACGTTATATATTTTATGTGACATAGGGTGATTTGAGATATAAGGGATAGTCATATTTGTATGAGTTGGTTTACGATAAATTGAATATTGAAGATTACAGTTTACTCTTTTCAGATTTATACCTACTAAGATATTTATACAACTGTTATTTTCAATTTCATAGTAAATTTTATTTTTGGATGTAAATTGTTAATAAAATTAAAGAAAATATCCTGTCTGTCACTACCTGTAAAACCAGCCAAAACATCATCAACATATCTATGCCAAAACAACACATTCCTGAAGATATTTGAATAAAAAAATTTTTATTCTAAATTATCCATAAAGATATTGGACTACTCATTGGTAATCCTTCATTTTGAATATAAAATTTATCATCAAAAACAAAGTCATTTTGATCGATAAATAAATTAAATAGGTTTATAATTTCATTGGCTGAAATTTGGTTATTATGTTTTTTTTCTAATAATTGTACCATATAATTTTGGTGGTTGATGATTTTTTTGAATTATAAGTTTTTTTATCATAGTTATTAAAAATGGAATTTGATTGATTAACTAGTTCCCTAACCTTATCTGAAAACTTTTTGGTTGGGTCTCTACTGAAAATTTTTAAGTTACTTGATTCAATAAATTAATTTACTTTAAATTTGTAATCATTTGTATTTAAAATGACGGTTGTACTACCTTTATCTGGTTTTGTAACTGTTAAATTATTATCTTACTATTATTTCTTATTTAATTTTGACAGGTTTTAAATGTTTAATGAATTTGCAAATTTTTAATTTTTCGTAATAGAAATTATTAGACTGGGATTTTAAAGCTATTTCTGAGTCAGTTGCTAAAATGTCTTTACTGTATTTAAAACATTTTGTCTTACTATCAGTGAACTGAGTATCAGATAGGTTTTGGAAACGTTGTGAAAATGTGTGAGTGTTTGTTTCAGTGTAGTGTATTTTTTCGTACTTACATTGAGTTGCTTCTAAATTCATCAATTTCTTGTATTGTTTTAGATATTTTTGATGTTTAATTGTACTAATGTATATCGAACTCAACTTAATATAACCTATAAATTAATTCAGAGTGAACAGTTCTAATGTAGATATTTATACAGTCTAAATTTTTTAGTTTCTTCTTTTACCCAAATAATTTTAGCTTTTTTAATTGCTTGTGGTGTTTTTGTACGACATTTTAAATTTATGTATTTCGGAATTTTATAGATTTTATAGCAATCTTATAGAATTTAAAATAATATACATTTAATTATATTTTCGAATCTTGTTTTGAGATTGATAAACATTAATATTTTTAAATGTTTTATTGTATAATTAAAAATTTTAGTATTAGTTTGGGGTGATTAGTTTAAGATTATTAAAGTGTAGTTTATTTTGTTTATTATTAACAATTATCAAATATTTTATCAATCTTTTTAAAATAAAACGAATATTAATTTGTTTTGCAATTTTGTGTCTATTTTTTAATTAATTTTGGCTTAACCATTATTTATTTTTATTGTTATGAATAATACAATATTCATGAAAACAAATTACATATACAATCAAAACAATTGAGCTCACCTTTAATTCTGAAAAGACGAACAAACTATAATGTTTTTATTTTGCATTCGGAGAGAACCCCTTTAGTGGAAAGAATTTTACATAACAATCATAATTATAAATATTTTCACCGGATGCAGCTCTCCTTCATGGTTAGTAATCCTATATTATTTTGGTTATTGATTTGAAAATGAGGAACTTATTTTTAGAAAGTTTTGCTTTATTACGTAAATCTGAAAAGGGTTTGATGCTTCTATGAAATATTTATGCTGAAAGCGTCAAATATTATATAATGAATGAAGGGATTATTAAGTCTTTATAACTTCTATATTAATCATTAATTAAATATGATTATGTATATATTGGGTTTTTCGTAAAAAAATATTCAATTTAAGAAAAAAATTATATCATAATGATTGTTTCTACCCTCACTTCTCCATTTAAAATGTAAGAGATAAAATATACTTATATTAGAATTACTCAATATTCTATAAAACTTATTAAATATTGGTACAATATTTCACTAATGTTCTTTGTCATCTTCAGATCAGATTATAAGAAATTGATAGATATTTTGAATATTATAATTTAATAGACCTCAATAATACTCAACACAAACCTAAATCTGACAAGACAATACAAAAAATAATGAAAGTTCTTCATATACGCGATAAGCGGAATTTGATTTTCTGTGAGAATTTAAAATAAAGGGACACCTAAGATATCCTCAGTATAACGTTATATTAAATGAATAATTAAATCTGGGAAATTTTCCTTTTTATTATCTTCTGGACTTAATATCTAATATTACACAAATATTTTATAAAATTCTGTCTGTATGTCAAATGTCTATCAATTTCTTATAACTTTATCTGATGATGCGAAAGAAAATTGGTGAAACAATTGTCGTAAGGATATTTAAAACATTTCAGAGAATATTGTGGAATTTTGAGATAATATTTTATCTTTTATATTAATAAAACAATTATAGTAAAACAAAACTATAAAAATACTTATTTCCGCCCTACGACGGTGGGATATATAAAATAAGTAATTTTATAGACTTCGGAAGCAGAAATGTATTTCTAGTAAACTGCTCTTGTTATCTACAAATGTAGCAAGTGCATAGATTGCTAATATCCTTATACAGGATGTTTAAAATATTTGAAACATATTGAACGATTATATCCTAAATACGGCCCTGTAGCCATATTTTCCAGTGATCTGTATTTGTAAAAATACAAACTCAATTAAATTTTTGGGATGCTTCTCTAGATAAGTTAAATAAATTTTATTTAAATCAAAAAAATAATAAAAATCTCTCCGATGCCATTTCGTAACCCCAAAACGCTCATAAATTATACTTTGAATGTAAAATTTTGGTAGTACAATTGTCTGTGGACAAATAAAAAGTAAATGATTAGATTTAGTTTTTCTGCTCTTTCGAATTATAAAAAGCAATTTAAAAAAATTCGATACACAGTATGTTGTTTTTTTGAAAGACCAAATTTTAAATTGTTTGTTAAGTGGGTTCCGGATTTTCTTTTTGGTAATACTTTGGTCGATTTTCCATATCACGGTTATTACGCGTACCAAATGTCAAAATAATATACAGAGTGATTCGAAAGTAATGAAAAGCGAAAAAATTAGGCCAAATTATTAAAACACCTTATATCAGTTATACAGGGTGTAAGACCCATTAAATATAGGTTATTTGGAACCACCAAAGTGACGTCCATCTACAATTAAAGATAGGCTTTTTTCCAATGAAACACCCTGTATATTATAATATTGTTTATAAAAGTATATGTATATTAATTATAATTTAAAATTCTTTCCACATTTAATAATTTAATACCCTACTTCCTTGATTAATATTATATTTGTTGTAAATATTAATTTAATTGTCGTATAAACTAATAAATCTCCTTACAGTATATAAATTGAATAAAGAATAAAATATTCTATTACACTAAAATACTGTAAACTACAAATCAAAATCTCACCAGTTACTTGTCTTTGTTTAAACACCAGTTTATTTTGATTTCACCCTTATTCTCTCTGCCTTATATTTACTTTAGAAACGTTTGTTCTATACGTTCGCTGACTGACTGGAGACAGATAAATGTAAGTTGTTTTAGGTAGTCGAATTATATATTCACTAGTGTGTTTATTGAAAATTTAGGTTGGCAAACTTTTCATTATATAGTGTTATTTATTTATTATTAAAGTCTACTGTGTATACAGATTGTCTGCACACTGGTTGTCATTTTAGGAAATAATTTCTTTACATAAATATAGAACAAACCGCAGGAATCGTAGAATGCATTTGAAATTTGTACATTTAGAAACGGCTTTTGATAGATTAAATATGTGGAATGAAAAATCTATCTGCACCAATTTATTTATTTATTGAACTCTATCAACGAATCAGCCTATTACAGATAGAGGTTAGATAATAATTATATTTGAAAATTAAAGATACTGAATAAGTTAAGATATATCTGTTATGAAAGAGAAGAATGAAATGAAAAATTGTATTAAAAGCAATTGCATTAGAAAAAAAATTGCTTATAGAAAAAAAATGCAATTATATACTTTACTTTCCATCATAAACATTTAGGCCATTATCAGGCAATATACAGGGTGTTTCAAAAAAGCTGGCCCCCTTGCTATAGGATAGGATAGGTAGAACACTTTTGCTTGGTTTGCTTTGTAAAAAAATTTCGTAACGGCATCCGCATTCAAGATACAGGGTCTTCTAAAAAAATGTATATACATTTTTTATGATTATGTCGTAATTACTGGCAACATTGTAGTGAAATTTTGTATGAATATGTTTTGGAAGCTGACATATCCCACGAATTTGTTTTTATATCTGACATTCAAAGAGGGCGCTAGTAACAAGGTTCGTACCGAGTAGTTTTAAACATAACTTTTTTCAAATTTTTCCAAATTTTAAGTGAACTTAAATATAATTCAATTTTACACAAAAAAGATATTCTTGGTACAACTCGATAATCTGTACCGTTTTCCGAATATTTTAATTTTAAAATGATGAAGTAATATCTGATGCTGGTATAAAATTACCTGCTTATTAAAAACCAAAAACAATAACATTATTCTAATGCTAAAGTTACTAATTAGACAAAGAATCACAAGAAGTAAATTAAAATAAATTTCACAAAAAATATGAAATATTCAATCAGTATGATGTCTTAGTATAAACATAGAAAACATTTCATCAGTAGTTCATTCAATAGCAAATGTGGGATGAAGAGCATCTTCTGGTATGAATAAATCTAAAATGTATTGAGAATGATTTTAAATAGTATTGTATTAAGATTAAAAATGTTTTTGAAATTATTCAAATAAGCAACTTTATGGGTAACTATATACCTTCATTATACTTTGTCAAGTCAGTAGTGCGTGGGGTGATATACAGTGTGACCCACGTAAATTGGAAACACCACCATAGTATTTGAAATTATTAACCGATTTCAATAATTAATTTTTTTAAATGTTATGCATCTAAAACTTTATTTGAAGACATGGTTTTAAAGTATTATTCCAATTTTCAAGACACATTACGATATTTTTTCATAGTAAAAAATCTTGAAATTTTATTATCGATTTTTTATCACAAAAATGAGTGGATTTAGACTGCATCTAAATAGTTATAAACTGAATTTTATTAAAACATATTTATTAATAAAAAAGTTGTGGGATGGTAAATTTCAAGAATATAGCAGGTAAAAGTTTTCAAAATCTCAACCAGTGAGCTTTTTTACAAAAAAAAAACGAGTACGTCACTGGAATTAGATTGCACTCAATAGATGTAATCTCACTTTTATTAAAATATGTTTGTAATACAAAAGTTGTGTAGTTAAATTTCCTGAATATATTAGGTAATAGTTTACAAAATTTCAAATTAAAATTCACTTTTTTACTTAAAGAGTTTCTTGGAAGACATTTTGATTTATTTTAGAGGTTTTTATTCTGAGACCTGAACAGATCAAACGTCATTTTCTAGCTTTTCGGAAATTTCAAATATTCGGACTCGTGGGTTGACAGGTGAGACTACTTTTATATCATAATTATTTTTCAATTTGGAGTCGATCAGGGTTTGAAATTTTTGATCGTTATGACATCGAACAGCAATATCTCCTTTTTAAATGTCTTTGACTTGTTGAAGTAGTACATTTTCTTTTATTGGATTGATAATTCAAAAAATTTCACATTTAGTGAACTTTTAATGTTGCAAATTTTCTGGTATAATTAAAACAGTGGGTTTAGCTTGGACGCAACTTGCATACGTGGGATTACAAGGATAAATGACTTTTCTCAGAAAGCATTTTTCCAACATCAGTTTTGAAATTATAAAATATTCCGGTAACATTTATTCGACCTCTGTAGAAAACTCATTTTGTATAGTCTTATTAGTAATTAACAGAAGGAAACTTAGACACTTTCTCTAGAATATCAGCGTACCTAATAGGTTCATTTTGGGCAACAAAAAGAAAACACAGGTTATATTACAAGAATGGCATAAATAATATTATCTCTTTTGGACAGAAACTTGAATTCAGATTCTGAAATTTTTGAAGTCGAATAATACCACCATCTTACTTTTTTGTTTGATTTACACTTAGAACACTCCTCCATCTTGACATTCAACTATAAATTTCAATATTCTTGACTAGGTAAATTTTTGTACATTTAGTACTAATACTAACTTTTTGTGAGAAGATAAGCGAGATCTGTAAATCCGTATATGCACTGTTAATCATAGACTAAATTGATTGATGTTTTCAATGAATGTCCAAACCTTCAGTGTCCAAACCTTCAGTGTCCAAATGTCAAATTTTAGAGCGATTTTATAACCAGTTATAGATGACGCTAAAAAAGAAGTAGAGGGAAAAATGAATTTTGAAGCCATGTTTAATGGAAGAGAATGAGTGAGATTGAAAAGTGTATAAATTATTAATTTAATGTGGAAAATAATTTTAATTTTATTTTGAAAGTATTTTGTCACATATATTTTATTTACACCTAAGAACATATTCCCATTTTATTGTTCGAGTATTTTAAAAAATATCTCCATTAAACCAAACAGAAGAGCTCCTGTTTTGTCTTACAAAAATCCAATTAGACCAAATAGGCCTATAAAAATTTAAAGTACCACCGGTTCCACTTATAACAACTTAAAATTCGTTCAAGTTCTCTAACATTAATTCGGTCTAGATATCCAGTGTCTCTCCGACTGGAATTTGAGAATATAAAAAGATGCAAAAATCCGGAAGAGTAGAAACGAATGGCTGCCGGAAACAAAAAAGGCTAAAATGGCGCTGGTATAGTGTAACAAGAGCCGCTTCCCACCCAAGAGGAACGTTATGCAAAGTAGGCCCGAAAGTGCACAGGCCGCTTGCTTGGAACAACTTTTCGTATTCGTCCTCGAGAAAAATATTGTCCCTTTTATTGACTAAGCATAGAATATATTTTGATTCTTTCTATTAATTTTTTAGCCCCATATCTAATGGCTACAAGGGCCTCAAATACCAGGACCAGAATTATTCGTCAAAATTTAAAAAAATCTAATATACTTCCTCAGATCAAAAACTTGATCGAGCTAGGAGAAGAACTTTAATCTCAATTAATACATAGTAATAAGGTATTCAAAACATAAACTAAACTAAGAGTATAATGTTTCAAAAATGATATCAAGTTTACTGTAGTCAGCAATCACAAGTTTGAACATTGCACTTTTTAATATTTTTTTTTCTTTTTTTTTTAGAACTGCTAGTGGATACTGCAATCTGCCTGTTTAGCAATAAGCGTTTGATATGTTTTAAAAATAATGACATGCAGAGTATCACCCCAGTGATAAAAATTACTCTAAATCCTAAATCTAAAGTTTCATAATCTATTCGAACTAAAGCCTAAACTTCTGAGTCCTATGGGCAGGTCGAAGTAGTCGTTTCAGTCTACTCTTTCACTGTATTTCGCACTTGAACTATGTATGGTTTCCTTGACGGATTCTCTGGGGATGTCGTGCTGAATCACCTCGTTGGAGACGTAATAAGGTACATCGACGATCGCTCGCATTACCTTGTTTTGGAACCTTTGCAGAATGTTTATATTGGAAATACTAGCGGTGCCCCACAGCTGAATCCCTTAAGTCCAAATGGGCTTAAGAATGGTCTTGTATATTAATACCTTGTTGTCCAAGGACAATTTTGATTTGCAGCCGATGAGCCAATACATATTGCTTAATTTGAGTCCTAGCTGCTTGCTTTTGGTGAATATATGTTTTTTCCAAGTAAGGGGGCGGTCTAAGTGCATGCCAAGATATTTAGCATCTTCGACTTGTGGAAGTTGACAGTTGTTTATACCCACAGGAGGACATGTTTCTCTACGTAACGTAAGTGTTATATGTATGGACTTTGTTTCATTAGCTTTAATGCGTCATATTTTTAACCAGTGCTGAATCATATTTAGGTTTGTTTGAAGATTTCTTGAGTGTTATTAGTATAAGTAAAAACCGTACCTCTTGTGGATGGACTCCAATAAGAAGGTGAGATTTAAAATTTTTGGAATATTTGGACCATGAAAGTGTGATAAACTTTACTTGGGTCAACGGCCGTGCAATGGCGGACATTTTGAATTGACACATAGGAAATGAGAAGAATTTGATTTTTACTTACAGCACAAAGAACTACAAAGTGTTAATTGTTGATAATTTTTTTTTATTTACTTTTCTTTGTTTAAAAATAAATTTTGGTAATTGTATTGTTTAAACCATACTTTTATTTGAACTCATCCTAAGATTAAATGGTCAATTGTATCTCATATTAAATTTATACTGGGCATTACAAAATTGGGGCACATCACAAACATAACTATAATTTAACTCCCCCATAATAATACATTAGTTAAAATCTGCAATTAGCCGAAATAATTTTTCACCTAGTGTCAATGCTTCTGTATTTCAACCAATTAACCATGAGGTTGAAATATTCGAAGCGATTAGTTGGAAAAATTCAATGTTTCCTGTAATCAAAGTAGAGTATTCTGGGATTCTGGTACTCGTACTATAATACTTTTAACAAAATTATTATTAACTTAGGTGAGAGTGATAGCGATATGGACCTCACAAGTAGCAAAGTATGTGTTAAAATTATACCACACTGTAAAATGTATTTTGTCATTGTTTTCTAAAGACTTCTGATTATTTGTTTTTTAATATATTTCATGTATTTTCTATTTGGTGATTTTAACTTCTTTAGTTTTTTGAATTCAAATACTATATCTCATAATCGATAAAATTAATAAAATTAAATGTTGTATTCATACATTAAAAGGTGTTGTTTTAATAATTAATAAAACATTTTTTATTTTTTTGGTCTCTTTTATGCTAACACGAAATATTCTTAACAAACAAATTTGATATATTATTTACAAAAATTAGAAACATTGACGAATAGCAGTATTGAATAGTATTTTACAATTTTTCAAATAACTAATTGGTATCTATAACAATACAACAACGGATCTGTACTGATCGCTCGCTGAATTTATAGCTGATAAATAATGTCAAATATATCCATAAAACCTAATGCAATGTGATTCTAATAAAATAATTTTATACAATAATTATTTTATTAATATACTCGTATTTCTGTCGTAATAATATTGAAAATTAATAGTCGAAAATTAAATTTTAATAAAAAACAGTTTATAAGAATTATTTATTTATTTAGTTAATAATATAAAGTTAAACGTTACATAATATATAATTTATTCAGCATCATTAGTCCTTCTATTTTGTTTATTTTTATAATAGCAGATGTATTTAAATAATCACTATTGTTCTGTAAACCTTCTGCATTGCAGTTTAAATCGCAAAGAGTTCTGCATCCTTTTCTACAATTACAAAACAATCTTTTCAAGAAATTATCTGGAGCTGAAGATTGTTCTATATCATTATTGAGTCTAGTTTATTAGTTCCTCTCTCACTTTTCAATAGAAATATCATAACCTAATCTTATTTGCACTTGTACTCGTAGATAACCTTTTAAGATGTAATTTTTTGGTTTTTCCTTTCAAAAAAAAAATGCATTCAAATCTTTGATTTTTTTGGGAGCACTGTATAAACTTAAAAACATGGTATACCAGGTTGAAAAACATTGTCATGCCTTTGATTAACAGTCTTAAATACAGCGTTATGTAATAAGAAAAAATTCTTTGCATTTTAGTAGTGAATTATGCTTTTAGATGAAAAAAAAATCTAAACAACTTTTCCTGGATGTAGCTTTTAAAAATACATTTTACCATTGTTTCGAGTTATTAAAATTAATAGAACTAATACGTCAGTACTTTCAGAAACTACAGTAACTTTTACCGAATGTAAAGTAATTGCTGTTTCAACAATCAATCTGTCTGCATTTACTTTCTATTTGGCACGTAAAATATTCTCAGATAATTTCTTGTTCAACAATTATATGGGTTAACCTTTATTTTTTATTTTATTTGCTAAAAATCTCCAATTTTAAAGGACGTATTCGGCATCTGCCCAGTTATTTTTTAGTAGACAACGATTTCTTTCGTAATTATTGTTTAAATATTTTATATAATGATTACATAATATTCTCATTTTTCCGAAAGGATTAATAATCTGATGTAATATATAGAGTGTTCCCTTTAAAAGATCAAACAATTGGAGACACTACGCTTTTCAGGACTACCCAGTATATTTTGTATCAACTTGAAAAGATGCTCCTGAAATAACCCTGTAACATTTGTAAAAATTTTAAATTTTTCGATTTCCATTTGTGAGTTATTTAGGTATTTCCATACTTTAAACTATCGCTGTATATATTTTGAGTAACGTCATGCTTAACACGATCTCCTTAAATTCTTTTTGATTTTATCAATGTTTGTTCAATTGCCAAAGAAAAATAATCCTAATGCCATGGAGTAAAGTATCCTTCTGAAAATTTCTCATACTTTGCAGGTTCTATTTTAATCTATAGTTCTTTGATGTTTTGTAAATAAATTTGAGAAGCCTTGGTTTAAGGAAACTGTTTTGATGCATAAAATAATGGTATTATTACCTCAATAAAATATAAGTGTAACTTCCGCCGAAAAGGCGTAAGGAATAAATACAGAGAAGTTTATTTAAAAAAATTGTAATCTTTTAGTACATACTTTTCCAAAGTTTTTTGTACAAATTCTTATACGAGGGTTATTATTTGTATTTTGGGAACTGGCAATATTGTTAATACATGGGTGATTCAAATATAAACGGTAATTTTGTTATAATCATTTATTGTTTGATAATATATATAAAAAAAAATCAGTTTTTTTCTACATAACCTCCTTTACGGTCTACATACTTTTGCCAACGATGCGGAAGTTTGAACAGTCCTCTTTCAAATAAAGTTTTCGGGCGCGTCGTCAACCAATTGCACATGTGCTCTTCAACTTCTTCGTCGCATTGAAATATTTGCCCTCCGAGCGATTCTTTCATGGCCCCAAAGAAAAACTAATCGCAGGGGGATAAATCTAGACTGTAAGTAGGGTGTTCCATAGTTTCCCATCGTATTTTCTCCAATTGCTCTCTAGTCAACACTGCGGTATGAGGCTTAGCATTGTCATGGAGAAGAATGACGTCTCAGATGGGTCTGGCTCGTCTTTAGTTCCTGTAGGCGACTTTCACTGACTGTAACAGCTGGCAATAGTAGGCTGCATTTACTGTTCGGCGATCGTCGAGGAAATCGATGAGTAAAACTCGCTCGCAGTCAAAAAATACCGTCGGTCGCCGGA
Source organism: Hermaeophaga mercurialis (assembly GCA_951812935.1). Classification (NCBI taxonomy): domain Eukaryota; kingdom Metazoa; phylum Arthropoda; class Insecta; order Coleoptera; family Chrysomelidae; genus Hermaeophaga; species Hermaeophaga mercurialis. The sequence goes on along the minus strand of OX638362.1, from coordinate 33,103,434 downwards.
ACTTTTCCGGCAGAAAGTCGGGTCTTGTCCTTTATTGGACAGGCTTCATCTTTTTTCCGCCACTCCTTACTCGCCATTTTTGACTCCGGAGTGTAGTGATGAACCCATGTCTCATCACATGTCACGATCCGGCTCAAAAAATTCTCCCCATCTTGCTGGAATCGATTCAAATGTCTCTCACAGATCTCCAACCTGACTTGTTTTTGATTTTGGAACCCACAGAGCACTAATTTTCCTGAAGCCAAGTTGTTTAGTGATGATGGAATGAACACTTCCAATGCTTATACCCACTTCCTCAACAGTCAATCGGCAATCGCCTTCGATAAGATCCCTAATGCCACGGATTTTGTTGTCTGTAAGACTTGTCCTGGGGCGTCGATCATGGCTTTCGTTTTCTACACGTTATCGGCCATCCTTAAATTCTCTGGCCCAAGAAAACACTCGGTTCTGAGACAGTGTCGCTTCCCCAAACTGTGACCTCAAACGAGTTAAAATCTCCGATGGTTTAATCCCTTCATTGGTTAAAAACTTTACAATAATTCGTTGGCTGTACTGAGGACCGAACAGAGTGCAGCTGCTGCCCAAGCTGGTTCCCTACTTCTAATGTACCAGAGTTCAACCCCCCACCCTACCACCTTTCCCGGAAATACCTTTGTATGTGAGACCATCTGATATTTTCATCGTAATGTTTGAAATTTTTGAATTTGACGTACTAACAACATTCTGTCATACAGACGCTATTTATTTGTTTTATATTGGGTTGAAAATTTCGTCTTAGCAAAAAATAGGACTGATCGTGAACATTTTCGAACGATGATTTTTTACGACATTCGACGTGAATTATCACAATTAAAGTGCATCGATTAACTTAATTCGTCTCTTAAACATGAATCTAAATGAATCTAAAACCAATGTGTATCACTAGTATAGTGAATTCAATAGAGGTTGTGGTTCGTTGTACGACAAGTTTCGTGAAGGTAGTTCAAAGCCGGCTGTAGTGCCAAAAAACATGGATGGTGCACGAAATAATAAGGAAAGATTGTTCTTTGATATATTGTGAGATTGAGGCATCCCTAGGAATTAGTTCCACTAGCATATATTAAATTTTACATTAACACTTAGCTGTAAGAAAGTTATGTTCATGTTGGATTCTGTATAATTTGACAATCGTTCAAAAAAAAGGTTTGTGTGGACTGGTGAGAAGTAATTCTCAAGAAAAACAGTCCCAATGTTTCAAAAGATGTTTATAAAATCCTGACAGGTGACGAATCGTGGATATATTCGTATGAGCCCGACAGTAAGCAGCAGCCGACAGTATGGGTGTTCCAAAGTAGACTACATTCAACAAAAGTTGTTCGCGCACAAAGCACATCAAAGAAAATGGTCACCTGTTTCTTCCGAAAAATTAGTCATATTGAAACAGTGTCTTTAGAGAATCGAAGAACATTCAATTCTGAATGTTATACAATGATTTGTTTGCCAGAAGTCTTCGTTGAAATAAGAAAAACGAACAAGAGACGCCGGATCGTTCTTCATCATGACAATGCGAGCTCTCACACATAGGCTCAAACAAGCGATTATTTGAACACTTTAAACATCGAATTGATGGATGATCCGCCATACAGTTCTAATTTTGTACCCAGTGATTTCTTTTTGTTTCTATCCATGAAGAATATATTGCTTCGTCAACGATTTTCATCTCCCGAACAAGATGTTGAAGCGTTCAAAAACAATGTTTTGGAGAAACCTCATTCCAAGTGGAATAAATGCTTTGAAAATTGGTTTAAGCGTTTGGAAAAGCATATGGATCATCGTGGCGGGTACTTCGAAAAAGAATAAAAACCTATTCGCACCTTAACTATTTGCTTTTGCTCCTATTCCCGAAATATAAAGTAATCCTTGTATGATTCAAGTTTCACCTTTTTGGCATCGTGAGATATATCAAAGAAATTGACAGTTTTTTTACGTACATGCTTGATTTCTTATTATAAATATTCGAACGAATGAACCCTAGACAAGATATAAGAAATTACATGACCTCTTATATACCGTATTATTTTATATTATAAATTTTCTAAGTAAAAATATTCATTTTCTGAAAAGTATATACCATATTATTCTACAAATAATCTAAAATAATTGAACTTCACAAATTTCATTGTTCATTTAATTTTTTATATTGAAGATATGTATCGTTGATATTTCTTGATTTCGAATTCGAAAAATCAAGTTCTTATTTCTTGCCAAGTACCTCCAATATTGTTTCAATTGTTTGTTTGTATTGGGTGTCAATTTGGTATTTTGCGTAACGTGACTTATCTGGTTGTTGTAATCTATAAGTTCTGTAAGATCGTAAGTGTTCACTATATCTTATTTCATACTTTCTAAGAATATAGTTAGCAGTATAATCCCAGCAAACTCTTTCTCCCTTTTAATGATCAATCTATTTATGAAATGTAAATTTCAAAAAGGTGAAACTTGAGTCAAATAAAATTTTTTACAAAAAACTGTGGATAGATTCCATACAGTGGGAGTAGAAATAGTCATTAAAATTAAACACAAATGATTTTATATTATAAATATTATTTCAGTATTGATAGTTGCTTTAAAATGTTATAAATAAATAATTGATTGCGTATTTCAAAATTTCAACATGACAAAACTGCACTTTCTTCAAACCATTTAGTATGTGAAATTTTTCAATCAGTCCTCTCTATTTTTCATACCCCGCAAAACACTTTCTTTTATTGACGTTTTTGCGACGCGCCGGATCCACATCCAAGTGGCTCTCAAATATTAATTTTCCATTGTTAAAATATGAAGTTATCCTGTGGGGTTCTTTTGAGTGAAGGCTCATTTTCTGAACGGTTAACTGGCAATTTTGTTCATATCGTCGCATATAACTCTATTTTTTATTTATATTGAAGATTCTTCTTTTGTGCAGTTGAAAGGATACGAATCTTGATATTTCTCGTATAGTAAGGATATTTTACAATCCAGAAAAGGACATTCAACATTGGCAATGAATATAATAAATTAGGTTTTTTCAAAAGTGCCCTTCCATTAAACTGTGAAATTTCTTGATATTGTTCTGCGAGTGAATAAGAAAATCACTTCCTTCCAATTCTCTCGACCAAATATGGAATATATTAAAATAGTAATATTTTTCAATTGTTTTTGCTTTCAATTTTAGTAACAATTTTAGTAAAATTTTATCAAAATATACGACCATGTTTTTGTTTATATACAAGGTAATTCGTTTAAGAACCGACACATTAGGAAAGAGAATTTTATTTTGAAAATAAATTTGCGACATACTACTTTATTAATATGTGTTATCTTCAATTGTAGCCAAAATAACTTTTTCGTTTTGTGTCAGGGTTTCAATAGCATGTCAGCTTGTTTTAGAATTAAATTCCCCCTAGATTGAGTAACAACATTTTAGGTCCATCAACGGGTTATAAAGTTCTGTCACATTTTAATGATACATTATCCCTTCTCAAGCTTTTAACTAATATCTATTTACTGTTGATTAATGCTCTTTGTACACTTAAAACGTGTTCCAAATTTGGTTTTTCTAAGTTCAAGTATAACTGAGATATTGATTTTTTTCGAAATTTGTAACCCCACTTTTAATGGCTAGGTATAAATTTTCTGGGGTGCAACTAATATAGAGGTAAATTTCATTAAATCACCAGATTTTAAGTTCCCCTACATCATGTCCCTGCGCTGTATCGGTTCCTATACGAATTACCCTGTAAAATTATCCTTTTTCTAACGTAAAATTGTTCTAAAATTTAATGAGTTTAGAATTTTCTTTCAATGAATAAAAGTAAAAGGTAAAAGTCGCGTTCTAAATTAAAACCTGCAGTTATTTCCCGGCGCCTTTTAAAACAACGAACAACAAGGTTTGCTCCTCTGCCGGTTCGCCTCCAAGACTAAGATAAAGGAAGCCGCAGCCACGACATTCATTTCCGAGGGGCCTCAAGACGAATGTAATTAATGCCACTGCAGGACGACCACTTTCATCGGAGGCGGTTGCTGATTTTCTAGGAGGCGGCAATGGCATGAGGTCGACGACGTGCCGGGGATTTCATTTTAATCTCTCGCAGATAACCACAGATTTACGTACTGACTACCAGCAGGATAATCATTTCATTCCGGAGACAGGTGGGACAGATTGAATTGTAGGAAAAAGATAAAATTAAGAATATAATGAAAGTCTGTGGATTTTCGAGTTAATTATTTTAGAAATGTAAATGCGGTTATTTTAGTGATTTGTGAATCTTTTTAAACTTTGAGATTATAACTGCAAATGTTAGTTGTTAATACTTTCGCTGCTAACTTTACTAAGTTCAACTGTTCGACCGTTTAATATACATAAAATTATGGCACCGTGTATGTAACCACTGTAACACTGATCGGAGAAGTCATTATTGAATGCAACTCGTTTATTTCTGTTAAAATACTAAACTTATAACAAAATATCAACGTAAACCATTCTTACCAGTGTAATTAATATACATGGTTTGTCAATTATAATATTTGTGGAGGTTGGTTAGTTGATTTTAAATGTAAATTGTATTTTTGCCGAGCGGAAGCAAAAACGTGGTTCTTACGATAGATTTGTTTAAGAACATGAAACAGGAAACTAACACTTACTAGATTCTTATGCTTTCATGCCTGGATTTCTGATTCTGGGGAACGCCCAATATGTAGGTATACTTATAGCTGATAGGTCACTCAAATAGTAAAAGTAACTAAACTGAACTTTTTCGAATAGGGGATGAATATGTGAAATTACAATAAAATATATGAAGAAACAACAAGTGAAATTAACAATGTAAACGAAATTAAATTAATAGCTTAACAGCTTCTTTATGGAAGGAAAAATCCTGAAATAAAGCTTCCTGGTGCCGCCCAGTTTCTCCAATTATGCCCACGTCATTTTAAAAGCTTGGTTTCGACATGTGGTACATTTACATAGGGTGAGAATATGTATAATGTATAATCTGTATTGTTACTGAGACGTTCTTTTCTGCTTTTATTAATGTTAAATAATCATCACATTTGACTATTAAAATCGAAGCTAAACTAGAATTTTCTTGAATAATATTTTATATTAAAAGGTCTTTTTTACAAAAAAAAAGCAATGAAAATTTCGGCATTATGTTTTACAGGTTATCTTTTTATTTTTTTTCACTAACGTGGTTGCCTTTTTAAATATTATATATTTTCTGTCCGTTCTTTTAATTTTAATTTTCGCAAAATTAATTTGAGAGAATATTCGTATAAAACAACATTAATATTTTTTTTCAACCAAAGGCTTTTCTAAGTGTCGATCTCAAATTGTTTTCGTTAATCAGATTTTATTTTTTTTAATTCATTTTTGTAAAAAATGAGGAAATAACATTTTTGATAATGAAGAGAACTTTCAAATTAAGTATCACAAGATCCTCCCTTTTAAGGGGTTATTACTATCACCCGAAGGGGGTTCAATGTAGTGATGAAATTTTTTCGTTGTAGGATGTCATTTCATCATCTAAAATTGACATGTTCCTGGATTTTTTATAAATATGCACAATAATTGACATAATGAATGTATTCCATTTGGCTGTATATGAGAAATGAACAATATGTAATTACTGATCTAAAAAAATTATTATTTAAAATTATTGTGGAAAGCAAATTTAAAATACTTTTCATCCTAACTATCCCACCCCAACTTCTTTAGTTAGGTATTTCGGTTTTAAAAATAATAACTTAATAATCTACATTTTTGTTACTGTGGTACTATTTTTAAACATTTGTTTTTTATGATATTTTCCCAGTTCGCAGAAAGGTACCTTAATTTGATTAAATTTTTGGGGGGCTTATTAAAAACTGTTGAATTTTTAACAATGAAGGAACACCTATTTCGCACAAGCGTTGTGAACTATAATAGAAATTAATGTGACTGCCAGACTATAGCCCTCTAGAGGTTGCTAGAGTTGTATTCCGTCGGCCCAAAGCAAGGAAGAGCCTTTCGGTTTGTTATGGCCCTTTCTGAATTGTTTCCACAACTTCCCGCCCCAGCGGAAAGTTACAAACGAACAAAAATAAAACGCTGGTGAAAAGTATCGCGAATAGAGCCCTTTGTTGTGGGGGAAAACAGAGAAAAACAAGGAAAAACAGATAGAAAATCGTGGAATCCTATTATGGACTTTAGAGTTCTGAAAATGCGATGACACATCTTATTGTTTCGCACCGAACAGTGAAAATATCGTTTCAGTTTTATTTTTTTTGTGAGCGTTTTTTCTGGGGCGGTGTCAGATATGAATATGAAAATCTGATGGAAATGGTGATGGGTTCGGTGCGTTTTATATGCATGAAAATTTTTATTTGTCTTAAAAAATTGAATTCAACATTCTGCTTTTAAATTGTTTTTCCAAATTTACCGCGGCTGTCTTTACCATTGCACAAATATTTTTTTATCTACTGTCTGGATAAAAATCTGTTATCAAATTCATTTAAGTTAGGCATTGAACCCTATTATCTAATTGAACTAGATAATCAACCCATGATCTAACTCGGTTGGTCAATGAACTCAGAACCAAGATTTAATTATTTATTAATAAATTTTGATAACAATCATTTATATAATATTATATAAACTAATTAAATCATTCGTTTTATTTTTTACTTTTTTTCCCTGGCACTATTTGCATTGGCTAAAACGTCAATAAGCTTGTTCGAATTCTATTCCTGATTCTTGTGAAATAAGTAACGAAATTACTTTCGTTGCATAATCTTCAATATCTCATGCAAGACTTTTAGATTCAGACCCACTGATATTAACTAAGAGAAATAAAAAATTTGACGTTTTTTATAACAAACTGTCATATCAATAAATAACTGGTATGACAGACTCGCTGCTTTGATTTCAATAAAAAATTCCCCAATTGTCAAATAAATTAAATTGAAATATCATTCACATTTGACAGTCATATATAAAATATATTTTAATTCGTGTGATAAGGGCTATTAACACATTCATGCTGTTACCGACTCGGGCTAACGATTTCGTCTTTCAGTACCCCGCGTTCGTATATTAATTATAGCCTTACTGGGAACTATTGAAATAATAACAATTATAATATTTCATAGTGAGATCTATAAAAAAATGGGTAGTAATGGCTCTTTGAAAATAATAACTTAAACGACCTAGTCTAATGACCAACTAAATGAAGAAACAGTTTAGTGTTTTAATATAATCATTGACTAGGAAACTAAACAGAAAATCAATAAATTGACTAACATTAATCATATAACTTAAATGCTTTTCCATTTTAAAAATAGAAAAAGCTTTCGATAAATTATAACGACGTGCTTTATTATTAAAAACGAAAGAGTAAGCGGATTTAAAATTAAATTAATATAAAAGCGTGATTTATTTAAACAATTATAAGTTTAGTTAATTCCTTATTTATGAAAAGTCTGTATATTTAAAAATAATTTTGTCGTCACCGAGTAGCAATTACCTACTTATGAGAGAATAGGTACGTTTATTTTTTATGATTAAGAAACGACGTTACTCCAAAACATAATAAAGCAATAAGCATTTTGTATAATTCGTTTTGTACAGTCAAAAAACCATTTTTTCGCGCTTGTGTAAAAGTATCTGAGAACAAAAATTAATTAGACTTTTAAACTGGAATTAACTAACTCTGACTCCGAAATCAAAATAGCTTGAAAAGTTAAGAAGCAATTCCGGATTTCAGTACTTTTATATCTGAAATATACTTGAAAAGTTGCCTTATAAATCTTTAACTTTACCATTTGCCACTAGGTGACGATAACGATCTATAACGTCCCGACTTTCTGATGTTATTACTTTCTTAAAACACTTTCCGGAAACTTTGAGGAAAGTAAACAGATTAAAGCGATGATTCATATGACCGATTTTTAGCTTTTAATCATTATTTGAATCTTTAACAAATGGAGTTTTACAGACCGACGTATTCTACAATATTTCAGCAAACGAAGCTAAATTCTAATTGTAGACATTCAGTACATTTTATAAAGCTACTTATAACGTTAAAAAATATTCAATTTTGAAAATGGTACGATATTAAGGTAGGTATTTTGACTCTCAAGCTAAAAGAATTTTAAACTGACTTTTTTAAAATAAAAGAAAATTTCGTTCTACAAAAAATAAAAAAATAAGCCTTTGCTATTTCACGCTCAAATGATCAACTGAAATGTGAAAATATGACGCCAGTTTTCGCCAGGAGAGGAAATGAAGGCATGTTTACTCGTCTGAATTGATAAAATGGTTTCGTAAATGAAGACGTAATAAATGAAAGATGTTTCAATAACCTGACATTTTTCGGAGTTGTTAATAGTTCGTGTCGGAATTGTGAGGGAAGAACAGCTTCTCACAGACCAGTACAATTCGACAGAGACGTTAGTTCAAATGACAATTACCAGAAGCGTACCTGATTTTAATAAAAGAAGGCACGTATTAGACCCTTTCCTTTCAGCTGTAGTGCCTATACAGAGTGTATCGGCCAAATAGAATAAATTATTATCTCCATATTTTAACTGATATGCTGATTTTAATTGTAGCGGATTTTACACCCTATCGGTTGCAATAATTGCTTAAGTGACTTCTGATGGTGGCGTCATCTATATTTTTTTAACTGCCAAGTGATACATCATTGGGAGGGGCATTCATAGGGGAATTCATCATTGTGTCTAGTTTTCGAATACCATTCAAAATTAACGAGGAAAAAAATAATTTTAATTTTAATAAATACAAATTACAATTATAGCTAACGTAAGTGGAAATGTTTCCCCTGCACCTCCGTTTAAAAAAAAAAGAGTGTTTTACATTGTTTTACACCTTTGGAGTGTTAGATCCAATGTTGTTGGTAATACGTATCTTCAAGTTAACTATATCGTGTGGTTTTATGGTTAGATGTTTAAATAATGACCTTGACATATCTCTAAGAAAAATCTAGGGCATTAAGGTCTGGTAACTTCGTTAGCTATTCTTGTTGTTCTTGTCTTTCAATCCAACGATTTAGAAAGACAACGTCAATGTATTGACGGATATTACCACGGTAATGCGGTAGCGCTTTACCATATTGGATCCAATTTCTGCTGGTATTTGAGGATTTCTTCTGTTGGGATTTTGAAGATACTCATAATATCATCTAATGGAGTAAGTATATAAGGTTTTAGTGCATTACTTCGATCAGCAACTAAGACACCATTTCCCATTTCCCAATTTTATAGTCTCGCAGAATTTTGAAAGATGTGACTGTTATTTGCCGATCCAGGCCAACGACTTGTTTCCTGTTTGTTATTTATTCAATTCTAGGAGTTGGCAATGCATGTTTTTCCCCTTATAACGTTGACCAGTTAACCAATCCTTTCATGTACCACTGTTATTTTTATTTAGATTTTCATTCTACAAAATTGAAGAAGTTGTAGTTATTAGTATCTAAATGTCTGTCAAATAAATGCTTAATCAGTTCGATTAAATTTGATTGGATACTGCAAAAACTGGAGGTATCCTGTTTGCTTACCTCAACATTGTCCAAAATATCATCTGATTTTAATTGTGATTCATTACTACAATGACCTCCAAGATCCTCAGGAGAGTTAATTTCATTAACTTCAATGATTTGAAAATGTGTTTAGTATAGGATCATAAATGCTTGTTTATATTGGTGTTAATTGGTTATTTAGTTTAGTTTTACATTTAGATAAATCTCTTTGGTTGCTTTGACTTTAATATAATTCTAATTTTTCCATTTAATTTACCACAGGCTGCTGGATATAGGGTTCAATTTCCACGGTAATAATTGTGGGTATGTCCTTTAACCCCTCTGTATCTTTTTTACCTGGGATTGTTAAAAAAACATTAATAGATTGTGTACTACTACTACTACTACTAATTTTGTAGTTTCTCATTACAATACTTACTTTTTTTGGAAGAACACTGTACGAATAAAAAATTGGTGGTAAACCGTGCACCGACAGAATTAGAACTTTCAACAGTTCTTTCTCTGGTCCATTAATTTGTATGTAATCCGGGATTTCTCCTCCAGTTTTTGTAGCCTCTACTTTGGTTTTATTAGCCTTTTTCTTCAGATCCGTTTTTAAACCACCTACTTGAATCTTAACTGACCTAAATGTTTGTCCTAAAAAATATTTTGATTATATATAATAACAGATCGCTACATCAGTAAAGCAAGTGTAAAATAAATATAATAATAATCTAATAATTGAAAGGCAATTGATATGTAGGTGTATATATAGATATGTATATTGCAAAGACATTACATTTAAAAAAATATGTATATAGACACTAAACTGTTACTTTTCTAATTTAAGTTAAATTTAACAATACATTTTTATTTTGAAAGAATATAGGATTTGCAATAATGAGACAGATAAGAAATTTAAGACATTAATCAAAATAAATTAAATAAAAAGAACTCGATATAAAAAAATTAAATTATGAGAAATTCGTATTCTAATATTAACCAGAAAAATGTAGAGACAATGTGTATCTTAAAATTAGATGATGGGACACTCAGTAAATAATGGCAGTGAATTTTTGATTGTGAACATTTAATACAAACTTTATATAAAAAAAATTAAATATATGTAGGTGAAATAATAATACGAATTAAAAGGATATTGAGTATGATCAATGAAAACTATCAGAGCTTTTAATAAAGTTAGTACCTTAAGAATTTATAAATTTACATAAAAAAAATTTAAGTAAATATAACTATTAATTTATAAAAGAATAAAAGTTAGGAATGAAACTGATTTTATGATATTCCAATAATATTAGACCTTAACGGTAAGTTAGTATCTTAAGTGGACAGAATAAATCTTTTCAAATTTTAAAATTTGTAAAATAGTTCAAATTTAAGTCCAAATTAGAATAAAATTTCCAAAAATTAATTAACTAAAATCATTACAAAATAAAAAATAGAAGAAAAAGTAAGTGTATTAATTACATTTTGAAAATTTAAATAATATCAAACTTGACAAATTGTGACAGTTCTCAAAGCAGATGACATCTCGACTAATGGACCAATGAAATGATCGTTTTTTGAAAACTTGATCAAAGTATCTTTGGAAAATGATTGTGAACCAATGAGGAGACAGTTGGGAAAAGAAACGAAGGCATTCAACCTTCAACTGCCGTGAAGAACAGAGCTCCTAAAAAGATTTGGTTTATAAACGGAAAAATTAGTCAAATTTACATGAAATTTGTAAATTTTTCCACAAAATTAACACAGAAATAGTGTTGCTTTATAGTGAACGGTTTTTTAAGCGTCCAAATCCACTTAAATGAGGTTATAGAAGAAATTTTAAAGCAAATCTCCGCCATTTTGTTCCTTGGAAGAACGGGAAAGGTTTTGTGGACGAATTTCCTCAGTTCTTATCATCCACGAAGTCCAAATCTACTTCCTACAAAAATCATAAGTAATTTGGGGTATGTATCTAATTCGATACCAAATTAATAAGAAAATATTTCATATCATATGCTTTATCACATATTGTAATTATATAACAGATTGACATATTTTCAAAATAATATTAGTATAATCCACTTACTAGTTGTATAGTTTATAAACCTACATCCATGTATTCATTTAAAAAAATTGCATATTGGTTTAATTTCGTTCTTTATTGATTTATTTTATTGATTATATACACGTTGGGCCAAAATTGTATAGCATTACTTCTAGTGGTAATAGTTCATCTAAAAATATACACTTTTTTCAACAACTCAATGATAAGGAGATACAGGCCCTAAAATCCTATAAAACAACGTTTTTTAAAATATTTTGAAAATGACTCAATTTATAGGCATAGAACCTTTGCATAAAGATACTTAATTTTGTGTTATTAGTCATTTCATCCCTTCTGATTAAGGAGTACTTTTTAACGGTAAATACCACTGATTACGTCATATTATTTTATATACGTAAGTATCAAAAACATTTTTAGTAATTAAGATTTCGCTGACCTTTTTTACGCAAAAATGTGCTCTTGATACGTTTCCAAAAATAGTACCATTTTCGGGTAATTTAAACTAAAATGTAGACGTACAATTTGCAAGTAATAACAAAAAGTGTGTAATAAGGCAAGTAGGCTCGCGCAAAGATATCACCCAAAAATGTGCATCTCAAAAAGAAAATGGATGTGTCCGAGCTTTTTTCCTCATTGGCTAAATAAAGTTGTAACTGAATTTGTTTCAATGTTCACATGTTCACTCTATGTATTAAAATCGATATTTTGGAAAAAAATGTACTCGTTAATTTCGATTAGAATTCAAAATGAAGGTACAGTGCTGAATTCGCCTTTTAAGGCCCTTTCCAATAACGTGTCACTTGGCATACCGAGTTCATTTGGTCAATACACACTGTTAGTTTCTTAAAACTAAGAGAGTACGTTATAGCAACGTTCCGTGCTAGTTTCACTATTATTATTATCTTTTTTTTCCGGCATCTTCAATATTTGTTAAGCTGGTTCATTTTTTCTTTTAGGTCATCTTTAATGATTTGTTTTTCCATAATGAATTATAAATTCCTGATCACATGATTAGCCATTATAAAAGTTAAACACAGAATTTGTTATACAGTCCATCTGTATGGAATAAATTCATTTTTAAAGTTACAATTAGGAACTTTTGGGGAAAAATCTGAAATAAATCGATTTTTATTCTTAATTTTACAAATTATGGTATAAAAATATTACCCCCTCTGAATTATGACAACCCCACTGAAAATTTTTAATGTGAAAAGAGATCGTTTGATACCTCTTTTGAAAGGGATTTTAATTCCTGTTCCGCAATCTACAGATTTTTAAACTTGGTGCATTAATAACTGAGAAAATTGATTTTAAAAATGTAAAATTTTGATAATTACTTCACTTTAAAAGTTTACATTGAATGAACCATAGAATCTCACAGAGAATTAAAACTCCTTTCAAAAGAGGTATGAGCCCTTTTGTCATTAAAAAAATTCGGAAAGGATGTCATAATTCAGAGGGAGTGAAAAGATGGGGTAATATTTTTATACCATAACTTGTAAAATCATGAATAAAAATCGACCTTCCTCAGGTTTTTCCCCAAAAGTTCGCAATAACGTTAAAAATGAATTTATTCCATACATATGGATCGCATAGTATAATATTTTATTTAATAATACCATAAAACCATATTGTTATAAAATTATTTAGTCAACGTACGTTTCGGTACAATGCCATCTTCAGGGCGCTTTACAAAGAACTTCATAAATATATGAAGTTGAAATAATCCAACAGGAGTTTCAAAGACATTTCAAAAAAATATTGTCGCAGTTAATTTCAATACGTACACAAGGCACAACTTATCTGAACACCGATATTAATAATTGCAAGGGTCAATTCAGAGATAAAAACAAAATACTTTTTTTCAATTTTTGAAGGGATATTTTTATTTAGGTAAATGAGGGTTTTTCATATAATACTTGTCCCTAAAGAAAATGTCTCGGAAATAGTTGAAGTGTTTAAATTCTGCAATTTGCGAATTCTAATAGTAGGGCACACAAACTTCTTTCATATTTTATAAACCTAGATGGCGTTATGGCTAACAACTATTTTTCGATTGTTAAAATTTTGGAAAACACTTAGATTTATTTTTCTTCTTTTCACACTAATTCTATCTCTGATTGAAAGAGATCTAAGTAGCCTCAAAACACTAAATAACCTTCGAGGTGGACGTAATCAACAATTGAAAACGATGTACCTACATGACGATAGGAAAAGAAAAACTAAGAACAGTAAAAAAAATGAAATTGGGGACTTCATTTTTAAAAAATCAAAAATGTCGGGTATCTAGGACTGATCATGAATATTAAAAATCAGTGGAAAAAAACATAGAGAATACATACAGTTATTGAAAAATACAGCAATTGAAAAGAAAAGAAAATTAATACTGTCTAAGGTATCCATTAGAGAACAGGATACGTACACAGGCGAATTAATGAATCTCACAAAAAAACAAGGGAGAGACGGATTTTCATTATGGTTTCGATCTCTATTGTCTTCGTTTAGTCTTCTACTTCGTCAAATGAAATAATGTGAAATCGAGGCAACAGGAATTCGAAAAGCTTATTTTTAACTTCGATATTTCAGCTAGTAGATATATCTTTAATCATAAACTTCTAAAAGGTTTTTAACATATTTTTTTGATATCACATACATTTTCCTTACATACCTATAAACATTTTTCTCTAGTTATAATTTTATTGTACATAACATTTGCCTAATGCACTCATCCCACCTGCATTCAAATTTTCTTTTACCTTTCTTTCTAATTAATGTTCTAATCATTAGATTTAATTATATAAATACAACTTTGCTGCTTTATAAATATGTCCTATCCTAGGCTCTCTGGGGACTAATAAGTCATATGTTTGTCTTCTATGGTGTTTCTTTTAGCATATGGGTATAGGATTACCTAATTACATTTTATTAATAATGCTATCCATATACGAAATTTAGTAGGAAAAAAAACAATCGATTGAAATAAAGATAGTAAACAACGTTTATTTTTTTATTTACCTTATATAAAGTACGCTGGACCATTGCCTTTTATGTATCTATTTTGCGAAGACATATCGTATATGCGCTTATTTATCACACATTCACACCTGGTTTATAGTATAAATATAAATATAAATTTTACAATAGTAGATAGTATTTGTTTTCTATATAAATTGTTCTATATATTTATCGTTTTTATTACAGGTAAATTCTTCTGAGCTCCTTGACCTGTTGTTGCCAGGGTCAAAAAATGAAAAAGAATAAGGACAGTCAAAGCATAGGATCTTTCTGGGTAGGTAAGCCTACAAGAATTATTACAATTTGTTCAACCTGGCCGGCGAGGCCAAGAAGGAAAAGGCCCTGAGATTGGCATCTCTTTTTTACCTCGTTGCAAAACTGTCACTGCTGACGTTTGGAGATTAATAGTGTCGTTTTTCCGACAGTTGTGTTTTTAATTTTCTTCATCGGCTATTTTCAGGACCCCGCTGGAATCCGAATTGTTCAGGTATTAATATATTGTAATGTGGTACAATGAATTTGAAATAAAATATTTGATTACTCGTAAGAAAAAAATTTGAAGTTAGAAATAACACCATCCGTTTGACTTTTCGCATTGCCACCATTTGACATCACCTTAAACATCAAATCAGGTTTTAAATAAATTTATATAATATAATACACGATTTCATTTTTTGACAGCGTTGCCTTTCTTACAATAATGAAATGCATACATTTTGTTGAATGAGGAAAACAAAAATACCTGTCAAAAATGAAACCATATAGAACATTGTATAAATTTTACTTAAAACCTAACCTGATATTTAAAGTTATGTCAGATTGTGACCGTGCGAAAAGTCAAGCAGGAAGTGTCATTTCTCATTTTAAACTTTTAATAACTTTTTTCTAATCAGCATAAAAATTTTCTTTCAAATTCGAATTCAGCACAATAAAATTATTATGCTCGCCAAAAATTATCGAAATTGGTACCGATTTTTTGAAGTGAAATTGTACCACATTTTGGGTAATAACTGGAAAAAATGGATCTCCCTCAAATATGATTATCATTTACATATTCTACGGAAAGTGTGTTTGTTAATACATTCTCTAAATATGTGGTATAAAATTACTATAGTTTTTCGGGTATATTTTTAATAGTTTGTTCTGTATACTGTCCTCTCCAGGAGCCTTTAGTGGTCTAATCCATCTTAATAAATTCCGTCTGTAGGCCCTGGAAAGCACGGAATAACTGGTCTTCTGTCTCCGTGTCCGAAAGTTCTTGAGCCAATCTATGATTTTTATCTATAATGTTCACGTCAATTTTGAACATACAAAAGAATAACGATCATCTGATTTTTAAAATGTCTGCATCTGCATCTGTTTCTCCTTTTTGTTAATTGCTTTACAAGCTTTACATCTCCCTTTTTTCCATTTAGTTAAGGAATCTAGTCAATTGTAATCTGTAATCTAGTACGTAATATTATTATTGCCTGTAAAAATTCTGGTCTGTAATGGCGCTGTCGATGTCATTTGTATCTTCGTATTGCGTCAAAATGTTTATATATATATATATTAATATAATTTTGAAAACGAAGCCGTTAGTTTCGGCATAGTTTTTAATGATTCTGTGTGTCTGATTCTTCACATTCAGGTGCCTATCTCCTGACGGATTTTATCTGCAATATTGACTAATTTAACTTTGATTACAGCTGCTCGGAATAATTCTGTTGTCATAGAGAACCACGTTGTTAATTTAAAAAGTATCTTCAGATGCTTCTTATTTCAATTATTTTACTCTGTAATATGTATTACAGGAGATTGTATCTTTGTGGATTTCTCATGATGTCTTATGTCTTCTCCACTTTGTGTCCTCTAAAGTGATCTTTTCTTGTATTTCAGTAGGATCCATATTCGGGGCTGCCTTCATGATTATTTTTTTTTTTACTTTTTTGTGTGTTTCGGTAGTTGAATTATAGTATAACCAGATCTTTTAGTTGTTCTGTCATGTGTCGATGAACTTCGATGGACACCACTTGGACTTTCATCCGGTTTCTTGAGAATTTATAGGAGTATAAATTGCATTTGTCTCGTAAATGATCTAACTTAACGAGAACATATAAATATACCCTATTAATGGATATAGACTGTAATGTGCTGTACTTCTTCCTCATTTAATTGGGAAAAACATTTTTTGGTTGCAGTTTGTAGGATTGGGACGTTTGTGAATTTTGACATTTAGCTATATTTTTTGGAGTCTCCCTGTTGGGGTCAATTTGGATACATTCCATATCTTCCTCGTCCTCATTTGTCTGTTTTTTCATGCCCTTGGAGCAGGGGCAGCCCTTGCTGGGGGCACCATTTCTCGTTTCTTGGTACTTTTCTCTATTCTTTCAGCAATCTTCTCTTTGATTCTTTTCTTATAATATATTCTGCATTTTCGTAATTAAAATAAAAAGAATAGTGTTTATTGTGATTACACAACTTCTTTATTGAAACACCATCTTAGATAATAATCAGCTTTTGCAGAAAAATAAAAAATAATTCATACATCCGTCGATCTTGTAGTAACTGTCTATGTATGTAAACATTGTTTACTATGAATATAAATATTGGTATCTTGATCTTGATTGCGATAAGGGAATTGTCTTTTATCGTGGTTATAATAAATTTCATTACGCTGTGACCTATGTTCTAATTTATTTCTAACATCCTTCACATAGTTTAAACTATAATAAGTCTACAGAAACAGGATAATTTTGTTTTGTATACTTATTAGTAGTTAAGCCAGTGAATAGTTAATATATGTATCTATATTTTAAGGGGTGTTAGGATATTGTAATAGTGCTTCAAATATGTCTTTGCTCTCTTTCTGCGATATTATTACTATATCCTTTGCTATAATTTTCTTCAATAAATTTGTAGATTTCACAATTATAATTTATTTGTTTGGCAGGTTTAATCAAAATAAACTCATCGCCTAGCAATAAGTTATGAATCCTAGTAGTACGTAACCTATGTGACGGCAGGTACCATTCATTAGTCAGATGTTATTAACATATAATTCTAATACATACATATTCCACTACTCCCTTAGAGGATCTTGTAGATAGTTTTATTGGTTTTCCATCTTGCCTTATTCTGAGGTAGAGAAAGTAGTCCCATTAGGCAAACTCTTCCACTATCAGATGATGTAAAAATTAATATTTGATGTGGAATGGCGCATTTTCGTTATTAATGGAGCTTATAGGTCCTGTATTATTTAAGTCTTGCACAATGATTTTTTGTATTTTAATTATTTTATCTGTCAGTTTTATTAGCTCTTCGTAGTTTGTAAGTTTTCTGTCAAGAACCACTCCAAGATACTTGACGGAATGTTTCTCAGATATAGGTTCGTTCACTATTTGCACTATAATGAAGTTTTGCATCTATTCTATCGGTTGAAGTTTATCAGTGCTGATTTGATAGGATTTATCTTAATTTTCCATTTGTTTTGAAATGCGATGATCGCTGTATCAACGGTAATCAGTGCTTGTTTTGTATTTTCTGATTTCGGTATATCATTGATCAACTTCCTGTTGACCAGTACTTGGTATTTTCTTTCTTCATGAAAACGAAATAACAATTTAACCAATCATCGGGACATTCCCATTTGAATCATTTCATATATTAATGCAGCTTACCAGACTGTTTCTATACTTTTTTATATCTAATTTTAATAGATTTGTTGTGTGATTAATATTGTAGTTAATGTTGATTTTTTGCATCGGTCAACCCTCTTAGGTCTTCATTTTATCAATCTGTTATCTTTAATGTATATCATCGATATAATTAATATACTGTAATGTAACCCACACGGCAAAACCCCGCCATTCTGTTATTTTATGATATTTTAAACATATTTTCCATTCTTTATTATTATGATGTCTAGGGAGAACTCTACACGTTGTGTTATTACAGAATAGTTCTTAGATTGTACAGCTCGAAGTGATGGTTGGGAGGTGGCGAGGTAAAAGAAAACAAATAATCCATATCTAACATTTATTTAGAGAAGCGGAACATTAAATATGAAAATACAGAAGTAAATTAACTAATAAAATATTGACAAATGTTAGACATGTCTGGTTCGGTGCAATATCACGGAATTAAAGGGGAAAGAACCAGAAAGAAAACCCCTGTTAATACAGACAAAACCTAAATGAAAATTAAAACAACATAAATCCGGTAAATCGCCTGAAACAAATAAAACAGATAAATTAAACTAACCCTAAAATCAAATAAATCAAATAAACCAAATAAATCAAATACATCGAATAAATATAATACATCAAATAAATCATATAAACAAATAAATCAAATACATAAAACACATCAAATAAATCAAATAAATCAAATAAAGCAAATAAATCAAATAAATCAAATAAAGCATATAAATCAAATAAATCAAATAAATCAATAAATCAAATAAATCAAATACACCAAATACATCTAATAAATAAAAGGTAGACAAAGCACAAGATCGACTCAAAGAAAAAAACATAGCTCAATGTTTCCCGTAAATTATTTATACATTAAACGATACGTCATTAGTTAATAAAACGGAGGAACGCCTTTAAATCCCAACAAAATACACACAAATCAAAAACAGGGTAATATGACTAGTAGAACGGTAACAGGGAAGTATACACTTTACTACCTGCCTAGAGATGAGGTTCTACTCTATTCTAGAGGTGAAATCTGGTAGGTTAATGAACACCTAAACCCTATGTCACCCCTAGCCATGGAAACCAAGATTCAAGACTCTCCTCTCACTTTATGGAAATTACATTAATAGTAAGCAAACCCGCCATTGTTGCTATGTCCCTGTCTTTGGGTAAATAGAATAATTTGTAAATGGGGTATTTAATAAAAGGGGAACATAAAACCATAATAACAAGGGAATACCAATAAATATATTGTTACGGATAAATTTAAGTGCATATCATAGAAATAATCGATCTAAATACCAAAAATAATACTTACATATTTAAACTAATGACACCACCTAATGACACCACGCTCTGTTATCTTTTTTTTTTCTAAAATAAAAAGCCAACTTACTTCCCAAGATCTGTCACTCATCCCCCCGAACTGCTACCTATTCTGACGTTCGGGCTATTTCGTTCCCCGACCCAAAAAAGGTGGGAGAACTTTAAACAAGGGATGGCTCGGTCGAATATAGGCCCTTTCAATACGGTATTATTATATGCTTGAAGAAATATATTTTTAAATAAAATTCAATGAAAATGACTTAATTTCAATAATACTAAAATTTTGATTTGTACAATAAATATAATTTAAAAAGGTGTACTTACAGTTATTCTGTATTTTTACTCCTGATTATTTTATCAGGATTTTTGTGTAAAAAAGTAACTCTGCTAAGCTAAGCTGTGAAGTAGTTTGTATTTTAATTTGAATGGTGCGTTTTCTGCATTTATGGAACACAGATGTCCAGTGAGAAGAATCCTTGTAAGATTCTCTCGTTATGTTTTTAGTTGCTGAAACATTCGGTGCAGTATAAGAGCCACTCTTTAGTCTATGTACAGTTGTCTGTTAGATATTTCCTACTTCTGTGTTTGCTTCTTGCACGTTATCTTCTTTGTTCTTTTAATTTTGTTACATCATTTATTTTCTTCTCTAATTTGCTCATCCCAACATTAATTAAAGTTCCCTCATTTGTGACTTTTGACCTATATTATAAAATAAAATTAAATAACTTAAAGAAAATTTAAATTTTTTAAATTTAAATATATATATATATAATGGTTTATAATTATTGATAATCCAACAGTAAAAGAATGTATTCTCTTTAAAATCATATCCGAGCTTTCGAAAATTTTATTTTCATCGTTTAGTTAAAATTTTATGAGGTTTGTTTCATATGAATATTATTATAAATCCGTAACATAATGGTCCATAAGGAAAAAAACATTTTAAACTTTCAGGAATAAGTTATTTAAATGTTACTTTACAAGAGCTATTAATTGTGTAAAATTTAAAATATGTGACATTTACAAAATGTTTATAAATATAGAAAGTATATCTTGGGGATGTAGCTCGGTTAATCTATGGGTGAAAAAAAAACTCTTTTTACTTAATTTGAGAGCTTTCGGAAATTCTTTATCCTTTCATCAGACATTCTTTTTTTAAGTTGAATGGCAAGTTGTGTAAATAATATAAATTTAAATATTTTTTAAAATCTTAATTTTTTTTCTTTCGAATCTGATAACTATCTCTTGACATCTCTTCCATCTCCTTCTTTATTAAAACTTTTTTGTTCATTGTGAAATTTAATTACTTGATATTTTTTCCTCACATACGATTTCAAATAGTGCCTAATTAAATTTTACGATTGAATTACATTTTTTTTATATTAATAATATCCTAAATATATATCATAATACAAAAATAAAACATATAAAAAACTTTGCTATTAAAACTAAACACTATCTCTAGAAATAACTCCTAATAACTCCTAATAACTACCAAAAAAAACTCATTCTAAGCATAAAAATAAAATCTAAATCTAAATCTAAATCTAAACACTAAAGCAACCATTATCTAAAAGTCATATATACAAGTTATATACTTTTATCTTACACCAAACTATTGTGTTCTTAATTACAAAATTTTTGTGATTGAACATGATGAGGTGGCCCATTTGCCACGAAACTTGTAGTTCTTTTCTATAACAAATGAAATTTAAGGAAATTTCAACAGCCTTTAACCGTTATCTTCAATACTAGTAACTGGAGATTGCCATTTCTCTTCTTCTCCTCCTCAGCCTTCAACTCAAACCATTCATTAAGGCAAAAATTGGGACATTTGGGGTTGGCTTAGCAAACTGACTTGCCCTTCTCCGCTCCTGGTGTCCACTGAGAAAAGCCGTCCTGTAACAAAAAAGAGGACAAAGGTTAACGAATCCACTCCACCAGAGCTAACCCATGATGCTGTAGAGTCAGCTCATCATGCAGGGGGAGCAAGAAGCAATCCCCAGGTGCGAGGAGGCCACTAGAGAAGGGGACACGTCTTTCGACAGTGATCCTTGAACTACCACCGGGTGCTCTCTTTTTTAATAGGGGACTCGTCTACCCGATAAGACTAATCCCCAAGGGCTATCAGGTCGGACATGGTAAGGATCGATCCCACCATTGACCGTTGATCTCAACGCAAATAAGGGCTTGTGCGATAATTGCAGCAACTTACAATTGCCTAGTAAAGTCCCATCGTTACCACTTTTGACTAGAAAGGATACGGCCTTAGAGAGATCCAGGCATAATCCCTTCGCACCATTACCCGCTCGAGTAAGTGTTTCAACCAAATGTCCGAACCTGCGGTTCCTCTCGTACTGAGCAGGATTATTATCGCTACGACGAGTCATCAGAAGGGTAAAACTAATATCTCACGACGGTCTAATCCCAGCTCACTTTCCCTATTAACGGTTTTTGGGTTAGTGAAAGTTATTAATATGTTATTTAAGAGAGATGAGCAGTTTGGTGTTGTTTTGGTTAGTGATTTTTTTTTAATAATTCTAATTTTTATATTCAAATTATCAAAAGTAAAAAGTATATCAGTTTTTTTTGACCAACCGACTATTTTTTTGAATTTTTCGAACTCGAAAACCCGCAGATGGAAAATTTCAGGAAAATCAAAAATGAAAAAATGTTTCCATTTTCAACCTAGGGATATATAGGGTGTTTCAAAAAAGGTGGCACCGCTGCTAGGATAAGTACAAAACTCAGTAAATAAATGGAGTTTGCTTAGAAAAAAAATTTCATAACGGCATTCGTATTCAAGATACAGGGTCTTTAAAAAATTGTATACACATTTTTACGATTATAGTAAAACTACTGACAACATTGTAATGAAATTTTTATGACACATCCCACGAATTTTTTTATATCTGACTCTCATAGAGGTAGCTAGTTACACTGTTGGTACCGAGTATGTTTAAACATAACTCTTTTTTTCTAATCCAAATTTTAAGTGAACTTAAATATCATTAAATTTTACACCAAAAAGGTAGTCTTGGTAAAACTCGATAGTGTGTGCCGTTTTCTGAATATTTTGATTTGAAAATGATTAAGAATAGTCAAAAGGTTGATTACTTTCAGGAGTAGGTTTTGTGGGTCTTTGACGTACTTCTGAGAGAATAATGTCAAGATTTAAATCTTTAATCTCAGTAAGATTATATGCACAATTCAATTAAATAGGAATCTTCTCGTTGTCAGTCTGTACGTCATCTATTGAGAAACCGTATTTTTGCGAGACACTCTGCGTCAAAAGGAACGGCCCATACTTGGATAAACTCGCCTACTTCGTCTTCTCTTCCTACGGAAAATCCTGCTAGGATTCTCAAAAGGAATAATATGTCTTAGTCATTACTGAAAAAGAAGAGACCAGATGGTTGTCGCCCAAAAACCAATTGCACATAACCAAAAAAGTAAAAATAATGACATAAAACGTCAAACATAAAAAAAAATAAAATATCAAAATTCTTTGTGGGCTCGTCAAATGGGACGCAAGCACCACAGGTATTAGTGACCGATTTTTTATGGTAGTCCACTTCAGTTCAAAAACGCCCTCCGTTTGTTTTTTAGTTGGTACAATAAATTTATTCTCTTGCACCGTCCCTTCTACTTCAAAAATTAAATCTATAATAAGTTATAAAAATATTGTAGGTATATCTAGAATCGATTTTACCTTCGTCATCAAAATTGACTCCCTCTTCTTCAAACTCCGAATCTACTACAAAATCATCATCACTCGATCCAAGAAAATAATTTTTGTCATCACTTTCTTCCATCACTACTTTCCAAAGCAGCTATAGGTTTTTTAGGGTTTATATACATACATTCGTTTGGATTTTTTGAGGATAGACGGACCTGGTGCACTTCCGTCCATCTCAATCAGATAATAAACAAGCCAATCAAAAACTGCATCTTCTCTCTTGCATAATGCCCTTTTAGGTGTCCAATCGCTTTGTCGTAGCTTTTACCTGCAGGTGGGAAACTTTCAATTACATTTTCTTCCTATAGATTCTGGTTCTAATGATGTAGGAGCTATTGGAATTATCTTCATCATCTATCTCTTCGTTTTAATGTATTTTTGTAAACTGACTTCAAAATGTTATTCAATTTTTTATTTTTCAATGAAACTTCTTAATCTCCAGCTTCAGTAATTTAAAGCTTTTCTTGCTTCTCTCTGAGGAGATATAACGTTTATATAGTTTTGAACCTCTTCACATTCTATTTCAAACGGTTCTTCATTGGAATTGAGCATTTCATATGTGTTGGTTAGAGATATCTTCGATATCAACTAACTTCTCGATATAATTAGAAAGTTGTAGTTAGCTGTTTTCTTAACTGATTTCTTTCAGTCTTTAAATACTCCATGTCCTGCCACGATCGCCACAAATTATAAGAAATTAAATAAATGGAGTAGCCAAAATACGTACTGAAAGATATTTATTTCTTATATATTTCAAGTTCACTGCTTGACAATTGAATGATTTTTCAGAAAACAAAAACAAAATATATATGCTTAGTAACCAAAAACATCTAGTAGGACAAATGAATTATATACAAGGTGTCTATTTCCAACAGTAGTCTTAGTAAATTGAAGGAAGTTATACTTAGTATATTTTCCTTAATTGCTTTTTGTTCACTAATATTTTTTATTTTTGTTTTCTGTATGTATAACCTACCTTGTAATTGGTGCAAATATTAGATTTACTTTTGTAATAAATAAATAAATAAATTGCGATAATCCAAAAAGGTGCAAAGTAATAGAATAGACTATAGAGAAAGCGACTGAAAGTTTTACCATTTAAACAAATTTGATTTTATATAAACTCCTGTTCAAAATGACGCACCACTATAAATTTTGTAATTATGCCTTTGTTTTTGCACTCTTAATTTAATTTAGCGTTAGTATAATATAAATAAAGATAATTAAACAATATTGCACTAGAAAACTTTTATTTTTAATCAAAGTTCGAAGAATTATACAAAATTTGGCGATCAGGTACAAAAACAAAAAAGGGAAATCGCTAATATTTGGGAGATATCTTTTTAAATAATACAAATAAGTCAGAAAATATAAGCGGTGCGTTAATTTTGAACAGGAGTTTATATTATAAAGGTGCTTATTAGTTTCGGTTAAAAAAATCGTCAGGCCAAATTGATTAAATGAAATTAAGTAATGTCCTATGTGACAAGACTCAACTTAGTTTACTTTTTTAATGTGGAAAGACCTTGAGTCTCTTTCCTCTGTATATTTATAAGCCATATAAATGTGAATTGGGTTCTATTTCTTTGAATACACTATATTGAAGTAGGTAAAAAATGATACTGCTAAATTGGTATTAATAGACCCTTTTTTAAAAACAATGTGTAGGTTCCGAAGAATCTGCGAGAACCCAAAAACATTGGTTCATAAGTTTTGCGAAAAAAGTTTGACGTTTCATTTTGCGATATCTATGCTTTAATAAGTTTGCTTTGGAAACGATCAAATGTGTGTTTGTTGTCCAAGCTTTAATTTGACATTTAAAAATGTATACTTATTGTATGTAAAATTGTTTGTAAAATGGCAATTCGAAAAAATATTTTTAATTTGGAGTGAAATAGTTTGAATTTTTCAAAACCAAGACTATTGAAAACCACATCAAGACATCGCCAGTTTCGAAGATGTAATTCAATGCCAGAATGTCCCAAAAAGTAAAAAATTACGTCGTTTCAATTCAGCAGTATTGAATTATAGTGAAAAGGGTGAAAAGTAGGTTCGGTATTCCTCTTAAAAAAAAGCCAGAACGAATAATATTTCCCAGAGTATCGTCTATAGAATTTTGAAAAGAAATGATTGAACAAAGCGTAAAAGATAAAAATGTCCGAAGTACACAACCAGTCTGATGTACAAAATATCACATTGTTGCCAAAATCTACAACTTTATCAACAAGTCAATCCGAAATCAAGGATAACAATGAATTTGATACAGATAAAATACAAGAATGTGTAGACAATGTAAGAAAAAGCATAAATCATAGACAAATTCTTCAAAATGTTTAGCAAAGCCATAAGGTGGCCATATTAGAGGTGAAGCACTAGATAACAGACTCTATATCGACAACCGGCTAATGAAACTGACTGACTTTACAGTAGAGAATCATGTTAAAGACTGAATAATATTTTGGCCCGGCTTGACTTCGCTATTTTGCCAGAGAAACGCGAGGCTGGCTGAAACACAAAATTATCCAATGGTGAAGAAAACCGACAGACCTCCAGACTTACTGCAGGCCCTATTAACGTTTTTTGGCACTATTTTTATGAAGGATATACGACAATGGATGTTTTGGCTAAAATGAAGATCAACTAGGACGTCTAAGATTCGAGAATTTGACGTTGAAGACGCCCAAATCCTTATGACGAACATCCGACGACACTTACAACTTGTGGAGCTACTTGAATTATTTAATAATTAAATTATGATGTTAGATAGTTATGTAGTTGTAAGAAAAAAATAATTTTTCAATAAGGTTATTTTGTTTTGAAAATATTTAACTTTTCAATCTTTCGCCAAACTTATGAACCTTACGTTAGTATGTAAGACTGAAAAACGCCTTTATAATAGGTATACATAAATTGTAATATTTTTTGGTAATGGTTTTACTTTAATCAGTTTTGTCAGGAAAAAGCTAATTATATTATTTATTATTCATTAATAATTAATTTTTTTAGGTTGTTTTGTGAAATATTAAATTATATGATCCCTAAAAGCAATAACTATTTAACACTATACACTATGTATATATTTGTATACTTAACCAATATGGTTTGTTACTTGTTTAATACTATTTTTTTCTAGATTGTGGTAAATATTTTTAATGTTAAAATAATATTAACAGGCGTAATGAGGAATTGAATTGTATTGTATTTTAAAATTATTGAATGAAGACAATTTTATAATTATTTTATTGATCAAAAATGTTAACATATTTTAATGTTTAATTAAAATTTTGTCATAATCATTGTTGTTTTAATAGTCTTTCTCTTATTTTAATGTCTTTTGTTGAACACAGCAAAGATGATGGTTCATTAAAATCTATTTTGGCAGTGTCCAAAATGTCTCTTATCCAAATAAATATTATGCAGCATAATCAGAAGCCCAAAGGCATTTTCAGCGACTACACTTATAGAAGAATGTAATATTTTTTGTTTATTGTAAGAAATCTGATCATTTTTCATTTTTTTTATTTTAATATGCTTATAACAATTTCTAAATCCTTTTTTTTACAATTTAGTATTTACTAGACCACTTAATAATTTGAGCTCTTATCGAGTTTGAAAATTTTATGCCTGTATGTAGATTACGATATACTAAATCGTTTAGAACTTTTGAGTTTTCAAGTATCAAAGAATTATTAAAAGTTTTTCACGTGATATTTTTTCTCTGCCCTGTAGGTGGATTTTTGACCTATCTAAAATAATTTTTACATTCTTAGTCCCTTTTACAATGAATTACATTTTTTCTCAGTTGATAAGATTCATGATGGATGATGATGATGATGATGAGAAAGTAGAATCTATTGATTAGGTTTTACCAGTAGTCATAAATTTCTAAAAGTAATTAAAGTTGAAATTATAAGTTATAAAATTTTTATTTTTGTTTTGGATTAAATTATATTGAACATTGTTATTTTAATTAACGATCCATTTATAAAATAGTGGTGTGAATTTTCTTTTGACGAACGAAATGAAAAACCAAATTATAAAAGAATGTTCCTAATTTTTACTTTTAATATAAACAATTGAATTGAATGCATAAAATTATTTTGACGAAATACCATTCACTATTTTTAGTAGTGTTAAATAATAATAAAAAATATTCTAACGTATCCAACACTGTCGCCAAAAGCTGTAGCAAAATTAATATCAATGTCATTCGTTCTGAAAAGTAAATATTAAATTGTGTATGAAACTACCGGATATTTTTAATATAAAGGCTCTTTTAAATTACACAAAATATATGCAATATTCTGACTGAAGAGCGTTATTTATCAATCCTGAAACGAGAATACCTAGATCTCCGTTATTAAAACTCTGATTTTCATGCAGTTTTCATTATAATATTGTAAAAATTTTTATATCTTTTAACCTTTTCAATAATCATCCTCCAAACATAAAAATTGAGAATTTACATTAAACGAATTAGAAGTATTCTAAGAAAATGCATAATACATCGGTAGGTAGCGAGCTCACCAAACTTGCGGATGCACTCTATGAACTAGTTTACCGACGTACAGTAGTGGCGGATAAAATTTTTTGTATTATACTGATTTTAGTTTATTATATATAAAACGACATAAAAAATAAAATATTTGATATAGGTCTCAGCAGGCATAATAATGTTTTTTTATTGCCCATCGAGCAAATCGGCCAGCCACAAAGGTTACTATATCTTCTGTGACTCTGAACTGTTCAATTGCGTTTTTCTCGAAAACTAGTGAAATTGTCGTGTTTAAACAAAAGTACCAATATTACGTAGAAATGATGTTTACATCATATTTTTCAATCAAAATCACTAAAAAGTTTCGTTAAAAAAAGCTATATATTCCACAGCAATATTTTATTAAGTTATATTTGGTCCTACCGCCATATTTTGGTCCAAATAACCTGCCCTTAGCCTATGTTCCAATAGTTATGAATCACTCTGTATATACAAATTGGGACATTTATAACATATCATTGTCCCCGCGAGAATCCAAACTCAATATAGTTAGAATGGAACTCTGGAACCATCGACGTACACTTTGTGTTAAAACTATGAGAAGAGACGTATCCTTACAAATACATGCTCCGCGGAAAATAATCTTACTGTATTCCGTATATCGATAACATTTGTCTTTAAATTAAGGCTGTTTGTCTTGCGTCGGCAGAATCGCAAAGTGCCCATCATCAGAAATTCTACGACTGCTAATAAACCGCTAGTTAAACTCCATAAAAATTTACATTATCGACAAAATGTAATTTGGTTATCGCACAGCCACATGCTGAACGAAACATCATTGGAGATATACAAAATATGACTTGTTAGCCCCCAGAGAATCTACAGGGTAATTTAAGTAAAAATATTTTAAAGGAGCAAAGTTGTATCTAAAATAAATAAATAAATCCATTATTTATTAAGAACATTAATTACAAATAAATGTAAAAGAGACTTTGAATAAAAAAAATATTTATTTTCTGTACCAAAAAAGGCCAATTTATTATAGATAGGAATGGGAAATAAGACAAATTACATTTACGTGTAAAAAAATTATAGTTTAATAATAGTATATCATGTTAATAGGAGTAGAAGGCTACCATTATTTGTTGAGCCTTATAAATTTCTGGTATTTATAAAGTGCGGTGTCAATAACATTTCCTTGAAGCACCCCTGCATTAATTCATTATCCATGATCGTAATTCCTTTTTGAATAGCCCTGTAGGAAGCACGAATCGTTTGCCCTTAGGAATGAAACTAATTTAATTTCCACGTAATTGTCATATATATTTGTGTTAAAGTGATAAGTTGAATTATGGCAAATTTCGATAGGCGTTTCTGATATATTAGTCACAGAGCTCTACGGCAATTTTAAATAAACTGGATTTATATTAACGATATAGTGTTTGTTCATTGTAGTTATAGATTATTGTCTCAGTCGAAATTTGTATCCCTTTAAACAACCCAGGTATTTCATGAGTGATAAAACTTTGTTTAAAGACAGACAGAAATAAAATCTGGTTTGTCTAATAATGTCCCGAATTATTAGCAGCAGAAACATAAAACATAAAGTTGAAGTTAAACTTTTCTCATTTTACATTACAGTCATTTATCATAACTTCAAAAAGTAATTTCACTGTGTCTTACTCACAAGTTTTGTTTATGTGTTCTTTTGAGTTAGCGAATAACTGTCAAGTCTAAAAATAAACTTTGAATTTAATCGTTGCTCAGATGCGTCCTACCTTATCACACATTAAATCTGTCGTGATTATTGTTTGGATGCACAATGCATTACTGCCAACCCCAACAACAAGCAACTTCCCGGGATTCAATTTCCCTAATCGCCTAAAGAATTGAGCTCATCTCTTTAAAAGACCCGTAAATACTTCCTTCCCTTTGCTTTGAAGACATCAACCCTTATCTATAAATGCTGTCTGTGCACAGATTCCTCATCGTTGGCCCTATAAGCACTTGCCTCTATCCCGTTCGTTTTAGGAACAATGCTTGACTCAGGCTTTTTGATGTTCACACAAGTTCGTTTCGAGTCTTTGTGATTGAACTTAACTCGATTTCACTTAAAATTGTTTGTCAGTTTATATGCCCACATTTACTTTTCGCATAAGGATTTACAAAAGGAAGCTCCGAGCCGGAAATTCTACAGACGGAAAATTACGAGGTTTGTATAAAATTCCTTCGTTAATTATTTATTTTTTATTTATCATTTAAAATGGCTTATGAACGTAACTTTCTGCAGTGGATTATTTATAAACATAAACAGTGATTAATTTTCATTGTTCGTTACATTAGTTGAAATTTGTCAACTTAGTCACTGTTTATATTTAACCGAAAGATGACATATCGTCCCTTAAAGTAGTATTCAAAATTCACTGAATTTAAAGTGAAGAAATAATTATTCGGTAAAATTTCCTAATAATTTACTTGTACTTGTACTTGTAACGCGTTTTTCTAGCGGTTTTCGGAAAAACGTTGCACTACGTTACATTATGGTGCTTTCGGTGAAGCCCCGGGCGACAGTTCTCTATTTTCATGGAGAACACACGATCCCTTAAATTATCAATAAGGGTGCCTAGGTAGCAACAGATGGAGATACGGTCATTCCAGGGGTCTGATTGAAAAATTAGCAAAATTTTGAAAATAGTGGAAAACGAGCTTTAATTGCTTTCCACTACGATTACTGGAGACCGGTTGCTATATTTAAAATCACTAAAACAACTGTACTTTAAATAAAAAACGGAACAAAAAACAGAAGAAATTTTAAAATAAAAATTCGTTATAATCACTAGAAACATATTTAAAATGAATTAAAGAAAGAAAAATTAATATCTCAGAGCCCGCCCAGTAAAAATTCTATCCCGATAGTCACAATCAGTAGTTTTGCCGGTTAAAACGACTTAAAGAGAGGGGAAAAATAATAAACATAAATCTGATCAAGTTATCAAACAGGTATTTAACGAAAAAATCAAATTATATCGAAAATCAAGAAACAAAATTAAACATTAAGATCAAATATCAAAAATCAATACAATAAATAAATTATTTCCTACCCTCAAAATACTTTAATCTCAACATTGTCGGCACTTCCCGGACTACGGTAAAACTTGAAGTCTGAAAGTTGGAAAAACGGTCCAGAGAAGCTCCTTGTGCCCCATTATCCTGTACTCTCCCCCAAAATTTAAGAATCTACTCTAGTGGGACTAAAACATTTTTAAAATTAAACCGAAATGACAATATTTAAAAATTCCCATCAAATGTGTATTTATTTAACGGAAAATACACATCTGATATACCAAAAAAAACTTCTTTACTTCTTTGAAAATGATCAATATATATATATCAAAGTATTTTGTACTTATACAGATTTTTAGATTACGAATATTGAACGCGTCACCTATCTATCTCTCTTCTACTCACTTAATTATTAATGTTAATGTATTATCATATACCTTTTTTATCATATATAATTTTTTTTTGTTTTACGAACAACAGGAACACTACACTTTTATCAATATATCATTAAAAAAGTTTCGAAATCCACCAAAAGAACTCTGTGTTCAACAAAAAGTAGTTTTAATCCAATTAAAGTAGTAACAAGTAACGGCGCATGTCAATTAATCAAAATAGTTAAATGAATATTTGTGCAAAATTAAAATTCAACATCATTAAAATAAATAAATTCTGCGTTCAATTTATTTCCCAAGTGCTTGCTTGCCGTACATGAAATAGTCCATTTTATCAAAACAATTTGCAACATCAGCGTTTTCGTTCAAGTAGTAATAAAACCTTATTTGTAAAATCCAAATAATGTCTACATTTGATAAATGGTTGTAACATGGAATTCTCTGTGGCAGAAAAACCAAGATCCTGTCCATATAACGTTTGATCGTGAGGTTTTAAATCGTAGAAGATAAGGATATTGGTTGGACTAAATATTCGACGAAAATGTTTTATAAACACACACTGAGGACTAATAATTGATTTAGCGTGGGCACAACATAAATATTTATTTTAAAAGGCATTCTGAAAGTATTGGAGGCTATTTAACCTTGGGATAGTTTAGGTCTAAAAATAGTAAAATGTTTTATAATTTTTTTCTGTAACACCAATTTATTAACAAAACCGCGTGCAATATATACAGGGTGTCGTAAATCATAATTTGTGAATTATCTAAGTAGGTACTTGCAGACTTTTGTTTAGAAGCAAATATCTACAATACCGTTCATTTTAGCTCCATAAAAGGTTATTACTTTTTTACCTAAAAATGAACAGAGAATTTAAAAAAATTAAAAAAAAAATATTTGTTCCAGTGGCGTAAAAGATAGGGGGATATAAGTTGCCACAAACCCTGATAGCGCGCCACTGGTTAAATTTTTCAAAAGTCAGTTTATGTCAAAATATTACTTTCTTAAAGAGCATATTGGTCACCAAATTTG
Source organism: Hermaeophaga mercurialis (assembly GCA_951812935.1). Lineage (NCBI taxonomy): Eukaryota > Metazoa > Arthropoda > Insecta > Coleoptera > Chrysomelidae > Hermaeophaga > Hermaeophaga mercurialis. Next base: position 33,071,088 of record OX638362.1, on the reverse strand, counting down.
AAAAAAATATTTGGAGGCGTTTCTGATTTATAACAAATTTTTAATTTTGATTTCAAACTTTTAACACCCTGTATCTCGGAAACTAAGCCCTTTAAGGGTTTATGTTCCCATATCAAAATTCATCAATTAACGAGAGCTCTCTGGGGTAAAGCGTTGTCGGTCGAATATAGTAACACCCTGTAGATTTCATTTAAATTTGGAGAATACTGGTAGTAGTAGACTTTCAGAACTTTAAATAAATAAGTTTTAATTATTTCTTAGGAAGATAGGTTTGGATTAGTTCTTCAGAATTTTAGCCAAAATGATTTAAAATAAAGGATTATTGTACAAATTAGGGGTTTTTGGACCAACGTGGTGAGTAATTACCTAATTATATATTGATGTTGGTATCATTTTCTCTGTGTTCACCAATAAAATATGAAATAAACACGCCGTAATAAAATTATGCGCTCCGAGCGTAAAAAAAGATAGAAATTTGTATATCTTTTTAATTTTACATGAAATGTGAAATTTCACACTGACATCCAAATACTGGGCTCACTAGTAGTTTATTTTAAAGGCAGTAGCTAAACTAAATCAAAGATAATGAATACTTTTGAAATAAAAATATATCGACGCGATTAAAAATATAAAATTAAGTTCATAAAAACTTGATCAAACGGGGATGTTTCTTGTTCGGGCAGATGACCTTTTAATTCACAAGAAATGAGTTACATAAAAAAAACTATTCTATGAAACTTAGGCTACTCTTATGGAAACGCATGGAAAAGACTTGGCTTCTTTGCAAAATGAAATATCTTCCTTAATAATTTACTTTATCGAAACTTAATGAATTATTTTGGCTACTGGTAGGTTTTATATTCCAATCCAATATAATAGTTTTTTTTTGAGGTTTAATAAGTTTAGTGTCCAAAAATGGTACACTATTATCATTCTCTTTTTCTTTCTTCCGCCCAAATTAATCTGACGTCAACTAAAAACATAAAATTTATATATATTGCAACGAGGTCCTTAAATTAAAATTTAAATTATAGTAAGGTGTCTTTTTTTATGATTTATAATCATGCCCGGTATAATTTAAATGTATTTTATGAGATGCGATTGATTAATAATCTCTGGGTGAGTTCAAACTAAAAATATGCTTGAAAAATATAATTACAATATAATAATCTAATTTTATTTTTTAAAATAAAAAAAAATCATAACAGTTACCAGTTTGTAGTTTCTTGTGCAATACCTAAGTAAAAGTCCAACTCTTCTGTCTTCTTGCTCGTTAGTTCAAATTTTCTGCCATATCACGGGCATTGACTAAATACAGTTTATCAACTCTTCAATTGTCCCAATATTCCAAAAATTTCGGTTATTATTAAATGGGTATTTACTCTAAAAGATCATCTAAAATAATTGAACTTCCCAGGTTTATTTGTTCATTTAATGCTGAGGTATTTCTTTATTTCATATTCCTCCAAACACTCAAGTTCTTCTTTCTTGTCACTTACATGAAGTTCTTGCACTGTTGTTTAGTGACAATGAGGTGTTTTGCGTAGTGTGAATTATCGGGTTCTTTTAATCTATAAGCTCGTAAGTGTTCACAGTATCGTATGTTAAAATTTCTAAGGGTCTGGCCAAGATAGATGGCGTTTCAATATTTTCAGTTATTCAAATACAAGTTGGAATTGCTGATAAAATAAAATATCTTTGTGATCCTCCTAGGTTTCCGCATTAGTTTATGAAAATGAAATATAAATTAGGAAATTTCTTCTGAAAAGAAAGTTAGTTTAGGTGTAACATTGTAGTCATTGTTATGAATTAGGTAAATTATTTTACTTATTTTGCATTTGCTCATATAAATATCCAAACAATTTTTGTATAAAAATTCTCAATAAGAACAAACAAAAGCAATATAGCTTCACTTGCATGAGTAAGCGATGTCCAGAATCCAAACCTGTTAATTACGTCATAACATATTGACATATAGGTTTATAGCTCAAATCTATAGTTTGCTGCAACACCATTAATTAATATTTGGTATTAAATAATAGAACCCTCACAAATTTAACAACGGCATTTATTATTTGTACCAGTATTAATCTATTGCTTAAATATTATTCTTCATAAATTAATGTACACAGTGTATTTATCTCTCATTGTGCCAGTATATAAAAAAGTGTATCGCTTAGTGAATGCAGTATATATAATAGATCCGTTAATTGCCATCAATCTATAATTGGCCGAGTAATTTGCCTGTGTTTCCTGGTCTTGAGGATATTGATGTGAGTAAAATAATGAGAAAGAAGTCATTCATGTACTAATTCTAATGATTTAATTTACCTCGATAGCAGCGATTATAAAAAATTTCACACAATTTATTAGAAAGTACTTTCATGTCCAACCGTCAATCAATATTAAGAGATGTGAAAAAAACTTAGTTTGCATCGTCACAAAACCATTGATTTCTTGCTTTACTTTATTTTCAATGAAAACGACTAGACTTCAAAACTCCGTTAGATCATTAAGAGTCGAGTTGAATTTTTTCCAACGTAGGGTCTATTAAAATGTTTCAATAACAGCCCTGAAAAAAGAGTTTTATCGACAAGAGCTCTTTCTTTTGTGCGGACGAAACAGAATGGAACTTTTCAGGGAGACTTTTGATTTATGATTTTGCAAACCGCAGACATATCTTAAGATATAAATATTATCGTCAAATTCCCAGAGGTTTCTGACGTTGAAATTAATATGTTTTGAGATTAAAATTTTGGTACATATATTTTTTTTGACAGCATACAAACTTCCCGATATTTTTCCAAGCACACAATTTGAAGGCTGTACCATTTTTGAATTAATAACAGGTCTACTAAATAATATCGGCTAGGACACCACCACAACCAACATAGCCTTATTATACATGGTGTCCGCGAAAATGATGCATATTTTGATGGTATGTACAATGTGTCATTTGCAACAAAATATTCTAATAAATTTTTTTTCTAACATCATTAGTTTTCACAAAAATTCACTTGAAGCATAAGACATTTCCATTTTGCATACGTTTTTATACCTCATCTATAAATAGGTGCATTATTTTCGCGGTCACCCTGTATACTAATTTGATAATATTTGTCTCAGACCATCATTTACCTAACTGATTATGTGAATTTAACTACAGCCAACGTTGGTGGTAGATGTTACTAAATGTGTAATTAATAGCTACGCTATGATCTTGCTTTTAAATAATGAATTTTAGTCTGCCCGCATTGTGCTTAATAATTATATTAGATTTGTTCCAGCAAGATGTTACAAACGTTCGCAACATTACGAATCATGTGCAATCATATTTTTCTGTTCCGTCAAAAAAAAGTTGGTAGCACTTTACACATGTTTGTGGTTCCAACAAGCTTTAAAAGTTGTTGGTTACTTGTTGGTTGCTACTTATTTTGTTTGCAGATTTTGAGCAAATATTTCTGACTAACCTAACTTTTATCGTTAACTTATAATTAATAATGGATTTCTTGGACAATGATTTTTATAACTCATCGAAGAGCGGTGATTATTTTGTTTATAATGGTGATATAGAAGGAATTGAAATAATGGAAGATCGGCAGCGTCCAAATAATAAAAATTATCAACGAAACTGTGGAAAATTTTAATGAATTGGAATTGATTGAATATTTTAGGTTAAGTAGTAATGATAAAATAAGTGATAAATATCAAGTTTTGATATTTCTTGGGTTCACCGGATATCAAGCGTCGTCATTTAGAGACGCAGCTGATAGATTTGACATTCCAATAAGCAGTTTATTTAGGGTTTCAAGAAGATTAATTTATTTTTTGAGCAACAAGTAATATTTCATTTCAAAATTATACTAGTTTCTAACCAAACTTTTACTAAAAAATTCCTGCTTGAATGAAAGAGTTAGACAACACAACAAATTATATTTCATGTTCCAGCAGAGAATTGTTGGAAAAATATCACCAACTTGTAGGAAACTTTTTGCTGGAACAAGCTTATTTACACCTGGTTCATAGATTTTGAAACAGAAGACATTTTTTTTAGGTTAGCAGAATGTCATTTTTGAACGCAGAATTCTTTTCGCGCATCTGCCTTCAACATATTTGAAGGTGAAAACTAGTTTACAAGGGAATAACCAAATCTAACGGTGCAGCGTACAATGAAAATTACAATTTTTTTCAATAAACTGACTGCAAAAGGTTTTAGTACTTACTTTTTAACTGCTATTTCTCTATTTGTACGGAACTAGCTAAACAAATAATTGCTTTCACCTACGATTACAGGTGTTAATATTGGTTATCTTCATTTTTTTTCTAAATAGATTATAAAATTAGCAATATTGATAAATACATTGAAGAAATTGAAAAATAATAACATGTCAAAAGAACCATGTGGGTGCTAAAGTGAAGCAAATCATTTAAACAACAACTTAAATGTTTAGGAATGGAGGAAAAAAATTGGAAGAGGAATTACAAAAGTTGGTAGAGAATAAATACATAGAAGAGAAATATGCCCAATATATAAAAAAGGAGGCATGTATGTAGTAGATATTAACTATTAATGGATAATATCAGAGCACACTAAATCATATATTTACGCTAAGGAAGATACACGCAGAAAATTTTGAATAGAAAAAACCATGAGTCTTGTTAATGATTTTAAACAAGCCTACGATCGAATAAACAGAAAAGAGTTATACAAAGCGTTAAAAATCAAACTCGAGATGGTGAATATTTTGAAATGTGTTTCGTTCTATCTGATAGAGAGTCTCTAGGAGAATAGCATTCTGACTCACAAAATGAGCTGCAAAAACCGAAGAAAGTTGATACAATGCCACGATAAATGTCTCAAGTCGGAGTTTTTGTTACTTTTATTTTTCTATGTATTTAAAACATACTGGACCATTATATGCCATCCCTGTTCTTTCGTATAAGTATTTAAATATATCTATAAATATTCCCGAAACATTGGAGGCTTTTAGTAATAAATTAAAAAAACCAGAGTCCGCTTCTCCATATTCAAAAACTTCCTTCGCCCCATATCCCAGGGCCATTACTACCAGCCTATGTCATTTGTTCTTGAATACCCAATGGTTCTCTTTTATTTAAATCTATTTTATAACAATTTCGAATTTTGCTGCCAGTGGGCGGGCTCGTACGCTCTGTCGTGGGAGTTTTATGGCTAGCGCCAGCGAAATTTTACTAAACTCTCGCCCTATATGAGCTGGATTTAAATAATAAACTGAGTAAAATATTATCAAGGGTGAGAATGCTGAGTTTCTAACACTAAGCGCGACATTCAATTATAAAATAATAATTGAATGAGAGAATTGAAAGATAAGCTTCTTATAGAATATCGTATGTGATATTTAATTTAAAAAACGGTATAGATATAGGAATAAAAATCCGCACTATTATAGAGGAGAAAAGTGATATATAAAATATACGTAGCAGTACACAAATGAAAGAAATACATTCATTATTTTGTAACCCGCTGAGTTTAGGAGAAAATCCTGAAACCAATCGATTTTTAATTTAAAATGCACTTTCTGTCAGATTTTCTTTTCATTCGTTTCGTTATCTGTCTGACAGTGATAACATCACCGATTATTTTTTTGAATAGAAATGTGGTTCACATAACACATTCATTTGGAAAGTCGCTTGATTCTATATCAATTTCAAATAATTGAATTTTCTAAAATGTGAAAAAAATGTTTATAAAATTGAATAGATAACTTTTCAAGTATTAATTTTCGACTTTATGAAAATACCCAAAAGTAAATTTAGTAATGGAAATACGTAGAAATGAAATGTTAATTTCCTTGCTTGACTTTTTTTGCAAAAATATTGTGGTTATCAAGGTTACTACGTTCAAATGAAATTTATTTGACTGTTCAAATGTAAATTGTAAAATATGCTGAAAACATTATATTCCAAAAGTCTGTTTATCAAAATGAAGCTTACTGAAATGTAAAGAATTGAAATTCTAATAATTTGTGAAAATAATAAAACAAGGTTTGTGGTTTATTCAACAATGAATATCCCAATCGAGACCCAATTTCGCAATCCATTGTGACCGAAATTGAGAAAAAATTCGAAGAAACGGGTCATGTAATAAACGTCGATAAAGGTAGTAGAAAACAAATAGCAGAAAAGAAGAAACTATCTCCACTCCAGTTATAAAAGTTTTTTTCCAAATAAAACTTATTCTAAACGGTTACGTAAACCTTGAGATGTGTCGGTATTGGACTAATTTATTTAGCATTTCATACTCAGTATCCAGACAAATAAATATAATAATATATAAATATATAAATAAAGATAATAGATTAAATGGATAGGATAGATCTAAATAGACATGATTTGTGACTGCAGCAAGGTGGCGCCCCTTCACTCTATGCTGTCTTAGTTAGATACTACTTGGCAACGTCTTTTCAGATGTGGATTGGACCAACACAATAAGTCCAATGGCCACTTATGTCTCCATATTTAACTCCTCTTGTTTTCATTTTATGGGGATAATTAAAAAGTAAGGTATTAATACGGATAGAGTTGGTGCAAATAACTCCGGAGTTATTGAACATTTGAGTATTTGCTTTAAATTAGGTTGTATTCAGTAAATAAAAATATTAATTTGACTTAGTAATAAAAATGTTTGAAAGTGTAAAAGTGTCAATAACTTAAATGATTCGATTAAATTAAAAGATTTTTTTAAATAATATATCGGATAAACGATATGTCCATTTAAAAAAATCATGTAGATGACGTTACGTATAATTGAAATATCTGATAGAGCAAGTCAATGGTAAAAAATAATAATTTTATTTACTTTCATTTGCACCATAAAGATAACCTCCTATTATGGGGCCCGATTTTTATCCATAGATTATAAATATAGGTGGAATTATTTGATCTTCGGGTCACTCTTTATTTTACATTTATTCTCCACGAAAATAATTTACCCGGAGAAATTAAAATTACAAACAATAAATCATAACAAGATTCACGAAATAACGATGGGAAAATAGAAGAGGAAATAGAAGAGGAAATAGAATAACCAAAAAGTTGATGATAAAGACGAACATGATCCAAAATAGGATTTTAAAACTGCTACTTTTAATATTTGTTAAGCAATACACTATTTTAATATATTTCTGGCGAAATCTATATGCTCTCAATCCTCCTTGAGCGTCGTTTGTATTCCAGAATTCCTTATGAGAAACTAGAATACGTCGGTTAGATTGCCGAGCGTTGTTGTTTCTCGTATTTGATGGGTAATTGTTGGAAGGTGAATGCTATCACTGCCTATGGTATTGATTTCGGAGTTTACAGCCACCGTGAATAAGTAATGGAATTCTAAAGTCTACACCGCAGTTTCGTAATTTCACTTTCGTAGCATTAGGATGTTATTGCTCGAATTGAGGGGCGGGAAACTAAGGAACGATGCAAGACTTAGTTGAGACATATATCTAATGCACGTAATTGGGCTGTAATTAGTAAAGGAACGCATCAGTCAATAAAACTTAGGAAATTAGTTACAGAACGAGGTGATAGGCCAAATACAGTCAACCGGAAAGAAGAAAACTTACAGAAGCCAATTAACCAAGAATTAAATTATGAATGAATTAAAAGTTAGTATAAAACAAAACAATTTTGTTGGCTGAAGGGAATTATAGCATACAGAAAAGAAACATAAAAATATAATAATAAATAAATATAAAATATATAAAATATATAAAAATTGTTATGCAAGCTGGTAAAAATAAAATAATTTAGCCGTGAGTAATAAAAATGGGTTACCAACAAACTGCTTGTATAAAATAAGTTAGAGCTGGTTAGGAAAATAAGTTCACAAAGATAGAAATTCATCAAGTGAAAATAAAATACTTTTAACAATTTACCAAATCGGCAATGTTTGTAGTGATAGAAGAGCAATGATGAAAAGAAGAACAAGTAAAGAGTGACAACAATGAATAATGAAATAAATTGATACCGAATCAAATAAAGTGCCTGGCTGTTATTTGAAAGTGATATCAGATAAAGAAGAAAAAAGAGAGGATAGCATTATGGGAGAGAAAAATCAGACAGGTTTTTGGGGAAAAGTGAACAAAACGAAAAATGCAAAAACTATCTGGAGAAGTAGATCAATATTATATATCTAAACTACGACCAGCCACCCATCACTCCTATAGCAACCAATAGAACAAATAATTTCTGATTTCATTGATCTTGAAGCTTGAATCTGATTGAAGTAGTCCAGCTTCTCAAATTCTTATATAAAAGATACAATAAACTGACAATCTGGAGGACCCCAATTGAAATGGTGTCATGTGTATATGACATCCATAATGTATAAATATCTGGAATTTGATATAGTTTTTAGTTTATTGAAAAATAAGTTTTCTTCAATATAAAAATAATGCACTTTAAAAAAACCTAAATATGACTCGTTTCCTATTTTCGACAAAAAGGTATAGTATCCATGTGATTGGAGGAAAATAAAGCAAAAAATTACTACCAACTTTACCACAGAACGTAAATTCCGAATATGAACTTTTAAGTGCAGATTATATATGCAAGATGTATATAATAAAACAAATTTAAACAAATATTTAATTATGCATAAATATCAACATACTATTTCATAAATTGTACCCAGAAACAAATGAAACAAATTAAAAAAAATAACTGTTAGGGCTTGTTAGGTTGAGGTCCAATAAAATAACTGGGAGTATCTACGTTGAATAATACCTTTGGAACTACATGAGGTTTTAAAGATTTATGTAATATTGCCGATCTTTCAAAATTTGAGCTCCATATCTTAAAATTTCTATGTAATATTCGGGCATCTTTTCCAAATATATCATCCTCAGGTTTTCTTGCCCCTCTTCGATTCATCTATAACGTTTGTAGTAGTTTCATTGGGATTTGGAAATATAGAAACATTTGGATTAGATCCGAGTGAACTACTGCAATTTTTAACTGCACATCTCATTTTTCGATTCATTATGAAACATATGTAATATTAAATAATTATTAGTACTGAAGTAACAACATTTTCAAGCATAGTTCAATATTAATTAAATCTAGGTTAAGGCGGAAAACATTAATGGCAAACAAATTTCAAGGTCAGATAGTTTCAAATTCATTTGACATTAGAGTAAAATCTCTCATCTTCTTTACTCTTTAAAGAAAAAGTGAAAATAATAGGCGACAAATCAAAACACATTTTTTTCTACAAAATTAAATTTATTTTCCAACATAGTCTTTTCTTAACCTAAGAAACAGAAGATTATCCATAACACTCAAATGTGGTACACTGGTTCAAATCCAATAAAATTCAAAATCAAGCCACATACGATATTGTATTGGATTTTTTCTTCTTAACTTGTTACGCTTCTTTCAACTATTTTCAAATCTTTCGAATAATACGATCAAAGTGGAGCTCTGTTGCAACGATGACATCCTCATTTGAACCAAATCTCTTATCAGCAAACTTTTTCTTTAAGCTTGGAAATAGATAATAGTCGCAGGGGATCAAATCTAGAATATTTAATAGATGACGAAAATATTCATTGCACAATCCATCCAATTTTGTCATTGCGATTACATGGACTTTAATGACCATTTCTGGTGTGGGACAACTTTGACCCTCATCATCAGAAATGCTTGTATGACCTAGTGTAAATTCTATAAACAATGGTCGATTAGGGTGTTCATCTTATCGTTCATTTTCTTTTTCAAAAACAAGTATCTAATCTAAGATACTGCATAATATTCAATGTTGTTCATTAACATCAAACAGAAATTAAATGACGCAGTTGGTTAAACATTTAAAATATATCAACTAAAGGATATTATTTACAAATGAAAATATTGCTTTGATACTGGTGCAGCCATCTCTTCCATTGACTAATTCTGTTTCTTTTTATTCAATTTTTCTTTCAGTAATATTATTCCCATTTCATCGGTCTAGAAATCTTTCTACTAGAAACTAGAAACGTAAAATACTCTCTTGAATTTAAACGGAACTAAACTGAAATTAAACTCCATTAATCTAATGATTTATCAATGAGAAAAACCCAAAGTTTACTTTTTTGACAACGGTCGATTTTGATTTCCGCGCCACATCTGTTTTAAACACGATGACTTCTTTAATCCCTTTGTAAAATAGGGTATGACAGAGCTGTCAGTCACAGAGATAGATATCGCTTATTTTCACCAGAGATTGTGGCTGCGAGACCGCTTGACGTGGGTTTATGACTCATCCGTTTGCATCTATCCGTATAGATAACTTATTATTGTTATTACTGCAAGTATTTGATAGTCACTATTACACACTAATAATTTATTGGTTTTGAATAATTGAAACATCAGTTTCAAGCCAATTGTATCAATAAATTTAAAAGTAAAGCTTCGGTATATATTTTTGTACATTTGATAAATCTTTCTCTTTGTCGATCTGTGATAAAATCGTTTCCCCGGGATAAATCGTAAAATATCCGTATTTACATAAAATCTCACTTAACCATTTGCCCTTTACTGTTGGCAACGTATGTTTCATTCCTACTTCAAAAAACCTAATAAACGATCTTGTATCCGGACGAAAAGTTACGGTCCATTGACCATGAATAAAAATGGAAAGGAAAACAGTACTTAATTAGAAAAATCCCCTTTTTTTTGGAATTTTAATAAGGGGAAATCGGAAAATCACGGGCTCTCTCATGCAGATAGTGCCTCAAATTTAAAAATAAAGGTTCCAAAAGGAATTCTGTAACAGAAGTTAACTTTAAATTAAGATTTCTACCATCAAAATCAGAATTTAATTGTATGAAGTTTACAAAATTATAAGTTTTATTTATTTTGCTAGTACTTTTATTAGTATTATTATTACTATTATTACTATTATTGCTAGTATTACTACTATTATTATTATTTTTGTTTAAAATTTCTGTGTATTTGGAAATTTACTATTTATATAAAAAAATGTGTTTTAATTCCAAATAGCACAACTGTCTCTCGAATTTTGTTTTGTGGTTAGGTTCAGGAAACTCTGAAATTTCTAATCTGTTTATGAGTGTCCTGCGGCGACTGGTGCCCTCACAAATCCATCTAAAACCTCTCAATCCAATCGCGGTAGAGACATGTTTCACTACTCAGCCCAAAATGGCATCGCATGCGAATTGAGAGGACACAAAAAAACAAAAAAACAAAAATACATCCACTCTCACTTCGAATTCTGGCGTCAGACAAACTGATCTTAGAGTGCTTTGTTCGGGGTTTTTACTCGAATTGAAAGTGTGTTCCGGGATGCGACGGGCTGGTAAACGATAAAGGAAATATATTCGTTAGGGAGAATGGCTTAATACATGTAATGTCATGGGTCGTCGAAGACGCATCCAGCTACTTTTTAACGGATTTTTATCATACATTTCTACAGGGTGTATCACTAAAAACTCTCAGGCCTAATATTTTGGAAAGGAATAGAGATATTTTAACTCTATAAAAGTTAGTTTGCAGAGCTCTAAAAGACCTTCATTTTTAGATATACATTAATTTTAAATATGACTCGTTGTGTTAAAAAACAAAATATTTGATGAGAGCATCTTTCAAATGTAACACATCTTGTAGAAACTGCATTTTTAAGGAGATTTGGTTTCATTAACTATTTAGCTAAACATAACCTAACCTAACCATTTTCGTGATATTTACCAATCATTGCTTTTCCAAATAATTAAAATCATACTAAACCAAGTGTCCAGCGCAGTTAGTAGTTGGATGGGTGACCACCAGCGAACACCGTCGTAATATGCCCGTACAGCCTGCACCGATTAGTAGCATATCATAGCTCGCAGCTACTATACCAATGAGCACGAGATATAGTGGAGATATGCCGTCTTTCGGAGGATATGTTAAACTGTCGGTCCCGAGTCTATGGATGTTGGGCTCGTTAAAGATCCCTACCTCGGGTTGGAATACCTGAGGATTTGGCAAAATTTCCGGTTAGGGGTAGCGTGCTCCCGGCGTCGGTTATCAGCCCTGGTCGCAGAACTAGACCGACGTTAGATAAAACAAATAAATAAAAATAAACATAATAAACCACATTTTTGGACTTGGAAACAATGCTACTTTTACAATAGTATGTATGTAGGTGAACTTAGAAATAAGAAAAATTTTCAGATTTCTCAATCAATAAAGATCTGTCAATTTCTCGAAAATTGTTACTAATGACATAGTTTTTCACTCAAATCAGGATAAATTAAATATGATTTCAATTAACTGTTTCAGAAGCCATGCTTTTACATTGAGCACGTTACCCATGCAGATCATTGCTTGATAGCAAAACTTTTAAAAGTTAATGTGCCGATTTAGGTAATTATAGAACTTTTAAGAAACGAGAGGCAACACGAAGAAAAAAAAGTCGCAGCGGATGACAACATTGCTGTAGTTTTACAAAAATGTATTTAGTGCCTTACTTGAGACCTAGAGATGTTGTACCTAGTTTAGCATAATTTTCTATTCTCTTAGAGTCAAATCCGAATTTTTTACAACAAATCATGTGAAAGTTAATTATTTGAAGATATACAAAAAATCCTAAATACTCTAAATCCAGCAAAGCATATCATGCAAATTTCCGTGGATATGTTGTAGCAAATCAGATGAAATGTTAGGCATATGTATACCTGTTATCCAAGACATGCATATGGAACGATCATATCTAAAAATCAAAGGATACAAATTATATTATACACCACATCCCAACAAATCCTGCCAGAGGGGGTAGTCCTATTCTAGTTAAGAACAATAATGACCACAGTGAAGCAGAACATCAACAGCGCTAAGAAATTCCGCTGACTTTATTCAGATAAACTCAACCAAACAAAAATTAGTAATTGGTGCACAGTCTCCCTAAATTCACTCTAAAAAAAATGATTACAAAATTTACCAGATTTATCATCGGGAGGCGATTACAATGCCAAACACATAGACCAGGGTTCAAGATTGACTTCCACCAAATGCAAACAATTGAGAAAAGCACTAACGAAGCTCAACTACAATTTTCATAACAGTGACAAACCAACGTACTGGCCAACAGATATAATTAAATAACCAGATTTGTTGGATTTTTTGAAATCTAGAAATATTGCTCCCAATTTTATAAACCTTGAGAATCTAAACTCTGGCCACTCAGCAATCATAATGACATTGTGTGATAGAATTATAAAAAAAGCATGCCAAGCCACACTCACTAATAAAACAACAGATCTAAAATAAAACTAAATAACAAAATATATTTATATGTACAACAGTGATGCTAAGCAACTAGAGAATGAAGTAAATAAGATTGTTATAAGTTGTTAATGTTGGAAATAATTACCCAATAGAGAAAATCAGAAGAAAATGAGAACAAACAACAAACCTGAGAGACAATAGGGATTTGAACACCAATTTCTCTTGGAAGTAGTATATTGTACGGAGCGAATATAAGTTAGAGAACGAGTCGGAGCATAGAGTTGAGGTTGTGAAGAGGAATCTTTGAGTATAGGAGTTTGGAATATTGAATTTTTTGTAGCCGTTGGAGGGAACTGCCGATTTGATGTGATTCAATTCATATGAGAGATTTCCTGGTTCAGAAATAGAGAAGGCCCGTGGAACTAGAGCGTTAATCACTGAATTCTTTAAGCTAGGATGGTGATGTGAGGTGTAAGGAAGGAATCCTTAAGACATACAAACCTCTAAGAAACATTGGTGAATATCTACCTTCTGCAACGGATTCATTACTTCCCCTATCTTCCAAAGGCATTTACAAGGTTCCTTACTCATGTGGATAAGTCTATATTGGTGAAACAGGATGATCAGTACAAAAGCGTATCAAACAACACCGTAGATATATGAAATCTGGCCTCTTAATACATTCTGCCATCGCCGTCCACCAGCACCGCACACTTCTACCATCGGAACAGTCGGGAAGCAACATATATACAAAACACTCAATAATATAAATATAGAAGATGGATACTACATCTCTCCTATTTGGAATACAGTCATTCCACTGGCCACTTCCAAGCACATCATCCTTTAAATTTTGTCCTTATCTATTTCCAATTCAGAGGTGTTTCGCCTCTGGCTACGAGAACAATTCGAGAAAACTGCATACCCAATTCTGGTCCACTGAGGAACAAGAAAGATTTTCAGAAGGAAAACAAGAGAGGAGATTAACGCTGTAGAATTGCTAAAGACAGGTATTATTGTCGTAAAATGAATGGATAATAATATCGTTGTTGCTGATTCCACGTGTCATGATAAAATCTAACTACCTACATAAAACTATTTTCTCCACGACTCCTAGTGGAATATGTTAATTCTAAAATAATTTTTAATAATATAGAGAGAATATTTACTCTGAAACACTTGCTTTTTATGTGTTTTTCATGTATTTTTTTTTCATAACAAGTGATGGAATGAATATTCCGTAATTGTTCTAAACAATATCCACAGCCATGGGTATCAAAAATATCAATGTCAAATGGGCAGTTGCAATAATTTATTTTCAAACGAATTTTGTTTAAATAAAATAGTGAGTGAAAAATGGGCCACATTTCTGATCATGGAGAAAATATAGTCTGTTACTCGGTTAGAATATCAAAACTCGATACTCATGGTTTTATGTTCCATTCGCATCGATTTTTTTTCATTCTAACATTGTTACAAAATCTACTAGTCTTGAACGAAAGAGAAGAAGATCTATATCAGCATTTCATCATTTATAATGGAACACAATTGTTTTATGGGTAGTACGGATTTGTTAGATTAGAATACTGCCAGGTATAGAATAATTAGAAACTGATTTTCACCTGGTTACTGGACGTTTTAGTAAGTGTGACATTACGCTAGAATATACAACTTTTTTCAAAATTATCTGTTTATTTCATATTAATACTTTATTATCATAAAATTTAAGAAAGTAAATTTAGTCCTAACGGAAATTAATTTTTCCAGCGTCTGCATTTGACGATTTCCTCGTTATTTTGCAGACCCAAAAAAATGCTGGTCTCGTCGGCGATGCCGGCAGCGCTGCTCACAATCGGCGATTGTCTTTTTTTCATCACAACGTTAATGACCCTCCGGAGATTCCTCCAAATTTGTTGATTTTTCGCGACAACAAAGTAGACTGCGGCCGAGCACGTACGTTCAATCTTCAAGGGACAATGGTCAAGCTAGTCGAGAGTCCGGCCGAGTCTGCTTTGCTGTGACGTGTTTTGTTTGGAAACAAGCGAGAGAGCAGCAGTCAGGCCAACTGGGAAAAGAGTCCAGCGACAGCTCATCTGTTATATCGTTATGCCACACACTATACGCCAGCTTAGAACAATCCGCCATCTGGTGGAAATATAACCGTTTTTAGCTCTAAAGGCATAATTTCTCAGTATTAAGTAACTTTAATATAACCGGGGTACCGTTATTCCGTTATTCCATTTTTCTTAGTTTCTAAAGCTGATGAAACTGTGATGTATTTAGCTCAGCAGTTTTACATATTAGAAATCACAAGGAACATATTAAGAAGAAAAAAGAAGAAATCGATCTAGAATTCAGATCGTACAAATAGTGACTACAAAGACACTCCATCCTGTCCAAGTATAAGCAGGTCCTAAAACCTACCTGGTTCTGTGGCGTGCAACTCTGGGATGTGCAAAAGATATTCATATCAAAATAATACAAACATGAGATCTTGGCATTGCAAAGAAGAAATAATGGTTGGTCTATTAGACCAGTTTTAATTGCTATCACATTAAGGGTGACCAAAAAAATGTTCTTCTGTTTTTGTACTAGATTTTCTTATTTTTTAAATTAAAGCCTTCTTCTTCTATTACTTCTCTAGCCGTGGTATTCTGGTAGTCAGTCTTATTTTCTACTTATATTTTTCAACCCACATTTTATTTAACCAAGAATATTAAATAAATAGATGTGGGATGCAAATATCAACAAAGTATGTTCGACACCTATCTCTAACTTGTTAGTTATCATTATGATCTGACTTAGCCCAAATATTCCTGTTTGTTTGCTTATTAATTCCATAAAAGCTAAAAATTGATTAAATTTTCTCTTACAAACATGTTACAAGAGTATTAAGAAGTCAATATTTGTTCTAAGATAATCAGATTAATGAATTTTTTTAAAGATTTTCTACGCCGTTATGTTAGGATGTTATTTGATCACGATTTTCCGAGAGAATGAATGTTGGGCTTGACCTAAGATGGATGTAAGTAATTCATTTTAATAAGTTAATATAAATTGCGTGAGTAGTAGCATATACAGCTTATTTATGAGGGCTATTTTTTTAAGTTCCGATTACTAGTGAAATTAAAACTACAGTGAAAAACAAAAATTTTATATGAAGCATACTACGTCTTCCAATTATTTCTCTATGTAGTTTCCGGTCAAATTCCCTAATCTTCTACTCTGGTCTGCAGCTTGTTGTTTATGCAAAAATGCTGTTCTCCTATGCAACGTTTGAAGTGAACAAAGAGATAAAAATTAGAGGGGCTCAAGCTCGGGTATGGTGGGTAATCGAACACTTCCCATCGAAAATGCTTAACGAGCGTCTTTGTTACATTTTAGTGTGCAGCCGAGAATTCTAATCAAGAAGGACAATACCTGATAACATTCTTCTTCGCTTGTTCTAAATTGATTTTTGTAGACGTTGCATCCCTCAGCATGAAGAAATCAGATTACTCTTCACAATTGGCGGGAGACCCTGTTGTTGTAGGCATATTTATGTGCTCACTGCGCTCAAAACTCTTAAGATCGACGTGATGGGATCAACAGGCATACTAGAGACACTGAGCAACATACCTGTGCAAAATTAAATCAGATTTTCTCCGCGTTTTTAATTTCGGTACCGATTGGACTTTAGAAAAAATAGCTCTTGTATAAAAATTAATTTCGTGTTCTAATTGAATGAATATAATTTTTCTCTAAAAATATACTTAATACTTAATATTAATATATTGCTATTAATTTAGTTATCTTAATTATTGATTGAGTTCTTCAGGCGCATAGTTTAGTATTATCAAAGAAAGAACGAAAAGAAAAGGGGTGGGTAATATTCTTGATTGCATGTTCGTTGTGAAGTGGTTTTATTTTTACTCTTTTTATTTTTTACTTTACTTTCTTCTGGGGAGTAAGATTGTAAAATATGTGTTTCCGAACAGTTAATAAAACGACTCAAAAGATAAACTGTATGAATGCGAATGGTAAAAGTTATAAATATATTTATTAAATTATATTTCGTCTATACACAATACATTACGCTGAAGCTTGAAGGTAATAAAATGTTTTATTATACGAGAATATGAAAATGAGCGAATTACATTTGTCATAAAAAGAATGATTTCCGTATATAGTGTGTATATAAAGTGTGGAATAAATTCATTTTAAGCTTAACAAACAATTTTGAGAAAAAATCCTGAGACTAGTTTTTGATTTTAATTTAATGCATTTTTACATAACAATTAAATATATAGGGTAAACCATTTGCGAGTAACGATGTCATCGACAATTTTTTCAAATGGCACACACTGTATATTTTATTTTTTTAGATTGCAAATTTCAAGAAGATTCTAAAAATATATCATACTTGTGTTCGGTAATTAATAGTAACTTTTGTTACTCTTCATTTAATTAATAGTTTGTTTAGCCTAAAATGAAATTATTCCATACTTTATGTATATAAACAGTATATTACACTCTTGCCAAACCACAGTAAATCCAAACAGTAAAATAAATAATCGTACGGTTACTGAATAACTTAACTAGTCATTTCTTTGCCAAATGACTCGGTACCATCTCTTAATCTCAGAACCACAAACAACTAAATACATCCGACCACTAAATCGTTTCTGCCGCAAGTTAGTTCAAACAAACGGCAACAGTGCAAGTTACGTCTAGAGAACGTAACCACACCACCACCCGTTTTACATAAATATTCCCACTCAGTGGAAAGAGCCTTACAATTTCCACCTTCATGATTTTATAGTACACCACATCAGCGTACGCATTGTATTTTCAAATGAACTGAAAATAACCTTATAAGCACCCAAATATGCTTTTGGAAGACTAAAATAGAAATAAGTAAGTAAGTAAAGTAACAAATCACCAAATATCTAAAATATCTGTAAAAATAATAACAGGTTAGAGTCATGTATTGTGGTTATGTAGAAACGAGTGTTTATAAACCTAGAGAAATTGAAAAACATAGGAAGCCGTGAAGAAAATTAGAAGAAGTATGTTAAGTAGCAGAAAAATACCTAGAAAAACACAAAACTGGAAAAGCGTGCTTTAAATAGCTCAATTCCTCAATTCTACTCTAAAGATAAAATGTTCAAAATTTACAAAAAGTACAAGTCAGAGATACATACAATTCTTTGTAGTACTCGTGCCTTGTTTCAGATATAAGTATTCATCTTCTTCCATTACTTTACTATTATTTAGGATTGTAATAATTTAACATATCCTTCTGTCAGCATGTATCCCAACATTTTAATTAATACTTTATGACAAACTTCTCGGGTACCGTACGGCTTTAGGATTGCTACTATATTATTTTAATAGGTTTCTTAATCTTCAGATTAATTAAATGGAGACATCTGTTTGGCTGTAGATGATCCTAAAGAAGAATTAGTGCAGAGTAAAGGAGTTTCCTTCTAAAAATGTTTTTGCCAATGGACTTGATCTATTCAATTGCGATTCTGAAGTTATAATATTTTAACATATTAATACATGCAAATGAGTTTTATTTATAATTATTTATTTTTATGAAGGATTCCTAAGGGAGTTCTTAAATTCACTAATGTGTAGACTCACCCCTCTACTTCCACTATTAGTAATGATAGATTAATATTTGTATTCACATTAGATGGCTATGCATTCCCAGAGGAATAGAGTCGCTCTTATTGAGCACTATTGACCATTTTCTTTGTGTGGGTCATTCTACCGTTTTTCCTATTTTTTTACTATTCTGTTTGTCTTGTCCCTTTCTATTATTTTCTTCTGTTCCTTCCTGTCTTATATTTGTCGTCCCTAGTTTGTAATTTCCATATGTCTTCCAACACTTGGTCTCTCTATCTATTTTTTGGTCTTCTTGTTTATGGGATCCATTACGGGATTCTCATAATTTCCATCTAGTTATTTGCAGGTTTCTCAACCATGTTAATATTTTACATTTTATTGTTTTTATTATGTTGTCGCCCTTAAGTATTTCATTTATTTCAACCTTCGTTAATCATTCGTGGTTCTCTTCATTTGCTTCGTCCTTACTTGTGATATTTATAGTTTCCCTGTCACTATTGGCCTTATTGCTGCCTTTTATGATTTTTATTTTCCTTCTGAATCTTTTGTTTTTCATTATTGAGTTAAACTTGCAGTATGCTTTATAAACCTGCCTATATTGTTATCTTTAGTTTCAAACTTCCTTCTGGTTTTAATAATGACCCCCAGATATTTAAAGCTTTTGACAATTCCGAATGTGAACTTTCCTATTTGTATTGTCTGTTCTATGGTTTGACGTTGTCTCACGCTGCTTTCTGCCTACCTTAATTTACAACGATTGCAACAAGAATTCTAAACTTATGAGTTGGGAGTTTGCATAAGCGATATAAGGGTGATTACTTTTTATTGATTAATTTTTTAATTAGTTAGCGCTAAAACAGCCGTTAAACTTCTAGAAAGTTCGTTAAGAATATACCGGGTAAATTAAAATTGTGTTTCAAATTACCTTAATTTGTTTAAAATGAATGTGTTGTGTATTTGTATCGTGGTTTCAAGAAAACTCTCTACGCCAATGTATCGGGCCCTAGAGGATCGTTGTGCACTTGTTTTATAATAGGGGCTATACAGTGGTTAAAGCAGTACTTTATTCTGGACTTTTGTATAATTATGGGATTAGATCTAGCAAACTCTCGCTCGCCGTATTCCGCGAAAACAAACCACTCTGGAGGGATTCTTTTATATTTCTTGTCACAGTTGTGTAGCGGATTATTTACAGTGTTGTTTTATTCAGGACCACTCGTAAAAAGGGTGTAATGTTAGTTTTGCGTGTCTTTCTACTGGCGGCCGTGAATTTTTCTGGGCTTTTATTGTTTTTTCTTCCAAATAACGCTGCTGGATGATAAATGTAAGGTTTGGACTAATTGACAAACACATTTATTTTGTAAATAAAATTATTATGATAATAAACTGTTAATAACAAAAGTTGATGTTTATGCTTACGAGGGTAGCACAGCAAGGATTAAATTTAAAAATAAAGTTACATGCAATGTTTAAAATACTTAGTTCAACAATTTTCTAAACAACAGATAAATATCCAGTTTGATGAAAGTATGCGAAAACTCCAAAAACCTTTGTGAGTCCTTTCTTGCAAATTACTTCATTTTCCAATGTCAGAGCGTAATCATTTTTTTTACTAGAGCAAGACATTTGAGAAAACGTTTCGATCTAAGAATAATTGTAAAAGGATTAAATCCGATGGTGAACATGTGCTAACTTGCTGAAGTCAAAATTCCGAGGTAGAATAGAAAAGTTCTGCTTCCCTAAAAAGTGAAATTGGTATATCAAAATATAACAAAGTATATAGAGGTTGATAAAAATAAAATAGAAATTGATTCTATCTATTAATTCTTGTTACAGAATGATTTATTATAAATAAATTAGAATAATAAAATGTAAACGACAAGTATCAACTATCAGAACTTATCAGTTATGTTATTTAGACAAAAATATATATCTGACACAAAAATAAACTAGAACATTTTTTCGTAATATTGTTAAATAATAATAATTCAATATTTATTTAATATTACGTGGGCGAAAGTATTGCGGCAAGGTCGCGATAGGATAACAGATAAATATTTTTATTAAAGTTATCAAAATTAATAAACATTGGGGTTTTATTGGTTAGGAAAATAAAAGAGATTGGAAGTCAAGTTTGGGTTCTCTCATGATTGATAAGGTTGATGGTGCCTATCCTGCGATTAAATGTGTTATATGTTCAAAGATATAAGTTGTTTTAATCTTTTGTATGAGTTGTTATTGTTTCCCTTAGCCTCTTTAATTTCCATTAACCACGTTACGTAGTGGCTTAAAACCATCTTAAGATAATATTATGATTTTTTCATATATTTATTATTCAGTAAAATAACCCAATAGTAACAATACCTACTATTAATACTTCCTTATACTAGAATTTATTATTTTTGCAATACAAGGTGTCCTAGAATATGTAGACAATCTTATGATTTTGTTTTTAATAATTTTTAAAGCACTTCATGTAATTTAATAATTTTTTTATTTGGCTCGTCCAGAATCTGCACGTGTTACAGCATGATACTTCTTGACCTTATTTAACTCAGACGATTCAAGTTCAGCTTGGTAATAAGATATGGAAAGTTTTACAACATCCAGCTTACAGTTCCGACTTGACTCTAGCCGATTATTATATGCTTGACCCATTAAGACCAACATTAAAAGGTTGGCTTTTCAATTAGTCGCAAGAGTTTTATCACCAGGGAATCTATAGACTAGTACCGCTTTCAAAAGTTCTGTAAAATTGTTTTATAGAATTACAAATAAAATTCTTCAGTTAACACCCTGATGTTGCCCGGTGTTTCTGACCTACACTTTCAAATTGAAAATTTGATTTTTAATCACTCAAATATTTTTTTATGTCAAGAACTTGAAAAGTTATTATAGGGGCATGTAAACCGTTTTTATTGATTTTTATCGGTTTGGGTAAACATAATAGACATGAAGTGTGATACACGGTTAAAATTAGCTCGGCCAAACGTTTATAAAAATTTAAAAATAAACGGGGCATTCCATTAAAAAAAAATAACATTGCTAACCTGTGACCTTATGAGACATGCTGTATATTAAGCAATAATTTTAAAATGTGAAGCTTGGCTCTGTCTATAATTTTTCTTTAAAATATTATTTCCTATTTCTCAAGATAACGGAGATACCAAATTTCCGAATATAAGTTGAACACCCTGTACATAAATAAATGAAAAAATATATTGCCCAAGTTACATTATTATACTATTAGTAAACAATTAATAGAAATATAAATAAAAAGTTGAGAAAATGATTGTTTTAGATACCTTAAAATTTTTTGGCATACCACTTGCAGTATTGTATTAGGAAGAGATTATTGAAACAACTGTGCTGTAAAATATTTTTGCCCACTCGAATTTACGACTCGCTGATTTTCTATCTGCGAAACTTTCTTCCAAATTATTGTATTGTTTCGAGAAAGGGATTCAACTGAAACTTTTTGTTTCCCGACTAATTCTATTACAACATTAATATCTTACGTCAACATTTTTCTCCTGAAATTATAAAATACTTGTACTTGTACTCCCGTACATAAAAGTTTTCCGAACATCCCAACTTTTTCACGCTTTCCAAAAGTCGTCAGACTCTTACGTGCATCGTGAACTTTTGCCCTTGCTTTTTGCGAAAAATAAAACTCACTAAAATTGAAAGGAAGTTCGTGTTCTTTTAAGTAAAATATTACGTATCCCTCTTAGACAATATAGATACGGAATACCTATTTCATATAATTATTTTCGTTTTGGAATTGGAAAATTTAAGTAAAATACTCACAACGAGTTAACATCAAGACACTAGGTTTGAGTTTGAAAAGAAATAAATTGATTTCCCTGCATTATTAATTAGAGAAAGGAACCTTTTTTGGTGTATTTTTGGAAAATGAATAAAAAAATATTTAAGATTTTTTTTCACACAGAGCATAAATCTTCAGAAGCGAGGAATATACAAAAAATAATGACAGGTAGGTTCTAAAAATACCAATATAGTGAGGTGAAGATAAAAATTTTAATGGTGGTGTTCACGTGCAAACTTGAATTTTACCTTGATTTCCACGAAAGCGGAAAGGAAGTTCGTGATCCTCTAAGTAAAATATTACGTAAAAATCTCCTTTTCATAGACAGACAATACTTTAATAATTTCTCCAGTGTTTGCATAAATAATAAACTGGGCGTATCTCCAGGAGATAAAACAACTGTACATTAAAACGCCCTAATCGCGTGTTTTTTCCTCATTAAATTTTCCGACCGATGCTAAAAACAAGGAGTGAATTTTGTCTCACTCTAATGGATTAGACTAATTCGATCACACCAGTTGATTCCAAGCAGTTCGCCTGTTCCAAAAAACTAAACAAAAACACCTTTTTATTAATTACAATTAACAGAGGAGTCCGGAAAACTAGGAATTATAATAAAATAAATAAAAAATTATGTTTAGTTATTACATCATACCTCTCCTAAAGAAGTTACGCAAGAAATTCAAAAAACATAAGCCCAAGGAAACCCTAGAAAAAGTCCTAAAGTAACTGCAATAGTAACAATGAAACATCTAATTAACACATTTTTTAAACTATAATAATAATAATAATAGTAATAATAATCGCTAAAACTGATGCGCTACCATAAAGAGTTTCCTTTTAGAGACTAGTTTCTCTTCTTCCTGTAATATCGGAATTGTTTGAAAAACTACTGTTGAAACGACTTAAAGCCATAATAGACGAAAATAAAATGGTCCCACCTCGCACATTGGCTTTAGGTAATACAACTCCATTATAGAAGAGATTCATAGAATAACAAATGTATTAGCAAACATATTAGAAGACAAGAAAGTCTCTTCCACAATCTTTTTTGATGTGGCACAAGCATTTCATAAAGTTTGGCATCCACGATTAAAACTTAAAATAAAGATTTACCTAGATAATATTCTAACATTTTGGAATTTTACATCTGAAACAGATATTTTAGAATCAAACATGGGGAAGCCTATTCTGAACTTAAGAAAATGAAAGCTGAAGGGCCTCAGGGAAGTGTGCTAGGAAATATTCTATATCCCCTGTATATGAGTGACATTCCCATATTAGAAAATAATACACTAACAACATTTGATGACGTATTAGCAGTAGGATATAGTTACCATGAAGCGGCTTAAAATTACTCATTACACAACAAAATAAGTACCTGGTTAAAAAGATGGACGCTTTTTTGTTTTTTTTTTGAGAAATACTCCGTACCATTATAATCTGGTCAATGAAGACCAATGAGCAATTTGATTCTAACTTAAACTAATTAAATAGGGTTTCAACTTAATTAAGGTATATACATTAGTGTTCGTCAGGTTGATCTGATACTTAAATACATTAATTTTGGAGTGTATACTTTACAAGCTCTGCTTGTAACTTGTTACTAACTCAAAAGGCTTCGTCCTCGCCTTCTTTCTAATTCACAGTTGTCAAGGATCTGGATGGTCTTTCACCATTCATATGACAATTGATTCGATCTTCGTGACTCTTAACAAATTTTTGGATGATTTGGTCCCCTATGGATGTCCCTGTTTCGGATGTAGCAGGGGACTTCATCTTCAGCACTTTGTTCTGGATTCTCTGGTTGATGTTTAGATTGTATTGTTTAGTACAACCTCAAAGTTGGATGCCGTAGGACCACACAGGCATAAGTATTTGCTTATATAACATAAGCTTATTATGTAGTGATAGAGTGGAGTTTCTTCCAATAAATCAGTACATTTTTGTATATTTGAGTCCCAGTTCTCCCCCTTTTTGACATCTGCTTTCTAGCGAAGCTTGGCGTCTAGGGTAATACCTAAGTAATTAGCTGTATTTCAATAAGGTATAATATTGATATTTAGTCTAATAGGTATAGAGTCAATTCTTTTATTCGCATTTGACATGGAGGACAGATTTTGTCTCATTAAGCTTGATCCTCCATATTTTTGTCCAGTCGTTGACGGTTGACAGTTGTTTGTAGATTATTGGCAACTTCTTTATTGTCGCTCTCTACTGCAAAGATAGCAATATCCTCGGTGGAGGTGACAATAGTATTATTATATAATAGAGGAATATCGCATGTGAACAGTGGGTATAGGATTGATCCTAAGACACTTCCTTGCGGTACTTCTGCTTATGTCTTTCTCAGATCAGAGTAAGATTCTTCTTGTTTGATCCGAAAGTATCTATTTGAAATATATAATCGAATGATATCTGAATATTGTCTGAGGTTTAGGTATTCATGCCAGACCTTATCAAAGGCTTATGCAATATCAAAGAAAATGGTAACAAATGAAATGAATTACAGCATATACATATCAATTTTACGACTAAAGTTAACCAATATGTATTCATTAATATAAAAGCAAACTAACTTGCAAATAATTAGGTATTACTCTCGATGCCAAGCATCTCTGTAAAGCTAATGTTATGAAAAAAAGAGAGGGTCTAGGACTTAAATATAGAAAATATAGTTGGTAGACTGGGAAAAATTCCACCCTTTCTTTGCATAATATACTTATTTTGTACAAGCAAATACTTAAACTTACTGATATCTAGCTAAGCGGCTGTGCTAGCCGGGATAATATACAAATTATTCAAAGTTCTACGTAAATCGTTAGTGCACCTTAGTACAACCGAAACAGTAAGATACATTATGAATACTATAGAACAGGATATACCTAAGTTTGCTACGAGTTACGAACGAAGATTTCATTGATATGGCAATGTAGAGGCATTCCAGTGCAGTAAGAGCACAAAAGCAGAGTAAACTGTTGGATTGTATTTACGTTAATTAAGGAATCTAGTATCAGAAATCTAAGGATACTGATGTGTAAGTAGTATTTTAAGTAAAATATAAAATAGGTTCCAATTGATCTACTCAAATCAGATTGCAATAGTTGTACCAGTAAAATAAAAACAAAAAAATTAATTTCCCCCAAGAAGTAGAGAAGTTAAAAACCATATCTATACAACTCTCTAAAGCAAAAAAAAAACAAAAAGCAATGTAATGGCAACAATATAATAACAAAAGTGAATGCAGTACGTCACAAAATTTTATAAAGAAGAACAAATATGCAAAGAACATGCTGGAGACCTTGATTAAAATACAAAAATTTGAAGAAATATATGACTGTAGAATAAAAAATTAAAAAGCGAAAAGAAATGACGGTGTATTTACATGATCTAATATTCACTGTATAAGAAGAAGAAAAATTCCAAGACGCATGAGATGTCTCACCATGCGTGATATAAAATAAAGCGTCTTAAATTCAACCAGGTCTTAGGTTTAACAATTTTTAACTTTTTAACTCCGTATAGCAAGTAAAATATATCCTACCCTTATTGCTTTTATCAGTTTCAATCTGTTGTCATTAGGCACCCGTTTGCAGATTGCACTTCAGGCAGGCAGTTGCCCAGATAATGACGTCTCTAATGGTAGCAGATACCTGCCTGCCATCACCACCTGCGATCCAATTGATTTGCCCGCATTCCCTTGGGATTATTTAATCAGGACAAAGTCATTATTAATTAACTTCAATTTACAAGTGGAGGGAGTAATTTCCGATAGTTGTGCCAAGTTGGGACAATGGGTGGTAACTGTAAATTGAAGTTGAAAAGCTTATGCACTAATTTGGCCAATGAGAGAATGTGCAATTACTTATTTCGACTTTTAATTTAGTTTTACTAAAACTTAAGTATACAAAAGGATTACTTTGGAAACTGAAATTGTGGTATTTTGAACCAAATTTAATCTTAACCTAATTTAATAACGTAAAGTCGAGTACGTTTTGTAGTAATTTATTGAAGACGTCTGTTAATTCATATAGGATCAATAATATAATAATAATGTTATACATTAAAGAAAAATAAAAGAAAATTTTGAATTATGGTGAACTGAACCTTCGAAATGATATCCAAGCTGTTTTGTGTAGTGGAAAGCGAACTAAATAATTAAGTAGCATTGTATGCGGTTAGTGTTTGGATGAGTGACATCAAAAACTTTTAATAAATTTAGCAAAGCTTGATTATATTAGAGGCACAATTTTTTATAAAAATAAAATAATACGGGGAGGTCTATTAAAATTTGTTTCTTCTTAATTGTGTTTTTCACTGTTCTCTACATACCACTTAACACTTTTTTGTGGATGTTTTTACATAAATAAAGGCAATATTCAATGAATTTGAAAATTCAAATTCTAGGATGACACATTTAATGAATCACCTTAAATTTAATTTCGTACTTAGACGCTTCTATGTCATGGCTTAAATCCTACCCGGTTGAGGTAAAACGACCATATTCGGTACATTTAAAGAAAAAAAAATATTTAAATGCATTTCTAATATTGTTTTTTTTTTTGTTTCAGGTAAATAAGACCACATTTTATTTTAATACATGGATTTGTTTCAAATAAGGTAAACCCTAAATTTATTTAATAAAAAAAAATTTGAGATAAAATATTATTTTACTTGTTATCCTTTGCTAAATAACAAATGAACTTGACTTTTTTTACTAATTACTGCTGCTTTTATTTTGAAATTTTGAGATGGACGCTAACAAAAATATTTAGAATTCAAATAGTGGCTTTACTGCTTTTCAAAATATTTCTCTTGACAATCTATACATTTTTCAAGTGAATAAACCAGTTGTCATATCTGAAGATGGCACGTTCATTAAACGTTTGTGTTGTGTTAAATAACTGTTTATTAAGCTGTGTGAGGGCTTACATAGTCCTTATTCTGAATGATACGACGTTTTCTATTGATTTTTCTCATTTTAGAGAAAATTTCTGGTAAACAAATAGTTGTGTACCATATACCATTACCTCTTCTACCATATTCTAAAGAGATA
Organism: Hermaeophaga mercurialis; assembly: GCA_951812935.1. Classification (NCBI taxonomy): domain Eukaryota; kingdom Metazoa; phylum Arthropoda; class Insecta; order Coleoptera; family Chrysomelidae; genus Hermaeophaga; species Hermaeophaga mercurialis. The sequence continues at coordinate 33,043,348 of OX638362.1, read as the reverse complement.
ATGGTGACATGATTAGTTTTCGACACAAAACAAGCAATTATTTGTTTCGAAATCTTCCAACTTCAAGTTACTTTTATTGTCTGCTTCATTTAGAAACAACGAAATAGTGGTTTGTTGTTTTGCTTCTGGTTCATAATAATATATCCAAAATTACGTCACTATTAACAATATCGTAGACCAAAGAACCCTACACTAATGTTAGGAAAAATTGCTCTACATGAGATTCTTTTGAAATTCAGATATTTTGTATATATCTACACAAGACTGAATTTCCTTAGACACATGTCACATGACAATCCTCCATTATGATTTCTCTTAGAGCATCATTTTTCAGTGTGTTGGTTGACCTATTCGAAATTAGACACTAAGACTATTCCGACCAAATTTAAATTCCTGGTATCACCAAAATACAGTTCTTCTTAATGATACCAAAAGCAGTTTTTAGATCATCCAAAAAACTAGTTTTCACTTTTCTTTAATCGAAAATAAAACAAAATCATTACTAGAAAATTCTCGCGATTTAAATCCATAGTTTATTTTTGATTCGATACTTTAAAATTACATTTTACTGGAACGGTTTACTATATTCAACTTCCGTCAGTTTGTATATCAGAACAAATGTCAAATGTTACAAATGCTCATTTGTCAAACATCAGATAATTACAGTGATATCATATCCCAAAATTAAAGCAGCACCACTTGTACTCTTATGGAGAAAGTATAATCTCCCCGTTAAGAATTGAATATTTTTTTACTTTGCATTCACTTTGCAAAATAATAGAACGCAATATAATACAGATGAACCATAATCACAACGCACCTTCTCCCTGAAGAACAAATTGGATTTAGGATTCAACATAGAGTATAACAAGTGCTATGATCAAATACATCACCCAAGGATTCACCAGAAAACAATCAACATGAACAATATTTTTGATGTAGCTAAGGCTTTTGACAGAGCCTGTAAAATATCTTTACAAAAACAAGACGCATAACCCATAGACCAAAATAAGCCGATTTAAATAAACTTACCACATTACAAGTTCTTTAGTTTGGTTGCTGAAATTACAATTTTTAAATAGGTTCTCAATGATAAACTTAAAACGCTTTATGTGATTCTGTTTCGAGAGGCTCATTTGATAAAAAACAAAAAAAAATATAACATAAGCGTAGAACTTAATTTTTTTTAATAATTTCACAATTGAAATTTCTATGCCAATAAAAGAAAAGGGGTTTGAGTATGAAATTTGGATTGCACAACGCATTTATCGCAAAAAAGGTACTCTTTATAACACACGATTACTCTTGTGGTTTTGGAATAATTTGTATTGCAATAATTTCAGAACAAAAATTATTTACTAAAACAGGAATAAAAATAATACCTATATATAGGATTTTTAATACAAATCCCGTTGCACGTCATATATCAATTATGAGATCACGACCCTGCAGTGTTGTCGGCTTGTCTAAATTGTCGAGGAATGTAGGAAGTTTCAAAAATGTAAGGTTAGGTTATGTTGTTTAGCTTTATTATTATGAAAAATTAATTTATTGAAGCGTATATGAACAATATATGATCCTCACACTCAAGACACTTCATCCTGCCAGTTTTAAAGTACATTTGAAAAATGTTTTTCTCAGTTGATTCATTAGCAATCTACAACTGTGATATTCTTCTTCTTCTTGCTGTATTATCTACTTTTAATATGCAATAATCTGTTATAAAAATCGTTATATTATGTTGTTTATTTGTACTATATTTTTATTAAATAAATAAAATAGAGACATATAAAAAAGATAGCAAACTATTTATTGTTATTAAAATAAGACAATGTTTTGTTTAAAAAAATATACATTTTTCTTATAAGAAACAATTCAACTACAATATTCGAATTCCTACAAAAGGTAAATCCTTTCTCCTAATTTAAATCTGAATCACTTGAATCACTGTCATCGCTGTTAGGATTAATAATAATGGGATTAATTTCTAGTCTATCAAAAACTCTCTCTCTTTCATACCATTTTTGTATTTCTTTTTCTGTATGTTTAATAGAATTTTTCCATACTTCAGGAGTAATTGTTCTAAGAGCTTCAGAGCACATATTTAAAGAATCTTGTTCTTTATTACCGTCTCTGCCAATATGTTTATTATAATATTGCTTAGAAAGGCCCCAAATAAGTTCGATGGGGTTGAAAACACAATGATAGGGAGGAAGACGTAACACTTTATGTCCATATTGTTCTGCTAATTTGTCCACCAGATATACTTTTGGTGGCTTGTATCTGAAAAAGAATATATTTTACTTGCGGTTTTTTATAATATGCCAACATCGCTAAATTCAAAACTGTAACATCGATAGATTTTTATACTTACTGTTCAACTTTTTGCAGAAGTTCATATTTAAACATATTAACAGAAAAATCAATATTTCTATTTGCTAGCCACTCTTGTATTTCAGCTTTGGTTGAGCCTGTATTGGGTGTTTTGTGCAATAACATGCTATGGTATGAAGCATTATCCATAACAATTAGAGAAGGTTCATTAAGGTTCTTCAGTAATTGGTTTTCAAACCAATGTAAAAAATTGTCTTTATTCATTTCTCCATGGTAATCATTTAATTTAGTTTTCGAGGAATATATTGTTTGGGCACCTTCAATAAATCCATTTTCATTACCAGCATTAAGTATAATATATCTATAACAAATGAATAATAATAATGTTTATTGACATAATAATAATGTTTATTTACATAATACTAATGTTTATTTATGTAATAATTAAAGTTTTACATTATAGAATGTAACATGTAGTTTTAATGTAAATAAATTTTTACTTCCACTGAAATTTCAAAAGTGTAATAAAATTTAAATACACAACCAGAATGCTGAAACCTTTATTTACTTCAATTTAATGACTCACCTCTTGCCATCAATTTTTGTAGTTCTAACACTTCTTTTATCATCGTTTTGCCAGGAACGGTTTATAGTTCCATTTTGAAAGATCCATGTTTCATCAATGAAAACGAACTGATATAAACATGCTTCTTGTTCCTCTCTATAACGTCTTAAAAATTGAACTCTTTTTATAGCAATATCAGGAAGTTCCATAAGTCCACGTCTTGGTTCATCTTTCTTCCATTTGAAACCTAATTCTTTTAATAAGGTCCACAATGATGTAATACAACCATTAAACATTTGCTTCTCAATCAAAGTTTCTCTTAAAGATGCCAAAGTTATATGCTGCCCTGTAAATAAATATGTATCTCTATTAGTATATATACAAATATAAACTTTTATTGGATAAATATGATTTGATAATGAACTTACTTCTTTCATACATGTTATAAATAACATTTCGGATTCCACTCGTATCCAATGTTATTGTATTAGTAATTGTTTTTTTGTATGAACGCTTTTTTGGTGGCGATTTTAATAAATCATTCTTCTTGACTGTTTGCGAAATAGTACTAACAGTAGAAATATTTAAGTTTAGGGCTGCTGCAACACGCTAAAATAGACAAGAAAACAATTTCATATTTCTAGACATTTGTATAATCTTTAACTTACCTCTCTGACGGCAGTTAAGGGTAATAGTGGCCCATTATTATCACGCTCCCGTTCAAAGTACTGTATTAATGAATATACAAGCTCTTTACAACGACTATTTAGTTTTTTTGGGATTTTGTAGAAATAAACGTCAATAATCAGCTTATTCACACTATGTTTGTTTTGAAAAAAACAGTTTTTTTTATAAGTTAACTATCTAGCAAAGCAAAAAAATAAAGACAATATTATAAAATTACCGAAAACGTGGTGAAAACACACAACTGGTTGACGGCCGGACGTCAGAAATTGTTGAAATATTTCAATCTAAATACTCGACAACGTCGCATCAAGGCATGCCAATCGCTACAATGCCATTTCTTCATCATAAATACGAGTTTCATGGGCGTAGAAAATTTCAAAATTATTTAATGTAAATTATGGTTTTTTGAGTAGGTACTAAACATATAATAATGATTTATAAACTTTATATTATAAAGAATAAGACGTATATAAGCCAATATAATTGAAATAATTCTAAACATTTGAGATAGTACGTCCTGAATTAACCCACGTTTCGCCCAAATAATAATACTAGTATACTTAAGATTCAATTACATGTTTGTAATAAATAAATAAATCAAATATGTCACAATTTGCTAACAATCAATATAAATTGCCTTAATATATATAAAGAGTAAGAAGAATTAAGTAGACTAAATACATTTGTTTTTTCTTCTTTGTAATGAGTTATTGATCTCATAAAATGTTTCTGTTATGCGATTTCACAGTTCTTTCAGATTGTAAATTGGCGGTGAATAAATCAATTTTTTTTATGGACGGCCATACGAAAATGTGAGAAATATTTAAATCGGTATACCTAGTTTGAAATGTGATTTAGTGTTCCTCCTTATTATTCTGTTATCAAAAAATTTTCCAAGATATTGATGCGTTTCTTAGGTCAAATCTACTGTTGCATTTTTTTGTAGAAAATACATATTTTGTAATTCTCGACCATCTAGTTGATTTATGAATGGGCCGAGTACTAATTGCGATATCGTTCAGCAGAAAGTTCAAAAAATAAAAAGACCCAGCAATGTTTTTCGATATATTCCAAACTAAACAGCAACTTTTTGGGAATTTAATGGTTCTTCAACAAAAAAATGAGGACTTTCAGATAACCTCCATCTCGTATTCTGTGAATGAATATATCCAGAAAGACAAAAACAAGTATCATCCGAGAAAAAACTCGGTTAAGGATATCCTCGTTGTTTAGATTATAAAATTCAACTAGTCTTGGATAATCTACAGGTAAATCTCATGAAAATATCCCAGCTTGTATACATGGCTGCGTAAGTTTTTTCTAGAATGAGTTGATATGTGCCATAATAATAAGACGAATTTGTTTGTCGGACCACTACTGAAATGGATGTTTTTAGATTTTCATAAACATTATGCTGAACGACAGTCAATCAACGCTGCCAGTCTCTCTGAATAACTATATTGAATTTGTCAAAACTAAACATTAATTTGGGAAATTTTTCACGAAAATTAGCAATGCATTCTTGAATTCTAAAATAACCAATTGCCATTTATTTTCACACCTTTCCGAAAATAACATTTGATACTTTTCACTTTTTAGTCTGTGGTGGATACCATTTTATAAATTTAATTTAATAAGTTTTGAAAAATTTCAGTTTTAATGTCAATGTTAAAATGTGATTTTTTAGAAGTTTCTAAAATATCAACACAAAACATTTAATCGATGTAACTTCAACTATTATTATAATAAAAAGGCCAAAAAGTGAGTTTTACTTGCAATATGCTCTTATATTTTATTAGCCTAAAAGTGGGGGCTTCTTTACCTATCAGAACGATACTCCAATCGCTACTGTTACCCTTTTTCAAACGATAAAGTAAAGTTGATAACGGTTCAACTAAATTTAACAAACGATATGTCCAGTTTTACCGCAAAAATTCTTGTAATTAGTGTTTGACACAAACCGCCGAGTCAGGATAACAAGAATCTTCTCACTATTTCGGAGAAGATGGATCACCAGGCGGTGGCGCAATATTCGGGATGCATTTCACTCGACAAACCGCCGAGTGGCATCTAGTGCCATGTTTAACACCATAATGACCGTTTCGGTCGACCCGTTACGCCATAATTGTCGATCAAACGTATTTTGAGTGAACACTAGCTTCAGATCGGTTTACATAATCATTTTGCGTGTCCCTAGATACAATTATTGTATTCGATCTTCTATCAGCTTACAGTTAACATTCTGTATTCCAACTTCCACCAGCATTTATTAAATACGTCATACAATTATACAGAGTGGACTAAAAGCCTGGAAATGGCCAATTATCTCATAAATTGCTAGTCCGAATTCTATAAAGTTTGGGATACGTCTATTTTTGGATACAGAGATTCCAGATTTGGCATTTGCAATGTTGCTTTATTTGCCGTTTCTTTGATATTATTAGTCACTTTGGTTTTTTAGATACATCATTATTTTCAAAATGTAATTTTTCAATTATTACGTTTTAATGTAGTTAAAAATAGTTTGTATTAAAAAATTTATCGAGACAATTAGGCGTTGTCAGACTTCTGTTTTATTTATTTAAGATCTTCTAGACTACATAAAATCGTAAATGTTGCATATGGTTGATGTATTTAAAAAACTAAAGTGACTAATAGAGAGAGAAATGGAAAATCTAGCCACATAACAAATGTCAAATCTGGAATCTCCGAATCCCAAAATAGGCTTATCCCCAAATTTTCTAGAATTCGGACCAGCAATTTATGAGATAATTGGACGTTTGCAGACTTTTGGTCCACTGTGTATAAATGTTTCAAATTACGTTATTAGTTATAATGTGTGTACACAATTTGAGGTGATATGAAACCGTTGATGCAGAAAAATGTATGCTTTCTAAGAGAAAAAAGAATGAACTACTCGTACATTAAAACCTTGCATTTTGTATTACCTAATGGTTATCAATGTACATAACTCCATTTTTTGTATCTGTATATATCGTGAACCGTTCAATCTAGTTTAGAATGCGATGTTTTTTTTAAAACAAATAGTTTTAAGAACCTCTACAGAACTAGTTCGATCAATAAAGAGGAAAAAACGAAGAAGCAGAGCGACCTAAATGTATTGAAATGCAAAACTCCAATTTCTTTACGAGTCCAATCCCAGTCCCAGCAGCGCTTATGTAGCAATAAATATCAAAATGTCGCCAGGCAGATCAAGTGTCTCAAATGCAGATGCTGAGACAATGTCTCTTTCGATTTTCCGAAATGCGTTGTCACTGGGAAAGGCGGAGAGGAATTCCTCTTCAAAAAGATACAATAAATATGATAATTGAATATACTTTTTTCAAAAAAGATTGAAATGTGGATTTACGGCTATCACAGATCTTGTTAATATTAATAGTTATGTATTATTAAATAGGGATCTTTCGTTGATTAATAATAATAATTTTCCTGTAATTCAGCCCCTTACAAATAACCTCCTAATACAATGGCTGTGTCTGAGGATTATGGTAGACACATTTTTCTATCTAATTGTAATAGATAAATTAGTCTTAGACTAATCGTAGATATAAGAATCTATGAACGATTCTCTCGTTGAAGCTTCCATAACCAATTGTAGAGCAAGCCACTGATCTCTGGAATCGAATAATCCAATATGAGAATTTTCCAATTCACGTTTTATATTTGTATCTGATTTGAGTGTGTATTTGTTCCAATAACAACCCCATAGCTTGTTCATGACAAGTTGAGCGATTTTTTTTTGGTCGGTGTCACGTACGATATGAATTCTTGTTTGGGAAAGAGCGATGTAGATATTGGTCTTTGTTTTTGAACTGGATTCTATCTGCGTGGACGGTATTTTTTTCACATTATTGCAATCGTTCAAAAAAATAGATTAGTTTCGTTAGCGGTAATTTCCAATATCAATCGATATGATTAGAAATTATGTCTGCAGAAACCAGAACCATTAATTTATCATTATATATTTCCTTAATTTTTTGGTACTGTTGAATTAAAACTTTTTTTTTGTTTTTTCAACAAAAATTCCACATATATAGCGTTTTTTATTTGTCAATAATCCATATCTGAGTACGAAAAACATTCACATTTTTTCGTAGAAATTTTGATATTGTAATTGAATTTTACAATTGTGATATTGTATCAAATTTTGTGGTTTGTTGTTAAACGAAACATTTAAATTTAAATTTAAATAAAGTTTATTAAAAAGAATTAGGCACCAACTTACAAAATAAATAAAATTCAAAAATAAAAAAAAATATAAATTCAAGAAACAACAAAACAACTATAGGTATATAGAAAGTACAATCTCAGGATAGATTTTTCCTTTATTCAATTAACCTTATGTCCTTACTATTCTTGAAAATTTTCTTAATTAATTAATTAAATTAAAAATTACCATAATTCTATATATATAACATTCAAATTTTTTAGTATCTTTTTAAAAATAAATCTCTAAACTTTGCCTTATTTTTGGGCTCCAAAACAAATGCAGAGGGCTATAATTTCCAGACCAAAGAAATTTCACATGTTAGATAATTCCAGGAAGAAGAAATTGTTGATTATTGACACTCAAAAGTGGGGGAAAATACTTTACTATACAACATTCAAAATTTAGAACAAAGTTTAGTATTTTAATCGTTATTATTTATCTTATATAAAAAGTGAAGTTATACTATATATGAACAAATAAAATACATTTGTTTAGACTATCAAAGAAGAAAGTGTTTTACTTAAAATACCTATATATTACGAAATTTCAGATCTTGTTTTCAAGTCCGCATCTAACAATTTTTTTCTCTTAATTTGAATCATTCACAATTTTTTATATTTAAAAGATATATGTTTTATAGTCTTGTAAAAGTTTTTTTTCATATTAAACTTCATTTGGATGTTAATACTTATAAGAAAGAGTTCTAACATGTAACAAATTAATTAATTTACTAATTTGTTTGCTATTAAAAAATTGTTTGTTTTAAAATGACAGTACAACCATTCGGCCTCTCGAATCAGAATATAAATTTAATTTTTAATACAATTAGAGATAATTATCTTTTATTTATAAGTTAGAGGCTTTTCATCGTATAAATAGCTTTAATGGAACGGTCATAAATTATTTTTTTTTAATTTTACAACGCGGGTCAAAAATTTTGTTACAATATAAAGAGGTGCCTTTTCCAAGTTGATTAACTCAGTCCCTTATGGTTTTTGTCTTGTTTTATATACAGGTTTGTGTATGATTTAAAATAATTGTTTATTGGGATTAATGATCATTATTCTAGCTGTATGCGAAGATGTAAAGTAAGTTCAGAGGTTTCAGGTAAATAAAGATTAAGAAGAGGCGAAAGATGTGGACGAGGGTGAAAGCTACATCCGGGCTATTTACAAGCAATCGGAGATATTACGAAGATCCACTCTAGAATATATTGTCTTGTTGGTCTTGATAGTATAGAAAAGTAAATTATAATGGACAATATTTCAACAGTTAGCAAACAAATTATTTCTGTAAAAATTCTATTCTTGAATGATAGTTATTAATAATGGAAGATTCTACATTCCAATAGCAATTAGAGTCGTTCGTGGAATTATTTCTTCCGAATTTGTGCAATGGAGTGATTCGTCGCTCCTCTCCTCCTTCTCCTGCTTATCTCTTAAAAGTTGTCAATTTTCTTGACTTCGATTTCCACTTCCTTCGTTATTTTCCTCTTTTTCATTTTATCTCTTCATTCATTTATTTCCATGATGTTTATGTTCTGGATTACTTAGTGCTCCCATTGTATCTTTAGTCTCTCTCTTGGTCTATTGCATTATGGTCTCTAATTTGTAATCTTTTTAATAACTTCATCACCTTTCTTTCTCTTTATATGACCATATCATTTAATTATTTTTTTCTTCCAATATGTATAATATTCATCAATATTCATCAATCTTCTATATTTTTCATCGTCTGTTATCTATGGACCAAATATCGTTATTATTTTTGTCCCGAATATCACGAGTTTTCACTTCTGTATTGTAAGTCACAGCCTCAGCTGAGAATGCCCCAATTTTTTATAATTTCATCACAGTTGTCATCAGATTCTGTAGCTCAAAAGATAGTTACGAAATCACAATAACACATCAAGATACGTTTTGGTTTATTTAGAATATGTTTGAATGGAAATATATTAACCATATTTAGGTACCTAGTTTATTGTGTAGGAAATTCTTCTCTCTATCAAATACACCAACCGGCTGAAAACAGCCTTTTTACAGAATGCGTCTTATGATTATTAAAAACCAAATTCCACGGTGCATTTACTCAGATGCATGAAGGTATTTCCGAAATTGATCCGTAGTCCCGGTTGCCAGCATTCGAGAGCAGCCAAGCAACTTCAGATTTTATTTTATAAATTGGAATTGTTTGGATAGTTTTGTCGATCTACTTACGTAAAATTAAATTTTCTTATTCCTTTTGACAAACTTGTATTCGAGCCAAATTGAATAGTCCAGGGCAGCGTAAGGGAAGACAAGGATTATCTTCAGTTTTAGATTCGATAATTGCCATTTAAAGAAATAATTCTATTTTAATGAATTAGAAAGAAAAAATGACTAGATCAAATTGATTAAATTTTTAGAAAATTTTGAAGAATTGGACAATTTTTTTAAAGGAACCCCGAAATAACATAATGGGATATAACCCTTCATTATGTTAATGGATTTTGGCCAAGAACAGAATTTAGGGAAAATTACCAATGATTTTTAGTAACCCAAAATAAATAATTTTTTCAAGGCACTTCTACTTATATAGGAGGAACATAATTACTACTGAAATTATTAATGTAATAACCTCCTATATATGTATATATTTAAATGAAATTAACCAGCATATTTCAACTTTAAAACTCTAAAAAATTAAAAGTTTTGTAGAAAACATTTAAAACCTTACTTTAAAATTAAGTTTGTTAGTTAAAATTATTTTTTTCATTGTAACTAAATAATATTCGCATTTTAAATAGGTCTGATGTAAACAGTGATCAGCGCGTGCCAAGCTCATGCTATACTCGTGATTACAAATTCTCTAAACGCTATTGGGTAAGCGAACAGGAGATAAAATAAGTTACCAGTGTGAAATTCACTGTAAAATTTTGTGCTATTCTTATTAGTGGTTGAACAACCGTCACTTTTTTTGTTACTGTTGTCATTGATTCTGATTCTAGTCAGGCTTATACGTCCTTCGTTGATATTATCCTTATTTAAAATTTGAATAAACATTAAAAAGTTCATTTTTTCCAGGAGACTAAGTTTTAGTTATCGGCAATAATCGATAATTATTATTTTTAAAGAGAAACAAAATAGGATTTTGTATTGATTCAGATAGTCTTTTGTATTTTGGTCAAATTCGTGTTTCCGTTACTAAAATCAATTAACGAATCAATAATTAAAGCTTTAGCTTAAATCATGATCACAACGAGACCATCTAAGTGAGTATTTACCAACAATAAAATAAAACATTTTACTGAGCACAGAATAAAGCTTCATCTAAATTCATTTGAAAAATAAATAATATCCAACTAAGAGTACTAAGAGTAATTAAATTAATTTTAAATTATAATTTATATGCGGCATGCTGGCACTATTATTATTATAAAAATGTACTAAATTGTTTCAAACTTTTGAATAGACACTCGAATTATTTAACAACTGTAACTTTTAACAAATGTAACGAATAAAGTTTCAGTTTCAAGTTCCATTTGTTTTAGTCAAACTCCAGGCGGTGCTCAATAATTACATCGAAGTGCATTTGCGACACCGTACGAACTTAACAATTACCGCCTTTTTGATTTGGCTGGGTGAAAATTGAAAATTGGATATTTAAAGTTGGCGAAGTATAGCATGCCAGGGTGTAACTCACTAGCATCGCTACCGACCGGCGTAATTCTATTAAATTATTTTTAATCGCCAATAAAGTATAGAACTAATATGTTTTCAGAGATTATTAAAATAAATATCAATCAATCGGTGCGAAAACGTCAATACAATTAAGTTAAGAAAGAGCCAAAACGTAATCGGAAACGCAAGAAAAACTAGAAGCCAATATTGGAGTGCAAAATCTTGCTTTAATAAATGGCCCATATTATCATTACTGCAGAATAGAATCATGACAAATTTGGAATCGTTGAATTTATTTTTAAATGATATAACAAAAAATGTAATATTATACCGCTTGTCCCATTTAAAAAAAATTAGTTGGAGTCATGTGACCGTAAAGGAGAGGAAAAACGGAAGTCTTTTTATAACATATACAAGCATCACGTTATATCTGCTAAATTTCATAGTTGACATGTGAACAGTTTTCGAAATATTGGACTATCAAAATGTAGTGGGACACCCTGTATAATAAAATTTTTTGAAATTAAAACTGAATATCAAAGCGACACATTTTGTTTTGCAAGTTGAAAACACAGGAGATGCAGATTTAGCAGTTTGAAGGAAATCAAACTTCAAATTTTATAAGTTGTTTCAAAAATAAATATTCTTTGATATTAAGTCAAGCTAAACTAAAATCTTGTGAAATTACAAGAATAGCCATGAAGTCATCTTGAGAGACTTTGTAAAAAAATCTAAAACGTGAGATTAAAGTAGAGATGATTTTGTATTAGGGTCAAGATAAAGAGAAAATGTAGTCTTTTTAAGAGACTTAAAGAAAGTCTCTTTTTGACACTTAAAGGCGCCTGGTTTTACAACGAAAGAACTCCATACAGAAAAAAGAACATTTTATTATTTTTTGGGTAAATAATCTTCAGGGTAAACTAATAGATATTATTTCATAGCCAACTTTTGAAAAAACAACAGTAAGAAAACTTTTAGAATTAAATTCCCCATAAAACAAAATTATAAATTTCTGGTTCTACAAGCGAGTTAAAAAAATATATTAGATTTAAATGGTGCTTTATCCCTTAGCAACCTTTCAGAATGCTACAATTGATATTTACTTACTGTCGATTAATGCTCTTTGGTATTTCTACGTTCAAGTATAACTGATTTTTTTTTCGAAATTTGGAACCTCAGTTTCAAGACCTACAACTTTTCAGGGGTACAATGTAATATATAGGTAAGTTGCATTCAATCACTATATTTTAGAGTACTTTACAGGCCCTGCCCTGTGTCGGTTCTTGTACGAATCACTCTGTATATTGATATAACCATAGGTTTTCGATTATCTCTACACTGTTGTTTGTATCTGCCTATCTGCTCTGTTGTCTTTTTAAGACGTCTAGTTAATAATAATAATATACATAATACTACCCCTATTAATGCTCATACTACATTGAAATATTTACAACTAATTTGGATTAAACAAGCCTTTAGATTATCTTAAAATAAAATCCTTGCTGTTATCACATGGGTTACCGTTTGGTAGTACCTATTTCAAGTATTGCAGAAATAGGAGAATTATGGTTAATAATTATTACATGTTCGATCATATCTGGGACATTTGGATTAGCATCTCATATCATAACAAAGACTTTGAAAATCAACGAAATTTTACTTAACCTAGAATTTTTGTCCATTATCATAATATTGGAGTGTGTTTTTATTTATTTCACCAATATCATATTTTATGATGAATACTAATTTACAATTTACAACTGTTTTTAAATGTAATTTTGAATTTCAAATTTAACCCCGTGGACTAACGGATTTGGTTTAGAAATTGATTGAATTTCGGTCTAATCACTAAATATGTTATAACCTAAACAAGTGAAAATATCTGCTATCTAATCTAGTGAAATCCTAGAATATTCGGTCAGTTAGTACAAATCTTATATCCACTCTCTACCTTTACAAATCGCACCCTTAATAAGGATCGTCCAATTTAGGATTATCCTTATCAAGGGTTTATTTAATTAACAACTACTTATTGTGACAAAGGTTAGTCTCTATGATTACATTAGTTCGGTTAACGGCATTATATTGGATATCTTGTACGTTGTTTATTATTACAAATAATCGTCTTGATACATAATCCGGGGCACAGAAATCACAACATAAATAAAGGGATATTAAGAGACAGGACCGTCCTCTAAAGTCCATATATGAATAACGTAAATGTAGTCGTTCTTGACGAAGAATAGAACGCTTTGAAAAATGTTTAAAAAATCTAATTATATCTGGAAGTCTTCCATGTAAAACTATTTTCTTTGATGATCGAAATTTCATTCAAGGAAGAGAGTTAGGCAGCGGATACGATAACTTTACATGAACTCATTTTGTCAACAACATGCGTAATGTGAAAGAAGAAACATATTACTTATTTTTTCTAGTAAAAATACAGTAAATAACATTTCAAATTTCAAAAACAATACTTGTAAACTTGTAAAACTTTCATTCATGTGTTTGAGGTTTTTACAATACTTTCATATGATCTGTAAACAATCATCTACAAATATTTCTAGGGACTCTGTTTAGGTTATTTGTTTGTTAGTCTAAAACAGCGAAATTATATTTAGTTAGTTAGAAGACATTGTATATTAGGTGGCTAGAATCGTTAGAAACAGTTGCATAGTTATTTTTGAAATTATCCAAAATAAACGTAGCAAAGGTGATATTATGCAATAGTGGATTGATCACTGCTAAAAGTTAAATTACGATAGGATTGCTATACGATGTAATGTGTTATTAAGTACCATTATTATCTCAGTACATCTCTGTTACTTTAATCAAAATTTCGATCACTGATTTTCAGTTATAATAATATCTGAATAAATTTAATAGTGACTTTCAGCAAAATATCAGTTTACAAATCTATCTATCTGATGAATAATATAAGATAGAAGAAGACATTTAATTTACTAAAACTAATCAAGAAAGAGGAACAAACTTAAATACATAACGAAGAAAATAACTGTAAATTAGGGGAAAATAAGATAAAAAAATTGCAGCAAATAAGAGTTCCGGCAGAAAAAGGTAGAAACTCGGATTTTTATACATATCGATCGATTTTTTTATACTCTTGAACAATTTGGCAGTAGCTTAATTATGGAATTGATTTCGAGCAATATCCCATCAGATTACACAAAATCCGCACTCATGAATTGTATGAACCAATCCCCTATTTCAATATGTGCATGTAGCAAAATGAAGTGAATCACGTTGAGAGCATAAGCGTATTATGAATTATGATACAACTCTATTCACTTAAACATGTGTCATATTGACTGATTTAATTAATTTGTGAAGTAGACAATGTCATTTACAAACAACAAAATCACCATTCCAATTGTCATAATAAATATTCAGAAATTTCAAGTTGGATTTCTAATGCCTACCTACTTTATTCTGGACGTTTCTTTGCTCCAAACTTCACTTTTTCATAAATATTTCCCATAATTCCTAATCAATCAATTATTTTTTTTACTTACAAATCCCGTTACTCTTCTGCCATACGGAGTAGAAGAGTTGAAATATCCCTAACCTTTTCTGGCAGCTCTTTTTCCATTTGCCCTTTTCCAATTGATCCCTTTTCTTCATATATTATTGTTGTCGTTCAAAGTTTTTTTTAAACAACTTTCCCTTCTTTATCTTTGATTCCTATTTTGCAAATGGTTTTCAATTTCTTATCGTCATACATTTGGCAAATGTGGCCAAACCATCCAAATTATTTTCTCCATCACTAATTTTATTCCTAGCCATTTTCTAATGTCATCGCGTCTTATTTTATCTTTGTCACTCGTTCAATTTATTTTCATATTTTGCTTCTGTATTATTGCGGTTTATTTTAATAATGGTGCCGTGAAGTGCGGGAGATATGTATTAAAATTTATGGTGATGATTAAGGAATGTACCTAGTGCAACACTTAAAGAATTAAGTTTATTATTGTATTTTATTATCTCTTCTAAAAGGTAGAATTTTTTCGTTCATGAAACTATAAATGACGTAACTTGTATTTATTACAATATGCTAGATATTCCCATTCCATTCGTGTTTCTGAGATTTTCTCTCTGCGGCATTAACATTGAATGTAATTTCTTTTGCTTGTATTAGTTTTATGAGAACTTGTAACATTTATAAAAATTTAAAACATTTATTCGTATACTATTAGTTAGTAAAAAATTAACCAACCCCTAAAGGAATCTACATAGAAAGTAGGACCCCTTTATTGGTATTAAAATGATTTTTGTATTTAATTTTTGAGTATTGCAAAATTTTTCTGAATTCAATATCATAAAAGATTGCCAAGGATTAATTACATAGTGAAACCCTTACAGTCAAACACCAATTCAAGATGTATAATTCTGGAATACTGCCACTTGCAATATTCGATAAGAAAAGTTTTGAAAAAATTGACACAAACGTTTTAATTTAAAGATTAAGATGTCAATCTTTGGAAATGGCTAAAGTGCCACAAACAAATTATTTAACTTCAAAGCCTATTACAATTATGATTTCTTTCGACAACTCGATAAGTTTTCAAAATGGAAAGCGAAATATACGGGGGGATTCATGTAAGTCCAGCACAGCCGGTTTTTATTTCAATGGAACATCTTATTCATTGCATAATTTGGAAATGTCTCGATAAACTGGTTTTCAACGATCTAAATGAATATAAAAACTCTTGCATCTTTATTTAACGTTACTAGCTAGCTTTTTGACATATACTTTATTTTTTTAACGTCTCACAAACAAAATACAGAGGCCAGAGGTCTAGTGTTCTAGTTGGCCAAAAGTACCTCTTCGTTCAATGCACTTTTGGTTTTATTTTAATTTTCGTAATTAATCTCTTATGATTGCAGCTTACTGGTGTTTACCAAGGAGCTATCTAAAATATACAATGATACAGGGTGTTCTATAAAAAAACAGTGTTCTGGCTACTTATAAGAATTACCCTGTATTTAGATTTTCGTTCAGAAAACGTACAATTGAGTTTAAAATTCTATCAGCGCTTTTCCTAAATCTCAGGAAAAATAATTTTCTTTCATAAATGGAATTGTATTACAGTTTTTTTAGAGGAAATCAGGTATGATCAATGGAGAAATAGTCTAACAAAGCAAGGCATGCTAGGTTTAGAGAAGTATTTTATTTATTGATTGGTGTATATTTTTATGTAGTATAATATTTTTATTAGTTAATAAGTAATAGTGGAAATATCCCCAAAAATTTGGCTAATACAGAGGTACTCAGTACTATATCGCTATTTCTTGTTATTAGACGAAACCTTTCATAAAAATAACTAAACAAAAAACTAGACAAGATTGTTATATATTGGATTGTTTTCTGTCAATAAATATATGAATGACGCTAAATATTATTTTAAGGGGATTTCCCCACTACCACAATTGCTTATTGGAAATAAAAAAGGCTGAGAAAAAACAATAAAGATTTATTAATCTATAAAAAACCTCTTACAATATATTAGGGCAACTTATATCTTTAAACAAATAATACATATCTCGATCTATCGAGCTTCCAAACTTGACTCCCCCATTTTTATTTTTTTTTCAAACCAAGAAAAACCCAATGCTCAATCATTTTGATAACTTTAATAAAAATATTTATTTATTATTCGATCGTTACCTTGGCCTAAACTTTCGCTAAGGTAATATTAAATAAATAATAAATATTATAAATGGGAGAATGCTAACTAAAAAATAAGTTGTATCTACTGGGTGTCCTAATAAGAATGGCTCTCGGCTATATCTTGAAAACCGTGTATAGTATAGCTTCGGGAAAAAATGTTTAAGAAAAGTGGTCTTGAGAAAAACCTGGAAATTATTTTCAAGTTTACCCTACCCTAGAGGGCGTAGTTCAATAACAAAAATTAAAAAATAGATATTATTCATTAAATCCATGTACATACTCTCATAACAGTATTAAAGAACTAATGAAAATAGTAAAATCATTCTTGACAACTCTGTTGAATAAACTGTGAACTGGTCTTTTTCTTTTTTTGTATTAAAAAATGAATTAATTGTCAATAAGTGAAAAAAAAATTAAATTATATATCAAAAATGGAGATTAAAATCTATTGGCCATATTTAAATGGGTACTTTTATAAGAAATCAAAAAATTATTGTTATTTTGAAATCTTGCTATTTTAAAGTTCGTAAAAAATGGGTCTTAGCAAATTGAACAGAACAATTAATAATTTTTAGAGTTAGAGTAAAAATCATAAAACAAGTAAAATAGTATAATAAACTACAAATTTTCCATAACAGTATTGAAAATACATTTAATTTTATATTACACTGACAAGGTTCCAAAGGACAACTTTTTCTTCTAAAATTCAAGTAATTAAACAAAAAAATTAAATCATTTAATTGAAGATTTAAAATGAATGTATTGTACAATTTGTTAAAAAGTTGAGATCTCAAAAGAACTCAAAACCACGGCAACCAAATAACTCGAATTTTCAAATATATATTACTGAGATATAACCAACGCGATTTCGCATCCACGCCCGCTTTATACTTAATTAAAAGCATTTTATAATTAACATTTTATAAGAATCAAATTTCCTTTGCGCGAAAATCCAATTAAATGCGCTTCTAGATTCCCAGATCGTGACAATTTTAATAATGTTCTCAACGATATTGATTAATTACTTCTCTTGGTCGCTGAAAATTAAGAGCTTGCCGTAAATTCCACCAATTAATACCTTCACCAGAGGGAATTGTTGAATTTAGGTAACCAGACATCATAAATTATTTAAAAATAAGAATAATATTTCAAGAGCTCTAAAACTTGTATTACACTAGAGAAGGTATTTATAATCTAGCAGAGAATTAATGAATATCATTTAGAAGGAAATTATTCTTGTTCAAATAAAATCAGCTCTCAAATTTCACCATGTAGCCCAGAATAACCGCCCTAACTAAAAAAAATGCTTATAAAACATAGCCGTCGAATATCATTTTTAATTTTATACCTTTCGTGATAAGTAGTATTTAGGCGCAAACAGCTGAGAGAATTGAAAAAATTGAGAATTGAGAAATTTTTTTTTTCAACAAGCCCAATAATTTTTCTCTTTTTAAATTCTACAAATCTAATTTTAAATACAATTTGACTCGCCCTTTTCATATTAAGGAATGTTGAATCAAAACTGTTTTTTAATGCCAGTTGGAAATTCAGTTAAAGAAACTTTCAGGTACATAATAATAATAATGTTTAAATAGGTTGAAACATTTTCCTTCTCTAAAAAGGTACATTTTTCGACACTAACATTTTATTTCGCAATAAAATCTCAAAACTGTTGCAAATGTTTTATGTAGAAATAAAGCATTTACTGAAAGCGGCTTTTTATTTGTAACGAGCTAGAAGTTTGAAATGTTAGTTACCACAATTTTTTGTTAATGTAGATTGTTTCGAGTTGGTTTTTTTTACCTCTAAAGGGCACTAAATCAAAATCTAGGACTTTTCATTTAATGTCGGTTTGTTTAAAAATTAAACGTTAAACAAAGTTCCATAATTAAACTAATTCTTTACTAGTTACTACTGTACAATTCTTAAATGTTTAGTAGAAGTGTTTCTGTCAGAGTATTTACTACTAATTGTCACTTAGTACACTAATTAATTTTAATAAACAATGATTATTAGTAGGTTTTTGTTATTTTTTATTTATTATCTTGAATTTAAACAGTCTTCCAAAGCGTATACTTAAATTTCTACCTAGATTTCGGTATCTGATAATACCATTCTCAAGACAGAAAAATTAAAAACGTAAATAAATTTCATATCATAAACCTGACTACCAATCATTATGAGGCAATATTCTTCTTTTTCTAAAAATATGCTTTGTTAATATTATTTAGTTCAAAAGGTGTTCTAAGATAATTGAACTTCCCAGGTTTAGTTGTTCATTCAATACTGTATATTGAGGATATTTTAGGTGTTTCTTAATTTCATATTCCTCCAAAAAATCAAGTTCTAAATTTAGAAACTTTTTTAATTATTATTTTAAAGTATTTTTTCATGTTTCGTATAGGACATAAGTTCCAAATGAATATAAAAGATTATTGCTTAGATAAGTGTATTTGCAACCAATAATTAAATTTTGGGAGCTTTTCTTAAAGGCTTCTTCTTCGTCAGATATGGACTTCGGTTCCTCTCTCACAGAATTCTTCCACTTACTTTTATCTTTTGTTATTCTGACCATGGTCATACCAATTTAGTTGTTTCTTTTCTACTTTTGCCCGTATCTGTCTCGTTATTTTTCTCATTTAGTTCTATGCTTCTTAGATGGCGATTTGCGTCCAATCGACATAAAATGACTACAACATTTTGCAGGTTTTTTCTGTGAAGTGAGTATCTGGACGCCTTGTATATAATTTATAAGGATTTTTGGTTTAAAAAATATAAAAAATCACAGTGCTTTTATTGTTATAGTCGTCTTAGAGGTTTGCACATTTATAGTTATTTAACTTTTAATAATAATTTAAAATTAAGTAATTGCAAGTTTTACAGTACAGGCAAAATATTTTCACATTTTGAAGAACCTTGGTTGTCCATTCCAAGTTGCTTATAATGGCTTGGTACGGAACAAAGTGTATGGTTGAATCTTGAAAGTTTACCCATTGGTAGTAATCAAAATAATTAAATTGTTGTTGTTTTTAATTACTCACGATTAACAAATAAAGAACTAATAAACATGGTGACCAAATATATAAGACAAGAGAGACAATGGTGGATAAAAATCACTCTTTTCTTTATTTTGTCGTTTCTGCTTTTTCGACTTATCTGTTTCTTTATTGTTCCTGTATGGGGATCGCTATCACTCTTAAATAATTAATTAAACGACCAATTATTAAAAAACAATTCTGTTATGTGCTCGTCAGCACATTGTAATTAATACTTTCTGCTTGGAACTAAATCGACTTCGAGTCCCACCTTCCATCGCCCATCGAGGAAGCGGTCTTCAGGATCTACTTACCCGAAGAATCAATGTAAATTCCAATCCACTAACGAATTCTATCCTTAGGTCCCTGGATACTCACTAGACTCAATTTAGTACTATTTAAAGTAGCAAATTTCCATTAAATTACAATACAACAAGAAATGAAAAATGTCATAAACGTCATGGACAAACTTTTACTTCACCGTAGTATTTGAGAATTTTAGATCTAAACCATTAAATTATTTATTCTTTCAAGAATTCTGTTATGTCTAGCATTGTTTGTTTTCCATCTTAGATACCATGATAAATCCGTACACAAGAAACAATCAATCATATCAGGAACAACTTGTTGGATTACCCGCTATTAAAACAAATACCTTGATGTATCCATTACTCGTTCAGAAATGATTTGCGGAAATTGCTGGAAGGATTATATCGTTCTATGACTTTGCAGATTTAAAAATATAAATGGCTGCTGGCACGGGGTCAGGGAAGACGGCCAGGAACGGGACCGGCAACGGCACCAGCACACGCAGTTCAGAACAACATGCGGCCAAGTGATTTATCATTCGCGGCAAATTGCTGAATTTGGGGTTTGCGGTGTTTTATATACTCCGACGCTCGCCGTCGCGGCGGCAACTTGACCAGTGGCGTATAAAAAATTTTATCGCAGAATTTACGATGCACCCCGTAATCCTATGACAAAAAAGGATACAAAGCGACGTTCTACACTGTAAAAACAATGGAACATCTGGATTGTGAGATCAATTATCTGCATGGGATAGTGTAACAGCGGGCTTATTTTATCAATCGGCCTGTAATTTTATATGATATATTCAAAATGGAATAAAGACATTTAAACGAAAACATGTGATATATTGCGTTATATATAATTGACGAATATCAAGCTAAAATAAAAATAAAAAACATGTTTTTACCTCATTAATTATTTCGTAATTGTTTCTCTGAGTACAGGGTGTTTACTACATAAGATTAAACCCTTTAATATATATTTTTTTAAATGAAACATCTTGTACGTTACTCTATGATTTAAAAGCCAATTATGCAACTTGTATTCAAATTTATTGGTTTAGAGTCTATTAGATACACAGTCAATTTTGTGAGATAAAATGGCACTAAAAATAGATATCTCTATATAAATGTAACTAATCCGATACCTCAATTAACTCTGTATCATATAATCCGTACCGTGTGATTAGTCCACCCTGTATTGGCGATAACACTTTCTAGAGGATATATTTATACTTTTTTAATTCAAGTTTTGTTGATATTTTTTGAAATTTTAATATAACAAGAAAATAAATATTAAATCTTTGTGAAAAGTAATAGAAATAAAATAGTAGAATTAGTTAAATATGATTAAAATCATGAGATTTTAAAATAGAAATATATTTTTTTTCAACTACCTCAATAATATTGCAGTAGCGATGTCACTCGTAGCGCGACTTGTTAATTTATTGTATTTAACCGCATATGGATTTCAAAGATGGATTGTGTGATTTCTTATGATAAAATAATGTGATGCTCTTTCTTTATCGAAACGGGTCAAACGTTGGCGGTTACCAGGGGACTGAGGTGATATGTTTTTGTTAATTGATTTTTCTAGATGTCATAGTTGAAAATAAAGTTCTTAAAGGAAAAAGAATAATTTGTTAAGTTGAATTCCTTTTTTTTAACCCATTGACCTTAGTAAGAAGAAATAATCAGGATATATTACTGTTAAATAGCTACTTTAGAATACGCCATGCAAACTATACCTTACTAAAAACAACAATAATATATATAATAGTAAAAAAAAAAACTTCAACTGTGCACTTTTTTTTAATCTCTCTAATTTTGCAGACGACATTACGTCTTACTTTTATGACTTAGAAAAATTTCTTACAAGACGAGTTTCTCTGAGTATTGATTCTTTGAGTATTACTGCTTATCTGATTATTTATGAAGTTCTGGCTTTATTAAAGAATTTTACGGAATTACAATTTCGGATAAAATCTTTGCGAAGGAAAAACCCTGAAAAACCTTGGACTTCTCATCCAGGTTTCAACCACGCAGCCCATATTTTTTTTACAAAATAAAAACATAAAACTACTTGCTATTTGAGTGGCTATTTTGTACATTCCAATATTAAAATTTTGATTTCAAGTACAATTCCAATATCTTCTGAACACTTTAGCTTCAAAATTCTCTTTATATTTTTTCGAACATATTTTAAAAAGATTTACGTATTTTGAACTATATAATTGTACTTTTCCAAAACAAACGTAGAATTCCTTATTTGCAGAAAATAATTACAGATTTTATTTTTAATAATCAAAATTGTTTACATCTACGAAAATAATAACAATCTCTGCATAAGATATAACCATTATTATAAGATTGAGAACAATGTTGTCTAGTACTACTATATCTAAAAGAGCCTGCCTCCGTAAAAGAACATTATTTTTTTGAATCTATCAATAGAATATTTAGATTTACAAATTCAATAGTTCAAAAAGCGACCCTACATATTATACTTTTAAATACAATAGATTTAGCACAAAATATAAATAAAGGGTGTTTTAGCAGATGTTTCTATTTTACTCGGAAACAAGTTTGTATTACTGAAACGAAGAATTGTAATTTGTGTAATTTGTATATAATATGGGAGCGTGTGAAGCACCGAACGGGCAGTCCAAGGCTTTTTGGGGTTTCCTCTCTAAAACTTCTTGTCTGGGATTGTAACTCCACAATATTCTTCAACGCAGAGGAATATTATTAGATTTGTTAGCTGGAACTTTGTTAATGATCAGATGGTCGCAAAGTTGTGACGTGCTAATATTTCTAGCGACTAATAAAATTTTGTTCGTGATAAAGAAAATTTAGCGTCAAAATAAGAAATAATCAGGAAAAAGTAAATTTTTGAAATCAGTTGAAGTAACCATCATATTCTTCAGACACATAGGTACGAGATTGTCACTTCGTTAGCCTGCTTCTTTTTTTGTTAGAAGCTATAGCTTGTCTGTATATTCTAAATTTATCAGTTAATTGTATGTTCGCTCAATTCTGGATTATTTAATTTAATTTCATTTTAAATATCAAAAGATAAATAATACTTATCTTGAATTTCCACAGTCTTCCAAAGCGTTTTATTATGTATTAAGGTTTACCTAAAATAGCACAAAAAACGTAAAGACAAAGGAATAGAAAAGAAAATTTTCCTAATACTTGAAAAGAACAAACCAATAAATAAAAAAAATGAAATATTTATAGCATTTGAACCCTTTCGCCTTCACTTCATTAGTCTTGTTTTTTATTTTCATTACTGTAATTATACAAAAAGCTATTAAATGATTTTTGAAATAACTTAATTATCAATTTAATATAATAATAGATTAGATTTCCACTACACTATTTTTACTATTGTCTAGTATAGAGTTTAAAATTTTCATTTGTTTGTTAATTAATGGCGTTTCTTTAATAAAATTATCTTCCTCCAATACAATTTAAAGCAAACAATCATTCGTTTTTTCTTTACCAAGTCCCGGCTCTCATTCGACCCAATTCCCAAATCAATAAGTGGAGATATCCACCACGCTAGTTGCAAAAAAAACAATTGTCGATACTACTCGATATCGGGAACAATGGCCGTCTAAGCATCAACATTTTTTTAATCGTAGAAAATTAAAAAAGTGTAATTATCGAGCAAACCACCCAAGAAACAAAAACGTGCCCGAAACAAAATAGATATGGGGGAGAAAGAAGCTCAGTTAACTGGGCCCGTTCTTCTATTATTTCAAATATTGTTTATTTGCGGGGAAATCAATAGCGTACAAAAAACACGTCTGGAGGTGTTAGTTATTATTTATTAGTAATTAAGAATGTGAAAAGATACCAACTTGAATCGACTTCAAGATAATAAAGAGTGTTTCAAGTTTTCAACACTGTTTGTTTTTTTGTTATAACATAAACGTCTATTTTACAGCACTGAATACAGTGTCGGAAAGTTGCACTTTGTAGCATTGTTTTAATAACTTTTTATGTCATGCAATTCTATGTACTATCTGATGATATAAAAATCAGCAACATTTTGCCAATCCACAAGAAAAGCGACTTAAATATTACTGATAATTATAGACCCATAGTTATTGTACCTATTATTGGTAATGTTTTTGAAATATTATTAAAAGACAAATTAAGTAGCTATTTTGAATATATAGATATATACACTCCATCACAATTTGGGTTTAGTTGAAGAAATAGTCGAAGGACTTGATGAGGGTACCAGTACAACTGCAACTCTGTGCGACTTAAGCAGGTCCTTTGACTGCTTTAATATAGAGGTTCTTCTTTAGAAACTATAATTCTGTGATATAGGAGGAAATAATTTAGATTTAATAACATCGTACCCATCTGATAGAAAACAATACCCAAGCAACACATTTGTTCTCAGGAACAGAGATTATAGAAACCTGAACTTTATAAAATTAAATACTTCAAACCTATTGTTTAACTTAAAAAGATTAATAACTTTATGGTGCTGAAAAACTGCAGCAGTTACCTATTTACTACTTAAATTGACTATAACAAAGTTCCGCCACCTTGAAGAATTTTTAAATTTAATGGAACTACCCGGCTACTATTAAAATAGATTTTAAAAAAACTACTACTTTGGAACGGCAAAGCTTTACGGCAGTTACTAGTTTGTGGAACTTATAGTTCCAGCTAACGGTTCTAGCAACGTACCTGGAACAAACAGAGGGACCTAAAAGTAAAGAAACTTTAAGTGACATACATATAACCCGAGTTCCCCCAGTAGAAGACTGTGTTTTCTTCAACGTAAATTTTGTATCCGATATGAAGAACACATGAATTATCTAGATATTATTAATTCTGGTTATACCACCATATTAAGTATAAGTATTAAAAGAATGATGTTAGGAAACCTTAGTGAATGGAATAACAAGATACGTTGAGATAAGTAATATTCAGAAATATGAAAAACGAAGACAACAAACATGGAAAATAACGGAAGTCAACGCTACTACACGGGAACTATTCTGGAAGGTTCCTACAACGTAGCCGTGAGGTTCCATCAAGTTGTAGGGACTGTAGTCGGAACGTAGCAAAAACGACTTGGCTACGTGACATTTGTTCCCCACTTTGGTACCAGGAACAGATTTAATCCGTTCCTTTGACTTAGCGGCAACTAAGGCAAACCACTATAAAGTGACATATTTAGACGCTAACACGTAGCAGGTACTAAATGCTTTGCTAGGGTATGTACGAGTATGTTTCAATAATAATGAATCCTCGCTACAATCAATAAACACAAGAGTCCCACAAGGCTCTGTTCTGGGACCCTTCTTGTCATTATTTAT
Organism: Hermaeophaga mercurialis; assembly: GCA_951812935.1. Classification (NCBI taxonomy): domain Eukaryota; kingdom Metazoa; phylum Arthropoda; class Insecta; order Coleoptera; family Chrysomelidae; genus Hermaeophaga; species Hermaeophaga mercurialis. The sequence goes on along the minus strand of OX638362.1, from coordinate 33,017,489 downwards.
ATATTTGCCTAAAGTAGTTGTACATTGTTTTACATTAATATTCGTTGATGACACAACCATGCTAAGTAAGGACAGAGAGATTATGAACGGTGACTGTGTCTCTATGGCAAAAGATTGGTTTATGTCGAATGAATTTAAAACAAATGAGGAAGAAAGATGAACCTATTAAACTACTAGGGGTAACATTTGATGCTAATTTAAGCTAGTGTCATATAGATAATCTGTATTCTAGGTCGTCATCACAGATATTTGCTCTTAGGCAAATGCAAGCTTTCCTAAATTCATCAGAATTTAAAACACTATATTTTGCACTGGTGCATAGTTTGTTTACGTATGGCATATTACTATGGGGTAATGCTAGCACAGCTATTAAGGTATTTAAAATGCAAAAGGCTGCTGAGTATGACGCACATAGCCGTCCTTCATTGAAGAAGCTTCATATACTACCATTACCCTGTGCTAGGAACTATATTGACTATTCATAACAACCTAGACAACTTCAGTGTGCCAGCTAAATTGCACAGTTATAATACAAGAAAAGGAAACAATTTTATTTCCCCATTCTCAACATTAACTTTAACAAAAAAGAATAAGCTTGACGTTAGAATATATAGAGTTGATATTTGCAATGTTGCTAGATTTGCTGTTTCTCCGATATTATTAGTCACGTTAGTTTTTTAAATACATCTGTATCAAGATCTTCTAGACTACATAAAATCTTGTGTTACATATGGTTGAACTCGTAATGAAGAAAAGATTCCAAAAATGACTGAATATACAGGGTGATGAATTTAAATAACCAAAGTGACTAATAATATCAGAGAAACGACAAATCTAGCAATATTGCCAATATCAAATCTGGAATCTCCGTATCACAAAATAGGCTTATCCTAAATTTTGTAGAATTCGGACTAGTAATTTACGCGATAATTGGCCGTTTCCAAACTTTTGGTACATTCTGTATAACTGTTTTTAAGCCTATCACCCAGACATGAATATTAACAATCTCATTAATAAAAAACTAAAGATTCGGGCTAAGGACTTTTTACTTGAGGAATGTTTCTATAGTATAGACGAGTTCTTAAATTTTTAATCAAAATGTTCTTTGATATTTTAACTTAAATCTATGTTTTTATCAAATAATTGAATTTGTATTTTAATTTTAATAATTTTATCTTTATGACCAAAATGTACATCCTGTATAAAACAAATATCAATAAACTTTATTATTATTATGAAAAATGTCAACTGTCAATCTAATACCAACATAAATATATAAAAACACTAATTGTGATTTTAATTATTTTTTTCTATTAAAAATGTTTGCAAACGCTAATCACAAAAAATGGTACGTAAAACTAATACTACAAAACCAGTCATTGTGACCCTTTTTTTGAAATAAACTATTATATCACTAGTGGTTATGAATTGAAAATATTTTGTAGTATATAGTGTTACATCAAGCTTACATATTTTAAATAGCGGTCTTCATTTTTGCCAAATTTTTTAAATTGACTCTTTGATCGATAACTTTTTGCATATAACACAATTGATTTGGTTCTCTTTCATTTTTGTATATGGTATTGATTACCTAGATAGAGTCTGTTTTTATGTTAGAGACAAACCTTTTAATCAATTTTTTGGTAATTATTCTAATATTGAGAGGAAAGTTTAAATTGCGACCATTTCTAAGAGTTTTAACCAGTTTAAGTAACACTATTTATAAAAAATTGTACTATATTGGTATTATTAACTTTGTTATATGGTCATAAATCTAAAGATACTTTTCATCAGCAATCATTCCAAAATGTACTTTGCATGTATCCCATAGAACATATTGTGTCCTCATGCAGAAATATATTGAGTTTGATCTATTATTCCACTTCGTAGTATTCTCTAGAGTCACTTTCTGTTTAAAATTTTCTAAAGGAACTTTTTATATATTATAAATATATATTGATTAACTACTAAGACTACAATTAATACACAAATGTTCAAATTTTGCACACTACAAGTAACTTTTTTCTCTATTTATTTCTTTCCTTTTTTTTTGCAATAGCTGTTTTCCAAATTATCTTTTTTTCTTTTCTGTATTCATCTTGTTTGAGAGAACTTGTTTGTTGCATCTTTTGTACGTATTTCTTCCATAAATTTAATTGTCTTTTTTCTATGAATTAGGGAGTAGATTCTATTTCCAGGTTCTTCCAGATTTTTATTATTTTTTATTATACAGTATGACCCACCTAAATTTGGAATACCACCACAGTATTTGAAATTATTAACTGATAACTTTTTTTAATAATAAACATATTTTAACAACATTTATTTGGGGGTCATCTAAATTTAGTGGTGTACTCATTTTTTTGATAAAAAATAATGAAATTTCTAGATTTATGACTATGAAAAAATATCGTAATGTGCCTTAAAAATTGGAATAACTCTTTGAAACCTTGTCTCCAAATAGAGTTTTTGAAGCATAACATTTAAAAAAACAAATATTGAAATCGATTAATAACGTCAAATATTATGGTGTTGTTTCCAGTTTAGGTAGGTCACACTGTATATTATTTTAACTTTTTTATTTTACTTTTTTGTTTGTCAGTCTCCAAGATTCCCATCAAGTCAAGTTGGTAAATAGACATCTCAATTCGCGTTTTTTCTGCTATTTCTCTTTGAATCTAGAATTCATCGCTTAATATATTGTTCTTTCTATTCTATTGTTTATTGTTATTCCTTGTCGTCCACGTTTTTAACTAAGGTCATTAAAATTCCTCAATAATTCAATTTTTATTCCATTAATAGTACTTTCTCCTTATTCCTTATTTTATTTTTTATCATTAGTATTATTATTTTGTTGTTGACTTCTGTTTCTCGTAGTATTATTCAGAACTTCTCTATTTTTTGGGTGTATTCTTAATAGTCTTATCTATCTATAACTTATTAACACATTTTCCTTGCCATATTCCTCTATAATTTTCATCATCTATGATCCTCTCTTTGTATTTTGGTACTATTAAAGTGAATTTTAAATATTTTTTCTATTAATTTGTCCAGTTCTGGTACTTTTTTATTCTTTAGTTCTCCAATTACCTTCTTTACTTCAGACATGTATACATTTTATTGTGTACTTTACTTTTGAACGGTTTTCTTACCTTAGGATGTTTATTTTATTTCACATCCCAACAACTTTTGAAAATATTCTTGCCATCCATAGCTTATTTCATTAATAAACTGTTAACCTTTTTCCAACGATATTTATTCCCATTTCTAATTTCTAACTTTCACAGTTTTATAAAATTATTTTTGATTTCCTTTACTGTATCTTTCTATTTTCCTCCAACTGACTTCTTTTTGATGATACCACCAGTTCTTTGACGCTGTTTTCTAACAGAATTCAAATTTTTCAGTTGCTTCTTTTATTGGCAGTTTTCCATACATTTTTCTTTATTTTTACTTGTCTCTATATATATATGATTCGTTCACTATGCGGTTTATTTTCTCGTATTAGCAGTATAATCCTGCCACATAGTTTTTGGCAACTTCTCTAATTCTGCTCTTAAAATAACTCTTCTAAATTATCATTGTTTCTACCGCACTAGTAACTTCAAACTTTTGCCTTATGCTCTTTTGTACCTTTCAGCCGTTTCTTTGTTTTGTAGTCTGATAAATAATATGTTAAAATTTTACTCTTTAAGTGCAACATTAGTCTGATGTGAAGTAATTTATTTCTTACTAATTTGCACTTAACTGAAAACACAACCACAAGGTCTATTTCACTTATATCTCGTTGTTCCGTTTCCCAATTTTCGCGGATATTACACGGTCGGAATGAAATGATTCCTTACCAAATTTAATCGGTCTGTGCCTTTCTGTCCCGGGGTGAATTTGCCTCCCGCTAATTATCGCATTTGTCAGTCTCAATTAGAAACTGGGGTTGAAGTGTATGATTTAGGAGCGGCGAGAGAATTTCTACACTGTGATGAATACTCTTATTATTATTAAAATTGAAAACACTTTGGGCATTCAGGTGAATGACGCTCTTCATTTTTATTTGGTGAATTTGAGTGCTTAATAGACCTAAAATCATATTTTAGATGAAGCAAAAGATGCGATATTAGCTAGTTTTTCAAAATTATCGATTTTGTTTATAATGGGTTAGGCGGAGTCTGGTATCAAATGAGAAGCTGTTTTCATAATTTTAGTTTTAAATTAAAAGTTACAATTCACGGATTTTGGATGCAAAGTAGAGTATATTTAGCATTAAAGTCACCTCCTATGATAAATTTATTTTTTATTTATTTTAAAAGAATTTATTAATAACGTTTTATTGTAAGAGAAAGTAAGGAAATTATATTAGGGTTGATTTAAAAGTAAAATTATTATGTCAATAAGTTCTTTTTGAATACATTGTTGATTTCTTCTACTTGATATGAAATGACTTATCCCTATATATAAAGAGCTCGCAAAATGGAAAACCACTGGGAATATAATAAATAAAAGTCTTAGAACAATGTAGACCCTATACTAATTTTACAAATACTCAAAGAAAGATCTAAAATTATTCATTTCGATAATCAAACCTACCTAACCAGACCCTTCTGTAACTGTAAAATAAAAATCTCAATATTATGATCTTGATAAATAAGAGTATATTGAAGAGAAAAGAAATTTTGCAAAACACTTAGTTGAAAGAATTCATTTGAATAATATCGAAGACATATAATGCGATCGGAATGTAATGCATACATTAATTTTCCACTAAATAAGTACTTTTGTAAAATTTCTGAGAATGATGGGTTTTTAATATTAATATGATTTATGTTTACATAGTAATAATAGAATGACCCTTCTTCCAATTGATTAGTTTTTAAATGTATTCCCACATATTTTTTTCTAATTTCAGCTGTAAGCTTCGTGCTGAGCAGATTTCAGAAATATATCTAAAGTTTATTCAAATGGATTCAGGGTGGTCAAAGAAAAAAAATGTTTGTCTCCTAAACTTGGTACAGTAATTAACTAATAAATAATTTTGAAGAACATTCGCGAAATAGGAAAAATTTTTATTTTAACTAATTGTATTATTACATAATAATGCTATATATAGGGTGTACTGTCTTCGCATGATGACATTTTCACTAGTTTTTTCCAATTTTTAAGTGTTTTGCTCAACTGATTTATTGAAGTTGATACACGGGGGCCTAATAAATAAATTAATAAAAAAATATTTTAAATTAAAATACTTTTATAATTTCAAGGTTAATCGAACGAATAATCGAAATGATTAATAATGAAAGAGAAAAACCTATATTAGAAACATGTTATATAATCGTTTATCTTTTAACACGAAACAATCATTTGATTAGAAATCAGATATTAAAATTACAACATAATTAATTCTAATATGAAGTTATTTGGCTAATTCATTTCAAAAGTATATCAACATTATTTTTCAATTTTAGATAAATCTATGTAATTGTTCTATAAAATTCAATGTATATCATATTATTACCGATGGATTAAATTTCCAACGAAATTGCAACAAATTATTATTTAAAGATAATTGAGTTTTTTAAATACAAAACATGAACTTGAATAAGTAAGAAAATTTTAATAATAAATGTACTATATACAAAAGTAAGAAAGAAGGAGCTTTCTTAATATGTAAATATTTTTTGTGAACAATGATGTATTTTAAGATATAATGAGTGAAAATTTAGAAAGTTTGTAATTTTCTTCAAAAAGTAAGATATTCGTTTTTTTTCCACCCTACGATGTGGGATATATGAAATAAGTATGTTTATAGCCTTTGGAAGCAGAATTTTATTTCTTGCACATTGCTCTTGTTATCTACGAATGTGTAGTAAGTGCATAGATTTCAAATATACTTGCACAGGATGATCGAAACATTTGAAACATATTGAATGATTATGTACTAAGTACGGCCCTGTAGTCACATTTTACAGTGATGTGTATTTATGAAAATACAAACTCAATTCAATTTTTAGAATGTTTCTCTAGCTAAGTAAATTTTATTTCAACCAAAAGATTAATAAAAATCTTTTCGGTACCATTTCGTAAGCCCCAAAACGCTCATAAATTATACTTTGAATGTAAAATATTGGTAATATAATTGTCTGGGAAAAAATAAAAGTAGATGAGTAGCTTCAGTTTTTTCTGCTCTTTCGAATTATAAAAGGCAATTAAAAAAAATCGATACACAGGGTGCTGTTTTTTAGAAAAACGAATTTTTAAATGTTTTGTGGAAGACCATTAAATATAGGTTATTTGGAAACACCAAAGTGACGTCCATCTACAGATAAAGTTAGCCCCTTCCCAATGAAACACCCTATATATTAAGAAGCCAAAAAGTGAAGTAAAAACGGCCCTGTACATACTCGTATACTAATAATTTTCCCAAGTTCCCCTATCTATCAAGTTGGCCGATGAAACGTGTGGTAAACAAAAGAACTTGTTGGAAATATACGCTCGACGAAACAAAAGATAAATCATCGGGGTTTTGCGATAAAAAAAACGACGGCAAGTTTTCCAGTTGCGTTTTATACCAACTACAAAGCAATTTAATGACAAAATATCTTCAGGTGATAATGGTTACGATTGAACAGACAATTGTACAGGTTCTTCCAACCTAACAAAATCGAATCAAGAACCTTCTGGAGCGAGATAAAAATATAAGGAAGCAGTCAATGGTGAAATAGTTTTGACACTATGATTTCTAATAAATTCTCTTACAGGCAGTAGAGGCGGTTTACTATAATATAAGAACCTATAAATAAATAAATTAAGTCCATTTTTCTTACTTTTTACGTCGATATATAAATAAATTTCTCTCTAGCAGAGTTTGTTATGTTCAAAACTGGAGTAGTTAAGTTTTTAAAATGGTATAGAAATTTTCATAAAATTTTATAATAAAAGGATATATAATTTACTTTATGCACTAGAGCGATTTTTTTTATTACAAAAACAATACAATTCTTTTATAAGTTATCATGTAAAATACGGCGTTTGTATTATTTGAGCACTTTTGTGTATACTTTTAGTAATAAAATATTTGCCTGAAGCCAACAAAGTTCTATAGAAAAAAAATAATTAATCAAAAAATATAATTACGTTTTCAACAAGGCGCTTATTAAACAATGTTTACCTACTTGATTAAAATTAATCAAGTTAGCCAGTTAAGTTACCCCAAAATGGTTGCAAGCCATTTTTGCCTTCGTTTTTAAAGATTAATGAGGAAAATTCCGAAATGAGCATGAACACAATACTTGTTTCGCTTTACACAATAATGATTTATTATTAATGTAGCTTTAGAAATTAGGTATTATTATTAGTTAGAGATCATAATATTTTTATTATTGGGTTCAAAATTATTTTGTACAAACGTTTAAATTGAAATATAGATGACACTAAAAAAGGTTTTACTTGGCAAATCTTGCTCTGAATATGAAGTCGCCACGCCTTTCGATGCGCGGTAACAAAAGGGATCAGGTCAGTCCGATAAACAAATATGCTTAATTGCACTGGTCAATTCTATTGCATCTGACTGACTGTTCAATTTACCCAAACGTATACTACCCTCTTTGTCGTTCGAATACTTTCTCATTCTAACTTCGCGCAACTCACACATTTTTAGAAATTCACAGCTAGACTTGCCAAACATTAAGTAGAAGTATTAGTAGATAGATAAAACTTTTAGAAGTACAATAAGATTAAACTTTGGTTAACTAATAAGGTCAATTAATTATAAACTAAAACTGAGAATAAGCGTACTTTCAATGTATTGTTATTAAAGTAGGTAATCGTACTGTAATAAATAATTTAAAAGGCAAACACTTATTATTACGTTGAACAAATTAATAATAAATATGGAAAGATAAATAATACTTATCTTGAATATATATATATATATATATATATATATATATATATAATATATTTAAATCTACCTAGGTTTCGGTAAATAAATTTCATGTCATAAACCTGACAACCAATCATTATTAAGCAATATTCTTCTTTTTCTAAAAATATATTTGGTTATTATTATTTAGTTCAAAAGGTGATCTAAGATAATTGAACTTCCCAGGTTTAGTTGTTCATTCAATACTATATGTTGAGGATATTTTAGGTGTTTCTTAATTTCATATTCCTCAAAAAATCTTCTTTTTTTCCACTTATGCGAAGTACTTCCACTATTGTTTCCATTGTGTTATTAAGTGTAGGTTTGTGTTTGGTGTCAATGAGGTGTTTTGCGTAATGTGACTTATATGGTTGTTTAAATCTATAAGCTTGTAAGTGCTCACAGTAGCGTATGTTAAAATATCTAAAAATCCGGACAATTTAGTTTGTCAATACCAGATTTTGAAAATTTATGAATTTTAGGTTTTACTTTAATAAAAATGAACCTACATTATTTCATACTTTAAAAGATATTTTAGAAAATGTTGTACAAGATGTAATTTTTGATATTTTGTTTGAAATATCTCCAAAATATGTAATTGTTCTGTATGACCTGTTATCTTTAGGTTGTTTCGGAATGATCAGATTAACGGCAACCTTTTCTTTCTTTTTATTATTCAACCTATTTATTAGATGCAATGGATTATCATTAAAGGTAGGGATTTGTTTTATAATATTAGTTTCCCTTTATGTGACATAGGGTGATTTGAGTTATAAGGGAGAGTCATATTTGTATGAGTTGGTTTACGATAAATTCAAGATTGAAGATTACCGTTTACTCTTTTGATATTTATATCTAAGAAATTTATAGAACTGTTATTTTCTATTTCAAGAGTAAATTTTATTATTGACATAAATTTTGCTAACTTGCTATCTTCTGTGGTTTCGATGAAGAAATTATTAATCATATTGGTTTCTTTAAAAATAATTGTTTTGAATAAACATTATCTAAATTAATAAGAGAAGTTTTCGAGAGATGCGTAGCCAATAGACCCCTCCTCTAAAAAGCGCATCTAATCAGATGACGTAAGTTTCGACTGTATATTTAGAACGTTATCTTGTCGGGTTTAACCCTTAACTTGGCGATGTGTATTCTAATATACACCTATTTGACAATTTTTTTTATAAACCCAAACCCAAAAATATGTGTTAAAATAGCAATGTGAACCTAAATACACATCTCTTCTAATAGTTCATAACACTTGTATGGCTTTTTTTAAATTTCGCGCTATCAAATCTGTCAACTTTATTTGGCTTAGTTCTGTAATGGCCGCTGGACAGTTCTAACTTCCTGTGCTTTAGTAAGAAAAACCTAAATATTGTGTGTCTTGTGAAGTTACATTGGTTTGTTTCATAAAAATCGGATGAGGTAAGCATTATCCTTTATTGTTGTATAAATAATTTCCCAGTATAATATTTATATAAAATGTAATCTTCGTCTAAAAAAACATGTGTATTTAGATGCACACTGTCAAGAAATCGAGTAATGACATATGTGAATTTAAATACACATTGCCCATTTTAACCATTTACGTACATTATAACAGACAATAGGTGAACAGGGTAGTATTCAGTTTATTTAAAAATACATTACTATTTTGTAATTTTTTAAGTAATATGGTCATTTTCTATTTTATTTGCTTTGTTTCAGAAAATGGCTTCAAATAGAACAAAAAAAATTTTGCAATTAGCGACTGAACAAACGGATGAATCCAATGATTATATTTTAGTTCCCAATAGAAATATTGATTCAGATATAGAAAGTGATAATGAAGAATATATGTGACCATCCGCTCCTGTAGCTTATCCTGTATTAGAAAATATTGAACAAACATCAGAAAATACGTCTAAATTTATTATTTTGTCAAACATTTTGTTAGAAAATGAGGAATTGTTAGAAAACTTAGGAGAAAATGAAGCAGAATCAGAAAACACAGACTTAATTGAAAATGAAAAGGAAGACGAAAGCAATCCAAATGTAGGTGAAATTATTGAAGCGGTACCTAATCAGGAACCTCTTAATTTAAAGAAGAAAAATATACGAAAATCCGAAAAAACTAAAAGGGAGAAAAAAAAAGAAAGAAAAATATACAACTGGATAAACGAACCTTTTGAATATGCTGTACAAATAGATGATGATTGTTTTCAAGACCTAGATGAAATTTTATCCCCGATAGATTATTTTAAAATGTTTTTTGATGAAGACTTATTACAATTAATAATATATCAAACTAATATTTATTCTCAACAACGTTCTGGTAATTCAATTAATATTAATAAAAATGAACTTACGGATTTTTTGGCAATTGAATTATTAATGGGAATTGTTCAAATGCCGGCTTACACAGATTATTGGAGTGTAAAATTTAGATACGAAAAAATAGCTAATATAATGCCATTAAAAAGATACCAAGAAATTCGTCGTTATCTACATTTTGCAGATAATAATTCCATTAATGACGACCGTTATTATAAAATTAGACCTGTCATAGATCGTGTTGGACAAAACTGTTTAAAAATTCGAGAGAAGGATGTCCATTGATGAAATGTGGTACCTTACAAAGGAAAAAAAGCGGGTTCGAGGCGGCAATATATCAAGAATAAACCAAAGAAATGGGGTTTTAAGTTATTTTTACGCTGTGGAATCTCAGGAATGGTCTATGATTTCATCCCTTATGGCGGCGATGATACATTTCGAGATGTTACGTTTGATGAAGATGAACAGTCTTTTGGCATTAGTGAGCAAGTGGTTATAGCTCTTAGCAAAACTATTTCGGATCCCATATGCAAGGTTTTGTACTTTGATAACTTTTTTTGTTCTCCTGATCTTGTTTCATACTTACGAGATATGAAAGGAATACTTTCAGTTGGTACTTTACGTACTAATAGAGCAAGGAATTGTCCTATCAAAACTGAAAAGGAACTTAAAGCTGAAGGAAGAGGTTCTTATTTTCAAATGGTCGATATTGACCAAAGGGTAGGTAGCTATTGTACAGTGGTACGACAATAAGGCAGTACTAATCTGTAGTTCATATGTAGACGCATATCCTTTATCTTCTATTAAAAGGTTCGTTAAAGAAAGATCTAATGAAAAAACAGACATAATATGCCCTCAAATTATTAAACATTATAATCAACATATGGGCGGAGTAGATCTTGCAGGTATGTTTGTATCTCTATATAGAACATCATTAAAAACACACAGATGGTATATATCCATATTTTCACAAATCTTAGATATTTGTGTTAACAATGGTTGGATTCTTTATAGAAGGCATATGAAACTACTGACTCCCGGTGAAAGAACAAAAAATTTAAAAGATTTTCGTTATTCTGTAGTCGACAGTCTTCTTCGCAATAACAAAAAGCGAGGAAGACCATCTTATGAGGATACGGATATTCCTAAAAAGAGGATCAAAACTGTGTTTAAACCCCGGCCAGAAAATGACATTAGATATGACAATGTTGGACATTTTCCACAATTCACCATAAAAGGTCGATGTCGTAATTGCGCAGATAATCAAACACATGTAAAATGCATGAAATGTGATGTACGGCTGTGTTTTGTAGCTAAGCGAAACTGTTTTTATGATTTTCATTTAAATCGACCAGATGTAAGTAATTAAATTTGTTATTAAAAATTTTCAGTACAGTCCTGGGCATTATTTTCACTTTCCTATATAAATTTGGTTTAAAATGTAACTACTTAAACTGGCAATGTGTATTTCAATACACACCTATTTTCTTACGTTTTTTTGGCAATGTGAATTTAGATGCACATGTACAATTCAAAGTCTTACTTTTACCAAATAATTTTTTTTTTGTAAATACATAATAATTAATATACCACTTTAACAAATCCTGCAAAGAATAATTTTTATTACACGTATTTCTGGTCTTGCCAAGTTAAGGGTTAATAAGTGTTTACTTGTTAATAAAGAACGTAAGTCGAGCATGAATTTTTTGCTGAGACGGTATTTATTAGAGGATAATAATCTTAGCCAGAGACTTACTTATTTTAATAAAGTGCGAAGTAAATTTATATAAATGGTTGATTAAGCATAATTTATCCAACAATAAAGGGAGTACTGGTAAATAGGACAGCAAAGAAAAACATTTTTATTTATACATCTAAAACTGAACATTCAAAAATTTAACAACAAACCTTTCCAATATAACATCATTGCCAAAATACAGTAAAAATACATACACAATACCTAAAACAATAAGCCGGATATACCTGTTAATCATTTAAGAAAGTTTTTAGACATTGGCAACATTGTATTGATGATTAAAGTTTTGTTTTAAATGAATTTATAGGGCCGACAATTTTAACTTATGAACTAACGTAAATTATGGCACACCCAGACGTCACTCTATAAATGGAAAAAGTTACCAATTAATATTAAGAGCGTGAAAACAAAATTCATGTTGCAGTTTACATCAGTTTAAAAAATGGTGATTATTTTAAAATAATAGTTAATTTATATTTTGAAGAAATACACTAGTCTTTTCTAAAATGATACATATTCCTTCCATATATAGAAACGCACTAAAAATTACGTTTTCTTATTTATTTTTTGGTAAAAGCCAGATTTTAATTTTTTTTTCAAAAATTTGACATTGTATTACTTTGAAAATTTTATACCTCTATTTTATAACCAATCAAATGATTTTATTTTAAATGGTTTCTATGGCAACCACCAAAATTTCCGGAAATTTTTCTCTTGGTGGGTACCCTAGACGAAATTTCCGGAAATTTTGGTGGTTGCCATAGAAACCATTTAAAATAAAAGCATTTGATTGATTTTATGTTATAAAATGGAGGTGTAAAATTTTCTTACCGAATACCACACGTGCCTAAATTATTTCAAAATATTCGTGAGTTCGAAAAAATTTCCGGAAATAATTTAGGCACTAGTGGTATTATAAGTGAAAATAAAATATATTGATAATTTTTCCGAAAACCTATATGTATAGTCTTAATACTAAAATTAAGAATTATGCTAGTGCGTACGTACGTATGTTATTTACTCCTGATATACCATATATAAACTGTTTCCCCTTTCCAAATTTACATAATCATTAATTTCGGGTAAAAAAATAATATGTTTTTCTGCACTTTAAAAAGTAAGGGTGAAATAACAAATATCTTTTTAAAACACCCGTCGCGAAAGAACCGTTATTTATTTTGAGAAAACAAAGCTTCATTCTCTTTCGATTTAGTCCGCACCTCAAGGGTAAAAACACGATCAATCACAAAAACCTTCGGAGAGTAAAATCGAAGGTTCAATATGTGATGTTTCCTATTTCCTATGCATTGGACTTTGGCGTAGTGTGAGAAAACTCCAGCTGCGGATAAAAAGTGGCTCCAGGTCAATCTATCCGTCGGAGAAGGTCTACCAGCATCCTTAACTTCACCTGCTTCCCACAAAAACCTCTAATGGGTTTTCGAGCGTGCTAAAGTGCCGTGGAAACTGATAGCACTCTGTACTTTCGGACATATTTACAGCTTTGTGTGTTACGCCTCTTTAAGTGCTTTTTTTCCCGTCAAATTCCCTGCTTAATTATTTACACAGTTTTAATACGCTCGTTTATCTTTTTCTTTTAACACTGTAAAAAGCCTGCAGTCAATGACCGCTAAAGATTTAATATTAACTAGATTATTTTAAATAACTTTAAATTATTTCTCAAAAAATGCTAAATGGCTCTAATCAGATTATTAATAACAAAAGTACTTATGCATATCTCGACAATCACAGAAAAACGTATCCAATATGACGAACGCTGTAGCCCTTTTAAGATAATGCATTTAATTTATACACAAAATTAAAGATTCCATTATCAGTAACATGGAAACAAACAATAATAAAAACTTTCTTCCTTAAATACAATTACTTTCTTTTGAATGCCTTTATATTGTTTGTTTGAACAAAAACCTCTAAAAGAATTTTCCTCCATTTAGATTGTTCCTAGTTTTAAGATAAGATCTAAGGAACAAATGTAAAAAGTCTAGTCAACAACACCAGCAAAACTCAAGACGAGTATTCGCCCACCTTGGAAAATTTTCTATAATTACATTTAGAGGGTTGCGTGTAGAAAGGCAATTCCATACTCTACCCTTGGAATAGGGGTTGATTTTGATGACGAAATAATAAAAGGCTTTCAACAATCCACCAACAAATTCAAGTCGCGGTAATGATTTTACGGTTGTAGATAGTTGGCGAAAGCGAATTAAGATTTAGAAAAATTAGCGGAACACATGAAAATAACTCTAGAATTGCTAAATCATGATTAAAGAGCATTACGTTTTATTGTTTCATTTAGTACGGCAAGTAGGAAGTTTAAGAGGTGCTGGCGGTTTTCACAAAAGCTGTAGAAGAAATAATTCATTTAAATCAGGTTTAATAGACCTTCAGAGTGCTTGATAAATCTTAACGTTTTGTTAGAGGTCTTCACTGGAGTCAAAGAATTTAAATATTGTCATAAGTCGTTAGTGGTTTATGTAAAATCATTTTCAAAAGTTTTTCAGGGAACTTCACAGTGCTTGAGAAAACTTCAGAAATGAACAGCAAAATAAAACGATTATTTAAAAAAAGGGGGCCATCAAAGAACATAAACGGTATTTATCATTTATCATCTATAACAGCCTTAAAACATATAATTTATTATTAAAATTTATAAAAGGGCTATTATTTTTGAAGGTCTGATCGGGAACAAACTGAAATCAGAGAGGAAATCAAAAATGTTCTATTTGGAATAATTAGCTAATTTTCTAGTTAACTTTCTAGATAGTCGCCGCTACGACGTAGATATTTGTTGTAACGTGGTACCAACTTTCCAATACTCTCTTTATGCCTGACGTTGACTGCGGGAAAATTGGAATTACTATTTGTACAGTACCATTTGGGTAAACGACTTGAGTCAGACTTAAGTAAATATGGAGCATACTTGCATCGAGAAAGATAAAAGATAATAGACGTTTGTCCTATACACGAATGAGTTCTCCGAATAATGTTTCACTATATACTCAATTATTCAAAATTTGTCTAAAACATAACAATATATAAGCGAATTAAAAAGCGATTTATTCGAAAATAAAAGGTTCATTTTGTTCGATAAAATTTCAAACAATGAAATTTTGTTTTCATGAAAATCTATGAAACAATTTACAGACGAAATCACTCTTCCTCTGCTCTCGTGATTTTGTCACAAAAATTGATTCATGCATTTTTATGAAATCATATTTTCATTGTTAATTGAAATTTGACTGGCAAATATATGTTGTATCTTTTACATTTTTACTACTATTAACGTTGTGATTATTGATTCATTCTTGGAAACATTCTCTTTAAATCATTTTTTAGTGCACCACTTCTCCATAAATTTAACCCACCGCAAACATATTTTATACCCCATTCATTTCTATGTGCATCAAAAAAATTAAATCTATTTTCTATTTAAACCGGGACTGTGCAGTACTCTAGTAAAAAAGCTATGTTGCTAAAATAGTTTTGTTGAAATAGTATTCGTTTCTCAGTTTGTTTCATGTAATCATATCGGAAGAGAGGAGACGTGTTTACAGTTAGTGTCTTTTTAGGTATATATTGACTATATAGTTTATAAAGAGGTAAATTTTTTAGTCTGAAAAAGTCACGTGATGATGTTGGCTCTTAGGATAGACAAAAGAGTTCAGATATAGTTGTTCTTTAAAAATTTATTTAGTAATATGTATTTATTAAATAAACGGAACGAACGTGCCGATGTTTTTCCCTAATTGAAATTTTACAAGAATACCTTAAATATGCTGTTTTTAGTTTAAAATATTTTATCGTCGTTGTTATATTAATTATTGTTACCAATAAAAATTGTGAAGTCCACTAATTAGAAAAAAATTAATTGCCACCAAATTTTATCTCTATCGGTGAATAATATTGCCCAATAAATTTTTCTTGTTAATTACCAGCTTTTTTAACAGCTTTTTCCAAGTCAGCGTTTTTATTCTTTAATTAACACCCCAATTTCAGCTAAGGGCATTTTAAATGGACGGTTAATGTGAGACTAACGGGGCTCTTGAAGAAAATTTTCCAACAAAAAAGTTTGGCAAACCATAAATAAGTTTTACGACCTTCATTTATGTTTGGTTGCCTTGATAAAGGAAGACATGCAGATTTTCACTGTTATTTTAAACATGTAGAGTTAGAGTTGTAATCTTAAAATACAATGACCGAATATTCAGAAAATGTTATTCATTCAGGGTGAAATTCAGCTTACACATGGTATTAAGTAAATACGTTTTTAAACAATTCCGAGAACTGTGTCAATTGTAACTCTAACAAATATTTGATTCTGGTTCTCAATCCTTTAAAATTATAAAACGGTTTGGTAGCGACTTTGATCTTTATTTGAACGTTTCTTAAACTTGTTTCATTTTATTTAACTCAAGACTATGCCTTGAGTTTGACAATACAAAGGTCAGCACAAAAGCATTATGAAAAATTATCATTTTCTACATGATACAAAATAACTTTCCTAATAATTATTCCGTTGGTTCCAATTAAACGTTGAATAGCTTATTTTTCGAAAAGCGACCAACAAACACAAAAAAGTGTAGTCGACGACT
This sequence comes from Hermaeophaga mercurialis, assembly GCA_951812935.1. Lineage (NCBI taxonomy): Eukaryota > Metazoa > Arthropoda > Insecta > Coleoptera > Chrysomelidae > Hermaeophaga > Hermaeophaga mercurialis. Next base: position 33,000,892 of record OX638362.1, on the reverse strand, counting down.
CGACTGCAATATTCGAGAATATCTAATCCCTTTCGAAATAGGGTTGTAATCAACGAACGCGCAAAGCCGGACTCCTCATTTTTCTTTATTATGTCCCATTGGAGCTGTATCTATAACGATAAAACAAAAAAAAGTCGCCTCGATATACATTGACACATCCAGGGAACACCATGGCTCCGATCTGATAATCCGCGGACATCCATAACCTATAAAACTCAGGCCCGGATTTTATATGTATCCATTTTTCGATGAAAGCAATAAAATATGAACTCTCCCATCTTTCCTAATAACAAATCGACGGCCTTCAAAACTCTTCTACGTACCATTAGGCTGATATCTGTTTCCAATATAGGATTAGTTTGTTAATTGGATCTCAACATTGGTCGACTCACAGAAGACTTAAAAATTAATTTTCTAGTCACTGAGTTGCTTATACCCGCCTCGTCTTTTAACCAATCGTCTAAAAATTTAGATACTATATACATTAGTTATCAATTATTAGTTTAACCTTTCTTTTTTGTTTGATGATCCTGGTTTGAAGGTTTATAGTATACGCCATATAATGAAGCTATACTCAATTAGTTTTGGTAAGTGAGTAATAAGAAAAACAAGAGAAATTATTCCAAAGATCAGAGGCGCTCAACTTACTACAACGTTTTAAGTAAATATGCATTCGTACTAAAAGAAATGGCAACCTCTCATACTTGAATTGTCTCGAACTGAATCGACAAAATTAATAAAGTAATAGCAAATATGTTTAATGCAAAAAAAGGAGTATTAAATAATTGTATAAGAAAGTCTGAATTATAAAAGTATAAGATAACGAAAGTCATAAATTCAATTTTATTGTTAATTCGGTTTTATTGTATACAATTAATTAAATGCTTATTCTTGTCACCTTTTATATTTTTGTGTCCTGCAAGTTTATCATCGTCATTTTAAACGTGCCCGTTGTTGCAACATTGCCAAATCGTGTCACTTATCAGCAGGTTATTTGGGGAAAAATGGTAACGACACAACTAAAAATAAAAATAAACAAGTAAATTAATATATCATATTTTTAGAGCTTGCCTATTATCTAACATATTCGGACTTGAATATTTTGAGTACGGTTTTGAGATTATCAAATTTTGTATCTCAATGTTGACATATAAAATTAAATATCGTACACATATTATAAATTGGAGATCTCACTAATTCATTTGTTGTGTGGATTGTATTAACATTAACATTAATTCTTGGTCAATTAGTGGTTTAATATTCAACATATTAGTCAGCTCGATATGAATTATTCCGCGTTATCGATAATGACAATTTGTTTTAAAATACATATTTTAAGCATTTCCTTTGAATGGTCTCACCAGCGTTTATGGAATTCTGATAGTTAGGAGATCAATGTAGCGTACTCCAACTTGTTTCGAACAAATGTGACATACAACAACTTAAGCGTTTCTACATTATTGAAGTTCGACCAATTTTGTGCGCAATATCCCAGCAATTTCGATGCTGCAGCCTTGACATCTCTAATGTGTTCACTGAATGTAAATTTAGAATCAAATTTTACGCATAAGTCCATTATTATATCATTTCTGTCACGAATTTCGTTATTAATATAATAATTGAATAAATAGGGATTTTTCCATTGACAGAATGTAACAACTTTACAATTCTAAATATTAAGTCGCACAGAGTTAACCAAACACCAATCGTAAATAATGTTTAGGGACCTCTGCAACTTCTCAGCATCCTCGGGGCAAGTTATTTTGCTAAACATTTTGACATCATCTGCAAACATGATATGTATACATTTTAATTTTAAGGATAGGTCCTTGATGAAAATTATGAACAAAAGTGGACCTAAATTGGACCCCTGAGGATGACCTGACTTTGAAACGAACGAATATGATCTTACACCACCATATTCAACAAATTGAGTGCGTCCAATTAAATAGCTTTGAATTAATGAAGTTAATGAATCTGAGAGTAACACTGATCGTAATTTTGATAGTAGTAATAAGTAATCGATTGAATCGAAAGCTTTATGAAAATCTGTACAAATTGTGTCTAGTTGTTCAGTCAAATCAGGTACTTCAGCAGCGTACTGACTAAAACAAGTTAGATTGATAACTGTAGATTTGGAATCCATAAAGCCATATTGGAAATCACTTATTGAAATTTTTACAGATGAGTAGAGAGCATGATTTCAAAAAGCTTACTAAAATTACATAAACTAGCGATAGGGCTATAGTTAGAGATGAGGGTAGAGTCGTCTTTTTAAACACCATAAATCTGGGAAATTCATAGACTTTAGAATAGAATTAAAGATGATAGATAAAGGTTTTGCTAATACACTACACTAATAACTAGGAAACTAGGAATGTTATCAGAGCCGGATGTCATTTTATTCTTTAATTTTTTAGAGGCATTGATTATGTCCTTTTCAGATATATTATGTAGTGTTATACAAGTATTGTGAACAACGGCTGGCTCCAAATTAGGATGACAAGGATTAGCATTATTAATAAAAACGCTACAAAAAACGTATTCAAAGGCATCAACTATTTCTTGTGGATTATCAAAAGTTCTAGACTGGTCTGATATTAACCGGGAATTCTCGGTTTCCACGTTTGATATTCATGAAAAACCAAAAAATTGAAGCGGTTTATTAGGAATATTATCTTCAATGTTTTCAATATACGCAGCGTAGGAGACATTCACGAGTTGCTTAATTGCTATTCTTAAATCTTTAAATCTATCATAATAAGATGTAACTTTGTAATTTTTGTAATTTTTCCTTGCCGCGTTTTTCAATTTGATATTTGATATCCTTATAGTAGAAAGCAGAGAAAAATAGTAAAAAGATCAATAATTTCATTATCTGGATTTTGGTTTTTAATTGTTTCATCATTATCCTCTAGTTTTGAGTTTCTTTGAACCTTATTCTTTCCCTGGCATTTATTTATAAGCTTTAGTAATCTTGAGTCTCAACACATCTTTTTAAGATGATAATTGGTTTTGGGCTTTTAACATTTGCGTTTTGGTCATTTGAATCAATATCTTCAGTTGAGTTTCCAGAATCTCCTTTGGAAATCTACGACTTTATCTGTTACATTAGTTACTTTCAATCCCAAGGGGATAAATAATATGTTTTTGATATGATAAAGATTTTAGTTCGATCCGTACCTGTAAACCGAACAACACAAATAATAAGAGGAATAAAAAATCCATATACATGATGGTTCGGTAGGTATAAATCAGTTAGATCGGACTGTTTGTGTAGCGTATCGCACTAATTTATATAAAGGGATTTAAGCTTTGTTAAATACGTAGACATTTAAAAAATATACATGTATGAGGGATACTGTTTTGGCAGGTAGGTTTTCACTTTATGCCGACGTTTAACAAATATTTCAGTTTCACTGGTTTAGGCAGAAGCTAAATTTTCAATACGCTTGTGCCATATTTACATACCGGCGTTTAAATGACTAGTTTTCGAAATTACTGACGATGATCTGTATATATTTTATATTTACTAGTATTATGAATCAAAAAACGAATCATAAAAAAATCTGTTTGCTGTGTGGAAGAGTATATAATTTAATTTAGGCAGACGTTGGTCATAATGGAATTGATATTGCAGAAGCAATAAACTTAGATATTAAAATCGCATACTTCATAGAAATATCCTGTGTGAAATACACAAATATATAGTTTATGGAAGTTAGGTATATGTAGATGTAAGTATAGGTTTTGCCGAGCTGAAGCAAGTAGATTCTTACGATAGATTGTTAATGAATATGAAACAGTTTTGATTAATCAATTGACAGCCAAACTATATTAATGAGAAAAATTGGTGCTTACCAGTTTCTTATACTTTCAGGCCTGAAGCTCCGATTCTGGGTGATGCCCAGTATAGAAATACTTATCGGTGGGTTACTTAATTAACAAAAGAAACTAAACCAAACTTTTTCTAAATTATTTATTAAGCGGGGAATCATTAAAATTACAATAAAACAAATGAAGAAATAATAAGTGAATTAATAATGGTAACGAAATTAAACTAATAGCTTAACTCTCACCGAGTTTAATATCAAACCGATTAGATTTTATTGAGTAACTTAGAAAATGTACCAGAAAACTATAACTTGCACGAGAATACTTTTCGAGATGGGCATTAAACGATAACTGATTTCCAAATTTGTCTATCTTTTCGATCTAAACTTTTTTTAGAGAACTTATTTGACGGAGTAACTAATCTGAACGACAGGTTTTTTATTAAAGGGCAAATAGCCCAAATACCTTCAAATGTTCTTTAAGGTTTCTCCAAACTATGTCCATTATTTCTATATAATAATTGCAGTCATAAAACTCATCTGTAATTTAATGTAAAGCGTCAACTTAGTAATAAAGCCTCTAAAATAAAATTTAACATGTGTTAGTTAATTTTCAAAACTCTTTGCATATTTTTTCCAAAATATCCCTTGTATTTAAACAGATTAATAATTTTAAGTCCAGGTTGTTTTTAACTATTGAATTGGTAAATTTGGAAATAAATCTAATTACTTTTACTGAAACATATTGAGCAAAATAAAGATTATTAGGTTCTAAATTTTATGTTGCAAATGCACTCCAAGGAATGGTGCTAGGACTAGTCTTATATCTTCTGTACTTTTAACCCTCTTATTCTTCATTTTCGATTTGGGCGCCAAGGCTATTTGGCCTATATTTTAATTATATATTCAAATCTTGTTTAGGTTTGTTTCTTAAGTTTTTAGTGGTGGTAAAATGGTAAAGAGGCGTAAATATTATTTAGAGTAACATGAAGGATTTGGACTATTTAACAAACAGTTAAAAAATGTTAAATAAATCTTCTTTCTCCACAGATCAAAGCTTTGAAAGAATAATATTGATTTTCTGTAGATAGACATTGGAGACACAATGGCTGGCACGGATTCTGAAAATAATACATATTCGTTTTCTGGATAGGTTCGTAAAAGATGAAAACCTAGGAGTTCTATTTATGGGTTTAATGTATTCAGAGTACAAATTTTTTATTGTCCTAAAGAACACCAGATGGAAATATGATGCATACAATACTCCTTCCAAGGTTTTGCGAAGACATTGGTTTTTTTATCTCCTTTAATGAGACTGTGTCCTTAGATGCAACCAATTAGTATATGCCTGAATTTTTTAAATCATGTAACAAACTCGTGATTTTGAAAATGAAGAGGTTGTATAAAGAGAAAATCCCTTTGCATAAACATTTAGTAGCACTTTCTAAAACAGAAAATACTAACTGCCTGATGTATATTGAGATTCAAAATTTTTATAGAGCAATGAAAGTGGCATAGCAGAAACTATACCCAGTATCCTACATTTAGTTCGGTTTTAGAGGCATCAGTAAAAATAAACAATAGTTGATAGATTTGGCATTCAAGTGAAAATAAGAGGGAAATATATATTTCTTATAGAACTAGTAATAAACCTGAATTTAAGAAATTGGGCCAATAAAAAGCTTAAAGTGATTTGATTAAAAAGGAAAAGTATATCCATTAATATGTTTTAATCATTTTTGTAAAGTGATCTTCTTTCTATGTCACTTAGTATATTTTTATTTGAACTCAATACAAATAAGAGATCATTACAATACAGGATTGGGATAAAGTATGGAACCAAGTAAATATCTTTAAAACGAAATGGACGATATTTATGAAATTTTCCAAGTAAGTGCAATGGGGCAAAATGCAGCTGATTTACATTTGTAATATATTTCCGGTTTAACTGGAAATACCTTCAACTTTTTTAATTTGGGATGGTCAAAAATTTGCCAAAACCTGGAAGACCACGGACCGCAATGAACGAAACTATTAGACAAAATAGGCAATTGATTTAAGGGAATCACCTCAAACTTCTAACAAAATATTGGCACTAAACCATGGTATAAGTCGACGTTCTCTAGGAAAGATATTGAAAAGTGAAAAGTATCATCCCTATAAGGTACAATTGGTTCAAGAATTGTCAGACGATGATTTTAACCGACGGCTGGAGTTTTGCGAACGACTGATGGACATCTGTAATGTCGACGAACATTTTGCATCTAATGTAGTGTTTTCCGATGAGGCAACTTTTTGTTTAAATGGAACAGTCAACCACCATAACTCAAGGTTTTGGTCAACTGAGAATCCTTATTGGATTCATGAAGCACAGACCCAGCATCCACAGAAGTTGAATGTTTGGATGGGAATTGTCGAAAATTGGCTTAAAGGCCCATTTTTTATAGACGAAAACTTGAATGATGACAAGTATTTAGATTTACTGAATAAACAAATTATTCCTTCACTTCAACAGAATGGGCAGTTACCACAAAATGTTTGGTTTTAGCAAGATGGAGCATCTCCCAACTCTGATATTGTCACAAATTCTTATATGAGCGCATAGTAATGAATAATTCCAAATCTTAAATTAAAATATTTTACTTTCAAATCTTTTTAAAAATATTAGTGAACCAAAGTTCATTAATCTTCTCATGACTATTCAATTTTTATTTTAACATATTTTCAACATTAAACAATAACATTTTATATTTTATTATTTTAGATAAACCTAAATATACGATAAAATATTTTCGATGATTGTTCAAATTCATAGGTTCGGCAAGCACCGGAACCTCAACGAAAAGAGGGTCATATCAGTGTGTAATTTTTTTATTTAGAAACAAAATTTAATAACATCTGCCGAAGCAAAAAGCCAAAAGAGTTCGCTTGAAAGAAAGAAACGAGACAGTTGAAGAACTCCTGGGGTCGGGGCCAGAGCTACTCTGACCGAGTAGTGTTTTTAGTTAAATAGAAATAATCAAAAATAGAATCGTAAAATACTGGAATTTGCGATTGTTCCCACAGGCCAATAAATGTGATAAGGACCCGTTTGTATTTGTATTTAATTCATTTTATTTCGATACTCTGTGTGGTACAGGGATTAGTGTAACGTAATTATTCATTTTACTTGTTCGTTAGTTTATTTATTTTTTTTTACTTAATCTGTTTTGTTTCTTTTAATCTAATAAATAATTGTATATTTTTATCACGCTTTTCGTTCATTACCCGAATCACGAGTTGCGATCCCCATCTAGCCACAACTCGTGACAATATAGGGGTTCGGGATTTCCTGGATGCGAATTTTCCAAACCGATTGATTGAACAAGAGGTTTCATAGACTGGCCTGCTCATTCTCCGGATCTAACCCCATTAGATTTTTTTCTTTGGGGTTATCTAAAATCACGCGTTTACGTTAAACGACCAACATCCTTGAAGGAATTGAGACAAAGAATTATTGATGAATGTGAACTAATACGTGGAGAAGTCTTGGAAAGAGTGACTTAAGAATTTGTTAATAGGCTGGCATATTATGAGGAGGTGTACGGAGAGCATTTTCAACATTTGAATTAATTATTTATTTATTTATTTATTTATTTATTTATTTATACGGCAAGCCCAATTCAGAATACAGAAATATGTTATTGACAATAAATATATATAAAATAAGAATGTACAACAAACATATATAACAAGAAAAAAAACAATTAATTGCAAAAAAATAAAGTGTACAAACAATAAAAAAACAATGTATATAATGATTGTTAAATATTCAAATTCATTATGTGGTTCTTAAAAATAGCAACAGAGTTACCAAAAAGTTAAAGGTCATCCAGAGAATTAGCAAGTCTTAGTGTTCTTGGAATAAAAGTATAATATGAGTAATTATATCTGTGAAAAGAAATGTTAAAAGTTTGAGTTTGCCTTGTTGCACGTGGTGGAACAAACAACAACACTTTAGCTAGGAGTTCAGGACAGTTATATATGCCATTGACAATATTGAACAATACTGTAAGATCTTTTCGGTCTCTACGGACAGAAAGAGAAGAGATATTCAAGTATTGCTCCATGTTTGTATAATTGCAGTCGATGTGCATTTTGAAACCAATAAATCTAAGAAAGTTTTGTTGAACATTATTCAATTTGCTCTTGAGATGCAAGTAGTGTGGGGACCAGACAGGAGAACAGTATTCGAGGTGTGTCCTGACTAGAGAACAGTAGAGAGTTTTAATAGCTAGCACGTTGGTAAAGTCTCGGGTTGTACTTTTGATGAAACCAAGCATTTTCATGGATTTTTTAATAATATTATTGATGTGAAGGTTAAAGCTAAGAGAACGATCGAATATAATACCCAAGTCTTTAATTTTCTCTACAGTTTCCGATAATTTATCATTTATGGTATAATTAAATGTTGACAAGTGATGATGCCGACAAAACCGAATAACGTGACATTTGTTCATTTAATTCCATCCCATTAAGAAGACACCAGTTGGCTAGATCGTCCAAATCTGATTGCAATGACACTGCATCGCTTCGATTATTAATGATTTTGAAGCATTTAAGGTCGTCGGCAAATAAGAGAGCAGAAGTATTAGAAAAACAGACAATGATATCATTGATAAACAGGTTAAACAATAGTGGACAATGGGGGACACCAGAAGTCACTGAGATAGTGTTAGAGTAATGATGATTAACTCTAACCTGCTGAGTTCTATTAGTTAGGTAACTGCCTATCCATTTTAACACTTGACCTCCTATACCGTATAATTTAAGCTTTTGCAGCAATAGATCGTGGTTCACCGTGTCGAAAGCTTTGGAAAAATCTGTATAAACCGAATCAACCTGTAATCCTTTCTCCAGAGCTTCGGACAAGGTATCAACATAAAGCAGCAAACTGAGTTCTGTCGATTTACCATGAGAAAATCCGCACTGTTGAGGATTCAATATAGAAGTCCAGTCGTACTTAAGAAAATCAGTAACGATACTTTCGAATACCTTGGGAATCGTGCCGAGAATAGAGATAGGGCGATAATTCTTAATGTCCGCTTTATTGCCCGCTTTGTATATTGGAGTAACATAGGACAGTTTCCAAAAGTCAGGAAACTCCCCTAAGTGCAGTGATTTATTAAAAATGTGAAAAAGCGACCGAGAAAGAATAAAGCAGAAAGATGGGAGGAATACCATCAGGTCCAGAACCTTTATTGACATTAAGAGTTGAAAGTTTTACATATATTTTCGAGATTGGTATGAAATAGGAAGATACGCTAACTTTGGATTCTATTAAGTTATTATCATAAGTTAGAGTTTTAGCAAATAAATTTGCGATCTCATTACCATTAGAGGTGACTGAATTGTTGAGTCTCATTGAGACAGGTAGGCTGTTATTTTCTTTCTTATTATTTACAAATTTCCAAAAATTTTTAACATTATCTTGGATAGAGTTCTCAGTTGATCGTATATAACTAGAATAGCATTTTTTTGACAAAGTTTTGCACTGAGCTCTGAGTTGACTAAAATTGGCATAGTTTTCAGGAGACCTATTACTTTTGTAAATCATATGGGCAATCTTCTTATCATGTAGCAATTGTATAAGTTCAATCGAATACCAACAAGGAAATTTCTTAGTACAGACTTTTTTCAATGGAACAAACAAATCAAACATGTAGTAAAGAGTATCATAGAATACACTTATCATCACAGAGATGTCCTTATCACCTATAAGACTGTCCCAATCAACTGCATCTAAGTATTGATGTATACAGGAGAGATTTGCTTTATGAAAATCATAATAGTATTCAACTCCAACAGTTGAGTTTTGACAGAAGTGTAGCTGCAAGGTTGTTTCCAGTGGAGGATGGTACGGGTCTGGAGAAATTAAAATATCAGCTGCTGGGGTTACCGTTAGCTCATGTAAAGAAAGAGCAGATCGAGGATGACGCCTCTAGTATTGACCATAGTATTAGATTGGAAAAGATTATGAAGAGCACAAATATTTGAATATATCAATAGCTTCAGTTTCTGCAACTGGTGTGTTAGGTTTTGCTGATGCAGATGAGCAAAAATCTTCAAGTTATTATTATGTTTAAATTATTAGTCTCATTAGTCTTAAGTAAATAAATTTACTTATTCTACAACTAAAAGTGAGTTATTTCTCGTTTTTACAAATTATTTCCACTAAACCCAGTATGTACAAATTCAAGAAATCTGCAAAAATATATAAGGAGTCCCATTTAAATTAAAAAAGTTGAGGGTATTTCCGGTTAAACCGGAAGTATATTATTAACAAAAAAATGTACATCAGACGCATTTTGCCACATTGCACTTACCTACAAAATTTTATAAATATCGTCCGTTTCGTTTTAAAGATATTTACTTGGTTCCATACTTTATCCCAACCCTGTATATATGATTCGATAAAGGAAAATGAGATGTCAGCACACAGATTTCTAATTCCCCAGTATATCGGGTCTCTGACCCAAGGTGTAACCTTGATGTATTGATTTATTACCCTTCTTGTTAATTTCCGTGATGTTATTATTTTTATAAGGAATCTGATGTGATATAGTGATGAAAACCCTTATATTTTGAAAACCCCTATATTTTTTATGTAATTATTTCATAATTCCTCCCTTTAAATTCCTTATAGCCATCCGTTGTGCCATTAAACTCCGTTCGTAATATGGCAGGCCGTCGTCGTTGATAACGCTCGCGCCATATATAAAATTGAGATTGGCTACGATCTCCTATTTGTTTTTCATGAATACTTTAAATTTATGTGAGATTTCGTATCATTTGCACGTGTAGAGAAATTCAAATCGTCGTTTTCGGTCTAATAAAATTTCTACGTGAATTATGGCAAATTACGAATCGTGCTTTAATATATTTGCAGCCTTTTTGGAATACGGCGTACCCTTCGAGGGTCAAGATTTTTTTCGTTTTAATATTAGCAGAAGGGAATTCATAAACACTAACTCAATTTATTTTTAATTTTTTAATTCATTTTCAGCTTCATCATGCTATTTCTCTCAAAGAGAATCTTGTATAAGTCAGTCGTTTTCCAATAGGATATTTACTGCGTTTATATATATATATTATAAATCTTTTTGACGAGTTTATGAATGTAAATTACTCAAATGGCAACTATTTCGTTATGTAAAATTAGTCAAACATAAGCATTAGTTTCGAGTGAGGGACGTGTCAATTTGTGAACGTTAACAAACTGGAAAAGTCTTTTGCAATTAAGGGGCCCGCCTGGAGTAGGGCCCCGTTAATTTCCTTTCCAGCGAACTTTTGAAAGACGTTTCAGTTTACATCTGCAAATGCTGAACATCCAGATTACCTGTCATTATAATTTTCTTGAGCACGTATTTAACTGAACTGAGGCAACTTCTTGCATTAGGACAGTTCATAAATCTATTCGGAGTTAGTTTTCCGACGATTACGTTTTCCAAGTTTTCCGACTCCCGAGATAGTTTCAATATTATCCAGAGCCAACGCGCTGTGCAACAGATCAAACGTTTTATTACAGAAACTTCGAGCGGTTTTTTACACCGCATATATCTTGAAATATCATTGGGCAAAATAAGATTTTCCTGTTTCACAGATTTTTCCACTAAATACATCGAACGAGACATAAATGAGTTTTTCCAATGCTCAATCAAGCAAAAATATACGAAATTATTCGTGCAATATTTCATACAATTTTTTGCACAAGAAGTACAGTGCGATATTTTCTCTGTCACACCATTGAACCATGTATGATTGGTTCTTTTCTCAATAACACTAAGTAACCGGTATTTGTAACTACTAATTCTTACTCTTAACTTTTTCATATATTCTCTGGATATTGGGTCCAGTGACAGACAGAAGAGGTTCGTTACCCAACTTTTCCGAGCAGTCATATCTTAGGATGAACCAAAAAACCATATGTTTGGGCAAGTCAAGTGTTTCCAGGAAGAAACAATGTATTTCACATTGCATCAATAAAGACACTACATTCCAATATGATTGTGTAGAAATTTATGAATTGTAAAAAGTTTAAAATAATATAATAGTAAAATAACGTTAAAACTTTAATATCGAAATCAGCATCAAAGACAATATTTCCGCAAAAGAGTCTTCCATAATATTGGACTACAAGAAAAAATAGAACAAAGAATCCTTTAATACTTTATCCATAAAGGTGCCATATAATGGTACACGAATAGTAATATAGAGAAATAACTGAGTTGATCTCAGAATAGCCATAAAAGCAAAATAAAATACTCAAGAGTGGGGTTTAAAAAATAGCAGATTAACTTATTATAAAAGTGTGTCAATAATTTTTCTTCGGATCATAACTCTTCTGTGGGACCAGCTGTACTAGAGGAAATTAAGAAATAAACAAGCTATTTCACCCATAAATGTAATGAATAGAAGGGGAATTATTACATCACAAATTATGGTAATGAATTTCATTTCTAATAATATTCTAAATAATCTAAATAGCTTTAAGTAGTTCAAAGTAATAATAATAATAATAATAATTACGTTTTTCACTTTCTATAATTATTAAAGTATTAATTGTAATAAAAATAATATTGTTGAACGTATTTAAATTACTTTTAGTATTCAGTGATTTATAATATTCAATTTTTGGTTAGATTTTTCATCATCAAAAGCACCATGAACGTAAAAAGGGGATTTCCTAACGAGTGGTTTGGGAGCTGAAAAGCTGAACCTCTTTATCAAGAACTGGAAGAGGCAATTAACCAAATATAATGATGCTAATTGCTAATTGGCTTTTTCATTTAATTAAGAGTCGATGATATCGAATTAAATTCCGCCCTTTATTCAGAAATTTCACTCAAACGGTGCAGTCAGTGCCTTTGTGAGCTGGTTAAATTTTATCTCGGAATGAATGTTTAAAAATATTTTCAATTTTAAAGTGCGGTTAAGAAAAAAGGGGTAAAATTTAAATACGTTAGATTCAGCCACTAATCAGATAGCTGCATTTTTCGGCAACGTTTTACATTTCGTAGTTCTCACTAAATATGAGAATTATCTCTGAACTTGGGGGTCTAGGTTCTCAAGATAGGAATGTTGGAAATTTGCCGAGTCGTACTTTTGTCAGCAAAACATATGAATTCTTAATATCGCTAGGAATAAAATTACACGGTCTATAGGTTTAAATCATGCGTTCTAAACATAAGGAATATAGTACTATAACAATATTTATTAATTAAAGTACGTAAAAATCAAAATTTCTAATAACACTTCTTTAATAATGATAAACATTGTATAAAAAAAAAGCTCATAAAAATACACATACAAATTATTGATTTTAAATACATATCTTTGGTTTATTGACATTGGCAAAACATTTTAAACATAGTCTATATTCAAAATTTAGAGTTTAGAGTAGTAAAAAGAAAAAGTATCTAGATCATTTTTTTAAAATCTTGATTGTGCTATTTTACATGGTGAAAATCTTGGACTTTTTGCGTATGTACTGTTCAACGTTTTACAGTTTTCGAAATATTAACTTTAAAAAACAGTAAAAAAACTTTATTTTTATGTGATGAAGAAACGTCTTTGTCAGTTTATTTTGATTCTTAATTTATACAAGGTGTATGGAAAATTTTACCAAATTATTATCAAAAATAAATTTTGGCCATTGAATAATAAAAAAAATATTAACATATTTTCACCCCTTATAGGAGTGGCGTTAGTGGTTCAAACTTAAAAATCTTAAATGGAAAGTAGGATCAAATAATATCGCATTTTAAAGATCTGCTCACATCGATTGCAAGACCTATTAATATACATAGTCTTTGAAGTTTTAATGTTACCAAGTTGCAGCTCATTTTAAAGGTATTTAAATAAAATTATAACTATTGAACTTAAGACAAAAATCCGTTTTTTAATTGAATAATGATCACATCGAGGAATATCTTTAATATTAAAGTTGTAGTAAATAAAGTACAGTTTTTTGGCCAAATTTAAAAACATAATTGTTTATTACTTCTCCGTTCCCAAATCATTTTTTCTATTTTGTACAAATAGGTCGCACTCTTGAATAACTTTAAAATAAAGAGGTGTTACTGGAGAACATAAAAAAAAATTAAAAATAAAATACCTAACGGTAACGCCAGAAGATGTAAAAGTACTTTCCTTATAATCTGGAAATGAAATTTGTGACGACTTTTCTTTTAACATCCAGAATTTTCACTAATTGCAAAATAAATTATTTAGATTACACAATTTTAATAATTTTACCAAGTTCTCATAACGCCAGGATTAATAATAGTTTGTTAAACTTGGTTACTTTGTAACCATGGTCAGCAAACTTTGAGGTTTTGCTCGACTCTCTTTCTGATTTAAGATTTTTAAGTTTAACCCCTTGGTACTACCCCCATAAATAGGTTTCAATATGTCAAATAGTCGAGTTGTTATTAATAGCCTTTTTTTAACTTTGACAATAATCAAGATACTAAAACTTTTTGGACACATTGTAAAAGAAACAACAAGAACGTCGTTTGATGTGACTGATGTAATTACTACAACTACAAAGTACGTACCTTTATATTTACATTTTTCACTCACAGTCACAATTCGTGATTTGTGTTTTTACCATTAAATTAAAAAAGACTACTTCGCTTATCACTTTAACAAAAGAAACAAACATATTAAAAATAATAAGAGCGTGCTAAATATGTCCATCTAAACAAATATGTGATTTAATTATTTTAATAAAGCGATTCAATTCATAATATCAATGTTTAATAATTGAATTATCTTATTTTGCGATCCTGTGGGAGTTGTAGATGTTCTTCGAGAAATCTTCAATCCTTTTGTCGTGATAAATTAATTTATATTTATTTTGTTTTTATTACAGGTTCTTTTTGTTTCATCCTCTATTTTTCTCCATTTTTGTCTTTTCAACTATTTTTCTTTCATTTTTTTTATATTGTTGTTCTACCTGTTTATTTCCATCTTATTTTCTTCAATCCTCATTGAATTCTACTTTTTTATTTCGTCATATTAATTATGAAATAATCTCTTCTTGAAAACATCAACATATAATCTTAATCGTTATATTGTTCAATCATTCCTTTCACTAAAATTTTTCTGATTTGATGATTCAAAAATGTTTCTTCCAGTTCATGCTCTGTAGGTTTATTTCAAATATTTTAATATATTTTTTCACTTTTTTGGATTATTACAACGGGGCCAACCAAAATTTTATTTTTATTTTTAATTTTTATCATCATCTTTTCTTCTTTGATTAATTTTCATACTATTATCTTTTTTGTTGTCTATATTTGTACCAAGATACAAAAGCTTGTTACTTCTTCAATTCCTCCTATCTATTCAGATTCTTTGTTCTATTTCTGTTAATTATTTTCATGTATTTTGTCTTCTTTGCATAAGTTTTGATGACACTTTTTCAGTTCTTTATTTACTTTCTCTACTATTTCTTCCAAACCCGTTTCATCTCTGCTACTACTACTACTAGGTCTCCAGCATATGCTGTAACTTGGGCAGATTTTTGTATTAAGTTGCATATACTTTATTTTATTCTCATTCTCAATTACTACATCATCTACGTATGCTTTATTTGAATTAAGTTGGTGCTTATTGGAACCACGTTTTGTTTATTTAATATTAAAAATAACAACGTAGATAGTGCGTCAAATTTCTATTTTATATGTTAATTCTGTGCTTCATAATATTTTGTTTTTATCTATTTTAATTAATTTCTTTCTAGGTCTTCAATCATTCTCTGTTGCCTTAACTAGTAAAACGCATTTTTAAATTGGTAAATAATAAAATGGTCACCAATTGTCGAAATCGATTTTCTAAAACTAATTTGTGAATTTCCCGACTGTTTTCGATGTATTCTGTTTATTTTTATCATTATTAAAAATTTAAAGGTTACGTTTAGTAATGAAATGTTTCTGGAATTTGCACATTTATTTTGGGCCTTCTAGTATTGGTTATATTATTATTATAATTGATATTATCATTATATTATTTTGTAATAATATATAATGAAATGAAGAAAAACACGTAAACTTTTTTTTCTTGGTAAATAACAATAATACTCATATACTTAATACTACTTAAATTAAAACTCAAAACAATTAACTACATCATGCATTTTTTTCCACAAATTGTATTGTTGTAAGTAGTTGACCCTATGTATACTGAGTACCTTCTGGATGTTGCAGGTCGTCTGTGGAATTCGTCTATTAACAAAATGTGGTACATGGTATCGATGGATTTTCAATTTGTTTGCTACGATACCCGTAAGAAAAACATCTTCAAGCTTAATAAACGTTTGTTTTAAACATTCTTGGTACATTTGCTTTGACAAATGAGCTGGAAATAAGTAAGCAGGGCCTGTAGTGAATTGAGGAAAAGTATTCGATTTGTATTGTTGTTTTGAAATATAGTATTTCGATGATGGTTTCCTAATTGGTTTCCATTTATTAGCTATATGGCCGTATATCGCCCGCCTCTGAGGATTCTGGATATCTATAAACATGAGGAGGCGTGAAACATTAATAAACATGTCGTCATCAGTCTTAAGGACAAATTTAGCTTTGGGGCAATAACTGCTCACCACCCTAAGCATTGTTACGGTCTTCAGTGTAAGATTGTAATAAGTGTCTTCGAAGTTTCCTCTTACAATGTCACCGTAAAGTTGTTGTTCTTCTTGTATCGACTTGTTGAGGGTATCATTGAAGGTAGCACCTAATATGAACCCAATCTTTACGTCGCTTCTTAAAGCATAATGACCCCATGTTTCTCTGATAGCTACTCTGTGTTTTTCATTTCCAGGTGCCGATATAATCGCTATCACCAGCTTAATACTTTTACCCATCTTCGTGCATATTTTGGACCCTGCACCAACAAGTCCATTACTAGGTATCATTTTTCGCACATAAGTTCCTTTATTAGATGAGAAAACTTTTGATGGAAAATTCTTATCTTTCAATTGATTGATTGTATTAATTTGATCATTCTGTGGAGACTTCGGCCTTGTTAAAATCTGTGTCAAATTTAAATAATAATGGGCTGCTAGCACAACAAAAACTAGAACCAGTAAGTATCGTAACAATGTCCGCCATGACATTAGGGCATATTTTGTCACTGTCAAACACATTCTTATACAGAGTGGACCACTGATATTTGGCAGATATTAGAATATTAGAAAATGCTAAAACACGTCGTTTTTTATTCCAAAGGGGACACATTTTCACGATACAGACATCTGTCGTATGTCAATCTCTTCTTTTCCACATCTCCAACCCCTTTAATTTTAAAGGAACCATGTGGGCACGTCATTAGAAAGGTATTGCGATGGACTAATCAGCCATATGATTATCCATGACTTTTCTTTCGATATTAACTGTTTGTAAAAAAGTTTTAATTTAATTAAAGTGTAATACCTCTTACAAATTAAACGCAATGCCTATGTTTGGCTCATAGAATGCGTGGAATTAGAAGATTATTTTTTATTGATTGTAAAGCAAAGGTACATTTTTTTAAATCTTGTGTATTTGTCTAGTAAATTTGTTAACTATTAAATTAAATTAATAAAAAAAATACTTAGTGGCTATCTTTTGCAATAATTTCGAGCCACTGTATAATTTCCTGACATCTCATCTAAGGTATTTACTCCACCTTTAGTGTTATACTTATAGAACGTAATAATTTCTGGTAGCTTTTTTTCTTCACTTTTGGATCTATTCTGTCATCATGATGTACTGATGATGAAATGACTACATTGTTATTTATTTCAGGAATGTACGAAACTAAATAATAAATAAAGATTTTATTTCTGCAGTAGTTGTTTCGCCACAGCTTCTCTGACTTTGGTAGTTGGAAGAGTTTTTACGTATAACTAAGAGTATATTGGTACAATTAATATATTTTGTAACATTGTTTCATTGAACAATGAAGACCAACATTCTAATGCAGTTTTTGCGTCTTTAGCACGTATTTTCGGGGCCGGTATTTTTCTTATTAAATATTTCAGCTCTCGTTCTCACTCGTATTGAAGCATGATGTTTGGACCATTTAGTAATATTATCCTTACCCAGAAAAACTGATTTGTTTTTCTTATTATTTTCTATATTAATTTCAAATGTAACCGGCCCACTTTAAATAAAAGAGTAATCCTCATTCTCGTCAGCAGAATCGCATCCGTTATTAATGAAGTCTTCTTCAGAATCACTCTCAATGGTATTCCATAAATATTGTCTGTAGATACTGCTGTTGCTTTTCGTAGATTCCTGTTGCCTAAAAATTATAATAGTTTTACACTGTGTACATAAAGTATGGAATAAATTCATTTTAAGTTAAACAATCAATTTTGAGGAAAAATCCTGAGACAAATCATTTTTTCATTTTAATTTAATGTGTCTTTACGATAATTTTAAAATTAATACCGGCATACCTTTGGTTATCATTGTTGTAAAAACGTATTATCATTGTCATAAAAATTTGTGATAATAACTCAGTAGGCTATTCTTTAATATTTACTAATTACAGTGACACTTGTGAAGTGTAGTATAAGTTTAGTTATTCTAAATTTGCTTGTTGCCACTTTAAAAATCCGTTCATCCCTAAAACAAACGATTGAAGTTCTTATTTTATTTGGTTGTGGCGATAAGATGCGAACTCAACAAGAGGTATGTGCTATGTTTAATAATAAATATTCAGAACAACCTTAAGTCACTCAACAGAGAGCAAAATAAAAAAAATAGGCAGCTTGGTATCGTAGAAGATCTACCTAAATCCCAGCACTTGCCGAGGATACTAAATTAAACGTTTTATTGGCTATGGAGGAAAATCCACACAACAGTGTTCGGCAAGTAAGTCGAGAATATGATGTTCCTTTTACTTCTATTCATCAAGTATTAACACATCCCTTTAAGGTGCACCTTGTACAAGAACTATCAGATGACCCGGAAATCAATGAACGAAGTTTTTCCCAATAAATGGATCTGTAGACGAGCCCCTCATTAACTGGCCACCAAGGTCACCGGATCTCACGCCATTGGATTTCTTTTTGTGGAGTCATCTAAAAAATGTTGTGTATAAAAGTAAACCCTACGACATGAATGAAGATAGAATAAGGCTAGAAATAAATAACATTTCGCAGGAAACCATTAATAAAGTTCAGCAGGAATTTATTGATCGCTTAGGACACTGTCAAGCACAAGAAGGAAGACAATTCGAATATTTACTGTAATTTATTGTGTGGAAATTTATTGTATTTAATTCAATTAAAAGTCTTCAAAAATACAGATTTTAAAATTATTGTATCTTCAAAACTATTAATTACCGAACACAAGTATCATATATTTTTAGAAATGTCTTGAAATTTGCAATCTAAAAAGAATAAACTATACACAGTATGCCATTTAAAAAAATTGTCGATGACATTGTTACTCACAAATGGTATACCCTGTATATTTAATTGTTATGTAAACATACATTAAATTAAAATCAAAAACCGACTTGTCTCAGGATTTTTCCTCAAAATTGTTTGTTTAGCTTAAAATGAATTTATTCTACACTTTATGTACATACTGTATATTGAACTAAATTAAAATGTTATGAACTCACCATGTTCTAACTCATAGCACACTTGATTTTATATTAAACAGTACTAAGCACTTCAAAGATCAATCAATTAGAAATAAGAGAAATATTGGCATTTTAAAATATTAGGGGTATGGCACATCCCAGGTATGTGATTTTTACAGAAAAAATAAAAATTAATAAAATATTAATTAGTGAAGTACGTTGTTTAGAATCTTAATTAAACATCTCTATGATCAGTGCTTCATAAAAATATGATAAAACTAAAACAATCTTAACCATCCATAATTCGTGGCAGTTTGGTTTCCTTCACAGTCACGGGTTAATATTATTCGGCACGTGCATAAACCGACTAAAATCAGCAACCGTATCGGCAGTAATTCAAAAGTTTAGTATCAGATAGAGGTGTGGCTGGAGTGTGTTATGAGAGTATCGCGTGTGTACCTCTACAATATGAGAATGAGGCGGAGGCGGAGACGTCGCAAATCCCCGCGTCACCTCAAATTCTAACTGGCCATACACAATAAAAACAGTCTTCAACAAATAAGAACCGGAGCAAACGACTCAATCACTTTTTTCTTTAAAATAATTATTTACATGTATAGTTAGTATGGATGTAATGTTTTGTTTGAAATTAGTTCAGTATTACCAACATTAACATATCGATAACTCACATTTGGTGTAAATATATTTATTCATTGACATGCAAATTAATATGTTATAAAATGAATAGTAGTTGGAAAAATATTACACTCCCATTAAACTACGGCAAGTAGCCAAATATAATCTTGATATAAAAATGTTGATATTAACAGGTTACGGGTGTTAGTATTAACTGGAATAGCTTTAGCTACAACAACAATTTGTAATTGTAAGTTTATAGTTATTAATAGCTACCTATCAAAGCTAAAATTCAATTTAACTTTTCCAACTTGTGAACTGGTAACTATCAGTAATTTACTAGTTCTCATAGACACTCTACTTTCAGTACTACATATTTAGTTCAATGCAACGTTTCAACCCTTCAAAAAGTAGGAACTGCTGAATCCTTCGAAATATCCATTTACAACGTCGATGACTTAAGCATTTGATAAGAATTTACGAGTATTTTCCATCAACCATTCTTGAAATTTAGAATTTGACGGAGCAAATTCTGGTGAATACAAATTTAATTAAGTGAAATCATAATTCGTACAGTTTCACTTCGGAATTTGCCAACTTGTGGAAAGGGGCATTTATCTTAGTGGCACAAGACTTTTATTTATTTCTTCATTAAATCTATAATAATAATATGCACATAAATGTGCTCTTACAACACTTGCACCACGAAGGCGAAGATTAGCTTCGAGCTACTCTTTAACTCTTAATAAGAAAGCATAATATCCACTTGTTGTCCTTCCATTGTTACAAGTGATCAATAAGAATTATTCCTCGGGAATCACAAAAAATCGTAGGTGTCTCTTTTCCATTAAAGGTAGTTGTTTTCGTCTTCTTTGGAGTTGGTTTATCACGATTGGTCCACTATTTTTACTGTTCTTTGGCCTTAGCAAGTTTAGTGATGTATCCAAGTTTCGTCGCGAAAAATCTTCTTCATTACATTTGAACAGACATTGCTGAGAAATGTTCAATCGAACTTACATTTAATCGATTGTCAATGCTTACTTTCTCTTTCAACTTTACTGGGCATTGTTTCATCATTTTTTTTTTTATGAAATTATGGTCCATTCTTGTAACATTCTAATGTATTTTCTTATTTAGATTTTATTTGCGAAAACAAAGATTTTCTTTTTGGGTTTTTGAACCCTCACATTTCGGCATTTATGTGGTTAACTTTATAAATAGAATTATTTTAAACTCGGCAAAACAACAAGCGAAGTGCAGCACAATTTAAATTTGCACTTTGCTGTTTTTGATGAGGTTTTTTTTTTCGAAGTTATCTCGTGTTGTATCGAACTTTCATCATATCGTATTGATGGATGAAATTAAATTGAACAAAGTTGAGAAACGAATAATAATCTACGAGTTAAAATAAACGAAATGCGGAAATTCTCTACTAACTGTTCAATTAAGTTAAATTGTACAACAGATCAGTAGACAGGTTTAGATAGAATTAAAATATCTTTTAGGCAGACATCTTAAGAAGTAAAAGAACATGAATAAAAATAAATTACCAGATGATCGAGA
The DNA here is from genome assembly GCA_951812935.1 of Hermaeophaga mercurialis. Classification (NCBI taxonomy): domain Eukaryota; kingdom Metazoa; phylum Arthropoda; class Insecta; order Coleoptera; family Chrysomelidae; genus Hermaeophaga; species Hermaeophaga mercurialis. Next base: position 32,979,239 of record OX638362.1, on the reverse strand, counting down.
GAGAGTACAACAGATATACATATATGTAAGGAAATCAGAAAACAATCCAAGTAAGATATAAAGAAGGTAAAATTATTTGACAATATCCAGACTAACTTTACCTGCAAAAAAACTGCAAAAAAAAATACAATATTAAAGATACAAAAAAATGATTTACATATCCCTATATTTGATTTACAAATAATTCTATCTGACATTAAAGTAATTTTACCACAAGTTTTACCTTTTGAGTTAGATAAATATTTTTCATTTTTTTTTTCTAAAAAACGGTATTTTAAAGCTTCATTGTTTATTAATTGAATTTGACATTATCCAGTGGTCTTACTGGACTGTTTTATTCCGTACTGGTTCATCAATGAAAAAAAAAAGATTTAATTCATTGTGATTAAATCACATGTCAAAAAAAATGTACTTGCTATATTTTTAAATTTGTGATTAAAATTAAATCAAATTGTATAGATTTTTATCATATTCATTTTAATACTTTGGGATTGTTTTCCCTTTTTAAAATGAACCATATAACAAAGTATGCTTTAAAATCAAGTACAATTTTTGTAGATGAAAATATATTTATTTTAGATACAAAAAGTTCTTCATGTTGCTCCTATATGGTAAACTGGAATAATCCAATGATACTTAAAATCATATCATTTTGGGTTTCATTGGATTATTATTTATTTAAACTAATTTACTTAAATAGAAAAATTATTAGTAAAAAAAGTTTCAGGTTGTTGAATTAGAAATTTTCAGCTTAAAACGGTCCAAAATATTTTATGAAAGTTTATAGCAGATAATTTAATTTTGCACCTTTATAATGGGGTATATTTCAATTTTAAAAACTAAGAATTTTTACAATAAAAACTTTTATTAGCTTGCCCTGGGGAAGAAAATTTTCGAAACGTTGACAGGTATTAGTTTTGGCCTTGGAGGATACAAATGTATAGAATATGTTAGTGTAGTGTAGATTGACCATTTTTAATTAATGGTACTGACATAAAAAGTTTTAATTTTCAGAGGGGGTCAACACACCCTAGATCCTTCCTTTTTTTACTACGAAATTCAGTCAAAAACAGAATCCCATTGAAATCCCGCATCTATTTTGATTTTGTTTATCTCCTTGTAATTTTTAAAAACCTTAGCCACTGAATTATAGGACTTAAATTCAGACATTCCGAAAAAAGAAATTGTACAAAAACTTTAAAGAGTTTTTGGAATAAAAAAAACTAAGTTTTATAGAAAGCATGACTGTAATGGAAAAAAAATATGAATCTGACTTTATCATAAATTTATATATATACTACTTTATATATATTACTTGAAAATGATATAAACGTATTGATTATAACTTGAAAACAGTTAAGATGGTCATTGATTAAAATTAAAGCTTAAAAAAATTTCTATTTCGAAAGGGTTGTGCTCGAATGAAAATGATTAGAAATCAACAAATCCAATAAATAAAAAATGAACATTCTAAAAATAAGTTCAACGGAAAAAAATATGTATGACTGAGGAAAGATTGGATATTTTGGATTTCGCAGGTAAAAATCAAATGAAAAATAATTTCTAATATAATCTTTCATCAAATTCAGTTTTTATTTAAAAAACACTGTTTTAAGTAATATCGATATGTAATTATTAAACCAGTAATTAAATTGAAATATCCAATAATATTCATTTTTTTTTTCTGTAAAAATAGAAATAAATAGTTATTGTGGTTATTTTTTCGATATGACCTATGACCTTCATAACTTAGTTTAGGGATCTATAATTCGGAGATACGGGATTGTATTGGCGTTCGGATTTTACTTGAATTTCATAATATAATTAAATGGAGGAGGGTTAAGGGTATGTTGACCCACTCTGAAAATCTATAGAAATCAGAAAAATTTAATACCACTATCCTCAATTTATTGGTCAATATATAATCTAACATGCTTTAAACATTTTCAGAAAAATCTGTTAAACGCTTTGAAAATCAATCCTAACTTGTAACTTTGACACGTCGCAGTTTTTTCGTCACTTAAAAGTAACGATGTGATACGAGTAGCTCTGAATGAGTATTATATTGTTTTGTGCTTTTTGTTAGTTTTTTATGTTCGAAGTGAAAATAACTCTTTAGTAATACTGTTCTTTATAAATAAAAAATAAAATCAAACTAGAAAGATTTAACCAAAGAATTGTCAATGAATGACAAGTATTTTGATATTATAGATTTGGCAACATCGAAAAATGCCCAATTAAATTGAATGTGAATCGCATTTACTCTTATTTTTTTTGTAATGCTATTGACTACAAAAATAACTAAAAATGACGTCATTGTCAATTTATTGTAAAAATATTATTTTTTACATATGTATATAAGCAAATTACCTTTAATAGAGTTACTTTCGTTCCCAGAAATTTACACTGTCTCTTTTTTTACATTCTGTGTAAGTATAAAGACTTACATGTATATACTACAAACTAAGAAATCACAAATTGACGGCGCTATATGTAACTTCAATCTTCACTTGTACCGCATAATAGATGCATACGCTGGTTGTGACCAAGAAAATAAAATATATTTTATTTTTATGTAAACTAAAGGTGAAAACATAAATAAAGTTACATTGAAGACGTAGCTATAACGATTTTGCCATACAGCACATGTTATTTATTTTGTGTATTCCTTATAAAGAAACAACACATTTATTCTATCATTCAATAAATTTTTATTGTCCTAATATATCCGGCGGAACAAAACAAATTTGAAGACAAACGCCACTGAGATAGAAGATAAGGAAAACAGTGGATATTTTTCTCAGAAATTGCATCATCTTTCTCCAGTACGCGGGGATATACATCGGTATGTTCGATTTTATATTGCCCACTCATTCACTTCGTCGTTGATTTCATTGCAGTTCTTTCCACCGCCGCGCCATCTGCATACCGTAAACAAACAATTTTTTTATTGGTGATTTCAATTGTAATCATACAGTTTAATGAATTAAATAAATGTATTATGCGTTGCAAAATTTAAGATCCGGAAAAACTCAATACCCGTAAGATGGACATCAACACTGGTTTGAGAAACGGTAGCATGGGATTTTGGCCTTTGTACTACTAATAATTTTGCCTGAGTATCGAAGAAAATTTTTATTTTAGAGTGTTACGAATAGTACGAGTTCTCGAGGGTCGTATTGGGCCCAGCTTACCTTGTTACAAAAGTTGAGATTAAGAAAAATGCAGATTGTTAAAGTTTTTTTTATGTATTTTTCTTTATTACTTGGGGATTATTTAGATTTTAATATTAAAAATTAATTAAATATCATTAGAAGTTGTAAACAGCTACCTAATTTCATTACCTACCCAGAAATTTTAAAAATCATTTAAACAGAATACAGCTTATTATAATCGCTAATCTTAGTTAGTACTATTGAGTCTTAAATGAGTCTCAAGCGGTAGGTATTAAATCTTAATGCATTGTCCAAAAGAATACTGATTATTATAATTTATTTAGTCCACTTTTAGTTTGATGTGTTGACTGTTTACAGGGCAGTATTGCAATATTTTGGTGATTTTTGTGTAGTTTGTTATAATTTTGAGACATAGTTATAAAATATGATTTATAAGGTGAAGATTAATTTTTTTCAGAACATTGTTCGGAATTACCACATCTGTAGGATGCTTTTGAAAGAACAGTATTTTTGATTGATGTTCCATTGGGACGTATTAAAAAAATTATCCAAAATGGAACAGAACCTCAGTCAACCTCTAAAGATAGTGGTTTTTCTCGTAGTATCCCATGTACACTGCTATTAAATCGCCAAATTTAATCAAACTTATGGCTGAACTGCAAAAGGTGATTATCGAAATATGGCATAAGACGACTCCGAGGAAGTTTTTAGTTACAAATGGTTTTGAATTTAAAACAATGAATAAAAGACATCTTCTAATGGTACAAAGGTTTAAATCCAATAAAATTCCAAACTCAAGCCACATACATTTTTTTATTAAAACCGACAACTAGTTTCGACCTCAGTGGGTCATAATCAGGTCTAAAATTGAGAAAACAAATCACAACAATTTTTACAATAAGCTAAAACCTAAACTTACCAAGTAAAAACAGGAACAACAACAATAATAAATAAGATCCTTAAGAAAACTGTAGTAAACTCTAATACAAAATAAAAATTAATTAATACACTTTAGTTGCATTAAAATTTGATTAAATATACTAAAGTACTTTCGCATACCCGTAGGTTTATGTTCTCTACCTGGAACTTGCACTTTCAGAGTGTTATTTCTTTATTTTAAGTTTAACATTAATATTTTCTACAAGTTTTTCACTTTTAATTTTTTAATTGCACATTTAATCAAATTTTAATATAGTGTAGTTTGGAAATTTTTGGAATATTTGGACAATCAAAGTATGAAAATTGTTGTTTGAGTCTACGAGTATGACAGACATTTTGAATTGACGCATGTAAAGTTGGAGAATTTAGAATTTTATTTCAAACACAAATAACTATCAGGGGTAATTGTTAACGATTTAATTTTTATTTTATTTACTTTTCCTTTGTGGTAATTGATCAAACAGCACAACATTATTATAAATAAATTTAACTTCCCCATAACAAAATTGTCGACTCCAAAGGGTACAGCATACATATTATATAATTTAAATTTCCCACAACAAAATATATTACATTGTGATAGAGAAAAAGGTTGGGTGATCTTCTGTTATCTGCCAAGGATATCAAAAACTGTAGTTTAGATTACCTTCATGACACTGATAGTACTTTATTTGAACAATACTTAACCACTAAAGTTAGTGTAATTGTAGTGGATAACTCTTCTTATTATTAAAAAAAGTTACACATGAATATTCAACTAAAGCTGAAATTCAACAATTGCTCATGAAGAACTGAATATAAAAATTTTGAAAAACAACATATTGTTGATAATATTCTAAAGAAATGTACACTATGTTTTACAGCTGCCCCCATATTATTGCTTATTGAATCCAATAGAATTATCATGGGCTTAATCAGGGGGATATATTCAGGATAACAATGTACCACCAAATTCAAGTTATAGTATGATAACGTTAATTCGAGATTGATATAAAAATGCAGTAAAATATGTAAGGACTACCGAAGAATAATATTTCAATTAATTTCCAAAATATATATTTGATTATAAATTTATAGAATGATAGTGAATGTGAAATAGACATTTTAGAAATAGATCATTAGATTTTTGTAAATGGTTATTTTTCTTGTATGTAATAAAATGTTGAAATGTAGTAGCATATACTTTTTAAACACTTTTTAGGTAGTTTTTCGTTTATTAGTTTCCTAATTCCGTCCCTGCCTATACTAAACTAAATTATCTCATTTAATCCCAAATAACCATAATATCACTAACGTTATCAAACATCCAATAAGATCGATTCTTATGTAATTTATCATATATCCCAATACAGAGAAACTGATGTGGATATTTACAAAATATAACAAGAAAAAAATAAACCCAGATCCTCACTCAATTAAAAAATTTCCTTTGATTATGTTTATTTTTAATAAAATTGTAAATATTCCAATCTGCGAATCCTCAATGGGAGCACTGGCAGGTTGCTGGGGCAACGGTGGCGATTGAAAGCTGGCGCTTGGTGATAACTTCCAATCAGTGTTGCCCTAACTCGTCTTAACTGTCATTAGCTCTCATCAAAACTCTCCCCTTTAATTATACCAATCTTCTCGCTGATTTTCTTTTCGGTAATTTTCATGTGGCAATCGGGGACGCGTGAAACCGAGTTTATTTGATTTTATGAACGGGGATTTTTGGATTTTATAGACTTTTGCGTAGTAGAATTATAAAAACGTTTCAGGAGTTGTTTGTTGGCACTGAAAAAGACGCGACACTTTTGTTAAAGATGTCGGCGATTCTACAGCGGCAAAATAAAAATGTTTCATCCACCTGTTGTCCTTAAGGAACGCGAATGCTCGCCCTGGATTACAAATACTGGCAGGGATAAAGTAAGAAACCCAGTAAATATTTTTAAAACAAAACGGGCGATATTTATGAAATTTTGTAGGTAAGTGCTATGGGACAAAATGCATCTGTACATTTTTTTGTTAATAATATACCTGTTTAACCGGAAATACCCTCAACTTTTTTAATTTAAATGGGACACCCTGTATATTTTTGCAGATTTTGAAAGAGGTTGTTATTTTTCTAATTTGTACATACTGGGTCTACAGGAAATAATTTGTAAAAACGAAAAATAACTAAACTTTTAGTTGTAGAATAAGTAAATTTATTTGCTTTAGACTAATGAGAATAATAATTTAAACAAAATTAATTCAAATGTTCAAAATGCTCTCCATTCACTTCCTGACAATATGCTAGACTATTAACATATTCTTGAGTAACTCTTTCCAAGACTTCTACACATATTAGTTCACATTCATCAATCATTATTTGTCTCAATTCCTGCAAGCATGTGAGTCGTTTAACGTAAACACGTGATTTTAGATAAGAAAAAAATATAATGAGCTTAGATCTGGAGAACGAGCAGGCCACTCTATGAATCGATCATCATAACCGATCATCATTAATATTTCAATACGATCTTTTTCTCTTAAATGAACCATTCTTAATCGTACAATTTATTTCCGTAAATTACAATTTAACAGTTCGGCAACAGTTACATACTAGATAGTACTCCTTTATTTCTTACTATTAATACAAACAATATCAATTTCTTTATCTAAATGGTATTTTACTCTAACGTATAAATACTTAAAAGTGGTTTATTAAAGTCCTTTCGGGGTTAAGGATACACTAGGATCTAAGATATGAATCGAAAATGTATGTTTAAAACAAACCAACTACTTCATATATGTTGAGTGCGACGTTCCCTAAGTATATGATCATGACATAGAAAACAAACTGACAACTTTTAAGAGGATATGTAGCACAATAAGAGGAGCGTTAGGTAACAAGTATAGAAGGCATACCCAGCTTAAATTTAAGCAACTGTGGTTCCAACACTTTTATTACATGACTGAGACACGTGAGTTGGGACAAACATGGATAAATCGCGGGTCTAGGCGGCTAAAATGAAGTTTTTTGAGAGGAGTAAGGGAATGCACCAAATGCACTAAAATCGAAGAAATGTGTATAGGAATCTAAAGGAAGAGTTCGTTGGTTGAGCGAAGGTAGAACTCTAGGGCATTCTCCGTGAAGAGATCGACGATAACGACGAAGTTTTACTCAGCCGTATAATTCCAACAACACCAACGTGTAATTATTACCCTTAAAAAATTCTGATATTTAAAACAGTGAAGACAGACACGAATTGTTAAAGAACCACAAAACACTTTAATCTTTAAAAACAATCACGAAATAATTCTAATCAAATCGAACTTATAATGAAAAGGCAATGGCAATTCACGAAACTCAATTTTTGTTTTTAATTTCAGTTCCCCCAAAAAATTGTAACTCCTTTTTCCTAATCGTCATTTTCTCACCATCTCAACTCTATTAACCCGTGAAAAATTTGTAACATGATAGAAGCGGCCTTTCCTAAACTTACATTTGCAGATGATCTAGTTGTTCATTGTCAGCTTTAAGTGTATTTTATATCAAAGTTCTGTAAACAAATTTCTGAAAGCTGTCCTAAATTTACTTTAAAGTAGCATTCACGGCTATTTCTGTTCATGAATTTCAAAAGAGTTATGTAGAATTTTATCTGTAACTTTTATAGAAAATGTTTAAATTGAATTTCAATAGTATTACAATATTTCACTCACTAAAATAGGCTAACGTATGTTACAAAACGGTGTTGATCCTCAGGGTTGGTACGCAAGTTTTCTGGGGCAATTATTCATTAATTCATAGCATCAGCTATAAGAGACATGGTTCGATATTACTGCCATAAAATCCACTTCTCTGTTGTATTGTGTCAGAGTTATCTTTAATTAGAGCGGGTTCCAGTAACTAAACTGTAATTGTAGGAGCTGTGGAGCTGTAGCTTACTTAATTTTTATTTTTATTTTAGTATGCATCATTGGACTATAGTATTTATATGCCTGAGGAGTGGTTCTACGGTGTATGTCCATCATATTATTTAAAGTTCATTTCAAGATATTTCGTTGACCTGTCACTTGCATTCAGAGAACTATTAGTAAATCACTCGGTAGGTGGTCGTTATTCCAAGCAAATTAGTACAGTATTTAAACCTTTAATAATTGTATTGCTCGAAGAGATAATTGGGATTACAGGAAAATTATTTTGAAACTGAATTTTAGCTTATTGTAAACATTTGATTGTGAAATTAATATGTGGCGTCCTTGGTTAAAAAAATGTTTTTGAAAAATTAAATATTAAAGCTTGAGCATCACTAGTCACTAAATTCCTGGCAGACATTCAAGTACGACCCTGTTGTTCTTTACTTTAAAATGAAGAATTTACAAGATTAACTGATAGTACTCTCCAAACATATGGTAAGTCAACAAAATATCTTGAAATGAACTTTATTCTCTTAGAGCAAGTTGTTCAACATTTTCATCGCCAGGAATGCCCCAGTAGCATGGAACCCACATTGACATTAATTATTTCAAGATTACTTTGAATCTAATCTTGCAGTTACTGTGCCTCACTGTTAGTTAATAATTTTGTCCTTTACCCATTTCTATTGTGATACTAATAACAACTTCTTTAATATTCCTAGGCCCTTATCTAACTTTCATGCTGCTCAAGTTGTATTATTTCTCCTTATATCAGTTTTACTATATCTAATAGGATTTCTAGGCTGCTGTTGATTAGTTCAACTGTTGCAACAACTTCCATTAATTATTGTTATATCGCATATTTGCATATTGCGGCTATTTGTAATATACAAAACCAGACTACATTAATATTTTATAATTTCTATTGTTTTTTTACTACCCAATAAATATTCTGGTGCACAGTAACTATTGAAAACTTCAGGATATAAAGAAAATGGGTGCAGCAGCAGGGAATTAAAAATAATAATACGGTATAAATGATTTTTTAGTTTTGGCGTAACGCCTCTGAGGTTCCAAACACTTTGTTCTCGGAAAAAGTCTGGCACATTTCGAAAAGAAACTTGAGCCCTCACAGTAATGGTATTTCTTTTTATCAGTTTGGTTAGTGTAATGTCCGGAGGATCCAGCGGCTGTGTCCTTTAAAACTTTCGATGCTCTTTTGCCAAATGTTGCCCGAACACGAACGCCAAGCCTAATTACAACAGAACGTGATAATTTGGAATTTGGCGTAGGGGAGGGAGGTTCGAACAATTCGTGCCACGCGATTTTTACACATTAGAAAATGAAAACATCCAAAGTATTTTATATAAAAGAAAATTTCGTGCGAGTTAAGCCAGATACGAATATTGTGAAAAACATCAAAACTAATTAGAATAATGATGATAATAATAATATTAATAATAATTATGAAAATAATAATAATCCAATAAAAGTAAATGAAAAAGTTAGACGTTCTCTGGGCAAAATTTAGACTAAGGCTATTCTTATATCTCTTAAGTTAAACACTTATAATTAAGGCATTATTAAAAAAGAAAATCCTTACTTGAATTCCAATTCTAATCTGAATAAAAAATTTTGGCTCTATTCATTGGTATTTTCTTTTAAATTCTTTTCATTATTTCTCAAGTTTACTATGTTGCAAATCCGAATTTCTCTAGTTTCACCTATTTTAGTCTGTACATAACCTAAAAAGCAAATCTTTTATTGTCTTTTTCTTTTCTTTTCCTTTTATGTTAGATTCATATATCCATTATATTGATGTTCTGGGTCTTCGATTTATTCCTCTTTCGTTTGAAGTCTTCTAGATCAATTCCTTTGTTGTTATGTGAAAGGCTTTCTCTAAGTCTTTAAATGCCAGATATCCTTTTTTATATACTTTGAAGTTTTTCTGCTATTTGATTCTTCCTTTTCTAAAGCCTGAATGTCTTTTTCTGGTTTTTGCTTTTCATAGTAATCAGTAATGCATATCCTCCAATTATGTCATATTTGAGATTTTTTCCATGAATATGTTCATTTCAGTTGTTTTATTACTTCTTAGATTTCATATACTTTTACATATTTTCACCCTTACTATTTTAATAGGATCTGGAAATTTTCACCTCTGTATTATATTATGTCCTTATTTTCTTTCTCTTTTTTTATGTATAGATTAATTATACTAAAATAAAATAAAATAAACTCGAGTGTCAGCATTGATATTGATGACGATGTTCACCTTTCGAAATACATTTAACCTCTTTAGGATGGATGAAAATTCGCGGTAGAGACCTTTTCCATTTGCAGCTCATTCAAGAAATGCTTCTAATAATAGCTAGAGTGTCGATGCATGGAAACTCGATTACCTACGGGGATTTTATCGCTTTCGTTTACAATTCATGCTGGTAATAACGTCTTAAGGTTTACTGCGATACCGAACCAAAATTATTTTATGGAAGATAAATGAAATTGGTGTCTAAAAATTCTTTCGTTTATTGCGTTACTTCGCTTGAAATGACACCGTCGAGTTTTATTTTACGGGCTTCATTTCGTAGGTCAGTCACTTATTAAAACTCTTTATTCTTTAGGGATTCTGGTGTCCCTGTAATTAAATCTATTTAACACTTTTCAATTTTATTGACAGCAGACAAGACATAGGTAATCCGCTCTTTCTTATGCTTTCTGGGAATTTATTTATGTCGTTTTAGATTATACAGTGCACTTGATAATAATTACTAGGACCCCCAAAGGAGAGGGCTTAGGTCGGCCCTGCTTAAGATAAGGAAAACCATCGAGGACTTAACCTTTCATCCGATATTCCGCCTAGAATTAGCACCTAGTGTAGCAGGATGGCTTTATGGGCAATATAGAAACCCATTACAGTTATAATTTAAACTATCTGAACTGAGCTATTTAGATTAATTGAAGGTGATGTAAAAGTATAAAACTTTACTTATAGTCAGGTAGTTTTAGGATCCATTAAGAAATACGTCACTTCCTATTTAATTTTTCCAAAATAAATTTCTATTTTTTATAGCAGTGCCATATACTAATTCATTAAAAGTTAGACATGACGTCAATTCTAATAACATCCTAATTATTTTTATAATCACTGTGTCATCTAAGGCGTTTGGTCTTATTAACTGTATTAGTTTGTGACCTGAGATCAGGATAAAGCACATTTTTACATTTGCGTCGCATTTGATAAATAAATGCTAAATTATTCCGGATTTATGCAATTAGAAGCAATGGTTTTTACGAAGGTTCTGGCGCTAGCAACCTTGGACTTCGAAAAGGTTTGGGTAACACAAGGATCTCTAATCTAAAGAATGAAGTAATACAATCGTGCTAGCGGTTATAATAGAAAGATTTCCGTAACACCCGCTCATATTATACCAAACCTAATATAGACTTTTGAATTTGTTTTACAAAATTATTTTTATCGCTATACTTATTCTTTGACTTGTTTGTATTCCATTATTGCAATATTTTTTATATAAATTTAAATGGCGGCTCCTATTTTTTGAATTCGTTTGATTTTTCGTGCGTTCTAATAAATTATGCTAAGCTGAATAAATTCCCATGATATTCCTTACAAATTTTCTTTTCCTTATTAAGGAAATGGCTGACAGTATGATTTTTTATAAGAAAAAATACGCTACATTAAAGTGTTTGCCCAGTTTTCCCGGATTACAGAATTAATTGACGCAGACATAAATATTGAAAGAACAAACATTGTTACACGGGGGTGCTTATCTCTTTTGAACTTTAAACCGGCTCAAACAGCTCAAACATAGTTAATTGCTTTGAGAGCTGCTTTACGTGATCGAGTTTAACGACTTTCTGTTTTGCGCTCAGATTGATTTTTCGATCTTCCGACGCTTTAACTGCATAATTACGCTAGAACATAAATTACGTTAGTCTAAGTTGACTAACCTTTCTATTACTTGTATACAGCGTGTTTAATAAATCTTTAATATTTTTCCTTTATTTATTCACAAATAAATATCTAGACAATTAGACCTTATCAAGTTCAATATAGCACACTTTTAATTAATTTCTATTTTCTTTCAGGCAATTTTAGACACATCTAGGTCTTTTTAGACAATTTTATACAGGGTGTTTCATTAGGAAAGGAAAGTTATGAACTCCGATAGAACTAGGCCAAATTGAATAAACATCGTGTATCTCAGTTTTAAAGAGTGACACACTCATTAATTATGGGTTATTTGGGACCACTATAGTGACGCCCACCTACAGTTAAACTTAGGCTCTTTCCCAATGAAACACCCTGCATAACCTTATATAGCTTTAGTTAAGTTTAAGTACTTCACGTGTTACAATACTTAACAATACTTAATTTAGAGAATTTTAAGGAACTTTAAATAGCTTCAAACATCTTTGATTAAAAAAAAAAAAATCATAAAAAACAAAATTAAAATGTTAATATTAAAAAAATGTAAAAAAAACAAGTGGTAAGATAATTTCTCTCTTTAAGTGAGCTGACGTGGAATTTATTTAAGAAAAAATATAATTAACAAAAAATTGCCCATTAATTTACAAACAATGAGTTACTCTACAAAAAATATAATTTTTTGTATTAAACATAGACTGCACCTTATGAAAATGCCCGAGAAGGATGTTACTTGGTCCTATATCTGAAACATCTTTAAATCAACGGTCTTTAAACAATTACTATGACGTTCATTCGTCGAAACTCAAAACGACAGAAACTTTTTATGCTAAAAAAATTGTTCCCAATTAACTACGAGTAATTATCGCACTCGCTTTTTCAATTGGAGCAGATTACATTTATTGAAGAGACAGACATCTAACACTGATTGTGCCATACAAAATAAATACCCTGAGATAAAATTTACCAACCAACTTGAACAATATTCTATATTTTGGTTTAATATTTACTTGTTATAAAAAGTGACCGATAAAAAGCCCAAATAGTAAAATAATTGCAAAGGAAAAAAGAAAAAGTAACTTCCACGTAATGGCGCCCCTTAATGGCGCCCCTCAATTCATGATCAGATCTCCGTTTTGACTTTTCGGAGTCTTTCTTACGACTTCTGAGTCCTAGAGACTAGACTGACCATTAGTTGACACAGAGCTCATTTTTTTAATGATAAGTTTTTCAATAGAAATGCATTTTTCTGCAAATTCTCGAAAAAAATTTATATACAGCATGAAACTTTGTATCTTGTTCTCTAAACAATTGTTTGAAACCTGACTTAAATTTCCTTTAAAACTCACAACGTTTGCTACTAATGCCCAACTTGTGTCGATAACAATCTACATTCTCCATTTTATTAAATATGTTTATAATTTAATTTTTCGTATACATGGCTTCCTCTATTAACTGCGATAATGTATGATTATTACAACTTTTAATAAATTTCATATTTTCAGACATTATTAGAGTACTTGAGGCAATACTTACTTTAAATAATGAAATAATGAAATATTATGTACTATTTGAAATATTTATGTCCGCAATTTAGTCTTACTTTAATTAAAGCTGAAGAATTTTGTTAAAAGTTGCCGTTTTAAGCTTAGTCGAATTACTTTGAGAGAAAGTTGGAGAATTTTTGAAAAATTATTTAAGGTAACTTTAGACAACTGGAATTTAAATCAATTGAATTCCTTACACCTGTGCCAGGTAAAAAATTTGGGTATAATTTCATTCTTAAAACCATCACCATGTGTTTATGATATCCATTAATTGTCTAATCGTAAAAAACACTTTTTGGTAACCACCTATTTCTACTTAAAAGGAAATATATCCCGTTTCCAGTAACTAATTTACTGTTGTTATCCTCTTTGTGCTCCTTTAGGTAAAAACATCCTTTTAACTGACACTTAAAGGGGATAAATTAAATTATTTTCCAAAGAGGAAGTAAATTCAAATTATAAGGTAGAGGGAAATTTATTAGAACATAGCTCTATATCCATTTCGATGGTTTAGATCGATATGTAGAGGAAAGGTCAGGAAGAATTTGGCTAATAAATATTCTGTTACATGTATTTATGTAATGTAAAATTAAGAACGAGGTATTAGACCAGCGGCTACCATTAGTATTGCACGATTTATTATTCAAACAAAAATATTGTAATATTAAGAAAACTAACTACACTGAAATCTTAAACAATATTTCTAATCAATGTTTTGAGAATGTTAAACAATTATTATTGTCCAAATCCAATGAAATATGCAATCAAATCAAACCACATAAATTTTATTTAAAGACAACTAGTTTTAAGGTCATCTTCAGGTCAAATAAAATAAAAGAATAGTGAAAACAACAATGTTAAAAAATTCAACTTAAAAAGAAGACTCTCCTAATCTCTCACAAAATGAAACAGAATTATAAAACTTAACTAAATTACATATGCATGTGTTACAAAATCCATAAATAACAGTAATGAAACATATTTAAATGTATGTAAAGTTTGAAAATCGTTGTACCAATAAACGAAAAAACAGGTAATAATGTGAAAATAAAGGTAATGCGAAAAAACTCAAGTTTAGTAATCATAGGTATAAAAATTGGAACCAGGAACATGGAAACACAATAGTAGGGGTTCAATAAGATCCCAACAAAAGGATAATAACCCAGTTTTGGGCAGGGAAAAATTGTAAGAGTTATTTTTACACGAGTCTCTACCCTTATTAGCGGTTGGATGACTTGTGTCAATTATCCTGAAGATGACCTTATGGGGTCGAAACTAGTTGTCTTTAAATAAAATTTATGTGGTTTGATTTTGTATTTCATTGGATTTGAACCTTTGTACCACATTTGAGTGTTATAGATAACCTTTTGTTTTTTAATTATTATTGTTCGAAGTATCTGTTTGTTTATTTCTAAAAATATGTATGTAGAAAATTATTTATAAAGTTGTTGTAAATAGCATCAATATAAATAGGAATTTGGTACTCACTGAGCAACAATATTTAAAAGTTCTTGTATAATATGGTTGTTATGTCAATCGCTCCTGAATTTCAGCGTTTGTTCAAATTATATTTGGTACTACTATTATAGTTATATAAAATTATAAATTATATTTGTAAGAGTATATTTTTATTTATCATTACTACATACAGGGTGGCCAAACCAAAACGAAACAGAGCCATTATCAGGAACTGCGTCAACATTTTAGAAAAACACAGAGACCCGTCGATTTTTGATCAAAGGGGGACACTTTTTCCCGGTATTTTCAACTTCGCTGCTTATACCTCCAAGCGAGGGTAACAATCACCCCAAAATACTTAAATGGTATTAGGGGTCGAGAAAAGTATCATTTTAAAGCCCTTTCAATCCTCTTTACAGCAGTCTTTAAATTTTAAAATTCGGCTTTATACTTTTTAAGAAATTACATTTTAAAGTTTATGTTTAGTTGTTTACTTACTTCTTAATTAAATTAAATGTTCACATTGATGACCACCCGCGTGCCCGCGTGCAATTTTATACATTTTAACTTATATATTTATATATATATATATATATATATGTATATTTTTTAGTACAGCTTATTCTTTTTAAAGATTTTCCTAATTATTCTAGGCATGTTTTGATATTTTTAATTATTGCCAGTTCAGAATTCCATTATTTTAAGTTCCCAATAATCATATGAAATTAAGTAGGCATATTAAATTTTTTTTTGATTATTTCGATTATTCGTTCGGTTAACCTTGAAATTTTCTGAAGAGGTTAATTTCTTGTTATTTAGTATTTTCCAGTTAAAATTTACCCATATTTTTGAATTTTATTTACTATTAATTTTTTAACCAATTTTATAAGCATTTTTGTTTGACATAATTTTTTTTTTAATTATTCCCAGATCAGAATTTCATTATTTTACATTCACAATAATCATAAGAAATTTTCAAATTCTATAATAATAAAATCCTATTACAATATGTACATATATCTGTATACAAAAAGTAAAAAATATATTTCTGCGTACTTTTTTAAAAATGACTTGCACCCGAATTTGTTTTATACAGATTATACATTAACTTTGTCTATAAGTTTACTGATATTAGGAAGTATATCGAGGCATTTATTTATATCTTCAAACGAATGGTTTCATTAGTGGAAATATATTTGATTAACAAAAAAGCATAGTAGGTTCGATAAAAAAGAAGTTGCGGTGCGAGTATTTGTTTTCACTTAATCCAATATTTCTAAAATCAAAGCCAACCATTTTTCACAATTGTCGCAGCGTGGAGGGGTTAAAATAAAAGAGAGATAAAAGCTGACTCAATTAGAAGTGTAGCTGGAACAAAAGGTTCCCCTTTCCCTGTACATCCGATCTACACATACACACATGCCGCTATTGACATAAAAATCGATACGGCATTGTTTTCATTTTAGCTCGACTTCATCTTTTGTAAATATGCAAATTAATAATACAATTAATATAATCCTCTTTCAAAATAAAACAAAAACGGATTTTATTTGCCAGAAGAGTTTGTTTATTTATTTTGCTCATAACCCCACTCGCTACTTGCTTCTTTCATTTAATAAAAAAAATCAGGAATTTACTTTTTAATACTGTTACGTATTGGGTTGTTTTTCTGAATAATAAATGTACGAAAAGAATATAATTATTAATTAAGGGTGTTTTAACCCATTACGTAACTTGGTTAATGGAAATTAAAGAGACTGAGTAAAAACAATAACACTTTATTTATCTAATGAAAATAACTAAATTATAAGGGCAACTTACACATTAAATAACTAATACAGTTAATAGCAGGGCTAGGCACTATCAACTCCTCGATCATCCGAGAACCCAAATTTGACTTCTGATCTTCTTTTATTTTACTACCTAAGAACACCCTAATGTTTATTAATTTTGATGACGCTACTAATAATATTTATATAACATTCGTTGAGAGGCCTTGTCCCATAACTGTCGCTCACGTAATGTTAAACAAAAAGTAAATATTATAATTTGGAAAATAAAAAATAAGTTTTATGTACAGGGCGATATTTAACTAAATCTCTGTACATACTACCGTAACAATACAAACACCGAAAGGAATGGAAGTCTAAACTAGATTCTAGGGGCATGTAAAATACGTCTTAATTTTTTTATTTACTGTGTAGTATTAATGGTTTTTACAGTTACTTTTGGCTCCCCTTAATAAGAATCAATTATCAATGTTTAAAATTCTACATGTTACTGTGGTATATTTTAATTAATCACTACCATATAGGATTTTTAGTACAAATACCGTTGCACGTCAGGAGTGACGTACCTCTTTCGTCATAGTACTGCCAACTAATTAAAATTTCCCTAACTAAGGTAAATCATACGAAACATCACGAAAATTCACGAGGACTCATGAACGTAGTCACAGTACTAAAAAACCGAAAAAGTAATCGTAATTATTTTGATAATTTTAGAATTATTTCAATTATATTGGCTTATATACGTCTTATTCTTTATAATATAAAGTTTATAAATCATTATTATATGTTTAGTACTCAAAAAACCATAATTTACATTAAATAATTTTGAAATTTTCTACGCCCATGAGACTCGTATTTATGATGAAGAAATGACATTGTAGCGATTGGCATGCCTTGATGCGACGTTGTCGAGTATTTAGATTGAAATATTTCAACGATTTCTGACGTCCGGCCGTCAACCAGTTGTGTGTTTTCACCACGTTT
Organism: Hermaeophaga mercurialis; assembly: GCA_951812935.1. Classification (NCBI taxonomy): domain Eukaryota; kingdom Metazoa; phylum Arthropoda; class Insecta; order Coleoptera; family Chrysomelidae; genus Hermaeophaga; species Hermaeophaga mercurialis. The sequence continues at coordinate 32,961,514 of OX638362.1, read as the reverse complement.
TCGGTAATTTTATAATATTGTCTTTATTTTTTTGCTTTGCTAGATATATTGTTCATATACGCTTCAATAAATTAATTTTTCATAATAATAAAGCTAAACAACATAACCTAACCTTACATTTTTGAAACTTCCTACATTCCTCGACAATTTAGACAAGCCGACAACACTGCAGGGTCGTGATCTCATAATTGATATATGACGTGCAACGGGATTTGTATTAAAAATCCTATATTTACATTTTGATTTACGTAAATGTCAAAAACATTTACATGAAATGACAATTTCCGAAAGTTTGGAATAAATATAAAGAGTATACTTATTTTATTGCTGCTATACCAATTTAGTGAAATAATAGGATTTTTATCATAAAATTATTTCAATTCAATACGCCAAAAAAATTTTTTCCGTAATTCGATATAATGGAATTCTGATCTAGCAGTAATTAAAAATAAAATTATTTGAAATTCTTATATAATTGGTTGAAACAAATTAAAGTAAATAAAATGCAACAATAACAATAAATTTTAACTATAAAATACAAAATAACATGACATTGACCTATTTAGAAAATTTCAAGGTTAATCAAAGGAATAATCGAAATTATCATTTTATTAAAAAATTGCGAATGAAAGATATATTTTGAACATTTTATTATTATTTAACTTTAAGTATGAAGCAATGGTTTGACTAGAAATCAGAAATTAAAATTACTGAATAATAAATTCTTACGTGATATTATTTGATTAGTTCATATCAAAAGTATATTAACCTTATTTTTCAATTTTAGAATAAAACTAGGAAATTTTTGAATGAAAATTAAAAATAAATCATAGTATTGTTGTTGAATGAAATTTAGAACGAAATTACAACTCATGATGAATGAAATTGAAAATATTTGAGTTTTTAAATACAAAAACATGACATAAAATAATTACGAAAATTTTAATAATGAATTATCTATACAGAAGCATATTTTCATACATTTAAAAGAAGAAAGAAGGAGCATTTATAATCTGCATTTATTTACTTGAGAGCCATCATGCATTTAAAGATATAATCAGTTAAAATTTAGAAATTTTGTAAAAATTAGTTATTTAATGGGTTGTGAGTCTGAAAACATATAAATTAACTGTCAGAAATTTACTTGAACTTTGGCTGGCCAAGGGTGAATATCGTTGATGTAGCTTAAAAAAAGCAAAGCACCTTTAGTTAATAATAATGAAGTTATGCAATTTGTCTAAAAAATATTGCACATAACCGAGAAAATGTTCCATGACGACTAATTCAAGTGTAAGTTTCATTATAAAGGATGAATAATTAACAGCTAATATTCCTGCTGTTTTTCCTGATTTATATTTTATAAGATTGTGAATATACTTATTTTAATATTAACAAGTTCCTAAAATAGACAGGAATAGAATTAGGACAAGTTTTCCAGAAAAAAAAATGATAATCTGCCGATATCTTTAGAAGAAGAGAAGGGCGTTATTGTTCCAGAATGAACAATTACTGTCTAATATAATTTGTATTTTCATCCCGTACAAAAAGTGATATTGTTCCACGTGACTTGGCTCGGACTCGGACTAGTGCAACCAAGACACAGAATCAATCATATTTAAGTGGATTTCACGTATGTTTTTTTTTTATTTCCTGACATTGAAAGTTTTCAAGGTTTAAATTTCATATTTTTAGACTTTTTATAAATGTTTGAAGACTATAATCGTTAGATATTAGTTTGTTAAATATTATTAAATTTAAGGTGTATAATTAGTTCTAAGGGATAGTTCATCGTAATTTTGTGAACCCAACAATAATTTTTCTTGCACGACTCACCTTGAGAAAAGTTTTAATTTAAAATTATAATTTCTTTTGTTAATATTTTTTTATGCATTTTGGGCGCTCAAGGATTTTAATATATCATTTTCTTTAAAAAAATTTAAAAGGGCTTTTTTCAAACAACCAACTAAAAAAATACGCTTGAAGAGAAGCACATATTTACCTTCAGTTTTATACATAAGATCATACTTATCGAAAACATAAACTCGATCTGCTGTATGGCTTAAACTAGAATAATCTAATTTGCATTTAACATACTCGGGCAGAGTTTACAATAAAACTGCGGCAGCCACAAGACCGCAACATCATTTTTCTTACAAATTCTCCTCATATCTACCAATTTTCCGAAAGATTTGTATCAAGTTCTTATCCTACAAAATCAGGAACTTCCTGCCATTATTCATTCCTCTCAGTTTATTTTCCTTATGCGAAAGAAATTTCATAAATATTACTTTATTCTCAAAACCAAAACAAGAAGTAAAAGTCTACAAAAAAACGATACAATTATTTCTATTCCTATTACGTTGCTGTCCCAAATTTATTTAATTTCTGATCTACCAACTGAGTCTAATCTAATATCATCTAGGCATGCAACAGTTATGCAAATTGAATTTATTACGTATGCATAGGAATACCCTACTTTCTACTGGGGCACAACTTGATGCTTTAATTGCTATGAATGTTTTCTTTTGAATTTATTACGGTTGATATCAAAAGAATCGAAAGCAGACGAAAGCTATTATATTTTAAAAGAAAGAATATACTATTAATATAATGACATGTTATTAGTTGAAATAAAAATCCATTTCCTTTAAAATTTAAATTTATTTAAATTCGAAATTAAAACACGTATTATTACAAAATAAATAGTAGTTCTCATGTGTTTGTTTTAATCAAAAAAGGAATATAATATACTAAACTTAATTTAAAAAAAAAAAATTAATTTAATTTTTATAAGGCTCATAATACTGTCATTAATATGTACATTGTCAATAGATAGAAAAAACAGTTTTTTATGAAAATGGATATCATTTTAATAAAATATTAATTGATATCGTATACTAAAGAAAAAGTAAAAGAGATGGGATTATATTAGAAATGGAAACTTCAAATCTCAGATGAACCTTAAGAAAATGAGGGAAATAGAAGAAGTGAATAATTAAAGGTATTTAGGTGTTCTAATAAATAAAAAATGTGAAGAACAAGAAAATATAAACTTGAAAGCATAGCCAGAAAAATGAAAAAGGACGTCCAAGAAGAAAATAAATCTTTTCAATTATTTATATCGCTGCTAAATGAATATCAAGCATAGAAAACACAAACAAAAACACACCAAATAGTTTTTCTAACTGTGCCCTGATTTTAATTATTATACTTTGAGGCTCTTTGTTTATTTTGTTTTATAACATAAATTTTATATTAAGTAGGCAGAATTTGTTTAACAGAACGAAGTGGCCTGAATCAAGTCTAAAAAGAATTTCCTTAAATTTGTGACCTGCATTATATTCTTTTATGAACTTCTCAGAAACTTTTTAATGCATTTGACATATAAAAATTTTAATTTTCCAAACTTTCTACATTTTAGTTGTACTGATTTTTTTTTATAAATATAATTTTTAACTGTTGGATTCTACAAACTTATATCTTTACATTTTTACCTAAACTTTCACGGACTATTTTCAATTATGCTAGAAATTTACAATATTATTCAAAAATAAATTAACCATAACATTTATATTCTTATAAAAGCTTTTTTTATTCTTTATCATATAATATTGAAACAATTATCCAAATTGCATTATTAGTCATTAAAATTCATCTATTTCAAATTTTTAATACAATAATATAAATACTTCTCTAAATGAGCTTATAAATAATTTTAAAATCCTACTTCTACTACTACTAATTTTTGGTTAAACATCAAACTTTACGTTTGTGCCAAAAGTTAGCATATCTTTTATTTATTTTTCTAGTACTTATTTAAGAGATTTGAATTAGTTTCTTAAATTCAAGCTTGTTAACTTGTAATAAGTTCAGTCTTATCCACAATATATAAAGATCTTAGATTTACGAAAGTTTGTGGTTATTATTTATTTTATTATTTTTTTTAATCATGCACGATTTAATAAGAAATATCCGTTGATGTATGTGTATAAATTGTTTTTAATATATTACATTAATAAAGATGACCTACATAAATTTATTTCTAAAGAAATTCCTATCTATTATGAGGTAGTAAAAAAATTAAAAAAGCGAGGAAAGAAATACACTTTTTAAATTAATTTGTAAAAGTACATTTAAAACTAACCTACATACAGGTTGATCAACTTATACTCCGAAGTTTTATATCTTATACATAACTTTTATTTAAAACAATCTTTCCTATTTCTCAAGATAACAAAGATATAAAACTTTGGAGTATAAGTTGATCACCCTGTAGATATTTCGTTTATTTTCTACATACGTAATACGTATTCGATGTAAAATTTGTGTATTTGATTGATCCGATAATGAAATGAAATCTGCTATTAAAAATACTAACTACAAAATGTAAATGTAAAATTACGTAATTTACCTTTAGTTTATGGTCTCAATTTTCGTTGACTAGATACATTTTTGTCAAATTTAAAATATTTTCATGTTTACTTACTAACGAGCAATGAACTAGATGAAAAAAAATATTTAACCTTTTTCTAAACTATAATAATTTTTAGCTTTCTAGAAATTAATCCAAATCAATGCATTTGATTTAATATTTTTCTATTCGTACATAAATTCCTGAGTTAGTATTTATTTAAAGTACTTATTGCTTTATTTGTATCCTTTCATTCTGAGGTAAATTTAATTAAAAACAAACATAGCAATATTTTTGTGAAATATTAAACAGCGAATAAACGGATGCCAATGATAATATAGATTTAAAGCGAATGGCCGTGTTAGTTAATTAGTTTACTGTTTACAAGTCATTAGTCTAATTTTTATACTCGATATTAGAAAACTGATGCGTAAAAACCAACAGGGTATTAAAATTAAAGATGATGATTATGTAAAGAATGATGCTAAAATGGCGATGGGAAACAGTAACAAACACTACACAAATCAAGAGACTAATTATCATAGTCGTTGAAATTAATATAAAAAATCTTTTAATAGGTAGCAATTATAATTTATATTATTGTAGATTGTATTGTCATAGTGCCGAAATAGTACCTGTTACTCTGTGATCCAAATATTTGATAGCGGGGCTAAATTAGCTATATTACAGTTAAAGTAGCTATAACCTCTTGTAATCTCGTATCTTAGTTGTACAACCGTTACTAAAATACTGCCTGGACATCACAATTTTAAAGTACAGTCTGTCCATCAAGAATATCTGAAGACGCGAGATGCGCAGTGACTTAAAGGAGAAAAGACACCACAAATTAGAACCAGACAAAGAATTTGTAGGACCAGAGCGATTTGTTAATCTATGTTGCCATATCTTGTAAAATGATCAAATTTTAAGTAACGATATTGCGTATAAACTTAATTTGGAGAAGATCAGTATTTATTTTTCACTGTAGTTTAAGAAATTTAATTGGGAATTACATTTACTTTTAATGACAATAATAATATCCTTCCAGACTAAACATTCTAAAAAGGGATTATTTTCCTTATATTTATAAAGCAATTAAACCTACTTACCTGTTTAATCCATTGATATTAAAATATTTCGCCTGTCATTACCATTATTTTGTATATTCTTGGAAAGGTCACTGGAAAGTACAGTGTTATTATAATATTCATTTTACACTACATAAATCATTATAATATTATAATAATAAAATTATTTCCAAAAAAAATGTTGAATTGAAAAAAAAGTCCTATTAAAAAGTAAAATAAAAAGATTAATAATTAATCAAAATGTAATTATTTAGCCACAATACTTATTATTATATAAACTAAAAATGTATTTACAACGAAATATCGCAATCACTTTCAGCTTCAGTAATATAATCGTCATCACTGTCTGTATCACATTCGCCTAAATTAATTATTACCTTTTCTATTACAGGGTCTATGAAAGGTAACTTCAACTAGTATCTAATTGCTACTTGAAAGTGGAAATATTTGTAAAAGCAACAATTGGATAGTTTCCTTAAACCTATAAACACAGTAAAAGTTATCGAAACTTTTTTGTATTTATTTTAAACAATTATTTTTTTAAATACAACATCTGAATTTTGACTATACAAGCGAACAAATAAGCTTCTAAATAGTATGACTCATGAAGGATTACGAAATAATCATAGAAATCAAGTTATGATAAGAAAAATTTTTTTATTTATTAATATGTTTTCATTTTTAATGTCTAGCACTTTTTTGAAAAGTTAACAAATCAGTATGTCAATATATTTTTTTGTTATTAAAATAAATCGATTAATACAAATATTTGAAGGAAGCACTTGTATACAAACGAAATTAGTAAAATCATTACAGTTGACACTCTCGAGAACTCTGACTTTTTCTTTTTTTTTTTGGTTAAATATATAATCTGTACAAAACAAATAAATGCCTAAGCATTACATTCAGTAATGCCAACCCAATAAATAATACAAATTAAGTATTAGCCCTATACTTTAACAAACGAACACGAAAGCTCCATATCGTACACAATTACATTTAAAAGATATAATGAAAAAATATGTATTTTATATCATGAAAATATATACAGGGTGAAACAAAAAAACGGGAACTTTTTTACAATCAAATAAAACCAGAAGTGATAAAAGAAATACATTTTATTCATAGTAATTGAAACCCTAAAACTTGCCATTTATGAAACATTGATAGAATTTATATTTTTTTTTAAAGTACGTCCTTTAGATGGCATCCTCCTGTACTAATACATTCTTGAAATCTGCTGTTGAGATTCCTCATTGACCGCTGCAACATCTCAGCTGGGATACTGGGAATTTCATCTCGAATTCTCTGTTTTAACTCAGCCAAGGTTCTTGGTCGAGTCATGTACACTTTACTCTTGAGGTAGCCCCACAAGAAAAAATCACAAACGGATAAATCTGGCGATATAGGGGGCCAGGCAATGTTAACGAATCTTGATATCACATGGTACCCGAATAATTATCGCACAGCTTCCATTGATTTCCCTGCAGTGTGTGATGTCGCTCCATTCTGTTGAAATTAGGTTTCAAAAATTCCCATTATTCTGTGTCACCTTGTATATACATAAAACACATAAAACAGCGCTGCAGGCCTTCTAGGCCAGTGGCTTCTAGTGGCCTTAAATTCACATTTTTTCTATCTTTTTCCACTCCTCTCTGTTCTCTGCTTTGATTTTCCAGTTTTGAACTCCCTCTCCCTTAAAACTCCTGTTACAGTTTCCCTTTCTTTCTGTTCCCTCGTTTATCTTCTAGCAATTGTTTTTGAATTCTATTCGAGTTCATACGAAAAACATGTCCAAACCAACTGATTATTTGTTTGCTGATTTTTTGAGTAATTGAGGGTTTTTCATAAATATCTTTTCGCTATTTGTTCGTATTCTCCAAACTCCCTTATTGTTTTTTATTTCACCAAATATCCCTCTTCCTCTCCTTCTCTCCTAAATTTCCAATTTGTTTGCCCCTCGCTGGACATATCACTGTGTTGTACAATGTTACCGCCGCTGTCAACGGTACACTCTTTGATTTCAACATCTTCTTCATAGTTCTTGCTGCTCTGCATCCTTTTCCGATTCTTTTATCTATTTCTTCGTATTCCTCGTTTCCATTTGTGATTGTTACTCACAGATACTCGAACTGATTCACTTGGTTGAAGCAGTATGTTTTTTTGATGAAAATATACACTCATTAGTATTATTTTCACCATACTAATGAATAAATAACATAATTAAAAATAATAATTTAATTACGATATCATTTCACACTTCAAGTCAATGTATTTCGCCACTAGTTGGTAGTAGTGTTCACATAATGACATTTCAATATGGCATTGTAGTTAAAAATTGTTTTGAAATATATGTTTCCCGTGCTTGTAACATTCTTACTCTCTCTAAAACTCTTACATTATTCTTCCGGCAGAGATGTCGTGCCTGTTTGGAAATGGGAGGAGGCCATTTTAAACATCTTATGTAACTTTCTTTCTTTTGATTTTATTTATAAGTTTCTATCGTTTGTTTGTAAATAATAAAAATAATGTGTAAACGCAAAATACTTCAAAAACAAATAACTCTCTGTATCTCCTAAACCATCAATTTACGGACCCATGTTTATTAAAACGTTTTGATTTATTTTGGTCCATACTCTACCCTGTTCAAATATTGGAATTTTTTTTAATACCCTGTATTGTTTTTAAAACAGGAAGTAGTGTAAGTGGATTAAATGAATAGTGAATTTTTTAAGGTTGTAGCAACTGGACGTAACGTAAACATTTCTGCAGTTGTGTTATATCACAAGTCATAAAAACACTGAAATTTTAAATTCCTCTCCCTAGAAGCGTTCTTATTCGAATTCATTTAGCAAACTAAGTTAATTAATATAGTAAAAATATTCAAAATCGTTACCTTGTGTTAATCTCTGAAGACATTTCGTGTAGTAAATAAATTTAAATTTGGATAACTAACTGCATTGGCTCGTAAAACATTCAAATTGGCCTAGGCCAGTGCCTTTTTCCCATTAATGTGAATATAGAAACATCCAGTGTGGGCTTTTTCAATATCTAACAGCCAAAATATTAAAATAGTCTCCCATTTTACTAAAATGGTTGCACCAAACAAGAATTAAAAATCAATTTAACATCATCCCTAAACGCAAAAGCCCAAAACTCGATGTAATAAAGGTGATTAGAAAAACAAGGAAAGAAAAAATATATCCATTCGCTTCTAGAAGAAAGAGATATAACACAAATGGCAACTAAACAAGTTACACGAATTGAACAGATCTGAGTTATACATCTAGTTACGAGAGTTCACAAAATAACTCTAGATTTAACCTCAACTTGGAAGTTCTTATTTAGGGAAGAGTAAACTTTGAGGTTTAAAATCGGATAAAATTTTGACCAAGTAAAGTCTAACTTGAAGGTTTCAAAGTGTGGTAATTTTAGTTACTAAGTTAAAAGCGTCAAAGTTTGGCATATTTTATATAGTAATTTTTTATTTTTTTTTTAATTGATACTTTAGAAATATTGCAATTGTGTAATACCAATAAGACGTAACTAGTAATTTCCAAGTTAGAATATCTACATTATAAATATATTTTAGTCCAATAGCATGTAATAAAATTTGGAGACACAATCACATAATGCTCAAACTCGAAATAATTTCGCTAATGAGATCGGTAGCCATAATTTACAGCACCACGAAATCCAAATAAGCAGTTCAGTATACTATTTGTACACTATAATTACTCCCTGGTGCCCGCCTTATTCTTTTTTTTTACTTTTCTTTTTCCCTTTCCCTTCATTTGATTTGGGAGTCTCACGTTAGTAAAAATTGAGTTTAATATTACTTCTGAATTTCGACTTTATCTGCTTAAATTTATTTTTAGACTTCCATGTTATTTTATACTTGTTAACCTATTTCTAACTTCAAAATTACTTGTTTCTTTCCCCACCTTGGGATTTAAGACAAAAATGAAAGTAATTTATTCGTTAATGGAGACGGTTGAGGAAAATTCCCAACTAATTTGGAAGTAAAATTTTTATTTCAAATATTTGTTGGATATTGAGTCTTAAATGCAGAAATACTTCATAAAACTACAAGACGAAATGTAATTTTAAACATATATATCCAAGAAGTAAACGAAACTATATTTGTATATTTCATATATACACATACGTATAAATGTACATATAGGTATACATAAGTTTTTTTGAGGAGAGCACTTAGACTTGAATATTTTATAAGAGAAAAAGAAACAGTTATTCGCTGGATGTCACATATCTATACGAAATGTTGATGGTAAAAGGTATGTCAAGTCATTGTCATCTTCTAAGAATATTTACAGAAAGAAATTATAATTTATAGACACCAGGTGTCCACACAAAAATTTAATATTGAATTTCTACTAATACGGTGAAAATTCAGATAAGTATAATTTATCTTTTCACAATTAATTCAATTATTTTATGTTTTTGTATATAGAAACTTGAAATTTTGGATTATTGTTCAGGATATAGGGGAACAATGAACAGTGTATCTCATAGTGATCCTACGGGTCGCACGCCGCCCCCAACCATTCCCACTCCAAGACTTTAAATGACACCCTCTATTTTTTTTTATTGATTTTGAAAGAATGCTATTTTTTGAGGGTTTGTGTTTCATTAATATTAATACTTGTAAAATTGTTCTTTTTTAATAAATGGTTTACACACAGGAAGAGAGAACTGAAATAGTAATTTTATATGGGACTGCAAAGAAAAATTATCTCCTGACGGCGACGATATTTAATGAAAACCATCCAAACAAAAACGTATCTGTTGCTTATGAAAGAGCGCTAATAGAAACATTTTTGCCAACTGTATTTGTAAATAACAAAAAACGGAATACAAATAATCGTTGCATACAAAATGATAGTATGCAATTCTTGGGCAAATTTATTTAGATCTAGAGCTTTCGTTGAGAAAATTATCCGAAGTTTCGGGAGTGTCAAAATTAATCTGTCATAAAATATTAAAATTAAAAAAAATGCATCCTTATAAAATTCAACTTCACCAAGAATTAAGTGACGGTGAGTTCGAGAGAAGAGAAATCTTTTATATATATATATATATATATATATATATATAATGACAGATATGATGCGGCGAAATTTATAGAAAAGTTCTGCGAAGTATTTGCTTTAATAATAAAGGTTGCTTTTACTTATATGGTCTTGTTAATAGATACGTATGTATGGGCTAGGATTCTTAGAAACCAGGTAATTGGCCCAATATTCTTCCAGAAAATTTAACTGAACCTAAGTACTAATAATTTTTGGAAATGCTAATACATTCTCTTACAATACAATGCCTGGAAGAAAATATGAATGAAATAGAGGAGCACCAATAATACTTCTAACAAGATGGACCTAAGCTACGTTACAAGTTAGGAATTTTTTGGATAATGTTTTTTTAAGATACTGGATAGATCTCTATTGAATGAGCGCCTCGGAGCACCAATTTAACTCCTCTAAATTTATTTTTGTGGGGACACTTGGAGTATGTTATTTATAAGACACAGTCACAATTAATACCTGATTTACGTAATAGTTTAACAAGGGAATGTCGAAATTGAACGAAACGGGTGTTTCAAAAAGTTAGAAATGCTTTTGAAAATGGACTTTATTTTGTTGAAAGGTAAACGGTGAATATTTTGAGCATTTAGTTTAACTAAAATGTGCATAAATCTTGTTTTAGATATTTCCATGGATAAATTATGATTTTTCGGTGTTAATAATTTCTGATATCTGAAACTTTTAACTTTAAATTTCTCATAAAGTTCATAATGTAAGTAACTAGTTTTTTTATATAGAAATATCAAAATAATTACGTTTTTTTAAAACCAACTAAAACAATACAGGGGTCATTTACAAAACAACCACCTAAACTTTAATAATTCAATAATAAGTTTTCCTGTGGACACCTGGTATATTATCTTTCATGGTGGAAGAGAGGGTATCTTTTATCTAAGTCTAAGCTGAGCGGTAAAATCAATAGTAGAATTAAAATGGTTTGAGAAACAATTTCTAAAGTATCTGCATAACCATGCCATCTTTAGTTATTATGATAAATGCCTATTATATTTCTTTTAAGTATATAAATAATTTTTAACATGTATATTTTTAGAAATAAACGCTAAAGGCATTTCAAAACAGTATTACATTAGGTACATTGGTAGAAACGCAAAACACTAAAGAGTTATTTAAATATGTGGTCTGGAGCACTCCTATCCATTACCCTACAAATATGAGCAGATACTGTTACAGATACAGATAAGGAAATTTCGAAATGATATGCTAGGTAGTGAGTTTTGGATAGAAAAGAAATTTTCTCAATTAATGTAAACAACGATGACAGTGAGAGTAACTCCAGTAATAATTACTCCGAGATAAAATAACAGTGCTAAATAAACAGGTGATTTTTAATATCCAGTAACACTTTTTATTTATCTATTTTGAACACTGATTTATTTCGTTGGAATACCATTTCCAAAATATATTTCCTTTGTTCATCTATTTTTTTGAATATGTGAAAACCATATGGGTGCCTCGGGATTTGTTTTGTACAGGTATATTTATTTCATCAGATGTTACCCTCTCGTGCCAGTTGTACATGATATTTAAAATTTAAGAATAAAATTAAGACTTTTTTTAGACATATTTTTAAATGTGTAATAAATTTGACAATAAAAATTTAAAAATGTTCATATTAATATTATCAGTTGAATTAAAAATAACTTCATTAATAACCTTCTCTCTTTCGTTTCAGGTCCTGCGTTCTGGGGATTGATAAATCCGGAATGGTCATTGTGCAACAAGGGGAGACGACAGTCGCCTGTTAATCTAGAACCCAATAAGCTGCTATTTGACCCGAATCTCAGACCCCTTCATGTCGATAAACATAGAGTAAGAGGATTATAACCTATATTTGTCGTCTTTAACAGGTGTTTTCGAGAGCGAGCGCGAAAAACGGGAAATGGTCAAAGAGGGATACTAAAAATTCCACAAACACCTAAAAATCGGGGAGTAGGTTTTAAATGTAAAATTGGATTGAGACAAATTTCATGAATTTTAAATAGGTTGTAGAATTTAACCTGTTGGTCAAGTTTCTTAATGCCACGAAGACGGGATGTTAAACTTAACCAATCCATAATTTCAAAGACGTACAATTTGGTAAATATTAAAACCAAATTCTGCATAGACTTTTTTTCTTGAACTAATTTTAACTTAGGTCTCACAGATTGGGCCTAACGTTAGTTACCTGCATATAGAGCCAAAATTAACATGTCTGATGCGCAGTAGCAGTCGGTGCGTCTATTGCTTTTGACATATTTTCGCTAATACTACTAAACAATCCTCATCCCTTCGTTGCTAAATATCGACTGAATAGAATTCCAATGGGCGGCCGCATATGCCAACGTTGGCGCCAATGTCTTTGTTGGCAAGAAAACCGACTCACTTCGGATACGGTCCAACGTTGACCAGAGTGCTATTTTATTGGTACATACATTGGATGAACATGTTGCATCCAACTATGGCGACAAAGTCTGCACCCGGGGTAACAAAATGTATTATATTATTAAAAATGATGGGCAAACATTCTAAGTCGCCCCTTAGACACCATCTGCAAAAAGTCACATAAACAATTCATTATCTCTTCAACTTTTAACCAAAAAACATTATTATATAACTATGAAAAAAATAAGATCTGTTAAGTTAAGATTAGCAACTGAACTATAATATGAATAATAATAATAATTAAATAGAAACACAACGAATTAATAATATTCCCAATTATAGTAAAAGTGTATGAAAAGAAACAAAACAGTGATAAATCCACTTACCACGCTATTTATTGTCATTTAGCGCCATTTTGTGCACAGGAGCGATATAGCGTTACCTGATAAAGTGTTACTTTGTAATTTAATGGAACTTTTTACCGTGCAATTGTGAATAAAACATCACTAAATTGAAAGTCCTTAATATTTTTTACTGCTCCTACTTGTTAAGAAATTATTCAATAAATCAGCGTCCTGAAACAGTCTACATAAACACAGAAAATATTGAAAACCCTTATTCTTCTTCAACAACAAATGAACTTATTACATTGAGTGATGAAGTTTACGATTATATTTTTGAAAGAACAGCTGTCTCTTTTCCAAAAAACTTATGACGTCCCACATTGTTTTAGTTATTATTTTTGTAAATTTGTCAGCTTATTAAATACTTTGACAAATATCTTCATATATCCTTAATGTTGTAGTACGTCACTAGTATTTTTATAAAGAGGAAGAAATAAGCTTTTCTGTAATATATTACTCGACCTACGTTGTCATTTAAAAAAAACAGTACGTATTATCACAGTCTGTGTACTAAAATGTAAAAAGAATTCCACCCTACAATTAATTTAAAAATTAAATCATATATTTGGTCTTACTATGTATGCCAGATAAGCATATAATTAATTTGTTTTGTTTTTAAGATATATTTTATCTTTAAAATGAAAAATTACCAATGGGTAGCCCATTATTATCATTTGTGAATAATTTATAATTCGAATATTTCCACAACTGTATTATTTTGATAGAGTTCAAGCAAGTTTTATAGGTATATTATTAATAATTTGCATCGAAAAATATCATTTGCTGTTAAAATGGAAGAAAACAAATTCAAAAATGTCTTAGACACAACTATCAAAAGAGTAAACTGCAATGTTCAATTTATGGAAAGCCAACACATACAGATATGACTATCCCTTATAACTCAAATCACTCCGTATTACTTAAACTGGCAACACATAATTGAATACTCTCGAGCATTAATAAAAGTAAATGATTTTAAATGGTAAATTAATATAAGAAAACGAATAGCTTTAATAACTATCCATTACATCTAATAAATAGATTGATCAATAAAAAAGATAAAAACAACCTTACAAATTAAGACATACTAAACTATGACAAAAAAATTTATATCTCGAGCAATAATTACAGTAAAATCATTTAAAGTAAAGAATAATGTAGGTTCATTTTTAACTAATGTAAAAACTAAAAGCTTATAGACTAAAACAGCCAGATAATTAACATTACGCAAAACACCACATTGATACTAAACACTTAATAAAACAATAGAAACAAAAAGTAAGAATTTTGATTGTCAAATAAAGAGATATCCTCAGTATAAAATAGTAAATGATCAAATAAATCTGGAAAGTTCTCATCTTTTAGATTACCTTCTTGACAAAATATATAATAAACCAAATGTTTTACAAAATGAAGAATATTATAGGTTAGAACATCTGTGATCAAAATAATATCTGTATATCAAATATCTGTCAATATCTTATATCTGACGATACCAAAGATTGCTTGTGAAACAATTCCCATAAGAATATTTAAAGAATTTCAGAATATCGAGAATTTTTCAAATAAGTGTATTTTGTCTTTCACATTTTTCAAACATTTAATTAATATTCAGCTGCTCTTAATAGTTTTGGTAGGTAGCAAGCATCGGCAATGAGATTATTCCTCCCGTTTCTGAGTTTACGGCGCGGATTGCTGAAATTGCGACACTACACTGTCGAATGGATGTGCCCGATGGTTGGTTGACTCCTTATTACAGATGACGTCTTTATACGTAATACGGATAGATGAGCTTAACATTATATCATTACGCTCACATCTCGATCCCCACCGGGATCCAAATAACAAGAAAGGTCTTCGTAGGGCTTTCAAAGGGTCTACTGCTATTGTCCTTTAAACAGAATATTATTTTGGAGATGTGTCACTTGGTTAAATACGTTGACCGATGGTGTGGAACAAACGTGATGACATTTATACAGTTATACAGTGTGGATTAAATATAAACGAAAACGACCCCTTTTTAATATAAATGTACTTGAATATAAATATCTCCTGAAAAATATAATTCCCATTATTCGACTATAAGTCAAACAAAATATGTACACTCGTTAATTCGCAGTAAAACAAAATAAGTGCTTGCTCCAGGATTTTTCAGTAATTACAACTGACTGTAATTTTTTTCCTATTCTGCTAGCTACGAAAACAAAATTAGAGCTCGAATTATGTATACCTACATGCGACCAACTTCGTAAATAAACCCTGCAGAATTTGTCCACTAAACTGTGACTTTGAATACGGTCAACAGAATTTTGAACCTCTGGCATTAATTTCTAAAATGAACCAGCTTCATAACATTGTTTATGTATTCATTCTAAAATGAGAAATTTTCGTACTAGTCAGTTTAAGTGCATTTCGATGCACGCAATAAACGAGGATATAAATGCAAATATCGATTTCCGTCAGTAATATATTTATACATGTATCATCATGAATACGAATATCAGGCTAAAGTTATTTATATATTTTTCATGAATGGCATTAGGACATTTACGTGTCTCTATGGCTTTAAAGTAATCAAGGCCTTTTAAAATATAGTTCCAACCAAGCCATATTAATACTTGAAATTAGTTATGAAGCAATGATTAGCAGCAAACCAGTGAAATTTAAAAAACTTAATGATATAGGATAAAATTATTATACGTCATTGTTATAATAATCGAACATGAGGCTTAATAAAAGTATGGAAGAAACAAGTTCATAAAAACAGAGAAGACTCTTGAACATTTTAACCACATTAAGAATACTTATAGAACTTTATAGTGCGTACATTAGTTCAAATAAACTTGATTGAACTTAAATAAGTTTGATGATTTTCAAAATGTTGGATAAAACATGGAAAGGCAAAAGGAGGTAAACCTATTGTCTTTTTCTTGTCTTCACTTTCTAAAAATATATATTTATAAAGAGAAATGACAAATTTTTAGAGTATAGGTAAAAAAAAATCGGCATACAATTATTAAACACAGCGGAACAACCAAATGGAATAAATTTATTATTTCAATTATTGTTCATATTTATAAAAAATCCCGACAGTTATAACCCCCAAATTTTGAAATGGAAAGTAGCGTTTTGTGAAAAATTATTTGAATGGTTTCTTCATTATACATATATTTAAAAATGTTACTTTTTTTAGATACCAAATTGGATGTAATGTTTCAGTTTGAGGAAACCCCCATACTTCGAATCTAAAAGCAATCGCAACATTAGATTTTAGAAGAAGAAAAGAAAGTGCATCTCCATAAAATGATACCAATTGAGGAGCTCATGGAGAACTATTTTTATCAAACAACATCTTTAGTGAACCATTGTGAAATGTTAGGTAATAATGTTGTCTAATTAAAACATCTTTTGTTTTCTGATGAGTGTACTTCTACACTTCACGATAATGCTAATTGTCAAAATTGTCGCTACTGGTCTGCAGAAAATCCTCACTGGATAAGAGAAGAACATACGCAAGACCCTAAACGATTAGGCAGATTTAGTTGGAAACCATTACATTGGTCCCCACACATAAATTCTAGCGATATGATATGGTTTCAGCAGGATGGAGCTTCGCCACATTACCGAATCTATGTGCAGCAGTGCCTCGACTTAATATTTCCAAATCGGTGGATAGGGAGACAAGGAATGCTAGAATGGTCAGCACGATCTCCTGATCTTACGCTACTAGATTTATTCTTATGAGGATATATGAAAAATATGGTCACAAAATTATTTCTTTTAATTTAGCTGACTTAAAAAGAGTAATATTTGCGATTAGGTTGGTCACACCTCAGAATTTTTATTTAAGATTAATATGTTATCAGTACGGTCAATGCAGGCCTATTGAATATTTTCTACATTAACGTCCATGTTTTTTTATTTTTTCATAATAAATAACTGAACAGTATTACTTATTACTTTATTAAGTTTTGTGTGTAATGTTGCCTAATTTCATCATTTAGCAACAATATTTTAGAATTGTCCATTTAAAAATTTGGAGGTCACTAGAAAAGGGTTGTAGGGATTAAAATTTTGTCGTTATTTTCTAATCTGAATTAGACATTTTTCGGGATTTTTTATAAATACGCAATAATTGAAATTTCATTTAGCTGTTCCACAATATATAAGTTTACGTCAATATATTTACAAATTTTCCTTGTATTAAAAATTGAAAGAAGTGGACATTATTCTGGGCAAGGTGAGACATTTTGTGCTTTTCAATTTCTCAAATACACCTTTGGGTCGTTTGTATTTTTATGTTATCATCGGCACGTCTTGAATATAATCGTAACATAATCCATTACACCGCGACCCAACAAAAACCCCACTTTGGCGTTTTCCTTCACTCCAACATCTTCTGAATACAAATCGACGAAAAATTGCTGTTCTTTAGAATTACCGGTCAACGGATCAATAACACTTTGACCCTGATTTGCGAATATTCAAAAATAGTCTGTACGCAATATGTATACAAAACTGAAGACTGGTGTTTTACTTTTTTTCTTTTTCATCTAACCATGATGAATAATGTGTAAATAAAAATTAAAGTAAAGTATGAAAAATTATTACAAAGAAGTTAACCAGTAAAGCTGAGAATAAAAGCAAAGTTGTTAGATCAGACAAAACATACTAAGAGAAGTAGTGTGGAATTATGGAGTGTTTTAAAGAAAAAAGGGACCAGAGATATTCTTGAATATACAAAATATATATGTGCCTCATACCTGAAATCTATCCAAACAAATACATACATATATAGAGTGAACCAAAAGTCTGGAAACGGCCAATTATCTCGTATTTGACATTTGCAATGTTGCTAGATTTACAGTTTCCCTGATATTATTAGTCACCTAGGTTTTTTAAACACATCACCCTGTATATTCAGTAATTTTTGGAATCTTCTCTTCAATACGAGTTCAACCATATATAACACTTATGATTTTATGTAGTCTAGAAGGTCTTAAATAAATAAAACAAAAGTGTGGCAACGCCTAATTGTCTCAATAAATTTTTTAATACAAACTATTTTCAACTACAATAAAACGTAACAATTGAAACATTACAACATTTTTAAAATAATGATTACTTAATCAAGTGTTCAAGACCTTCTAGACTACATCAAATCATAAGTGTTCGTATCAATTTTTTATAAACAAATTATATTTTTCAAAAATTCATAGACCTGGATAACATTAAAAATTTAAAATTTAGTTTGGTCTAAAGTATAATCTAATTTATTTGCTCCTAAAAGATTCAAGTTTTACACAATTTTTATATCATATTTTTATAAACTAACGTAATCTATCCTAAGAACAACAATTTTTGGACTTATTATCGGTTATAGTAAATACACAAAATCTAAAAGGAAGCATAATACATGTTTAATTTAGGTTACTATAATACCTTTAATAAGTAGATTTAGTTTATAGATATTATTCTTAAAATTGAACATTATCTGTCTTAAAAACATTGAACATTACTCTAAAATATATTATATATACTATATTATTAGATGTATATCTTTATATAGTCTTTAAAGTAACATATTTTATATGTCATGTTATATGACATACATGATTTTTAGAGGGTTTTTACATCTTGTAGTCGTACGTTATATGAACCAGCGTTTCTCGGGGTGCTTTTCTTTAATAAAAAAACAATTCATCTACTTTCGAGTTAATTAGTCATCGCACTCACTTGTCTACCACCCCAAAATAAATACACTGGGATAAAATTTACCAGTCAAATAATACTTGTTAATTAACCCCAAAGTTTACTTAAAATAAATCATGTCTCCCAAAACCCCACACTTTAATTCTCCTTCTCTCTTAAATAAAAAAGTCGTAAAGTAAACTTTACTTTTAAATCATGAAAGAACCAAAAAAAAATACTAGTTTTTATAAAAGTTTTTCGTACGACTCCTTGAGTCTCTAGACCAGACTCCCTTCGAGCCTCTGAAACGATTGACTTTTCTCGTTAATTTGTTTTTCTCTAACCCTATCGTCTCCCTTTTAGATTTTTCTTCCAGTGGGATATACTTTAATTCCAGGGATCAATGATAAGGTTGTAACATAAATTTTAATTTAGCTTGACTTATTTAATATCAAGGTTTATTTTATTCTCTTTATTTTTTACAACGCCTTATGAAATTCGAACTTTCAAGTCCTTTAAAACTGCTGCGTTAGCTCATCTCCTGTGTTTTTAATTTGGAACACAAAGTGTATCACTTTTTCTTTTTGACCTGTAAACTGAAAAATTAGAGGGGACACATAATAGGTCACAAATATAATTCTAGAAACCTTGTCATCGACAATTTTTTTAAATAGCACACCCTGTATAATTAATTTTTTTTATATTACAAATTTCATTTCAAGAAGATTCCAAAAATAGATATACTTATATTCGGTAATTAATAGTTTTGAAGATACAATAATTTTAAAATCTGTATTTTTAAAGACCTTCAATTAAATTAAAAATAAAATAATACGACAGTAACAATAAATCGGCACACAATAAATTACAGTCAGTGTTCGAATTTTCTTCCTTCTTGGAATCAAAAAGATCATTAAAAATTGCAGATAAGTTGGCCCGTTTACAGTTCCATCAAAAAAATACGGCCCAATGATTTTATTTCGAACAATTCCTGCCCAAATATTAATTTTCTGTGGATATTGAATGTGATGTTCTCTCATAAACTTAGGATTTTCTTTTGCCCAATATCTACAATTGTGTGTTGACTTCACCGTTTAATGTAAATGTGCATTCATAAGAAAAAATAACTTTATTTGGGAAGAGTGGATCATTACTACACTTGTCCATCAAAGTTTCGCTAAATTCCATTCTACGATCCGAGTCCTCATCTGATAGTTCTTGTACAAGGTGCCACTTTTCATGTTTTAATAATTTATGAATAAAAGTAAAAGGAACACCATGTTCTCGACTAACCTACCGAACGCTGTTGTTTGGATTATCTTTCATAGTCAATAAAACGTTTAATTTAGTATCCTCGGCAAGTGCTGGAAGGTCTGATTTAGGTAGATCTTCTACGGTACCAAACTCCCTCATTTTTTTTCAATTTTTCTCACGGTTGGCTGACTTAAGGTAGGTCTGGATATTTATTATTAAATATAGCATATACCTTTCATTGAGTTCACATCTTATCGCCACAACCAATTAATTTCAATCCTTTGTTTTATAGTGCCAACAAGCAAATTTAGAATAACTAAACTAGTACTACACTTCACAAGTGTCACTGTAATTAGTGAATATTAAAGAGTAGCCCACTGAGTTTTTATCACAACTTTTTATATTGACAAGTTTTTACAATAATGATAACCAAAGGTATGCCGGTATTAAATTTAAAATTATCGTATCTACGAACCTATTAATTACCGAACACAAGTATGATATATTTTTGGCATCGTCTTGAAATTGTCAATCTAAAATAAATAAAATACAGTGTGTGCCATTTAAAAAAATTGTCGATGACATCGTTAGTCACAAATGGTTTACCCTGTATATTTAATGTAAAAATACAATAAATTAAAATCAAAAACCCATTTATCTCAGGATTCTTCCTTAAAATTGTTTGTTTAGCTTAATTAGCTTAAAATGAATTTATTTCATACTTTATGTACATAGTATATATATGTAATATAAATAGGCATTTATAATTCATAAACGTTATGCCTCTACTAACTCCTTTATGAAAGAAATATTAGAGGGAATTCTTGAATACGTTGATTTTTATTTCTGATAAAAGCACTTTTTAATCAATAAGTCATCTCAGATTTGAATCCTTATGCAGGGTAGATGGTGTTTTGAATATTTTAAAGAGCAAGATAAGTCTGCTGAGAGATCGTTTGACGGGGTTTTTATTTCTTTATTCAATTGCTGAATTAAATTTAAATTTTTACATTGGTGTTCTAGTTATTTAAATTTAAAATTGCATATAAACTTAGAGAGTGGGCGACTAATAACAGACCACCCTAATATTTGGCAGTATTCATTATATTTTTAGAAAATTTTGCAACTTGTCGATTTTTATTCCAAATGGGACACATTCTCACGATACAGACATCTGTCATATGTCAATCCCCTCCCTTCAACTTTTCCAACACCTTAATTTTAAATGTGGAATATACCATGTGTGCCACATCATTAGAAACTTGATCATCCATGACTTTTCTTTCGATATTAACTATACTATATGTTTATAAAAATAGTCTTTATATAATTAGAGTCTAACACTCTTAAAAATTAAACGCAATGCCTATGTTTGGTTAATGTGGAAGTAATAGAAGTAATAGAATAGACCATTTTGGACGTAATCAAATAATACCTATTAGATTAGCTAGTACCACTGGTAAACGCTATCAAATGTCTTAGTAACTACTTAGTAACTATTTGCAAAGTTTGTTATTTTTGACGTAATGAAGACAGGCATTGTCTTGAGTACCCCACTCTGTATATAGACGGCATTGTTATTTCTATCAGATTAGTTATATTGAAAAAAGTAACATTGATATTTTTAAAAGAAAACAGATTTGAATTTGTGTTAATTTTTTATTTGAGTCTTAATGCTCTAGTTACTGAATTAGTTAAAATTCGTGATTTTTTAAAAAAACGGTTTTAGATTGGCTAATCGTAATTATCAACAGGCGGTAATAAAGTTTAGTAAATCCTCCCCATTGATATTTTATTGTAAGCTGTTTATATATTAGTCTAAAAAAGTGACAATTTCCAAAATAAAAAACTTACCTACTACTGGTTTTTTACCACGAAAGAAAAACAAATTCAAATTGTTTACGAATTTTTCAACACTTTTCTCTTGACAAGAAGAATTGTTACACAAAATTGTAACTTTTCGCGGGAAACTCGTAGTTTTCATAGTTTATTCAAAAAATAAATTGTTTATGGTACAAGAGTTTTAGAAGATAATCCCGATCGATTATTATCATATTGCAAAATTTTAGCAAATAGTACATTGCGCAACCTAACTCTTTCGAAAACATTTATATTGGGTTGTTTTTCTTCAGAAAATATGTATGTATATGAAAGAATCTTAATATTATCTTGAGAGGGTTTTAACCCATTACGTAACTTGGTTATTGGAAATTAAAGAAGCTGAGTGAAACAATAACAATTTATTTATCAATGAATAAAAACAAGTCTTACAAAATATTAAGGTAATTTACACTTAATTTAATTAAGTTAATAGATTTAATCGCAGACGTAGACACTATTAACTTCTTGATCATCTGAGAACTCAAATTAGACTTTTTTAATCTCTTTTTATTTTCGGAACCAAGAAGACCCCAATGTTACTAATTTTGATTATTCTAATAAAAATGTTGATTTGTTATTCGTTTGCGACCTTGACCCAAAACTTTCGCTCACATTGTAATAAATAAATAGTGAAGGTTATAATTAATAAAATATTAAATAAAAAATAAGTTCTCTGTATAGGGCGATATTTAACTAAATCCTTGTACATACTATCTAACACTATTTTTTATCAAGAACTCAAAGGACACCATTTTGAGTATTTGGTAAATTAATTCAGACAGCTTAAAATAATGTAATGCCATTAATAAACAACTACCGTGTTATTTTGTCTGTTTATTTTTTTTTTAATTTATTGAACTCAATAAATAATGAGTCATTTAGGCCTTTGAATAAAATAGAAATCCTTTCAAATGTACGATCACTAGACCCATATTGCTATTATATAAAATATACAAGGTTCTTGTAGAGGTTGATGGAACGACTTTTGTTAATGGTTCTAAAGGGCCCCCATTCCTTTTTTCCAATTCAAAATACGCACACAAACTTAAAACTATTAATATATATGAGCCTGTGATTTTAAAGTTTTTCCAGGCATAATGTAAAAATTAGTAACACTTCTTTAAACATTATTTTTCAGGTTTGTATTTGTTTAAAGTGTTTCATTTAATCCTTGTTTTCTTCCTACTCGGAAGCAACGTTTTTGAACATATAGGATTTTTAGTACAAATACCGTTGCACGTCAGGAGTGACGTACCTCTTTCGTCATAGTACTGCCAACTAATTAAAATTTCCCTAACTAAGATAAATCATACGAAACATCACGAAAATTCACGAGGACTCATGAACGTAGTCACAGTACTAAAAAACCGAAAAAGTAATCGTAATTATTTTGATAATTTTAGAATTATTTCAATTATATTGGCTTATATACGTCTTTTTCTTTATAATATAAAGTTTATAAATCATTGTTACATGTTTAGTACTCAAAAAACCATAATTTACATTAAATAATTTTGAAATTTTCTACGCCCATGAGACTCGTATTTATGATGAAGAAATGACATTGTAGCGATTGGCATGCCTTGATGCGACGTTGTCGAGTATTTAGATTGAAATATTTCAACGATTTCTGACGTCCGGCCGTCAACCAGTTGTGTGTTTTTACCACGTTTTCGGTAATTTTATAATATTGTCTTTATTTTTTTGCTTTGCTAGATATATTGTTCATGTACGCTTCAATAAATTAATTTTTCATAATAATAAAGCTAAACAACATAACCTAACCTTACATTTTTGAAACTTCCTACATTCCTCGACAATTTAGACAAGCCGACAACACTGCAGGGTCGTGATCTCATAATTGATATATGACGTGCAACGGGATTTGTATTAAAAATCCTATACATTTTTATTATCTAAATATCCTGGTTAGACATAGCGATCTATATACTGACTGAAATCACAGTGGGAGGTTAAGAATACTTTATATACCTCATTTAAAAACCAGGAGGAGCGATTTTAATTTAATTTGGCAATGTTGGCAACTCCTTATTGGTCAATAGGCAGCCAGTTTCACACAGAACTGAATAGTGTTGACAATGACATGATTTTGTTTGAGAATGACATGCTTTTGTTTGACACTGACATTGACAGTCCTGTCACAGACTATAGGTTACGTTCTGTTGCGTTTTACGTGTTTTTTACTTCATTTTCAATCAGTTATCTTGAGAACTCAGTAAGCGCTTTTGTTTATATTTTTGCCCTTTTTAGTGTTTGTTATTGCTATTTCATTAAATTAAACTAATCTTTAATCGTTCTTGTCAGAGCAGTTCTTTTGATTGAATCTTTGTGATTATGGATCCTTCCACTCAAAGTACAACTAGCTCGAAAAAACAACGAAAACGGTTGAATTTAGGATATTTGGCCCTTTTAGAGAAATAATGCATAATGAATATGTATAAGCAACTATTGGAAGATAAAAATTGCACAAAGATTTTCCTGTTACTTATTGGTGGGCAGCCAATTTTTTTTTTATTTATACAACAAACTTTCATTAAAATGTATCTAAGCTTTCAATTTAACCTCTAGTCACATAATTATGTATAGACGTGAGCTAGCTAGAGATAAAAAAGAGTTTTAACGTTTTTTAATATTGTCTGTTTTTTGTCTTGACAAATTTTGGAACGCTGCTCTGAAAACTGAACATACTCATAGTTTGGTAACATTTGTAGTAATTTTTAGTTGTGTGCATCAAGTTTTTCAAATCGCTCCTCCTAGTTTTTAAATGAGGTATAGTAAAATGCAAATAATCAGCAATGATGACATTTCAAATATTTCCATGTCAAGAATGTCGAGCGAATTGAAAATTATTATGCTTCGGATATAAATGATCATCAAAATAACATAATTCAATCACTAAAGAACACCTTTTAAATCGCAACAGATCAAATACACTAAGGTAATAAGTCGAAATAGTGTACAATACTTGCATCCTCCATAAGTTCGGCTCTTGAAGCGGACTCTATCCTAAAACGTATACGATTAATAATATTGGCAATATTACATCAATATCTGAAAATATTGACAATAATATTGACCGTGTAATGTCTGTATTGATGAAAATATTGATGCGAATCCGTATTTTTTTATTTTCGGACATGAATACCGGCGCATACTAGGGATATTGTCAATAAGTTGATCGTGTGAGATAGTCTACGTCAATATTTTCTTCAATAAATTTTACAAAGATATGGAAGGTCACGTAAAAAATGGACATATGCTGATGTAAAATATTGACAATATTATTGATCGTGTAAGGTAGAGAACTATTGATGTTGCTTTAATGTACTATTTAATATTGACCATAAATATCGAAGTTAAATATTGGCAATATTATTGATCCTGACGCTTACTCTTCCCATGATAGGAATCTAATTTTGGATTAAGAACATTTTGATGTTAACTTCTTTATATTTAAAGCGCACAAAACTAACTAGAGTTAGCTGGCCAGGTATCGCAACAATTGGAGATGAAGACCGCAGGAGGTTATAAAAAAAGTTAATACAGTACAACAGGCAAAAAAGTCCAACAGTGCAATTATAGAACACGGATCATCACTAATATCTTCATAAATAAACATTTCAGCTTCTCCAAAGGCTTAAGATTGGTGGTCGTAAATTTTTAAAAATTTTTGATTTAGTTAAATGTTTTATGGGCATATATTCAACTAATTCAATTGCGTTTCCTTAATTAAATAATTAGATTTGAAAAGATATTAACATGATTGCATGTTTGTGATATCTAGCTAAGTAGGTAATTAGTAACGTGATTATACAGAGAGCCGTTAGAGTAAGACTAAATTCATTTTTGGCGTTACTCCTCATGTTTAAGAAAAATGTTTATTTCAAATGTAAAACATTTTAATGAAACCATTTTAACCCTGACATAAACTACTTCATAGAGGTGGCTATCATTTTTTTAAATAGGATGGGATGGCGGGCGATACTTCATTTTAAAGGAATTTTAATTGTATTCCTAATAAGCACAGAAATTTTCATGTTTCTTGGCATTAACATTTAAAATTATGGAAATTAAACAAATAGAGGAAAACCGTAGTAGTCGTTGATTTAGCTGATAGTTGCAAAACATGTACAAAGGAATTGTTTCTTTATCCAATTTCAAAAACAACTGTCATTACAACATATGTTAAAAGTGATATCTTTGCAATAACATAAACGAATATAAAAATTATTAACTGATTTTCTTATTATCTCATATCTTGTGTAAACTAGTTTTATAAATCCGTTTTTTCTTATCTTGGCCATATTTTACCTGAGCTCGTTCGTTCGAAAATAACTTACGGTTTTGATTTCACCAAAATAATATCATTTCAAGCTGGAATCCGTCCTTATTGATGTAAATTCCATCAATTGTAATTCAGTTCAGCCAAAGAAAAAAACCGAATTTAGCATTTTATACGATTTTACCTCCTGAATACAAATTGGCCAGAAACTAGTTAATCTTTGTTGTTGCAGGTGAGTGGGTCGATGATGAATACGGGCCATAGCGTGATATTCACCGTAGAAAACGATACCAGGCAACATATAAATGTGACCGGCGGCCCTTTGTCCTACAAATATCAATTTCAAGAAATCCACATCCACTACGGTCTCCACGACCAGTTCGGCTCTGAGCACTCCATTAATGGATACGCGTTCCCTGCCGAGGTAAGTGCAACAATTTTAGGATCCGCACGCAATCTCTACTAATAGGAGGATCAGTCTAAAGAATCTTGGTCCGAATTTGGCTGGGCGGCGTATGTTAATGGGTCCTGTGGATCTGTATATTTTTCCATTTTATTAATTTGCAAGTTATATCCAACTTTAAGTGTTCTAGAATTTTTTGTTACAGGGACGAATCTGAAGGGAAAAATATTTTTCTTTACTATATTATTTTTCAAGTTCATTACATTTTCCAGAGTTGCCTGTAGGCCCCTCCTCTAAACATGGCATATAATTTGATGACATAAGTTTAGATTACATATTTACAACTTTTTACAACTTTATCTCATTGGGTTTAACGAGTGTTTATTGACTAATAAAAAACGTAAGTGATGCCTAAAGCTATGACGACGTTCAGCCGGTGATCATTAGCTCGGGGACTTATTTTAGAAAAGGGTAAAATAAATTTGCAAACTTGATTAAATGTGATTTATATTAATTCGGCGGCTCATCCATATTTCTTGAAGAATAGTTATTAGGATTTGGTTTTTATAACCTTACATTTTATTACACTTTTAATATATATTTGTAATATTAAATATTTTGCACTAAGATTACAACTATTTAAGAAAAATTTTACCTCCTTGCAAATAAAGACTATTACACTGAATTAACCCCATTAAATACTTCCAAATATTACGATTTTTAAATGTACAGTTTTAGAGGCATTAATTAATTCTGATAAGTAACTTTCTCGCATCTCCCTTTGTTTGGCAGTCATTCTAACCCATGTTTAATTATTTAACATAACTTTGTATATTAATAATTATTAAATTAATTTTTGTCTTATCATTGCTATAATTTATATATTTAAATCTCATAGTACCACCAATAAACAGTTAGTGATATATATTAAATGTAAAAGTTTGGTGCCTACATCTTTCCTGATTTTATTAGGGGGTTGACGGGTATAAAGAGGTAAGCCAGTATAAGTAATTCTCGCTTATTAATATTCTTAAATTAAAATATTTTAAAAAATGTAGATAATTTTAATCCAAATACGGTGGTATTAGGTTTTCTTCGAAAACTTTGGCAAATCTTGGGGTTGTCACGTTTTTAAAATCAAAAGTTCATCGGACAAAACCAGAATCAATTGACCAACTACTCCAAAGAATTATTATTAATGAAGACATATTGTTTGACAGGGAACAAAAATTAGGTTATATTACTGCTTTTGGTAATAACCTTAAGAAATATTATGCGCATTGTAGATAATTACGTTTTACTTTTGTTACCTTACAATTGGGGAATGCCGGACCTGTGCAAGAAAGTAAACACGTTAAAGTGATGGTGATTTAATTTTAATAAACAATAAACTAATGTGAATAAAAAGAGTAAAACATCTGAATGGTATTTCTAAGTGTGAGATAAGTCCTGTACGTTAAAATTACACCTGTTTAATTTGATTTAAATTAGTTTTAAGTCAAAATAAAAATTCCAGTGCAAGGTTAACTCCGACAAGTTTAGTGGGTCGATCTTGGATATTCGCGATAATAAATCAAATAGACAGGGCCGCATTTTGAAGATCGAAGTTTGTTATTGTAAACAGAATGTCCGATTCGGAGGACTCATATTCTGATTCTAAAAGAAAAAGAGGCGAAAATTATGACTTCTCTAAAAAATCAGATAAAATGGCAAGAACACCTACAAAACAGAGAAGAGGAGAAAAACAAGACATAATGGGAGTCTGCAAAAGAAATGTTGGAAGAGGTCAAGAAAGTGAGAATAGAACAATCTGAAATGAAAGAAATGCTTGAAGAAAATAATAGAGAAATGAGACATTTAGGGGAACAAATTATTGAAACGAACCAGAAATGGGAGCAGAAATATAAAAAGTTGGAAGGAAAACTGAAACAAGTGGAAAAAAGGTTGGAAGCTGTGGAAAATGAGAGAGAAAGAATAACTTAATAATAACAGGTATAGAACTTCCAGAAAAAGACGAAGAACGAAACAATTACTTAGAGAACCGGATGAAAAAGGAAATAGGGATGGAAGATAAAGTAAAAGAATTGGTAAAGTTTACGGACAATAGATATTTATTAAAAATGGAGCATTTTGAAGGAAAATTGAACATTCTTAAGAATAAAAGTCAAATTAAGAACAGAAACGTCTATATAGATAGTGATATGACACCCCGAGAAAAAATAATTCAAAGGGATATTAGAATATCTGCAAGAAAGATGCGTGAAGAAGGAGTTATGGTAAAAATCGGATATCTGAAGCTGATAATGGACGGCAGGGAGATGATATGGAATGAAGATGATGAAGATGAATAGGTTAGAAGAAAAGAGGAAACAATTACACAAACCAAAAAACTAGCAAAACCGAACAGTGTAAGGACTCCTAAAACTGTGAATATGACCCGGCATGAAAATGGACATGAGAATTTAAATATTGAAGATGAAATAAGATTAGTTAGTAAGAGAATTATGAATAAGACTATGAAGAAGAAGAAGAAGAAGAATATAATTAGAGTTAGCACATGGAATATTAGAACCCTACTAGTACCAGGAAAAATGTTTGAGAATGAAAACGAGCTTAAAAAATATAAAGTGGATGTGGCTGCAATGCAGGAAATTGGGTGGGAAAGGGAGGAAATTATACATAAAACTGATTTTATATTGTATTTATTATTCAGGAGGTCAAAAACAGGGACAACACGGGTAGCTTTTATGGTATTGAATAAGCTGAAAAATAGAATCATAGAATTTAGATCAGTAAATGAAAGAAGAAGAAAAAGATAATCTGTATGATCTAGTCGAAGATAAAATAGTAATAATACCAAAAGAAGACACATTAATAGTGTTAGGAGACTTCAATGCACAAATAGGAAAAGAAGATTACATAAGGGATGACGCGGGGAAGCACACAATACATGAAACTACAAATGATAATGGTCAGAGATTCTGTAACCTAGTGACAAGAACAAACATGGTCATCAGCAGTACGAAGCATCGAAGCACAAACAAGCAGAGAGAAATTTGTAAATAATTTAGATACCCAGCTGAAAAAAATAGATGGACATAGTACTGACATGGAGACAGAATGAAGCAAATGAAAAGCTAGTTAAGACAAAAGAAGTAAATAAGAAAGGATGTTACAATGAAACTAATAGCGAAGATGATAGAAAGCAGTATGAAAAAATCAGAAAAGAATGTAATAACGGAATGAGAAGTAGTAAAAGAGAATGGATAAACAACAGGATAGAAGAGATATAAACGGAAAGAAAAAATAAAAATACAAGAAAGTTTTATAAAAAAATTAATGAAAACAAGAGAGTGAATAAATATAAAATAATTGGAATAAAACACAAAGATGGAACACTGACAGAATATTAAAAAGAATACAAGCAAGTGTGGATGTATCACTTTAAGGCAATACTAACTACAATAGAAGACAACGTATATGCTGTACAGGAAGAAGCAGAGGAAGATAACACATTACTTGAACCAACAATGCGAAATTAAAGAAATCCTCAACGCAATAGCAAAGCTCCAGGAAAAGATAGCATAAACATGGAACTCTGGAAATATAGAGGAGAAAAGCTACTTGAACATCTGTTTACACTAATAAAAAGAATCTGGAGAGAGGAAAAAATGCCAAGGGAATGGAAAAATGGGCAAATTGTGATAATTCATAAGAAAGGAGACCAACAACTTTGTAAAAATTACAGAGGAATAACGCTTTAAATACAACATACAAAATTTTATCTATACTTATACAAAAAAGATTGGCACAGCTAACAAAGAATATAATTGGACAATACCAGTTTGGTTTTATCGGGGGAAAATCAACAACTGATGCGATTTACAGTTTAAAACAAATCATGGAAAAATCTTACGAACAGAAAATCGAAATTGAGATGCTTTTCATAGATTTCCAACAATCTTTTGACTAGATTAAAAGAAAGCAACTTGCATTAGCACTCCAAGAGATGGGAATAACACCAAAATTGAGAAGACTCATTATAATGACTATGAAAAGAACATCAATTAGTATTAAAACACAACTAGGAGAAACTGAGGAATTTGACGCCAACAAGGGTATTAGACAAGCAGATTCATTGTTAACAACATTATTTAATCTGGCCTAGGAACACACATTGAGAAATATAGATAAAGGAACAATTAGAATTAGAGGGGGACAAATTATAGCATATGCAGACGACATGGAACTAGTTACAAAGAGAAGAAAAATAATGGAAAAAATGTTGAGGGAACTTATAACGAAGAAAAAACGAAGATAATTATCTGTGGGCGAAGATATGATAGTAATGTACTCAAAATAGGAAATAACAGTTTTGAAATAGTAAATAAATTCAAATACCTGGGAGTGATGATATCTAGTACGGGAGAAAGAGATTGAAGAAAAAATAACATCAGCCCACAGAGCTTTCCATGCCTACAAGAACCTACTAAAGAGTAAAATCCTATCAAAAACATCAAAAATCAACATTTACAAGACCATAATAAGACCAACACTATTGTACGCAGCAGAAAATATGACGATGACAAAAAACTAAGAGTGGTGGAAAGAAAGATTTTAAGAACTGTATTGGGGCTGGTGAAGTTAGATGAGAATAATTACCGAAACAGAACTAATAATGAAATACTAGAAGAGTTGAACAACAGGGATATAGTAAGGAAAATAAAAGAATACCGAGTAAAGTGGTTAGGCCATGTGTGGAGAGCAGGAGAGACAGCAACGATATTGTCAAGTGGAATCCTGGTGGAAAAAGAAGAAGAGGAAGACCCAGATCAAGATGGTTGGAGGAAGTTAAAAAACATTTAAAAAAGGCAGGAATCGTAAACTGGCAGGAGAAAACAGGCAACAGAAAGGAGTGGAGTGACATCAGCAGAAGAGTATAACACATGAGAAATGGGGACTGATCCACCTTATTCAAATGGATCTATAAATCTTCGGAAGGAGCGGCGCAACTCCCGTTAGTATTGTTAAGCCACTATATATAAATATATATATAACTTACAATTTAGTAAAGTAGCCGTTGATTTAACTATCTCTAAGCTTTTCACTTTTCTTTAATTGAAAACATATGAAGAAAAATATTTTCAATTATTACAACACATATTAAAACTTTCTCTGACATAACTCTAGAATTCATATAGATTCCATATTACATTTGTTTTTCTATAAAAATACGCCGGTTTTTCACGTAAATAAGGCTTATGAAGGAGTCGAAACTTTTATGTTCTAATAAACTACGAGGATTTTAAAAATAGACCAGTCAGATCGTTTTGTTCATTTTTCTTACTTAACTTAACTTATTCCAGCACACGGTATATAGAATCGGTCCACGAACACTTTTATATTAAAATAATTGTTTTTTCGTTTGCGAAATAAACTTCTGTTTCTTACAGTGCTTTTGTCGAGTTGTTCATTTTATATATGTGATAATACCCTGTAGGTAATTCTATATAGTTTCCTCAACAAACGTGATCTTTTATTTTAATTATTGGCTTGAATAAAATATTCTCCTCATGCTAACTAACTTATTATGAATTTAAAATTTCATTATGTGAAACGGAAAATGGAATGTATAAGAGGCTCGCGGGCTCAATTTATAAACCCGGCCGTTAAAAAAAGTAAACAAAATGGGTTGTCTAGAGAAGTGCAATCAGGAACAATATGAGCGACATCATCACTATTTTTCTCACAAAACTAAATAATTTCTGGAGTCTCCTGAATGGTTGATGTTCATTTTTATCCCTAAATTAGATTTCTCTCTTCCTCCGTCCCGGTGAAATCCTGTTGTGGCACCGTGGGGAGTCATCCCGTTGGAATTATTCTCATCTCGTTCTCTTTTAACTCAACTCACAGGCAGTATCATTAACTACTTTGTTGTTTTACCTCTTTTATTCCAATCTCAGGAATGTTTGCTCCCGGCATTAGATCGTTTAGGGTTCACCAACTTCGTCAGGGATATGGTTTGGGAGGGTGAAACACAACCACTAGAGTTTTACCTTGCTTACTCTTCAAAGGACTACTATTTGTACGTTTAGTGGGATAGTTTATAAAGTTGAAGTTTATAATAATTGGTTACGTTTCTGAAAGCTGGAAAATTATAGGGTAGATTCTTCTTTATACTTTTGAAATTTGTTCTTATAGTTTTATTTATTTTAACCACTTATAACCCATTCTCTTTAGATGAATACCGGTTAAGATATTTTGATAGTGCCTGTTGTGGATAAACTCTTCATTTTGATTTCACTGGTTTCCACGTAACAAGTTTTTTTTACAGTCTATTGCGGACTGAAGGTATCGAGGGTAAGATGTGGATAGGTTTATATTGGAAGATTCTTACTTCTGAAAGTTTAAAATAGGAATACAATAGTTAAGCCGCTTTTTAAAAAAGGTGTAGGGAAAATATAGATAATTACAGACCCATCTGGGTATTCCTGAAAATGTCCAAAATTTTTGAATTGGCTTACCAATAGATTGTTAACATTAAATTTCAACAAGACTCACTTTTCACCACTTTCATAAATGGCTTACCACCAACGAGAATGGCATTGTGGATATTTCTGCTGCAGCTAGTGTAAATTATTTAGGACTAATTGAAGCACTAATTTCAGAAACACGTTAAGTCTATCAGTTGCGCGAAGAAACAACCTTAGCCACGTTTCTTAGATGTATATATATTGACTGAGCGCAGCAACAACCTAAGTCCAGGATTTAAACTGTTTCTGAACTCAACCACTAGAAGAAAATTTAGTCGGGTACAGTATCAGCTGTTTCATTATTAATTTAATATATTATTTATAATATCAGCTTTCCTGTGTGTTGTTCTTGTGAATATTTTCAATAATAATTATTAGATTTAAATTTCCGAATTTGAACTAAACGAAGGAGTAAGTAGCAAGGTTATTATTAAAATTAAAGATTTAACTTGTTTAAAGCAATGAGTGATCAGAAGAAAAGACATCATCGGCTAGAAAACGAATGAGAAGGGATTAATCATATAAAATAAAT
Source organism: Hermaeophaga mercurialis (assembly GCA_951812935.1). Taxonomy (NCBI): domain Eukaryota; kingdom Metazoa; phylum Arthropoda; class Insecta; order Coleoptera; family Chrysomelidae; genus Hermaeophaga; species Hermaeophaga mercurialis. The sequence goes on along the minus strand of OX638362.1, from coordinate 32,927,527 downwards.
AAAATTAAGACAGCTCGTGTAAAATGTGAAGCCTATAGAAACTATAAAGAAGGGGAAGTTTCTGCAAGACAACAGAAGTGCAAAAAAAGATGCACTAAAAACCTACCAGATGTGAAAAAAAAGGATATATTTAAAAATTTCTACGAGATTCTGTCCAAAAATGAACAATACGTGTTTCTACAAGGTTTAATAATTTGCAATGAAATTAAGCGCTGACGACCACCTAAAGAAGAAGCAAAATTCCGAACTAATTATTTTTCTTACAACCTTCTAGTTGGCAACAATAGAAGAGAGGTTTGCAGGAATGTGTTCTATGGTTTATATGGTGTTTCTGAAGAACGTGAAAATCGGATCAGATGTTTACTACAAGCGGAGTCCACTCCTGATGACAAGAGAGGAAAGCAAAGAAGTGGTAATGCTTTACATTCATAAGAAAGTCTTGCAGTTATGGAACATATTTCGTCCTTTCCGACTAAACAAACTCATTTCGGTACTCGAGAGACTAACTATCTTGACGCAGAATTTAAACGTCAAAAAAATGCATTCCTTATTTTTGGAAAAGTATCCGACGTCGGTAGTGAAGTATTGAGTACTATAATAATATATTTAAAGAAAATTTCAAGTTATAATTTGGGAGACCACAGGTGGATGTGTTAATGAGTGTGAAACTCTGTCTCTAAAATTAAAAAACAAACCTCTCAACGACATAACAAAAAGAGATGCTACAGCAGAACTTATGATTCATGAAAGACGATATAAAAAGTGTTATAATGCCCTAAATGTGTCGAAAGAGCTTTGTAGCACACAAGTTAATATGCTTGCTCTTTTGTTTGACTATATGCAAAATTTGCAATTGCCTCGATGTCCTATTCAAGATCTCTTTTATTTAACACAACTGACTGTTAGCGTACTTGGTGTACATGATATGATAATGCAGTCTTTTTTATGTACCATGAAGGACAAGCCAAAAAAAGCCCTAATGAAGTATGTTCGTTCTTGTTGGAATATATTAACAGTTACGTTGATGATAATAATACAGACTTACACCTATTTTGCGACAATTGCCCAGAGCAAAATAAAAATCGTCTTCTTCTCCGTTTTTGCTCAGCCCTTCTTAATTCGGGCCGGTTTCGAAAAATGGAAATGTTGTTTCATATACCTGGACATTCAGTTTTGCCTTTAGACAGGGATATTAGTCTGATCAAGCGTAAGTTAAAGAAAACAGACAGAGTATATTACGTATATACTTAAAAAAAAATGTAATTTCTGTGGAAACATCTGCTAGACCAGAACCTAGAAATGCAATAGAACATTTCAATATTCCACTAATTCATGTATAGTGCGGAAATTGGCAAAGGTGTTATCGTAGCCAAAGAATATATAGGAGGACTTTTCACTAATACTTTTCCCCTACTGCTGCCTGTAGTCACTACAACTGAGTTGCCAGTCGCTCCTGGTATTGGAAAGGTTCTAGTTGCTGCCAAGAAGATGGAGCATATTACGAAAGCTTGTAAATTTCTAATCAAAACGAAAAATATCAGAAATTTTGGAGAGACATTTTGGATTAGCCTGTCACTGAAATGAATGAAATTGCTTGACTTTAAAACTTTTTTCACTTAACAAATATGTATTGTAGATCACACTTCATTTTTATTTACTGTTTTTTTTTTAATTGTTGCTTTTATAATAAATAATTGCCTAAAATTATACAGGCTTACTTTATTTAATACAGAAACAACCTAAGTCCATGTGATATTTTGCCTTTTGCCTTCTTTTGACCTGACCTATGGTACCTGTTTCACTATAACTTGTTAGCTATTATACTGATGTATGTCGTGGCAAGTTTCAAAAGTCGTTGAAAACTTTTTAGAGCCAAGCAGTTTTCGTTAAATTTCTCAAAAGTGCTAGTTTGTGACTTCGGGTGTTTCTGAAAGCTATGCTTCAATTATAAGTAGGTACTTAAGATATGATCTTCATATAACTTATATAACAAATAAACTTTGGCAGATTTCTTTAAACTGAAATATCTCGCAAACATACCAAATATTTATCAATTACGTACATTTTATCATAGCTTATTGGAATGTCACATAAATTATGGAATCATGGTATGGGGAGCTCCAACAAAGTGTAATTAAACTTATTTTCTTCCCAAATATATTTGTTTAGTTTTGATGTTCTAAGGATTCTATTTAATGATCAATACTAATGTATAATTTGTTGTTTTTTATATGGTCTATTGTTAATTTACCTGTAAATTCAATCCTCGAATTTGAATCAATGACCCACACTAATTAGTTCTGTAAGATTCTTTTTAAATGTATGTAAATGTGTAAATGTAGTCATTCCGCTTTCAAAGTTATTTTGGTCTATTGTTTATTTTTATACATTTTCAATTATTTTCTATAAGTATGTAATAATACGTAAAGATATATTCTATATTAGATGGAAGGTTTCATTTCGTATGAGACGTTTGTAAACAAATTTCTACCTTTGGTTATTTATTTTCTTTTTGTTTTTGTTTTGTTATTTATACTGGTCTTTATTATACTAATTGTTATTATTATTGTTTAATTATTATTTAAATAAAATTCATGATTGATATATTTCTAATACGAATTTAATAGATACTGAAAAGGTTGAGAAACGCTGACTTAACATATATTATTATGGGGTAGTTGTGTATGTGATATGCCCCAATTTAGTAATCTCAGGTTGAGTTCAAATAAAAGTGTGGCTTAAACAATATAATTATCTAAATTTATTTTTAAACAAAGGAAAAGTAAATAATATCAAAAAATTAAAATCATCAACAATTAGCACTTTGTAGTTCTTTGTGCTGTAAGTAAAAATACAATTCTTCTCACTTCTTATGTCATTTCAAAATGTCCGTCAAATATTGGTTTTTGAACCAAATAAAGTTTATCGCACTCCAACTGTACAAATATTCCAAAAAATTTAAAATTTCACTCTCTAATAGGAGTCCATCCACAACAGTTAAGGTTTATTTTCTTGTATTGATAACACTATTGTCTTTTTCTTATAATTTTCCTTTTTTAGGTTAAACACTTTATGGTTATATTTATACAGTTCTCTTTATAACCATAAACAATAGTCTAACTGAATGCTTTGAATTATTCACTATCAGGTAATATCAATTATGTTTAGTTTGATTATTATTTTTTTTTAGGAAAATTTGAATTTGTAGTTAAATAATAATTTTAAATTTCTTACAATAATGATGTTTCTTCTCTCAGGTTACAAACAGAAGAGAGCTCCGTCGAATTCCTACCGAGCTAAAATAGTATTCCGAAATCATATCATTCTTGTTTATTTTTTTTTAGTTTTGTCATTTAATCTTAAACTTCAAATAAATTATTGATTACAAATTACAACAATATAAATTTTTACTAATTTTTGATTGTATCTAAAGTATTAACTATTTATAATTAATACATGATGTTTTTACTTGCATCTTGGCATTACAATTTTTATTTATACATTAAAATTAAAAAAAAATCATTGAAAATGTTCTTATATTGTTTTAACCAATTTTATTTGATTTATTTGTTTATACATATCAATTTTAGTGTAATCCTTAAATAAATTATTTGATTGCTTTTTTAGACAATATATTACGGTGTGTTGATACAGAATACTACGACTATTTCTACACATTGTTTGAAAATTACTTATTTGACAATTACATTATATGAGCAACGTATGCCAGTTCTAATTTTCTTAGTTAGTAAACAAATTATTAATTTTATTGCAGAATATTCCAAACCACATTTCCTATTATTCTAATAGTTAAAGCGAATAGTCATGTGAGTGCATATGCCACAGAACTAAAGGATCTGCTAATCTCTTAGGTCCAAATGCTCTGTGGGTCCCTGTTCTACTACACTTACGTCACGTTTGAGTTACGGGCACTTTATTGTCTTGGTATAAAATTTATAATCTACTATTCATTAATTTACTAATAGATGTTAATCGATATTGAAGATATATTCAATCAAAACAACGGAGGTCCCGTACATATTAAGAAAGGTCATATTTTAAATTTGGATTATTATAAATAATAAACCTAATCAAATTATCTTTTGCAATAAAATTAAAAACCTATGAGTCGCTTGATTCTAATGATGAACTTTTACAAATCACCGAATTATACATGTGACACACAATTGAATTTTTACCCATACGTCATTGGTTATATTCAAACTAAAACTTTTCAATTATATCATCGGCTCAATAGAATATAAGGCTACAGAGTGGCTACTACTTCAGCAGATATATGTTAAATTGACATAAAATACCTTAGATTACTGTCGTATTTTTACATTTTCTAAGGCCATAATAATGTTTATCACTAACTTCGTTCATTAATACATATTTTTGTATAGAAATACATAATTTATTTGCTAAGTAAATAATTCATCTCTACCCAGAACTCAGGACCGTTTTGTTTTTAACATTTATGACTCCCGGTTTAATTTCCATGTCAAAAATACATTTTTTTTCTCATACCACTTTTTTGTCAAACTGCAGCATGACTCTTAGCTAACTTCATTTCACATATTTATGACTTTTTCATCACTGTGTCCAAGTCTGCCAATATTGTAATATTTTTTCAATTAAATTGATTTGATTCTCTGGAACAAATCTTAAAATGTTATTGCAACACCGTTTAAAGAATAGTATTTGATTGATAGGTTATTAATACAACTTTGTTGTAACTCTGATATTAATATATCTGATAATTACAGATACAGCACCAAATAGTTGTTAAAAAAAGTTTAATGCTTAATTAAAATAACTATTGTTAATGAAATAGTTGCAAGAATTCTTCTAAAGAAAATATTATTTGATCTATTATTTTTCGTAATATATTTAACCTTTATGGTATTCCTTATATTCTGACGTTGTTTTAATCTATCAGTTTATCTACAAGCTTTTATCTAGAAGCTTTGTACTCGAGTATTTTTTATTCTCTCCAGACCCTTTTGAGTCTTTAGTATTTTTAAATTCTTCTTGTACATTTTTTATTGATGGTATAATATTAACAGATCTATTAAGTTTGCTTTATGTGAATGATACCATTAATCCTCTTATACTTTTAAGATAATAACATACTTTTTGGGTCGTCCCATAGGATTTATTTTTTTATAATATTCCTCTATTGTTGATTACATTTGTTGATTGTAATGAAAAGTCCCATTCGTGCATAACTTCTATTTAAAGATTGAAAAATCCATTTCCATTTTAAAAATGATACCTATATTTCTTGATATTGAAAGTTGTTTATAAAATGATTCGGTTGGTTTGGCGAACTCCAGCCCTTTATGAAATTGAACTCTGTCACAATGCGGTGAAGTAACCGATAACTGTGTTTTAACCGTTGGAAAATTAAACGGCCCAGTAATTCAATCCAGGATAATACAAAACTATGCAGATGTTAAATGACAGTTCACAAATTGTAAGTAATTGGTTTATTTCGAGAAGCTGCCGTGCGCTGGTAACACCTCAGGGACACCATAATACGGGGAATACTAGTTTGAATGAAAATTAAATCCAATATATGATAGATTGTTCGAAGGGTTTTTAATTTATTAAATTTGTAGAACCATTTTCAACTTCTGTCATTCTTGAGACTTTACAACACACAATTAAGAATTATAATTGTGTCATATTGCCATATATCGAAATTTCCTTCTCTGTATGTTTAATATACCTCATTTAAAAACCAGGAGGAGCGATTTAAAAAACTTGATACTCACAACTAAAAGTTACTAGAAATGATACCAAATTATGAGTACGTTCAGTTTTCAGAGCCTTGTTCCAAAATTTGTCAAGACAATAAACAGATATTTAAAAAACGTTAAAACCGTTATTTATCTCTACCTACCTCACATCTATACTTAATTATTTGACTAGAGGTTCAATGGGATGGAAAATACAACGAGAGGGAAGATATCATAATACTTGTCCGGCTAAACCGCCAGTCAAATATACCTCTTATGGTTTATTTCTAAAAATACTTGTGTTAAAAAGTATTTTATAAATTGTTTGTACATAGTTAATAACAATAAATATAGGTACTTGGTATTCACTGTAGAACAATACTTAAAAGTTCAAGTGTTGTGTGAAAGAAGATGCGAACCATGTGATGTAATTTCTTTTTAATAGGGAAAAACTGAAAAACATATGGTGAGCTAAATATTTCTAAAATTTGACATTTTTTATATCTTAACCAATCAACCTAAAGAGTTATTTATATCTTACAAAGTATTGCAAGCCTATTTTATACCTCTAAATTTATATTTTGAAGAAATAAACGAATTAAAAATATTAACAGAAAATAACATAATAAAAAATAGCAATAACTGGTAGAGCTGGAAAAAGAATACCAGAAGAAAGAATTAAACAAGTAGAACCATATCAACATGGTTGGAAATAGTAAGTGAATATTTAATTAAGGAACTTTACACACATATTAGAGAAAAAGGGAAAGAAGTATTCAAAAGACCGATGTAGAACATTTTCTTAAAAGTATACCCTAAAAGTGGTTTTCTTATATTCTTTTTGGAAATCAAACAAAATAAAGTGCTGAAGCCTGTCATATTCGAAACGAAGATCTAATTAAGAACTTTAAGACTAAGAAGAAGTTAGACAGAAATATTTCACCATTATGAAAATATTGAGGCTATCCATCTCCTGGATCTAGCAAGCGAGGGGAGAAGAAACTTGTTTCTGTCTTGGAAAATGATATTGTTAGAAACCTTGGTAGACATGAATACATATTAAAGCGCTTGGGAAGACTGAGGAAATTCAAGATAAGTATTATTTATCTTTTTTATATTTAGGTTTAGGCTGATTTTGATGGATAAATCCTTGAAATTCAGAAGATAATCTAGATGAATTCAGCACTTCATGCTCCTGTACATTATTTTGGTGCAGTAATATGTAACCTGGATGAGGAATATTGTGGTAGATAGATTTGTCGACAGGGTACGAAAGAATGGCCAGCTCGGTTACCGGACCTGACACCATTACATTTTTTCGGTGGGGGTACTTGAAAGTTTACGCTACAGTACCTGAGAGTATTGTCATTTTAAAACAACGAATTGTTGAAGAATGTAAGGTAATTTTCGCTGACACATTTGAACGAGTACGACAAGAATTTATCAATAGGAAACATTACTGTCAAAAAAGAGATGGAACACAGTTTGAACACTTACTGTAAAAATTATTTTTTAATTTTTATTAATTAAATGCGAAACGAATAATTTTAGTGTTTAATTTATCCATCAAAATCAGCCTAAACCCAAAAAAAATAGTATGACTGAATAGGTATTTTCAGTACCTTTCAGACGAGGTGTCTCTTGCCATAAGGTTCATTTATCACAATGGCGCTGTGGCATCATCTATGACTATTACGTCACTTGTTATATCTAGTTGAGATGCCTACATCTGTTTATTTTCCAAATTCATTAGTATAACTAAAACCATTCAAAAGAAAAGAAACGGAGCGGACTTTTGAGTAGCGCTGTATATAATGTAAATAGTAAGACTCTTAGAGGTACTCGAGTTTTTATTTCTAATAACGTAGAAGAAATATCATCAATTTGAACCATATGATACCTTTGAGTAAGAAATGACTGTATAAATAAAATACGCTTCTAATCTAAGCACAAAAATATAGGAAGATCTTATGATTTGTAGTATAAAAAGTTTTTAAAAAATCTAGTAAAATTAAAATGAACACTTTACTATTCTCAATAGTATTGAAAATATTATTTACAACCTCTGTTAATGCTGTAGCATACATAAATCTTCTTTTAAATCCCGATTGTTTGCTCCTAATATATTATTGCTATTTATAAATTCTCTCATTTGCGATTACATGAATCTTTCTAATGTTTTTGAGCAAACAGGTACAATACTAATTGGTCTTAAATCCCTATATTCTTGCGGCAAATTAACTTTAGGTACTGCGAACATTCTTGCAAATTTCCATGCGATGGGAAAGCTGTTTATAATATGTCAAATTATCGGATATAAATGGACAATAATATTGTGAAATAGTATTATTATCATCTATTCCATATGATTTAGATTTAAGTGAAAATATAATATTGTTAACACATTTCTCAAAAACGTTATTTAAAAGAAAATCTACAAAAGTTCCAATTGATATTGTTTATCCTATTAAAGGATTATTGTCATTAACGTTATTAAAATTTAAAAAATAAAAGTTAAAAATAATTATAACAATAACATTTTTTAAGTTTCAAGGGATTTCTTTTTCCATTCTGAAGTTTAAAGTTAAGGTATGCTCGTTTTTCTGCTCATTAGTGGGGCAAAAATAATACTAATCAGTATATATTTTCACGATATGAAATGTGATACAGGGTGTTCCATTGGGAAAGGACCTAACTTTAACAGTAGAAGGACGTCACTTTGGTGTTTCCAAATAACGTATCTTACATCCTTTATAACTGAGATATAGGGTGTTTTATCAATTCAGCCTATTCTTTAGGAGTTCATAACTTCCGAAATACTTTGTATATTATTTTGATATTTGGTACGGGTAATAAACATTATCTTGAAAATCTACCAAACTATTACCAAAAAGAAAATCGAAGACCGTCTTAACAAAAAATGTAAAAATGTGTCTTTCGAAAAAACAACACCCTGTGTATCGAAGTTTTGAAATTGCTTTTTATAATTCGATAGAGCAGAAAAAACTATTCATCTATTTTTTATTTTTCCGCAGACAATTGTACTACCAAAATTTTACATTCAAAAAAATTGAATTAAGTTTGTATATATACAAATACAGATCACTGGAAAATACGGCTACAGGGCCCTACTTAGTAGATAACAAGAATAGTTTACAAGGCTATACATATACTTATTTCCACCCTACGACGTGGGGTATATAAAATATACATATTTATATATAAATTGATAAAACACCCTGTATCTCAATTATAAAGGGTGGAAGACCCATTAAATATAGATTATTTGGAACCACCAAAGAGACGTCCATCTACAGTTAAAGTTAGGCACCTTTTGAAAAAAATTATGAACGATAAGCTTTCATGTTCGTTTGTTAAAGCATCGGGCTAATTTCCAAATGTTTTTATTTCTCATGTTCTCATTACTGATTTCTAATTAGTAGGACATGAAAACGAGCATCGTGTTTTATTCCACACCAGGTATACTAGCTATTCTCAACTAAGAAATATATTGTTTTTTAAAGAAGATGAATTTCGCAATCTGAGTGTAACGAAATCCCTTGTCATTTTAGCGACCCATCAAATCGAATGTAACCTCTGAGAAAATCGAATAAACTTATAAGTTGGACCGACTTCGCGGAAATAGGATGAAAGCTTTTAGCTCTACATCAACATATGTCAAACGTCTTTATTAAATTTAACCATCACGGATTCACAACATTTCCGCTATTTTCTGATATTCAATTTTCTCCACGTTAATATAAATTATGACTGATACGCTTTTTTCAAAGGAAATTTTAGATATTAGTAAAATGCACTTCAGTAAATAGAGTACTTCGTTTAATGTTTTAAAGCTATACACAAATAGTACAAGCTACAGTATATGTAAAAGCAGATGGAGCAGTTAATTTAGTTAGAAGTTTAATTCAGCTGTAGTTTCCTTTAGTTCTCTAAACGGAGAGAGACGTGTCTCGTCGAGTAGAATACATAAATGACAAACAATTTTGAGAAAGATCAATATTTTTTAAGTTAATAGACGAAGTTGTAATAAACATACATTCTTTTTGGATTTTAATTTCTGTAATATTAAATAGCCCCATTAAAAGCAAAAACACGTCAGGTAATCTAACATATTCAGTTTTATTTGTACTACCCATACATCTGTTGGATAATTAGCCACTCCGTAATCTTATATTCTATTGAATCGACGAATTAAACCAAACAGTTTAACTTATTTCGTACGGTTACAATCAGTGATGTATGAATAAAGTTGTAACAATTCTACAAATTGTATTTTTTAATTATTCTTTTTTGACATTTGACATAACCATTTGGTATTTGTTCTGACATTTTGTCATGTTCGCTTTTCTTATAAAATTGCTGATTGGCAAAATTGTTTCGTTAAAAAGAAATATTTATCCGATAAAAGTAAAAATTCTTGAATTAAAATTAATCTCATTTAGAAAATATAGTAAAAACTCTTTTTTTTTATGTAATTTGTATTTGTCCAATATTCTTCGTTGATTCATCGGTATTTTAATTTATGAATTCGCGTGTAAACCAGTTATGAGCCACTGTTTATTTTGATATATTTAAATTCTGTGGGTATAAATACGTATTAGTCAATTGTCAAATGTCAAATTTTGAAAATCTGTGATGCATGTAAAGCAGTGGTCCTTAACTCGTTTGCACCTGGTATAGCAAATGAACGCAATTAAGAATTTTTTCAAAAAGATTTGATTTTTACCAAAAATATCAAAATTATACAATACTCTCTCAGGGCGCTTAATTTCTTCAAATTATTTGTAATATTCGTTCTACGACTATTTATACCTTAATTTTAAGGGAAAACAATTAAAAAATACCAAACTTAACTGAGAATGTTTCGTTTGTGGCCCAAAGAATAGTTTTACAAAATATCTGCTTGGAAGCACTAATAGCAGAAAGCTGCTCTTTGAAAGTGGATACTCTGGAAACGTTAAAAGGATGAGATCCTCAGAAAACAAGTGCAATTTCATTAGATATCAGGGATACGGCTCGGCTAGAGTGGTTTTTGTCTGGTTGGCCAATTGGAGTAATACTAAGAGGTATACAACGGACGCTCTGAATAGGTTTGGATTACAAGTGGATTATTGCACTGCAAAATTTATTAAAACATGAAGATTTCATGAGATTTCGCTCCAGTTTGAAGGACATTCCTAGTTACCATATTTTATATTAATAATTACTAAATTAAGAATAGTGTAAAGCATTTTTTTTAATATTGTTGTTTTTTGGGTAAATCTAGTTTCTAGATGTAGACGGTGAAGACTGAAATTCAAAAGTTACTTAAATTGACAGGGTGGAAAACATACATTAGAAGTATTTCCTCCTAGAAAATAACATTAACCTGATTTTTTAAAGATAATAAAACTAGCTTGGTTCCATTTTCAATTAGTCACAGTATACAATATGTCCACGGATAGAGTTTGGAAGAGGAGAAACTTTTGTATGTGTAGATTTAGAAGAAAAACTCATTCTTTATAAAAACGTCTGCTTGTGTCGAAACTACAATTTTGAATATTAACTTTGTGGTTACTATACAGGGTTAGTCGGAAATAACATTTTTAGTTTTTTGGATTTCGTTTAAAACTAATTTTACGTAAAAACAAACAACTGTTATTGCTTTTCTACTTAGAATATGATTTTATATCTGGCCGAATAATGAGTTTGTATTTTTATTATTACATTGTCATAATTTCTTCATTATATTCAATCATAAATATTAAAACAAATAAAGTTATATTCAAACGTGATACTACCGAGTTTTTTGCACAGTTGGTGTAATAAACCAAGGTTTTGAAAATATTTTCATAAAATTTTAAAGAAAAACGAAATCAAAATCATTAAAACTGTTATTTTTGATGTACCCTGTATAGTAATCGTAAATATGATATTCAAAATTGTAGTTTCGACACAAGCAGACGTTTTTATAAAAAATGACTTTTTCTTCTAAATCTACAAATAAAAAAATGTTTCCTCTTCCAAACTCTATCCGTGGACAAATTGTATAATAAAATTAGACCTCAGATGAAATAAATCAAACAATTCCAATTTTGGATAAATATGATGATAATAATAATTCTAACTACACTTCTAAATAAAGAGACTTCTAACCTAAAAAAATCACAATTTTCGGGAAAACGAGGATTTTTGCGAAATGGCGAGCCATAGGAGCAAAGGAACCAAACAAAAAGAAAGACGTGTAAGAGAATAGGAGGATTCAAAAGAAGGAAGTGAGGCAAGATCGAGAAGCGTAGTAGGAAAAAAACCGAAGGAAAGATCAGTTGAGAAAGTTCCGGTGTTAAATATAAAGGAGATAGTAAAACAATACGAAGCAAGATAAAAAAGTTTGAATGATGAGACCATGATGGAAGACATCGATGTGAAACAATGGAGCGATGAAGTCGCTAAAGTAATGGAAACTAAATCAATTAGTGAAAGCGATAGCGAGTGGAAGAAACCATCAACAAGCAAGAAGATCCAAAAATCGAAGGTAAACGGAAATAACATCTAAAAATAAACTCGAAACATTGGAAAAATTCAAGGAAAAGGCGGACGAGCTAGTTAACATGACGGAGGAAAGGAAAGTTGAAAAATCATATAAAACACCACAAGTAGTTGTAAAGATGCAAATTAAGGACCCAAATGAATTCATCAGGTGAGAGATACAATTAAGAACAACAATTTTACCATACAATTCAATAAAAACAATACAAAGATTTTCACAAATAATAGTGAAGATAGAAAAGTTTTAATGGGTCAACTAAAGGCTGAAGAAATCTGTCATTATACTTATACAGATAAAAATGACAGAGTAAAAAAGTTAGTAATGAAGGCTGCTCCAGAAATAATATTAGACGGCATTGCTAATGAATTATCACATCCAAATTATAGTAACCTACCTAGGTAATTGAAATGTAGTAAGGCAAGGGGGTTTCATATAGTAATGCAACCAAAAATACAACAGAAAATTATGGAAAAAATCTAGAGTTTAACGATTTTATAGAAACTAAGGATTTAATAAATGCCAACGAATTTCATGGTAAGATAATTGATTTTTTCCAAGTATGATGAGCTCTATAACGAGCCTTAAACTAAATTTTAGTAGCAACAAAATCAAAGTTTAAGAAAATTGGATTTTAAGATCGAATAGATCATTTTTATAATCGAAATTAATTGTAATACACCAATATAAGACGTAAAAATGTTGGTTAAAGAAATAAAATAATCAAAATTTACCCCTCGATAAACAATCAGAAAGAAAAATAGAATAGTGCGATTGGGTAACATTCAGAAATTAGTTAAATAAGAGCATGAAGGATATAAATTTCAAGAAAATATGGTGAAAAAGGGCAAAACCTTATTATTATTATTATTATTATTAATTAAGAGACTAACTTTTGCACCTATATTATAAATTCCTTTATGCATTCCATAAATATAATTGCATTCAGGGAACTTTTATTTTGCTTCGTTCTGAATCCAAAGCGCAAAATATAATAACACTCATTATTTATTTACTATAATTTGGTAAACTTGGAGGACTCTTGAATAAAGTGGAATGGAACATAGGTGAAAATTCTGTTGCAATTTATTTAGAAAATTAGTTTTGGTGATTGTGTATATGTACAAGAAAAATGAGGTGATTATTTTAATGAAGCACTAGGTTTTTAAATGTAGTTACATATATGAAATAAATATCAACTAAATGTAACGTAGGAAATACTAAAAAAATTGTCAATGAATATATACTAAATATTTAATGATAATCTTCTTTTAGATTTTTCCTCTCGGAATTGACCCGCTCGGTTCACATCGTCTCTAACTTGTTCTACTTCACAGGGCTTCATCACAATTTAAATAAGGAAGCCCGACAATCCATGCAGGCTTTTACATTTGTTGGGAGTATTAACATGACCATCATCCCAACTTATCTTCAACATCAGTGGCGTTTTCCTAACCCTGAATTGCTCTAAAAAAAACTGTGCGGCACGGTAAACAATACAATAATTCTTAACCTCGGTAGGGTTTTCACAACTCTGCATTGCTCTAGGACCAAAAAAAATCCTGCGGCACAATAACGCCGCTAAAATGCCACCAGAATTACTAACCTAAAATATCCTGTCCAATTGCAGGAAAATATTAATAGTCGCCAAAACGCCAAATCGTCAAATCTCTCCATAATCGCCTGATAGTGCCTCGAACGCTGAATACCCTCAGAATTGCTGGATGGTGTCTACATTGGAGATAGTGCCTACCCCGCAATTATGCAGTATTTAAGTTGACTTAAAAAACTTTATAAAAATAATTATTATTCTAATTGGCCGTTTATTCTTCTTAAAAACAAATACCAGCCTTTAATTTCCATAACCGTTAAAAAAATATTTTTCGTTTTTCTTATAAAAAACTACTGCAAATATTAGCTTTCATTCATTTATTTACCATATAACAATTTAATAATATTGAGATTAAAATCATAACAAAAGAAAATAACATAATAATTACAATTTTATACACTATATTGACCTTATATAATATACACATTCTAGTGTTTTTTTTACCCATTACGTAACTTGGTTAAGGGAAATTAAAGAGGCTGAGTAAAAAAAATAAGAATTTATTTATCTAATGAAAACAACTAAATTATAAGGGCAATGTTCACATTAAATAACTAATACACTTAATAGCAGGGATAGGCTCTATGAACTTTTCGTTCATCCGAGAACCCAAACTTAACTACGGATCTTTTTTTTATTTTACTCATCAAGAAGATCCTAATGTTTATTAATTTTGATGACTACTAAAAATATTTATTTAACATTCGTTGTCCCTTAACTCTCGCTCACGTAATGTTAAATAAATAGTAAATATTATAATTTGGAAAATAAAAAATTAGTTTTATGTACAGGGCGATATTTAACTAAATCCCTGTACATACTATCGTAACAATATAAACGTTATTGTTACCAATGTATCATTGTCCAACCTACCCATATCATATTATAACTAAGATTGAATCAATTACACTACTTTATAACATCTTGTACCCATGAATAATTAAACTAATACGAATCTATAGATTGGATATTGAAATGAAAAAACTTTTACATAAGTAAATCCAAAAATAGAAAATAAAAAACTAGAAAGATTGTTTCTTCTTTTATATAGATTAATGTCAGCTTCTCTTAATGTAGATCAGTAATCAGTAATCGGTTAACATGTATGTACCTCAAAAACCGTGGTCCCTCTGTTTTAGAGTTTACGACTTCAAATCTTCATTCATAGCCTATTGCTAAAAAATAAACTTTTAAAGACATGTTGACTATTTTGTGGTAATTATTCAATAAATTGAAAAAATATTTTCATAATATGTACTCTGTTTTATCGTTGCCTATTAAATTTTTTGGTACCCCTTTAAAAGAATATCAAGCATGTTTTTTAGCACTGGATTAGTGATGGTCAAAATTTTTATTCTTTACTTGATTTGAGATGCCACAAAGATTCTTTCTTCGAGTTTCTTAAAAAAAATTATTAATTGTAGTTTGACATGCTTCGTAAATCACATTTTTCTCATCATTCAGAAGATTAAGTTCATTACAGACAAGCTATATTTGATATAACTGTTCTACAAATCAAAAAGTAGTCCCATAACATTGAAATCTTCAAACACTTTCTGATTGTGTTCTTCATATTTAATAAATTAATTAAAATAGAGGACTTTTTGTTGTCATTAAGTTATTATACTGCTAGCTGACTTTTGAGAAATCTGTGCACAAACTCCATATTTCAGGTACGAAATAGGTTTTCCATTTCAATCTCAATGTGCTTCGCTTTATTTTATCTACTAAAATTGTTAGGCAATGAAGACTAGGAAACTGAAAATGCAACTCAGATCTTGTAACCGACGCAACACCAGGGTATTTTTTATAATTTTTGTTTTTATTGTTAGAAACTATAGTTTTTACGAAGCAAACGCAACAGTCCCTAGTGTACTTTGTTGGTTCTCTCTACAAAATGGGAACTTCAAATTGCAAGTAATAAAATTTTCTGCAGCCCAGTTTATTAATATATAAGTACTTCTCGAATTTTCACACACTACTTCAAGAAACAAATTTTTTAAAAAGGTTTTTTACAGAATTTTAGAAGAATTGGAAAAACGTCCATTTTACTGCTTCTGAGATGGTTCTTTTCTTCTTTGTTAAGATAATTTTACTACAAATATACCCAAAATTATTTAAGATTAATTTACACTCTCTTAGGGAGACAAAATTAATAAACAATTAGTTTAACACAACAATCTCGAACGACACCATAAACAGTATTGCTTCAAAAATTTTATGGATATATTAAAATAAACGTGATAAAAATGTTACACATATTTTAGTGCCAAGAGAGTAAACACAAATTCTGTAGAATTTTATGCATAGCATAATTGATTTTTACTCAAAAATGGCCTGTATTTTTAAGTAAATACTAAAAATTATCTATAAATAAATTATGTGCTTATCTTCTTAAACAAATCAATTCTGTCTAATAAAATAACTGATAAATTTACACATTAACAATTACATGCGAGTTCTTGAGTGGTTTACGTAATACTTGACACAAATTTTCAATGATTCACTGATCACAACTTAAATTAAAGCCAATTTTAGATATGTATTCTAAATATTTATTAAACTTGGATAACAATTTATATTTTAACTTATCTGAAGGACAACTTGAGAGAATCTATTCTTGAGAGGAGAGTGAGTGTGTGCATTGCTCAGTGTCTTCTTAGCGACTCTTTCTTTCTGTGTGTGGTTGTGGCATTGGGGTAATCAAGACTGATTGGTTAATTGTGTGCTCATAGGGCAGTTTTCATTGATCAATCTTTTGTAGCATATATTACCGAAATATTGATTGGTTCAAGTAAAAATTGCGGACGTGCACATTGCAACATTATATTAATGTAGACAGCTCCAGTAATTGGCCATTTAAAGTGATGGTATCGAAAAAAGGAACCAATGTTTTGAATTTTTGTTATACTTTTACCATTATCTAGCTGACAACCGTATCATTTTAATAAAATAACATTGATAATAAATATTCTATTAATTATACTTACAAGGTAACTCCAGAAAATCAACGGTGAATAATATACATAAAGAAACACGCATAGTTTTCTTGTTTATGGTTTTATACTGCAAATATACCGCAGCTGTTTTAATCTTAAGAGAAAAAAAACGCATTGCTCTCAGTTAGTTAAGTATACAAAAGCATTAATTTCCCAATTTCATTTATCTGAAAAATGATCTGTGGTCCACAACAACAGCGAACGCTTTTACAACAAGTTTTGCAAACACATCCGTTTAGATGTAAATAGATACAAATGCATTAAGTTGGTAAAGCATTCGGGTGGTTGTGTTTGTTGTCGGAGCCGTGGAGAGCCATTAGCTCAGGACCCGGTGGGGGCGCGGTTCGCTCCCTGACGTCTCTCTCATCTAACCGCTTTCTGCCGCTGAAGATATTATAGTTAATCGCAATTTTCAACTTTAGGTGTTGTTGCCGCAAATTCGATGGATCATTTATTCTGCCAGATCAGTCGCATGGACCGTATTTCCGAATTACTAATGCAATGCATGCCAAAGAATTGTACGATTAAAATAAAGAAGGTAAAAATTAACTTACTAGTCTCTATACTCAAAATTACTGGATGTGTTAGACTTAAGAAAATAATTTAAGATATATCTGGAACCGTTACTTAATTATATAGTATATAGTCAAATTTTAAGCTTACAAACTAATAATTATAAAAACCTTCGCAACCTCAAAATGTGTTCCTTAGCATATTTTGTATTCTTGTGTTAGTGGTTGGCAAATTAAATTTGTCACCTGTTTACTCGATGCGTTGTAACAAAGTGTATGACCGACTACCGCAGACCATTTCTCTTCTCTGTAGTCAAAATTGAAATGAATTTTTAGTCCAAAAAAAAAATCCTTAAATCTCTAATTCATTGAAAGTAATATCAACATTTCAAACCCTTAATACGTATATTTAATACATTTCATACAAGTGAACGGCTCTTAATGGACTCTCCTCTTGTACAACTAACAATAAAACAAACAAATCTCCAATTCACTTTTTAAACCGCACATCTGCATATATTTTTAAACGCATTTTTTGAGAGTGACCTCTAAGGACATTGAAATGCACAAAGTTCACGTAGCCAATTTTTCACCCTCGATACATTTTAACACAGCGTTAAACCGTAAAATACACTCATTTATTATGTCATGAAAGCTAAACAAAAAGTTGAACTGACAACAAAATTCACTAACATCATTTTATCTTTTTCCGATACCATTAGTAAACAAGGGCGATATATAATTATTTAATAAACTGTATATTTCTGTATGAAACTCTTTTTTACCCCTGAAGTTATTTAATAAACCAAAGCTAATTTTGGAGTGGTAAATTTTCTTTACAAATCCCTCATTGTTAGGAATACAAAAGAACCAGGATCTGAAACAGTTCATTTTCTATCAGATTTCATTTGGAGACCTCAATTTACGTCCAACTTCTGAAGTTCAAGTTGATTGTAGAGTGAAATAAATATGTATGGTATAGAGTAATATACAGGGTGTTATTGAAATACACGTACATATTAAAATGGGGAATAGTATGTAATGACCAAAAACGATTGGCACCAATTTTAACTTCAAATTCTAAAATTTAAATATTGGGGAAGAGTCCCCTTTTCCGACCTACTAGTTTCCATATTTAAAGAAGTAAAATAAATCGAAATTGAACTTACCCATAGAAATTGCACTGTTGCCGTAGCAAAACCAATTAATTCAAAATAAAGTTTATTACAGTAATTGTTCAAAATGCCATCCATTATTATTTACACACACTTGCAATCGTCTTTCCAAAGAACTTTGAACATTAGAAATTAGTCTTGGATTTTGTCGTAGTTCCTCGGCTACCGCATTAACTTTATTGGTTAATTGTTCAACACTATTAATAGGTTCATTATAAACCAGTTGTTTCATGTGACCCCACAAAAAGAAATCGCATGGATTTAAATCCGGAGATCTCGGAGGCCACTTAGTAGGTCCATTTCTGCCTATCCACTTTTGAGGAAATCTAATGTTCAAAAACTGCCGTACGTTTAAATCAAAGTGAGGAGGAGCGCCATCTAGTAGGTACCACATCCGTTGCCTTAATTGTAACGGTATCTCTTCTAGGAGTACTGGCAAAATATCTTCTAAAAAGTGGAGATATCCTGGCCCATTTAATCTGTTCGGGAGAACATAAGGCCCGATTAAATACTGATCTATTATGCCAGCCCAAACATTTATTGAAAATTTTCTTTGATGCCCAGTTTCCCTAATGGCGTGAGGATTTTCATCACTCCAAATATGCGTATTGTGCATATTGAACACGCCATCACGAGTGAATGAAGCCTCGTCAGTATACAATAATATTTTTAGAAAATCAGGAATATCAACACATTTTTGAATCATCCATTCACAAAACTCCACTCTATTTTCTTCATCACCTGGATATAAGGCCTGGACTTTTTGGATGTGATAAGGATGTAAACCTTGTTCTTTAAGTGTCCGCCACACAACGAATGAGGACACTCCAATTTCAAGACCTAGTCTTCTACAACTTAATTGAGGCCGGTTTTCAACAGCTTCCAATATTTCTTCTTCGGCCGCCAATGTTCTTTGTGTTCTTGTTCTCCCTCGATCTGCATTGACACTCTCAAATTTTCCATGGTCTCTTAGATGCTGAACAGTTGAAATAAACGTACGACAGTCCGGAATTCTCCGATTTGGAAACCGTTCGCGATACAGGATTTGTGCTTGCCGAGAATTTTCTCCAGCTGCCCCATAAACCAGCACTATATCGGTTAGTTCAATATTCGTAAATAGTGGCATCGTAAAAAAATATTTAAAAGTAATCGTAACAACACTTTTTACCAACTTGGAAATGACGCGCTCGTGTTAGCCAGATTCGTAAATCAACTAAAATTTTAATAATCTATAGTTTCAAAAATGTATAGTTTAAAAACAATCATTTATCAAATATTCTAGTTTTTTGATAACGAGGGTAGTAAAAACCAGTCTTCGGAAATAGAAATTAATTCGAAAATCTTGGCAACATGGTTATTTCTTACAAGACTAGTTTTCTTATCATCTGACAAAAACTTGCATATTAATTACTGTTGATGTTTAAAATAGGTAAATAAACCTAATTTATATAGGTCATCCTCAACATATCAGTGAAGTACGTTTGTTTTAGAATTAATTTTCAAAAATTAATAACTCCCTTAATAAGGGGTATTTTTAAAAAATAATATTTTTCTACATTCAGTGGGGATCTGCGCAATACCCAGTTTTAATATGTACGTGTATTTCAATAACACCCTGTATATGTGTAATAATATATATGAAATAACGCAATATCCTGGTATCAGATACTTTTAGATCAGTACTAGTCAGGTACGGTTTTAGGCATCCTTTAGTCCTTAAGGGAAGTGAAAGTTCTAACTGGATTACCAATGTGAGGCTCGCTAGTACTTATTGTAAACTCGGGTTGCTAAATTAAAGAAAAAAATACAACTTATGTTAAAAAAAACAATCTTTGCGGAAACGCCTGATAAGAACGGTACTTTGTCGGTCTGCAAAATAAAAACCTCTTAGTTACTAATTTTCTCTCGACTCTTATCCATCAGAAACTTGAATCAAAAGGTATTACTATTATCCGCGAGTTTCGCGAAAATATTTATTCAGTCTCTAAAACTAGAATCCTTTGCGCATCCGAAAGGACCCCTTGAGCCTGCCCGTTAGTTATCCCTTAGATTGTTTTACTAATAACATATTTTTTAATATGACTTGCTCTTTTCTGCAAATTAGCGAAACATTTAATGAACAGCAAGGGTCCAATTAACTTTGTACTCGCGTTCTCTAAACAATTGTCTGAAACTCGACCGCAATTTTCTTTAAATCTCGCAACGTTTGCTACTCTTGCACAACTTCGTTATTTTATGAAATATGTTTACAATTTAACTTCATTTTATTTTTAGTTTTTTTTCGTATAGAAGGTGTTGTCTTGTAACTTCATAATCTTCGATTATTACAACGTCTTAAGAAAAGTATGTTTACAAGGATTGTTAGTTATTTAACCCATATGGCCTGAAAACAAAGTTCGTCATAGAGGGTTAATCAGTGAATTAATCGTGAACATTTCCAGTTTTATGTAAGAAGAAGCGAATAAAGGCGAATGAATAATTATTTCGTGAAAAAAGTAAATTTTCTATTATAATTCGTTCATTAATTCAAAATACGAGTATCTATCAAGTACTAAAATGGGGGGTCAAAAAAAATGTTTTTTCTTTAGAACCACCTGAAATAAAATGACAATCAACTATTTATACCAATAATACCGACACATGCGCTCTATGATAAATTTTCAGAGAGATATCCACTAAATTTTCCAGATAAATATGGCTATTTAAGAAGCCGCCAATCTCAAAGGAAACAAATTCATGCTTTGGGTTTTCGTTGGAACAAATTGAAGAATAACAGATATATATATATATATATATATTCACACTAACTTCAAAGGCTGGAGCGGCAATACATATAAAGAATAAAAGAAACTGATTTCAACAAGTAGAATCTGTTACAATTGTAATTGCACTTACGAGTATATTTCGACCATGTCACGCCACTGGCGTAGTACGAAGATTTATGACGAAAACAATCATTTTATTTGTCTGTTTGACATTTGAGATTGTGTATTTACAATTATTGATTTGTTGAATATTTACAATTTTTGACCAATAAATTAGATTATTTATAAGTGAGTGTTGTGTGTTTTGTTTAATTAAATCATGCAGAATGTACATTGCGTCTTTTTTCTCATTATTTCGCGTAACCCCAACTGACAAAATTAATTTACCATCGTGTATTCTATTTGTATTTATTATTCTCGTTTTAATTAGTTTAGTTGGTTTATTTTAGGAGTTTTTGCCTTTGTATAAATTTCAGTTGCAGTACAAACTTTTAAAAATAAAAAACAGGTCTTTGTTATTTATTAGTTTTCAAAGAAAATAATACTTAATAAAGAACAACGTTTTGTAATTATATCTTTCATTTTTGGGTATATATACTTTGATGCTTTGTCTTTGATCAATTTGCTTTTTTTAATTTATTCAGGTAGTTTTTAATAATTTTGTTGTGAAATACATTCTATATCTCTCCAGATTGTGGGTGTGCATTATAACTGAATATTATTGTTGTGAATTGTAATTTATGTTGCCTGCATTTATTTATTAATATAAAATATATCTCAAAATTAAAACGATATTAAAAATTAAAATTTTATAAACTCTTAAATTAATCTTATTGCAAATTTGTGGTTTAAATTCAACTTACGTTTATATTATTATTATTATTATTACACTAATTCTAAATTACAAAAAATATTTTTGTTTTAACTAAATATATAACACTGAAACTAAATAGCAATTAAATTGTAAAAATGCACTAATATTATGAAATAAAAAATGTTTTAAAAGTCAATTTTGTTAATTAGCCAATCAAAATTGTCTTTAAAAAAACTTTTGTCTTAACCAGGCAGTAATTTTTAATTTGATATATTAACAACTTAAAATGGTGAGTTTATGTTATTTTGGGGGGTCGATGTGGAAGTTTTTCTGTGGAGTTATTCTTTTCCGTCAAATTTACAAGATAACTTTTAGTTTTGGGAAATACAAATGCATAAGATAGTCCTTTCATTATGCACCGATGTGAAATTATTTTTTAATTATTTATTTTTAATTAAATATAAATGTTATTTCAAATTGTGGCATTATCATTTAAAGAACGACGTGGACTTGATCAAGTCTGAAAAAGTATCTCTCTCACTCAAAAGTTTAGTATTTCTTTAGAAGTTGATTTTAAAGAACATTAAGAATTTGATATTTAAGAATTATTCAGATTTATGTATTTTTATTCTTCTATCATAATTTTAAAAAAGCATTAAATTTTAACGTACAGTTTTTGCTTTTACTCTTGGCAATTCTTCGATTCTTCTTTTTTGACGAAAATACAGACATGAATTTTGCTTACAATTAAAAAACGTAATGCTTATTTTTCCTTTATGTATGGTGTGATTGGATATATACTATGGAACATTAGTAAAAGCACGGAGTATTTTGGATTGAACTATCTGTAGTATTCTTGTGTTTGAGGGTTTACGCAGCCTCAAAATTCAATGTCATGTGTCCAAATTGATATCGTTATGATCCTGTAATAAGTATTTTATTTTCTAATGCCAGCTGTCACTTTCTGCCCATTAACTGATGCATTTGCCTCAATTTTAGCTTTAGGGTAATATTTTATCTGACTCTACTCTTCGTACTGCCTTTATTGGGATTGGAACAATTTATTTACTAGTGGTAAAAATAATTTGTGCAAAATTGATGACCTTTATCTTGAATTTGTCACTTTTTTTTCAGTTTTGAACTGAGATAAATTGCTGTATCGTCAACAAATGTTGCGATTATTACGAAATTTGTAATTGGTCGGTCTTCAGTGCACATGAAATACAGCTGCCTTGAGGAATGCTTCATTCTACAAGATAATAAAAGAAAAGATTGTTGTTACATTTAACTTACCTGATTTTATTATTAAGTAAAGATGACATGGAAGTTTTTCTTTTGGTTTGTACAATAGATTATTAAAAGCTTATTGCACATCTGAGAAGACAGCTGTACTTCTTTGATTTTTCTCTAGGGACTCATTAATTTTGATTAATAATCTGTGGCGTTGTTGGTATAGTTGAGTGCTCTTTTTTAAATCCATCTACTGTAGGAAGTTAATTCTAGTTTAAAGATATTTTTTCGAATATTTTAAACAGAAGTTTGATGGTGATTTAAGGGTATTTCCATTTGATTGGGAAATAGCATAGTAGCATTATACTATTGAAGATAGCATTTATCCGAATTTTTGCCTTCCTAGTGAGGATTTTAGCATTTTCCCTTCAATTAAGTCATAGCCTGGCGATTTATGCATATTATATTACTTTCATTTGGTGAGACTACTTTCAGTTGCAGAGAAAGTTAGCAAGGAACATCAAGCTAGTTTGATTGAAATAAAAATCGACCTATTTTTGTGTTTTATCCATATCCATTTGTCTTCAAGATAATTGATTTCTTTCGTTTTTGGTGCCGCATCCTATATATAATCGATTCCATATTTTCTTGCATGACTTATCAATCCCTTACTACATCTGAAATATGGTTGTTCTTTAATAAATGTATTAGTAAAATGGAAATTACTAAATTGAAAGGACGCATTCACTAGATCCGTCCCTGTTTTGAAAGCCCATCAACTACAATCTGCACAATCTACTTTAAGTTAGAAATAGTTTTGTAAACCGCACAGGGATAGTCGAAGTACAGAAATTTAAATTCGAAATCAATTGGAAAGCTTCTGATGCCATCATCAATACGGTGCTGCGAACTTAGCACTTTGCATTTGTTGATCTAATAAATTTGTTAGTAGGCAAACACTTTGTAATATTGTTGGTTAAGTTTAAGGTTAGAGAATAGGTTTATTCCCTTGTTTGCACATATCTGCATTTTCGATTTATTGAAAAAATATTTTATATGAGAATTAGCCGAATATTGTCTTTCAATAATGCACATATTCGCATGATTTCCTATTCCTCTCTTGTAATAAGTACAATATATTGTTTTATTAGTGATTGTATGTTTCATATGACAGCTCGAATGCGAAAATATCAAGATTTTCTTAACTCGTTATATGTATTCATTCGTTGGACACATATGAAAGAAAATCCTAAAATAGTGAAATTTTGATAAATTTGAGCTATAATACGAAAATAACAAAGAACTTTCACGTCAGTAAATTCGTAAAGAGAGTGAGCGAGCCAGAATTCTAATGCCGCAATTCACATTGAGTGCATTCTCGAGCGGGCATTAATTAAACCTGGTTATCTGCAAGATTCCAATTGCGGCCATAAGGCCACAAATATCAATTAAGGATGGCCTCACTCATAACTCACATAACTGCGTTTCACTTACGACCAACAAACGCCCGGATTGCTAACGTTTTCCCTATGCAGCGAGGCTCTATATAGTTGGACTTAAGTAACGAGATCAGAATTACAATGTTGAATATTGCAAGAACCCATAATTGAATTATATCACGCCCCTCAATAATTTTAACATATTATGGACCTATGATTCGGCCTTGGCTGACGAAATTTAGATAGTGAAGAAATTAGTCTGTCACTTAAATATGCCATTCCCCTTTATTAAGATTGCAGTAGCAGACACCAATGTTAATACCAGTAACTAAATTTGATAGAAGTCACGTTTAAGAACAGATGCAGCGATATGTCGAATTTATTTTGTTTTACATACATATGATAAAATTAAAAAAAAATTGAATTAATAACGTTCTCTTCATATTATTTATCTGGTACACAATATAATCTAATATTTGTATTAACTCAATAATAATAATAATAATAATAATAATGTGTTTTGCCTTTATGTATATTTATTTTCTTGAGTCTTTGCTCTTATGTTTTGTTATCTTTTTTGCCGTTCCGAAATATCACCGGCAGTTTCTTAATTTTCTTTGTTATGTTTATTATTTTGTCCCCTTTTCTTTTTTTTCTTACAACTATTTTTCTGGCCTTAGCTGTTGTTTTTATTGGTTTTGGATTTTTGTTTGTTCGTTTGTTTAATTGTCTTGTTTTCTTAATATATCGTCTATTTGTTTTGTTTTTGTTCTTCTGTATGTTTGTAGTTTTCCTATGTTCTCCGTCAATTTGTTGTTTTTGATTCTATTTTTGTAGAAGTTCTTACTTATATTAATTGCGTCTTCTTGTATGCCTTTGTGCTTGATTTTTTCTTTTATTTCACTGTTCTTAATTTCCATTCTGTTTTTTCCTAGTATTAGTCTAAAGCAGGCATTTTCTACTACCTGTAGTTTTTCATAGTTAGTTTTTTTTGTGGAGCTCCAAACTGCGATTCCGTAAGTTAAGATAGGTTTCACATATGCATTGTATAGAGTTAATTTTTGTTTTAATTGTAGTGGGCTCGTTTTATGTATGTATGGTTGAATTATTTGTTTTGCAATTCTGGCTTTTTTCCTTGTTTCTTCTGCATGTTTATTGAAAGTTAGTCGTTTGTCTATTGTTATTCCTAAGTATTTTATAGTTTTTTGCTCCGAAATGTGTTTTCCTGAGAACCTCAATGTGTCTAGTGGTTTGTTTTTAGTATTTCTGTTGTGTGTTATTACCGTAAATTGAGTTTTATCTGGGTTCGCTTTTAGCTTCCATTTATCTTGGTGACCGTCGAGACTATTTGGACTTTAAAAAAGCGAACACATCACATATTTTGCGAAAGTTTGGACATGAGAAAGTTCTTCGCAAAACAGCTGCTGTGATTGCTTGTATCTAACCAGAAGCTTAGTATGACAGTTGCAGAACAGTTCCAATTTACGCGTAATTCAAAAGATTTTTGTACAGATTTATAACCATGGACAACACTTGAGTCCACCATTACACACCAGAGACCAAACAGCAGACGAACCAGTTTCAAAGAAAATTCTGGAGAAAACACCTTGATTATCGAAAAAAGTTTTATTCCATCAATACAACGCTCCGTATCACAAGTCCGTTAATGCTATGACTAAAATAAATGAATTGGGCTTTGAATTACTCACTATTCATTCCCCAGATTTAGATCGTAGACTTGGTTGTATTGTGGGGTATTTGGAGTTTTCAATTTTTCAGAAATATTTGAACTGAATTTGTATTCGTTTATTTAAGAATGTTTGTAACACTTAAGGTGGGCATATTTTGAGTACTCTTCTCAAGAAGCCAGTTTCGTCTCCGCAAATATTTCTATAAAAATAAGAGTTCACTGGCAAAAGATCTTATAAATCATTTTTTTTTATGAATTTGACAGTTTTAAAGATGTTGGCATATTGTTCAACTGGTTCAATTATCATTTTCTAAACCAGTTTCAGAGCCAACATATCGCATGAAATTGTAAATTGCAAATATTTCGAAAAAGGATTGAGGTAATAAGTTAATTCAAAACCTATCTTTTTTTAAAGTACTTTTAAATGCCGGAGAAAGTGACCAAAAATTATCAAAACAATAAAAAAATACACCCCTTCATTTTTAAATTTTTAAAGTTATTTAATGCAACTTTTTAATTTCAACTGCTTAGCAGTAAAATTGCATTTTAAATACCGTGAAATATTATTAGACAATAGATTGCGCCGATACCCTAGAAATATACAAATCTTTGATTTGGCAACAGTATTGGTACCTTTTTAAAGGTTATACTGTCAGTTTTCCACTTACACCATTATAATTTCTCTCTAGTTTGGTGCATTTATTTCATGTCATGTGTCTCTTTGAAAACAATGAACGCTCCAGAAAGAAGAAGAAATAAGGGCAACTAACGAGCTAGATTTACAGACTTACAAACCGAGCGACCCGAGAGAGGCTCTGAAGATTACATTAAAACGAGAGAACAATAGTGAAAGTAAGATTATCTCTGTCTAATAGGCTAGTGAGTGGGGGAATAATTCCTGTTATGGCCTTAACGTTTTATTTTTTGGTTTTCCCTCTCTTACCACAGGACGAGAGAGAAGACCTTACTTTTTCCATATTTCTGTCCTTCAATCTAATCTTCAGCGTATCCATAATGAAGAATAAGTTTATGGTTTATTTATACCGCGCTCTGTCATCTCTTTCATGGCTGACGTTCACCGCGGCCTACCAAACGCTCTAGGTAGAAGTTGAGTTACTATCAGTACAGTACCCTTTGCGGAAATTATTATATATGTGGGTCAGGCTTAAATAATCATGGAATGTGTGAATAAAAGTACTTGCAGCGACAATCATAACAAAATTAAAATCAATATATATCTCTAAATATTTTAATGTGTATTTTTTAAAGCTCTATACACAATTATTCAAAATTTATCTAAAAAATACCATTATATTCGCGAACTTTTAAACCTACTATGTTTTGTTTCGGAAGTAAATACATAAGAAGTTGATTTTAAATTTAAATTAATTAGTATGAATATTTAATGAAATTACTCCTCCAACGCGCTCATAATTTTATCACAAAAATTAATTCATGCATTTTTATGAAACCATGTTTATATTTTTAATTTCAATTTGATTGGAAAAAGCCTGCAAATATTTGTTGTTATTTTATACTTCACGTTTGCTCATCCTTTCGTATGTGCGACAAAAAAATTGAAAATACTTTCTATTAGAACCGGACCTGTGCAGTATTCTAGTCGATATGTATATCACAAAATCAACGTTGCCAAAATAGGTTTGGTTAATATCGTATTCGTTTTTCTCTTTGTTTCATTTAATCAAATCAGAAGAAAGAAGACATGTTTATAGATGGTGAATTTGTAGGTCTATATATTTTTTCAAAACGTAAGGAGCTAAATGGTTTTAGGCGGATAAAGTCACGTGATGAAGCTGGCTCTAAATTAAAGATCATTATTTTGAGAAACAGTGCATATGGGATATTTTGGACTCTACCTTAAGCCCATTGGTTATAGGTCCCGTGAATACCTCATTAGTTTGGTGTGTTAATATCAGCTGCAGTATCCTTACAGAAAATAAGTTTTGATATTGTAGATAACGACATGATTTTAAGCCAAATCTACTAAAATACGAAATTAACTTTCCGTAAGGAAACTGCAAGGTATTCTAAAAATGAAATAAATAACGACGTATTTTTGTTCATAAACCTTTCCGTTTACTTAATAACTTCATTTGGAGTTTCAAATGATATTTAGAAATGAACAAATCTTACGTTAACAGATTGGCTGGTTTTTATTTTACAAAAACTTTAGCCAAGAAGGGTGTCTAGATTTTCCATTTTCTTTCGATCTGGGGTATTAATTCTTCACCGCATTGACTCAAAAGTTAGAAGCGATATATAACGCAAAATTAAAACATTGGAGCTTATTAAAAGCATAAATCACATTAGTGGATGAAGTAATTACTTTCATTGATATCTTTCCAGAATTTAGGAAATCCAGTATTCGCTACAATTATAATTTCTGAGGCATTCCCGGTTTGAGTTTGCTTCCACTTCGGATCCAGAACCGGCTCTCAAACATTTTGGTTGAAGAAAAATTAATGAAAGAAATTAAAGGACAAGAGATTAATTTAAAAAAATCAAAAAACAATCTCATTATGAATTTGTAGATATTTATTCAAAAGTAAAAAAACGCCTGTTGCAAATCTGGTTAGGTGTAAGGTTGATTATTTCTTTATAAATTTCAATGAAAAATAAACAATTTTCGTTATTATTATTTGTATTATATTTAAAACATTTATAAAAATCTTAAACACTAGGAAAAATGAAGAAATAATGTGTCCTTTAATCTCACAGTCTATAAATTTAAATTAAATAAATAATTGGTTTGTTGTAATATAAATGTAAATAACGTGTCTATATGATTTGTAGTTAACGGTAATCTTAAAATTTTCAGAAAATCATGCAAAATAAAAACGCTCCTTATACTTAATATATTAAGCGAGATCTTTTAGTTTAGTCGGAAAGCCAAGATGTTTAACTATGTTTTTGTAAAACATTTTTTAAAATTATTTAGAAAACGAGTTATATTTATAATTGATCATCATAATAACCTCATTCCCACATCAGTTGCAGTGGTGTCGTTGAAATGTACGTCACTGGTTCTAATAAATAATAGATAATAGTTCTTTAGCAGAGTTTTTATCTCTGTCCGGCTTGAGTTGCATTAGTTCAAAATTTATAAACTGTGGTTGAGTATAGAAGGCGAGAAAGTGGGAGAGTCCATGTCTGCATTTTCTCTTCTTATTAAGAGCTTTCCACGGAAGTGCCGGAACATTTTTATGCTCTTAGAAATGAAATACAGGAGCCATATATTTTACGGTAGAGATAGTATATTGCATTTTTGTCTAACGGTTAAACTGCGCGATGGTCGGAATGTTTATTAGAACTAATTAAATTTTCCATTCTTCCCGAAAGCGAATTCCCAAAAGCGATTTTTAAATACCGAACTATAAAACTCGAAAATTGAAAATTATGCGAAGCGAAAATTGCTGTTTATTACGCAACTATTTTTATTATAATTTTTTAACTAGATCGTTTTTCACGACACTTTTTGAGGAATTTATTTTGTACCATACTTTTATTATGAAGAAAGCAGCGTTCTTGCGCATTTGTCCCTTGAACACAACTTTTTACAGTTTTCACACAATTATATTAACGACAACAACTCAACTTAACCATAAAAAATCTTCTCGTCTTCTTTACACAAATGAGAATGGTAGGTCAAAATATGGAAATACAATTATTAATAGGAAAGCTAGGATTAAAAAACAAACCAAAGAACTTAAATATACAGTATGGTCCAAATGAAAGGAATAAATTGATTATGTCGTAAATGGTCGATTTTAGGGGAAAACCCTGAAAATCGTTTTATTGTTAAATGGGCGCTTCGTCAAATCACCTTTTTATTTTTCAACAATAATAATTTTAAATAGAAAAGTGTTAAGGTGAAACTCGCATGAGAATCCGAATGTTAATAACAAAGATATAAGTATACTTTTGGAAGAATTAATGATATACGATTTTTTCAAGATATCTGAAAAACTCAGCGCTTTCGAATATATGTTTAAATGACCATTTTTTTATATTTTGGCACAACTAATTTAACCCTAAAATCGCAGTATTTTTCTATTTTTTTTACCTCTCTTTTTATCGCGTCGAGTTTTCAAAGGTCTACAACAAACCACTAATTGGATATTTTTTTAACATCAGTGTTGACGACAAAACCTTTCCCAACTGAAATTGCTTGATAAACTTTTCAGTACACCAACAAAAAAAAGTATTTTCCAAGGGATATCACTTTATTTTAGTTTAAGAAATGGACTTCCGACGCCAGACAAATTATAATAAAATGTTTTTATTAATTTCTTTTTAGTTTAAATTTTGTCAAAATTTAAATAAAAAACAGTAAATGATTAAATGACTATTAAGTATACAAATTCGAAAAATTGAAAAATATTGAATGGTAAAAGTTTGTTTTTAAGGACAAAACGCCAAATTTAAGTTTTCAGCTGAAATATGTACAGAGTTACCATTAAGAATATACACTTAGTCCGCGAAGTATGGAATAAATTAATTGGTTTCTAAACCAAACATATTATTAAGAAATCCTGAAAAAAGGTCGATTTTTATTTTTATTTTTCTACATTATGTACATTTTTTTGGATTATACAGGGTTATCTACATGTATGATTTGATGTCATCGACCATTTTTTAAATTACAATACCCTGTATGTTATAATATTTTTAGATTATCTTTAAAGAACCGATTCTGGCAAAGTATCACATTTGGTGTTTAAGGAAGTCACAAGAGGGGACATAGTGCATTTTCGTCTACCTCTCTTTCAGAAATCAGGTGTCTACAAATTATCTTGTGCCACGTGTAATGCCTTTTATATCGGTCTTTGTGAGCGTAGGCTCGACTGTCGTATTAAAGAACATGCTCCTCCTTCGTTTGCTAACCACATATTTTCTTAAAAACCTCATTTATATAACGAGAATGTTACGCTACTCCACAAATGCAATAAAGACTTTAAATTTAATCTCTTAGAAATTGCTAAAATTCACATTGCTTGTGCCTCTAATAGTTCCCTTTGTCTCAATGAACAGCAGTTAACTCATGAACTTTATATTTTCTCAAATATTAATCTTTCTTAATTTCAATGTTGTTCCCTTTAGTTTATTTATATTCCTAATATCTTTATTATATCAGATTATTCTTCTTGTCCACAGGGTTCTATGTAAGAGTGGGTTTCTCTATTCTTCTTGCCGCTAGCCTTGAGTGACCTCTTATACATAAGCTCGAATCTTTTTGTTCGTTAGTCTATTGCGCCTGTTTTTTCCTTCCGGGTGTTAACAGTTGATTGAACCGACATTTTAAGTTTCTCTGAAATGAAGGGTGGTCTAACCGTTAGCACTTTTCTACAACCAATATTTTCAATTTGCCTATTTGGCTCGGCTTCCGCTTTTGTAAGATTATGTTAACTACAACCTTTCCACTTATAGTGGGCTTATTTTGTTTGCTCCTTAATGGTTTGATCATTGTGCCGGGACACGTTTCCCTTTTTCCTCATTCATTTCATATTCCTATGTGGGAATTTGTAATGCTTATACAGGTCTCATCCTTTCTTATTGGTTATAAGACTTGTGAGGCAACTTACTTGCTATTGTTTTCGACGCTCTTTTGGGTGTCTTTCTCATTCCATCTACCTAAACTGGTTTTATATTTGAGTCTTTGGCCCTTCGTTTCCATTTCCTCTAGCGAGGATTGTTTACTTAAAGTTATTTTTTATTTTTCAGCATTATCCTGTTGTTTCTGAGTTGCATACCTACACTAAAAGTATCTTTGCGTTCTTTTCAATTGAAGCATATTTTTTAACTACTTAAAAATATTGTTTAATTTCTTGTTAAGTTTGCCTCATAGTATTGTTAAATTTTCTTAATTTTCACCTTTTACTTGCCAACTTAATTAAACTTTAACTATTTAGTTTTTAACAAAATAAAAATGGGGCATATAAGTGCTTTAGTCTCACAGTCTATAAGATTTTATTTTTCATAAAAAAACTACCGGTTTCGTGGCAAAATGGTTCAAACCACAAACAAATTCTATAATTAAAAACAACAAATAGTTTGGTGTAAAATAGATAGTTAATACATATATAAAATGTGTATGTAAGGGTCATTTTAATGTATAAAGAAATTTTATTTTTTAGTAATTTTTTTTGCTGAATTTTATTTATTTTAACTAGGTAAGTTTATTCATTGTACGCTTAAACATTTTGTAATATTTTTTCTTTTGTTGTTGTAGACCTTATGATGACTCACTGTAGTCGAAACTAGTCGTCCCCTTTTATACATTAAATTATTAAGGGGTAATGATTTTGAGTTTTTTTGGTTAAAAATATATGGAGGAATCACTCACAAACTACTCTTTATTTATAAGGGATTAAATAAATGGTGGGATAAAGTTGGATATAACAATATTTAATTAACACTTCCAAAATTCGAACTCATTATTCAGAAGTATCTGTGAGATATTTGTAAACTAAAGGTTTTCATTTCGCTCCTTTTTAGAGTTGTATCTTCTCTATTTTTATGTATAAAGTTTTGAAAAAAAGTGTATATAAAAAAGTACCATTATTTTTGAATTTACTATAAGGTCTAGAATTTACCGTACATAATTCTTGACCACTCTGTACAAAATATAAAAAATTTTAAACGGAAATTAAATTATACTCATATTTTATAAAACTAACGAATGCATCATACACGTATGTTAAAAGTATAAAACAAAGGAAAAGCAAATTGAGGAATTTAGAGCAAATTTCTTAAGAATTGACAAAAAGCGCGAGTACAAAGTACCAAGTGGAATATAAAATTTTGTGAAATTGCAAAATGAGCAGCGAAGTACTATTCAAAAAACTTGTCATAAGGTACAACAAACTCAGCGACTCATAGGAATCAGTTGACGTTTATTCACTCCAAGGAAGTCGAGTCTAAAGGCTCAATGTCGTGAATATACTCTCAAAAATCAACCACGAGTGGAATTGACTAAAGTTTAGGAACGACCCTAAAAATTAGTATTTTTTGTAGTATTTGTGTTTAGGTTGGTTTTTATATTGCGATATACCTGCCTCGGTCAGATTAAATACGAGTTCTTGTGATAATGTTTGGTTGTCTGTAAAAGTCTTTTTTTTTTTGGGTTCAGGTACAATTTTAGAGGAGAAGTTTACCTTTACCAATTTTTTATTGTTCCTTTAAGGGAACCAGAATAAATGCTAAATTCATCCATTCGCCGCGAGAAAGGGTTTGTCGCCTTATTCTTATAGCGCAACAGTCACCGAGATAACCATCTAGGAGATTTCCCAGACAAAGGTATCATTGAGTAAGTAAAATTTTTTGATATACGACTAACCATTATTTAATTTGACTGATAATAGGTGCCTACCTCTAAACTATGGATAGTTTTCCACCTTTGAGAAAACGGAGATGCTAATTAGTTAATTAGGAACAGTTTTTTATTAGGGGCCTCACTATGGTTGGATAGCATTATAGCCTCGTTTAGTCTGGGTGTAATTGAAGATTTGAAGATAATCGAAGTTTGCCTTAATGAAACTGCCGAGCAAAGGACAGTACTAACCAGCTACTAAAATTTTCTTTCATTCAAACTTCAGACGGAAAAATGCCGGCGAGGTAGATTTTTTCTTACATAGAAGCAGAGTACTATTCTTCCTCGACGTTTCCTTGGGTAATCTAAGTTTTATCTATATACAAGGTGTATTATTTTTTTTCTTTAATATGTAACTCGTTTCGTGGGAATTAAAGAATTAAAGGGCCATCTGCACGAACCAGAACTAAAAATGTTAATTTTATATCATTGTTTGGTATTTTTTTTTCTTAAATCAACTGTGCCTTTCAGATAAATATTAATGGCCCTACATTTTTAAGCCGAGGTGAATTGTCACGTCCCTAAAGGACAAAAAGGGTGTTTAAAACCATTCCCTAATGTAACCACTCCTCTATAATAATCTGATATCTATCAAAGAAGCTGAATTTTATTTTTGGTGACAGTAGATTTAAGGTATTGCCGTTTTCTGAGACTTGTTTGTAAACTTCATCTTGTAATTATTAGTCAAAATAAAATAATATATATTAAATTAGGCGGCCTTTTTAGATGTAGCTCTTAAATGTATCTATTTTTTAATTTGCTTTGCAACCAAAGTTTTTATAGCTTTGGTAATAATACTTGAAATACAGTGCACGATTTCATCGAGATTTCTGAACGCGAACCATGTCCGCCTATCTAATAGAAAAGAATCGAAATTATGGCAACACTAATAAAATTTTCCACAAAGGATGAATAAAATCACCATAAAATGAAACATAACAAGTTTTATACGACTCTCGACATATTTTCGTTCCCCTAACTCGAATGTAGATAAGCTAATAAAAAGCCAAAGTCTCTCGTTCGTTTACAACTTCCTACTTTCTAAGAACTGAAGAAGAAGTATTCGACACTCGAAAGCGTGATCAAAGTAGGCAAATCCGTTTCTATCCAATCAAACGTTATATACCGGAACGATTTGTTCTTTGAAGCGAATTTTCGTCCTCGTGTAACCCGGAAAAAGCCAGATGAGGATGAGAATGAGCATGAGAGGAGACGTCACACGCTTCAAATCGAATATTGAGTCGAGCAAAAGTAATCACAATATTTGCGCCGTTTTGTGAACAGCTAAAGGTCGAAAAATGGCTTTGCTCCATTTTATGCTTTAGAGGTGGCAAACGCATACATAAAATGAATAACAGATACCACCGTTGTACACCACCAACCTAAGGGAGAAGAATACGAAATACGGAATCAAAAATAGACTACTTATCACTTAACAAACTTCGTACCAATGAAATTCAAGACCATTTATGACGCTCCTATATCTCTTCAAAATAGGCATTGGTGCTAGAATAACTTCCAAATTGCACGCATATTCCTTGCAGACTGATTTTTTTTAGATTTGGAAAGGGACCAAGAGTAGTAGAATGCATGGGGCAGTAATTCAAAACCCAGTTCATTGATTTTAACCATCACAATAATGGACATGTAATATGGTGCATTGCTCTGAGGCAACTGATCCAGCAAGTTAGCATTTTTTTTCAAGGTAATCAATAAAAATATATTTTGCATCACCAAATACCATTGTCTTGACCGCTGTTTGGTCTTCAGTGTGTAATGGTGAACCCAAGTTTCATCCACAAATATAAATCGGCGTAAAAGCTCTTTTGGATGACGCTTAAATAGCAACATAGACTCATCTAAAACGGTCACACGGGTGTGTTTTTTGCTCCAAAGTAAGCAATCGCGGCACTCATCTTGCGGAGAACTTGCTCATGTCCAAAATTTTGCATGATATGTAATATATTGGGTCTTTAGAATTCACCACAGCCTCAGCTATTCCATCAACTTTAGTCGATGGTCACTAATCATTTTACGGAATTTCAGAACCATACCTTCAGTCGTAGCCGATTTCAGACTATCTGAGAGCTCTGAATCCTGCCACGTTTAAAATCTGCAACTAATTTTATGACCCTTGAAAATGAACTTGCATAAAATAAAATCCAGCTCACGTTTAATTTCTGTGAGATTTAAACCTTTAGTATGAAAATATCTTATGACAGCTCGTAATTCGAGTTTCTCCTTTATTCAATAACTTTGTTAGTATAGCAGGCTGTCAAATAAAAACCACACTACACATAAATATCTCAGACAAAAACTAATGACATTACATTAAACAAAAAAAAATAAACAAATGTTCAACATCCCAGTCCACTATAGGTCAGCCAATAAATTATTCATCCCATTCTCATAGTTACGACGTTGTAACAACGTTTAAATATTTTATAGAATCCACTGCAAAATTTTTAGCAACAACTAGGTTTAAAAACAGAACAGCTTGTATTGGGTACAACATTCAACGTATCATGTTCTTGCTATACTAGTTACATTCAGATCTATGAAAGAAACTACTAGCAAATTACAATCCGCGCCAAGTACCTTAAATGAATATGAAACTGAAATTATATTGAAATCTGCAACATATTTACGCATATCGCAAAATGAAGGAAATATTGTCCAACAAGAGTAAGAATGCGCGTTGACAAATCGGGTGATAATAGACTGGAGCTCATTTCCTGTCTCTGTGTTGCAGCATGCATTTCATAAATTACACTCCGCAATTCTTCACCGGTTATCGTATTTTATTATGATTTCATTCGTTATTCACATTTACAGCTAAATTATCTGGGATACGAAGTTGGAACAGAAAGAAGTTAGAAAATGAAATAACTAAATATTTTAAAATGATAACGTCCCATCTCGAACTTAACGCGAATCACCTAGGAGAGGAAAATATAAATTCAGGAAAGAGTAGTTGTATCAGAAAAAGTCAGAGACAATTGAAGATTCCAAATATTTGACGTTACGGCTGAACAAATAGAGTTTGTTCCTAGTTGTGTAACGTTTGGAATAAAAAAACCTCTCAACGAAACAACCCCGGATCGGAAACATTTTCATGGAGGAAAGAAAATTGCACACTTTGAATTTGGAGTGGATTTTCAAAACTAAATATATATTTTTTATTTTACTGCAATCTATAAGAATTCAAATAGTTTTAATAATTTTAACATATTTTAATGTGCTGTAGAGTCATTTTAATGGCTTTTACAAATTTTTCATCTAAAGATATTTAAAGATTTCCAGGTCTGGTTAGTTCAATGTTAATAAAATATCCTTATTAATTTTCCATTGTTGCTATTAACTTTTTTATACCAGGTGTGTGATCCTTTTATAATAATTGGCTGCATAGCTCAATAAAACTTATTGAAAATCCTACAAACACACTTTTATAGCTCTCCCCGAAGATATGATTCCCCTACAACATAAAACTTTTACCTTTACCATATCTGTATAAAAATCTAATATGAAATAGCACCTTCCATTCTTTCTTGCTTCCTTGGGACCGGCTTTAATTCCGAACCGAGTATCAATATTTGAAGGAAAATACATGGCACGTTAGGAGAAAGATTGTTTCATGAAATCTGATATGAACATACAGGGTTCAGCAAACAACGAAGTTGCTATAATCAAAGTTTCTTTCAATGGCTTTCAATTGTTTTTTTATAATTGGAACTATGCGAATATTGTAATTTATCTACAAAATATATCCATTCCATTTCAAAGCAACAGAAAAGAAACACATATTTACCGACAAGAGACTCGTAATTGTTGTAAACCGGTTACAGAACAGAGCCAAGGCAAAAAAGTCACTGAAATGTTTCAGCTTTGTTGCAGAATTGTTGAACAACTCAAAGTTTCTGTTTTGTCTGATTGGGACGCTCACTCCAATTTTCAAAAAAATTTAAAAATCGGTAATTTTCTGCAATTTTTAATAGTTTCAAGAGTTTTTGAACTATTTCAGCAATCATTAACCATCGTGAAAACTTGTTTTGATTAATTTTAAACAGTTTTTAAAAAAAAATTATCATTACTATGAAATTCCCATCACACTTACGTTTTTAATTCAATAAATACTGAATATTAATGATTGACTACGTGACTCCCTGTAGTTTAATCCAGAACCGAGTACCAATATTTGAGGAAGCAATAATAAAATAAAAATCTCCGGCTACAGGAAACACAAGGGTGGAAAATTCGATAAACGCCAAAGCAATAAAGTGATGATTGGAAAGATCTGTGAGGATGGAAACTTTCGCATACTTTCCAAACATTCCCGCTTGTTTCACAGCACAGATTTCTCTCTCACTATCTACACTGAAACAAAAAGGTGTCAACATCCATTTTAGGATGCAGTGACTTATGTTTTCATTTTAATCGTTGTGTTAAAAAACACTGACAAAGCCAAACAGAACAGTTGACTAATGAGCATTACAGTTGGTGCTGATGACACCAAGTTTTGATTCATTCAGTCATTTTTAAATATTTTCAGAAAACATTTGGAAAAATATATAGTAAATGATTTTGAATATTCATCATATCTTCGCTTTTTTGTTTTGTCCATTTTGTAGTTTAGAAAAATGGGATTTTATAAATTTGGATATAGAAAATATTGAATATACAAAATTAAGAGAGAATAAATCATTATTTTTTATTTTATTAAATATTGTCATTCTTGGTAAAACAAACAAATTATTGTAGAATCCTACAATAATGATACAATATTTCAGAGCTGTAAAAAATAATTTTTATACAAACGCCAATTATTGGGAAACTGCCCATTTTTTCATTAATATTTTCAAATTTTTTTTTTAGTTTCTTTTTATTTCTACACCTCCATTATTAAAAAAGGTCATTATTTTGTTACAATGGCAGGTAAAAAATTTTCGAGTGTAGATAACTAGATTGCCGTTTTTGTTTCAGATCCAGATTTTCGGCTTCAACTCACAGCTTTACTCCAACTTCTCGGAGGCATTGCACAAAGCCCAGGGGATCGTTGTTATTTCTCTTCTTTTGCAGGTGAGTCTTTAATGTCCTGCTTTTTCTCTAGGGTGGCCGTTGCGGAACTTTACGGATTGTAATTGAACTTCTTTCTCCTTGTTTTTTCCCAATAAATGCCACATAAACATAAAAAAAGACTTAAAAGAAAATAAGGTTGGAAATGGTAAAGAACTTATTAGTTTAAGAGTAGTTTGGTCTACAAGGAATGTTCATGACTTCTATTTACCTAAAACTATTTTAACTACCACCCAATTTATATTTATATAATTGCTAAGCATATTAAAAGACTCTCTAACTTAGAAAATAAAACTATTTTACGATGAAACTTATATTTTTCTCCAATGACTCTCCATTGTCAAATTTTTAATTGTTAATTTAATCTACTCATTACTTTCCAACGAATATAACAATTTCTCATAAAACACACGAAATGTTTTATAATGCAGAATAATATTTCCTAAAAACAATGAAAACAGCCCTACATCGTGCCACATTCCTAGGACAACATACTTTATAGTAGTATATAGAGCACGTTTAATTGCCCCAGTGTCCCCAGAGTAAAACCAGACGGTAAACAAGGCTGAAAAATCGATACCCTCATTCAGAAATTGTTGTTTCAGCTCTTTAAATTATTAATGCACCTCAAAGGCAGCAGAAAAAGTAGATAGATTGGAGTTTTGTGTACTTAAAACATCTAGAAATAAAAAGCATTTTGGAAAGATTTTGAATTTATTTACTTTAGCTTTAATGTATCTCTATGAGTATGAATTGTCAGCCCACATGAGTATTTAAGAGAAATTATAGGTTGGCATTAAGGGATTATCTAATAATAAGTTTCGTAGTCAGAATTGTCGATTTTGGAGGCTCAATGTCGTGTGAAAAAGCTATTCCATCTCACGAACATTTCTAAAACTCCCGGCATTAGTGTTTTTTCTTTAAAGAAATGTAAGGATAATGTTTTATTTAAAGAAAATAGAAGGATACGTACAAACAGTGGCAGTAGGGTGCAAAGCGAAATTCTAATCCGGCCTCTCTTTCCGAAACGACCATAAAATTACTATACAATTTGCCATATCTTGCCGACGTCGCCGGAACTGGCTAGAGAGACATAAAGGAGAGCAAAACGCTACACCACCCTCCTTGTTATGCAAATTGTATTGTAGTCCAACTTTTAAAACCCCTTAAGCCGCCGGCTAATCATGCAAATTTCACCGTGTACCTGCCTTTATTATAATTGCATTTTTCATTAGGAGACCGGCGCACCGGCTCAGTTGCCACTCCAAAAAGTTACTTTTCGCTTCCGCAGGTCCACACAGCGAAGCCAAACCGACAAAATCGTAAAAGGATCCAAATATTTTTACAGAAATCTATGCTTTCCAAAATGTTTCTTTTTGTATCTACATTTACAGTTGGGCACAAATTACATTCATCTAGCCAAGGTTCACCTAAAATAGTTGACTATTAAGGGAGACAAGAAGAAAAGAAAGAAAGTGATGTTAAGCAAATACTTACTTACATCATATCAAGTAATCAAGAAAGGTGCATTCCTTTTTATCGAAATTATTGAATAATGTGATAATACTGTTAAAATTTGGAGCCATAATAACTAAAATAAATAAACCAAATTAAAAACCAATAAGTGCATATATTGGTAACAGATACAGTGGGATTTTTACAAATTTACCCCATACGTCACTAATTCCATTCACACTAAATAAGTTAAAATGTTTCAGGTAAATCATTAATTCTATCAAATATAAGACTACAGAGTAGAGCAAATGTATGGGTAGTTAACATAAATTGAATGGCTTAGATTACCTATTGTGGTTTTACATTTTATGGGGCCATCTACTATTAAATAAAATAAACTTCATAAAAAATGTCTATTTATTACTACATGTATATTTTATACTTAAATAATTTTAATAATGCTTATCATTTTATTAAATTAAACAGATTTTTATATAGAAACGCATAATTCGTTTGCTCATTAAAAAATTCATAGTTAATATGGACTTTCTGATTCAGAACTGTTTTCAACATTTTCGTCATTCGTTCTATTTCTATTCAATTTTTCATGGTCACCATTTTTTTATTAAAGATTATATATATCTAACACATTTTGAACATACTTAAAACCACGCTTAGCTAATGCTTCATAGCTTCATCCACATACTTCCTCATCACTGTATCCATTTCTGCCAATATATTTCTTTTAATATATACAGGGTGGCCAAACGAAAACTAAGCCATTATCAAGAACTGCGTCACCATTTTAGAAAAACAGAGGGACCCGTCGATTTTTGATCAAAGGGGACACTTTTTTCCGGTATTTTCGACTTCACTGCTTACACCTCCAAACGAAGGTAACAATCACCCCAAAATATTTAAATAGCATGGTCGAGTAAGGTATCATTTTAAAGCCCTTTTAATTCTCTTTACAACAGTCTTTAAATTTTAAAATTCGGCCTAATACTTTTTAATAAATTACATTTTAAAGTTTAAATTATGTTTAGTTGTTTATTTACTTAATAAAATTAAATATGTTGAAATTGATGACCACCCGCGTCCATACAATAATAAAGATTTTGTTCTAAACGTTCTCGCACAATCCGAAGGATTTCCGCAGTGATTCGATGGCACTCCTCGACAATTCTTTGAGGCTGGTTGTGTTTTGTAGATTTTACGTTTGAGGTATCCCCACAAAAAAAAATCAAGGACGACTAATCTGGTGACCGTATAAGCCATTCAATGCTACCTCTTCTCCCAATCCAGTGCCATGGAAAATGTTTGTCGAAATAGTGACGAATAATCAAAGCATAATGCGAAGGAGCACCGTCCTGTTGAAACATTAAATGCTCTTCACTATACTGTTGGTCATTTTCAATAATATCGGTCAAAGTATGGTCAATAGCAATTCCAGTACTTGCAAATACATTTCGCCAGTCAAATTACCAAGTAAAAAATATGGATCCACCAATCGGTCACCGAAAATGCCAGCCCATACATTTAATTTTTGCAGTTGCTGTGTATGTACCGCCAGGAAAATTCTTGGGTTTGAATCAGACCAGTAGTGGCAATTATGACGATTTACGGTACCGTTAATAAAAAAGCTGCATTCATCGGAGAAACAGATATTAGAAAGAAACTGTGGAGCGTGCGCTACTCGCTCACTCATTATTTCGTAAAATTGCAAACGGCGGTCATAATCATCCTCATTAAGTTTGTACTTCTTCAAAATGGTTTGAATGCTAATTCGATTGATCCCAGACACAGATGCTAATTGCCTTGTTCTTAACGTAGGATCTAGATCAATGTTTCTCAACCTTTTTGGACCAAACGCCCACTTTGTAAAGCCCACTTCTTAATTCGCCCCCTATAAATTTTAACAGATAAAAATTGCATGATAATCCCTAATATAAGGTAAGCGTATAGTCAAATAATCGCCCACTTTAAGATGTCGATCGCCCACCAGGGGGCCCAAAACTGCAACTTCACT
The DNA here is from genome assembly GCA_951812935.1 of Hermaeophaga mercurialis. Taxonomy (NCBI): domain Eukaryota; kingdom Metazoa; phylum Arthropoda; class Insecta; order Coleoptera; family Chrysomelidae; genus Hermaeophaga; species Hermaeophaga mercurialis. Next base: position 32,885,053 of record OX638362.1, on the reverse strand, counting down.
AGCTGTATTAACTACAGGCGGTCTATTTTCTCGTTTTTTATTAGCTACATTTCCAGTCTCTTGAAATTTTTTCACTAACTCTAGAACATACTTCCTACTGATCTGTTGATCTTGATATTTTTCATTAAATAACTGAGCCGTTACATTTGCACACTTATTGTTCATAAAATAAAGCGAAATTATATCTACCCTTTCCGAAATGGAATAAACCATGGTATTTAATTTTCAAAAACACAATTAAACAAACCTTCGCTTCGATATACGAATCCACTAATTTCACGTTCTTTGTGTGTCCGTATCGTATCCATTTGTCTTTTACAAATTACAAAAACAATGCAAAGTAAGAAAATCAACATTTAAACCACTGGCGTACTCAGCGACCCATGGGTCTTTTTCACTATTTTGACAAAAATTAAAAAATTCCAATTTTAAAAACTCTTATTAAAAATTAATTTAAATTTTAAAATGTAATTTTTTAAAAAGAATCAGGCCAAATTTTAATATTTAAAGACTTATAAAGAGAATTGAAAGGGCTTTAAAATGATGTCTTACTTGACTCCTAATGCCATTTAAATATTTTGGGGTGATTGTTACCCTCGCTTGGAGGTGTCAGCAGCGAAGTCGAAAATACCGGAAAACAGTGTCTACCTTTTATCAAAAATCGACGGGTCTCTGTGTTATTTTAAAACTTTGACGCAGTTCCTGATAATGTCTGAGTTTTGTTTTCGTTTGGCCACCCTGTAGATATATATGATATATCATCTGCCCAAATGAATTACTCGTAAATACTATAGAAATCGTAGTGATAGAGTGGTAATCGAAATACGTCATGTCATGTCCATATTCCCGTACAAATTCATCTATAACAAAAATATGTTCTTTTCTATTAATTTTCGTCAGTTCTAATAATTCTGGTCATGTTAATTTTTCATCAAAGTGGTTCTTCTTTTCTTAGTATTTAAATTCTCGTAGAGTAGAATTACAAACAAAACCTTTATGTGAAGAGAGGGCCTTAGGTTAATAATTTGTATTGTTTAAAGGCATAGCATCACCATTTGGTAGCACAGTAGCAAATTTAGTTTGCAGACTTCCTATAAGTCCATATTTGTCCTTTATTGTTCTTCTGTTTAATGAATCTAAACTTAAAATTTAGGACAAAATAAATGTGCATGTACTGGTTGTTCCAATGAGAATGGCTCTCGGCTATATCTTGGAAACAGTGTATAGTACAGCTTGGGCCTTGACAAAAACCTGGAAATTATTTTCAAGTTTACATGTCCACCCCTAGAGGGCGTAGTTCAATACCAAAAATTAAAAATAGTTATTTCACAAAATTTGCCTAATTAAGAGGCATTGAAAATACGATCATCGTATTCTTCCAAAAATTCTGCGATTATTTGATATCACAAGTTTTAGTCTCTCGTAAGTAAGAGGCGGGAGAGTGTGGGAGCCTTATTATAGAAATACCTATATAACTCCGGTTCTGCTTAACCGATCTTTGAAAACTTAGTCTTGTTGAAAACAGCTCTTTTCCATCAAAGTAAGAGTAATAATTTCGACCCCACCTAATAAGTAACATGCACACTATAAGGCGCTATTTATTTTTTTTTAAATCTAGTTATCTTTTAACAATAGACTTAAATGCGCTTCACAGTTTTTTTATGAAATTTTATTTTTATAGACCTGGTGAATGTTGGTACAGTCGCCACAAGGAGTGCAGACACAGTGTATGAAGAGAGAACTGAAATTGTGATTTAATATGGGACCGCAACCAAAAATTATTTCGTGACGGTGACTTAGTTAATGAAAACTATCCAAGCAGAAACGTATCTACTGTTAATTAAGAGCGCTGATAGAAAACTTTTTGCAAACTATCAATTCTTGGGCAAATTTATTTAGATTCATTTAGAAAATTATCCGAAGTGTCTGAAGTGCCAATGATATAAGATATTAAAATTAAACACAATTCACCAAGACTAGGGTGACGATGATTTCGACAAAAAAGTCGAATTTTGTGAAATAATGACATATATGATTCGTCAAAATAGAAATGATTTGGGATTTATTTGCTTCAGTGATAAAAGTTGCCTTTACGTAAATCTCCACATTTTCGGAGACGCCCACAAACAACACCCTCAAGAAAAGTAATGTATGTGCAGGAATTCTTAATAAACAAGTAATTGCCTCAATATTCTTCCAGGGAAAATTTACCTAAATCTAGGTACTACAGTTTTTGGCAGTGCTAATACATTCTCTTTTCCTTCAGTGTTTGAAAGAAAACTTGAATGAAATAGAGAAGCAGCAATTGTACATTTTAATAAGATGGTGTAGAGGAAACATTGAATAGCCAACTCACTCTCATGATTTAACTCCACTAGATTTTTTTGTAGGGCCATTTGAAGTATGTTATTTGTCACAATTAATACCTGATTTACGTAATAGAATAACAAAGGAATGTTGACACTTAATGCCACATGAGATTAGAAATGTTAGAAATGCTTTTGAATACAGACTTTATTTTTGTGTAAATGTAACGGTAAACATTTTGAACATTTACTTAAATTAATATATTGTGAATAAATCTTACGCTTCATTGTCTTCTTATATCCTGGACAACCACCCAAAATTTCAAGATTTTATCTTCAAAAACACCAGAAATAATTAAACATCGTATTTCGTGTGGACACCTGATACAATCTTAAAGACAAATTATATATTTTTACTGAAAGACGGTTAAATCTCGTCAAAATAATTAATTCTCTTAAATAACAAAAAGTTCCCAAGAAAAGTTGCCCTCTGTTCCAGTCTCTCGCCTATCTAGTCTACAATTATTAAAAACAACTGTTTTTGTAGTAGTTTCAACTCAAGACACCTAAAATATAGGCAAATTTCAAATTAATTCAAACTGGATAACAATTGTAAATAGATAAATAAGCACATATATCATACTTAATCTGTGTTGCTGCTTCTATTTCTATTAATATTTTTTTGATTATTATTAAGTATGTACTTATGACAATGTTTTTACTGTTGTTAAGGGTACATGTTTTATATCTTCAGATGTGAATGACGTATTGAGAAAGTTGTAAAAATCCAACTCTATATTATTTTCCAAATTTCACCACTATGTTTATAACTAAAATGTTAAAATTATTCAGTGGTGCGGCTGGCAACGCTGGATAATGTGAAGCGAGGTTGGCGTGGCGTAGGATGGCGTGTTTCAATTGCTAATCGGATCAGCTTGCTTTCTTCTGAATTAAGTAGTTACTTTGACAGGAAGGAGAGTCTATCTCGCAGGTTTTGATAAACTTTTTACTTAATAACACTGAAAGAAGGCACCAGCTTATGAAAACTGTTTTTTCAACTTTTAAAAATTACGTTTCATCAGTTTGTTTTACTTGTTACATTCAGATTAGCTTTTAGATAAACTCGATGTTTAAAAGGAAGAATCCTGACGAAAAATAAACCGTTTATAATGGAAATATTTATTAAAATAATAACTAATTACAAATTATATTTAAAAAACATGTAGGTTATTTTTTTGTCCGATTAGTCAAAAACATCATATATTAAGCATTTTTTGTTATTTTTTCTTGGTAATAATAAAATTATTTAATTTCAAGTTTTCAAATGGCTACGACTTAGACAGGATTTATTGGTTGTATCCTGGAAGAATGAACTTGAATCTTAAAATTAGTTTAATATATTGCGTGCCTAAATTCGAGTTTAAAAAATGCTACATGAAGATATTAAAAATATATAAATTCTTTAGAGTCACAAAAATCTTACATCATTATTATAGTAGGTTAGTTAAATGGGGAGAAAAAAAAATAGGGAAAGTAAAGCAGTCATACATTTCCTATTAATCATTTCTATAATCTATATTTGTAAAAATATTATTTTGTAAAACTGATTTTAGTTTTCAGACTAATTAAGTACCTAATTTTATTTGTTACAGTTGGGAGATTTGTCAAATCCGGAACTCAGGATTTTAACAGATCAGCTAGAAAAAATTAGATATGGAGGTGAGATTTTTTTTGTACATAAATAATGAACGGTAGAATTACTCTTAAATGTTGTTTTAAAAATATCACATGACTCCCTTTCCTTACTTTCATTTTTACTATTATAAATTGTAGTTTTAGTTTTGGTACCATTAAACAAATAACCATGAATAGTTTTTTACAATTTGGTTTTATTTTATTATAAAAATATTTATATTAGGTTATTTTTTGAAATAATTAGAAGTCCACTTTTCTTATAACAAATTTTTTCTCGAAGCTGTACTATACACGGTTTCCAAGATATAGCCGAGAGCCATTCTTATTGGGACACCCAGTACATCTGGCATTTGTCAACAATTATGATTAAAATCCTAAGAGTATAAAAACAAATAGTTTAATAACTATTGAAATGAAAACCACTTAGTTGATCATTTGTGGACTTTCTCTCTTAAGAAAAAGAATTATCAACAACATTTTGAGTAATTCTAACTCAAGCACTCCTCATAACCTGTTTTGAGTGTGACAATAATCACGTGCTTTGGATTGATGACATAGACATAACATTTATCCCAGTCGTAATCCCTAACACTTTTATTTAGCTCAATTATGTTACAATAAAATTTTATACATTTCAATTTATTATTTGCGGGGGTATTGTTTTTTACATAATTCGATTTCGGTTACCTTCATAAATTTTCCTTTAAAACATTACACATTGATAACCTCTCTTCTTTTTTAGTTAAACTAGTAACTGTCACAGAGGGCGCCACACTGATGGCGCCAAATTCAAAAATATAACGGACATATTTTAATTTTCATTTTCAACAGAAAAACATTTTGTATAGTTTTAGTATAAAAAAAAATTATAGAATTTATAAAATATCAAATTATCTAAATATTGTTATAACCACTATGTTCCTTAACCTATTCTTGAGATGTTGAGAATTAAAAAAAATAGTTTACTTTGATATTGATTCTGATACTTGCATTTTAATGTTATTTAAAAACTTTGCTCTCGGCAATACATTTTTTGAATAAAATTTAATTTTTGGAAATAAATCGATGTTTCGCTAAATAAAAAAAAATATATACAATAATTATAGTAAAAAAATATAAAATATTACAATCGTTGATTCCTTTGGTTGTGATTATCCTTCCTCAACTAAGGCATTCGTCTGGGCTTTCAGGGGATGAAATCGAGGTGAAGCGTCTGTCAGTTCGCGGGCTTCTCCCAGAGACCGATTATTACATGACGTACGATGGGTCGACGACGATGCCCGCCTGTTACGAGACTGTCACGTGGATGATTCTCAACAAACCTATATACATCACCAAGCAACAGGTATCTTATACTTTTAGTTAGATCTTTATACAGATTTGGCGAAAATATATAAAATCCTACTCGAATCCATACGAGTGATAGAGAACGCATTACTAATATCATGAAGTAGGGATACATCGAGGTGGGAACATTGTTCCAGTAGTAACGTACCGGCAGTCGTGGTCGTACCTCTAGTTCGGTAGGGAGAGGGGACACTATTGGTCTCGCTCTTGGTTATATGATCCTATACTATTATTCGTATTTTTTAACACCTGATGGTTTCGCTTATTACCTTTTAAATTCTCGCCAAACCTGTATAAGGTCTCCATTTATTTAGTTTAGAGTAATTTACAACAAAATATCCTAATAAGTTTTTTTCTAGCATCAGTAGTGTACACAAAAATTCACTTTAAACATTTACTCAAAAATGTGTACGTGACAACACGTCACACGTTTGGGAAAACCATGAATATATATCTGATGTATGATAAAATTGTGTTAGTTTACAGATGATTCGGATCATAATTCATTGAAAAATGGCATTTTATTCAAATCAAGAATATCACGACATCTTAATTAATCTAATCCGCGATCTTTTGTATCAGTGTCTCGAAGATTGTGCAAACGTGTAGTGTATTACTTAAAAAAAATATTAGTACAAATCGTTCGAATGTGTAATAATTGCCGAGAAAACGTTTTTCACACTTCTACATCCCCTGTAATATATCATTCTAAATATCTAGGTGTACTAAAATAAAAACTTATTTTTAGAACGTTCAAAAAACCATTGTTTATACTTGACTCGGTTATCGGTGTTGCCGGCTTTAGTTCCTTTTCAGTAAATATTATTTGAATATATCTAAAATACTAATACGTATTTCTTTGAAAACGGCTGGCTTTAGAAAAAAAATTATAAGACATATTTATTCTGCATACGTTTTTATACCTCATCTATAAATATGTGCCATATTTTCGCGGACACCCTGTATAACTGACAAAACAGGCATCAAAGCAGTGAGCTGAAATTTGTTTCCATTTTTAAAATTTTGCCCTGGCTTACAAATACACGGACTTATTAGTACTTAGTTTAAAGGGCGCGTTGCTAAATCAAAGATTTTTCATTTGGAATACGAATATATTAATTTCATTAAAAAATGAATTCATAAAAAAGTAAAATTAACACAAATAAATAGTTAACAAAAAAATTTAAAACAATTAAGTGATAAGATAACTTCTCCCTAAGTAATTTAGATGCAATGTGTAATAAAAAAATCTGATTAAGGGCGGCCTCTCTAGAAAAAGGACCGAAACAGGTAATTGAAATTAACACAAAAAAAATTCTACTCTCTTAAATATCTGGAAACAAACAACTGGAAAGGGCGGTACTCTTCCTTTGTGCAAAATAAAAATAGTTTCGTTAGGAATTTAATTTACCGACTCTTATCCATAGGTAAATGTATTTGATAGTTCCCTTAAAACAATCAACACAACTGTGGCTCATAAAGACCTTTTTTAAGGTTAATTAAAAAAATTCTACTTATAGACTGGCCCAAAAACAAGAGACCAAGTGTTTTAAAAGAGGTCAATTAATATTAACGGTTTCCTGTCCTATCCCATTGTAGGAATATTTTTGTACTTGATTCTCAAAGAAAAAAGAAATGTATCAAACAAAATAAAAAAGTCTATTATTTACAGATAGAATCTACACATATTTAAAAAATAATATTATATGAAATAAGATGATTCGGAATAAAGTTATCTTTTTTATTATTTGAAAAACCAGTCAATTGAACCATAAACTTCAAAATAAGCACATAATTGACATTTTTTTTTATTAAATACCAGAAAAAGCCGAAATAAGTTACGAATTATTTTTTTACAACATTTTTAATTATCTTTATCCATTTAATCAGCTATTTCTCTATTTATAGATGTTTTAATATACCTCTAAATGATTTAATTACTGAACCAAATATTTTGTGGCATTGATAGTTCCATTTGGCCATCGGAATTTTATTAGCCAATAATGTTGTGGAATAACTACGCAGACCGGCAACATTATTATCCGTATAATGGAGAGAACTATATGACTGAAATCAAAACACTGATGATAATGATATGCACTCGTCAAAAATTTATTAAGCCAGTATCGTCCACTATATTTTTTCTGCCTTTATTATAAACAATAAGTATACATAAATATAAAACTGAATACTAAATATCGCAACTACATAGCTTTGTCATTGGAAATAATTATTTTATTTCAAATTTGATCAAATATAATCAAAACTACTGGGCCGTAGAGAAATGTTCAAATATATTTTTGATTAACAAAAAAAAGCATGGTCAAATGGACGAAAACAAATAATCTTGAATATTGGAAATAATATGATTCAAAAAGGAAGCAAGAGGATAGTAAAATAAGTTTAGAAAAAGTCAATCAAAAAAACAAAAATGAAACTGAAACTCAAAAATATTTTTTCAAAATATAAATTCCTAAAATAAAAGGAAAAAGCTAGTGAAAAGAAAAGAAGAAAAATAGTAGAAGATTAAAGGCAATATTTAAAAAAATTAACGGAGATTAATGGTTTCTTAACAGTACCGTCTAAAGAGAAAAAAGTCTAATTAATAAAGGGACTGGAAATGATCAAAAGTAAAAAGAAGTACAAAATATAAATAGCAAGAGTAAAAATCGAAAAGGTAGCATTGAAATCAATAAGGAGTTATTAATATATGGAGAAGATGAATCAACTGATAATAAAAATATGAGAAGAAGGAAGCAGATAAGAATAAAATTACATAAGTACTACAGAGTCTTTACGTGGATTAGTTCACATTTTATTTTCTTCTGGTCATGGTGCACTTTTCTTTACTAACTATTTCCCTCCTATTCTACTTCTCGCGTAGTTTTCCAAATTTTTATTCTCAATTTTTTTATATTTATATTGTTCTAGTTATTCTCCATCAGAATAAAATAATCACTTTTTATTTCCATGGATAACGTTATTTAAAAGGTTTTAGTAAACTCTAAAAATTAATTTTTTTTTCCCGATATCTACAACATTAACAAACATAATTAGTCCTAAACGATACATATCTCAGGTTTATTCAGTTGAACACCACTTAACAAATTGCTGGCTGGCAACCATTTACGCCCTTGAACATATTACGGCCATGTTGACACTCTTAATTCGATTAGATGATTACCCGTCAGGATGGGAGTGCATACAAAATTAGCCACTTATTAGTCGATTAAAATTTAATGGCACTCGCATTATATTTCACGTACGAGAGAAATCTTGATATATTAGGACAGGGTTGTTTCGTTTAAGAGCAAGAGCGTAGTTTATAGTAACTTAATACAGCTGTTATCTCCTTTTTTATGGATTCGGCATATCAGTGCAGACCTTCATCGCTATGATAATTGTTCTTCTTTCCAGATGTTGCACATTATTCCACATATCCTTTGTTGTAATTCCATCCCGTAATTTATAACTTCCGTTAGAATTCCGCTCTATCTTACACTTTTGCAATTTTTCATGTATCTATTTGTTAACTTTTCTATTTTGTTCTCGTTTTATGTCTCTTTGCTTACTTCCTTGTCCATTTCTTCCTCTTAATCTGGAAATAGATTCTCAATATACTTTGCACATCTTCTCGCTTTTTCCTTTTTCCTACTGTTTCCCTCTTTATCTGTAATGTAGGTTATTTCATATTTTTGGGCTCTTTTTTCGCTTTCTTTTACCTCTTGGTAAAAATGTTTGTTTACAAAATGGTGTTCAATATCCTGTAATTTAATCTGCTGCTACCTTTTTCCATCATAGTAATTTTTTGGCTTCCTCTCTTACTTCTACCTAGGCTTTCCTGTATATCTTTTAAAAAACTAATAATTTTAGTGTTGTTAAATTAAGGAGCCATTGTATTAATTCAATCCTCATTAAAATATACAACAAAAAAAATAAACATTCGACCCGACTATGATTTAAATCATTGTGTTGAACTTCGATGTAAATTCCAGTAAATACCTTCCAATCCCTAAATGTTTTGTTCAATTTTTTTGCGACATGCAAAAATTCGAATCAATCGCTCTTCTAGGGCCCAAATCAGAGTCAGCGTCAGGTTGAAACGCCACACAATGTGGCGATAGAGTCGAATAATTTGGACGGCCATTGTTGTGCAAATGAAGCTTTTATTGGAGTTTCCTCTAGAGTGCGTGTTGGCTGCCGACTCGTCATGAAATAAGATAAATTTATATTCGCGGCCACCACAGTTTTAATCCATGGTCGTTACAAAAAAATCGCCAATCAACAAATTTCCCCTTTGAAATATTTATTGTTTCTTGGATTCCTAGGATTCCTATTTTTCAGATGGTCCAGTATTTAACAATAACTGTACGACTGCCTCCTCATTTGAATTCTTATCTTGTCTTCTTCTGTAATAATACTTTTAGTTGGTAATTTTCCACTATCGTTTTTCTCACCTTCCTCCTGTATTTTTTGGTATCGCCTTAGTGCTTCTATCCTTAAACATTATTTCACTAATTTCTTTTTTAAACTCTGCTCATACTTTTAATTTTATTTACTCTACTTGATCTTTTATAAAATCGTTTCAGCTAGTTTATGTTCACTAACTTAATTCTATTCGGACTATGATTGTTCTTTATTTTTTAATTTTGTATTAATCGGCATTATAAAAAAAATGTGTACTTACTTCACTGGATTTTATACTTTCTACTTCGGTCTACTGATTAATATTTAGGATTTTATCTGTTCTTTTAATCTCGTAGCGAGTTGTTCTCAGGAAATAATGATTGAGTTATTGAGGAAGAAACTCCGACTCTGTTATGATGAATACATTGGCTTTCATGGCACTTTTGGCGCGGTATTCTAAATAGGTTTTGTCTTACTTATATAATGGGGAACATAATTATTTCTACAGGTCTACAATAGTACTACTGGCACGAAATCCACAAACAAATGTTATAAATGTGAAGAAACTTTAAAGAAATTCAACTGATTGATCAGGAAGCTGAAGAGTTTGACCATTAATTCTACACGCAAAAATGTGTCATTTTGAAAGTATTGTTCCCTTAATTTATGAAGGACCAGTAACAAAAGTCAAAGGAAAACTAAAAGTGAAAAATATTGGAAAAGTATGAAAACTGGAAATCGAGAGAAGATTTCGCAAAGAATCTGGTTTGTTGGTGGATATGCCAAAGTCATTTTTGAATACCCAAAAGTACTTTTCTGAAACATCGGGCATGAGTTACAACCTTACTTATAGGTTAAAGGTCGTACTAAAAACGATTTTTAGTGACCGTATAAATGACCTGAGGAAATATGACAAATATGTATTACTGCTCGTTTATATGTGTATCCTTGACATTCAATGTCGCCAATAATTTACAAAATTCTTAGTCACACATAATATAGAAAAATTTTTGTTGCGTATTGAATAGCTATGGATTTTTAATACAAATCCCGTTGCACGTCATATATCAAGTGCAGTGTTGTCGGCTTGTCTAAATTGTCGAGGAATGTAGGAAGTTTCAAAAATGTAAGGTTAGGTTATGTTGTTTAGCTTTATTATTATGAAAAATTAATTTATTGAAGCGTACATGAACAATATATGATCCTCACACTCAAGACAGTTCATCCTGCCAGTTTTAAAGTACATTTGAAAAATGTTTTTCTCAGTTGATTCATTAGCAATCTACAACTGTGATATTCTTCTTCTTCTTGCTGTATTATCTACTTTTAATATTCAATAATCTGTTATAAAAATCGTTATATTATGTTGTTTATTTGTACTATATTTTTATTAAATAAATAAAATAGAGACATATAAAAAAGATAGCAAACTATTTATTGTTATTAAAATAAGACAATGTTTTGTTTAAAAAAATATATATTTTTCTTATAAGAAACAATTCAACTACAATATTCGAATTCCTACAAAAGGTAAATCCTTTCTCCTAATTCAAATCTGAATCACTTGAATCACTGTCATCGCTGTTAGGATTAATAATAATGGGATTAATTTCTAGTCTATCAAAAACTCTCTCTCTTTCATAGCATTTTTGTATTTCTTTTTCTGTATGTTTAATAGAATTTTCCCATACTTCAGGAGTAATTGTTCTAAGAGCTTCAGACCACATATTTAAAGAATCTTGCAACACGCTAAAATAGACAAGAAAACAATTTCATATTTCTAGACATTTGTATAATCTTTAACTTACCTCTCTGACGGCAGTTAAGGGTAATAGTGGCCCATTATTATCACGCTCCCGTTCAAAGTACTGTATTAATGAATATACAAGCTCTTTACAACGACTATTTAGTTTTTTTGGCATTTTGTAGAAATAAACGTCAATAATCAGCTTATTCACACTATGTTTGTTTTGAAAAAACAGTTTTTTTTATAAGTTAATTATCTAGCAAAGCAAAAAAATAAAGACAATATTATAAAATTACCGAAAACGTGGTGAAAACACACAACTGGTTGACGGCCGGACGTCAGAAATCGTTGAAATATTTCAATCTAAATACTCGACAACGTCGCATCAAGGCATGCCAATCGCTACAATGTCATTTCTTCATCATAAATACGAGTCTCATGGGCGTAGAAAATTTCAAAATTATTTAATGTAAATTATGGTTTTTTGAGTACTAAACATGTAACAATGATTTATAAACTTTATATTATAAAGAAAAAGACGTATATAAGCCAATATAATTGAAATAATTCTAAAATTATCAAAATAATTACGATTACTTTTTCGGTTTTTTAGTACTGTGACTACGTTCATGAGTCCTCGTGAATTTTCGTGATGTTTCGTATGATTTATCTTAGTTAGGGAAATTTTAATTAGTTGGCAGTACTATGACGAAAGAGGTACGTCACTCCTGACGTGCAACGGTATTTGTACTAAAAATCCTATATATGATTAACTCGTGGCAGCAAGTGACTGAGCCACCACCAAAAAATCGCGTTTAAATTATTTAGAGAAAGTGATACAAAAATATTTTTAATCGCTTACTATTAAGTTCAGGCCACATCTTAATCAGCATGAGGAACATTAAAAGAATAAAAGTTCATTCTTTTTTACTACAAACAATTGTAATACTTATGTACTTACATACTTAATCAGTAGTTGAGCTGGTGATAAGGGTCTTTCATATGTTTATCCATTCTTTCCTATACTATACAATAGGGCCTCTTCACATATTTTCATGTCTTTCTTTTTGTCCATTGCGTGTTTAACTCCTTCTTGTCATCGTTGTATTGTCTTCTTTACGCTTCTTGCTTGAAATATTTGTTACGTAAGATTACTATTATCCCTTCGCTTTATGTGTCCATACTATTTTAATATTCCTTCCTATAAGTTACCCTTTATGGTCTTCAGGATTTTTCTTTTGGATTCCTACTTTATCTTATTTCTGTGACCTCTATTTTTTGCTTATGTTTTTCTGTTAACGCCCGAATTTTTGAGATATGTCACCGTCAGTAACACTATATTTTTAAGTATTTCTTCTATCGCTCCTTTTTGTATGTATTTTTTAGTGATGAAATGTGTTTTTTGAACTATTGAATATTTTTCCTCCTTTTGTAACTCTGTCTCTAATCTCTTCATTAATATTTCCTTCTTGGGATATCAGTGATCCTAAATATTTAAATTTACTAAGCTGTTGCCATTTTTTTTCTTTTAGATTTATAGAATTTTTGTTACGTTATTATCTATATTTCCAGGTTTCATTATTTATTTTTATATCTTTGCGAATATCATCCGCATAGTATATTCAGATAAGGTTATTTTCTCCATATTCCAATATTCCATTTCATATAGTTAACGTTTTTCTTTAGCTCTTTTATAGTTTCATCGAGTACTAACGAGAATAGCAACTAACTTAAGATATATCCTTGTTTTACTTCAGTATGGTTTCAAACATTACTATTATTCTTTTGCTCGTTGTTTGATATAAGCTTTTTATTCCTTTAGTTAGTTCTTCCATAACACCTCTCTTTTCTAGCACTCTCCATAAGTCTTCCCTTCTTTTTTTATTGAAAGTTTTGTCCAAGGCAAAGAGAGACACGTGTACAACATGTCGTTCTAGCATTACTTTCTCCACCACCTCTCCTACAATGAAAATCCCGTAATTTATTTTTCGATTTAGTCTGAAGCAAAACCTATTTTCCTGTAATGCCATTTCCATTTGTTGCCTAAATCTCTTTTCTTGAATATACTCGTATGTTCGCGGCTTCACTATTTAATGTGATACCTCTGACATTTATATTCAGCGATTTTTGTTTTCGTTTTTGACTAGTTCTTTATCATCTTAGTTGTTAATTGGTCGTGTCCTGGTCCTTTTCTTACTGCTTTTTTGATTTCTTTCATACTTAACTCTTTTTCTACTTTTTGTTATCTTTTTGTTCTTTGGCCGTATCTGGTTTGATTTTGATTTTCCTCTAATAAATATTTGTCAGTTTTCAATGATGTTTTCTTCTTCTGTGTTTACTTTTCCTTCATTATCTTGAATATTTCTTATCGTCTGTGTTTATTTTTTTTTTCTTTCGCTTTATATTAAATCCTTTATTTTATTTAGTAGGATCCGTTAGAATTTAAACAGTTCAAAAAATAATTATTATCACTTAAAACGGTCAAATACCTTTATATGTTATGTTTGAAAGGCTTAAGAAAATTTAACAGTCTTTCTAATTTTTTGCTCAGCCAGGTTTTTTAAATCGTTTAAGTGAGTGCCACATATTGAAGAAGTAAAAGGCAAAGAATATGCTGTTTAGTCTGAGCACATAAGACTCTAGTTTCAACTTTGTAAGATATGACTGTTTTCGACTTCATTGATATTTTCTTTATTCTTTTAAAATATTTTGAATATAATTATACATATTAAATGTCTAAAAAAGAAATAGTCATATGACTTTACGTTAAACACCAAAAATGCCCAATCATCATAAAAACATTCTTTTTACTGCGATTCTTATAAGAAAGGCTTAGCTGTTTAATATTTTTTATCGCTAATTGCCAATAAAACTATGTATTACCATAACCATGTGGCATTATTATAAAATAATATAAACCTTTTATTACTGTAAGGTAAAGTACTTTATGTGCCACTTATATTTATAATGTTAATATTCTCCTTTTTTATTGGACTTATTAATTGACCGGATTATATTGTGTTGCTCTGCAATGAAAGTTTATTTTATGGATTTTAAATCTCGCATTTACAATATTTACAAAAATTCTACCTGCAATGACAGAAACGACTATGCCAATTCCTTTTTGTAAGTTTTTAAGTTTTTTTGATAAATAAAATGAAATTAACGGAACTTGTACATTTTTTTCATTAACGTCGCTTTCTTTTGTATCTATTTAAAGGACGAACCGAAATTAAAGAAATATTTTTTATTTATATATTTATAACCGTAACCATGACTGTGTACACTCAACTCCAAATAACGTCTAATATGTATTCTTTATGTTTCTATTTATTAGAAAACAATTGACTTAATAAATAAATAATAATACAAAATATGCCATTCACTTAAATACCTAAATGCACTTTAGTTGGTGATAAATATGTAATAATAGATGTATGTTGAAATAATTAAATTTAAGACTACTATTATGAACATGATCTAAATTTTTTAAACAAACTAAATTGTTAATAACCTTTAGAATCATTTCAATATTACCGCTTGTTATTGTAATATTTATTATTAGATTTTAGTACTAATAAATTTTATATATATATATATTTAACCTAATCTAAAAGTCTTGAACCATTAGATATTCGACTATACTTGTAATTATAATGTCATTCTCTTTTACAAATTTAAAAATAATGTATTGTTGTGGTAACGCCTATATTCTTGTTTTCCAAATGTATCTTTCTTATGCCATTTCGTTCCATTGAATTCCTTTCCTTCAAACAGCTTTTTGTACTTGCTCGTTCCATGTTAGCTGCCTATTTTTCATTATTTTTCCTACCGGATTCATTGAATTACTATACCGGTCTTTACTATTTTTGTTACTTCTTCGATTTTCCTCAGAAATCTCATTTCTGTAACTGTAATCCCACGTTTATTTCCAGTTCAACTAAGCCTCACTTCTATAAGGGAAGGTTTGACCGCTTTCTCATACACTTCGGGTGTTTCCTTTTTTGAAAGTTCTTCCTGTCCAAAAAATGAGTTCTTAAAAATATTGTAGTTTTAGAATATTTTTTACTCTTTCCATTAATTCGTTATCCATCTTATCGTGGTCCTGTAGATATGTGGCTAAGTAGTTATAGTTTTTTACCCGTTCTATTGGTTTTCCTTGATGCAATGGTGCTTTTCTTTGAGCGCTATTGACATGGTCTTAGTCTTCTCGATATGGACTTCCATGGTTATTTTCGTTCTGGTATATTGCCAAATTTTATTGTAGTCTTTCTTTCGAATCTGCTATCAGAATCATGTCATTTGCAATTAGTACTTCTTGCTTTTTTTATTTTTGTTGTTTTTGTATAAAGCTCTGACAATTTCTATGTTATTATAATCTACCTTTCTCTTTTCTATACCCACATACAGCTTTGCCTAGGTCGATGAAACAAATATTTATTTCTATGCAATTTTTAAGAATTTCTCTCCCATCTGTCTTTTTATAAAATTCAGATTCTGAGTGGTTTTTCTATTTTGAATTTGTGCTGCAGTGCCTCTAAAATATCTCTAATTTTTCTCTTAGTCTACTCTCCAATATTCTTGTAAAAACTTTGCCTGATATTCTTGTCAAATTACCTCTCTGAACATTGAGCATTCTCATACGTATCTTTCCTTACAATAGTGGTATCTTTTCTTACAATAGTGGTATCTTTTCTTACAATAGTGGTGTCTTTTCTTACAATAGTGGTCTCTTTTCTTACAATAGTGGTATCTTTTCTTACAATAGTGGTCTGTTTTCTTACAATAGTGGTACCTTTTCTTACATAAGTGGTACTTTAAAGACAACTTCATCATACATCTATATTTTAAGGGACTGTAAGTCAAAAATGTATTAACCAAAATAAAATCGAAGTAGAAATGAGTGCTTTTAATTGTTTTGCCATATTCATATTTTTCAGGCATACCCCATTCGTTGTGAAATACCTTATTCATTGAAGAAAAAATCAATTCTCCTTCTTTCTATCTATAAAGGAAGAAATTAGTCCAGCGTCGAAATTTATAGAATAAAAAGCGTCCGTCTATCTCCCTGGGGAAGTCCCAGCGCTGTTTCAGTGTCTAGTCAGCACCAAAATCGAGGATTAGAGGGCCGTCGCGACGCCGCAACATAAATTCCGTCCCGCCACGGGAAACGGAAACTGTGTCGCACTTTGAATTACATTTTCAGAATTACGAGTAGCAAACTTTCGACTCAACTCAACTCTAGCACACGGCCGCTAACCTTTGATGAGATCTACTACGTATGAATTACGAGGTTTGTTTGAGCATCGGTATAATTAAGTAGCTTTAGGGAATTTAATTCAACATTGTCTACCTTTAAAAAGGTTCTGCAAGTTGGAAACAGGAAATTTCTCCTTCTCCTGGAGCAAGAGTATTTTTTTAAATTAATAGAATAATAATGTGATATATTTTAACTTCATTTTATGAGAAAAGAAAACATACAAATGTCAGTCCACTTCAAGCTGGACATTTGTAAAACAATTTCTGTGGAGTTCGATTTTTAAGCTACTTTAGACTTAAATAGGCATTGATGATAAAACTTTAGTAGTTTTCTTCTATTACGTCAAGATTTTTGTTTTTCTTTTTGTTGAGGCTTTGTTAATTGAGGGATACTGTTCAATTATGTAATTTCGGCATTTCGAAATCTATCATTTGAAAAGTAACGGTCGGTATGTTTGATAGTCTACAGCTGAATATTTCTTCGGAACAATGGTAAAACTTAAAAGTATGCTTGGTTGGTAATAAAAAACATTGCAAACTCTCTCTTTGAAATAAACGAACATTAAATTACACCGAAATTGTCCAGCAACTCTTGGAGATTTTCATAATGCTTATTTGCAAGATGACCATCATATTACAATTTTTACATGGTGACTTTCCGCAAAATTTTTAGGCAATACAGTGCACGTTTCCAAAAATCTATGGGACACTGATACAAAACATCGCGCATAAGATTAACTAACATATGATATTCTTATATTTTTCACTGAATTATTAAAAAAACTTTACCAAACGATTAAACGATCCGAATTATCTGCAACCTAACACAATTTTATGATTCGTCAGGTGTGAGATGTTGCTACGTATAAATTTTCGGTAAATGATTAAAATGAATTTTTGGGTAAATTAATGATAATAATTTTATTAGAATATTTTGTTGCAAATTACATCTTCTAGATACCACTTCAAAATATGCATTATATTTACGGACACCCTGCGTATAGGCTTTGTATGAATAGAACTTTTCTTTGTGAACACTATGTTTTGTAAGTTATCCTTTATTTTACATTTTGTATGACTTTTGGGACCAAGGGAAGGCATCCTTTAGTTTAAAGAATGATAAACAAAAACTGCGGTTGTTTTTGGATACCGAGACTAAAAATTAGTCAAGAACAATTCATTTAACACAACGAAATTGCTGTTTTTAATGTTATCCAAAATTTATAAACTTGTAAAAAGTGACGTAATTGAAAACTATCCAAAATTGACACTTATGAGAATCCCTAAGAAATTTAAGGGAATATCACTTTCATAATGTCATGTGATTTATATACAAAAGGAAAACCTAAAAAAATTGAAATTTGTATTTTCGAGTTTTCCAAAATTTCTTCAAACTTTATGCGGATCTTTAAAACATTTCAAAGTATTAATAAATTTGTTCAAAATATTCAAAGACATTAAGTGAACTCTTTGAATTAAATAAAAGGCATTGAAAACCTGTTATAGGGCAACATCTTAATCAAAATCCAAACATATCCTTATTAAATAAATCATGAATATATTTTCTACTATGAACGGAAAGGCAATATAAAGATTCCAAACCCACTAAAAATAATTTCCAGATATATTAAGATTTCTCATAATTTTGTGCCTGAATTGAAAGCCTTACCAATATATTTTGTTTCAGAGTTGGGGTTGAAAGATTCCTGTACGAATATATGAAAATGTTACCTTGATTTAACTTAACGTTCAATTTCGAGCATAAAAATATATAGAATAACACATTATATGAATAGCTTTATCTGAAATGTATAAACATATTTTTTTATTAGACACTAAACTAATTAAAATGCAATAATAAATTCCTTACTTGAAATTAATCAACAAGAACCATTTTCTCACTTCTGATGTAGTCAATATTACGTTTAAAGAATTTAATTTTAAATAAAAGCGAAATAAATTATGGGCCCGCCTCTGATTTATCTTTACATCGTTTCACTATAAATTGGAACCGAGACATAAAAGAAGAAATCTTGAGGTAAAGCCTTAATCTCAATTCTCAATTGCTATTATGCTCAAAAGCAATCCTTTGCGGGATATCCTAATTAATTTCGAGCATTATATAAAGGAAAACTAATATTCAGAAATTAATTATATAAGGCTTTATGCAACCGTTAGTGTTGTGATTACATTAACGTTTGACGTTAAGGCCTTCCCGGCATGCAATGACTCATCAAGGTGTTCCCGCAACGCTGAATTTTTTTCATAAATTATTACTAGCACGCTAAAGCGTCAGCTTTTTAGACACGACTTAATTTGTTTTAAAGTATCATTTTTTATTTTTGGGTAATTCCTTGAGCGCTAATTTATTTAGGCAATAGAGGACTCAAACTGTGAGAGAAGGGTAAGAAACCTCCTACCAATATTTGGGCAACTGTAAGGCCTTTTAAATGATAAAAACAGAAGTTTTTGTTGTTTAGTGCATGGAAGTTGTGAACCTGCGTGATCTTTCATGGAGCCACATCACGGTCTTAATAAACAAGTCAAAATATTTCTTCCTCTCTTCGTCTTCTGTTCATTGAAGAGCTTATATCATTAATTATTTTCCTTGACTAGTAAGTCTTCCGTTCATCCCTAGATTTTTTGCCATTTGACTAAGATGTAACTTCAAGCTAAACTTTTGTTAACATTATTTTGTACCATCATCCTCTTTTCCATCAGTAGTTGATTGATGCCGTTCAATACAAGCATAGCATAGTTGTTTTTATAAAATAATAACAATCTTTTACATTTTCCTTTTCACTGCTCTTTTCCTTATTCTTTCACCGTTTAACATGTTCGGCTAAATTATTGAAGAGGTTACATTTTCTTGTTTTACTCAACCAAGATTGCACATTTGTGAAATTTTATATTGGATTATTGGATTTTTCTTCAATGTCCTAACACGTTGCCCTTTTCATTTTTCTATGCTTGGAGTTGATAAAATAATTTATCTTCTTAACATCTCCTATTAGCACAATTTAGAATATACGCATTCATTTCATTTCTCAACCTGGGGAGTGAGTAGCTCAGTGAGAGATCCTTAGGTTGGCGTTCGAAAGATCGCCGATTGGAATCTCGACAGAGCTGAGAATTTTTCTGATTTGACTACCAATTAAAAAATCTGTTGCCATGCCTTGATGGTACTTTGCACTCGAGCATTTACTGTTTACTTTAAAATAATAGGTAGTATTCCTTAAGTTCGATGGCATAAAAATAAACTTCAGCTGCTTTCTTGGACATAAGTCAAGCTTTTGACATAGTGTGGCACAGAGGGCTGCTGTACAAAATAAAGAAAGTAGTACTGCTCAATTGTTTCCTAATCATAAAATGGCACTTCAAAAACAGGCATTTTATAGTGAGATACAACGATGAACCAAGTTCCCTCCCCTTCATTAATGTAGGGGTACCACAGAGCAGCGTCCTTAGGCCCCTCCTCTGTTTCCTATATACCACTGATTTGCCTACTAGCAATAATATTACCACTGCCATATTTGCGAATGATACAGCTATACTGACATCCCATAAAAATCCACAACAAGCGTCCCAACCATTTCAAAGAAGTCTGGATAATGTCCAAAGATGGCTAGAAAAATGGCGCTTCTAAGCAAATAGAAACAAATCAATTCACACGTGTCTCGCTAGTTGTAGGTAATTATTGAATGTAGTTATTTATAAAAGGAAACAACCATTGGTCCTTTCAATTAACTTATTATTTATGTTATAAGAAATAGATTGTAAATTAAATTGGAAAATAAAAAATCCTAAAGAGTGTCGGCGAGTAGTAACAAAGTCTAAACATAAATGTGACTAATGGTCCTGATAGTCGAAGCTTTCTTACGATAATAAAATTTATCCACATGGATATATCCTCTAAAATCTGCTGGATATTGTTTTTGGTCATGTTTTATTTTCAGAATTAATGTTCCATAATCCACAGGTAACGTCCATCTTTTCTTTGAAAGCACCTTTTCTTCAAAACTGTTCAAATACGAGCATTTCCTTTTTCTAACTTCGCCTTATAAATCCTTCCATGAAGCAGAGTTAAAAGCACTTTCTAGGCCTACCGTTACCAATTCATATATTTTTGGCTAATTCGTTGTAATAATAATTTTAGTACTAGTAGTAGAGGCATGAGTTTAATATCTGACAACTAATTTTGTTACTGATACCCATCTTACCCCTTCCTCGAATTTTTCTACCTCTTTATAAAGAACAGGATGCCGTTAAATCGAAGGACCGAAGGTCTTAGTGGCCTTACACCTGACCAGGTAGCGGTGGAAGTTTTCTTTAGCCTTGCTGTTCTACTGCTTCAAAAATCTATGAAGTCTGTAGATGCCTGCGAAAATATCGACGATCAACTTAAGTTGTTGTATGAACTTGTTTAGCAGCAATTTATTTTGGGCCAAGTTCGACCCAACAGTTGTTTCTCTCGCTCTTAATTGTTTAAGTTACTAGTTTTAACCAGAAGGTATTTAGCTTGGTTTCCTTTTTTCAATATTTCAGCGTCTAGTGTCTACTTTTTAGTTATTAATGTATCTGAATGTCTCTGAAATCATACGAAATTATTCTTTTACAAGAATAAAATAATAGATAATTTTTGAGGATGTATACGAATATATTGGCTTACCTATTCATAGAGATTTCTATTTACATGTTTTAAATGCATTTCTTTGCTATCACTAGTTCTCCCCAATAGACTATAGGTTACCTTCGATAATGAATCTTTTTTTATATAACGACCTTTCTTAATAAAATGTTTAGGATGACGATAAAATAATTTAGTTACAGTTAAACTCTGGCGTAAAATAAAGCACTAAATTAAAGTAACAATTAAAATGATTCCGGTATCCACGTATTCAATATTTCCTTTTTATTTACGGTTATCTTCTTCCGGGGTGCTTTATTTAGAAAGTTCATGAATAAATTTTAATTAATTATCGCGTAATAGTTTGTTAGAGATATTTGTCATGCAATTTATTTCATTCAATGTTTTGTTCTGGGTTTTCAACGTTATTTTTACGGAAGCTCCCAGTAAACATGCGGCTGTCCTGGTTCAGTCTATAAACATATCTAGAGCAATACTAGGTTGGGGTGAAAAATTCCCGCCTACGATAAAAAACAAAAGCATGATTTGTTTAATGGTTGGATTAAACTAATGTCAGAAAGGGTGAATTCTGACAAGTAGGATACACAGATAGTAATTCAAAGCCCAATTTTTTATTTTTTTTTCATCACAATAATGGATACGGGAGCAAATCTTATTTTTTTCGTACCCCAGGCGTTTTCTCCAGAATTATCCTTTGCAGCTATTTAATCAAATTAGCATAATATTATCCACATATTGTTTTGCCTCGATAAGCTCCATTGAGCATTAAAGTATATCCGTTTTTCATTGAAAGATCCTGTTTCAGAAGTTAATAAAAGCATACTTTTGAAGTAGCGCCCTGAGTTGTTGAGTTACAAGTATATTAAGTATTCAACAACAAATATGAAGCATACTTTATATATGTTACTGTTCTACAAAAGTACGAATTATAGATCAAAGAATCTTGTACGTTGTATGAAAAGTAAAAAAAGGGATTGTAGCATCTAACGAATAAATGTATCAAGATTTTTTATCATTAATTAGCCATAACGAGGACAGAAGGAAGTCGTTAAGCGTAGATAATGTAGAGAACTTTATAAAGTCGCTTCAAACAAACTGTACCTATTATTGGAATAGCCTTGCTGACATGGAAATCAGCAACCAACTTTTTTAATTTTGTAATGTTAATAGAAGAGTTATTTACAGAAGTATTGCTCAGTATCTCTAGTATGTCCATCAAGTCGTACTTGTCAGTTATGAGTGCGCAAAGAGCACATATACATGTTTAGAAGAACAGAGTCTCAGGCAAAGTATACATTACTCATTCAACGATAAATTTCGGCTGCATTACATCTGTCGATATGAAGAAATCGATTTACAGCACTCACTTTACAAACTCTATTGCTTCAAGAATGTTTACATGTTCACTGCGCACTCAGAATTGGCAAGTGTGACATGACGCAATCGGCGCGCATACTGTGAGCTTTAGATAAGGTTAGAATTAAATTTAAATTAAGGTGCAGAAAATTTAAGACACGAAAAATATAGTTGTATTAAATTATTGTACAAAATTAAGGCAATCTGCAGATAGGTTCATTTTTTTTACTTTTGTGTTAAACATACAAAAAAAATTAGATATTAGCGCTCTCTTGTAGAACTTTAATTTATTTTGATACATTATTTATTTTGAAGTATTGATTATGCAAACTAATGTTAACAGTCAACATCATCACATTAGTTTTTCCGACTAAAAACAGTTGCCCCATTCGTGTTCAAAAAAATATATGTACCTACAAACACACAATCTATAAACATGTCTCATTTATTCTGTTTTGATTACATGAAACAAAGAGAGAAACGAATACGATCTTAAGCAAAACTACTTTGGCAACATTGCTTTTCTGATATACACTTCGACCTGAATACTATACAGTCCCGGTTCTAATAGGAAGTATATTCAATTCTTTTGTCGATATGTTAGCGATGAGTTAAATTTATGGAGAAATGGTACATTGCAAATTTAAATAGAAAATGTATGAATTAATTTTTGTAACAAAATTACGAACGCGTAGGACGAGCGATTTCGTCTGAATATTGTTTCATATATTTCCGCGAATATATTCATATTCTTTAGACAAATTTTGAATAATTGACTATATACATTACAAAATAAAGAGTAAAATATTTTCGTTAAACAGATTAAGAAGGAGGAAAGAGAAATGATAAAACAAAAAAAGGAGGAACGGAAACAAGAAGATCAAGAAGAAGATAACGTATTCTATGAGGTATTGTCTACAATCAGCTGTATATCCGAAAATAAAATAACAGAAATTAGTAGTAAAGTTGTTTCTTAAGTTAAAAAATAAAGTCTTTTTAGAAAGATATAAATAACAATGTCTTAATATTTGGTTTTATGAAAATAATAAATATAGGAAATTGAAGTTTGTAATTAATTGTAAAATAGATAAAAAATCAGTTAGGGCATTATTTGTACCAAAAAAAAATGTATCTTCTCAAAAATCTGAGGAGATATTTACATTTTTTTTTCTAAAATGTATGCACCATGAACGTTCTAATAAATTCTCAGAATCTTTAATGTAAGAGAACGTAAGGGAAAAATGGTGGTTTCCCAATATTTTCTTTGTTTAGGTCACTGATTTTATTATAGTTGTTCGCAATAAGAGGTTAGTAAAGAAAACTCAAAACTTTCAAATCACCTTTGGTTTATTTAAATAACCTAAACGTTAAAAATATTTCATAAATGATATAGTTTCATCAAAATTTTTCGTTCCACGCTTCTTAATTATAGTTTGCAATGTTAATAAGTCTAATTATTGCTATTTAATTAATATTAATATTACTAGTAGTTTGTACTTATTACAAGTTATTAATGATAAAATATAGAGATGTTACGGTTTTGATGCTTTGTAAATTTATTTAAAAGATAATGAGAGAACGAATATAAACGTGGTTTTTAGCAATCGGAGTGCTTATGAGGTTTAAGAAAAGGATAGATTGATAGAAAAATATATTGGTTTATTTTTAGCTTTCACGTAAATGTTTTCTTTTGGAATTCTGCGCTTTTTTAATCATTTTTGATAATTTAGAAATACAAATAAAATTATTGAATGGATACATTTTACTGTTTAAAATTCACACGAATTTGGTACAAGATCAATTGACAAAACAGCAGTGAATAAGGCAAGTCACTAATTATGTGAGTAAATAAGCACAATAAAAATGAGTTACACTTGAGCCACCGTGAAGTGGCCCTTCAAAATTGGATGCGCGATAGTAAAATTAGAAGTAGAGAGGAGTAGCTTAATCTAGATCTAGACTGACCGTCGAGCTGCTCGTTTCGTTGTTTATCATTCATAAGATACCCCACTTCTTGCTGTATATTTATTTCTCATCTCGTTCTTTTTTCATTTCACGCGCATCTGAGCTGTACTGTAAATCTAAGTGAATTAATCAATGACAAAAATATTTTCTCTAGAAAGCTACCAAGTGGCAAAAAATGCACAAATTAAAAACACAAATGGAAGTTTGTTACGTGAAAACTGTCAAAAAGCAAATATATTTGCAGAACATTTGGGAAAAACCTTCCAAAAACTGATGAATACCAAGACTGAGTTGAATCAAGAACATTGTTATCAAACGCATCTCTCCAAAAACATTTTTAGATTAAATCAAAATGAATTTTAACAAAAAGAAACTGCCTAGAATTATTTTAATCGCAGCAAAAATCAGATGGTAATACTGTCCCTATTAAAAAAGTATACAAAAGAAATATTTTTTTGTGATAATACAATTTACGATTCATCAGTTTCTCGTCCTACTACATAAGTAGAATATAATGCTGCAATATGAAAACTTGAACAAATAAAATAGATAGACAGAATATCTTTATGTTCTAAAAGAACGCTCTGAATAGCTGAAATGTCCTCATTGTGCTTATTTTTAATCTAATAATAGCTAATTAATACTTTCCAGCGTTCCACTCATTAAACTGTGATCAAAATGCGTATTGGGGACTAAAGTCCAATATTAATTATTTCTGCTTCTAATATACTTCTACAACAATTTTTTATCCATTTTCAGTTAAAAACTATTTGAAAATCTGGTCTTTGATTTTAAAACATTATCGAAGTAAGTGTGGCAAATATTATGCAAATTCTGGTGTTCCTCAAGATCCATCGTGGGATCAATTTTGCTTGTTTAGAGTCTACCATCTGTACTATAATATTTTGACTATTGCTGATGATTCGGAATTTTTAAAATGATACCATATATAGTATTGAATGAACAACTAAACCTGAGAAGTTCAATTGTCTTAGATCACCTTTTGATCTAAATGCCTTAGCGCAGATTACAATCTTATATCAAATTATGTATTAAGAAAATATTATTGTTATACAATAGACGTCTTCTGTATATGAAGTTTTTTTATTATATTAGTATTACTTAATGAGTCGAACAAAAAGTTCAATATAAAGCTTACAAAAGTTCATCTACTTCAGAAATGTTTAAATGTCATTTTATAAATAACTTTTTCACAATATTATGGAATGAAAATCTCACTCATTAGATTAACAGCAAATTAGGGTTTTATTAATTTATTAATACCGTTTGGGGCTTGAAAGTTGGCTGGAGCAAAGGACGATAAGCTAATTTGTTTCCTGAGTCGATATGGGACACATTCGCCGGGCCAAAGAAGATAACACACAAATTATTAATTGGTCATTAGCCAGAGTGCGTTCGAATATAAATTTTACATCAGAGATGGAACTGCGAATGAATTATATAGAGGTTTATACTACTATATGATTCTCTTGATATAATGTTTTACTAAAACAGTCTATTTCAACAGTTTTAAACAACAATTCTTAAACATAAGTCATAGCCACACTTCTAAAAGAAGTTCATTTCATTGGCATACTCAAAAAATAGCGTATTACCAAAATTAGTTCACGCAACTACTTTCCCAGATGGACATATATGTGCAATTTGTCTTTTGACACAAAAGAATAGTTATCTATACTAAAAGATGTTTATTTTCATTTCTAAATCGAACTCATTTTCAGAAGTGGGACTGAGTGGAATTGTGGTCCCACTTCTGATTTTGTGATTCCACTTTTGAAAACAATCAAATTCAGTTGAAATCTTCTTTATTGCAGATGCTCGGTCTCCGAAGACTAATGCAAGGGGATGCCAAACACCCTAAAGCGCCCTTAGGAAACAATTTTAGGCCGCCACAACCGCTGCATCATCGACCGGCGAGGACAAATATTGACTTCAATGTTAAACACCGTAGTGATGTAAGTATTTACACTGTGTGCAAACAGTAATAAGCCTTTTAAATGAGAATCTTATCGCTATTGGGTAAGAGTTTTCCATTGTTAAGGGCTTGAATAGCATTAAAATAGGGTGTTTTAAAGAGCGGCGGACGAAAATACTTGTTTTGGAATGTTGTTTAAATTGTGTTTCGTTGTTTGTCCTTAAACAAAGAACTTTCTCTACATGTGTTTAGAAAAGTCAGTCAAAAAGACACTTTAGTTAGGTTACGGTTGATTAAATATTATTCTTTTACTAATACTGCGTTCGAAATGAGATTTTCCCGTCTTGCCTGTTGTCATTACATCTTGCTTTCTATGAATATATACTGAATGACATGGAAAATGCAACACCTTGTAATAGTTGATATATTGGGCTAATTTTTTTACACAGGATTTGTCTATAATTAAATAATTAAATGTTATGGGATTAAAATTTCATGATCGGATGACAAAATATAAGGCCAAAAAATTAATTATGCGTTGGACCTCCTTTAGCTCTAAGGCACTCATCTATCCATCTAGGCATAAATCTGATTAAATTATTAACTTCATCTTGAGGTATCTCTTCCCAAATAATTTGAATTTACAAAAAAACTAATGATCTGTTTCTAAATTGTCTCTCTCACTCTCACTTTCCGCTAAATTTATTAGCAAATATATGTATATTTGGAAATTAATTAAAATATTTTTCTTCGATAGTCCTTATATGTTTTGTTACATTTTTTCCAGTCCGCCTCAGGAATTCTGTTACAACAATTTTGAATTGCTTGAATTCGGTGATACATTGTTATCACGAATATTTCTCCCTAGTTGAGCCCATAAAAGTCTATTGGGATTCAATATGAAATAGTATAGGGGAAATTGTGTCCCATTGGTGTTCAAAATATCTTTTATTTAATACTTTCATTAACTGTTTTTTTTTATAATGGTTTTCAATATGTCATTTTTCATGATAAACCTATATATATATATATATATATAAATGTACCTTTCTTTTATCCATACATGGTGGTACATCAGAAATACACTTTCTAGAACCATCCGTCCAACAATTTTTTATAATGTGGGTATCAAACCGTTCTTCGTCTAAAAAGTATATTGTTCTTCTTTCATCTCGAAAACTCCTAATTTGTCCAAAATTAGAATACAATACACAAAAATCTCCAAAATAATGTGATATTGGCTAGTAAACAGTAAACATGTAAAACTAAAAGTCGACCAAACAACTAAATTATAATTACAAATATTCTTGTTAAGAATCCTTTAAGATTTAATACCTACCGCATGTTGACTCCTATTTAAAACACATTAAGGCGAAGATTAGGGATTACAATAAGCTACATTCTATTTAAATGATTTTTAAAATATCTGGGTAGGTAATGAAAGTAGGCACCTAATAATACCTTCTAACGATTTTTAATTTTTAATATTAAAATCTAAATAATCCACCAGTAATAAGGAAAAATACATAAAAAAACATAACTTTAATCCTCTGCATCTTTCTTAAGATCAAGTTTTGTAATAAGGCAAGCCTGGCCCAATACGATCTTGCGAAAATTCATACTATGCATAACACAAGATAACAATCTTCAGTAGAAATTTTCAACGAATATCAGACTAAAGTATTAGTATTTCAATGGTCAAAATCCCATACTACCATTTAGTTTGATGGCATAAACCATCGATGTCGATCTTACGGGTATTGGGTTTTTCCGGCTCTTCTATTTTGCAACGCATAATACCAGTCATTCTTGTTCTCATTCACAAAAAACGTAAATATTTCTGTGCTGTATTTAGAGCTTGTCTTTAATTGAGTGGGTCATTTATAAAAAGCTTCTATCTTGCGTTCGTTGGTTCTCCATTGCAGAGTTTGAGTCTAACAACAAGCTTAATCAAAATAAAACTTTTCCAAATAACTTCTGTAACACAATTACTGAGTTGTTTAGGGTTTTTCTCCCGGTTGCCACCCATTTGTGCTGCAGATGGCAATGATTTAATATGACATGTCATTATTGGCACATTATGATTAACGGTTGGAAGTATTTCCATGTGCTTACAATTGCCATTTGATCAAAATTTGCAATTTCCGATAATTCAGCTCATTTCGAAGGCAAACAGAATTTATTTGGTTATTACACAAGGTATATGCGACCATATTACCTACATCCATTATCTAAATGTATAAATTTATACAGGGATTTGTTTAATTTGAAATAATAATCCAATTGAAATTTATTAAAAGAAATATGAAATTAAAATTGAAGGCAAATTATACGATTAATATAAAAAACTTATAAATTCGAAATAAAACAGTTAAATTAAATTCAAAAAGAACAAAAATAAAAAACTAAACACTATAAAATATGGGTAGGCAACATTAAATTAGAGTTAAAATAATTCCATTTCAAGGGACATTTCTACTTGCTCCACGTCAATTTCGAAATATGTTATGAATATTTGAAACTTAAGTTTAAGTGAACGGAATTCTTCAAATCTAGATGTAAATTCTGTATTTAGTGAAGGTAGTTCCTATACAAGCGCTTTTTTACCCAAATTTTTGTGAACTACTAGAGAAGGAAAACGGTATGTATCTGTTTGAATCTGATTTTCCCACAACCGAAGTTTACTTGAAAATATTTTACTATGATCAATAGCTCTTAAGCAAAGTTTTTCCATATTTGTATTTAGCTCGTTGAAGTAGCTGGTGAAATCAACCAAATATGCAAAATCAAATAACCATGCAGCATTTCTTAAAGTTTTGACTGGTATGGATTTTCATTTCTTATTCATAATAGTTCGTACTTCTTCTCTTAAACTGAATTCTAAATTCGGTGATTCAAACCTCTCAATTTTATTTTACCCACCAAATTTTTCCCTATCATCGCGGGAAGTCCTTCTGTAGTGACACCGCCCAGTCTCTAAATGCACTAAAAACATTCAAAATTTCTTCAAAAATATTCCCCTTTGCTACAAAAAATGCTACACATTTTTCACGACTTCGCCAAGCACTATATTTATATTTTCTGCTACACCTATTCGTCTTGTGACTGTTCTAGATAAACTAACTTCTGGGAATTTTTTACTTTTTTTTGACACAAAATATTTGCCACTTCTATTAAGCACTCTTTCAGAAATTGGCCTTCTGAAAACTAATATTCCACCAGTTTCTTACTGACAACATAACTCGTCTACGTCGCATTTTAGTAAAATAATTTGTTGAGCAACTAACTTATTTTTCGATTCTATCATTTCTTAGTTGTCCTGTTAAACTCCAATATTTTTAAAAATGTTTGATCTTTTTAAATTGTACTCATTCAAACCTCGACATCTCTAATAGATATCAAACAAATCGGCTTGTCCTTATAAATAACAAATATTGTTGGGTCCACTTCTCCTAGAAGGTACGACAATCTTGATCAACCTTTCTGTATTTACTACCTGAACATCCGGACCAGATATTTTTTTAAATTCTACAAAACTTGCTAATCCAAATTCAGTGCTTAACCCAAATTTGAAGGAATCAGAGCTGCTCTTTCTCATATAGCGGAAGGCCTAAGCACCTCGAATATTCCTGAATTTACTGGTCGGAAAAATCTTGCTTGTAGCTCGTATAAAACCAGCAGGAAAGTGTTGCCCTCCTCTACTATAAAATCTCAGTGTGTGGGTTTCATTCTAATATTAAATCAACATGTAAATGAGTATTGAAATAATTTTTACTAATTCATACATATGCAATTTACAAGTGATCATAAAAAAAATAAAATTTAAATATACCGCACCTAGCGTTAATGGATAAATAAAAAAATTGACAAAAAAGTTTAAATTTAATAAACTAAGCTATTGTATCTTTAATAAAATAACTAATAGTATATTTGTGGGCTTATAAATGCAAGGAACACGAAGTTCTTCACTCCATTTAAAAAATGGCAAATTCGGTTAGCAAAGAAACAAAAAACTAACACAAATCCTGTTGTTCGATGAAACTTGATAAAACTTTTTTGACAAATCCACTTGTTATGATGCAGATAATGCTAAAGAATATTTCGCGAAAACAGAAAAATCCATAGGTTAATAATAATTAGTAATAATTCAATGCAAAACATAACAAACAAAATACAACTGAAGTAAACAAGCATTGGCGTAGCTTAAGGTTATTGACATTAAAATTACGATTAAATCAATTTAATTTTAAAATAACAAATTATGCTACGTAATAGATTATTTGTAAAATTAGCTTTCAAATGAAGCGACATACTTTGGAATACGTAACAATTTTTGTTTCCGCAAGAGGGCTCTAAAATCAAAAGTAAAGCAAAGAACAATCATACTGCTAAATTACCCATAAAATTACCTTTTCGATGATCATACTTAGTACTTTTCCATTTAAATTAATTAACGTGATTGAGGGGAGAAGAACAACATATGGCAGTTAGGGATATATTAGAAAAAAAGTGTTATTGTTTTTCTTAAAAATACGTAAATTCAAAGTTATTTCGACTAACTGGTTTTGAAAAGAAAGCATTATATAAATCTGAATTCCATATAGCTTACTAAAGTTTAATTTTAAATAATTTGACAGTAAAATTTCTGAAATTTAGGTAAATTATCAAATTTAAATTCCCTGAATCTAAATTATAAAACATGTTTTCCACGAAAGCTACTTAATATGCAAATTCAGACTTCATTTCTCAGTCTGCTCAAAATAAATTTTGGTTCTTAATTTTCAATTATTCAAATTAAAAGAATTTAGGAAAACATGTTCTATACCTCTCATATTTTTTCTAATTATATCATAAATCCTACTAATAAGAAACAGGTATAATATAATCTAGATTAATTCAACAATTTTATATACAGGGTATTTGCTTAGTATCTAGTAACATGTATTTAAAACAAATACAGTGTGATCAAAAATTCAAAACGGTAGTGATTTTTTGAGTACCTCTTGCTCATTGTAATTATATTCCGTTAGATAGGGACATTTAAGCCGTTTTGACCAATAATCAATATTTTCGACACAAAAAATTCCTAAAATTGAAAAATCTCGATTTTTATCGCCCTATATTTCTGTAACCATTAATGTTAGACACCAAGTGTGATAGAACAGTGAAATCAGCTCTTTAGGAAGAAATAAAAATTGCATAAAATACAGGGTTAAAATCTGACCCAATATTTAAAAATTTTGTTTGAATACCTTCAAAGATTTAGAATCAATCACACTGTATTAAAATAATTGTTCAAACATATTTTGTTGCCATATGACAATAAAATATACACTCTTTTGTGACTTAAATCTTTGAATTATAATTTTATTTTATAATTATTCGTTAAATTTGTGTTATACCGAAATTATAGACGTTCACTGAGCTTTTTTCATAACTTGAACATATAAATTTCTTATAACTTATTAAATACAAATTAATGAACTTGATATTTGTTCGAAAGACATTTGGTTCAATAAAGATTCCAAATTTGTGAAATTCTGAACCTTTAAACATACTTGTTGATTTAATATGAGGAGTACAGGGTACATTTTCTCATATTTTCGTAAATCCCGTTACAATATATTTGAGAATAATCTCGCGGAAATGACTATTAGGTTTCCACTTTGAGGTATTAATTTCGAACATTACACTTTATAGAATAATTTTGAATGGTAATTTCTAGATCGAATCTGAATATAAATGTACAAATTAAGGGTTTTGTACCGATCTGCTGAGTAATACTTATGTATTGATCTTGGTATCTTTTTCTCTGTGACGACTAATAAAAAAAATATATTTTTGTAGAAAACTTACATAGAGTTTTTTTAAGTACGTTTTTATTTAGAATAAACAGTATATAACAGCCAACTGGAAAAATTCATTATTTTGGTTGTAATGGATATTTAAATAAAAGTCTCACCTTCTTTAACATTGACTTGTCGAGTTGATGCATTCGGGTTTTTTCCAAATTCAACGATGATGTCTACTTTGGTTTCACCATCCAAAAAATCTCCGTGTTCCTTAATTTGTCGCACTGGACCCAGTTCTTTCGAGGGCTCAACAGAATTGTAACAGCAGTATTCGAACATATAAAGAGATAAAGATATGAATGGTAGCAAACAATGTTGGTGTTATTTTGTAAAATAGACCTTTTGATGTATAATCGCCCTACTTTACCAAATCAGCCGAAAGAAAATTTGAAAATCATCGTCAAAATTCATAAAATAATCATACTGTTATGATCGGTTATCGACATTGATCACATAATTAAGCTGAAGTTTTTGACCTCTTTAAGAAGAAATTTCCAAAATTACTTCTCATATCTCAAGATACAGTTCGCAAAATTTAAAAGCAGTTTACAGATCTTGGACATGTTACACGAGTTCAGAATCACGGAGCATCTTTGGACGACGAAACAAAAATAGACATCATGCTTGTATTTGAGGAAAACCCGCACGCATCTATTCATCACAGAATGGTTAGCGAAGTCACCAAACCTTTATGTTCAATATTTTTTATGAGGATATCTCAAGACCACTATTTATAATCATAAACCACACGATTTAGATAACATGAAGATTCGCATTACCAACACCATTAGATCTATAACATCACAGATGTTAAACAAGGTTAGACATCACTTATTTAATATTGAAATGTTACCAGGACGTGCAAGAGAAACATTTCGATCATCTTTTATGTTAACTGTCATCATTTATTCGTCTTTATTATAAGTCATGTTTTCGAAATTACTTTTGCCTTTTTAATTTCCAATGGGATTCTAGAACCCGATAAAATGCTGAAATAGTCTTTAAATGCCCTTTCCGCCTTATTTAAAAAAAATGTTGGTGACGTAATCATACTAGTAACAAAGGTCATTAGTATAACCAACAGTGCATAAATATCCTTTAGCACTCAACCACTTGAAAACCATTTTTCCGACGAAATCGTTTCTTTAGCTGGCCACATACATGTTAATGGAGTTCTAGATACTGAAATAGGGGGTTAAGGTTAAAATTCTGTAGCCATATTTTCCTGCAAGTGCATTTATAACATTGCTTTTTTGAAAGTCTTTTGTTCTGAGTACCTTCAGAAATTGTAGATATTTTCTTCGACTTTCAGGAATAATAAGCATTATTCATGATTATGACACTATTTACAAGTAGGTTTGGAATCAATGACTTTTCAAACCATTTTTCAAATATATCAGATTCCATGTTCTGGTAATCTAGATTGCAGTCACTTATTTGCTTTCCATATAATTTTAATCCATTTGGTATCCACCCGTTAACTCCATCACAGTGAATAATAATATTCAGCCGTAAACCTTTAATAGCAGGCATTTGGGGCATAAATCTAGTTGATCCATCTGTTCCGTATTTCTCTTTGTCATGAGTTCGTAACAGATTTAATCCAAATAACACTTCTGTTTGTTTTCCTTTGTTATTTTCTTCAATTATATATTGCTTAGTTCAATTGTTCTTCTACTCTTTAAAATGGTATGTCTTGTACCTCTTGGTTGAAATTTAAATCTCATCTTTTTTTACGCAATTTTGTATCGGCTTATCACAGAATCTTATCTCATGTCCTACATTTATTAACTTCGTCATTATAACTTCTATTGTCAGTATCTCATTTTTTATATAACAATCAAACATTATTGTTTTCAACTTTTCTACCAACGGCGGATGTAAGACTTTTGGTATTCCAAAATCATAACTTTGCTTTTTCTATGAGGCCCATTTCTCATAATTTTTGAAATGAAGGAATAAGGAAGGGACATTATTTTTGGTATAGTATGTTTCTCGTATTATATATTTTTGGTAGATTTATATATACATTGTAACAAATATGTTGGGATTTTTCGTTCAAATAGTCTAAGAGCTAGTAAACTTTTTACTTACGTAATTTCATAAGTAACATCGATCATAATTGATCCGGACGTCTGCCTGGTCTTCAGTACGGATTGGGCGTTGAGAAGAATAAAAACAATTTACACTTAACGGACAGGGAAAATTAAATTTTTAAAATGGAAATATTTTACAATGTTGCCTAATGGATCTGGCCAAAATATCGATATTTCGACATTCCTTCTTTGGTTAAAATGCAGAAGCATTTGAGTAGTACGCCCCAGCAAATGGTAATAGCCTTAACACACTATTTTGAACGGCAACGCCAAAATGGAGGTTCATTATTTCCATTTACTCCTATAAGAGACGGAAGTATAGATTTTTAGAGTTTCGATTCAAAATTAACTACATATCTTGACATTGCAAATTTTAAAACTACTTTTACATTTCAAACATAAAATAAACTAACACAAAGCACAATACAATATTCATTAAAAAGAAGCACGGTCACAGTATTATCTTTAAGTGAAGGAAAAAACCGAGACATGGCAACGCCGCAATTCTTTTCCTTGTGACGTTATTTCAACTTTGTCGTGAAAAGCCTTTACGTATATTACTTGGACCTAGTTGATTAATTTCATTATCACTATCACTGTCACTAATACTTTCACACACATTTTCATTAACAGCACCGTATTCAATGATTTCGCTTTCTCACGCTTGCCAGATTATTGAAAGATTATTCCCGAAAAAGTGAATTTTGACGAGAACTTGTCAGAATAAATAAACACTTGAAATACTACAAAAAATTTGATAATAAAACATTAATTATTTTTAACGTTTGGACCCCGATGTTCTAATTGTTGCAATTGTTTGAAGCAAGACCTTAAGTCCTTTTTAGAACTTTTGTGTCTTTTTTCCTACTACATTAATATTTCTACAAAAACAGTTGTTCATGTCAATTTACTTAATTTCATAGAATAAAGAGCCATTAGTTGAAAATTTTCATCGTTGAACTCTATATACTCATAAAAGCTAGAGTAAACTTAAACTCGATATAAGTCTTTCATATTTCACTTTCAAAACCGAAAGCAATATTTTGCAAGACAAAATTGTATAAACAGTTTCGTTAACCGTAAATAATTTATTGAATAACTATTCCTTAACTGTAATTATGTATAAATTACAAATTCATAAACTCGGTGATGCATAAATTTTGTGAAAAGTTTCTTCTTGATTTCCCCTTGGCCTATAACAGTAAGCTCAAAGGGTTAGATACTGTCATACATTAAAATCAAACCGTCAGATGCTAGTGAGGTGAAAACGCGGCTTCTATCGTCTCGGAAACAATAAACGCGCAACAATGTACTCAGGGTAGGGATTAAACACACCTTGTTAATATCAACCTCCACATAATCGCTGTTGTTGCCCCAACAATAAGATTAACATAAATCATCTTAAGCCAGCTGTCTAAACATCCACAACAAACGCCCCTGATTACCACATGTAAACGGAAAGAGGGCTCATCCTCCTGCTTATGCACGTCTAGGTAACCTTATCTACTCCAAATTCCGAGCAATAATCTTTAAAAAGTCTAATGTCATTGACATGCTACTGTGTTTTCTTTATTATTAAATGAAATTTTATGATATAGTGGTACCACGTTTCATTTCACTTGAGGCAGTTTCAAACGCGGGAACTCATGAAATAACCAACAATTTTTATATAAAAATATAAAACATAAATTACACTTATCTTTAATTTCCACAGT
The DNA here is from genome assembly GCA_951812935.1 of Hermaeophaga mercurialis. Lineage (NCBI taxonomy): Eukaryota > Metazoa > Arthropoda > Insecta > Coleoptera > Chrysomelidae > Hermaeophaga > Hermaeophaga mercurialis. Next base: position 32,848,724 of record OX638362.1, on the reverse strand, counting down.
ATTTCAAAGCCATTTTTAAATATCTTCCTCTAACCAGGTTAAATTACATTTTCAAAGAGTGACATAATTTGACTTCACACTAAAAACATTTAAACCAATCATTATCAAGCAATATATACAGTGTCATTTCGTGCTATAATATTTTAAAAATATTATTCTTCTTTTCCCAAAAAATTTGGTTCATATTATATAGTCATTTAGTCCAAATGGTAATCTAAAATAATTGAACTTCCCAGATTTAATTATTCATTGAATACTATATACTGAGAACATTTTAGATTTTAAGTACTTCCACTGTTTAAATTGTTTTCTTAATTGTAGGTTTGTGTTTAGTGTCAATGAGGTGTTTTAAATAATGTGATATTAGTGGTTGTTTTAATCTATAAGCTCGTAAGTGTTCACAGTACCTTGTGTTAAAATTTCTAAGAACATGGCCAAGATAGATGGCGTTACAATCCGGGAAGTTCAATTATCTTAGATTAACTTTTGGAATAAATACCTATGTATATAATATTAACCACTTTTTTAGAAAAAGAAGAATTTTATATTTTAAAGCAAGAAATCATACTTGATAATAATTGGTTGAAATGTTTATGGCATAAAGTCAAGTACGTTTATACCAAATTTCTTAATCTTATGTGAGTCTTTGACTTAGCGAAACCTGGTTAGAGAAATATATTTCAAAAAAAGCTTTTAAATACCGTGCAAATTTGGTGAAAAATAGAACTACTAAATGATGAGGATCAAATTGATATTTTGGGAATATTTGTTGCAAAGCTCACCAGCTCCTTATAAGCAGTAGCAGAACATATGGCAATGTCAAACGAGACTGTAAGAAAATCACTGAGAATGACTAAATGTAATTTCTATAAAATGCAGATGCTTCATAAGCCCTGAGGATGATTTTGATAGATGAACAGAGTCTCATGTCTCATTGAGTCAATGTCATACCAATCTGCTACCGAATATTTGTCTCAACCATGAATGTTGAGATTTTTAATGGTAATGTTAATAAATAAAATTTTCGCTATTGGAGTAACGAAACCGGCATTTTTTCGGGTAGGGCATACACCATATCTACAAAAAGTTGTTGTTTTAGCTTATATTCTTGAAAATGCCATTATTGGTCGTTTATGTATCAAAGGAAACTTTGCTGGCGATCTGTACCTTAATATTGATCTTCTTTACAAAATAGAGACTCAAATTAATGCAGAAGGTAATTTAGTTTTACAGGATCTGTTACATTTGCAGCAAGTCGGTACTCCACTCAATATTTTCTTTTCATCTGACAGTGGTTAAACCCGGAGAGATGGATTATTTGCAATAGTGGAACAAATAAATGACCTCCGAGATCACCGGATTTAACTTGCTTAGAGTTTTTTATTTGGAGACATATTTAATCCGTTGTTTATGAAACACAACCTGTTGAGATTAAAAGGTGAATTTTAGCATGCCGTTCAATTCCTGATGAAGTTTTCCGTAATGTTCGAAAACAGAATTTATTGCTATTTAGAGCAAAATGGACAACATTTTAAATATATAATATATTTTATTTTACACTATTGTAATAATGTTAATAATCATTTTCAGACCTGAAGATGACTGTATACAGTCAAAACTGGTTGTCTAATTTGAATAAAAATTGTTGTGGTATACTTTTGTGTTTTCTTTGATCATTCCTTGTTACCATATTTGAGCCCAATGGTGAACTTTCTTTATCCCATGTATGTATATGTTCAATGCGAAATATAAATTTAGATCATATTTCTTAATGATTTTTTTTTTGTTTCAGTCTAAACAATGTCCCAGTATGTATAAAGATGTCTATTACAAGGCGAATAGTTGGAGGCAGCACTAAGAACACTACCTTTAGGATAATAAAAACGAGTGCGATGACTGTGCCATCAAAACTGTAAAATATATAACTAAGAACTATAAAATGTAGAAAACCGAATCATATCACGAGATATATCAAAACCAGCGGAGGATTTTTCAGTAAAAAATTATCATTTCTTTTTATTTAGCCGTTTTTGTCCTTTTCGTGATAAATTTAAAAGGTATTTAATTTGTTTTTGCCTTTCTGTCACCTGCATCATACAATATCAAAAGTAAAATCTGTCTTATACTAAATAATTAACAATCATGTATTTATGCAGTTTTTTAGATTTATTTTTACTACCCAAAATTTTTCACGATTTACACTTTCATAAAACCACCAGCTGTGCTTAAAGACATGAGTTTTTTAAATCCGCCGCTGGATAGCAGATATTTTGTAAAATAAATCAAGTGAAGTGACCAAACTAATAATATCATAAATATTAAATAAACTAAAACATATCATGCCATATTTTGCAAAAATGTAAATACATTTGACTGAATTTTTATTTCCCAGACATGCTTTCATTTCTGTAGACATAGACGTAGAAAACATTTTTTTTTAATTGTTATAAGCAACAAATAATTAGTTTTCTTCATATTTATTTATGTTAACAGAGTGTGTAGAATCTATTTTAAATTAAATTAATTTTTTTCTTTTGAATTTTATAATCAGGTATTCGTTTTAGTAATATATTTTTTACTAAAACCAAATTTCTATAGTAAATGATTATGTAAAAAGTAATTATTTGTTGAAGAATTAACTGCTGAAAACCAACTTCTAAATATCTAAATAAATATTTAAAAATTGCCTATGTGGTTGCTTCAAATATTTTTTTATTACGAAAAACATCATACATATAAAAAATATAACCGTATAATATTATTATACAAAAAATACAAAAAAGAGACGTTTAAGTAACTTTGTCTTACCAAATTGAAGAATATAAAATTGATTTAATTGGTAGTCAACTCTCTTTGCCATTTATTTTTGAAAGTATTTAGTGGTATCTTTTGGGCCTAAACCATTAAAATGTGAAAAAATACTCCAACGTATTTTTAGTAACGTGATGTAAAAATAGATGAATAGCCTGAATACTAATAAGTTGTTTGTATAAATTTAATATATGTTAAAATTTATTTATTTTGAAAAATATATGCCCATTGTAAATAAATTTGCTTTTTTTATATACAAAATAAGTCCCTAATATAAAGTTGGAATTTAATTTTTTTATGGGTTAAGGATACTCTATAATTTTTGGGTGTTCAGCATGCTGAAACCATTGACAACGAAATTCCTACGACTTGTAAGCAAACCGCTTTTAGATATCAAATTAAACAGGAATAATATTTTCACTGTTCCTGTGAATGTACATATTTGTAGAGCTATTTTGGATAAAAAATTTGGTTCTATTCGAGAAAAACTACATATTGTATTGTCTAAAATATTAAATTCCTCAAAAAATGAAACTAGCATAATACAGGCCTGAAACTAAGAAACTACGACTGTTAATAGTACAAAAATTTAAATAAAACCAAATTTAAATAACCAATAAAAATTCCCCCTTCCAATATTTGTAACAATCTGAAGATTACTGAGATATTTCTCAACATTTGGCCGTCTCTTATAAGCGGCATATTCAGACGGTAACTCAATATTTTAAATAAAACGAGAATTGAAGAACAATTTGTTAAGATGTTTATAATGTATTGTCGTTTTCATTACTACGTATTTTAAGTCTTCTGATTATTTCACCTCCACAAACTTGGAAGAATGTGGGATAGTACAATTTTATTTTAATTATTTGAAAAAATCAATGTTTGGACTTAAACATCTCGAAAATGATTAGATTTAGCATACTAGTTAATAAAACAAAATCTGTTTAAAAATACTATTTCTATAAGGTTGTGCTACATTTGTAAGATTCTTCCATCGAAAAAAAATCTTGAGCACAGCGGCATTTACATATTCACACATTTATGAAGCTCTTTTAGTGCTTTTACAAAATTTAAATATCTCCATTCGTTTCTAAAATATCAGGTCTGGAGGTATAGACAATTTAGCAGTACAAATGTCAATATCGTAGACCTCGATCTAAACCTACTCTTACTAAAAAAAATGTTAACTAATTGAAAGAATGTCAACTAGTAATTTCAAAATGTATATTTACATATATTTTCTGGAATCTATACTTGACAAGCCATTCCATTATATGTATTTCCGCCTGGTTTATTGTAATAACCCCTTTGCAAAGTAATCCTCTTCCTTTTTAGCGTATTGTCAATAGCCTCCAAAGTGTTACAGCTGAAAGAATTAACCGCTAATTCTACAGTGATTAATGCCCTCGAATCCTCCAAAATATCCTGGATGTTCAACTTGCTTAAATAATTCGACTTAAGATTTAAATCCTTCAGACTGCTTAGACCTTTGAAAGCTTTATTTTGCACTTCGGTGATTGCATTGTCTGCCAGATTTAAAATTTCGAGTCTGTTTAGGCTATTAAAAGAGTTAGCGGGGATAACTTTCAGTTGGTTGTTGCTAATTCTAAGAATCTTTAAACTTCTTAGAGTATTTATGCTTTCTGGAATTGCGGAGAGACGATTAAAACCTAGATTAACTTCTTCAAGATTAATCAAACCTACGAATGCATCTCTGTTTATAGTTGTGATTTGGTTAGAACCTAAATTGAGGTTCTTCAAAGATCTTAAATCCCTGAAAACACCACTAGGTATCGTTTCTAGTAAATTGTTGTAAATAGACAATTTTTCCAAATTGTATAATCCATCAAAGGCTGCAATTTCTAAATTGTTTATTTTATTATTGTTTATAAACAGTATCCTTAACTCTGTTAGAAACTTGAAAGTACCAGCTGGGACAGACTGAATTTGTCCTTGCCCAAATTCGAGTAAGTTTTGATAATTCTCGATTCGTAAAGGTAAGTTTTTTCTAAGAGGTTCATTTATACAAGTGGTAATTCCGGGGTCTGAGTTGCAAGTTTGGTGAGTTTGGTCCACAAAAAATAGAGTGATAATCAATAGCAGTGTGTTCATTTTCTGGAAAAAATAATAGTTTAATTAGTACTTACAAAGAAAAATTAAACAAATTGGAACAGATAAAATGAATGATTGATCTTTACACCCCCGAAGGGGGACTCTTAAAAACGCCAGACCTATTGAACATGTGATATTTCGATTATTTGAAGTTTCTGGCAACTTTGCGTTCAACTATGGACTAAATGTCACTTATCTGAGAATCTCGCATTGTAGCAAGGCATTCCATTGCGATAGATTTCAGAAATTTATTATTTAGGAATGTGGTGTCTCTCAACATCCTCCATTAGGTATTAAGTTGCACCAAATTTTTTAGGTTAATAAAAGCTATTTTAATTTTAATGTCCACTTAAATTTAATTCTCGGAGCAAAAAATATCCTTCAACACAAGAGAAACTCGAAAAAATTACCAATTCTTTGGATTTAGCTGATGATTCTGATTATGAAATCAATTACGAGGGTGATTAAGAAAATTTAGAAATGAACAGCGAGTAAGAATGAATATCAGAAAGAAAAATAATAAAGACGCGTTTTGGATTGTTAAAATATAGTGAAGATGGTAATTCAATCTTAAATTTTTTTAGTTTGTTGATAACAATGGAAATGAAAGATTTAACTTGTTTCCAAATCAATAAAAAACAACGGGAAAAAAAGTTGATGATAACGAACTAGATAATTTTATGGGAATACCTTCGAAAGCAGGAATAGTTAGATGCAAAAAAGAGAGCACCAAAGAAATGTTATGCTGTAAGAAATTCATTTGATCAGTTATAGTGTTCATTCAATTTGATCACAAAATAACTAAAGCTATTCGCAAAGAGCAGGATAAGCTGCGATAAGAGAGCTAACGATATGGTTGTAGGCAATTGTATAAAAGCGCCTGAACCTTACGAACATATGGCAGTTGATGAGTAGTTAGTATGTTTCAGAGGATTATGTCCATTTAAGCAATATATAAAGTCCAAACCAGGCCGTAAAGGTATGAAAATTTGGGCAACCGCTGATGTTAAAACATCATATCTGTGAAATATTCGAGTATATACTGGAAAAATGCCAAATGTTGTACTAGATCAGAACTGAGGCTATCGTGTAGGGCAAAATTTGGTGGAACTATATAATATAAGTTGCATCCTAACAGACAACTTTTTTACAAGTGTACCTCTAGCATTGTATTTATTAACTTAAAATGTAACTCTTCTTGAGATTTGCCGGAAAAATAAACCAGGCACTTAACCTCAGTAGAAGCAATAAACCATTTATTAAGATCAAAGCAGCTATCGAAAAAGATAAAATTCACACTGTACAAAACAATACTTACACCGACAGCGATTTACAGAAGTGAAACGGATAAGATAGGAAAAAAGACAAAGGTTTTATCAGAGGGACTAATCAAAAGATAAATATGAACTACAGACAGACCCGACGATAGATGATGTACTGAACGCTAGAAAGATATAGTGGATAAGATCACTTAGCAAGAAAGGAACATCAAAGAAAAGTAAAAGGCATAGCTTGGAAGAGAATCCCACTACAAAAAAAAACAGAAAGACTAAGGAATATGTGTAGGGAGGAAGTAGAGGAAGAGTTAAGACGAAAACAAGTAACGAACTGGAGACGAAAAGCAAAAAACCCTGCAAAACAAAAATAATTAAGCTCTGGGCCTAAATAGCTTGCAATCAATTTTTACGAGTATATACATACAGTGAGCACCTTCTAAACTGAAAATCTTAAGTTGGATACGAAAGGAGAAGAGGAATATAAGCATATGTTTTGAGTCATCATTATTAATCAATATTCTTCTTTTCCTAAAAATATTGATTAATAATGAATGGTTGTGGCGTTTATAATATGAAATTATTTGCGCTTATAAAAAATCTACCAAATCTAGAAAATACTAATGCCAAATCAGCGAAACCTAATTAAATATGACCTAAAAAGCTTTGAAATACTATAATTCAGATAAGTATAATTTATCTTTTCATATTTATTTCCACAAAGTAAGAGTTGAAACAATTACTTTAATATTAAATAATATTACTTACTTGTGTATAAAAGAAACCTCTATTGGAATTGCTGTTATTGAAACAATATTTGGTGAAATTTTAATATGAATATTCTCTTAGGTTAATGTTAATGATATTGTTTGCTAATGTGGTCAGAGTTTATCTTCTCCTCTTCATTGATAATGTTATCAGGAACGGAATAATATAATTGGAATTAAAATTTTTGAAAAAGCAATCATACCATGTCAACTAAAATTCAATGATATTGAACATAACGAAAAATAATCACATATTTTTTTATTTTGAGTTTTTAAAATAAAAAAAAATCCGCAATGAGCTCAAAGCCTAGCATTACTTCGTCCACAAAAATAATGATTGACTAAAATATTCAAATGGTTAGCAATTAAAGAACCTGATTAGTCCGTATTGTAGGTCCAAACAGGGTAAAGTATTCTCTATTAATTTGTAGGCCCCTTTTTTTTTCTGCCTTTAGGGCTTCGGATAAATACGTTCAACTTCTTCATTTACTCACTTTTCACTTCTGCCAGTCGAAAGCTAAACTTTTATTCCATCTACTCAATTTTCTTCTACCAGGTTTTTGTTGCTCTTCTCTTCTTCCTTTTCTTTTCCTCGCCAGTTTGCAAATGTTTTCTTGTCTATTTAGGTAATTCCCATTACAAGTCCAAACTTATTCAGCTGTTTCTTTTTCAGACCAATTTATTGTCCCTATTTCGTTATTTTCCTTATTTCCTCGTTTCTTACTCTATCGTATTTGGTATTCCTGCAATTCTTCTTAAGGACTTCATTTATACTGCTTCTAGTTAGCTATGCATTTTTTTAGAGTATGTATTATTCTGGTTTTAGTTTCTTCATTTTACTTATTGATCTGCCTTGCTTTAGCTTTTTCCTTTTACTCGATTAGTTTAATCTCATATTTTTTCCCTACTTTTTGCCTATTGTACTTCTACATAACCCATACTCACTGTATGCACATACTAATTTAGTGGTGCTTTTTTTATAGAATAATTCATTATTTTATAAATCCATTGTTTGGAATAAAAATTTGGAAAATTTATTTTCTCTTATGAACTTATATCAGCGATAGTTTTTTAAATAGAACACCCAGTATTTTTTGATAATTTTGAATTATTATAACAGTTAACGTGGTTAAAGTATGTCTTAGAGTCAAAAGAACTTATCGCAGATTACTGAATAAATTTCGAAAACTGTGAAACAATTGAAGATAAAGAAAAACCATCAGTCTATCGTTATTTTGTGTTTCTATTTCAAAATAAAATGCCATTATATTACATTATTCAAATTTTCTAATTTCTGTTAGTTCAATGTCTTTTACATTTGTTTTTCACTTTCTTCTAACCAATGCTTCTCGTTCTCAATTATACACTTCCACTGCTATTAGATAGATATTCTTTTAGATTGCCTACGGGGGTTTTGTTATTCTTCTTCTCTTTAACTCGCCTCACTACTGTTGCCTCTATGCGTCATTATTCATTCCGCTCTAACTATATTTATTATTCTTATTATTTTGAGTTTGTCGTAAACAATTAAAGTGATCCTCCCGTATGTTTTTAAAGTACTAAATTCGTTGAAAGGACATTTTGCAATTTAATTAATTAAAAAAAATTAATAACTATATAAGCATTTGAAATTGATTTTTTTTGTATTAGTTTGTTAAATGAAAGCAAACGAATGTAATTTATTGGTATAATATGTACTTCACTAATGGCAGCATTTTAATTTTCGTTTTAAAAACAAATATCCAATAAACCGGATACATACAATTTATAAATGCTAGATTTAGCATGTCAGTTGCCTAGTTACCTCTCATGTTTTTCAAAAAATATTTCCCACATTTAAATTTAGTATTTGTCGATGAACCGATAAAAGTTTAATGGCAAGTCCTGCTGTAAAATACCTACAGGTTTGTTTTTAATTAAAAAAATGAATTTATTAGTGTATATCCAACATGCATTAAGTTTATATTTGAGTGCATGAATATGAAAATAAATTATAATAGATTTCATGCAATGAAGCCAGTATGTGTTGTGGAGCAAAGTTAATTAAAAAACGTGTACAACAAACTTTAAATAATTATTTTATCATTTACAACAGACCTAGTACACCCTGTATAAACAAAACTTTTTATGTGAAACAATCAGTGCTTACCTATTGACAAATGCACATTATAAAAGTGATGATACATTGGGTGTCCCAAATTACTGTGAGCTAGGCAATATTACTCTGACTTGAAAAGATAAAAAAATAAATAAACAATCTCTTTTCAATGGTATTCTAATACACATTTTTGAGCTTATGGAAGACTTTCCTATTATAGATCGGAATACAATGAAATAGCAGCATAACTGTGCTTCATCTTATAATGCACGCATTGTTGCTGAATATCTGACATGTTTGGAGATAACTATAAAAAATTTTTTGTTGAGTTTCCTCCGAAAGATTGTGATTTAATCATGTATGAATTCTTGGGAATAGAGACCGATTAGTCCGGTTCAGAAACCCTGAAATTGTAAAACTGTGCGAAACAAAAAAAAAGCTGTTCCTTTACCTGTGAGTTTAATAATGTGAGTGAACTAATTTTAATTTAAAGCGTATAATGACAGTGACATGAAATTGTAGGGTTAATAATTGATCTGGTCTTCTTTTTCTTTAAAGGCCCTTACATTGTAAAGTTTTCCATACAATAGTTTTGCATACAGAGTGAGTCCCCGTAAATGCGAAGATCCAAAACAGTTCATTTGACGGAAATGTTTTAACAGTATTTTTTTGTGTATATTCAAAAACATCATAATTTAAAAATAGTTCAACTTATACAGGACGTTCCAAAAAAAAGATATGTATCAAAGGTATGTTTTTTTAAATGGAATATCCCCTCTGTTTTTACATTCTTTCAAAGATACACTTGATATCTTTTATGTTTAATTAATGATCTACAGCCACCAGAAAATTACATTTTTTTAGTTTAGATGTATGTAGTAGCCAAAACGTTGAAAATAAATAAAAACTTACATTTCCCAATTGTAAATTTTCAAGTTATGTGCTATGTCATTAAACAATATTTGATACAGAATGATCAAAATCAGATTTCAAATTTCAAAATTTTTGACATCGTTGAAATCAGCTCGGCAATATAAGGATGTTAAAATATACGGGGTATTCCATTTAAAAAAAAACTTTGACATACCTTTTTTTTGTGTAAGTCGAACTAATTTTAAACTATCACTTTTTTGAATATACATAAAAAAATATTCTTACAAAATTTTCGTCAAATGTACCATTCTGGAGTTAAGCACCTTCGTTTCTACGGTGACTCACCCTGTATAAGTTGAAGTGAATACATTTTGAATTTAGTGTTTATAATTAATTATATTTCCTCTGTTTCTTTTGTAAATGTAGAAAAATAATGAGTTGTATAAAATAAAAAACTAATAAATATTAGACTTGAGAGAGAAAGAAAAGGATAATATAAAAGAATAAATTAACTCTACCAATGTATTACAGAAATATTAATGGTTTAAAGATTCAAAGATTTAAAAATATTATTTTTATGAATTCTATCTTAAGAGGAAAGAAAAAGAGGAGTCTCATGTTCAATAATGAATTATTTACTTAGATATTTTCAAAGTAAACTAGTCACTATTTGAAAATGAATGGCACCCAACTTTCCTTTATTTTTTTGAAAAAGTTTATACAATCCACAAAAGTATCAAAAACAACATGTATCTTTATACCTAGTACAATCATGACGTATTTAATTTAATCTGACAGGGTTGTCACATAGTGGACAATAGTAGATGAACCTGAAAATGTCATTCCAAAAAACTATATTATAACATTCAATGTAAAATAAATAGAAAAAATGTTACAGGGTGTTAAAATTCTCCGGTATAATAACCATTTCTAATTTATGTCGAAGTCGCTGTGACTGACATCTCTGTTAAGATTTATGATAATTAAAGAAATTTCTTCTCTATCCAATACTCGCCTCCTGTCATACCAAGTCGAAATTCCTTTCTCTGTGTTATGGTTTGGAATGCTTCTGACCACATTTTTAAAAACGGTACTCATTTATAGCAGTATAAATAGCTATTAGGTATTGACAATGAAAGGATATTCAAAAATATAAAGATGGATGTTGACAAATCAATATTAAGCTGTGTCAACAGATTCTGAATGTCAGTCTTTCTCCAAGTTGTACTTGGTAACTTGTGTAATAATGTACTTATGAAGCATTATCCATTATAATTAAGGACTCATGCAGGTTCTTTAGTAATCGATTTCCAAACCATTTTAAAAATTTTCACTATTGATTTCACCGTGATAATAGCTAAACTTAGACTGATTCCCAGCAGGAAGTGTAATATATTTATAAATAATAAATTTTATCTGTAAATTTTCTTAGTAGATCGTAATAGTTTAACTTTGTCATCAACTTTTGTGGATTTTACACTTATTTTATTACTATTTTGCCGTTTACAACAAGATGTTTAGGTTTCGTTAATGAAAAATGTATATAAAAGGTGCTTCCTTTTTTTAATATAATTTTTCATAATTGAACAATATTAGAAAGTTCTATAAGCTGGTTAATTTTTTTTTGTTGCAATATATTAGTCTCCCAAGCAACACATTTGGTATCAGGAACAGATATTATAGAAACTGGAACTTTATAAAAGTAAATGGTTCAAACCTGTTACCTATTTTTTAACTTAAAAAGATTAATAACTTTATGGCGTTGAAAAAGTATAGCTATTTGCTACTTGACTAATTGACTAGAACAAAGGTCCCCCACATTGAAGACATTTTTAAATTTAATGGAACTACCCGGCTACTATTAAAATAGCTTTTCAAAAAATTACTACTTTGAAACGGCAAAGCTTTAAGGCAGTTACTAGTTTGTGGAACTAAATTGAGACTTACAAGATATGGCACTTTATAGTTCCAGATAGCGGTTCTAGCAACGTACCTGGAATAAGTAAGAGAACTTAAATGAATAGAAACTTTAAGTAACATACATAGAAACCGGCTACCCCCCAGTAGAAGACTGTTTTCTCTTGAAAGTAGCCGCTTCTTTCACATGCCACCATATAGTGAATTATACTTAAAATCGCTAGCCTGTGGTATCATTATACTATTTAGAAACTTCATGTTTAACAAAATGGCTTCCAAATTAATTCGTCTGATAGATTTTCATCTAGTTTTTATAGAAATCTGAAAAAACAGCAAACAATCAAGCTAAACTTAATTTATCTGTTAATTACATACAACAATAAACCATCTAACAAATCTAATCTATATCTACATGTCGGTTGTCAATAGATAAAATCGATTTTTCAAATATCGATACTTTGATTAGGTACAGGACAAAAATATTGGTTGCCGGAGAAGTCATTCTTAAGTTGCATGTCTATATTTTCTTTCGTAATAGTTTGTAATTTTTTACATAAGTAATAGAACAAACTGAATAACACTAACAATATAATATCGATACCTAGAGTATCGATATTTTTAAAAAGAATTTAAAGATATTTTCAGCATCAAAATATTTATATGTGTAGTTCAATATGAAACAGGATATAGAGAAATTGTATTTTATTCTTCAAAACATAATATAGTAAATTTTTAACTAGCGTTTGGTTCAAATTTATTTTTTTGTAAATGTACTTATAAAGTGGCAAATGGGATCTTGTTGGCGAAAAAAAGTCGTACTGCACTTTATCAGGATCTTTGTAGTAGCAAGGTAGAAACTGCTACCATACAGTTCCATTAGGATGGTACCGATTGTTATTTTATCGTAGCGAATACTTTCAAAGACATAACGGTTGGAATTTGCCAACTTGTAGATGGCTAATATAACATAGAACTAGCAAAAGGTACTTTGAGAAAAAATTTAAATATGGAGAATCACACCATTATTTTTTAAGTTCAAAAAGTGATAATATAATGCTATTTCTGATAAACTAACAAAAGAATCTTAATATGTTTTCTCTAATTATAAATGTATGCTAATATAAAAAAGATTTATAAAAAAAAAGAAAAATTGTTAATATATTTTAATTATTTTTTATTAAATATGTGTATATATTGAGGGCGCTTTTATTTTTTCGACCTAATTTTCAAAAATTTACGATAAATTTTCATTTGTTTGTAAATTTTGTATCCGATATAAACAACACATGAATTATTTAGATATTATCAATTCTGTTTATACCGCCATATTAAGTATTAAAAGAATGATGTTATGGAAACCTTAGTGAATGGAATAACAAGTTAACTTGAGATAAATAATATTCAGAAATATGAAAAACGAAGACAACAAACATGGAAAATAACGGAAGTGAACGCTACTACACGGGAACTACTCTGGAATGTTCCTACAACGTAGTCGTGAGGTTCCATGAAGTTGTAGGGACTGTAGCCGGAACGTAGCAACTACGACTTGTTCCCCACTTTGGTACCAGTAACGGATTTAATCCATTCCTATGACTTAGTGGCAACTAAGGCAAACCACTATGGAGTGACATATTTAGTAGCTACTACGTAGCAGGTACTAAATGTGTTACTTGGGCTGACGGGGTCTCTAAATTTGTAGTTTATGGGAAACAGGAAGAAAAATATTTGCAATACAAAACTTAAGTCAAAGTTAAACTTTTATTGAAATTAATGTTTAACATTGTCAACATTAACAATATTAATATTTTATAAAAATAGCCTTGAACAAAAAATTAAAATCAAGTCATATGCAAGAAAATTTTATTGGTTACTTTCTACACAATATTTACACATAAATTCAGCATAACTTAAACAAATAGTTTTTTTACAAAATCTACAATAGTGTTGTTATTTGCAATTAGAATTCTTTTGACAAAATTCACAACTTGCTTTTTGGTTTGTGACCTCAGTAACTATCTGATAGTTGTTTAGGTTGGATGTAAGTCAAGAATAACAGCGTTGGAGATGAAAAGTGTATTAGACGACGTTTCGACCTAAATTAGGCCATCTTCAGGCCACTTAAAAATGTCGTAAGTGTTTGTTATTAAAACACAGTATATAAATTATCCATTCCATTAATTTAATAAAAAAAAAAGCATTTAATAAATACAAAGAATAACTTATACTTCTCTTTCTCTTGAATTTCCCCTGTATTTCAAAGCTATTTTTAATATATTTCTCTAACCAGGGTTTCGCTATGTGATATATGATAAATATGTTCATATAAATCATTTTTCAATAGAATTACATTAAAATATAAAATAAATAAATACACAATAAATAAAAAATGACTAAAAGTGCTGAACACGCCGAAAAAAAGCAGCAACAGAGAATCATAGATAATTAACCCTCCAACAATTTTAATTTCTAAACTGTAAATGGTACTTTTGAGTCTCTCAGATCCCACCAGACAATTGGAAGGTTAATAAATTTCGTAAAGACATGTGACATCCAGTGAATAACTATTTTTCCTAAAATTTCTCTAATAAAATATTCAGTGTTACGTCCTCTCACAATAAGGTGTATTTATAACTTATATACTATTTATAAATATATTTTTGATCAAAGAAAACTCGAAATCATATCGCAATAATTTTTATTCAAAAAGACAACCAGATCTGACTTTTAGAAAGTCATCTTCAGGTCTGAAAATTATTAACAATATTACAATAGTGTAAAATTAAGTACAACCATTATGTTTACAAAAATGTAACAAATTTGCCTAAAAGTTTTTTATATAAGAGGAATGAAAATCAGTACATCAGTGAAAACAAAGATAAATTAAATGTGGTAATGAAAAAAAACATTATATAGTAAGAAAAATTAAACACAGTTTATAAAGAAACTTAAGAACTTCTAATTTTCTTTAGAATTAAAATAAAAACACGTCACAAAGTGAGTCTAATCGTGTACGATTAGAACTTTGAACCAAGGTTTGGTAATAAACTGAATTTGTAGAAACATTGGTGCGAAAGAAAGTTGGGAGGTAAACAAGGTGTTACCATCAACTCTCAAAAAAAAATGGGGAAATATGCAAAGTACTTCTTGTATACATGCTGTAACATATCGATTAGTACATGTATCAAATATGTCCTCTTTTGTAACTCTCTTAGCATAAGAATGCTTTTAGGGAGGCGACTTTAAAACTTCATTGTTTTTATGGCATGTAATACAGCACTAACAGCAAAAATACTTAAGTGTAACTGCTATATGTTTAAAAAAATAATTTCATGCTTTTACTAAAAGTATATACTCTAACTAATTATCTTACCTCTCTAACAACATTTAATGGTAATAATGGACCGTTGGTTGCATATTCGCATCGAAAGTATTGTATAATAAAGTTGCAAATTCTTTATTTTTACTATTCATTTTTTTTGCCTATTTTCACCACTCGCTCTCTATGGTATTATACAAATATTAAAAAAAAATATGTTAAATCTGAAGAAGACTAACAGCCCACATCTGAACTTGTAATGATATAAGAAAACGAAGAAGGTAAGTAACAGCGTGGTGTACTCTAAATATAGAAATGTTCATACTCGTATAAGCCTTCTACACTGGGTTGAGATGACTTAAAGATGTTAAACCCCGCTCACGTAGGTTTAGTCTGTACTAATACAATAACATGTTCAAAACTGCGGGAAAAGTTATGGTGCCGATAATCGAGTTATTCTGGTTATTAAAACCATGCCGTGAAGTTAAATGGAGCCGAATCTTAAAGCAGACAAAAAGCCCCCGAACATAGCTTTTTATAATAAACGCAGTACATTTAGGGAATTATTTAAGAAAATTCCATCGTCTGGAAGAAATTTAGTGCCTGGAAGGGATTCCGGCTTAAAAATCACAAAAATTAAGAAATTCTTACACGTATTTTTTTCCTTAAAATGACTTAATTTTTTCTTCCGAAAGACTCGGCAGCACTTTGGGAGTAACTAATAGAAATATTTTTTTGTTCTGGCAGGAGACAAATCTTGTATATAAAAATCGCCGGAAACAAGTATGAAAAATTTTCTTATGTTCGGTGAACACCTGTGTGACATAAAATTTTTTCCACACAATAAATAAGGTAAGTGTGACTATAATCCTAAGTTATGGCGGGAATAAAAGCTATATGTTCCTCCTTTCTAAAGCGACATTAAAACTTAAACGGAGGAAACACAGGGTGTTCGGGAAAAAGGTCAAAATTCTATGATATGAAAAAAAAATGAATTAATTTATAATCAGATCCATTAGTTTCATGGCCGATATAACGCAAAATTTATTTAAGAGAGCCAATCACCATAAATCCGATGTAATTCATTCCAATACAACAATATGTACATTATAACTGAGTGAAAAAAGTTATTACATTTTTCAGAAAACTTTCTTTTAGAGACATAATACAAGAATGCCATAGGATTTTTTTTTAATTTTAAATAATAATCGGTGGGTGCAAGGGATCAAAACGAACAATTTTAGCTGAAACTAAAAAACCATACTATTTTTTGTATATTTAATTTTTACATTTACTGGCATCAAAAGTGTTAATTTTTAATTAAGTAAGATCTTATTATTTATTGTTGTGCGTTGTTTAATGGCGTTTAATTTTTGATTATAGACCTGATGATGGCTGTATAGCCGAAACTAGTTGTCATATTTTTTGGAATTAAACAATTTTTATGGTACCGATTTTGAGTTTCAATGTGTCTACTGTCAAAGTAATACGCAAAAACAATTTTAAACAAAACACCCTGTAATATCTTTATAAATAAACAGGAAAGAATGACTAATTAGGTATTTAAAAAATTTTCTTTAATATTACAACTTACAAATTAAAAAAGTCCATTTTGTTTACCTAATAATAATTTGACAAATTATCGTCCCCTAATTTGTTCGTAATATTAACGAACAACAGAGCGGATCCCATATAATAATTGTTACAGTAGTTTCTGGTTGAATCGGTAGTCCCAAATATAGAAATAAATCATTAATATTGGTATTGGTGTGGTGGAACACTGGCATGTTCCTACGTATATTTTAATTTCCTGTTTTGTGATCCTATTATGTATCCAATACATGACCGGATGTGACGTCCAAGTTCGATTGATTTCAACCACCACCAGCAGTCTTTTCCGGGACCAAATAGCCTCTGAGGCGCACCTTCAGGAGTTCCAAAAGGATATGGCTTTCAAATTTAACAATTGAGTGAAGCAATGAAGCAATCAAGCTGTATATAAGTATTGTTGGTAGAAATTCAGAACCATACAATTAAATTTCAGAAAAATATATTTTTTGAGATTAGCAATATAGACCAGATGAATGCGAAAATTATTTTACAATCACCTAAATAAAATAAATTTATAACATATCTTTTTAAACTTATAAATCTTTGTACATTTGTAGGATAAATACGTTTCTTTTTTTTTTGGGGGAGGAAGAGCCATTTATTTTTTGATACTTCAACACAATAAAAAATAATTATTACTAAACAAAATAAAAAATCTGACATATTTTTACTCATTTTAAAGATTCAAACAATATGGATTGTTGAGACGAAAAGTTTTTAATTCTCTGAATAAAATAAATGTGTATATTCTTAATAAAAAAATATGTATGAATATGTATTATGGTATATTTTAACTTATTTAAAAGATATGGTATAGCCCATACCTCAAAACACATATTAGGTGTTCTGTGGCCCGTTCTGTGGAGGGATATAATTATTTAAAAAGAAATATAATAAAGCATATGTTATAATTTAAAGTCCATTATCAAAATATGAATATTAATAAGATTCAGATCTTTTTCTTCCTTTTCCTCCTCACCAAAAACTTATGCTGGGAAAATTTCAAGTTTCCGAAAAATTTCGATTTTGTAAAGAAAACCACTTCCCTTTAACTTTTATTAAATTAATAGATTTTACTTTTCAGTCATTTTATTCAAGGCATGTTTTCCAATCACGGGATGATAACTATGACCTTAAACAGGCACGAAAGTTTTTCTAAAATATTTAATATAAATTTTTAGATAATTTTAGAATACTAGTGTGATGGTAACTATGGCTGCCAATATGTCATTAATAAATTATTACAATTGTAGTTAAGACGAGCATCTGGGATGTAATCCTTTTTAAATAAAATTTGAAACGCCCATGCGCAAATTGTGTCGTTTGGGACGGTGTAGTGTCTGCCCAAAACCTAAAAGCAATTCCAAACTTGTCCCGTTCTCCTCGTAAATAGTGTTTTGCTCATTAAAAGTTGAATTGATTTTGTTCTGTTTCGACTGCTCTATAATCCACAAGATATTAAGTTAAATAGCTCTGTTGTTGACATTCCCTCATTCGAATTTTAAATGAATTCGCTTGGAATATCGACAGTCGCAATTTTTTCAACTTTATTATGAATAACAAAAATTAAAACAGTGAAGTTTTCGTACAAAACAATATTAGTTTCGTAAATAATATTTGTTCCTACTTTATGTAATTAATTTTTCAATGTCTGTTAAAATTTATAGTAAAAACCTATATAACATAAAAATCGATACCATAAAATAATCTTCAGTAATCCAATATTTTTTTTTCCATTATCTCAACAGTTCTCGTCTCCACCACGTAAGGGAATTTGCACGCCGCACTATACAACGTTAATATTCCATCATTATCTCATTCATATCTCCTTCAGCTGTCCTTACTACTCTTATTAGATATATTTTTCTTAAAAAAGTGTATTATACAAACATTCAATTCGCAAGTAATTCCGCAGGTGGGCATAAGCTCTCTAATAGTCCAAAATTTGTCGCGTTAGGAATAGACAAGTAGTAGAAGAGATAAGCTTTCTTTTGGCTAAGAATATGTCATGTCACCAATCAACAAGCTTCTAAAAGTTAGCTTCAAAGCTTCTAAATAAAATAGATTTTAATAACAACATCGTTATTTAAAATGTATTTACATAAAACATCAAAGCTCAAATGAGACATTTATCTCAAACAACAGCTAACTCAAATTGTATTTTTCACATAAAATTATTGTTTAATGTTTTGTTTTAATGTCTGCTTCTTAGTCAATAAATTAGTAAAAATTAGATTCTTGTGTTACTTGCTTATCTCCCTTTTTGAATTATTCCCTGAGTTTTCGACAATTTCTACAAAGGAAATATCTGCACTTCCATATTACTTCTGCATAAAACCTAAGGAAATATAATTATGGCGCATGCAAGTATTATTTAAGCAAAAATATTTCACAAAAGTCTGTATTGTGCACCAAGTGCGTAAAACTAAGTTTTATTTCTATACTCGTGAGTTGCCAACGAATTTCATGCAGAAGGATAGAAAACGACATAAAACGAAGTAGGAAAAAGGCAAAAGTATTTTAAAACGTTCTGAATACAATACATTTACAGTTATGTTTTTGCAGCTTTACGCATATGTTTCAGTGAAATGATCTAATCAATCTAATATAGGCCTTCGAAGAAGTTAATGGTCCAGCAGATGTAGAGGTAGTTAACATAAAACTGAATTCTGATATTACCTATCGTATTTTTACTTTTTTTTTTTCTATAGGAGTTTACTTGCTCACTAAATAATTCATAATATATCTCCACTTTCTTATTCAGATCTGTTTCCAACATTTATGATAACCGGTTCCATTCCATTTTTTATCAGCAGTTGATTGTGTCTAGCCAATCTTCAGCATCACACTTAGCTAATGTTTCATTTTTTTATTGCTGGATCCATCTCTACCAATATATTTACTATAGTATTACTACAACCTGACCAAATTAATTCAACAGTAATTCTGGTCGTGTTAATTTTTTATCCAAATTGATGTTCTTTTTTTACTTCTTTATATTTAAATTCCCTTGAAGTGGAATTATAGATAAAACATATTTATCACAATTTATAATGACGAAGAGTTATTTATAAATGTACTTTTAAAATAAGATTCTATCGTATAGTTAGTAAAAAAACTGTGTTTGTAGTACTTTCAACTCATGACACGCAAAATATAGATAAATTCAAAATCAAAACGAATAAGAACAGAACAGCTGTAAATAGATTGCACTAAATGATTACATTTATCAAATTTAACCTGTCGCTTGTATTTTTGTCTTGTCAGTGTTCTTAATTGCAAATTAGAGATCTAAGCGTCTGGCCAATATAGATAACGTTACAATTCCGACAAATTAACTAATAAATATCTCATTTTTTCTTAATTTAGAAATTTTGGTTTTTACATTTGTTAGAAATGAACCTACATTATTCTTTATTTTAAAAATATTACAGATGTTTTCTGAGATATAATTTTTAATATTTAATTTTTCTCTGAAAAGTACTAGAAATATTGAGGATTCCAATGGGCCATCCTTATTTTGATATTTGCATACGGCAGATTTTAAATAAACTTTAGATAGAAAGAATGGGTCTAGTGAAGTGGTCACCTAGAATTCCTGATTTCTAACCTCTTGATATTTTATGGAGTTGCAAATTTTGAAGTATCAAATCTATTACAAAGATACAATATTTCATTTCCAGCCTGAATTATAGTGGACTGAGATTTAGTTATTTTTTATCGTTTTCTTGAATGACATATGTCAATAGATATCCGTGAATGATTGTCCAGTGGTTTGTATTTAACAGCCTCGCTATACTATTCAAGTTTTTTTGAATAATAATCAACACTATATATAGCAAAATAAGCTTGTCAGATTTGCAAAAATAAAAATATCAACTAAAGAGCCTAAATATAAATGTCAACCAAATGTCCAGTATTTGAGCTGCGATAAGTGTGTGTACTGGAGTGCATAAAAAAATGTAATTACAATATCTTTGTTATCTGGTTGTATAGTACCGAAGATATCTTTTCAATTCACCCATAAATTTCCCATTTTCCATCCCATGTGGATTATCCAAAATACTGGTATAAGTCCCTGATCGCGCTAGCCACACAGAGGCGAAAAAAAAATCATCCAGATGCTCAAAAATAAGGTGAAGTCAAGCAAAACGCAGTAACAGAAATAACAAAATAAATATAAAACGAAAAACCCCAATGAACCGGTATTTGAGTTTCCTTCCAGCTAAATCCAGCAGTCGGATTGAATTATGACATCTACCTGCTGAAGGTTAGTTACTCTCTGGAATAGTGAAATTGACCCTAAAAATGCGTCTGATGACCACGAACCAGACAAACTGGCCGAAACTATAATCCTGCAAGACGTCGAGCACGCTACGAATCCTTTTTCAAGAAAATCTTCATGGACTTTTACTGCTAAATCAACACACCACAATTTCCATAAAGCATTCACAAGAAATCAATTTCCGAATAATTCTTCTTAAAGTAGAGGTACTAAACCTTAAAAGTTCTGCAAATTTACAGAAAGCGTTTATCTTTCTACTTAGTAGGGAAACGATCCCAATCATAAATTCTAACGCCAGGCCGTTTTGCGAATACAGAAAGGATGTAACTAATCAAAATCTTCCATCTGTAAACACGAATTAGATTGACAAAAGTGTACTAGATTCTTCCGATTACTAAAAACTTTATAGCACTTAAACCAAATTTAGATGACAGATCCAACAGTTCAAAAATCAAAACGTCAATTGCTGATTTTAAACGTGACCAAGCTAAGCCAAAATCCGGTTCCAAGGAATATATGGTCCTGAAAGTCTATAAAATTGTTTTAAGAGACCATCGATTACAATTGGTGGAGATACCTGAGGCAGTAGGCATTTCAAAAAAGTTAATATGTCAGATATTATGCAAACTTTTGGACCTAAGAAAGCTCTCCATAAGATGAATGATTGTTCAGATCGAAACAAAAACTCTTTCATTAGAACGTTATAGAGAAATGTTTGTTGCTATTTAAGCACAAGACAAAAGGCTTTTTGCTCACATTTATAACTTGGATTCACCATTACATATCAGCGTCCAAATAACTATCAAATTAATTAACAGCGAATGGCAAAGGAGTCCAAAAGAAGGCGAAAACGGTTCCATTAACCGGAAAATTATTTCGACGGTATTTTGGGCTGCAGAAGGTATTATTTTTAATAATTACATTATTAAGAAGACTAAATTAATGAACTAGGTTTTGAATTAGTGCTCAATGAACCCTACTCGCCAGATTTAGCCTCTCTCCGGACTTCAGTGATTCAACATTTATAAGGGGCATAAAGCACCTATAATTTCTTTGAACGAACTGCTTTGAACGACGAGAAGATTATGGCGAAAAATAAAATGATTTTTGACTACACATTCTGCTTTTTATTCTCTGGAAAATTTTCTTCCCATCTACTTTTATTGAGAAACTAATATAACTTGTTAAACAACTTAGTATCTCAAGTAAAGTATGTCGTTGTATGTGTGATGATACAAAAATAGGGTAAGAATAGATGTAGTGACAACAATGAATGTGAATTTCGAGTTTATCTTCCTTTGAGCATAGTATAACAAAAATTATATACCGAGAAACTATACGCTTTATGATATATATATCTAGGACTTTCCAGAAACACGTTGCAATTCGAAGGATATTAAACGTCACAGACCAATGTGAATATTTACACCAATCACTTGGGGCTAACAGGAAATTGAATCAATAGTTTCATGGTAGTAGATGAGATATTCTATATTCTTGTTCTCGGACACGAGGGCCGACCATTTGTTAACAATAAAAAATTAATATAGGAAAATATTTTTTTTAACATATATTTTTGTAAAATATGAACCGCTTCATTAAGGCTTCTCGTAAATAGAGATAAATACGAGGCTTTATATGGATAATTAATTTCTTAAGATCCAAGTGGAAAAATATAACTTATATATAACCCGTAAGCTTTTGGGAAAAATTCATCAGAGGTCGGTAATTACATATTACAGGAAACTCCCTGGTCGGTAATAAAACAACAGGAGCGCCATCTCTTCTTCGAATTCTCTTCACCTATCAACAATCTCGTGTGTAGTCAATTTTTTCACGTGGCCTCGGGGAATGTAACGGCCCCCGTGGGCTTAACAGCTCTATAACTCGTAAAACAGAACGGCCCTTTCACAATATTATATTATAACTTTTATTTTCTTATACTTCGCTTTTTTATCAAGATTTAGGGGCGGTTATCCAATGGTAATAAATAAATTAGAACCAATATGTATTTCTGTGGTCCAAATACTCAATGAAAATTGTGTATATACGGGGGCTGCTGCTTTAATTTCATATAAAGCTAAATACATTTAGAATTCAAAATATGGCTTTATTGCTTTCCAAAATATATATTTCCCTTGACGATCCATGAACTCTTTTATACGAATAAACCAGTTAACGTTAATCTAGCAAATGATTTTTGATTTGTGGAAATGTATGAAAGAATTTCGGACTTAGATCAGGACTTTATATAGGATGGTTCATTAATTCCATCTTTTGTGTAGTTAAATAATTCATTGTTCGTTGGGCTGTGTGGTGGGCTTGCTTTATCCTGCTGTAGAATGATTCTATTGATTTTTCTTATTATAGAGAAAACTTCTGATAAATAAACAGTTGTGCACCACTCAGCTTTCACAGTTCTGCGATATTTTAAATAGATAGTAGCGACATATTTGGATTTAGACACAGAACAAGAACAAGCAACCTCCATTTTAATTTTTTTTATTTTTCAACTTACACATTATTGGTCCTTGCCCCTTCAAAGTACTCACCTCCCCAATTCACACACTTTCCCAGATGTGTTTCTTCTTTGCAAGACAGTCCTGGTAAGTTTCTCTCACAAAGTTCATCATTACCTGTGACGAATTTGTTTTAATGGACCGAAACGGCGTTCATTCAGCACTGATTTTAACTTAGCAAATAAGATAAAACCGCAAGGTCCCAAATGTGATGAGTAAGGACATTGAGAGAGGACAGTAATTTGCTTTTTGATACAAAACTGGCGAATTGACAAGGCTGTGTAACTTGTCGCGTTATCATGTGAAGAAACCATGAGTTGCCTCGCCCACTGTGATGATTGAACTTTTGTCATATCCGTAAACCCAACTCTCATCATCGTTGATTTGTTGAATGAGTTCAACTAGTTTTTCCTTTTGCAGTTCAGTCATCAAACGGGAAACAAATTTTGTTGCAACTCGATGCATGTTCAATTTCTCGATCAGAATGTCATGGTATGAACCTATTGAAGTCTCAATCTCTTCTGCAAGTTCTCTGACAGCCAGTCGACGATTTGCACGCACCAGATCACGGACCGGTCGAAGGTCTTCCTGGTCGACAGTCATCTTCAACTGATTGACGATCACTTTTTAATCGGCAAAACCATTCGTAACACTGCGTAAGGCCTAAAGCATCGTATCCATAAACTTGTTTCACGGGTTGAAATGCTTCAGTAAAAGTTTTTCCCAATTTCAAGCAAAAGACCACGTTGCATCGTTTTTCCCGAAAATCGCACATTACAAAAATCGCCATGAACGCTGAAACACGAAACAATAACGCGGGAATGAAACTAGATATTAGAACTAGAACAATCCGTAAAGGGCAGATTACTGGGGAGATTATGATGAACACAATGTTGCCAACAGCACGACGGTACCATATTTCGTTGCCGCGCAATTTAAAAAGTCCGGTTGTTTCTTGAACAGACCTCGTATTTGCTTCGAAACACTCCGACTTCGAGTAACTTTTGATGGCCATACTTCATTTTGAAATATACAAAGAATATATTATATTTGCTGTTCATAAGAATATATTTAACTTTCATCACCCCAAACGATGTCGTAGACCAAATTTATCGTGTTTACACCAGTCAACTTTTTGAATTTTGAGGTATTTAGAGAGAAAATTTTTTCATACATGGCAATGGCAATAGAGGAGTACTCATGTTCCCTCCCGATGTCCCGATATTACACATTTATACTTTTATTTGTGCTATTAATATTGGAGCTATTAATCAACATACACTATTACAACTTTATATAGTTAACCTCATTAGAAGATTTAACATGTGTATATTAATGAAAATGGCAACAATTTCTAATACCTATTGTATTGGTTAGTACAAAAATATATGTTATTATGACTTTAATTATATGAGAAAAACAATAGGTAGACTTAAATATCTCGAAAATGGTTAGATTTATCGAATTAGTAAATCGGACCAAATCTGCTTAATTTCTAGAAAATGTGCGCTACATACCAATCGAAAAAAGAAATCATGAGCACAGCTCCATCTACATATCAACCAATTTAAAATCAATTTATTTCCAAAACAACTAAAGCTAACTTTTCCAGAAATAAAATATCTTTCCTTTTCAAAATAACCAACTAGGGAGTTTTTATTGGTACGTCCATAAGACGAACGTATCAGTGAAAAAATATGCGTTAAAGTGAAATAAGACACAACCTTTTATTAAACGAAAAATAATAACAATTACGTCATAGAATACTCACGGTCTTATCTGAAGACATTTTATTGCAAATATGATTAAACAAATATAACCTAAAAGATTTCTAATCGTATCATTACAGAGCCCATCACTAAAGTTTTAGTTTAATGTTTATGTAATATCTTATTTCTAAAATTCTCGAAAAATATTATTCAGGAAACGAATAAAGTATCCTTTTGTGGAACGAATAATAAGAGAAAAGAAAAAGTCAACAATGGGCTCTGGAACGGGCAACAGACTAGAAATGATTTAGAAATGAAAATGCATTCAGACCATAAAATATAGTGACATAATGTCACCACCTCCATTCTATTCAGCGTATTGGGATTTTATTGAATACTTCAATTTATGTATCTGACTTTTCGTAAGATTTATCTTTGTTTCGAAAATTATTACTAGACTTAAATTGCGTACATGATTTAGAAAAAAAACATGCTTTCTTTACGACAGAGAATTTAATTTAATTAGATATTTACAGTACTTTGATTTACTTTGGATTCCAGTCAATAGAAAACAGATTAATTCTCCATTGATAAATATAAAAAATGTAGAAGTGACTTCGTTTATTAAAATTTAACTGATTTTTAAAATAAGCATATCTATAATTCCATGTTTCTATTTACTAAATAATCTCTTGTAAATCTCCTAGGGCTGAGCTTGGGACAAATCGTGGCTAGTAAGGCATTAAAAAATATGGACAGCGCACAACTCGTTAGAAAATCCTCCATTGTCCTGACTGCTAGCAGGGGGGTGGCGCTTTTTTTTAAAATGACGATCCATGCAAACAGGACCATGAATGAAAATTTATTCATTTTGAAGTTAACATAATAAATGGTTTTTGATTGACGCAATCTATGACGTAAACGATTCTGTCTAAAGCCCTTCCAGATATTGTTTTTGAAAGCAGGCAAGTGTCCCCAATAAGAAGATACAATCACATTCTGTTTGGCAACAATGTAACATTTACAAAAAGGTCGGATAACGCTGATCTCCAAATCGAAAATGAAGAAAAAGAAGAGGAAGTCTTAATAAAACATATTTCAATGTAAATCCAATCTAATTATTTATCATTGATATTTACTAGATTGAAGTGCTAGTTTTAACGAATTTATTTTATTACAGAAGCTGGGGTGGAATTGTCAGGTACGAGTATGTCAGAATGGTTATAAGATTTGAAAAAAAATATATAAAAACTTTGATATTATTTATTATAAAATTTATCTTAATAAAGAAATGTGGTAAGAAATATAAATAACGCAAATAAATGGATAAATATATGGATAAAAAAATATTTGCTAATTGTAATTATTTCACTTTAACCGGTTTGAAGCAGCAACGCTGTACATTTTAAACAGTTGGCAACCTGGATATTGGCTTTTATTATGTATGTATTAAAAAAATATATGTAAGGTAAGATTTCAATGTATTTAGAGGATTTATTATATTTTCTATCCCGAAAATGAAGATTGATTAGAAGGTAAAGAAAATAGATATTAGTGAAAAAATGAGTAAAAAATGGTCAAAATCGAAAAATCAAAATTCCAAAACTTAAAACTACCTATCGCACATTTAGCGTTGCCGCTTAACCAACTAGTTTATAATGAAAACTGTAAGTCATTAATATTTAGTTATTTTTTTTTTTACATAGAAGAAGCTTTAGAAAGTTGTTCTCAACTGTTAATAAGTAAATACCGAAATTTGGTTTTCTTCCGAATATTATTTTGCGCACTTAAGAAAAAAACGTTAATTATTCGGACTTATTTTCCATAAGACTACATATAATCGTTTTCCAATTTTTTAATAAGAATCTTCCTTATCGTCCCGATTTTGGCACAGAAAATATTTAAAACAAAGTTAATCTAAAAAAATAAATTTCATTTTTCATTACTCTCGTCTAGTGACAAAACTTCCTCAAAGTTATTTTCATTTTTTGACTCATTCATTTATTAATCCACAACACCCCATGTTACTTAACAAATAACTCATTACAGCGATTTATTTAGAATCAGTCAATACTACTAAGAATGATATAACGCCACGCTTATATGATCCCAATTTAAATTATTTTTAATATTTTATCTACCTCGAAAGGGTTTATTTAATTGATTAAGTTCATATATTATTTCATGGGCTACAAGAATTGTGATTTCTTGACATAACCCAACCGCTGTGTAAGATATTTCACATCGGCGGTTCACTGCACTAGCTGTAATTTTGAGGTAGTGTTTAAATGAATATCCTTGGAAAGGATCATACGGGACCAGGACATCTCACTTGTTATAATAAACCGACTAAGCTGGCTACCTTAGATTCATGACGTCATAACTCATGCTTAGTGTCAGCCGCTTCCTGCGGAAATGTTTCACACCCACTTCCTTCTGCCGTCTTTTGTGTTCGTTGTATATTTTGTCTTTTTATTGCCGGTGCAGGATTATGAGGCACTGAGTAAAGAACTGGCCAAAATGGCGGATTGAAAACGAAAGAGTTTAGTGGGCACAGCATGGTCTCGGAAAAATAAAAATAATAGATTAAATATTAATATAACCATTATGGTGCTTCTTTTTGTAAACAGGAATCAATGGTCAAACATCAAAAATAATTTAAGATTTAAATTGGCTAATACATGCTTAACCATAGCTGATAAAGTAAAAAATGTTGGTTTAACTATTGATACTTCTATCAGATTTAAAAGCCATGTAAGTGCCTGATTACAGAAATACTATTTGAGGGTTAAAATATTTTAAATCTGGGGAAAAACTTCGGAGTCGAAATGATTAAAGCTCTCTAACATTTTTTCAGTTAAATTTCCTTGTCTTTCTGTATCGTCTTATTAAAATTCACAATCCTCGCTATCTGTTAAACAAGCTAATATTTAGAAATACTATATAGGTATAACCGAAACATAAGAAATACTTTCTAACCTCTCAAAATATATAGTTTAATATGCAGTGCCAGAAGAGGAATATTATTACAAAATACATATATTTAAAATATCATACAAAAACACCACAAGCCGAAAAAGAAATAAAAAACCTAAAATTATTTTATTAAAAAAAAAACTAAAAAGTAGTAGTAGAGACTCTTTAGATTTCTACATAAAAACTATACACTCTGACTTAACTTGCAGGTTACCTGGAGTTGAATTTGATATACTGGATGATAAAATCCATAAGTATATTGAAACATAAAAAAATTAAAAAATACTTATACTAATGAAATTTGGAGGGTGAAAGTAAACGGATATAACAGATGACGTAATAGTCATACATTACAAACAACCTAAAGATGACAGATCATACAGAACTGTAATATATTGTGGAGATATTTCAAACAAATTATCAAAAACTATATCTCGTACAACATCGTCTACAATATCTTTTTAAGTAAAAAATAATGTTGGTTCATATTTATTAAATGTAAAACCTACAATTAATAAAGTTTCAAAAACAGGTATTTACAAACTAAATTGTCCGGATTGTATCGCCAACTATCTTGGCCAGGCCCATAGAAATTTTAACGTAAGGTAATGTGAACATGATCTTATAGATTAAAACAACTAGATAAGTCACTTTACCCAAAACTACATGTAACACAATTGAAACTACACTTGAAGTACTTCATATAAGTGACAAGAAAGAACTTGACTTTTTGGAGGAATATGAAATAAAAAAATATTTAAAATGTCCTCAGTATATAATACTGAATAAACAATTAAACCTGGGAGGTTCAATTATTTTAAATTATCTATTGGACTAAATATCTATAGTATAATAATAATCATTTTTTTAGGAACAGAATATTCCTGCACATATTCCTTGATAATGATTGATTGAAATGTTTATAATATGAAGTTGAAGTTACTTACGCTTGTAAGAAATCTGTCTAGAAAATATAATTTAAAAAATTTTGTAATACTGTGGAAATTCAGATAAGTATAATTTACATTTATATAACTACATACATACAGGGTGTTACTATATTCGACCGACAACGCTTTACCCCAGAGAGCTCTCGTTAATTGATGAATTTTAATATAGGAACATAAACCCTTAAAGGACTTAGTTTCCGAGATACAGGGTGTTAAAAGTTTGAAATCAAAATTAAAAATTTGTCATAAATCAGAAACCTAAAAATGAACAGAGAATTTAAGAAAATTAAAAAAAAAATATTTGTTCCAGTGGCGTAAAAGATAGGGGGATAAAAGTTGCCACAAACCCTGATAGCGCGCCACTGGTTAAATTTTTCAAAAGTCAGTTTACGTCAAAATATTACTTTCTTAAAGAGCATATTGGTCACCAAATTTGAAAAAAATATTTGGAGGCGTTTCTGATTTATGACAAATTTTTAATTTTGATTTCAAACTTTTAACACCCTGTATCTCGGAAACTACGCCCTTTTAGGGTTTATGTTCGCATATCAAAATTCATCAATTAACGAGAGCTCTCTGGGGTAAAGCGTTGTCGGTCGAATATAGTAACACCCTGTATAATTTGTAAGAAATACTTATTGACTTTCTATGTCAGACCTCTCCAGAGCTTTATTTCAACGTAGTTTTATCTGTAATGCAGTTAAACTTTTTAATATGAATAAACTCAATCAGTCTATTTCATTAAGTGTCTTCCATAAAAATTTAAGAAAAAAATTAATGTATACACAGAAATAACTTTCGTCCAGTACAGTACTATTTTATTTTTATTTTAATGTATATCTTTATTCATGGTATCATTTTGTTCTGTACTATTCTGCAGTTATTTATTATAATTTAGATATTTTATATTTTGTCGCCCATTTCTTTTATGAAAACTAATCGGTTAAGATTTTAAAAATAGGTATAGAGCTAATCTTCACCTTTCCGTTCAAATATTTTGTAGCATTTGTCAATAATGTCGATTTATTATTATTATTATTATTATTATCCTTAGGAGAAAAATTTGTTCGCGAAATCACATACTATTATCGAATATTTTTTCTGCAAATTATAGTTGGATGAACTTTTATTGGTTTTTCGAATTTGCCAAAATATTTTTAATATTTGAGAAACTGTCATAGCTGTCAGCTCTTTTCTACAACCAAACCGATACAATACACACATTTAGGTTTTTAAAGCTTTACTCATACGTCACTGCTTATATTCATACGAACTGTATTAACATGTTTCAGTTAAACCGTTTATTATTAAACAAAATTAAATACATAAAAATTATGTTTATTACTATAGGTATATTTTGTATTTAAAAAGCTATTGTAATATTTACCACTAACTTCGTTTATTAACAGTTTTTTGTATACAGGATGTACCAATAAATACTCCCATGCTGGATAATTTTAAATAGAATAGAGATTTTTTCATGCTGTAAGTTTATTGAACTTTAAGTGAATTTGAGATATTAATTGATTTTAAATAGTCAATATGTATACTGGCCTCGTGATATTTTTTTTGTTAGGAGGATCTTTTCAATGTAGCACATCTTATAGAAAATATATTTTTAAGCCTATTTTATTCTATGAACTAATTCGACTAATTTAACCATTTTTGAGGTATTTAAGTCCAAACATAGTTTATTTTAAATAAATAAAATCGTACTAACTTTTACAATAATATCCTTCTCGACTATTATGAGAACCTGTAACTTTTATTTTAATTTGAAGGAGAAACACTCTTTACTTGACTAAACTTAGAAAAAGAAACCAGTTTTAACCATATTTTAAATAAAGCGACAACTAAAGAAAAATTTGATTTTATGGCATAAGGTCTTCAAAACTGTAGCCATTTTCATAAATATACTTGTAAAGTTTTCTGATGAGTTGTCCTTTATAGCAATTAATAGCTGGAACACTGAGATATTTTATTACAAGGGCCGATCATATGCTCTATTAGTTCTTGATACATTTTTTATATGGCCTCAAAAATAAAAATTGAACAAGATTATTCATATTCTCAAATGTGGTATTCAGGGATTATAGAACTTATAAAAAAATTCCAAAATCTTTACCACAACTATATAATTCAAACTTAAAAATAACAACGATGACTAGTTTCGGCTGAAATACCACCTTCAGGTATAAAAGATGAAAAATTCCTATACAAAATGCACTAAACCATGTAAATAATATAAACAGTGACCACAACAACCACAAAATAAAATAAAATGTTGCACAATGAAAAACAATTTTAGTAGTGATAAAATTAAATTAAATTTTGACGCAAAATTCTTAAACAAAATTATAAAATTAAATAAATTGTATTCACTGAAATTTTTAAATTACTTGACATTAACATTGTATTGCAAAACGTATTAAAAAATTAACATAGTAAACAAACCCGCCGAGTGTCTCAGCTTTGGTGAGGGGAGAGACCAAATAGGATAGGGTACAAAAACACAAAGGGTATTTTAAAAACTTCAGTTAATAAAATTTATTTAAGTTTCTAATTTTGTTTAATAATTTTGCGTCAAAATTTAATTTAATTTTACTACTACTAAACCTGATTTTCATTGTGCAACATTTTGTTTTATTTTGTAGTTCTTGTGTGTTTATATTGTTTACATGGTTTAGTGCATATTGTACAGCAATTTTTCATCTTTTAGACTTAAAAATAGCATTTTAGCCGAAACTAGTCGCCGTTATTATTTTTAAGTTTGATTTAAATAGTTGTAGGAAAGCTTTTGGATTTTTATTAGAAGTTCTATAAACGCAAATAAAAGACTAACTATATAGTATCGGGGTATCGAGCAGGCCACCTGAGTACCCCTGTGTTGCCAATCCAACTTTCTGGATAGGTTTGGTATAGATTATTAGTGACGATGTTATGATTTATGTAGCCTGCTCCATCTTCGTACAACCTCATCGTGTCCAACTGGATTGGTAAATTCTGTAACAATCCTGGTAAATCAATTTGCAAAAATTGCAAGTAACGAGCACCAGTTAAATTTTCATAATACAAGTGTAGACCAACAATAAAACCATTTATAATGCCGCACCAAACCTAATCTAGAATCTGGTTTTTCCCATTTGATAATAAATTTTATATTCAAAATTAAGGAATACCAATGGTAGTCCAATTTTGACAAATATTTTTATTGATAATTTGAAACAAAAATGTTTAATTAAAATATTTCCAAAATAATATTGTTTTGGTATACATATGTTGATGATGTTCTGACTGATTTTATAATGGTAGATAATTAAATATTTTCTTTAATTTTATTAACAATTTACATCCAAAAATAAAATTTACCGTTGAAATTTAAGAGAACAGTTCTATAAATTTCTTAGATTTAACTATCTAAAGAGTAAAAGGTAATCTTCAATATTAACTATTTGTTTTAAATCAAATCACCCCGTAACACATATACTGTCAGCTTATAATTCAATGATACATAGAGCTTTTTCAATAAAATGTATGTAGATAATTTTAGAAGGAAAATTAATATAATTAAGCAAATAGCAACTGCCTCATTATATCGACAAAGTAGTTGATCAATAAGAAAGTGGAACAGGTAGCTATTAACCTAATAATTCCAAAACAACCTAAAAAAAATCTAATCATACAAAACTATTACATATTTTGACAATATTTCAAATAAAATAACAAAAATTATTACACGAGTGACATCTTCAGTAATATATTTTAAAGTAAATAATAACGTAGTTTAATGTTTAACAAATGTTCTAAAATCAAATAAATCAGGTATTTATAAGTTGAATTCGTCAGTTTGTAATGCTATCTATATTGACCAGACCCTTAGAAATTTTAAAATCAGATAGAGTGAACACTTACAAGCTTATTGACACCCAACACGTAATAGAACAATATTGGCACCAATTGAAATCTTCATATATGAGATAACAGTAAAAACTTGATTCTTTAGGAGAATTTATCCTCAGTGTATAGTACTAAACAAACAAATAAATCTGGGAAGTTCAGCTTTATTAGATAGCCTTCTGTAGTGTATATTTAATATTAAAAAAAATATAGAAAAAGAAAATATTGGTCAGAACAGCTTTAATACAAAATTAAATAAAAAAGTGAAATTATAGAAAAAGAAAATATACTTAAAATGCATTTTTTATTACTACACTAAACGGATCCTTCCATCGAAAAAAAATCATGAGCGTAGCATCATTTACATATTGATATTTAAAATCAATCTATAACTAAAACTGAAGCTCTCTTAATGTTCTGGAAACTAACTATTACAGAATTAAAATATCTTAATTCCTTTACATATCCGACTTGGAAAATTTTTATTGGTGCACTCTCTAGAAATACATGATTCTTTTTCTCATTAAATAATGCACAGTTCATCTCCACTTTCTGATTCAAAATTGTTTCCAACATTTATGATCATGTCGTTTTTTTATTATTAATTCGGTGCGTCTCACACATTTTGCTCAGACTTTATCATCACACTTAACGAATGCTACATTTCTTATACTATAGCTTTTTTTTACTTTTATTTAAATTCCCGTAAGGTGAAATTATAGACAGAATCTATTTGTTAACTTAAAGAAATATGTAATGATAAAATATTAGTTAAACCTGTACTTGCTATTAAAATAATATTTTAACATATAATTAGTTTTAAAAAAGTTTGTTTTTGAAGTTTCAACTCAAGACACGAAAAATGTAGGCAAATTATAAATAAAAACAAAAAAAGATGGGAGCTGTGAATAGATAATCACATTTATGAGATTCAACCTCTCAAACCTAAAAGACCATAATAACATAGTTGTTTGATTAAAAGGCAAACGTTAAGTATTACTAACGTTATTTTTACTGT
Source organism: Hermaeophaga mercurialis (assembly GCA_951812935.1). Classification (NCBI taxonomy): domain Eukaryota; kingdom Metazoa; phylum Arthropoda; class Insecta; order Coleoptera; family Chrysomelidae; genus Hermaeophaga; species Hermaeophaga mercurialis. Next base: position 32,814,585 of record OX638362.1, on the reverse strand, counting down.
TGTTAAAAAAATATGTCGCATTAAGGATATGTGTATGGATAAAGTTGCAAAAATCGAACTTATAGACATATTCATCTACGCCAATGTTTATTTTTTATTTTGAAAATGTAAGCTAGAATATTAAGACTATAATTACCCAAATCAAATTATAATAAACCTTGGAAGAAGCACCATGAAATTCATATTATTATTATCAATTCTAATTTTGTTATTATTTAATATAGAGGGTTATGTTCCTAGAGAAAGAAATTTTACATTACTGCATGTAGTAAAAAATCCGTGTCCTGATAGTGAAGTGATGTTGCAAGGAATGTGTAGAAAAGTGTACAACGCATATACTGAGTGATTACGTAAGTTGAATTTTGAAATTTATCAGATAATATCCTCACATTTGTTTATTGTTGAATTTTATTTTATAATACTAAACTATTGTGAAACCTCGCAGAAGAAAATATTTGTCAGATAAATTTTTACTTTTCACATTTTTACTTGGTACTTTTATTTGTATTTTTAGATGTTCTTATTTGCTTAATTACAAAGAAAGCGAATACCAATAAATTATTTTAAAAATATAATAATATTTACTGCTTACAAATATATTTTTAATTTTTTAGGTACAAAACGACTATAAGGATAAATTGGAGTGAAACATATTATTTTCTTCACAATACAAAATATAATCAAAGGTTATACATAAAATAAATTTAAATAAAATAAAAAGTAATTTTTGTAAAATACAACGATGTTAATACTATATTTAATCACTGATATGGAGTTTATTATCGAGTACAAATTGCCCTTCATTATTTTTAATTACGATAGACAATCTGAAAATAAAAAATAAATTAAAATTAACTTATGTCTAAAGTATTCTTGAAGTTGAATACAAAATTACAGTTAATAATAAAACGTTTATTGTGATTTGTAATTTAAAGGTAAAACCTTTAGTTTATTTTAATTTAAAATATTTTTGGATGCATATAAACAAGTCGATTTAGTGAAAAAACTCTCGCTTTCTACTCTGAATTTCTACATCCAAACAACATTAATCAATCAAAAAAACTGTATCTTTTTACAAATTAATTCCTTAACTATTTTTTTCGAACACTTTGAGGTAATAAAAAGAAAGTGTGATTTATAATATCAAATGAATAAATATTAAAAATGATGATTTTATTCATTAAATTAGGAAACGAAAATTTTGACCACTATACTATTTGTAAAACTATAAAACGGAACAACATAAAATCTAAATCGTGGTTAATTTTGAACCTTCTGCGCTACTTAAATATTCATTCTCAGTCTCATCATGGCCAAAGTAGGACGTAACGTCCAGTATATATATATATATATATTTTATTGATTGGAAATTGTATCTTACCGATCTGCACCTTCCTAGGAGGTACATGTAACCTGGGATGCATGGTTTACGTGGAACAACTACTCTAGCCTGAGATTCCTCTATTAGGGTACAGATTACCCCTATGAGCAAGAGAAGCAGAAAAAATTTCACGTTTAACATTTTTACCACTATACTTAAACTTTCTGAACTTAATTAGTCGCTTCTAAATCACTAATTATATTTTTAATTTTGTCGAGAATATAATGTAAACATAAAGGAAGCCGCAAACCAAGGGAAACAATTTTGCGTAAGTGTATACGTCGATTTATAAATCATCTCATAGGAAATGTATTGCAATCAAAAGATAAATGTTTTTTCCGAAAGAGGTGTGTGTTTCCTCTTAGATTAGTTTTTGTATTATCAGAGGTTTAATTAGAAGAAAGAGTTATTTTTGAAAAGTGATTTTATTGCACTTAGAAATATTAGATGTTCCTTTCTTCTTATCTTTAATATTTTCTTCGTAATTTTGGCTTCTTGAAGCACAGGTTGAAGTAGCAGATTCTGGTTCAATAATTTTAGCAGGAGTCGTATTAGATATATTAGATACCACATGCTTTTATATATCGGTACACATACAAAAATCAAACAATTTACATGAATGCAATAAATTTTTAACGGGAGTAGATTACTTCAAACAAATGTTGTCATCAAATAATATTGGTCACCCAAAAAGCAACTGTAAAATACGTTTATAATATTAAAAATAATAAGTAAATCAATAAAACTATATATATATTTTTGACTTTTTTGTTCATAAAAATTACTTACAATTTCTAATATTAATTTAAGATTTACTAATATTAAATACTTTAGATTTTAGGTTGTTAAGTACATAAGTCAAATTTTAAGTTTTCATTGGAAAACCTATTGTTTGTTTCTATAATCACTCTAATGTTTTCAAATAATTTGTTCTGATATTATAGTAATAATAATAATAATAATAATAATATAAATATTTATTTACGGAAAATACAATTTACTGAAAATAGAATTGTTAAATGTAAATAAATATAGTTACTCAATAAGTGAAAAACACTTATTTTGAAAAATAAACAATAAAACAATGACAAAATAATAAAACAATACAAAACGATACATATTAAAAGACAATAAGGAAGCATTGGTTAAATGGGTTGTAATAACAGTTTAATTATATTATTCTATCAGCTGGGATATTTTTGAATAAGTTAATTAAATATGTAAGTATCTTTCTTTAAAAAGAGGCATGCTGTTACATGATTTTATATGGTACTTAATATTTATATTATAATAAAACAATGGTTAATCCAATATTACTTTCAATAACCTTTTTTGTCGGAAGATGTCTTTCTAAAGTACCTCCCAAGGCTACTATAGCATATCTGATATGGCTCTATTAGATTATGATATAATATTTTCATTTGATCAAATTTTAAGTATGGTTTTAGGTATTTAAATTTATACGAAATCATTCTTAGTTTTTGACATATGAAATTTATATTTTCATTCCATTTTAGACATGTGTTTTTGTACACGCCCAAATATTTTATTTTTTCTCGGGGTATATATAGAAAATTTTTTCCCGAATTTGTAAGAGTAAGTCGGTCAAAGTTGGGTCTGCTAAGAGTAATGTTGCTGAATGGTAAATAAGAGGATTTGTCTAAATTTAATGTTAATAATTTACTATCAAACCAGTATTTAATAGTTGCTAAGTCCTTTTCCACTTTTGCCTGTAACTGTATCCGGTAAAAAATGGCAGTATCGTCAGCAAAACCTATTATATCTCCTGCACTTGGTACAGAAAATAGTCCATTAATAGATATGTTAATCAAAAATAGGTCCTAGGACTGTACTTTGTGGGACTCCGTAAGTCACTTTTAATACAATTTATCCTTGTCATTTGTTTGCGATTTGTTAGATAGCTCTTAACCTATTTTAAAGCCGTATTTCGAATGCCCATATCCTCTAGGGTTGCTAAAAGAAGAGGGTGACTCAAGATGTTGAATGCTTTGGAACAGTCTAAATAAACGCAATCGTCTAGAGTGAAAGATATTTTTGTAGAGAGCGTGATGATTGCATCTTGGGTAGAGGTATTTTCTTTAAAACCAAATTTTTTTCTGAGATGAGTTCATATTTTCTTGTAAAATTTAAAAGCCTGTCTTTCAAAGCTTTTTCAAATATTTTGACATATACATTAATAAGGAAATTGGTCTGTAATTAGTTACTTCTGATTTGTCCCCTTTTTTATATATAGGCGTCTCAATAGTCTCTTTGAATGCAGATGGCCAAGTACCAGAACTGAAACTTAAGATTATTATATGACAGAAGGATCTCAGAATGTACCTTGCAATGTGTTTTATAACTTCATCTTTAATATTATCATTACCAGGACTTTTGTTAGTTTTTAGGTCATTAATATGTTTTTGAATCTCAGGTTCAGATACGAGAATAGCACAAAGGAATTACTTAAGATGTTTGGGATTATTGTTTCCGCTAAACTTCGTCCTAAATTCACATAAGTATTATTAAATATTTGCAATTTCTTTCGTTTCTTGAACTAACTCACCGGTTTTATTTTATATTAAATTTATTTCTTCCTTTATATGCTTATTGCAACTAATTTAATTTACTATATTCCAAAGTTGTTGCGAGTTATGAGTTACTTTCTATAATTATTTTCATTAATTTTTGCTAATAGTTAAATTTTGCGCATTTTATTAAATTAGTTACCTTGATTTTATAAGTTTTATATTCCTGTTTTAGTTGTCGGTTGTTTGAATGTTTTTTTGTTTGATTGAATAATTCATTTTTTTTTGTTTATTAATTTTAGTAATCCGTTAATAATCCAAGGATATATTTTATGTTTTTTTCTTTTAAGTTTTATTTTTTTAGTGCTTTTTGTTAGTAGGTCACGTACAATATTAATAAATGCATTTGTTGCAGCGTCCACGTCTTCTATAACAGTAATATCGTTCCAGGTTACGTCTTCTACATAGTCTTTTAATATTTTATAATCCAAATAGTATTTGTATTGATCTCTTATACTAATCTTATTTTATATTGTTTTTGAATCAAAAACAATTTGTAAAGCGGTTGTAAAGTGTTACGTGATACTAGTTTTATATCACGAGTGGCATTATGGTATCTCTAATGTCATACTTAGATTTAATAAGTGTTTTCTGAGACTCGCGTAGGACTGTTAATTGCAAAATTAAAATCAGATTCATTTAATATATTGAGGTATTCATTACAGTAGTCCTCATTTTTTAAAATATCTATGTTTAGATCCCCGGTAAGTTTTGAATAGGAAGTATTAAAATAATTGTAATTCTGAAAAATACTCTTGTAATCTAATATTAAATTCATACGGATCTGTTGATGGTGAACGATACAACGCAGTTATTGCTATGCTGTCTTTACTGTTCAATTCTATTAAAAGTTCAATTGCTCTTTTATTGTATATATTCGTAAAATGAAAATAATATTTATAGCAATATTTTAAGTATATACTGACACCATCGTTTTGATTATAGTCCCCTTTATTGAATTTTAAGTTGTACCCAGGAAGTTCAGGTTGTAGTATACGGGGTTGGAATAAAGTATGGAACCAAGTAAATATCTTTAAAACGAAACGAACGATGTTTATGAAATTTTACAAATAAGTGCAATGGGGCAAAATGCTGATGTCCTTTTTGTTGTTAACAATATACTTTTGGTTTAACCATAAATACCCTCAACTTTTAAGTTTTTATACATTAGAGTAAAATACCATTTAGATAAACAAATTGATATTGTTTGTATTAATAGTAAAAAATAAACGAGTACTGTCTAGTAGGTAACTGTTGGTAAACTGTCAAATTGTAATTTTCGGAAATAAATTGTACAATTAAGAATGGTTCATTTATGTGAAAAAGATCGTATTGAAATATTAATGATGATCGGTTATGGTTATCGATTCATACAGTGGCCTGCTAGTTCTCCGGATTTAAGCCCATTAGATTTTTTTCTTTGAGGTTATCTAAAATCGCGTGTTTACGTTAAACGACCAACGTACTTGCAGGAATTGAGGCAAAGAATTATTGAAAAATGTGTGGAGAAGCCTTGGAAAGAGTGACTCAAGAATTTGTTAATAGCCTGGCATATTGTCAGGAGGTTAACGGAGAGCATTTTGAACATTTGAATGAATTTTGTTTAAATTAATATTCTCATTAGTCTAAAGTAAATAAATTTACTTATTCTCGTTTTTCCACTAAACCCAGTATGTACAGATTCGAGAAATAACATGCTTTTTCAAAATCTGCAAAAATATACAGGGTGTCCAATTTAAATTAAAAAAATTGAGGGTATTTCCGATTAAATCGGAAGTATATTATTAACAAAAAATGTACATCAGATACATTTTGCCCCATTGCAGTTATCTACAATTTTTTTTACTTTTTAATTGGTTCCATACTTTATGCCAACCCTATATTTCAAATTTTTGCAGAAACAATGGTCTATATTTGTATCAAGTCTTTCTAAAAATATTTTAAATTCATCAATATTTTTACTGAGACTTCTAATATTAATGTTAAAGACCATCTAACCTACCAATTATTCCAAAAATCTCTTTGACCTCATTTGCATTTTCCAATGAATAAGTTTTTATTGTTTTTATTGACTCTATGATAAACTCCCGGATATATTGATCCATATAAATATGCTGAAGATACTCTTAAGAAATACAAAAAAAAAGAATAAAATATACACTAGATTTTATACAAGAGGAAACGAAAAAAATGCTTTCATATCAATCAACAATACCGTATATAAGTTACGAAACATAAAAAGCATTAACAATTAAAATCACTTGAGTTTACTATTTCTAATTTAAAGAAAAATATTTATTTTATTTATAATAAAATTTATGTTTAATGTAAAATGTTGGTTAATATATTCCTTGCTTTCTCATAATTAATTAAATGCTTATATAATAGCAACAAAACACTTTACTACAATTTACTAGTTGCCTTTTAAATATAAGTTAAATACTCCATCAGAGTAATAAGTGCTATAAATTCGATACTTGGATTTGTAACATCCAAAATTGAAATTTCTTCAGTTTATTGATTTCGACTCTAATGCCAAGTTCAGACAAAACTTCGAGTTTTTCAACAATTTTCCAACAAAGCTGAATCCCGTCTCTTGTCGGTAAATATCAATTTTTTTCTGTTTTGTTTATTTGAAAATTTCTAATAAATTGTATTTTTGTTTTGTTACCCGTTTTTATTTTGTCTGTTTAGTCTGGACGCGACGTAAGAAGATCTCCTTTTACTAATTGAAGCTTGTCTTTCAATTCTTTATCAACACACAATATAGAATGCAGCTATCCCTGGCATTAGTTCAAATGAGTTTCACAAGCCAATCTGGCTTATATTTTTAGATTGACCACTGTAATATACGACAAACAATTTCATTGATTGATTTTGTAATATGAATTTGATGCATTTAATGACTCACCTATAATCTCAATTTTAGTTCAACTAACCCAATTGTGAAACTGACCCATTAAATAATCGATGCCAAGAAGTACCCAATTAAGTTTTATTGAGGAAATATTTGCATGGAAAATAACGAATAACAGTCCACATGTGGACGTGCTTGGAGTCTGTCAAAAAGATAATTAGACTCAGATGATAAGTATGATATTCTGTAATGAAGTTCAAGGCTGCCTCATACAGATATTATTATTAGTTTTTAATAGATACTATATTTCAAATAGTATATATTTATCATCTAATAATTTCGTTTTGAACAGTTGACATTTAATAATTATTATGTAAATGTAAATAGAGTCATAATTTACTAGAAGTATGTTTTTGTATTGAAAATTAAACACGCGACTTTTACAAAGCAAATAAAACTAGAAATAAAAGTTATGACTATACAAGGTGGAAAACGAGCACAGAATAATATATATATATATATAAATCATTTGAACTAAACTAAATTTCAAATATACAGGATAATGCAGCAGATATTTTTCAAATGTGACGCTGGATATATTTAAAAAAATGTGTTATAGTCTTTTGTAGTTAATGATTTACGTTTACATTAAAAATGGTTTGCTCTGGCGTTGAAAAAACGTAATGTACATATTCGTCCAAAATTTAAAATTGCAATTTATTTTTTTAAAGAACTTTCATTACTTTGATGCCTGGAAATGTGAAAACAAATATTACCAGTATTATTGTAATCTTTTGCCAACTTTTTTTAAAAAATGAAGTCTACATATATTACCTGTACAAACATTCTTACAAATTAAAGAGATAAATTAGTTAAAGTTCAAACCAAGTCTGATAAACCATTTTATATAATAATGGTTTCTTACCTGACCTTTACATCAAAGTATTTTTTTTGCTTCTTTTTTATATTTCTTTATAAGATATTGCCGATGATGAAACTGATACTAATTTTTGGACGAAACTTTTTAGTACCTAAAATTCATATTTTAGTCCAAATAACTTGCGCTTACTATATATTCCAATGATTATGATTCATCCTGTAGAAGGATATTTTATAAGGAAGGAATGAATTTAAGGATTTACTTACTTAATTAAAAAAAGATATTGTTTATTCAAAAAATTATATCCCATCTACACAATTTTATTAATAATATAATTATTACATGTTACAAACTAACTACGAGTAGTTGAATAAGTTTCATAAGGTACATTGTATAAAATATCTTAAAAACGAAATTAATACTAACAATACATAAAATATATAGTCAGGTCAAAAAAAAACCTTCTAAGTAAGATTTATACACCGTTTCTGGAATTTTGTGTATAATAATTTTAAGTCACTAAATGTATTACTAAGTACCGATATACCTTACTAAATTATTTTTTTATAGATTTTACACACCCCAATGAAACACTTTGCCAAAAAATTCTAAAATTATTTTAAATTAAATAAATTAATTTAAATCAAACAGATAAATAAATTTAGAAATGTTTTTTTGTATATATAGAGAACAATTTTATAATATTGTATATTGTAAGAAATAAACAAAACTAATTACCGAACATATTAAATAATACTGAAAACTGCTACAATAATAAGTTCAATTTTATAACTGAAAATTATTAATAGTTCATTCATTTCATTCCAATGGGGTATTATAATAGTTATTTATCTTATAAGGATCATAATAACGATCATTACGATACTAGTCGTCAATGATCACGCGGCGTATACCATAATGATCGTTTCTTGATCCAAACTGGCATTAATCATTATATTCTTACAAATGTAAATTTAAATATTTTCAAACCGACTCTGGTATTTTCAAAGAGCTGACATTATCACCAAATTATAGTGTCAAAGTCAAACGTTCATTATGGTAGGTACTTAGAATGTAACGAACCCCTTTATGATACTTCAGTAGATTAATAGTAAGATTACTAATATGAGATACCAGTAGCTAAATTCTAAAATTATATTTGGACGGTTTCAGATGAAAAAAATTCACTAAATGTATATAGGCCAAGACTATTTTTATAATTAACACTGTAATTGTAGTAACCTAGAAGGTCATCCATGAATTTAAGGGCGCAATTCCAATCGAAGTTAATTTTCTTAATTAAATAGTATTGTCCTTTTAAAAATACTTTAAGGGAGTTTATATAAAACTAAAACAATTGCACATATTGAACAAGAGTAAAAAATTAAATTGCAAGAATAACCCATATTCGAATTTTCCAAGATCCCGCTATTATTTCGACGATTTGGCAACTGTGCCTTAGTAAAATTAAATAAATCATACCTTGCAATGGTTTTAGTTTTATATTAAGTAGGTATACACAATTTTGCGGTAGCCAGATTTTTTCTTATATTAATGAATAATTCTTGACATACTTACAGTGTGATACAAAATATACTAAAACATATTTATCCGCATTGATTTTTCACCGTAACTCACTCGGTATTAATAAAATTTTTCATATCATACCATATTCTAAGAAAATATTTACAATAATTTAATCAATGCAAGTACTATATACTCCGGGTGTCTAAATATTCGCGCCGTCCAGGTCGAGCGGTATTTAAAGAAAAAAAGATTTCTTTCATGAACAAAAAAAAAGATCGTTTAAACAATCGCCTGCTTAATGCAAATCTGTACGATGCCTGGTTTAGTGAATGTGGCTTTTTTTATTTGGACACTCGGTACGAACACATTATATACACATCGCTGTGAGTATTTAGGTATGGGCATTTGCAATTTTTATATGTATTGTCTGGCGGAAAACACTTTTGTCTCCATTCTCCAATTCTGGGATCCGAATCTGATTAATTGTTTTAAACTATTGATTGCCCTGTTCATTTTTTGTAAACTATAATAAATAGTTAATAAATAATACAAAAATCACAATGTGCGTTTCAATCTTTGGTTGACCCATTCACGTATCCTGCAAAACAATACAAAATTTATTTTAAAAAAATTAGGTACAACAAAAATAATCAATATTATGAAATACGAAAATTTATCATACGTATGTTCGTCTCGAAATATTGATAATATGTTTTGATGATAAATAAATAGTATATCTTAATTGTATATAATAGTACCGTGTGAGCCATTTAGTTGAGGACATACATAACTTTACCATAGAAAACCAATAGACGACGCCTATTTTTTTAATTACGATTTTTTAAAAATGTTCATTTGTGAATTATGCAAACAGGGTACAAATATATAATTTCGCATTTTCATAAACCTTCAAAACTGTAAAAATCGGAGAAAATTATGAGCGCCTTACAAAAAAAAAGAAGGCATTTTACCATCATTAAACTATTGGGAAAAGTAGAATTTCTTAGAGGAGGCTGCCATCAATCTTCAAAGTAGCAAAACAAATATCCGTATATTCGATTCTTATGCTTTTCATTACATAAAAATAAAGGTAAAATAAGTACAGAACAAACAAATTTACACAATGGAATCCAAAAGCAACTCCAGCATGAGCACAACTATGATTTGTTTTACTGCTTTGAAGGGTTCAGTTTTGGAATTAGACTCGGGCCAATACTCCAAATATTATTTCAGACATTTGACACATTTCTGATGATGACGAAAATAGCAATTAGAAAGTTAATTTACAAAATAAATTTAACTAATAATTACTGTTATTATTATTACCCAATTTATATCGAATTTTCTGCACCTCTCATACGTTGTACTGATTACAAAATTGCACAAGTTTTTTTATCAAATTGATTAGGAATTCTAGGTATCCTGCATGTGTCATTTAACAGCTTTGATCTCTGACATGTCTTATCAAATTTAACTACGTCATTAGCTTGACCCAGTTAGACAAATAAGCCGACAAATCTATATTGACGATTTTTTTGTGGTTATGAAAATGATCTAATAGTAATAGTAATCGTAATTGGTATACTTAAGGATATTTTTAATGTGGTATTTCTAAAAGCATTTTTTATCATTTTTACACAAATATAACTATAATTAAAACTATTAAAGTTCATATTTTTTTACATGATTCACTTAATAGCAAATAATTAAATAAATTATGATTTTATGGAGATTGCAATAAACCAGTTACAATTCGCTGGATAGCTGGAATAAATAAAATAAAATTACTGGATAGAAGTACAGAATTATAAGAAGATACAGATAACGAGTTTAAGTATTAGTACTTCCGGTGTACCGCGAAATTTTTTGAATCTTTCTCAACGTTGCTCTATCGACGGCTTCTTAAGGGTGATATATACATAGTAACTCAACTAATCAACATAACCACAGTCAAAACAAATCTGGTGATGAGTTACAATAAACCCAATGGTGAACCCGATAGAAGAAAAAAAAAACTCTTCATTTAAGTTAACTTATTTTCTTTTTGATTTGTTGACTAGTCGTGTAGTAGAAGAAATAGAGAAAATGCACATTCAACTAATAGAAATAAGTGAAAAAAAAAGGAAAATTAATACAGCATAACATTTCCACAAAATCAAGAAAAAATTAAGTAGAAATAAAAGATGAGGTAGATACAGAAAAAAGAATAATTAATTGCAAATCAATATCATCCAAATTTATCGTTTTATATATGGAAATAAAAGACACGATAAGAATATTACAAATTTATACAACAACTCAAGTAACACAAGAAGAAAAAGAAAAAGAATATTATGACAAACTACAGGGTAACACATCCTGGCAACAGAATATGGATGACAAATATATATTTGTAGCAGAGGAAAGAAAAACAAAAAGTCTGATAGATTACATAGCGTATACCAAAAACCTAGAACAAAACATAGATAATGTATTAACAGAAATTGAACCATAATTATCATCTCAATACAAAATACTCACAGGAAGCGGTAACGATATAAATAAATAAAAAATTAAAGTGAATAAATTCAAAAGAGAAAGAGAAAAAATAGATAAAAACAAATAAGATGTTCGAAGAACTAGAAGAACTAGAAAACTAGAAGAACGATAGAACAGATTCAAATATACTATAAATATAACTGCGAAAAAAGGATATGGAATGGAAAACTGTAATAACCAAAACAAAAGAACAAAAAAGTGGAACGATGAAGTAAAGGCGGAGGTGAAAAAGAAGAAACTAGCATGGAAAAAATACGTTCAAACTAAAACGAAAGAAACATAATGAAAATAGCAAATAGACATTACAAAACTTTGTCAGTGAATTGCAAGGGGAGTACAAAAAAAAATATTAGAGGCTTTTGTACATAAATAAGGACAATAAAAGAGGGAAATAAAAGAGGCGAAGAAAAATCACTACATTAAAAAACAGAACGAAATAAATACAAACAAACACTAAAAAAATAATGAAAGTTTGAAAAAGGTACTATGCAAACAAATTTACTAAAATGGAATCAGAGAATAATCAGGAAACATATGAAGAAAGAAACATCCAATTTAAAGATATAAGAGGAATAAATATTGGAAACAATAAAAGCTAGAAATATAGGTAAAGCGATAAATCATTAATATTCATCAAAACCTATACAATGATAATCAAATAAGATTTAGAAAATTCGTAGAAATGGAAATGAAAGTGGAACAAAAGTTCCGAAAGTATTAATTCATATATTTGTAATCGTTTAAATAACAGTAAAAGTCAAATAGCGGGAAAAAGATTAAATGAATTTAACTGCTAATAGCAGATTCATAAAAGAAAATGCGAAAATTGCTAAACATTTGCATGGAATAAATAGAAAATATAAAATTGCAAATTAACACAAACAAGATTAAATTAATATATGTATATATATATAATAAATTAAAAATAATATGTAACGAGACAGAACTTAAAGTGAATATCTAGGAACTATTATTATGAATGACAGAAAACAGAAAAAGTCAAACATAATAAACACACTTCTAAGAAAAGGAAACAAAGCTAACACAATAGTTGTACTGATAATAATATATGCCAGGAAGAATTGGACAATACAGAAAAATACATTAACGTGATAGACGTAATGGAATTAAGACATTTGAGGAGATTAGATGGGAAGACGAAATGAGCTGGAGTTAGGAGTAAAACAATACGAATAAACGAATAAAGAAATACAAGTAACGAGCAAAATAACAAAGAAATAATTGAATTGGGCACAACATAAAGATGAAAGCATGTGGACCAACAAGAAAGATACGTGAAACAAGAAACAGCACAAACAAGAAAATAGAAAAGCCGAAAGACTAACCCGTCACCGATCGGGTAAAAGGAAAAGGAAAACGGAAGAAAGATGTGTTGGCTTCAAGGAATTATTATTATATTTATTATATTTTTTAATGGTAAAAACATCGGTCTAACTGTATGTGTTTTGAAATAAAAAAAGTAAAATATTGTATTGTTTGTAAGCATTTCAGAAATACTTAAAAAATATTTTTTAAACTAATTAAAATAAGAGTTTAATCAGTCTAGTAGAACCATTTTGATAATCCACTTTTGGTATCATTGACTTCATGAACTATATTCCTATTTTCAATAATTGATAGAAGAGAGAAACATAACAAAAATCTGATGAAATAATTTACGTTATGTTAAATAGCGATGTCGATATACTCTTATTTTTAGTAAATAGTAAATACTTTGGAATCAATATATCCATTCATAGGATTCTAATAACATAATCGTAATGACCACATAAGTCAAGGCCAATAAGGGACGAAACACTTCTATATAAACAAAAGTATCTACGTTTCATTTTTTAATTGTGTATTTTCGATACTATATCTCGTTGAAATTAAGTTAAAAACTGAAATGATAAGTACTGACAATCATTACGCAAATTAATACAAAAATGTGTTGCAGTTAAATTCTAGAAATATAGCATTATAGAACTTTGTAAACAAAAATTCAAAAGTCCAGTTAGATGTTTTTAATTATTATTTGTTTGGTGCAAAATACTTTTTTGCCAGACATTTCGGCAGAAAATTATCGTTCAGGCAGCTCTTGGGATTCTTAAATTGCTATAAAGTAGACTAGTACTTTTATGGTCTAAGAGAAGCAATAAGTAAGAGAGTAGAGTAAGCAAAACCAACCATGGGGAAAACTGAACAAAAACTGAAACATAGATTGAAAGATACTAAATCGCAACACAATTGGTAAAGAGAAATACATGTTTAACATTTACCGTTGAAGCACTCGTCCTCTAGATTTGTACAAATGGATGTAGAGAACGGTGGTAGCGGGTTGGGAGTAATAAAAAAGGAGATAATTAATAAATTTAGCTTTTATGAAATCAATAGAGGCAAGTATGCAGTTATAAAAACTTATAAAGCTTTAAGGTACATTCCCTCCTCCATAGAAGACTTGCAAACAGTGAAAAAAATACTTGACAATATTAGTCTAACTATGGAAGGAAACCATCTCTGTTACAATGAATAGTCGGAAGATTGGGCCAATTATTTCCGGAAATAATGGTATTAAAACAACTGAACAAAGCGAGATCGTATGGAAAAAGGAGCATTTGTACAACAGTAGAACTCTCAAATAATGCCATAATAATAGAAAGGTATTTTTACATTAATCCTCAAATAATAAATTATTCTTCTTGAATATATGTTTAGTGTGGTATTATATTAGCCTTTCGGTTACCTAATTGAAATAAGAATACAAAAGCAAATCATAACTAGGTTATGATATACAAAGAATATTTATTCTATTAGATGCCTCAGAGTTGTACTAAGAATTTTAATATTCAAAAAGTATTTTTGTAGAATAAAAAGTTATAGAAAATGAATAGCAATACTCACATTTCTCAGTAAATTTCAGTACAAGTCCCGTTTTTAAGCTCGAACCCATACAAACATACACTTTTGTTTTTATCCACCACGATGGGGTCACTAATGCTCACCCCAGCGTTGTTCGTCTGGGCGGGAAAGGCCAAGAGAAAGCCAATGGTGAGCGCCAGGATCAGCATGGATATCCTTAAGAATTTGTTCATATTGTACGAATTATTCAAATAGACAAGTTGGGCTTTCGTGTAGAGTTAATTGACAAATGAAGTGATGTGATTCTGATACGGTTGATACATCTGTTATGAATGTATCTGAGATGCCAAAGGTCAAAACCATAGGCGGAGATCGGATGCCAGAAGTTGTTTTTTAATTTTGTTTTCTTATTACCAACAAAATTTGTGGTAACTCTAAATGATTTTAAATTAAACGAAATTCTGAACAATTTTTGATACTTGATATGTTCAAATTTGAACATATCGAAATTTCTTAAATAAAGTTTGAAAAAGCTACAGAGGGTCTTAATAATTTAGAACATTTTGAACTGTTCAAGATAATTCCGGACAAATTTAGATTATTATTTTCTGTAGTTTTGACAAAAGAGATGATTTTAAAAAAATTATTGCAATTATTTCAGATTCAGATTTTGTATAATTTCAATGACTTTTTAATGAACATAAAAATTTCTGAATCCTTTGAAATAAAGTGAGTTAATGGTAAAAAGTTTGGAACAATTTGGGACAATATGCTAAAAGAGATCATTTCAGGCAATTCTTTAAAATCCCACAAAAATATTGATTGATTTTCAGAAGTTTTAAACAATTTTGAATAAAATGACGCAATGGTGAAATCGGTTTTTAGATATTTCTAATAGTTCTAGATAATTTTGTATAATTTAGTATCATTTTCAACAATATTTGTCAAAAGTTTAGAAGTTTTTAATTAATAATTTTTAATTATTTAATAATAATACGAATAATTTTACACAAAAATTGTAAAACAGCTGATAATTTAGAGATATTTAGAATTTTTCTTAAAAGTCTTGATAACTTGTAAGGTACCTCAATTTTTAACAATTTAACAATAATTCCTACTTCAATTACCTGCAATCGCGGTAATGTTTTGTATCTTCTACGCTACTGACTGCTGTGGTAGCAATCTGACTGATACGAATAATGTCTCTGATACTAGTTATCAATAATTTATTGTTTAGAATTCAGAAACGTTCATTAATAATTTTCTCTGTATTTAATTTCGTATATAATGTTGCATGGTATTTGGGGATTTACGATCTGTTTTCTCAAAATTTTAAATAAACAAGTTATTGATGACAAAAATAATAAAAAATAGATCGAAATTTTTACGAAACGTATAAAAATATTTTGAATTAAAAAAAGTATCAATGTAAGCAGATGACCTAGTGATAATAGCAGACTACTCAAAAAGAAAAAATTTTAAATTCCTGTACATACTGCAGAAAAAACAAGAAGTCTAAGAATGAAAATTAAACCCGACAAAAGAAAAATAATGTTAATACATAGAAAAGAAGATAATACCACAAAAATAATATGCAAACAGACAAAACCTGAAGTGGTGAGCACATATGAATATCTAATTATTGTGAATGAGAGAAAATAAAAAGAGAACTAATTGAGCAGAAAAAGTCAAACATTTTATACTATGTATTAAAAACAATTTTGGGAATAGGGTACTAACCAAGGAAACCAAGTTAAAGATGTATAATACAATAGTTACACTGATAACATTATATGCGATGAGAATTTGATGAGAAAAAATACATTAGCATAATATACGCAATGTAAATAAGAAAAAGACCATTAAAATTGTATGAACACATCATAAGGGTAGAACCAAGAAGCGTTACAAGAAAAATAATTGAAACAAAAAATAGCACAAAGAAGGAGAAAGGTAGGTCACGAAAACAATGGATACAGTAAATAGTAGAAGCAGGAATAAGAAGAGAGAAGGCTATAAGAGAGATGAAGATAATAACAGGTAGTAGATAAGCATGGAATAGATGAATAGAAGAAAACGAATGACCAACCCATTAGGGAAAAAAGAATAAAAAATAAATTATATACTCCAAATATAACTATATATCTAATAATAACTTCCGATTAAAACGTTCCTGTTAATTAAAGTGTAATCATATTTCGCAAAAAATTTAAGTTCCTACTATCAACATTCTACAAATGTCTTTATCAAATCAGAATTTTAAAAATTATCTTTAGTTATATATTTATTTACTAAGCTAGTTATCATGATTCAATATTTGCTCCGTGAATAATTTGCTTCTCCTATAAAATTACAGTATGATACAAATTAAGCTTTTTTAACCTTACATCAAAGATAATTTTAGATTAACCTCACTATTCTAGGAATCAGCAGGCGTTCATTAATCTATAGAACTCTCGGGAATATGGAAGACCTTTATAAAACAATGCATCTATTATATACCTGAAACTCGAAAGTGTAGTAAATCGGAAGGAATCGTAGAACACTTTTAATAATTTATGTGGGTTTCAATTATTCATAAAACTCTTGATATGCATCCAGTGACCCAGAATGTTTCTAGATAATTAGAAATAATTTAGACTCACATATTTAAGAACCTTAGAAGACTATCAGCATTGCTTCTATGCCAAGAGGTTCTTATATATCAATCAAATTTGAAGGCTCAAATCCAGAAGAATATCAGTAAGTATTCTAAAATAGCAGCAGCAACAGCTCAAATCCTCGATTCGCTGTTTATTGTTACTAGCACAATATAATGAAAGTTGCTATGATGAAAGAATAAGAGCAAACAATGTTTCAAATAGAAGCCAGTTAAATGAAATAATATTCGTTTTTTTATCAAATCATCATCCTTGGTCACCTGTTTGAACTCTCTTTAAAGTAACAGCTTGAGTTTCGAATAAAATGTCGTCATAGGGTGATCGAATTAAGGCAAGGTCGATGTTTTATGATGAAGTCAACGTTTGCATTGGTGCTAAAATCGGCTAAAACGTTTGAACTTTTTAAATGTGCATCAATAAATAGAATGTTTATTAAGTTATTGTTATTAAACAGAGTTTAATGAAAAATATTATCAGTGATTGTTATTCTCCTGAATGGTCGTGATCTACTGAGATAGCAAAGTATCGGTTGTATCCGACAGAAACAAATTACTTTGTAACAATCTCGACCGATAAAAAACTGCTCATTATTTTTTATGGACTTTTGATAAATTAATTAATGAACCCTTGTTATTAAGTGGAAAAAAACATTCTTTTTATGAAGGCAACACGCGAGTTTTGCCAGATACTGTAAAGCAAAAACAAAATTTTCCACTCAGATAAAAATTATTAATTTATCTGCTAATTTTTTTCTATCGTAAAAAGAGTTATATTAATTACTAAATAAGATTCAAAGAAATGCGTACGCCAATTCTATCATTATCACAATATTATATACTAATAATAATTATTATTTACATTTTATATAGATACCGAAAGGCTATTTGTCAGTGTCCCTCATTTTGGCTTGTCGCTAAGGTTATCTAGACTAGTTTGAACCGCTCGTTTAATGCACCCGACCAATTCAATGAAAAAAATGATAAAAACTGCGGAACATAAACCTTTTATAATATAAAATTTGAACTTTTTGAACATATGCAGAAACCAGAAACTTCAATAACATACCTTATACATGGGGTAGACTAATAATTTACAGTTATATTATACTAAATTTAATACAACTACAACCAATATACACACACACATAAGAGTGGCCGCTGAAAACAGTCTACCCTGATATTTGGCAGTATTCATTAGATTTTTAGAAAATGCTGGAACACGCCAATTTTTATTCCAAAGGGGACGCATTTTCACGATATAGACATCTCAACCCCCTCCTTTCTACATCTCCAACCCCTTGATTTTAAATAGGGTATATACCATGTATGGATTATCATTAGAAAAGTATTGCGATGGACTAATAAGCCATATGATTGTCTATGACTTTTCTTTCGATATTAACTCTATGTTTGTAAAAAAGTTTTAAAATTAATTGAAGTTTATTACCTCTTAAAAATTAAACGAAACACATATGTTTGGCTAATGTGTCACCTTTTTTTTTATTACTTCAAAAATAACAAACTAATAATAAAGAATGCCAGACGTGGTTAGCAACTGACTGTCTATCATTTTTCACTCAGTGATTCCTTTTCTCAGATTTATTTGACCTTCCTGGTTGGGAATTGGTTATAGTCATACAGGTCTCATCCTTTCTTATTGGTTGTTAGACTTGTGTGGCAATCCACCTGGTTTTTCTTTCTACCCTGTTATGGGTATCCTTTTCATTCCACTTATCTAAACCAAGATTATCTTTGAGTCTTTGGCTCAGTATTTCCTCCTTTTCTCACGAGCATTGTTCATTTACTGTTATTTTTACTATTTTTCAATAGTATTCTGTGGTTGCTGCGTTTCAGACGTGCACTTAAAAGGTGGACCCATTTGTTGTTCTTTTTTATTGTATCATATGTATTTACTATTAAACTATTAAATGTTTAAATTTGTTGTTAAGTTTACCACATATTTTTTAATTATAATTTGGTAAGTTTACTGATGTATGCTTAAATAAATTGTAATTATTTTATTTATGTGTTTTTAGACCTGATGATGACTTACTATTGTCGGAACTAATCGTCCTTATGTTTTATATATTTGGGTATTATATGGTAAAGATTTCGAGTTTTTTTGGTTAATTTCTTTTTAATGGAAATTAAGATCAAATGGTGACGTACAGTACCCGCCAGACTTGGCACTAAGTAACTTATATATCTTTCCAAATATAAGAAGAAGTTTTACACGGATATTTTTTTATAATTTAGCAAATCGACACACAATCAAATATTTCCTATTTAGTTCATAGACTAATTAGACGGTCTTAATAAGATTGAGTTCAAATTCGATGAGATTCTATCGAAAAAAGTTAAGATATTATAAATACGTTATCGTTATTTGGGTATCATAAACCACAAAATTATAAATCAGAAGGTAAGAAAAAATTTTTAAAATACCAAGAACGTACTTTATTCCATTATATGTAAAAATACATATTCTCATTAAATTCCTTAAATTAAATTACTTAAATTTCTTGGTGTATTCCTATTTCCCGTTTTGTAGGTCGACCTTTTTTAAGTAAAAATTTTCCGATTTTGTGACTCAACAAACTATTATGTTTTAAAAACCCCATTTCTTATATTATATATTAATAATTTTTTGTGTTTACGAAAAAAGGGACGTAAGAAAACAACGGCAATTTCCAAGATATTAAACAATGGGACAGCATCATAAAGTTCGAAGAAATATTAAATATTTAGAGGAAACGCGGTATGATACCCATAATACCGTAAGAAAATGCTGGGCCAAATGGTGATAAAGGTAAAAGAATAATTAATTGACATTGTGGAATATTAATGGCCGGATAAAAGGAAATGTTACAAAAAAGTCTAGACTATCGCTAGAATATGAATAGTGAGGTTTTGGTGGCATGCTTTATGAAAAAAAATTCCTACTGATACAGTGATAGTCTTGGTCAAACACTTTTGGATAATTATTATTTATTTCAGTTATCGCCTTTCAAACTTAAGATTAGATAAGCGTCGGCTTATCCATTTTTTACGTGATTAACTCCTATTTAAAGTTGCAGATGTTTTTTAGCTCAGGTAGTAATTTTTTCCTTTCCATTCTGTTTCTGCATTTAGTCTTGAAGTCCGCTATTTCAATTGATATTATATCTTCCTACAAGTCGTCTTTTCATCTCTCATTAGGTTTTTTTCAATTTTTTTTTCATGAAAACATTTAATGTTGCGAAAAAATTCATAAACCATTTTTTTAACTAGAAATAAGAAAACCATTTTTATTTTTTGAAAAAGCAGCGGCGTAACATATTTTTCACCAAAAATAAACAGAATCATGGCCATGGGGGCGTTACTGTTTAAATTTAAAAATTTGTTTTTCTCTTAAGATATGTGTTTCTACACCTAAGTTTGATAAAAATATTTCATGCAGGTCCGGACTCATTAAACAAAAACAAAAATATATAGCAAACTTTAACACCCTTTAATTCCCTACAGAAAGCGAAAACGGACCTAAGTTCATATAAACTTTTTTTCTCAAAATCACTCATAGAATCATCCCTTAAATTTATGACATACTATTCTGAAACTCCCTGTATATCCTATTTATTCTAAACGCTTAGCTCCAAGATAATTTACTATATTTTCTCTATTCAATTCTTATATTTTTCTTTTGCCCTTTTTAGCATTCAGGAGTTATGTTTGCTCCCACTATAGTTCTCATGATCTTTCTCTCCAATATTTTGAGGTCCATTTTTCTTTTTTATCTATTATGGTTGTCTCTGTTTCATATGTTATCGAAGTTCGAATTAAGGTTGCATATATTTTGATTTTAGTTGTTTTGTTGATTGTTTTATTCTTTATTAGTGCCTTGTTTTGTCATAAGCCTTTATCTGTTTGCCATATTGTTATTCCTATGTAGTAAAGTGGCAACCATGTATAAGTTGTTTTTGTAAACTGGTTTATTAATAATTATTTTTTATTATTCTTATAGGTTAATAATAAAAAGATTTTAAATACTTTCGTTGTATTTTTGTTGGTGAGATACGAAGATTTTATTATTATTTTTTATACATTGTGATCCATCTAAATTGAAAGCAATTTTTTTAATTTTGTGCAAGGTTTCAAATAGAAATCTGAACAGGAATTTTTTTTATCAAAAAATGGGTACGCTACTGAATATAAATGACTCCTAAATATATTTGATCCAACATATGTTTATTAATAAAAAAGATATGGATAGTTAAATTTTCAAAAAACATCTGGTATTGGTTTTCTAAATTTCAACTTAATATTAATTATTTTATTAATAAACATATTTTAATAAAAGTCACGTTACATCTATTGGGTGCGATTTAAATCCAGTAACGTACTCGTTTTTTGGCTAAAAAAATTGCTAGTTAACATTTTGTAAACTTTTACAAGGTATATGCTTGAAATCTACCATCCCATAACTTTTTTATTAATATTCATATTTTAATAAGTCACATTTATCTGAGTGCAAACAAAAATATAATAGCGTACTCAATTTTTTGATTCAAAAATCCTATTAAGGCTTCTAAGATTTTTGACAATTAAAATATATCGTACTGTGTTTTGAAAATTGGAATAACCTTGTCTCCTAATAAAGGTTTTGATGCACAACATTTCAAAAAAAAATTGTTGAAATCGGTTAAGAACTTCAAACACTATAATGGTGTTTCCAATTTAGATAGGTCACACTGTATGCAAATTATATTTTCCAAAATAGAGAAATACATTAAAAATTAAAACCTAGGAAACATTTTCTTACCGAATTTGAACTCAGTATAAGTGAAGACCAAGTTTCCTTTACTTATAAGCAATTTTAGAAAGAAAGATGATATGTATACAATAATAGATTTTAATTTTCTTTAGTACTTTATTAAGTACTCCATTAATCAAAAAAAGTAGCTATTAAATGGCCTTTTATAAAATAAATGATACCTAAAATAAGTACAATAAATAAAAATATTATGATGCACTTTATTATTGGTATCTTACGGAAATTTTATTACATCCAGCACGTGATAAGTAGTTGCAAGCACGCTTTAAATAATAAATAATGGAATACACTCAATCAATTAATACTTAATAAAGGAAAATTACTAGCAGATAAAGATATAAATCTATTATGCTGTGAAGTTTACATCATGTATATAAATATCACACTATTTAGGAGAAATCGCTGATCATCTTAAGGTTAAAGTGGTTATTCATTTCCTTTAATAGAGATAAGGAAACTTGTCGTCTAATGCTGTTACGTAGTTTATTTAGCCTAAAAATAAAAAAAGTATCAAACTTCTGTCATTAACAAAACATACATATTGTTAACGTAACACATGATAGATCACACAACATATTTAGACATCTAGTAATAAATAAAATAAAATGAACTAGCATATCAAAATACAAATTTTATTTCTATTTTTCACCTCATCCCTAATGGGCCCATTTAAAACCCACTTGAATTTTTTTCTATTTTACTCCCCTCATATCCAGAATTAGCATTAGGTTCTTAGTTTCGATTAGCCCCTTTAGAAGAGTGAGCATTAAGTTCTAGTCAGTTAGGGGTGGGGGGAACATGATAGATCACACCACATATTTAGACAAAAGTGATAAATAAAATAAAATGACCTAACAAATCAAAATACAAATTTTATTTCACCTTGGCGACGAATTAAAACTTAAGGTAAAAATATTTATACATAGAGAACACACTTTAACTTTTCTGTCTATTTTTCACCTCATCCCTAATGGGACAGTTACGCTTAGCCCCATTAGAAGAGTCATCATTAAATTTCAGTAAGTGAGGGGTGGGGAACCCAAGCCTTCGAACAAGATTTGTCCAGCCAGTAACTAAATTTCTCTGTTGCATATTAATACAGCCCGCCAAAGCACTAACACAACGACCGACTAGACAATCGCTATATGAGAAAGAGCAGCTGTGATTCCCACAATTTTGAGTTAAAATTAGTTGGGAAGTACAAAAGTTGGATTAGTACGTTTTGACTATTTCTAAAGTCAAAAAACTAGTCCTAAAATATGTCCGGACCTCAGGTAGTAGTTATTCAGGAAGTTAGTTTATCCAGTAAAACGAGGACGGGAATGAAGTTTGACACAGTTAAGGATATGTTAGAAAAATGTTCCCCTTGATATAAAATTGGTGGTGTTTTGTTTTTCTTATATTTACGTAAAATCAAAAGTTATTTCCATGACTGGTTTTGAAATGAAAGCGCTTATACATACCAATGGTATGTATACTTACATATCTGTGCCTTCTTTTTTTTTAATAAATAGGATTAGAAATATGAAAAAGATAAATTATTTGAATTTCCACAGCTTTCCAAAGAGTTTTAAAAATGTACTCAAATCTGACCCCGGTTTCGGTATCTGACATTCCATTTTCCAAAATGGACAAGAATTTTGACTAATCTTTTAAATATGAATATATTTATATTGGAACATTATATGTCAGATACCGAAACCTTAGGTCAGATTAGAATAGATTTTTAAAACGCTTTGGAAGACTGTGGAAACACAGATAGTATAATTTATCTTTTTCATATTTATTATGAATAATTTCCACAAAGTAAGAGTTAAAATAATTAATTTAAATACTATTATTATCAATTGTTTTTGTTTTATTCCGTGACCTGCCATAAATTTTTCTCTACAAAAAAGTTGCCCATCCTTGCAGTAAGTCTTTCTTCTTGTATTTCATTGTGGTGTAGTTTTTTGTTTAATTTTTCTATAATGTCTTTTTCGAATGTGCACAATAATCCGTTTTGTTGAAGCTGAATAAAATGTTGTAACTATAAATTACGGTGTATTCAGTTTGGATGATGGTAGCCAAGTCTACATTCAGGTGATGTACCATAAGTTCGTAAGATTTAACAGTACTTGGAAAATTAATATGTGGTGGTATACAGTAACCACCAGCATTAGGAACAACTTCGGTTGTTCTTATACGGAGATCTAAGGATTTTATCTTAGCGAATCTCTTAATAATTTTTTACCATCTTATTTGTTTTATTAAAAGAGTTTAGAGAATTATTTTCAGTGGTGGTTAGAATGCCAACTCTCCAATATTTTTAAAAATCACTACAAACTATATTACTTAATCTTTCTCTAAGCAGAGCTTTGCATTATGACTTTTGTCTTTCTAGAATCAGCAAATTGATAAAAAATGTATCGAAGTCAGTTATTATATTGGCATAAAGTTTCAATTCGATAACCAAAAACTTTATATCAAAGTTTATATGGTCCACTATATGTATTATTTTTATTTCATCTACTTTTAATTGGCCAACGACAGAGGCACAAAATGGAATTGAACTTTGGTATGCTATGCGAACAACGTCATGGTTTTTATCATATTGTCTGGTATGTTGATAACGCTGGTAATATAAAAATTTGCAAATAAATGAGAAGGTGGTATAAATATATCAGATTCTTTATTATTATATTCTACTCAAAATTCGAATAAATCATGATTATGGACGTTCATAGGATTGCGTTATGCTATTTTGAAACGGCCTTGAAAATTCATTGATGTTGTACCAGCACCCCCAAATACGTACACCTCGTATGTATTTTACCATTTTTTTGGATGATCCAACTAATCTTTTGTATTTTTTTTTGGTATTTGGTACGGGTTTCTAGAAAAAAATTGCACGTTATTCAATCTCTTGAGAAAACTAAATTATTTACAATTTTCCAAAGATTTTAGGAACTTTAGGGAACAATAGTTATATTTGAAATTGAAATTATGTTCACGAAACTTTAACTAAGTATTTTTTGAAAATTAACCTGAAGTGAAAAATGGTTGGTTAAGCATTGCAGAAGATGACCCTACTTCTTCAAAGTTGCGATTAAGTCTCGCGATTAATTGTTAGAACAAAAAAATATATATAATCGTAGTCATTGACATGTGGAACATCTTTGGACAAAAGCATCAAACAACTCCTTGGGACAATTAGAAATATAGCTTAAACAAAGCTATAAAAAACACTCACCAACGTATTTTACAATTTATTAAGCGCCCAAAAGACGAGTTCTTATATTCGGATCTTTTATCGAAAATAAAATTAGTGTACTTAAAGGAAATCGTAGTCATCTTCATTCAATTTCTGAACTAAAAGAGTAATTCTTTCTTTTTCGGTCAGTTTTTGGGCTATTTTTAACAGATTATTTTAACTAATTTAAAAAAGGAAATAAATAGGCTCCAATGTAACACAAAAATTCAACAATCAATAAATTGTCACTGTCGTAAACTGCTTATTAAATTTACACCTACTTATCTTCATTTTTTTTATTATTGCAAAAAAGCTAAGCTAAACTGATGATAGCTTACGAGTACTACGGCCAGAACAAAATTATTTGTGTTACAAAACGATACAGGGCGGCGTACTAGACCTAACAAATGTGTATCAGTTTTGACACACATGGCAGTCAACGTGTCAAAATATCGGGTTTTTATTTTGGAGATGTGTTTCTTTTTTCATTACCTTTAAAATAAGATGAAACTCGATAGAGGTTGCAATTTAAAATTTGTTTTTTATAAATAAATTTATCAAAATTGGGACAAATTTATTTTTTATAAAAAGAGTTTTCAAAATTTTGACAAAAGCTTGTTTTTTATAACGAAATTTTACAAAAGTTTAGCAAAAACTTGTTTTATATAACGAAATTTATAAAAATTTGGACAGACACTTGTTTTTTTATAAAAAGATTTATCAAAATTTTGACAGAAATTTGTTTTTTTATAAAAATTATCAAAATTTGGACAAAACTTGTTTTTTATAAAGACATGTTTCAATATTTTGTTAAAAGCTTGTTTTTAATAACGAAATTTATCAGAATTTCCACATAAATTTGTTTTTATTAATAAATTTATCAAAATTTGGACAAAATGTTGTTTTTTTATAAATAGAATTATCAAAATTTTAAAAGAAATTTGTTTTTTATAAAGAAATTTTCCAAAATTGGGACAAAACTTTTTTATATAAAGAAAATTTTAAACAAACAGTTGTTTTTTTTTATAAAGAGATTTATCAAAAATTTGACAGAAATTTGTTTTTTATAAAAAATGTATCAAAATTTGTATAAAACTTGTTTTTTATAAAGAAATTTTCCAAATTTTTAATAGAGATTTTTCAAAATTTTGACAGATTTATTAAAATTCCTTAAAAAACTTCTATTTTATAAAGAAATATGTCAATTTTTTACAAAAACATATTTTAAAATTTTAACAGAAATATATTTTTTATAACAAAATTTAACATAACTTGGACAAAAACTCGTTACAAAGATATTTTCAAAATTTGTTTTTAATATTTAAAACGTATCGTGAGAAGCAAAAACTAAGATAAAGAGTAAACTCACCATGCACCTAATTCAATTATCAAAATTTTTTGAGGCATTTCTTTCCAACTAGGATATAACCATCTCGGCAAGGGGCCTTTATAATGCTTTGCAATTGATAACTGGCGTTTTCAACGGCGACCACAAGGGCCATCATCACCAATACCAAAATCACCAAGAATACAAGTCTGTTCGACATTTTGCTATCAGATTATAAAATGATTAACTGGGAATACGCCAGTTTTATTATTTGATGAAAAATTTATCTAGCTATCTCACTGCAAAGATAAAATATAATGACTAATAAAAGATACAGGAGGCTTCCAAATATTTGTTATTTTTTAAAAATAACTTACATCATGACAAATAAACTTAGAAATTAAATACTAAATGTTGGTTAAGGAGAGTCGTAAAAAATAAATAAGCATGTAAAAATCAAGGTCGTAAATAAAGGAATACCGTTGACCCTAAAGATACTATTTAGCCAGGATAAAATAATTTGAGACATATTTATATATTCAAATAAATATTTACAATGAATCCAAAAATCTGTTGTTGGATAACGAGATACGAGTTTAGTGTGAATGACTCGATCCGTTCTTATTATTTTATTATGCAGCAATTATTATCAATTTCTAATCAATAATAAGAAATAAATTCACCCAATTTTATTCATTCACTGAAATAAACACATTGTACTGAATGTTTAGTCTGTTTCAGCGTTATAAACACAGATATGTATCAATATATCGATTATATCATTGAGGCTGATATCTTACATATTGAAGAATCCTTTCAAACCGTTGCCCATGCTTAAATTTAAAATTTTTTTGTTCATATCGAAAAATAGTATTCTTAGACTTAAAGAAACGCCATCAGGGGTAAATAGTTTTAAATAGTATTTTTAATAATTTAAGGAGGCTACTTACTTTTATTTTTCGATGTATATAATAATTCAAAAAATTAAAATTATTTGAAGAAAAATTCTTACCTAGTTGGTTGAAACAAATTAACAGTAAATAAAATTCATCAGCCATAATACATTTTAATTAACAAAATACCAAATAACATAAAATTAAATTACTTAGAAAATTTCAGTTTTAATCAAAAACAAAATGAAAATGTTTTTACATTTTTCTGACTAGAGATAAAGAAAAACCTATATTGGAAACTTGTTATTTAATCATTCAACTTTAAGCATAAAGTAATGTTTTGACTAGAAATCAGAAATTAGTTTGTTTAAAAGATTTATAATGTGGCCAGGAAACTTAAAAATTTGAGATTTAGCAGTCCGATTTTCGGGTCCATATAAAGTATCCAAACCGTACTTTATCAAACAAGATTTTTGGCATAATTTAAACCTTCAAACCAGTTAAATAGGATAATATTATTCCGTCAAAACCGGACTTAACCCCAAATTATTATATCATAATGTATATTATCCTATCCGTATTTATTTAAACCCGTATAACTTCAAAAGATGAATTTATGAGAACCGTATTACCCTAGAAAAGTTTTCATCCAACTCAAAAAACGTTATAATCGAAATTTAGGCAACTAGTATATCATCATAAAATTATTCCGTCCGAACAGTATTTACGTATAGGATTTTTAGTACAAATACCGTTGCACGTCAGGAGTGACGTACCTCTTTCGTCATAGTACTGACAACTAATTAAAATTTCCCTAACTAAGATAAATCATACGAAACATCACGAAAATTCACGAGGACTCATGAACGTAGTCACAGTACTAAAAAACCGAAAAAGTAATCGTAATTATTTTGATAATTTTAGAATTATTTCAATTATATTGGCTTATATACGTCTTATTCTTAATAATATAAAGTTTATAAATCATTATTATATGTTTAGTACTCAAAAAACCATAATTTACATTAAATAATGTTGAAATTTTCTACGCCCATGAGACTCGTATTTATGATGAAGAGATGACATTGTAGCGATTGGCATGCCTTGATGCGACGTTGTCGAGTATTTAGATTGAAATATTTCAACGATTTCTGACGTCCGGCCGTCAACCAGTTGTGTGTTTTCACCACGTTTTCGGTAATTTTATAATATTGTCTTTATTTTTTTGCTTTGCTAGATAGTTAACTTATAAAAAAAACTGTTTTTTTCAAAACAAACATCTATCCTATCCTATATAACAGTTATTTGTCTAAACCGTAATTCATCCAACAAATGTATTTGTTGACAAGACTTTAAGGTTAAGTAGTGACGTCACAACTACGTTGCAGCAAATGACAGGAAATTGTGAGGTTAGGACCAGCTCTACTAAGGCAAAGAAAATCACTCTTGTCTGTAGCCAGCACATCTGGTTGTGGAATCGGGGATCGTCGACTCTTTCCGTCGGCGCTCGGGCCTGGCGCCACGCGCGCGAGAGATTCAAGAGCTATGTATGTTTAAAAAAAGATATTTTCAATGAGAAAGTTAAAAAAAAAGAGCACTACAAAACCAAGGATTTTTGGAAAAATCAACTTCGGTCAGGTTAGGACACTCAAGGTTAAGGTTTTGTTTTAATAATCGGTTTTTCCAAAATGATTGGTTCTGTATTGTTCTGTGCACCTCGCTCCGCTACGCTAAGCTCGGTACGCAGTGTTTTATTAAAACAAAACCTTAATCTAGAGTGACCTAACCTGACCGAAGTTGATTTTTCCAAAAATCCTTGGTTTTGTAGTGCTCTTTTTTTTTAACTTTCTAATTGAAAACATCTTTTTTTAAACATACATAGCTCTTGAATCTATCGCGCGCGTGGCGCCAGACCCGAGCGCCGACGGAAAGAGTCGACGATCCCCGATTCCACAACCAGATGTGCTGGCTACAGACACGAGTAAGAAAATCTTTTGATTCCATGAATCTAACCTAACTTTCTGTCTCGGTCATTCTATTATTGTATATCGGTGACGTTTAGTGTGACGTCATCTGTTGGATAAAATACGGTTTTGATGATTTACTTTTATAAGTAAATACGCTCATACTAAAATCGTACCTTACTAACCGCTATTTTCAAGTTAAAATCGAAGATAAATACTCAAATTATCACAATATACAATCTGGTGTACCTCAAGGTAGCGTTCTCGGCCCATTTATGTATCTGATATTTACAGCAGACATTCCAACTAGAAACGATACCTTCTTAGCAACCTTTGCTGATGACACCGGAATCATGGCAGTAGATACCGACCCTACTCTAGCCTCAGAAAAAGTTCAAAATCATCTAGACTTATTACAAAACTGGCTTAATCGATGGAAAATCAACATTAATGCCAGCAAATCAGAACAAATTACTTTCACTACAAGAAAATCTGCTTGTCCACAAGTTTCTATTAACAATTTTCCGATCCCCATAAAACCAGTTGTCAAATATTTGGGAATGCATCTAGATGGTAAACTAACATGGAAGTCACATATCAAAAATAAGAGAAAACATCTGGATCTTAAACTAAAGAATATGCACTGGCTACTTAACAAAAAGTCTCAGTTACCTCTTGAAAGTAAACGGCTTCTCTACAAAGCCATACTCATACCAATTTGGTCATACGGAATAGAACTATGGGGCTGCAGTAAACCTACAAATACGAAGATACTTCAAACATTCCAATCCAAAATACTCCGTATGATAAGTAAAGCCCCATGGTACGTCTCTAACCATACACTTCACGACGATCTGAACATCCCACTAATCAAAGATGTAATAAAAGCTCACTCCTCAAGATACAAAAAACGAACCACCGACCACGACAACGAATTTATAAATAATTTATTCAACCAACCACTTGCCGAAAGAAGATTAAAGAGACTATGGCCAGAAGACCTCCCACAACAATAAATTCTTAGAGAACCATCAATGGATGGTACCTAACTCACCTTAGTGACTAATAGACTATTTACTTATTACTCTGTGAATAGAGTAGATTGTAAACATGCAGTGCATTAAAAAAAAAAAAAAAAAAAAAAAAAAAAAAAAAAAAAAAAAAGTGACTTATAGGAAAATACGGTTATTTGATTTTAAGGGTTTTACATTATTCGTTTCGACAATTTTGACATTATGATGTTTTCTGGTTATATAAAAATATTATTCTAATACTTTATTTTAGGCTGAATTATGGTTTTGCCAATTTACGTGTTTGATAAAGTAAGGTTATGATGATATTTCTTTGGACGTTTTACGTTATGAATTTTACTTGATTGGACAAAATATATGTTTGACGAATTTCATTTCTGTTGGTTTGTCGGTTTTATCTAATACGTTTCTGATGATTTACAGTTATGAAGCTTTAAATTTTGATACATTGTGGGCGCCCCGATTTTCTTCTTCTACAATATGAACCCTTAGGAGTCTAAACCTTGAGAGAGTTGTGTCAATTTTTTTATAAACTTTACAAGTCATAGGCGCCTTGTTCTAAAAAAATAGGGTTGTTTCATAAAAATAAAAATTCAAAAAACCTAACTTTATATTCATAAAATTCAATATATAAATTCCCGATAAAAGATTAATAAAATTTTAATCCCAAAACCTTTCTCTTAAAATTAGATATGTCACTTCCTTTTGTTAATTGTTTTTAGTTATTATGAAAATAAACAATAAAATTTATACTAATAGTATTCATAGTCAACATCATCACGTGACTTTTTCCAACTAAAACACTTGTTACCTTACATTTTTAAAAATTATATAGACCTACAAACTCGCTACCTTTAAACGCGTCTCTTTTCTTCTGATTTGATTACATGAAACAAAGTGAGAGATACAATCCCAATTAAAACTACTTTACCAAAATTGTAATATGATATACACATCGACGAGAACATTGCACATGTCTGGTTCTAATAGAAAGTATGTTCAATTTTTTATCGCACATTCGACTGAATGGGGAAACGTGTAGTATAAAATAATTTGTTTGCTAGGGTTAAATTTATGGAAAAATGGTGCACGGCAAATGATTTAAAGAGAAAGTTTCGAAGAATTAATCAATAATCAAAAAGCTAATGGTAATAAAAATTTAAAAAACACAACAAATATTTGCCCATTTTCCAGACAAATTACAATTAAAAATGAAAACATGGTTTCATAAAAATGCATGAATTAATTTTTGTGACAAATTCACGAGCACGTAGAAAAACTCATTTCACCTGAATTGTTTCATACATTTTCAAGAAAATAATGTATCATTTTTTTTTACAGAAAAATTTTACAGAAAAAAAAATACCGCTTACACATTTACTTCCGAAAAAATCATAGGAGGTTTTTAAATTCATGACTATATTTATATGTTTAGACAAATTTTGAATAATTGAGTATATGGCATTGAAAAATTCATAGTAAAATATATTTTTTAAATATATTGATTTTAATTTTATCCAATTGTGCACCAATTGTGCACGTGCTCTTCAACTACTTCGTTGCATTGAAATATTTGCCCTCCATGCGATTGTTTTATGTCACCAAACAAAAAACAAAAAATAATCGCAAGGGGACAACTCTGGACTGTAAGGAGGGTGTTGCATGGTTTCCCATCGCATTTTCTCCAATTGCTCTCTAGTCAAAATCGCGGTATGAGGCTTAACATTGTCATGCAGAAGAATGACGTCTCGGATGGGCCTGCCTCGTCTTTTGTTCCTGTATGCGGCTTTCACTGACGGTAACAGCTGGCAACAGTAGGCTGCATTTACTGTTCGTCGATCGTGGAGGAAATCGATGAGTAAAACTCCTTCTCAGTCAAAAAATACTGTCGCCAGAATTTTTCCGGCAGAAAGTCAGGTCTTGGCCTTTATTGGACAGGCTTCATCTTTGTTCCGACACTCCTTACTCGCCATTTTTGACTCCGGGGTGTAGTGCTCGACCCATGTCTCATCACATGTCACGATCCGCCTCAAAAAATTCTCCCCATCTTGCCGGAATTGATTCAGATGTCGCTCACAGATCTCCAACCTAACTTGTTTTTGATTTTCGATTAACAACTTTGGAACCCACCGAGCACTAATTTTCCTGAAGCCCAGTTGTTTAGTGATGATGGAATGAGCACTTCCAATGCTTATACCCACTTCTGACGTGATTTCCTCAACAGTCAATCGGCGAGCGCCTTCGAAAAGGTACCTAATGCCAAGGATGTTGTCGTCTGTAAGACTTGTCCTGAGGCGTCGATAATGGCTTTCGTTTTCTACACGTTCTCGGTCATCCTTAAGTTCTCTGGTCCAAGAAAACACTCGGTTCTAAGGCAGTGTTGCTTCCCCAAACTGTGCCCTCAAATAAGTTAAAATCTTTGGTTTAATCTCTTCATTGGTTAAAAACTTTACATTAATTCGTTGCGCAACGGACAAAGGAACCTGTTGCTCGAACATGGCTGTACTGAGAACAGAACAGAGTGCAGCTGCTGCCCAAGCTGGTTCCCCACTCCTAATATACCAGAGTTCAACCCCCTACCCTACCACCTTTCCCGGAAATACCTACAAAGTACAACTGCAAAATTACCGTTTATATTTGAATCACCCTCCTAGCTATTATTAATATCCTTATTTCTCCCCCTCATTTGCTTGATTTTTTTTAATAATTTTTTCACAAGTCAATAGTGTTCTTCTAATTGTCATTTCTGTTAAATTAACGATTTTATTCGTATTACAATACTCAGAACTGAATTGATATAACATATCTTATCTGACTTTTGGTTAATTTTATTATGAAGTTGAAGTTGCTATCTTGTAGGCTGTACAGTGACTTGCAGTTGAATCATATTCCGGCGCGGCGTAAATGTTTAAATATTTAGTTCCACACTATTGATGTTCATTAATAATAAAAACAAAAAGTACAAGCGACACCTGAATAATGAAAGTTACCTCTTAAGTAATCTTGACAATAGGTTATTAAGAATTTTTTACTTTTATTGGTATTCTCCTATTTTTAATTCATGTATGTGTGTATACGGTTCTTCTTGCGCTTGTCATGTATTTTATCCGTTTTTTATCGATCTTCTTTTTGCTTTAGAAACCACCTGTCATAATGCTCCTTCTAATCTCTTTTATGTCTATTAAGTTTGTTGCTTCCTTTGACCTTGGAATTTTTATTTGTAATCCTTCCGTTGCGATTTTTATTAGCTTTGTTTTGTGAGTTAGTTTGGTACTCTGCTGTCGAATGCATTTTAAATTCTATGAAAATAATATAAGTAGTTCTATGATATACTCATAGCATTTCTGTATTGTTTATGTCATCACATGAACGCGTAATGAAAGAGAGAGAAAGCCTTACCAATATCTTGAAGTAGGGATACACCGAAGTGGGAACATCGTTCAATTCGATAGTAACGCTCCGACAGTTGTTGTCGTACCTCTCGTTCGGTCGAGAAGGGACACATCGCTGCCCGCTGATTAAAATTTCGCCTATGTCCATTTAAGTACTTTCTCTATATGTATATATACAACGTAATACTTTTAAAAAAAGCCGAACTTGAAAATAGCTTCACTTCACACCCTGTATATATCAAATTTATTTTAAAAGTTGGTCGTTCTGTGTTAGTCACTAAGTATTATTTGTATAGAAAAAGTAATAACTAAAAATTAAGTAATGATTAACTCTTGTTGCTACGACAAATCTAGTTCTTAAGCAACCTTGACCCTCTATTTTATCTGTCATGTTTGACATTTGACATTTCATAATTGTAAAACGAATTTAATATTAGATTTAAATATAATATATCAAATGATAAAGGCAGATCTATATTTAATTAATATGATTTTAATTGATCATTAAATATACTACAAATTTTGTAGATATTTTTAAAATAACTCGAAAACAAGGTTGATTTGTAAATAAATATTTTATTTGTCGTGTTTGACATTTAACATTTCACCATGTTTAAAATAGATTTAATTATTATTATTAAAAAACTTATACATAGATAGGTATAACCAAATATTTTTTACATATTTTTGTTATTTTTAAATGAACTTTTTACCAGGAATTATAAAGCTATCATTTTTTTACTTGTCATCGCTATGGTTCTGCGTAAACTTTGTTATCTTTCCCCAGCACCACAATAAGAAACCAACAGTGACAGCACATTGATATCTATTGGGTATATCCCATGAATGTATATTTATGAATATCTAACGGATATCGACTTAACATCCAAATATCCATTACATATCCATCCGTGGATACGTAGTTGATCTCTTTATATTTGTGGATACCTCCTAGATGTCATGACTATTCCCTACATGCTACAATTCTAATAATTGAATTTGAAGTTTTAATAACAGGTTGGTTAATAATAGGTTGACATTGTTTTATCGTTAAAAAACAACAATTTTGTTGAAATTTATGGCTAAACACGAGAATATAATACGAGCGTATTTCTCAATATTTTAACCTTTACTTCTCATTTTAAAACCTAGACCTTGAATAGATCATTTATAAAATAAAATATGTTATTTATTATTTATTGTGTAATTCACCAGCATTAAATTTAAATTCATTAAAATTAAAAGAATATTTGATTATAGGAAATACAGAAATTATTAAAATTATAAATAAATTTATGTTTTAGCCAACCAATGGAAAACGACAATGTACTTATAGAACTACAAAACAAATATTTTTGAGTGTTTTAGAATTAAAAATATGGGTTAACCAAACAGAGCCATCTACTATCTAAAACCAAAAGCATTTGATAATTATATTACAATAGAAAGAATCTTTTTTCAGAAATCTTGTTTATTAGCATCCTTTATTCAAATATAATCCTGTAGATGACTTTGTTGGTATAATTTTATACTTCTTAATATCAAAACAAATATTTATTTGAAACCCATTAATTTTATTATTCGGACGTCTTCTTTAAGGCTCATGTAATTTTATGTAAATAGAGTCGTAAGTCATGTGATACCTCTTTTGAAAGGCCTTTCAAACCGTATTAATAAGATGAGTAGGAAGGGGCTTATTGTAACATGGGCAAGGAGTTACAGTTACTTTTTTACCGGAAATTAAAACTTTAATCAATTACTTTTATAGATTATAGCCTTCGTTCCGCAGAGGTAGGACATACCTATACGCTTCATATTGGCCAGGTAACGTTTGTAAAATTTGGGATGCACCATGAAATAATTTAGACCTTATTGTGTCGTATATACTTTTAAAATTACCTATCGTTGAATTTTTATAACGGTTTTGACGGTTAGTAAGTTAATTTAATAGTTGTTTCAAAAAATGTTGTAAATCCAGGGAGCGCAGTAACCGAAACACAATAAATGGTAATATTCGACAAATTATTTTAATACCAATGAATTAAATAGGTAAGTAGCTTTAATTGCTTTATAAACAAAAGGAAAACAATCATTTTTTTGAGAGTTCTCACCAGACTGATAGCATATTATTATTTTCATTAAAGAGTAAGTGTAATTAGCTATAAAAAAATTTAAACCACTATTAAAAATAAATGCTGAACTGCTCCAGAATAAGTTTATACAAAATATCGTTACTTAAAATTTAAACATTTTACTTGATATGGCAACATAGATTAACAAATCCCAGTGGTCCTGCAAATTCTTTGCCTGCTTCTAATTTTTGGCATCCCTCCTCCTCTAAGTCACTACGCATCGCGCGATTTTAAATATTCTTAACGGATAGTAACAAGTTACAATTTGCATATGAATTTTAATGTTGAATTTTAATGTTGAATTTTATGTATATACGATATTCCAATTATAATGAAGGACTTATTACCGCTAGTCTTAAACCATGCAAATATTATGAGTTGGTTTAAAGCTTATGTTAGATATAGTGCCTTTGAATACTGCTATCTTCCAAGACAATGACTTTGCACGATTTTATATCGCCGGTTGTACAAATCCAGAAGAACCAGAAAGATATGCAAGTATATGAACTAAAAATTTAACGTTAGACCTCGAAAATCCATTCTGCTCCTGAATTAGAAATTAGCACATCGAAACTACGAACAAACCAACTCCAAGTTACTCAGTTTTGCAAAATGATTTTTCACCTTTACCAAAAGGGTCATCGCGAATACAGAAAGATTATAAAGATAGAAAAAAAAGAAAAGAAAAAGCGAAAAGGAGGAGGAATGGAAAAGGGAAAGGCAAAGGTAAAGGGTAATTCAGCAAAGAAAATGAAGTCAAAAAACAAACGATTTTCAGTTCTGATTCAGAACCTGAATCTGTAGAAAGGTTTTAGTTAGTTTTTAGTGAAGCTTATAATAGTGATTCAAATAAAGAAGAACGGGCAGAATGTATTATAAGATGTGTGTAAAATATGTTAGAGGAGACACCATTTTCTTTGTTTATATCAACAGGAACTCAGATGAGAACTAAAAATACTAAAAATGTATTTTATTTTATATACTGTAATGTTGATTTTAAGTATATTTTCTTATATAGTGTCATTAGAATTTCGAGCCTTTGATATTTTTCGGAAGATGGAGAAAAGAATGATGAATGGTGAAATAGATTTGGGTGCGGACATTGAGAAAAAGACCAGGAATAGAAGAGAAATTCCAAAAATGACTGAATATAGTGGGTGATGTATTTAAAAAACCAAAGTGACTAATAATATCAGAGAAACGGCAAATCTAGCAACATAGCAAATGTCAAATCTGGAATCTCCGTATCCCAAAATAGGCTTATCCCAAATTTTGTAGAATTCGGACTAGCAATTTACGAGATAATAGGCCGTTTCCAGACTTTTGGTCCACTCTGTATAAGTGATGTCCACAACTTATTAGACATTCCCGGACGTATGCGGTAATGAGTAACTCACTCTGTATATATTTGAGAGGACATAACACTGTTCGTTGCAAAAGTCAATTCTGATCCTATAAAAATAGTTGTGAGACAATAATAAAAAGTAAACCTTGCGTCTTGATTAAACTAGGTAATATCAATAACATGTTACAAAAATATCCACAATCATATCTGTATAGGATGTATACCAATGCGGATTAGGATGCTTAATAGATAATCATTAGATATCTTCAGCTAACCGTCAATATCCATTAAATATAATTGGATATAGTAAAATACAGGCAAATATTCAAAGAAATGTGCACTAAAAAACTTTTAAAATATTAATTTAATTGCTCAACTGAAATTTACTAATAATCTAATACTTTAGTGATGCCGTCTATGTGTCATTTACATAATAAAATTTACTAATACCTCTCTAAATTCATCGTAACCTTTCTAACAAGAACCAACATTTAACGTAAACACAACAATTTTTTGAAAAATTTTTAAATCGGAATATCTTTCAATTAAATACAATTCATTTTCTACCTACAATTTAAACCAACTACGAGGGGAAGTCGGATAAAAAAGTTTATATGCAATAAACATAATTTTATTGTTTTTCTAAGTATTCGCCATTATATTCTATGTATTTTTACACATTTTGTACTCAAAAGCCACGTGTCCAGCTTTGGCTACGAAACACGCATTCATTTTCTTCGAAGTGCTTCTTGACCGTAAAACTTTTGTTGCCAAAAATATATTTTGAAATATCCGCAGTATCGATTGTTGCTTTGTTTTTGGTTCGTAGAAGTTGACGAATGTTTCATCACCAGTAATAATATCGTGGTTGTGTTTGGATGTTCCGTTGTTAAATTTTTTCAGCATTATTTTACTTAGTTCACATGTTCTTGTATTTGACTTATGATAGATTAACTGGTAATTATCGAGAACAAAATTTTATTATTACTAAATAAGTATAAAAAATTGGATATACCGAAGTCTAAAAAATATATAAAGATGCTTGAATCGACGTGCAGCATCAATCAATATTTTTAATAAAGAAGATTCTTCTTAGTGAACAACAGTTAACTTAAGAACCTTATATTTTTACAAACCTTAATTTTACTTAATTCGATTTTACATCTCCTTTTTTTTTATTTTATTTTCCCAATAAGTTATATTTTCTTCTAGGTCACAGGGTCTCTTGTTTTAATAGGTTCTTCAGTCTCCTTTGCTTTTATAACCTCTAGTAATAATAATAATAATATGCCTTTATTTAACAAGTGTGCTCTTACAACACTTGCACTAGAAAAGCGAAGATTTTAACTCTTAAACTTCCTGGCTAACACGAAAAGTTAAAAAAGAATAAAAATAAGATAAAATACAATAAAAATTTCAAACAAAATATTTCTGATATACATGTACAAACGTAGTAAGATATACTTATATATCATTGCTTG
This sequence comes from Hermaeophaga mercurialis, assembly GCA_951812935.1. Lineage (NCBI taxonomy): Eukaryota > Metazoa > Arthropoda > Insecta > Coleoptera > Chrysomelidae > Hermaeophaga > Hermaeophaga mercurialis. The sequence continues at coordinate 32,775,689 of OX638362.1, read as the reverse complement.
GCTAACAATATATCCTTAAGACTACATCAATATTTAAATAGAGATGAAATGGACATAGTGAACATGAAAGAATTGTAATATTTTACTAAATTAAACGTAAAGCAACGCTGAAACAAAGCCGAGGAGTGTTGTGGCATAGTTATGGTGTTATATCTAATATTAATGTTGTGGATAAATTTTCTAAAAATATTTTTTTCATATAAGTAAGAGGGAGCTTTAGATTTATGTAACTGATATATAAAAACAACCAAATTTAATTCAAAAACATGATTAACTTTTAACCATCTAATTTGAGAAAAATAAGGTGCAATATGGTCATATTTTCTTCGATTAAAAATAAATGTGCAACATGTATTTTGAATACGTTGCAATTGGTTTTTAGATTCCTGGTCTAGGTAAGGGTAGTAAACAATATTGCAATAATTTAAAACTGAAAGAACTAAAGTTTCGCTTAGTTTTTTACGCATTTTAAAATTTATTATATGTATATTGACATAAAGCATACGCATTCTCATATACCACTTTTGAAAAAGTGAACTTATATTACCTTTAAATCTTAATAACTGGTTTAATCAGACCTAAATTTTTTGCTTGTTCCGACAAATTTATTTAATCTAATTCGAGTTGTATGGAATTCTGAATATTTAATCTTTTATATTTACTACAAAATAGAACAGCGGTTGTCTTTGATGGATTTATGGTTAAATTGTGTGCTTTGGAGAACTGAGATATTAGAATTAGATCACTATTTATAGATTCATTTGCAGCTGGGATATTCGATGGGTCAAAATAATGAATCAGTTGTGTGTCATCTGCATATAGCTACACTGCTCACTTATGTACCACATTTGACAGATCTAAGGTATAGAGTAAAAACAGTAAAGGACCTAAAATGGATCCTTGTGGTACACCTGACAATCTAAGTTTAGGTAATGACAAGTTGTCATTAACACGAACACGCTGGCTACATTTCCACAAATAAGATTTAAAAAAAGATAGAACAGTAACATCGGAACCATAGTATTTAAGTTTAGCACACAGTAGTTCATGATCAATTAAATAAAACGCTTTTTAAAAATCTAAAGCGACTAATAAAATTCCCATTTTCTTATCAACTGCTCTAACAATATTATCAATTATATTTAATAAGGCACCACTGCCTTGTATTGTATCCTTTGCGGAAAGCAGATTGTTGAGAAGGTAGAATATTATAGTTTGTAAGGTATATAACTTAATATTAACACGTTCTAGAATTTTGGATAATACTGGTAGAAAACTTATTGGTCTCAAGTCTTGCACCGTTTTAGGATTAGTTACTTAAGGAATAGGACAAACCACCGACTCTCGCCAGATCTTAGGAAAATACCCACACTGTAAGCAACAATTAAATATATGCGTTATATGGTCAAGAATACTTTTTAACATATAGAGAGAAATTTCATCAGCACCAGTGGCATTCGAATTGATAGAATGAAACACGTCAAGTATGATATTTTTATCAATACTTATAATGTTCAGATATGATTATATTTTTATATTTATATTTTTAATGTAACTAAAATTTTTACTGCAGCTATATTCCCCTGCTCTGTAGTTGGGCAGAAAGCCCGTAGAGCAGTGTACATAGATAAATAAATATCCAGAGATAAATAATACTTATCTTGAATTTCCACAGTTTCCCTAAGCATTTTAATATGTATTAAAGTTCACCTAGGTTTCGGTATTTGACAATATACCGTTTTCCAAGACAGATAGAAATTTGACACATGTTTTTTAAAAACGTAAATACATTTCATGTCATAAACCTGATAACCAATCAGTATTAAGCAACTTCCAAAATTTTCAGTACATTTAGAAAAGCAACCTGTTTCCAAACATTGTGATGGAAAACAATTAAATCCTGTTTTCTACTACCTTTATATAAGATCAAATTTTTCAATAAAATCCCTGGAATATCGTTTCTTCACTGTTGCTACTTTGGCACCCTTATCACTGATTGTTATATAATCGACTGTTGGGTCCTATAAATACATTTGTCTATTACTATCCATCAGGAATATCTGAAACCGCGAGATGCGGAATGACAAAAGGAAGAGAGATATCACAGATTAGATGCAGGCGAAGAATTTGTAGGACTAGAGTGATTTGTTAATCTATGCTGCCATATCTTGTAAAATGTTCAAATTTTAAGTAACAATAATTGTGTACAAACTTAATTTGTAGCAGATCAGCATTTATTTTTGGGAATTGCGAATTACACTTATTGTTTGATGAAAATAATAATATGCTGACAGTCTGGTGACAACTTCCTAAAAACGGATTATTTTCCTTATTTTTATAAAGCAATTAAAACTACCTGTTTAATCCATTGATATTAAAATTACCAATAGTTTGTACATTCTTCGAAAAGTCAGTGGAAAGTACAGAATTATTATAATATTCAAAAGAATTCATCTTCGTGTTTATAACAGGTAGAACCTATTTTACACCACCTAAATCATAATATTATTTTAAGAATAAATGTAGTAAGTCTCGATCTCATAATAAAGTGGTATATAGGATGTAAACCACAACATACCAATAGTTACCATGAGTTAAAAATACCATCACTTCCGAGTAAAAATTCATCGTTATTTCCTATTCCAAAGAAAGGTACGATTTAACCATATTTATGAATAATTATAATTAACAACATTTACTTGCTCTATTTTAATGAAAATGTTAATTACATGTAGAATTTCCCTATCTTCTACCTGATGACTAACCACAAATATACACATTTATGAATAAAACACAGAGATTTTTATTTATCAAAATTTATCAAAATTAAGCTTTTTCTTTACTATCAAAACGTCAGATGACTTCGAACTAAATTAACCGACTTAAGTCTTAATGCTTCAAACTGTTGGCTTACTACCGATTTCAATGATGCTGAGCTCGGATTGACAAACTACAATATTTTCAGACAAGATCGATCACCTGAGTCCAGTAAATTTGGAAGAGGAGGAGGAGTACTGATAGCCACCAAGAAAAAATATCTCGCATATATTATTCCGTCGGATTCTTCAGTTGAACAACTTTTTGTTCACTTATGTGGTAAGTTGGTCCTGGGAGGCCTGTATATCCCGTCTAAGTCTCCTACTAACAAGTATCAGGTCCATTTTGACCAACTTAATAGTATAGGTGAACAATACTCAAATTCTAAATTATATCTTTTTGGTGACTACAATCTTCCCTCAGCTGAGTGGGAACTTGTAGATTTTTGCTCATCTGCATCAGCTAAACCTAACACACCGGTTGCAGAAACTGAAGCTATTGATACTGTTTCAAATATTTGTGCTCTTCATAATCTTTTCCAATCTAATACTATGGTCAATACTAGAGGCGTCATCCTCGATCTTGTTCTTTCTTCACATGAGCTGACGGTAACCCCAGCAGCTGATATTTTAATTTCTCCAGACCCGTACCATCCCCCACTGGAAACAACCTTGCAGCTACACTTCTGTCAAAACTCAACTGTTGGAGTTGAATACTATTATGATTTTCATAAAGCAAATCTCTCCTGTATACATCAATACTTAGATGCAGTTGATTCGGACAGTCTTATAGGTGATAAGGACATCTCTGTGATGATAAGTGTATTCTATGATACTCTTTACTACATGTTTGATTTGTTTGTTCCATTGAAAAAAGTCTGTACTAAGAAATTTCCTTGTTGGTATTCTATTGAACTTATACAATTGCTACATGATAAGAAGATTGCCCATATGATTTACAAAAGTAATAGGTCTCCTGAAAACTATGCCAATTTTAGTCAACTCAGAGCTCAGTGCAAAAATTTGTCAAAAAAATGCTATTCTAGTTATATACGATCAACTGAGAACTCTATCCAAGATAATGTTAAAAATTTTTGGAAATTTGTAAATAATAAGAAAGAAAATAACAGCCTACCTGTCTCAATGAGACTCAACAATTCAGTCACCTCTAATGGTAATGAGATCGCAAATTTATTTGCTAATCATTTCTCTTCTGTTTTTAGCAATAAAACTCTAACTTATGATAATAACTTAATAGAATCCAAAGTTAGCGTATCTTCCTATTTCATACCAATCTCGAAAATATATGTAAAACTTTCAACTCTTAATGTCAATAAAGGTTCTGGACCTGATGGTATTCCTCCCATCTTTCTGATTTATTCTTTCTCGGTCGCTTTTTCACATTTTTAATAAATCACTGCACTTAGGGGAGTTTCCTGACTTTTGGAAACTGTCCTATGTTACTCCAATATACAAAGCGGGCAATAAAGCGGACATTAAGAATTATCGCCCTATCTCTATTCTCGGCACGATTCCCAAGGTATTCGAACGTATCGTTACTGATTTTCTTAAGTACGACTGCACTTCTATATTGAATCCTCAACAGTTCGGATTTTCTTCTGGCAAATCGACAGAACTCAGTTTGCTGCTTTATGTTGATACCTTGTCCGAAGCTCTGGAGAAAGGATTACAGGTTGATTCGGTTTATACAGATTTTTCCAAAGCTTTCGACACGGTGAACCACGATCTATTGCTGCAAAAGCTTAAATTATACGGTATAGGAGGTCAAGTGTTAAAATGGATAGGCAGTTACCTAACTAATAGAACTCAGCAGGTTAGAGTTAATCATCATTACTCTAACACCATCTCAATGACTTCTGGTGTCCCCCAAGGGTCACACTTGGGTCCACTATTGTTTAACCTGTTTATCAATGATATCATTGTCTGTTTTTCTAATACTTCTGCTCTCTTATTTGCCGACGACCTTAAATGCTTCAAAATCATTAATAATCGAAGCGATGCAGTGTTATTGCAATCAGATTTGGACGATCTAGCCAACTGGTGTCTTCTTAATGGGATGGAATTAAATGAACAAATGTCACGTTATTCGGTTTTGTCGGCATCATCACTTGTCAACATTTAATTATACCATAAATGATAAATTATTGGATACTGTAGAGAAAATTAAAGACTTGGGTATTATATTCGATCGTTCTCTTAGCTTTAACCTTCACATCAATAATATTATTAAAAAATCCATGAAAATGCTTGGTTTTATCAAAAGAACAACCCGAGACTTTACTAACGTGCTAGCTATTAAAACTCTCTACTGTTCTCTAGTCAGGACACACCTCGAATACTGTTCTCCTGTCTGGTCCCCACACTACTTGCATCTCAAGAGCAAATTGGATAATGTTCAACAAAACTTTCTTAGATTTATTGGTTTCAAAATGCACATAAACTGCAATTATACAAACATGGAGCAATACTTGAATATCTCTTCTCTTTCTGTCCGTAGAGACCGAAAAGATCTTACAGTATTGTTCAATATTGTCAATGGCATATATAACTGTCCTGAACTCCTAGCTAAAGTGTTGTTGTTTGTTCCACCACGTGCAACAAGGCAAACTCAAACTTTTAACATTTCTTTTCACAGATATAATTACTCATATTATACTTTTATTCCAAGAACACTAAGACTTGCTAATTCTCTGGATGACCTATTACTTTTTGGTAACTCTGTTGCTATTTTTAAGAACCACATAATGAATTTGAATATTTAACAATCATTATATACATTGTTTTTTTATTGTTTGTATCCTTCTTTTTTTTTGCAATTAATTGTTTTTTTTTCTTGTTATATATGTTATTATTCTTATTTTATATATATTTATTGTCAATAACATATTTCTGTATTCTGAATTGGGCTTGCCCGTATAAATAAATAAATAAATAAATAAATAAAAAAAAATTAAGTATACTATTCGATAAATATAAGGCTTACAAGTAGGAGCATATCTATGTATTAAATATTCCAAAAATGAATAGTGGAATGATGTCTGTTTGATTGAATTCTTGCTTTAACTGTTGTATTTTTTTTTTGTACTGAAACAAATAACAATAATTAATATTAATATATTCTGCGGTAGCTACTTTTTAATAGTGACAATATTGTTATCTTGTAAATGGTAGAGAAAGCCGGATGGATGGAAAAAGTTGCATATTAGGACAATAAATAAAATTACTTATTGGAATTCAAAATGTTCCGATCATTCCTAGATATATATAAAAAAAATACAGTATATCGATTATATTTTTGGTCAAAAATCAAAAGTTTAATAAAATTTTATTTTTTGTAATTTGAAAAATGAAGCCGTTGTTATTTTGTAAAATGACAATTTTGTGCTTGTGGTGTATTAAACCATGTATTATTAAAGTTGTAATCTTTCAAAATAGCTTTAAATTAAAAAGTTATTTTTATATTACTACTATATAGAAAGGCATTACAATTTTCCGCTCTTATATCTTGAAGGGGGCATATCTTTTGAACATCGTTTCAGTCAATTCGACATATTACAGAAGTCGAAATCGTACCTCTAGCATAGAGGAGTGGAGTTAACAGAGGAAACACATTATTACGTTTTCTCTTGATTATCTACATATACGGATTTAGAGAGAATTTAAAATCCAATAGGTAGAATAGATTACGAGTTCAAATAATAATATATGACCATATAACCGAAAGAAGCCGCAATAATGTGTTCCCTCCATTAACCTCATTCTTTAGAACACCGTTGTGACTACTACGTTACCATCGAATTAACTGGAATGGTATTTTCACCTCCGAAGGCCCATATCAACATATTAGAGGGGAAATTGTTAGGATTCTCTCTTCTTCATGACGCTCACATAGATAATATAATTGAAAATAGGAAAAAATAGAGACGTAAAAAGCATATAGTTATAATACAGGTTGTAACATAATGGTAATTCTGCAAAAACATCCCATAATTGCCTCTTTTTTAGTGTTTAATGCCAAATTTTTTAAGATTTTACATTAACTCGGATTTGAAAAAAAAATTTAATCTCAATTATTTTAATTTCGTCTTGTTACGGGGGTTAAATCTATTTAGGAATTTGCTGAGAAAATTCTTTTATGGGAAAGTCTCCTTATAACTTTTAACCAGGAACCCGCTACTGAATTTTTCCGCACGTATTTAGAAACCCTATATATAGAAACGCGCCGGTCCAAATTTCCAAAACGATGCATTTGACGAAAATTTTGTAAGAGTACTTTTTTGTGTATATTCAAAAAAGCCATAATCTGAAATTAGTTTCGCTTATACAGGTTGTCCCAAAAAAGAGATATTTATCAAAGTTATGTTTTTTAAATGGAACACCCCGTATGTTTTTATAAATTATATAAAACTTTTGCAGAACTCATTTCAACGACATATCACACTGGGTGTCTATTATGTTTAATAAAGGAATAACAGGCACCTGATTTTTTTTTTAATTTAGATGTCTGTAGCTGGCAAACCGATGAAAATCAATAAAAACGGTTTACATGTTCCTATCCTAACTTTTCAAGTTCTATACTATGGCATTTAAAAATATTTTATACAGAGATATATGGAAAATGTAAACAATCTGTACATAAGACGTAAGTTCGATTTAACTGATATTAAAATTTAAATAGAAGTTATAGATATATTAACTGAACAATTGCACCATACACTTCATTCAAAATTTAATTCTATGTAGATGTAGATTGAAGTGAGATTTAAAAAAACGGTTTTACTTAATAAGGTTTGTACATCTTATGATATTCTAAAATTAGAGAATAGTTATGTAAAAAAGTTTTCTTGAAAGAAATAAACAAAATGTCCAAATAATCTCGCAAGGTTCTAGAAATCTTTTTCACTTTAAAGTGAGATAGTAGAACTTTGTTGTGTCTATTACAAAGAACGTCTCACAAAATATAATTGTAATTTACTTTAACAAAAGTGTTCATTTCTATCTTGTGATTAAGTTAGTCCATATATCTTGATTTTTACACAATATAGGTACATATTGATAAAGTTTTTATTTTCTTTTTTTTAGATTATTTAAGGTTATAATACGTATTTGTTATAATGATTAAAATCCATTTCTAGAGCAATTATAGTTTTGAATTCTACTAACGTAGGTACCTATAATAATAATTTTTTACTAGGACGATCATTTTTTTTAACAATAATCGCCAATAACATAATTAATATTTAGAAAGAAGTATCATTCATTACAAATTATTTTTCATTGTTACTCGTAATGAGATATCCAAAGCTATTTTAATTATGCAATTTCTTATTTAACTTCGTTTATAAGATGTAGCGTTTATGTAGTAAAGCATTTTAAAATCATTGTAAAAATACTTACTTCGTAATATTGTAATTAGAAAAAGAGGTGGAGCAACAAACAAATAACAAAAGGTGCGATTAATACGTTCAAGTGAACTGCAGCGCTTGGAGCAGGAAATCTCTCAAAAAACTGTTCGTACGTCACCCATTCGCTTTTTACAAAACACAAAGTTATTAGAAAAATAAATAAAAATAATATCTTATTCATTTTTACGAAGCTTGCGATTAATGAATTTAAAATGAATATAATACATGACTTATTTACTCATTTTAGCTACAATTTCCTGACCACAAACTGAAAATTTCCAACTATTTGAAGTGTAGAGTCCAACATTTCGACCTTGGTTTATTCTCTTACGGTTTCAGGCAAAATTCCAGATTATTTGTTATTTTTGTGACTCCACGTTGACTAGTTTGCTCACTTGGAAAATTTCAAAGTTGTATTAATGATAAATTTCCAATTTAGTTTCATTGTAAAGCGTTACTTATTAATTTTTGCGCAATGGATTTTGGACACCATAGACTGATGATGGTTCTGTTGTGCCAGAAGGTTCTCTACCCTGTAAGTTTTAGATTTAGAAGATTAATTAGTAAGCAGACCATTATGGAATCTCAGATGATTATCATTTTATGGAATGAATATTTGAATCGGATAGCTGAGGCACGTCGTCAAGGTAAATTTATAGTATTCCTCGATGAAACTTGGTATGACACACATGACGTTGTAAAGAAAGGATGGAGTAATGAGTCAGCTCACTGTTTCCTAAATACTCCTCTAAATAGAAGAAAGCGCATAATGCTATTACAAGCTGGGAAAGAAAAAGGATTTGTGGCGAATTGCTTACTTTAATCAGCAAAGGATATTTCGAATTGCGCTGCTGATTATCATCAAGATATGTTTTCCAGATTATTTAAAAAATGGTTAGGCGAACAACTATTACCGAATTTGCCAACAAATGCGGTTATAGTAATGGATAATCCCCCGTACCACTCTTGGCAATGAAATTATATTCCAAAAACCAAAGCTCGAAGAGATGTAATTTCCACGTTTTTAGATAACATAAGTGTAACGCATAATTGTACAGCTTTGAACAAAAAACGTGCTTGCTATATTGAATGGTTTAAATCTTAAGCCAAATTACGTTGCTAGTGACGATGACAGCAATGATGAAGGTTTTTAATTTGTATGAATTTTATTTTTTAAACCGTTAAAAATATTTTAAAATGTTACTTCTGCTAGGGGCACGTTATAGTTCCTCTTTACCTTCTCAAGAGATGTAACAGTGAAGTTGTGAGAAGGATTGCTTGCTTTTAAAATCCTAAAATTTCCTAAAGCCAGATTAATACATCCCATGTTTATATTATTTTTTATGGTCATAATTTAAAAATAAAATAAAATAAATATATCGTGTCTATTTCAAGTCCGACTCTGAGCTAGCCACCCCTCGCTCTGGCACGCGATCTTTGATCTAACCGAAAAAATTAAACGTAATTTTAACTAGAATCATACTTGAAATGACAAATCTGTATATATGTACAATACCCAGAAGTGAATTGTTATAACATATCTTATCTCACTTTTGGTTAATTTCATTATGAATTTAGAGTTATCTATCTTTGTAGGATGGACAGTGACCTAACAGTAGAATCATATTTCCGGCGCGGCGTAAATGTTTAAATATTTAGTTTTTCACTATTCATTTTCGTTAATTGTAAAATCTAAATGTACAAGCGACACCTGTAAAATGAAAGTTACTTCTTGAGTAATATTATAACTTAAACTAGGTTATTTGTTAGAAAGACTTATTTTCCAAATCTGATCTAAAACGAAGTGGAAACATAGCAAAAAGACACAAACAACTATAACCAGAAACGTTCATTAGTTAACTCTATACTTTGTTCATCTTGTATTCTGACAAATTCTCTCAACCATCCTCTTTTTTTTTCATAACTTTTTTAAAAAGATCTTTAAACCAATAAATTCACAAAACATTTAAACTTTTAAACTAATAACATTTAATTTAATATAAATTCCATAAAGATCAAAATTAACATTGACATATTTTGTAAAATAAAACTAAGTTCCAGCAACAAACAAATTTACTAATACAAAAAAAAATCACCACAATATATATCTATACTAAATTTTCTTAGCTTTATAAGAAATGTTAAACGAACAATGTTATTATTATCTAATGTTACTTTCTGTAGGTTAAATCGTCGATTGTTTTGGAATACCATTAGAACATCTAATTTCTTATTTTCTCTTTAAGAAGGTCTTTTATATGATTTTTTCTCACTTCCGTTCACAAAGGATTCAGTACTTGTTCTTATCTGGGATATTTATAATTAAATAGAGTACACACCTCTTTTTTTAGTCCTCAAATACCACTTATTAGAATTTCGATTCTGTGATATTGTTCGAAAGAAGAAGAGAATTGTGAATGGTGAAACAGATTTGGAGGCTGACATTGACAAAAAGCTTAGAAAAATAAGATCTATTAACACTGGAAAAACTGCAGAGGGAAGCACTGGAGGGTTAAAATAGTTTTAAATTAAAGAAACTCAATTTATTGTAACTTATTCCTATTTATTATTTTATATATCTACAATATTCTCAAATAATTAGTTAATGATTATTAAATTTTAATACACATAAAATTAGACATTAATACTAATTACTTTATTCATTTGGTTGCAGTCCTAATTCTTGTATTCTGCGGATCCAGCTTCAAACTAAAATAAAAATAACATTGAATTCCATAAATATGACAAGTTATTGATTATTTATAAATAATAAAATACCAGAATTGATATGATTTAATTGAAATAGATTTGTAATTTATAGAAAGAATACTTTAATAATAAAAAACCCGATAGATTAAGTTTATATAATAACATATTTTTCCTTTTTTATAAATAAATATGATATAATTTTTTTATCCGATACTTCTGCATACTATTAAACCTCGTCATTGCATTAAATACTAAATACCAGCTTTATCCTTTAATAGGGTAATTTGAGATTTGATAATCATAGTTTAATGTTATTCTACTATATTACATATATCAAATAAAGAATTTTTTAGTGATAACGAGATTTAAATAATTTTCTATATGATAGTTAAAAATTTGAAATTTAAATAACCTGTTTATTAAAGAATAAAAATAATAATAAAAACTGTTACGTTCTATAATTAGACTAAACAATCTAAGGGAGAGGGTCTTACTAGACACGGAGAAAAACTAGATATATATTAGATATACAGTGTGTACATAAACTATGGAATAAATTCATTTTAAGCTAATCAAACAATTTTGAGGAAAAATCCTGAGACTGGTCAGTTTTTGCTTTTAATAATGTATTTTTAAATAACAATTAATTATAAAGGGTAAACGATTTGTGAGTAATGATGTTATCGACAATTTTTTTAAATGGCACACCTTGTATATATTTTTTTAAGGATTGCAAATTTCAAGACGATTCCAAAAATATATCATACTTGTGTTCGCTAATAAATAGTTTTGAAGATACAATAATTTTAAAATCTGTATTTTTGAAGACCTTTAATTAAATTAAAATAACAAAATAATGCAATAGTAACAATAAATTGCCACACAATAAATTACAGTAAGTGTTCGAATTGTCTTCCTTCTTGAGCTTGACAGTGTCCAAAGCGATCAATAAATTGTTGCTGAACTTTATTAATGGTTTCCTGCGAAATTTGCAATCTAAAAAAAATATATACAGGGTGTGTCATTTAAAAAAATTGTCGACGACATCGTTACTCACAAATGGTTTATCCTGTATATTTAATTGTTACGTAAAAATACATTAAATTAAAATCAAAAACCGTGTTGCGTCAGGATTTTTTCTCAAAATTGTTTGTTTAGCTTAAAATGAATTTATTACATACTTTATGTACACACTGCATACATAATTTTATTAGGAAAAACAATTTTTTTATTACAAACACATGGATGTCCTGCATATAAAAATACAAACAAAACTTACCCTGTGACTTCGAAACTAAGAGGTAATTAAAAATATCTGTGAAGCCACTTTTCAATTTGATCATGCAATTTATAGTTAAATATATTCCAAAGATATATTATATTGAAATTGTAAATGGGTTACCGACATGAAGTGCAATAAAAATATTAATGCAACAATTGCAAAAATTAAAGGACATATGTAAAGCGAAATATTAAACTAAAAATAATTTTTCTTAGTAAATACATAGGTTCTTATATTTTTGGTGATATGAAAGGTTAAATATATTTACCGTAATAAATCATGAAACTGGTTGTGCAAATATTTACTAAACGACAATAGTTAAAACGCATTTATATTTAAATATACATTGAGATAAAAAAATAACCAACCTAAAATAATTCCCTACATTTTCCATGTATGAATTTGTATCCTTGTTTACAGCCGACCCTTATAATATACGCTTTATCTGTATTAGGCACGGAGGCCTGGCTGCTCAAATTTTTGAAAAAGTCTTCATAATTCGTCACTTCCCCGTAGGTGTAGTGAAAAAACAAGAGTATTAGCACAAACACATAATAACTCGCCATATTAAAAGACTTTGTAATTAGAAGATTAAAAATATTTATTTTCAATGCTGACCTTTGGTCTTCGTTAATGATTTTAAATAAAGGACCGTCTTAAGATTTAATTGTAACCAAAAATTTAATTCATAAGTAGGCAAAATACCAAAATTAATTCTAGTTCTTTTTAAGAAATAAAATTATACAGGGTATGTGAAAACTTCTTTATTACAGTTACAATAATATCCAAAATGCAGACAAATGTTCAAACGAATGTGCACCAAAATACCTCTTAAAATATTAATTTAATTGGTCTTGCATACATTAAGTTTTTAGCTTTTTATAAATAAATTCTTAAAAGATAAATTATGGAAAAATTGAATATGACGTCCTAAGATGTGTAAAAATTATAAGCTAAATTTTTTAGGAATGCCTCTAAGATTTTTTTAGGTAGATTTTTCTCCTATTTGTCTCCTTTGGTGTGTTACGGGGTCTATTTTTGCATTGATTACTTATTATATTATTATATTATATTAATATAGTGGAAATAGTAGAGCTAATAACTTATATAGGCAACAACTCTTTTAAATGTGGTATTTTCCCTCAGACTCTTAAAACAGCCCTTGTTATACCGTGCTTAAAAAAGGGTCATCCTGAAAATATAGAGAATTACAAACCAATAAGTTTGCTGTCATCTTTTTCTAAAATATTTGAAGCAATAATGAGAGACAGACAGGTAGATTGGATGGGAAAAACAATTTATTTAATATATTCAATATGTATATCAAAAAGGAAAATCCACTACTACTGCCACCTTTCAGTGTTTACAAAAACTTCTAATTGAATTTGAGAATAATAAATTGGTCTTGAGCGTATTTTTGGTTCTATCAAAATCCAACGACAACATTAACCATAACATTCTTCTGACAAAATTAGAACTCTATGGTATCCGAGGTCCTGCATTGAGATGGTGTCTTACGAATCGAAGCCAGATGGTTCAGATTACGGTGTGAAATATCTACACAGTGGCAGTACAATCGGTCCAATTATTTTTATAATATATATTAATGACTTTGTTCACTCAATCGATAATAAATATGGTTCACTTACAAATTATGCAGATGACACAAAGTTGTTGATTTGCAATTCTTTTTTTCCTGATTTGACGGCACAGTGGGATAGAGCTATGCAAGATATCAACACCTGGTGCACAAAAAATTAAATTATTCGTAATATCACTAAGGCAAATGCTTTTTACCACTAATCATCCAGGGTTCATACCACCAAGGGAAATTTCAACAAATGGCAACACACAAAAATTGGGAGAATGTGTAAAATTTTTGGGTCTATATCTGGATAATTAGATAATAAGAAATTGGAGAGTCCATATTGATGAAGTGGACCAAAAATTAAACAGTATATGTTACACTATTAGAATAATTGCAAAATACTTAAATAGAAATACATTGGAGACGGTATATCATGATAACTTTGAGACTCATCTGCGTTATGGAGTTCTGTTTTTTGGCGGCAGTACACATACGGACCAGCTTTTTGTTACTTAGAAAAGAACTTTACAGATAATAATGAAGTTAGGTTTCAGGGAGTTTTTATTCTGATTTTTACATATAAAAACAAGAATTTCTTTGAAAATTGTGTGTCACAAATAATTTACTATACAAGAACTTTAAATCTAGTTTATCCAAAACATAGAGGGTAAAGGGTACTCTGTATAATTGTATAATATTTTACAACATATTGTCTGACAACATTAAGTCAATTGTTTTTTTTTAATGTATAATAATAAGATATATGAAATGTTAATAAGTCTAGAGCCGTACAATGTACAGGAGTATATGAATATGTAAATTTGTAATCACAGTATGACAATTATTTTGTTTAATGTTTGTTATGTATATTTCAACATTCACAAAATAAAATTTCTTTTTTTACTATTATTATTATTATTATTATTGTGTGGTAAATTATATTCTTCCCCAACACTCTGTTAGGAAATGTTTAACAGTTAAACTAACTAAACAATTATTACATATGTTTGTCATATTTTTGATATACGATAGAGATGTGTACTTCCAGGTTGCTCGACGTGTTAAAATTGTTTTTAATTTCCGATCATTTTTCACTAAGAACTGTTTTTAACATCTCTATGGTGCTTCGATTATTGATGCAAAGTGACTAACCATTCGTTCGGCGTGCTGTGTACTGAAAATACTACAAGGAGGTATTAATAATTTCATGTATAAAGCTATTGCTATAAGAATTTATTTCCACGCGAACGAACCGTATACGATTAATCACATTGCAACAATATTGCACTTGCAATTCCATGGAATTACCATAGGTCCTATTTTATTTGGTTGGACATAGTCATTATCGTTTACTGCTTCTCTAGCTAGACGGTCTGCTCTTTCGTTTCCAGAGATTCCAATATGTGAGGATATCAAAATAAAGACAACTTTTTTATTACTATTCATATGGATTGGATTTTTTGAATACTTCTGTTGTAATTCTAAAAGGGAGCTAAGAGAGTCTGTTAAGGTAAATGTTTTACCTTCTGAATTATTAATATATTTAGAGTTTGGAGCATACAAATAATTCGGAATTAAAAAGGCTTATATTGTTATGAAGTCTAAACCAAGATCTATGGTCAGTTATGTAAAAGGCAGCACCAAATCCTTCTGGTGTTTTAGAGGTATCAGTATATATTTGGATGTAGTCACTGTATTTAAGTAATATTTCAAAATTTACTAACGTGTTAACTATTTCTGGTTTTTGCACAATCCAATATTAGCACCTAACATTATAGTAATTTGTTATATCTCTCTATTACCTCTAATATATTTTTTTTATATTTTTTCAATTATATTTTCACTAAATTAACATTTCGATTGAAATTTACTGATCATCTGCCTTTTTAGCGATGCCGGCTCTGTGTCATTTATCTAATAATTTACTAATCACTTTGTAAATTCGTGGTAAACTTTCTAACTTATATTAAATCGTGCAATTAACAATTTTATTTTTGTAGCTCTTTTAAATCGGAATAAGTTTCAATTGAAGACAATTAAACGGCCTTCTACAAATAAAAACAACTACGAGGGAAAGTCGGATAATTACTGGAATAAAAAGAATATGTACAAAAAATAATTTTATTGTTTTCCTAAGTATTCTTCCTTATTTTCTATGTAGTTTTATATACAGGGTATTCAACTTATAATCCGAAGTTTGATATCTCCGTTATCTCGAGAAATATGAAAGATTATTTTAAATAAAAGTTATAGACAGAGTCAAGCTTCACATTTTAACATTATTTCGTAATTTCATAAAGTTACAGCAGATTTTCAACGGTTTGGCTGCTACAGATATTTCAATTCAAAAAAATGAGATTTTCAGCTGGTTGTAAATCCTTTATTAAACATAATAGACATAAAGTCTAATACATCGTTGAAATTAGATCACCAATAGGTTTATAAAAATGTAAAAATATACGGGGTATTCCATTAAAAAAAAAACAAATTTGATATACTGTGACCTTATGATTATTACGAAATATTTTTTTTCGTTTTAACCTTGTTACAGAATAGTATAGGGAGTGTGAGGAACCACGAGTATCAAATTTTGTTATTCTAACAAAGTAACAGACTATATTTTTTCCACGACCTCAAATTTACTAGATTTTTCACTCATTATTTTAGTTTAATTAAAATTTATTAAATTAATTGTTTCAACTCTTACTTTGTGGAAACTATCCATAAAAAATATGTAAAGATAAATTACACTGTGCAAAATTCAGATAAGTATAATTAGTTTTTCATATTTATTAACATTTGTTTTTACGACAACCCCATTTACATTAGCAGTTTTGACATCAATGGCAGTCGTTATTGTTTAGAATAATTACGGAATATTTATTCCATCACTTGTTATTTCCTATACTTGAGAAAGGTACGGTTTAATCATATTTATGAATAATTATAATTATTAGCAATATTTAATTTCTCTGTTTTAATGAGCATATTAATTACACGTCGATTTCTCCATCTTCTCCCAGATGACTAACCACAAATACACACACTTATGAATAAAACAATGTTTTTTTCTTTTACTTTATCAAAATTATCATCAAATTGACTTGATTAAAGTGTTCAACTCCCCTAGGCTCATTTCAACATATTAGATGGGAAATTGTAATGCATTCTTTCATAACGCTCGCATGGATTCATATTTAGTCTCAAATCTGACTCTGTATATTATTTGCATTGTTTTACTCATTTAGATTTCTGCCTAAGGTATATAAATTTCTGAATCTGTATATGCAACCTACTGTACTCTAAAATTTGATTCTGATCTAACTAAATATATTAATTTTTTTCTTAATTTCACGTATAATCCAATATTTTATTAAACCTCTAAAATCCTTCACTACGCATGATGCCTTCTATATATTTTTTTGTGATTACATGTTACCAAAAACTTTTGTTGAAATAATTGTTTGTACGAGTATAGACTGTTTTTTTTTAATAATTCAGCGTTTGTCTATTTTCTATTAATTGATCTATTTTTTACCTAAAAAAAGACTGACTTCTATAAAATAATTAAAATAATAATTTTCAGAAAATTGTCGCTAGTGCCATTTGTTGATGAACTCACTGAATAAACAATATGAATCTTTTGGAAAGCCGAATCTCGCGATCGTGCTACTTAAAACAAAAGTTTCGGACACTTGTAAATGGATCGATAGTTAATTAAATATATTTTCCAAAAAAATGTTTTATATAACAGTCTCAGCAAGAAGTCAATAAAACACAAAAAATCATTATATGAATTCAAATTTATTTTTCAACTATAAATTCCTTTTACCAACATCAAATTCATACAATATAAATTAATTTAGTAATGGTAAATTATAATAACAAAACAAGAACAAAATTATTATTTCAATGAACTAAAAATAAATGTTTAAAGGAATAGAACTCTGCTAAAAACAAATTACTCTGTTATTACTCAATAACTAAATTTTTGTCACTGATAATAGTAAAAACTTAATTATTAGAATTTCGATCTATTGATATCGGAAGGAGGAGAAGAGGCCTGGTGAATGGAAAGGACTAAAGGGTTAAAATAGCTTTTGCACTAGACCGAAGTGCATGAAGAAAACTCAAATGGAATACCTCACACAACTAGAATAAGAAGGATTAAATAATTAACAAAATTATTTATTTAACTATTGTAACTCATTCTCATTTATTAATATATGTATCTACATTGTTTATAAATAATTAGTTAGTTGAATATTAAATTTTAATAGTCCTAAAATTAATTAAACTTAAACTTAATTGCTCAATTCTTTTACTTTCGGTCCGAATTCTTGTATTCTGCGAATCCCTCTTCACCTAAAATAAAAATAATAATAAATACTATAATCATTATAAAATTATTGATTATTTCTAATTAATAAAATACCTACCAAGAATTATTATGATTGAATTGTAATTTATAAAACGAATATTTTAATAATAATACTGTTAAACTTCAGCATAGCCTCAAGTACTAAATACCACCAGCTTTATCTTTCGCATGGGGTAATTCAAGATTTGATGATCATAGATAATGTTATATTACCTACTACTATTACATACATTAAATAACGATTTTTTTAGTCATAAACTGATGTAAATAAATTTTTATAAAAATAGAGTAGTTAAAAATTTAAAATTTAAATGTCTAATTGCACTAAATAATCTAGGGAGAGGGTCAAACTATAGAAGGAGAAAAACTAGCTATATACATATTTTTATTAAGAAAAACAATAGTCTTATTATAAATAAGAATAGATATTCTGTATCAAAAAGCATATATTTTGTTAAATTGATAAAATACAAGCAAAACTAATCCTGTAACTTGGGAACTAAGAGGTAATTAAAAATATCTATGAAGCCACTTTTCATTTTGATCATGGAATCTATAGTCAAATATATTCCAAATATATATTTTATTAAAATTATTAGGTTACCTACATGAAGTGCAATAAAAATACTAATGCAACAAATGCAAAAATTAAAGGATATTTCATTAGTATCTATGTTTTAATGTTTTTGGTGAAATGAAAGGTTAAATATATTTACCGTAATAAATCATGAAACTGGAGTTGTTCAAATTTTTACTAAACCACAATACTTAAAACGACAATAGTTCAAACGCATTTATATTTAAATATACATTAAGATAAAAAATAACCAACCTAAAACATTTTCCATGAAAATATACGTATCCAGACTTACATGTCAATCTAAAAATATGCCCTACATGCAATATATGCAATTTATCTTTATGCTTGATGAAATTCCTCCGCAGATTTTTGGAAAACTCTTCATTAATAGTTATATTCTCGGTATAGTGAAAAAACAAGAATATGAACACATACATGTATAACTTTCCATATTAAAATACTACTGGAAAGAATGCTAACCTTCGATCTTCCATAACGATTTAAAATAAAGGAGCGTCTTAATATTAAATTGTAATTAAAAATTATATAAGTAGGCAAAATTCCAATATTTACACGCTAAAAATAATTTATTTTCATGAAATAAAATTATACACAAACTTATATAAAGTGGCGACAATTCCTTTATTACAGTTTATTAGTATGGTCCAAATGAAAGGAATAAAATCATTATTTCGTAAATCGGCGATTTTAGGGGAAAATCCTGAAATCAGTCGATTTTTATTTTTAATGGGCGCTTGGTCAAATCACCTTTATTTTTGACGTCATCTCTGTGAGCGTGATGACGTTATCAATAACATTTTTAAATTGAAAAGTAGATCTTGCAATACATCAATTCAAAGGTCTTTTAAATATCTATACACCCATATCAATATGTCTAAGTAATTAATTTTTTATGTTGTCAAATAAATCATTTATTCAATTTTTAATGTTACAATAAATATTATAATTAAATACAACCATCTTTAAAGCAAGTGCTCAAATTGTTTACCATCAGCTAAATTACAATGCGAAAGACGAGCAGGGATCTCTTCTCTAACTTCCGGAGTTATTTTTGCAATCTCAATGCGTATCCGTTCGTTGAGTTCATTAATAGTTTGTGGTCTATTTATGTACACTTTACTTTTCAAGTGTCTCCTTCAAAAGAAATCGAGAGGAGTTAAATCAGGTGACCTCGGTGGCCTCTTCGACCTATCCACCGAGTTGGGAAGACGTTGTCCAAGTAGTTTCTCACCAAGACAGCATAGTGCGATGGTGAACCATCATGCTTAGGGCTTACAATACCGGGATTCCGGGATAACGAATACCGGAATCCCGGACGATTTTTGTCCGTTATTAAAAACCGGTATTTATGTAAAAATACCGGTATTTTGGTATTACATTAGTTGATAAAAATTGAATTTATGCACAATATAAATCTAATTTAAAATAATATATTATTAATTATTAATTACAAGAAATTTTTTTTGAAGATAAACAAACAATTTCGATATTCATTTTTCTGACGAAGAATTTAATTTATTATCTTCAATTATTGCTGCTCTTACTCCTGTAAAATTAACAGTAGATGCATTATGCCGAAAAGATGCAAATCTTTTGACGGCTGACGCTTCTTTAACATTTATGTTAGATACTCCTTCCCAGCAAAAATCTGCAATTGCATTAGAATTATTGGAAGCATTAAAATCTCGAATTTTACTGCGACGAACTGAATTATCACAAATACTTCAGTATCTGCAAAAGGGCTCACAAGATGTTGGAGAAGTATTCAAACGCATATCCAAATTTACAATCATTTAAAAAATTGTAAGCTTAACTAAACGGCTCACACATGAAAATCTAGAAGATACAGAAGATATGGAAGTTGTGCAAGAAAAATCTCTTCCAATATCTTCCCAAATTAGTAATGAAACAGTATTAGAATCTGACAAGGTAAACGTAAACGCATTAAAGAAAAAACTACAGGCAGCAATAGACGAAACACTAAATACTTCACCCGTGTCTGCGTTTAAAAAAATTCCAGGTCTGGAACAAAAAATAAAAGATGAAATTACTTTTTTGAAAAAACAGGAACAAAAGGAACGTATTTACAAAATGTGTATGATTTCTTAATGACAATAGTGCCGACAAGTGTAGAATCAGAAAGAGCTTTTTCGGTGGCTGGTTATATTTGTACGAAAATTCGGTCCTCGCTTGATGATGAAACGATTGATTGTTTATGTTTTTTAAGAGCATACTTTAATAAACAAAACGCAAGTTATTAATATTATTTCATAAATACTTTCAATTTAATTATATTTTTTGCTTCTTTAATTATATAATGCCATACGAGCCTATTATATTTAAAATGTAACATAGAATTTAATATGTACTTTTTTTTACTTGCACGTTTTTTTGTATCTATCTACTCCTACTCTCTATGTAATAAAATAAATAATATCTACTCATTTCAGAACAATATTTAATGGATTTCATATATTATTTGTCAACAAGTCAATATTACAACTGAGGTAAGTAAAACTATAACTAGTAAATTTTTTATTAATAATACCGGTTTTAATACCGGTATTCAGATTTTAGTTCGGTATTGTAAGCCCTAATCTTGTTGTAGCCACAAATCATTTCTGTTTGGGAACAACCAGTGGTTTAATTCTGGGAGCAAGAAGTTCTGCAGAAATTGTAAATATCGAGGACCTTTTAAGGTTTCTTCGAAGAAGTATGGTCCTATAATCCTATTATCTATTATTCCCGCCCAAACATTCACTTTCTCTGGGTATTGAGTGTTGTACTCCTGCATCCGATGTGGATTTTCTGTAGCCCAATTCCGGAAAGTCCGATGATTCACATAACCGTTTAGGAGAAATGTAGCTTTATTTTTTTAAATATCGGGTCTGTTATTTTTTTTCATTAGAATTTCACAAAATTCAACTCGTCTATCAAAATCTTCTTCCATAATCTCTTGCACTAAACTTACTTTATAGGGATGCCATGTCTCCTTTTTTAACGTTCTAAGAACGCTTTGGTGGCCAACCTCATTGTCTAACGCTACTTGCCGTAAACTGTTATCGGGATTATCTTCAAAGGCTAGCAGAACATCTTGTTTTCAGATATTTGTTTTCTACTACCTTTGGGGAGGTCTTTTATATGACCCGTTTCTCTAAATACTTTTATGTTCTATATTAAAAGAGATAGTTTTTGCAGTTACTCAAGTACGGTAACACTTGCCTTTTTAGTACTTGCTTCTTCTTGAAATTCGTGAGCTTCCATGGTCAGAATTAATCTGAGAATTACTGCTTACAAAATATCGCATTAATTTTGAGATAAAAGTCAACGTTTCGTTGTCTATTATAAGCGGCTTCTTCAGAATGTGACATGTGCACTGTCGTAGTTGAGCTGCGGAAGCAGTAATATTAATGCTAATTATAATTTTAACTTAAAAAATTACATATATCTCTCAAACAGCTTCAACTATTTTATTATCGATAATTCCATATTAGTCCACTGCTGGTTCTTGAATATACTTTTGTTTATTATAATCAGAGGGCGCGATTTATTGCGATATTCCAGGAACGCAGTTTGAACCATCTAAAATATTTTTATATTATAAAATGTTTAGTTCTATTGCAACAGTGATTCAGAATGTCTCAGTAAATAATCTCGTAAAAGAGATGGAGACATCGATGAGATAGTGAAAAAAAAAGTAACTTTTGTTTTCCATATTATAAATTTTATTTATATATATATTTTTTAATATTTTTTCATACTTGCTGGATGTGATGTATATTTTAATACAATTATTATTTTCTTGCTGAATAATAAATTTCCTTTAAAATTAATATTAATAAATATTTTACATTATCTTCCTCATTCCGCCTCGGATTATAAAATATCGTAATAAATCTTGATCTGATTATGATAAATTCCACTTACGAATAAAAAATCATAGAAATTTTCTATTCTAATGAAATGTGCGGATTAGTCATATTTATTAATATTTTCTAATAATTAGCAACATTTACTTACTCTATGTTAATCGAAATATTATTTACATGGCTAATTTCCTGATCTTCTACCAGGAGACTTAAGCACAAATGTACACATTTATGAATAAAACACAGATAGAGTTTTTTTTTCTTTTTATGTATCAAAATTAAGTAGACTAGATTATTCGATAAATATAAAATTTACAGGTAGGAGCACAACTATGTATTAAATATTCGAAAATTCAATAGTTAGCGCCATAATGTCTGTTTGATTGGATTCTTGCTTTAACTGTTGTGTTTTGTTTAGTACTGAAACAAATAACAATAATTAAGATTAATGTATTCTACGATGACAATAGTGATAATATTGCTATCACGTAAATGGTAGAAAAAGCCGGATGGATGAAAAAAGTTGCATATTAGGAAAACAAAATTACGATGAAATTCAAAATATTCCGATCATTTCTAGAATTGTCCAAAAAATTACAGCATGTCGATTTTATTTTAAGTCAAAAATCGTAAATTTAATTTTAAGTTTTTTCATCACTTTTCTGTAATTTAAATAATTAAGCTGCTGTCATTTTGTAGATAGACATTTTTATTATGGTTAGAGCCTTTACTATTAAAGATGTAATCTTTCAAAATAAGTCCGAATTATTTCAATTTGAAATTTTGGGGATTACATACATTCATCAATAAATCAGCTGCAATATGTTTTTCTAAAAAAGCGTTTCCCAACCATATCCCATCGCTGAAGCTGTACGGTGAGAAAATTCCTTATAAATCACAGGTAATATACTTTGTTATTTGATGAGAAACTGACATGGAAAGATCACATAAAGCAACTTGTGTTTTCATGCACAGAAAGACTGAATCTGTTAATAACTTTGGATAATAGAAACTGGATATCTGATCAAAAAACACTTCTTTTACTATACAAATAATTAACACATTCCAAATTGGACTTCGGTTGTATGGCTTACGATAGCACCAGTAATTCACAACTGAAGCAACTTAGATATTATATACAATTCAGGATTAAGTATAGCTCTAGGCGCCTTCAGAACAACTCCAATATCCAGCATTTATAGCGACGTCAATTGCTAATTCTAACTCATGCTTCCTCTAAAAACTGAATTTCAACCATTACCAATCACGTTTAAATCACAAACCTCCTTGGACGGTCGTTCTATCCTTTTGCAATATGCAACTGCAAAAATTTAATAAATCAACTACAAATAGCATTTTTTTTAACCATATTGTTACGAAAGTATGTACAGGGATTTAGTTAAATATCGTCCTGTACATAAAACTTATTTTGTATTTTCCAAATTATAATGTTCACTATTTATTTAACATTACGTGAGCGAGAGTTATGGGACAAGGACGCCAACAAATGTTAAATAAATATTTTTAGTAGAGTCATCAAGATTAATAAACATTAGGGTCTTCTTGGTTGGTAAAATAAAAGAAGATCGGGAGTCAAGTTTTGGGTTCTCGGATGATCGAGAAGTTGATAGTGCCTATCCCTGCTATTAAGTGTATTAGTTATTTAATGTGTAAGTTGCCCTCATAATTTAGTTTTTTTTTGATTAGTTAAATAAATTGTTATTGTTTTTACTCGGCCTCTTTAATTTCCAGTAACGTAATGGGTAAATACCCCAAAGTTAACATTTAGATTCTTTTATACATTTATTATTCGAAAGAAATAACCCAATACGTAATAATATTTTGAATTTTAATTTTCAAAAGAATTATAAGATATAGACAGATGAGTCTAAAATCAATTCTGACATCGGTTCTCCTGTTGTCGAAGTAAATAATAATTTTTAACATTTCAAACTTAAGTAGATGTCTCATACTATCAGATTCTCTGTCCGCTCTGTCCTTCACCGTTACATTAAACATCCACTTGAAGAACTGATAAAAAATGAACTGGGTCTAGCCCAACTAAATAATAGAACTGTTCAATTTATGTGGATTCCTTCCCACATTGGTATCCAGGGAAATGAAGTTGCAGATGAAAATGCTCGTTTCGCAGCAACAAGTAACAGTGCTGTGTTTAGTGAATAATTGCACAAAATGTGACCTAAAACAATTATTTAAAACGAAATTGTTCAATGTCTGGGAAAGTGAATGGTTACAATCAAATTCTAAATTAAGTGAAATCAAATCACATGTGAAACCGTTTCGAGTTAATGTAAAAAACTGCTGGTTACAAACTGTTAGAGTTATGGTCCAATCCTGTTCGTCATATAAAATCAATTGAAAACAGCTACATAATTTTTTCGATTCATCCATGGGAGATACGTTCAGTGAACATGACAGCGGTGATAAAGGTTTTTAATTTTGATTTGGACTTTTACTTTTTAAAGCTTTAATTTCATTAAGATCATATTATTTTTTACCTTCTCAAGGAATGTAACCGTGAAGTAGTGAGAAACCTTGCGTGCTTTTCAAATCTTGGATTTATTGATATTTGATCCTAAGATTTTCTAAAACCAGACTAATACATTCCATATTTATACAATAAATACAATAGTTACATCGTATCTATTTCTAAACCGACCCTAAGGTAGCCACCCCTCGGACTTGCACCGGTTCTAACGGAAAAAATGAATTCTAACTAGAACTATAAACAAATACACGATACAAACATATGAACAGTAATATTTTTTCTAAAAAATGTATTGCCGATTTATCAATAGGAGTGGAGTTTTCAGTCTACACCTGCTTATATTATATATTTTAATGTTCCAGCGTCCCTCTGTTCTGTTTTGTAAATTTGTATCAGTCGGGGTCAAGTGTATTTATCTTTATTATTGACTACTAACTAAACTAATCACCAACTAATAATTAAAAATTTTTTTTCCTAGAATAGAATTTAATTTTTACTTTTTTGACTGATTTTATGCACATATTTTGTAAATGTATTTATTATTTATGTTTATGTTGATTATTTAAATGTAATTTCATTCAAGAAAACTTAAGGTATTAACGCGTTCGCGTTCAAAAATATTTATTTGTTATATTTGCCAATTTAATTTAAATATTATGAAATAACATATTATGACAGTCGTATGACCGTCAAAATGTCGCAATATTTAAATGATTCATTTTACATCACTACATCTAATCGATATCCATGAGATATTATGACATATTATGACCGTCAAAATGTCACAATATTTAAACGATTCATTTTACATCACTACATCTAGTAGACATCCATGAGATATTATGACCATATTATGACTGTCAAAATGTCACAATATTTAAATTATTCATTTTACATCAATACATCTATTAAACAATTTTTAGATATTTTTCGTAACAAATTTTTCGGCCATATATAATTACAAACTCAGCAAACTTTAGCATTTCAGAGACAAAATGTCCAATCTGCCTTTGGACAATAACTGATTTACAAACAACTAATGTGTTGTTATTCAAATCTGGAAAATGAATTAATTTTCATGAAACAACAAAATTTTAGTATTATTTCAAAAGAAAATTATCAAAAAATTCTAAGATACGTGCTCGATGGCACACACGTAATAAAATTTTTCATAAAATCGGTTAAGGAGGAAAGAAACCTAAATACACAGAAGCATACCAAGCAATTATATCATTATCAAAGAAATCAAAAAGAAGACTAAAGAAACCAACCGTTTTCCTTTTCCTGCTACCATACAATTTTAAAATAAAATACAGTGTGTCCATGGATGGGGTCCCCAAGGGGGAAAAAATCTTTATTATTCATTTTACGACCAAAAGTCATTCTTTATAAAAAGTTCTGCTTGTTGAGAAAATGGAGTTGCCTTATAAAAATTTTAGATTAAATGTACAGGGTGTTAATAAATTAGGAAAATATGAAAATGCTTCAAGAGGGAAGTACCATTATTTATTATTTTTAACAAAAATTTTATAAAACAAAGTTGTTTATAAACTAGCATAGAGAATAAATACAAATTTTTAAATAAAAATTCCAATTACATGAAAGTAATAATTATTAATATTCTATTTTAAAATATTGGAATTTTTATTTAAAAATTTGTATTTAGTCTCTATGCTAGTTTATAAACAACTTTGTTTTATAAAATTTTTGTTAAAAATAATAAATAATGGTACTTCCCTCTTGAAGCATTTTCATATTTTCCTAATTTATTAATACCCTGTACATTTAATCTAAAATTTTTATAAGGCAACTCCATTTTCTCAACAAGCAGAACTTTCTATAAAGAATGACTTTTGGTCGTAAAATGAATAATAAAGATTTTTTCCCCCTTGGGGACCCCATCCATGGACACACTATATAAACTTACTCTTAAGTGCTTTAAGTTCCAAAAATTCGTCGGCAGATTCCAGGAGCGATCATCACGGAATTTTTGTTACAATTATTTCTGGTCCATATAATGTTACCACCCATTACCCGTTCTTTCTCGAAAAGCGTAAAAAATTGTTCATAAGTCACCCATTCACTTTTAACCACACATGCATTTAAAAGCACAAAGATTGAGAAACACATTACGTCCAATTTCAACATTGCTTGTTGTGTAAATGCCGACAAAACCAAATATCGATTTGAAATATCTTATCTGTTAATATGAATTCCAAATAAAGATAACAAAAATTGAATCAAAACTTATGGCGCCAATGTTGTTCATTCCAAAAACATTTATTATTTTTCTAAAGAAAATAGAGGTGCAGTATAATGACACCAGACATAAGCTTGCTTTGCGTTTCTAAATTCGACGAGTAATGCTTGTAAAAATTATATGAAATTGAAATTCTGATCTTAACAAAACACTTCAATTTTGTATATAAAAATACTCAGTATAACAAAATCTAATACTATATTATCTTATTATTATAAATGTAGGTTTGTGTTAGCAACTCCAAACTACATAAATTACACGGTGTAATTAAAAATACTTTTAAAAAATATAGCCCGAGGCTGTCTATAAATTATCTTAACAACTTCTTCCTCTATCTTTTAAGATACGAGTAACAAAGATATCTGATATTCGGCACTGTTGGACAAGCTGTATATAAACCATTATCATAAAATACTAGAACTAGCAACAAATTCAATAATATTATTTATTATACAATGATTTATATTGAGTAATTTTCGTTCAATCATTAGTGTCTTAAGTTTTTCTCACAATTTAGCTAAAATATTCTGAGAAAATTTTGATGAGTTAATTAAATGGAGCAATTAATGGTCGTGAGCAGTATAATTAAACTCAAATATTTTGGAAACTAAGAGAATAGAAAATATAATTTTGTAACTTACAACTTACTCTTGGGAAGACTGAAAAGCCTTGAAACAGTGCCCTTTCATATAAACATAACCTGCTTTACAAGTTTTTGGAGTCAGAATATTCCTGCCTCTTTTAACAGGAGGAGAATCCTCTGAAACAACACGAGCATCCGAATTGTTAACTGATTCTATTACTAATGCCTGGTTTGTAATAAACAAAACCAAAAATAAAAGTATTGCTAATTTAGCCATAGTGAAATACTGATTAACATTAAGACTACCGATGTGTCCTAAATTAATCAGATGATAATAGGTTAATAGATTAGATATATCAGATTATAAATCGTCTAAAAGTAAATAGGATTGTTTGTCCTATAAAAACAGAATATGAAAATTAAAATATTGAGATAAATGACTCACTACTTTGATAAGGACAGTTTTATCAGAAGATCAATTCTTTCTAAATCAACTTTTAAAAATATGTCTCATTTGCCATTTGAAAGTAACACATGCTGAAATAGATAAAAACAAATGATAAATACAAAGTATTTTCCAAAAGGGTTTTATATACAGGGTTTCCCAAAAGTCCAAAAGGGTTTTTTATATAGGATTTACCAAAAGTCCCGGGACGGAGCCATAAGTTTCTAATGAGTGAAGAAAAACATCTGAAAATTTGGAGATCACTAAAGGGCCATAAAAACTACATTTTTAGAGGGTTTAAAAGTTTCTTACACTGGGGAGTTTTTTTAGGGGGTGATAACCTCAAAATTTTTAAATTGCTACCCCTATCGAGTTTCACCTTATTTTAAAGGTAATGAAAAAAGAAACACATATCCATAACCAACATCCGATATTTTGACACGTTGACTGCCATGTGTATCCAAACTGATACACACTTGTTGGGTCCAGTACGCCACCCTGTATTATTTAGTTTAGCTTAGCTTTTTTGCAATAAAAATAAAAATGAAGATAAGTTGTTGCAAATTTAATAAACAGTTTGTGACAAAGGCAATTTATTGATTGTTACATTTGAACTTGAATTTATTTCCTTTTTTAAATTACTCAAAATAATCTGTTAAAAATGGCTCAAAAACTGACCGAAGTGGAATTACTCTTTTAATGATTCGTGGCTTTGGGGATAGAACAAGATCTTACGATGAAGTGCGGCGAGTCTTCAATGTTTTTTTTTTCATGAACGACCACCGATTTCCAAATCAACAGTCGAAAGAACTATTCGAAAATTTCAAGAAGAGGGAACTGTGAAAGATCTTCCGAGAACTGGAAGACCGCAACAACTCCAGAAAAAACCGAACAAGTGTTACTGTCTTTTGTTGAAGAACCTTCAAGATCTATATTAAAAGCCTGTCAGGTACATAAAATCAGTAAAAGTTCTGTTCACAGAATTTTGCAAAAAAATTATTATTTCCCTTATAAGTTTGACCTAGTTCAGAAATTGAACGAAGATGACTTCGATAAAAGGTTGGAATTCTGCGAAATAATGCGTGAAAAATGTGATGGTGACAAAAATTTTCTTTTCAATATTGTTTTCTCAAATCAAGTTACGTTTTACTTAAATGGTAAAGTTAATAGGCACAATTGTCGTTATTAAGCTGACGAAAAGCAGCATTTAATAAAAGAACATCATACTCAGATACTGCAGAAACTTAATGTGTAGACTCGAATTATGGCAGATAGAGTAATTGGTTCTTTTTCTATTAATGGAGATTTGGACAGAGACAGATATCTAGAACTGTTGGAAAATCAAGTGGTTCCAAGTGTTCGTGCCGTATGCCCTAATGGTATTGACAATAAGTGGTTCCAACAAGATGGTGCTCCTCCACATTTTAGCCGAGCTTGACCGAGACTTCTTAAGTCGCACGTTTCCAAACCGTTGGATTGGGAGAAGAGGTGAAATCGAGTGGCCATCACGATCTCCGGATCTTACACCACTCGATTTTTTTCTTTTGGGCGTTTCTAAAAAGTAGAGTGTATGCAACAAATCCAGAAACAATAAATGATTTTCAAAATCGAATACTTGAAGAAATCATTAATATCACTAGGGATATGCTCCAAACGGTTCAAAATTCTATTTATGAGCATTTGGGTCATTGCGAATTGCGAAGGTCGACAATTTGAAACTATAAAATCGTAATAAACATGTTTCTTTCTCATTTGGTAGTTTATCTCTTAAAATAACTAAGATACCGGGTTTTGGTTTTGGGGATGTGTTTCTTTTTTCATTACCTTTAAAATAATGTGAAACTCGACAGGGGTTGCAATTTTGGGGTTATCACCCCTCTAAAAAAACACCCCACTGTATGAAAGTTTTAAACCATCTAACAACGTAGTTTTTATGACCCTTTATTGATCCTCAAATTTTCAGATTTTTTCTTCACTCGTTGAAAACTTATGGCTTCGCCCCGGGAAAATTGGGAAACCCTGTATATTTGTATTCATAGTTTCTTACTTCGGTAATCGTATTTAACTGTTTCTTCTTCAGCAACATTAATTTCTTTCTACTGTTTTCCCCTTCTCAACCTTTAAATTCCAACATTCCAAGTTAGGATACTAATTTGAGAGTCACTTCCACAGTAACTACTTGAGTTATTACTAACAAACAGGGTCGTCCATTTTCTACTAAGATTGATGATTTTCTAACAAGTCTGTATGTAAATATATTAACCTTTAACGCATATGAGAGTCACTTCAGTGATCACAGACCACTTACTTTAGATCTCTAAAATTTGAGCTAATAAAGAAAAATAATGACGTTATTAAATATCGGAATCTTTCTGAACAAAATATATTTACATTGTTATACTATCTGAAATCAACGAATTTTGAGGTCATATATATGTATAATAACAATACCACTATTGTCGATTATAGTAAACATCATTCGTAGATATTTTGACATATGTTCTGCCCCATTCAAGTAAAACCTTTTAACAATAACAAAAGGAGTAACTTCTGAAGTAAAGCAAGCTTATGTAATATTATAAAAGGAAACGCCTCTCAAGAAGTATAAAAAAGTTAATAGCATGGCACTCAAATTTGAGGATAAAATTTTAGAATCTTCTACCGATATTTCTAATGCATTTGGCAGATATTTTACGAGCGGATAGCCTAAACCAGGAGTTTCGTAAAATTTACAACGTAAGTAAATAGTGCAAAATAAAAATCAGATTTGTGGAATTTGTGGAGGTGGATAAAAACGGGGGCTAAGTAAAATTCTTTTATTTATTTAATTTCGGTGATTATTGTGACCTCCTTCAAGGCTGAAATTACAATATTGAAAATGGTAGACAAAATAGTTAAAAGAAATGCAGACATAATAATAATAAAACATAAACAAATTCGGAATTTAAAAAAGTGGACGATTAAATTAAAATATTAGATAATATTAAAACCACACTGAAAAAAGTCACTTAAAAATATAAATTCAACAGAGTCACAGGGTGGTTAAAATGTATATAATACATTGGTTAAAAAAATTAATAAGTATTTATATAAAATAATCTATTGTTGAATGAAATTGTTAATGATATTACTGTAAATAAGATTTAAATTGTCTGTATCTGTCTTGTTTAATTGTATCATCACCAAGTCACTTATTAACCGTTTCTTATAATTTTGTTCAAAATCAACAACGGTGACGTCTTGAAAATTGAACTCGTGACCATTTTCAAAGTGGTGAATTTGTAGAGCAGTCTCATTCAGATCAGTAACATGTTTATATTTACAAGAATTTCTATGTTCTCTAACTATTTCTAAGTCGTCGTTAAGTTTGCCCTATATATGTTTAATTTAAACATAGTATTTTATATACTAAATTTGAATTATACAGTTTATCTAACTTCTTCTTCATTAAACTATAAAATCACAAAACTTCTTGGTCTGATAGAAAACTAATTGATCTGTACTACCATTACATAAAATATGTTTAATCTTTTGAGATAATCCATTAATATAAGGAATTTTGTAAAAATTCGTAAGGTTATTTTCAGTAGTGTTAAGAACAACAATACGATATACAAACGAAACTTATTTTATTTTTTTATTTTAAAATGATTCTCCCTGTCTCCCTGAAGTAAAGAATCTTTCATAACAGTTGTTTGTTAGACTGTACATAACATAACATATAAAAATGGAAGACACTGTACTTTCTCTTTCCAATGTAAATTGAAGATTAGTGTCGAAAGAATAAAAATCATGTATAACATTATTAACTACAACTACAACTAGACGTACTGACAAAATCGTATCATCCACATATAACTTTAAGAGAGGCACCACGGAAGGTAAATTGGACAGTATTTCTTTAAAAACATTTTCCATAACTATATTAGCTAAAATAGGACTATCTGGATTACCCATAGTTGTACCACTTATTTGTTTATAATAATTTTCGGATACGAATCATTACTATAAAAATCAGATGTTTTTATTCAACAACTAAGAAACATATTTAGCGACATACAGATTTGGCCTAAATATAAAAGAATATTCACGATTCCATGCGAGTGATAAAGAACGTGTCTTATGAAAGAAAAGGACCATGTATTATTAATATGTTGAAGTAGGGATACATCGAGGTGGGAACATCGTTCCAGTCAATTCGATAGTAACGTACCGACAGTCACGATCGTACCTCTAGTTCGGTCGAGACATTATTATACTCTCTCTTGCATATTTGGTAATACACATATTTTCGTAATTTTTACTCCTTAATATTTCGCTTATGTCTTTTTAAATACTTTCTAAACCTGTATATAAAGTAAAATGGACGATTTTAATTGTAAAAAATGATATGAGATTTATCCTAATAAAAGTTATAAACATAGTAGGTAATTTACATAATGCAATTAAATATTATGATTATGATTAATGAGATTTATGTAGCTGTTACTTTCCACTGACAATTGTTTTGGAGTTGTGCATTAAAAATATAACTTCAAATCAAAATAAGACTAACAAACTAAAATAACACTAGTTCGCTTTTTACTTACGTATCGCTCCGAATTCAAATTTTTAAACTATCCAACTCTCGGTTATCTTCCGTATTTATGTATCTTCTAGATGCTCTCTCTGCTACTCACTAAAAGAACTTTTCCATAACATGCTCTAACTTTGCTACTCACTAAAATAAGACTTTTTTTTGCTCACCAAACTTAAATTTGCGTGTAATTCAAAACAACAGTATTAGTAGATAAGCTAAGGAGGTCTTATCCCATGGGACTTAATAAAGGAATCAGTGTGGCCCTTAGTCTAGAAAGTTTGGGAATTACTGTTGTAAGCTCTTAGTATGTTTTTTCTAACATGACCACTTATACTGTATCTCTAATGTACTGTATCTCCAAACATACTTCTTTGTATCTGTTACACCTCAATAATATGTTGATACTACCAAAAATGTTAAAAATAGACCCAGTGTCGGTATTAATAATATATTTATTATAATTTTGAAAGTAGGAGCTACTACTTTTTGTGGCATATGAACAGTCGTTGAAAAATCATTTAGATTTTTTAGAAAAACTTAATATTTTGTTACACCAACATGGCTTCAGAGCGAAGAAACCAATTTTAACTACCTGCGGCAGCCTGCTGGAATATATATATTCAGAAATAGACAGTGGAGAGCATGTTACAGATCATTTTTTGTCTTTCGCTTGCTTTCGACTACCTAGACATAAAATTTGTTGAAAGTAAATTTTGTATGTAATATTGGTTTTAAAGGACTACTCCTGAATTAGTTGTTTCAATATTTGAACGAGAGAACAAGTAGTATAACGATAAACGATTCTTTGTCTAAACCTTATAGTACTTGCAGGGGAATTCCTCACGGTTACATGTTGGATCTCATAATATTTCTACTTTTCGTAAATGATTTACCAAAATATTTAAAACCACATATTTTATATCAGATATTGGCTGTGACAGTAAAAAATAAAAATTTTAGATTTAAATATTGATTCAAATCTGAGGTGGCCAGAACAAATTAAAAACGTACAGTATAACTACGAAGCTACTATGCTACATCCATATTAAAAACTAATATGCCAATATATTTATGCTATAATTTTATGGACAAACATTTACAACGCTGAAAAAGATCATTACAAAAATGTTATCTCTTGGTAAATTAACAACTTGAAAACTAACATTTATAAAATATAAAATAATGTCATTCTATTGTCTTTTAAACATTACAGAAAACAAGTCATCATTTCTACTAAATTCCACCAATTACTTATACGGTGTGTTGGCGAATATAGTGTACATCTTTATGGATGAGGTTTAATAACGTATGCAGAATGAAAATATCAATAATTTTTCTAAAGTCAGCCGTCTTCAAAAAAATAAATATTAGTATTTTATGTCTATCCAAATATTATTTAGCGAAAACTAACTACAGCCGCGACACTTGGATAATAAACAATGTTTTGTTAAACATTCCTAAGTAAGTTTTTATTTTAGTACAGCTAGATATTTAGAATGGTCGATTGAAGAGAATGTAGAAGAGTGAAAAATGTATATTAGGCAATTATTACAAGATCCGAACGATTTCTACCACTATTTTTTTTAGGTAATACACTACACGTTTCCAACAATCTTTGGGATACTAATACAAAACATCGCGGATTAGATCAATTAATATTAGATATTTATAATTTTAAAATGCAATTTTTCACTGAATTATTGAAACTACTTTACCAAACTTAAACTTAAACGATTAAACGATCCGAATCATCAGCAAACTAACACAATTTTATGATTCATCAGGTAGGTACTCCTTGATTTCATGACACATATTCTTAGTAAAAGTGTGAGGCGTTACCAAGTAGAAATTTTGAAGTAAATGTTTAAAGTGAGTTTTTGAGTAAATTAATGATGTCAGAAAAAAAGTTATAAAAATATTTTGTTGCAAGTGACACGTTTGACATACCATTTAAAAATATGCATTATTTTCGCAGACACTTTGTATAATACAAGAAATGCGAATCTGTTCCGCACACCTCGATATAATACCTCAACATTTAGCCTAGGTTTAGGTATAACGTATTCAAAATATATAACAATCTACTAAAACCCATTAAAAAAATCACAACTTTTAAAAAGTATAATAGCATCACTAAAGATTTGCTTTTGACCAAATATTATTACTCTGTAAAGGAATATCTCCAAGATGACTTTGCAGACATGTAAATCATCCACTTTTCTTTATTCTAGATATTATGTCTTTTTATTATTATTTTAACTGTTTTCCTATTAGGTGGATTTATATTTGACCTACCTCATACTTTACTGTAATGTGCTAGGAATTAATGAAAAAATGTATTATTATTATTGTTGTTATTTAATCGTAATTAGTATTGGCAACAACTAAACTCATATTTGTAAGTTGTTTTTGCCTGGACAACAAGGGACCAACTATAAAAAGTTGAAAAGAAGAATCAATCTAACCTACCTATTATTCTTAGTAGTATTCACATGGTTATTGGTTTCGTTAATATGCAAATTGAATGGTGCAAAGCATCCACCAGTTGCTGAATACCCTTCTCCATCTTGACACCCTTCTGGTACGTCTATGAACTTCTTGCCGTTCTTCGTTAGCTCACCTTCAACCCTCGACTGGCGAAGAAAAAATGCCAAAATTAACAAAACAACCACCTCACTCTTCATTTTGGTTAAACACACTAGATTATACTAAATACGTACAGTGTCAGGAGGTTATCAAGAAGTGATATCTTGAATATTAACATCGCAAAAAATGTGGATCGAATCTCTCAATAACACTTAATAAAATAATTAATAAAAGTTTTTATAAACAGGATTATATTAAATGTTTTACCCCTTTTTCCGTTATTAATTATTATGTAGGAATAAACTATGTCCCTATGCCTTTTGACCAAAGAAATGCCAATAGCTTTTCAAGTTTATGTATCAACATAAATATAATATTTTATATTGAATATATTAATTGCTTAAACAACTTAAAATAATCATTAATGAGTTAATTAAAGCATTCCTTAAGACTTTCGCAGAAAATAAATAAAGGTACCAGAAGATGCTACCATGAGGTTCATTTTTGAAATCAGCAAAAAGCCCAGATATTTCATAAAAAAATAATTTTATTTCAAACATGTTTTTCACCCTACATATTGTACAATTTTGATTCTTAATTTTTGATTTGTGGTGCAATTTTCTATTAAGTGTATTTTGGAATTATTTTTTTAACTTTTTATTAATTTGGTGAAACCAAAGCTTTATTCAGAACATTCTTTTAACTGTCCTTTTATTTTAAAATAACATTTCGGTGTTAATTCATAGACCGCAAAAAATAATTTTGAATTTTTTTCTAAAAAATATATTTGCACGAAACAAAATATTTTCCGAATTGATTAACCCTGCACTTATTAACTGTTATTTTCTGGATTTTTCCTCTCCCCTTGTGTCCTCAAATGGTTCAACTTAATAAAATATTTTCAAAAATTTTTATTTAAGGTTAATTATTTAATAGTATACAAATTTTTTTCAATTCCCTATCGTATCTTGAAAAAATCGTATTATTAATAGTTTTGGACAAAAAAGATTCATTGTAATGAACAAAATATCTTGACTTTTCATTTTACCGTATTTTAAAAACAGCTGAATTAAAAGGCTTCCTCGAGCCCCCGATTTAGATCAGTTAGATTTTTTAAGGGATCGCTTTTAAGGTCTATATATTGACAATAACTGGTTATTTAAAAAAAATGCCTATAAATAACCCTAAATTTTATCAGACTCTGCAGTTTAATTTTTGAACTTTATTTTTACACATACTGTACATTTTTGTTGATTTTAAAACTTAATGTCTAATGACAAAATGACTAAAATATAAATTCTCTAAACTCACCTACCTTTATTTAACATTTACAAAATACTACTAACTTGTACAGATCATAAATGATTGTATAAAGTACTAATGAAAATCCCAATTATCGATAGGATCCGGCTGCTCACTTTCCGGAGTAGTAGTAGTAGTTATTTCTGTTGTAGTCCTTACCGTATTATCGTCATCTTTTTTGATATCTTCAGGAGCATCGGTAACTTGCACACCATTGACGAAATTCAAATTAATAACGTTATTTTTATCCTGTCCAGGATGCAGGACGTAGGTCTTGTTAAAGGAATAACTTTTACTGAAAACCTGATGTTTTAAAATTGATTGTGGTGCATAAGTTTTATTGTATTGATTAGATTCGGTTTTAACAGTGTAATGTGGCTTCCTTACTCTCCCGTTCGTAATTCTTGGTTCATAAGAAATTATGGTAGGCACGGCATTCAGATGTTGCATTATCCTTCTAAAATTTTCCGGATCTACATCGATTATTTCAGTAGGTACATTGGCATAAGGATCCACAGGCTTCGTTTCATCTGTTGGTGAAATGATCGGTTCAAATTTTTGACCTCCATCTGGCTGAGCTTGAGGTGTTTCATACTGAGCTGGCAGATTTGGCTTTCCTGACTGAGAATAAACATACGGAATTGGCTGAAGTTGCTGACCTGAGTGTCCTTGTGGGTAAGTAAATGAGTAATAAGGATAATTTTGCGAATAACCGGTATAATATCCAGGCTGTTGGGAATTATAATATGGAATGTAGTTCTGATTTAGTGGTGACACATTTTCTTGTTGATTCACAATATCATTTTGGGGATTATAAACGGTTTGATAAGGATATGGATAAGGATTTCCAGTTTGATATGGGTAGCCGTATTGCTGCGATTGTACACTAACAACTAAAAAAACTAAAGAATATATTCTGGTGATTGCCATTTTGCAACCAACACAATTTGAATTGAATGTATAACTAAGTATTTATTATTAGATTAATGTATTCTTTAATTTTATATTAGTGACCCAAAGTTGACCCGTAAAAATATGTACTTGAAGAGATAAGCGATTTCTCAGCATGTCATTGATACAAAGAGATCAGTGCGTTACATTTTATTAGTTGCTTGTCGTATTATTAATTTATTAGATATACCCGAAAAAGAAATTCACAAAATAGTTAACTTCTGCAATTTTCTGTATTCTGTTAACTTTTAACTCTACTTTCTATTTTTGTTATTTGCAGTTAAATTTTTGGTATCATATGAAAGCTACTAATACCAGAAAATGACAATTTTATTAGTCATCCCTCGAGCATTTGGAGATGTCAAAAATGCCATAAAATGTTTTTGAAAATTTCATATTACCGATTGTTTAATTTCCTTTCCATTAATCCTAATCTTTATTAATCGTTACACGGACGTCAGAAAAGGAAGCATTTAAATTTTCTCACTAAAGACAAAAAAAATGAACAATCTTTAATTAAATTATTAGTAACATTAAAACTATAGGATTTTTAGTACAAATACCGTTGCACGTCAGGAGTGACGTACCTCTTTCGTCATAGTACTGCCAACTAATTAAAATTTCCCTAACTAAGATAAATCATACGAAACATCACGAAAATTCACGAGGACTCATGAACCTAGTCACAGTACTAAAAAACCGAAAAAGTAATCGTAATTATTTTGATAATTTTAGAATTATTTCAATTATATTGGCTTATATACGTCTTATTATTTATAATATAAAGTTTATAAATCATTATTATATGTTTAGTACTCAAAAAACCATAATTTACATTAAATAATTTTTAAATTTTCTACGCCCATGAGACTCGTATTTATGATGAAGAAATGACATTGTAGCGATTGGCATGCCTTGATGCGACGTTGTCGAGTATTTAGATTGAAATATTTCAACGATTTCTGACGTCCGGCCGTCAACCAGTTGTGTGTTTTCACCACGTTTTCGGTAATTTTATAATATTGTCTTTATTTTTTTTGCTATGCTAGATAGTTAACTTATAAAAAAAACTGTTTCATATACGCTTCAATAAATTAATTTTTCATAATAATAAAGCTAAACAACATAACCTAACCTTACATTTTTGAAACTTCCTACATTCCTCGACAATTTAGACAAGCCGACAACACTGCAGGGTCGTCATCTCATAATTGATATATGACGTGCAACGGGATTTGTATTAAACATCCTATATTTAATTATGATACTAAGAGATTGGTTCCCATGACAATAACAATAATAATCGCCTAGGAGCCGCTTTATGTCACGCAATAAAAAAATATAGATTGGAACTTTCAATAATATGTTTATATATTTTTATTTAATAATTATTAAAATGCGTGTATCAATATTAATAGTGTAGAATAATCGAAATAGCATTATTGACCTCTAGAAGCTTCATACAAAGTGTCATTAAAAATAGGAATTTGATCATTTTTTAACCGCATTTATTTACAAACAATCTTGTGACCGAGATAAAGCTATTACTTTCCTATCTTCTATTTTATACAAACTTGGAAACAAATGCAAAGGTCTAAGAATTATATTATCAGTAATATTTCGTGTTCAAACTAAATTTAGTCAAATTCTGAATTTTAGAAGTGGACGTCGACATTGCTACTGCTGGCGTTTAAGCCGCTTTCATTATAATAGCAGCTAATTCATAAAAAAGAAAAAGAAGATGTGGTTGCACAGAGTATTAAAATTTGGACATTCCATGGCAACAACTTATATATATATATATAAATATAAGGAAACCCGAGCTATTGAAATCTCATTAACTATTGGGATTTACGCAATCTATTGGCCACACTGAGAACGGTGTGTCCCATCTGATATGGGAAAAATGGATACAAACAATCGGCAATAATTTTTTTTGATGTAATGCCGCCCAATATTGATAAGTATCCATCAACTTGTTGCTTGTCGATGGTCGGAACTGTTTGGATCAACTCCCAATGCCATAAAAAAAAATTTAATATTAATAAGATATATAATAGGAATATACTTTTCAACAATTTTGTTATTAGTGTGGATTAAACATAAAAGCAAACTAGTAGTAATAATGAGCGGGAAGGCTAACGCCTGGTAATTAAACCTATTCAGTCCCTTTTTGTCATCCAAAATCTTCCCCTTCCTTACTTCCCCACATTTTGCCCCTCCTCAAAACGCCTTGACCTTCCTATGAAAGTTAGAATGTCATTATATGGGATTAAATGTAGGTCTTCAGCTTCCATCTGTTCGACACCAAAAGTTTTTTTTGAGGTGCCAATAGATCTCACAGTTGTACAAGAGAGACCTCCTCCTCCCCTCCTCATTTCTGGCAGTCTGGCTTCTCCACTGCCTCAAATAGGAACAGATGTCTTTGGACCCTGTGAGGACTATAACGATCAACCAGAATTGCTGTGTGGTTTTAACAAACCAACCATCTAGTTCTTATTGGATCCGGTCCGGCAATTATCTGCTTAGCTTGTCTGCATTCTCGACAACCTTCCCAAGTCCTTCTCAGCTCCTTTGCACCCGCTCCTCCAGGAATGACGACGTTTGAGCTTTACTTATTCCTATTATTGGTTCAGCAGCCCACAAGGTTTGTTATAGGTCCGAACCTTGCTTGCTCGTCAGGGCGCTTTGCTGCGGATCCACCTTTTCTTCTAACTATTCCGCAATTTTTAATATAACCAACACTTCAGATTAAAATACCGTGGAGTACTCACCTAGAGCCTAGCTCTGCTGCACTACTAGATCTTCTATCAGTATTCCTGTCCCTGACTTCCCCTCTGTCCGTAAAGTCTATGGGTAACACATCATGCTCCCGGTAGGAATCTCAACCTTATCACTTTCCCACTCTTTCCTTAGAGGGATTGTGAGTTGATATATCCTTATGCAGTTGTTCAGTTGCACTGCTTTGAGGGTTAGAAGGTGAAGTTCCCTATTCATCTTTCTGCCGACTGCATTGTGCTTTATTTGAGAATGGAGAATATTTGGTTTAATTTTTTGTGAATGGTAATTGCCACTTTACGAATTCTGGCATGCATAGAGAGTGTTCAGTTAGTGAATACTAATCGGTTGCTTAACTACTTTTTTGATTGGTTGAAAACGAAACAGCTTTCAAAATCTGAATAGGAGTATTATACTGTGTAAATCGAAAAGTCGAATATTACTTCAATCTGTTTAAAATGAATCTATTTTAAATAATGTTAGTATCCCAAAAAGATAAAAGCTTAACCTCAATAAGTCCTAAGTGGTACAACTGGTACAATACGTTACAATATTTCTCAATGTACAAAATAATTGATCGATCTGAAATTATTTTTTAATTTTTATTGCCAGATATATATTACATATTAGGTATAATAATAAATATTTGTTAGATTATTTATAATTTGTAAAATAATTGATATTATATTTTTTACTACATATGTATTGATGCTAAAAATGAAAATGTTAGTTGTTCTTTAAATTTGAATAGCTATTACAAAAATGGCAATTATTCTACTCAAACAGCAGTCTTTTTGTAGTGTGGTCCTGAAAATATAAAATATAATAAATGATTATTGTAAGGCCAATTTAGATAAAGCAGGGAACAGAGGGAAGGTTCTTGAGTCCGTAATGAAAGAAAACAAGCACAAGAATTTAAATTTATCATAACATATTAATGTACATTGAGACTTAGATTCATCTTAGTCAAGACCATTAGTTTTTTACTACAATACAATTATGTTGGCAATTATATTTTCGTGTATTTTATAGTTATTAGTAGTAAAAGAATTGTCATTTAATTTCATGATTATTTTGTATTAGCAAAATTATTGTATTTTTTTTATATTAGATATAATAAATACAAAACATTCTATACCACTCGTATCTACCAGTTCAAGAAGAACCCTCGACAGGTATACCGAAAATAATAAAAAAATGTATGGAATAGGGCTTTTCTAAAGACCATATACCCACACAAAATTTTAATTTTTATAATCTCGTACTAGAATTATTATTTACTTACTTTATTCGTCAACTTTTTTACATACTCCGTGAATTTTTTTATAAGGAGTTTTGCAAGGTATATTAAATAAATTTCGAAGTCTCAGAGTAACATTTTTGTCATTTTTGACAGGTCCCTCTCCTTGTATTTCTGAAACTAACAAAAAAATATTATATTTATATTGCAATAGGGATTTTGTTGGAAGAAATTTAATAGAATCCACTTCTATATTTCTACTTGAAATACTGACATTGTGAATAGTAATTTACAATATTTTAAAAGAAAAGAAATTAAGCATTGATACCTAAAAAAAAATATATTGTGTTAATAAATAATGAAATAAATAGAGATTTTAAATGATTTATTAACATCTTAATAAGAACTTTTGAATAGGTACATTTGTAGTATTATTGATTTTTAATCAATAGAGATTATTTTCAACCTATATGTATATTTATGTAAAGCTTTAAAAAGGTTGAGTCATAGTAGACACGATGGTCCATAACTCCAGAACGGTGCATTTGACGAAAATTTTGTAAGAGCACTTTTCAAAAAGTAATTAACCTCAAGTTGCATGAAATTAGCAACTAACTTTGACAATCATCATAACCAAAATTTCGTTTTATTTCAATGTTACAAAATTATAAGTACCAACAGCGCAAAATGTGCCCATGACTGTTGATAAATTAGAAATTGAATCTAACCTGAGAAAAGATCATTTACATAGACTCAATAACCTTTTGATGATTGATGGTTTAAATTTTGATAATTTTAGTTTAATTATTTATTATTTATTTTATTTATTTATTTATTTATTACAACAAAACAATAACATAATACTGCGTAGCCAGTATGGAGAGCACGATGAATTTTATAAATTTGTGTGTGCTTCCATCTGACATTTTAAATACCTAAATACTAAGTTCTAAATTATATAATATGTCTTTTAATTGCTCACTTTAAAGCAAACCAGACCAGTTTGTCAACAATCTGATCAAAACTTTGTCTCACCCATACTTTTATTTTAGTTTTATTTTTTTTAGATATGTTTTTATTTTTGAGGTGTATAGGTAAAATATTTAATAATCTTGGTCCAGTAAAGTTATTATTTCTCTGCGTAAAGGAAAAGGATTGCAGGGTGGTACAAAGATCCGATCTGGCTATGTTTTTTGTTTTAATGGGTGACGTTCGCAAAATGAATGCATATAGTAACAGTTCTTCTTATCACTTTTGTGTCGAGGAAAGGGACAGTGTTATCTGTGTCCTCCTCTACCGTAAACTGTATACAGG
Organism: Hermaeophaga mercurialis; assembly: GCA_951812935.1. Taxonomy (NCBI): domain Eukaryota; kingdom Metazoa; phylum Arthropoda; class Insecta; order Coleoptera; family Chrysomelidae; genus Hermaeophaga; species Hermaeophaga mercurialis. Next base: position 32,732,470 of record OX638362.1, on the reverse strand, counting down.
GTGGCCAATCGAAAACGAAACAGAGCCGATATATGAAAATGCGTCAACATTTCACAAAAATGCAGAGAACCATCGATTCTTATTAAAGGGTGCACTATTCTCCGGTATTTTTGACTCCGCCACTTTCAACTCCAAGGGAGGGTAAGAATCAACCCAAAATATTTCAATGGTATTGGGGGTCGACTAAGGTGTCGTTTTAAAGCCCTTACAATTCTTTTTACAATAGTCTTTAAATTTTAAAATTCCGCCAATACTTTGTTAATAATTACATTTAAAATGTACATAATGTTTAAGTGCTTACTTATGACTTAGTTGACTAAATGTTAAAACTGATGACTACCCGCGTCCATACAATAATAAATGTTTTGTTCGTAACGTTTGCGTACATTCTGAAGTGATTCAACGGCACTCTTTGACGCAATTCTTCTAACGAAGCTGGTTGCGTTCTATACATTTTACTTTCTAGGTATCCCCATAAAAAGAAATCAAGGGGCGACAAATCTGATGACCGTGGAGGCCATTCAATGCTGTCTCTTCTTCCAATCATGTGCCGTGGAATATTTTGATCTAAATACTGACGAAAAATCAAGCATAATGAGAAGGAGCACCGTCCTGTTGAAACATCAAATGATCTTCATTATCCTGTTGATTATTTTCAATAATATCGGTCAGGGCAGACTTCTTCGAGTCATTGCAAATACATTTCGCCGGTCAAATTAGCAAAAAGGACCCACAAGTCAATTACCGAAAATGCAAGCCCATACATTTAATTTTTGCAATTGCTTTGTATGCACCTCGTGGAAAATTCTAATGCCGGCTCCAGACTCTCACGGAACAACTTCAATGAGCAATTTCGCCGAAGTTACCCAGGACGAGGAACTCACATCTACACTCTTGTCTACTTCGCGAGTACCTCATTGCTATCACTGACACAGAAGGGGTAGCAGCTGCCGCTACGGCTATTTGTGTTTATCATTATTATAAGCGAGAAAGAAAAAACACGAGAGTGTGGTGGTAGTACCTTCTACTTTTGCCTCGACCGCTTCATGAAAAAGCTGCATTCATCGAAGAAACAGATATTGAAAAGAAACGTAGGATCTAGATGCGCATGTCCCAAAACTGCAACGTTACTAGCTTTATTAGCTATAGGGTTTTCAATTTCTCGTTTTTTATTACCTACATTCCCAGTCCCTTCAAATTTTCTTACTAAGTCTATAACGTACTTCCTATGGACATATTTATCTTGACGGTTTTCATTAAATAGCTGAGTTGTTCTATTCTCACATTTATTATTCATAAAAGAAAGTAAAATAATAAGTACCCTTTCCGCCATTGTATTTAGTTCTCAAAAATGCAATTAAACAAACTATCAACCAACCAGCAACAACGCTTAGAAATGCGAAATAATTTACAATACTTTGGCATCCACTAATTTCACTTTCTTTGTGTGTTCGTCTCGTACCTATTTGAGTTTTTACAAATCACCAAAAAACAATGCAAAGCAAGAAAATAAACATTTAAACCTTCGGCCTTCTTAACTGGACTGACTGACATTTTTACCGTTAGTGATTGTTTGTAGGTTTAGACATAAGTTCAAAATATACATTCTTAAAAAGTATTGGGCGGAATTTTAAAATTTAAAGACTATTGTAAAGGGCCTTAAAACGACACCTTCGTTGACCCCCAATGCTATTGAAATATTTTGGGGTGATTCTTACCCTTTCGTGGGGATGAAAGTGGAGGGGTAAAAACATCGTAGAAGAGTGTCCCCCTTTAATTAAAAATCGACGTGTCTCTGCATTTTTGTATGCAGTTTCTGATATCGACTCTGTTTCGTTTTCGATTGGCCACCCTGTATGTTCATTGTAATCATTGAACTTAAGGACTCTTGCTATATCCTGTCATCTTCATACTTTTTTATAAAATGAATTTCGAAAGGAATATTTACTAGGATTTTATTTAAAATATAATCCATAACCACTCGGATAACACGACTTAAATTTGAACCCGTTGGTAAGTCGAACTTCTGACTATATGTTTTGTTGTTCAACTAGGAAATAAGTGAAGTCAAACATAAATTTAAATATTATTATAAATTTATGTTTTGGTATATCTGTGTGTCAAACCATAGTGTATGATCAGCCACCTCATCTGCTAAATCCACAAAAAAATATTATTAAATTAGAATTGTTAGGTAAAAGTTAACATCAAGTATTGAGTGAGTGGATCTTTCATTTATAATGAAATATTTTACAAATTATACATACCTACTTACTTATGGCGTTGTTCTGATGAAGCTTCTAATCAGGACCGAAGCATAAGCATAGAATAACTACAGTACACTTTTTAAGGCCATATTATTTGACATACGTTTAACCCTTAAATAGGTACATTATTTACATGTACAGGATGAGTCATTAGTAATAGGCCAACTTGTAATTGATTGATCAGAAGGCAAAAATAATAATAATTTACTTAAAAATAAGGGATCTATAATGGCTCCTTTTTTAGCTACAGGGTGGCTGATTTAATAAGAAAAATATTTTTTTTTATCCAATATCTTGTAGCACAGATAGGAGCAATTTTATAGACTGTATTGTTAATTAAAATATTATTTTTACTTTTGAGTAATTTAGCCCATTATTTATTACTTACCCTTTATATATATATAAAATGAGTCAAATTATAACTGTTTCGGCAAAAAGGAATTCGTTGCAGCCAATTTAATTAAAAATAATAAAACCACGTTTTTTAAAGTCAGATGATCCTTAAGTAAACTGATAAACACGTGTATAAGAGCTGATGGTGGTCATGATAAAGGTATTTTGCTGTAGTCAAATTAATCTAAATAATATTTCAAGATTATATGTGACTTATGTTAACTTAAATAATGTTATCATAATCATTCTAGTTCAAGTATTTTCTAATTTTGTCTTCCAGCTTGGCTTAAAATATTAGATAGCACCTGTAGCTCAGAATGAAGCAATCTTAGAGCTGTTAAGTTAAATATTATTTTGCTTACGAACGTATACTTAGAATTTGACCAATTACTTATGACTCACCCTGATGTATATAAATATAATATTTATTGTAAAAATATGTATTGTAAAACTGACTTACTTTCATCGAACATCTTCCTCGATTTCTCGATCGCGTGAATATTATCGTCTGCCATAACTAAACATAGGAACACTAAAGCCCCGAAAATTATCAACATTTTCCTGTACTCGTACGTATACATTATCGTCCTTTAAAACTTCACCAAATACTAAACAACTTGCATATAGAAATCTAAATCTCACTCGTTGTTAAGCTAAACAACAGATAAGCATAATACAATAATTACTATTATTCAATAATATTTGTATGATATAGCTACTTTTCTCCGCGTTTTTTAGCGAATCTATTTGTTCAAAATCTACCCTCGTAACTTTTTATTAGAAAATAAGGGATTAAAAAACGGTTCAAATGAATTGAACCCCCTTAAATATAAATACATGGTACAGGTTTAATAAAACAAATATATGTTATGTTAATTTTTATTTGCACAATATTTAAATTAATATTTTATATTTTCACTACCCTATATAGTGAGCCCAGTCATGGTTAAAAAAATTTTAGTCATTCTTTCAGTAAAATTGATTTAAGAAGATATTGAAAAAAAATGGCACTTCTTCCCTACATACGGCAGTCTTTTCATCTAGAAGTATTGTCCTAAAAATAAAACAACCTATTATGATTTGGTCAAATTAAATAAAACGGAGAAGAGGAAAAACTTTTTAGGTACTTGATGAGAACAAACAAGCATTAGAAGAAAAAATGTTTCTTTTCAAATGTTGAATTAACGACAACACCAAATAACTTAAAAAAAGATGGTTTGTTACAACGAAATCCCACCAGGTTTCATTGTAATCGCAAAATTGTAAACATCACTTTTATTGTTCTTCCTGGCGACACCACGTAACTGCAAATTCCCTTATCAACTGCATGGGAGAAAGGTTAGCTGGAGTTGCTACCGACAAAAGTAAGTTATTATTTAATAAACTCATTCTATTCGAAGCCATTAGTATTTTTATAGATTTACTTTTATGATTTTCATATTATTATGTCTCTCGAAAATGTGACTTGAGAGTCGTGGTGTTGCAATACTCCCTGCTTCTGATCAGGACTAATCAAAAAATGGTCAGAGCAAGTTGTCACAAAAGAGATTCTTAAAAAAGTATTTAGCCAACTTCCAAAATGTCTCTCACATTATTATCGTAAATCCAGTAGCAACCTATACCGGCAAACCGACTTTATTCAAACTCGCAATTTTTTGAAGTATTGAATTAACATTGCAAACCCTCAAAAGATGAACCACTTGGTAGAAAGCAATTTGAAAAATCCTTTGATGAGGAAAAAAACGTTATTAGTTTGATGAGACAACTTTTAATCTAAGTGCGTCCACATATGTGACTTGTCTGATTGAGTGAGTTACAAATGTAGCAAAACTAATTATTCAGAACACAAATAAATAGAGGGAAACGGTGTCTATGGAACTATTCATACAATTTGTCCATCCAGTGCGTTATGTATTCCCAATTAGTCTTAAAAACCCTTTTCCATACTGAGCAAAGTTGTTTACACTGGTAAAAAAAGGAGACCTCAAAGTTGCGGACATTCATGTTCTTCAATACGAACCATCTACAATACTTAAGTTTAATCTAGACTTTAATGAGGCACTAGAGGATTTTCCCTACCGACTACATAAATTTCATCCACTGGATCCACTAAATTATTTCCAAAGTTGGCACGTGGTAAATGAGACGATCTACAAAGTTTAAAAATGATTGTTTACCTCAGGTTGTCATGGCCTTTTTTTCCTTTAGATTGTTATGGCTCTTATGGTTATTTGTCGTATAGAGAGCAGAAAAAAAATAATATAAAGAAAACAATTAGTGAATATAATGATTAACAATGTTTTCTTTATATGTATACTCTCAAGTTTTCTGTTTTAATTCTAAAAGTAATAAGTAGCGACTTTTAATTTGTAATATTTAATTATTATAATAATAAAAAAACAATTTTGATTATATTTATAGAGATATTTCTTAAAACCAATAATTAGCCTTCTACAGTTAGTTTAGTCTTAAAATCATCAGTTATTAATCATGTAACTGTACGTGAGTTTCTTCTTGGGTCACAACACCAGTATCTCATTGATATTTTAAATTTTAGTTATTTCATTAAAAATAGTTAACACCAAAGTTATTACTGGATAAAAATTCTTCAAAAACATTATCTTGTATTAAATTGTTTCCACATTTTGTTAAAAAATCATTAAAACTGGTTATTTTGTTCTTCTGAAAAGTTGAATATGAGATTTGTGTGTAGCAGCGACAATATTATACAGAGTGTCCAGAAGAAAAAAACTGCAAAATTTAGAGTTCATTTTGTCGTTTTGACACAAATCATGTTATCTCTTTAAAAATAACCATTGGTTTAATTCAAATAACTTCAAAACGGATTCCTATTAAAAGCTATTATTTTGTACATTTATTTCTTGAAATATGTCCAATTAAATTGTTTTAAAACGATTTTTTAATTGTAGTCACAAGCGGTTCGTTTGGATAGGATATTAGATACTTTTATTTATCATTTTTTTTGTCTTGCAAAATATTACCATTTTGACATATTTAATAAATTTCGACAGTATTACAAAAAATAAATTTTGCACCCCCATATGTGATTTAAATTTAAAAATGTATTAGTCAATCTATGCCTAGACACACGAAAATTTTAAATCGATTTTTCTCGAAAACGGTTCGCCATAGAGACTTCAGAAAAACGTATCATTTTTTAGTAGAAAGGTCGAAATTTATTAAATATTGTCAAATTGGCGAAATTTTAAGCGGAAAAAATATAAATAAAAATAAATTTAAAAAAATATCAAATGTCAGCGTTTCCAAATCATTTGAATTAAACCACCTTAAAGCTCTAGCTCCCTTAACAAGCATTAAGAAGTGACTTTCTGGATTTCCCGTATATTTATTTACAAAGAGACTCATATAAAGAACTTATTTTTTTATATCACAGTACAGTTTTGTTTACAACTTTAATTTCTGTGTAAATATATCAATTATACTCGACTAAAGTTCTTTTATTCAATTTATCTTCTTTTAAATATAGAATTATGGATTATTTTTTAACGATAAATAAATAAAATATTTGATAACATTTTCAGACACTAATTTACGAAGAACCCTCGTAATATGCGTCTGTGGCTTATCATATCGTAATAGCATTAATATTTAACACGATAATAATAAAATAACTGACACATCATTGTCTGAATGTTCTGTTACAAAAAATAGTAGATTTACTAATAATTTTATATATAAATTGAAAATAATTTTATTTAAAAATCGCTTCTATGAAAATGGTAGAATTCTACAACAAAAAGAGTCTACCATAAACAATTCAAAAATATATACAATATTTCTCTGGAATTGACCTTTTTAAAAGGCCTCATACCAGCACCAAATTATCTTTTTTTGTAATTTCTAACTGCCAATGTTATTTACTTACAACGTTTTAAATTTTCATCATTATCAAAGTCATTATTAACCTCTCTACATATTCCATGAATCTTTTTGTAGGGTGCTTTGCAAGGTATATCGATCAAAAATCGATTTACTATAGTCATATTGGGTTTATCAGTTTCGACAGGAGCCCCTACTCTGCTTTCTGAAATTAAAAAAAAAACATTTCATATTTATATACCACGCATTACTTATTAATCATAAATTGGATTTTCGTCATAACAACTATATTTTATATTTAAAAAAACGTTTTGAGGGCATTTGTGTACGCCTGAATTCGTCATAATACACAGATTTCGTTTATCCACATAGAAATAAAAAAAAATTGTAACCAAATAAGAACAATTTAGTATTGAAATACTACAAAATCACTTTCATGTTATTTAAATATCTGAATAAGCAAAACAGGTTTCCAACATAACACAAAAACAAGTTACATGTTATCATAAATAAATATAAACCAAAAATTGACTTACTTAATTTACTCATTTTATTTTTATATTCCTCGAACTCATCGGGGTCATAGAAAGTTTTATCCCGAGCCATAACTAAACCTAGAAACACTAAAACTCCGAAAATTATCAACATTTCCCTGGACATATGCATTATAGTGCTTTAAAACTCCTCGAAACAGTAAACAATTTGCACATAAAAAGTCAAACTCTCACTCGGTATTAAGCTGAACAGCTGATAAACACATTACAATAATAATGGCTAATAATCAAATATATTTTATTTATATACTCTCTTGCTTCTTTTTAAGTGTTCTTGTTCTTCGAATGATTCTCTCAAATGTATTGTTCAGGTAATAGGATTTTCCTGATTTGGAGCAATAAAATAAGTAATTTTATAGAATTGCGGATTATTAAAACTTTACGTTTAGTTGAACAGCATTTGACACCGACTCAAACCAGAAATCCCCATTCTAATACCACTTATTTATTTATAGGATTTTTATAGGAGATAAGTGACACGAAACCAGTGTTGGGTATACAGCGCGTCCAATAACACCTTAAATATACCCATTGTCCGACTACAGATGAAAAAAAAATGAAATTTAGTAAATTTTATGAGTATCTGTATTCTTTTAACCTCTGTAACTATAGTTTCAGTTTTGGGATTATATTTTTGGTGTCATTCCAGCTATTAGAAATATTAAAAGTACCATAGAATATTTTTGAAAGCTTCATATTACCCTTCGATAATTTCCTTTCCAATGATTGGACCAACCATGTGTGAGCATATATTAACAGGAGGTAAAACGGAGAATAATACTAGATTTTTTATTTATAATATATAATAATATATTAATAAAAAATCTGTAATTAAAAACAAATAGTTTGGTGTAAGATAAATGTAAATATTCTATACAGGTTTAGAAAGTGTCTAAAAGAACATAGTTGAAATGTTAAGGATCGGGTAGCAATATGTTTTGTTTTTTATCTTTAGAATGTTTTTTATTTTTTCTAGTTAGTAAGAGTTATTTTTTAATTTATTTTTAGTACCTTAGTTTTTAAGTATAGTGTTCTTTAGTTTAATACAAAATAAAATAAAAACCTTACCGATGTTGCAAAATAGTCAAATTAACTATTGTAAATCTTATACGAAACTAATTGGCTTTAAATCACAAATAACACATGCGAATAAGTAAAATTAAATAGTGATTTAGAGAAGTCAGGAGAACAAACACAAACGTATTAAAAACTTAAGGTAAAATTGAAGAACTCTAAAACGTGTTAGGTGTCCATCTTTGTAAAATATGTAACAAATTAATAAAAAGCAGTACTTTTTTTGTCTTAATTCTAACAAGAGCGCGAATGTTAGGGACAGAAAAAATATACCAAAATATAGATAATTTCAATTTACACAACTTAGAGAAAATATATTTAATTGTAGAAAAATGTAATATCATGGAGCGAGTTAGATTTTAATTTTAATTATTATATATATTATAAAAGTAAAAATTAATTATTAATTATTTTAATTACAGATTTTTGTGATTAAACCTGATGATGTGGCCCATTTTGCCACTTTTCTATTATAAATAAAAAATTTGAAGATTGCGAAAATAAAGGATTTATTATTTAAAAAGACGATAGGAATCATAATTTTCTATTAAATTATTGATAAAGTGAACACTGAATGTCACTTTGGATATTCAATGTAAGATGAAGTGAAGTAAAAGCGTAAATGGTATTTTTCTCTTTTAAAGGTTAATAGTGATTAGATACTATGTAGGATTTATTCTGATATATGTTAATATTAAGCGTTTTATATAGATGTCACCTAAGTAATAAAGCATTTCTCCTAAATACTGTGTGTTTCTAAATTAATGCTAAAAGTTTTAGGAATAGATTCCTTGTTGAAAATTTTAAGAAGTGAATAAAAATCAGGATTTCAGGTTTTCCATATCAATGGTTATTTATATATTGTAATGAGACTTCCTATAGCACTATTAATAAATCTGAATCTAAGGAAGAAGGAGAATAAAATTTATTTGATTAAAAACGAAAAGTATACCCACTAAAAGCTCTGAAATATCAAAATTTATATGGATATTATTTAAATGTTAGTATATTATAAAACAAATAATTTTCCTATTAACATGACAAGAGACTCTATGAAAAACTTTAGAATTTTCCAAAAATATATCTGGTAAAATGAAATAAGTAAAAATGATCTGGAATTATTTTACATTCACTTAATAGATTTATAGAAAAAATTTAGCTATTTTGAAAAACTGTCAGATATGACATGAGATGAGTTAGTTTAATAAAGGTAAATGTTTTAAATCAATAGAAAATAAGGCACTAAGGAAAATTATCTACTATTTATTAAAAAATTGTTAAATTGTATGTATCGCAAGAATTTTGTAAAATTTCTCATAATTTTGGTATAAAACCCAAAAATGGAATAAAACAGGTTCAAAATAAGTATAAAACACCATTGTAACAAATTTTATTGATAAATGAAGAAGAAAAGAGGTCAGATTTACAATTGAAAAGCAGTAAAAATGAATCAGAAATGATTATAATAGAATATTTTACTTCCAATCAAGATAATTTTTACAAAATGTTGACATTTTGGATGTCATTTTCATGAAATTTTGCTAATTTAGAATGTCATAAATCGAAAGAGTATAAATGGACCTTCAAAATATGGGGAAAACACAGTTGAATTTGATATGCCAAAAGTGCACGTTGCTCTAGTAAAAAAGAATTTTCGTGAGTCTAGAAAAGAAATGAATTTAGTGATTGTCGAAAGTGTCAAAAAGTGATTAGATTAAATGAAAATTGTGTCTTACCTTTTTAAAAATAGGTCAAACAATCAAAATTTGCTTAATTTTAAAAATAATTATTAGTAAAATTATAAACAAATTAACCTTTTACCAGTGTTTTTTCCAATAAACAATGAGTGTCCTATGGTACTTTTAAAACTTTACAAAACAAGGTGTCACGTTAATGATTATCAGGGAATTGGAACTTCATCTACAAGTGTTTGATTAAGATAGGTTATGGAATGGTTTATCAATTATCAGTTTGAAACTTTTGGGATGTGATAGCATATGTAGATCAATCAATTTACGGTTAGCATTTTGAGATTAAACGGTTTGTGTTTAAAAAACTAATACTTACGTATTAACAAAACAATTAAAAAAAAATATTTTTATTGTCGTTTCTTTTGTAATTTTTTTTTATCGACTCTAATATTTTTTTTAGTTTCTTTCATAAATTTCATAAAGTATATACATATATTCTTTTTACAGTTGCATTTTATTTTGAATCAAATCAATGAATCAGCTGGGATTATATAATTTAATAATAGATATTTAGTTTGAATTTTTATTTGAACTCAATCCAAATAAAAGATCATTACAATATTTATTAGATTTTATACATAATTGTAGTACAAATATAGTTGTGCATATGTAATGATTTTAATAATATGCGGGAATACACTTAGTTTATAATTATTTTTGAAAAAGTTTTAAATGACGTGATTGTAGTTTTTAGTTTATGTTTAGTTGATGAAATAAAAACCTATCGCCTGTTAAAACAGTGAAAATTCCTTCATAAAAAATGTCAAAGCCAACCAATCTACGAGTATGTGTAACTAAGATTAAGTTGACAAAAGAATTCTAATTTTAAAATTTACTTGTATATTCCATTACATGTTTTAGTAATTTACTACCTTTGTTAATTAACAAAAAAATTACCTCACCATGTATTTTTTAAGATGTATCCATTGTTTTGTAGTGCCCCGAGCATGATCTTCCAAAGACCGTAATATCAGCATATATTGTTTTTGTTTTTTTTGGCACTTCGAAGAACCCTCCACCCCTTAAAGAAAATTTAAAATTATATTGAATTTTACAATGTATTATTATTATTATAAAGTAAGGTAAATCAATCTTAACATTTTATTAAGGAGACACTCTGTACATTATTATATTTCTTCACGCTCTTAATTGAGTTCATTTCAACGTATTTGGTGTCCAAGATCAATAGTTTGGAGACATTCAACTCCAAAGATGATAATTTTGAGTAACTGTTCTAATTACTTTTATATTATATCTGTGATAATGTGATATTAATGAAAAATCTTGTCACGACCCAAAATTCAATAACGTTGTTTAAATTCCAGGAGTCACTCATTCCAATCCCAGAAAAATTTACGTACCGTCAGATTAGAAAAAATACCAGCAATATTTAGACACACGTCGATCGAGATAAATCAAAGGAAACATGACATTCTGGTTCAATGTGTGGGAGGGACTCCAAACTCTAAACTTTCTACCAAAAAAAAAAGAAAAACTGAAGAACAATCTCTTACAGAACCGCAAGTGTGTACTAAATAACATTTTTCTTTTTTAAACATTTTATACGTGGGAGAAATTACTGACTGGAAACAATAACTTTATAGTTCTAAAATTAGTTTCGGGTGTTTTATAACGCAAAAAAAATTCAATTCTATTGATGGTTCATTAAATTATACATTTTAAATTGCTTCATTGTTGATTTTTCCTTTTTATTCCATTTGGAGACATTATAATAAAACTAATAAATTATGCATTGGGTACGTATTCAGAATTATTTTAGGAAACCTAATCATCTTAAGAGAAACCTTAGATTAGGTCGTCTTAACTAACAACAACGTCTGTCATGAATACATAATTCATATTTAATTACTTTATTAACTTAAATGTACACATTTTTATATCACATTGTATAAATAAATATCTTAGTAAATATTAGCATTTATTACATAAATGCGCAAATGTCACATATCATATTTATTTTAATCTAGCCGTAGGTATAAATAATCTAAATAAATTAAAGCGGTTTTACCATATTTTTAACAAATACTTTTCAAGATCTAATGTCTGACATAGTTATTTCATTTCAATCATAACAAAATGTTGATTGTTTACCAAACTAAATTCTCAATAAGTACTTCTTAAATGCACCATTAATAGCATAAAAGATTATGACATTTATGACATAAATGCTGTTAATAAATTAAAGCTTATCCTATAAAAATAACGTTAATGCTCCTTATTATTATTGAGTTTGCCTGCATTTTCCGTGAATAAAAACGTAACCATCAAAACATGATACTCGAAAGATGTTTCTCATGCTTATGGCAAACTCAGTGCTGGCCTCATGTTTAGGTTGAGAAATTCTTGTTTTCGTGTATTTCATTCGTCCTAAAAAAAAAGTTGAAAACATTTTTACCAATCAAAAACATATATGAACTAGTTTCTCAAGGTTTTAAAAATATACAGGATGTACTAATCAAAACTTGACCCGTCCATAAACTCTGATAAAAAGGCGTTTTTTAACATTTAAAAAACACTTCCACTTGTATTGGCAAGGGGACGAATCGTCATATAATTTTTTTCTCTGATTTGCGAACTGTCAACGATTTGAGAACTACCAAACCGTAAGAAAATCATGTATATGGTAGAAGAAACAAAAAAAAATCGTTAAAATATACTACAGCAATGATGAGTGTGCTAAGGCTACGGCAAAATTTTTTAATAACAATCATACAGAAAAACCGTCTCCAGTACATTAAGCAGGTATTAGAGAAGTTTGAAGAGAAATATTCCGTTCACAACAAAAAACAGGAAGTAGAACGTCTATTTCGAAATAAAGCAACTGAAGTGTCCTTTAGAAATATACAATGAGAATCCATCTCCAGGACCTGGTCTATTCATAAAGTTATGAAATTCAATAAATTGTACCCTTATAAAATATTATTAGTTCAGGAGATAAACGAAGATCACCTTAAATGTTGGAATCAATTTTGCGAAAAATTTAGTGAACTATTAAATAGCAATCCACATTGATTGTACCACACATGTTTTTCTGACGAACATACCTTCATGTTAAATGGTAAAATAAATAAACATACTTAATCGTCGTTATTAAAGTGATACTAATCTCCATTTATTCTTGGAAATACATACACAAAAGTCTCAAAAAATAAATGTTTGGCATTTTAGGGAACCACATTCAACCATTACCATATAAATCCAAATTAATTATTTTGTTGCAGGATCTTTGGCTATTCATTACTAATTTAACTTTTCAAGACTTCTTGCCTAAAGTCACATTCATTAGGACAATGCCGAACTATTCTTAATTGCTAGACAAAATTCCTAGTTACAACATAGCAGCTTCAGAAAGTTTGTATTATAAATCTAAATTTGAATTATATAGATTATATAAGATTATAATTATAAGTCGAAATTATTGATATAAAACTGTTTTTGACGCTCTTAGATTTCAAAATAATTGTACCTAATTTGAACACATAATTCCTTCATTTCTTACCTCGTAAATTTTTAAATCATTTTAAATTTATTTTACTATTTTAATGAAACTTTAATTACTTATTCAAATCGTTATATAATTTGTTAAATGTATTTAGTTATTTGAGTCAGGGCCTCCTAAAAATTCCAGTGGCGTGCTGATGTTCCGAATATCAAGAATTATTATAAATAAAAGAAAATTTTTAGAATTATATAGTTGACCTTTTAATTTCAATAACACCCTCATTATCCCTTTGGCCGTAAAATATCCCAAGTTCACCTTTTCATGCAGAGCGGTAGTACCTACAAATTTTTCCTGCATCCTTATAATAGGTATAAATTCCTAATAATATAAATAGCAAATTGATTTCTATTAATTTTAGTTATATTTAGTTTTTCGACGAGTGATTTTTTTTATAATAGTAATTGTTTTACTGGTGAATGACATTTTTTGTGGTGTTAGTGTTAGAATGTGACGTCCATAGGCATGTGCTGATAATGGGACGTCTTGTAGTAATAACACTTTCAGAAGAAGCATTTATCTGCCGATACTAAATAAATAATTAAAAATGTGGACCAGTCATTGCTGAAAGAGATTTTAATTCAATTGATGGTTTACTCGAGATGTGTACTTTAACGAATAATAATTTATATTTTGTAGAAACTTACAAAAAACGAGATCTTTTAGATGTATTAAAGGCTTTCAAAATTGATAGAGAATACGTGTATGATAAATTTGCAACAGAAAATGGACATACAATATTGTCCTTTTCCCCCTACTATCGTGTACTTAATCCGACTGAACTGATATGAAACCAAGTAAAACCAAATATTAGAAGAAATAATACATTCCCCAGATTAAATACATCTCTAGTAGAATTAATAAAAAATATTGTACGTATGTAACATTTGCAGATAACTGAAAAAACTATATACAACATGTTAATGATATCGAAAATTCTTATATGTATACGAGTACTAACTTTCAACTCTTAAAAACCTAGTGATAGTGACGTTGAACTAAATTTATAGTAAAGTAGATTTAAGTTTCCAAAAATTGATTATTTTAAAACCATATTTTGCTGTATTTTAATCTTAAATTTAATTTTAATCTTGTAATGTGTAGTCTAAATCAGAATAATGTAAATTTTAAAACAACTTCTAAAAATCTTGTTCATAAAGTTTATTGACGACTGTAAAAACTTAATTTTTATTGAAATGAATGAATTCCATATTCCTCTACATGTTATTTTACTTATTATGTAGTTTTAATAAAATAAAATATTAAATTAATTGTTTCAACTCTTATTTTGTGGAAATTCATAATACATATATAAATTTCGTCTAGGGTACCCACCAAGAGAAAAATTTCCGGAAATTTTGCTGGTTGCCATAGAAACCATTTAAAATAAAAGCATTTGATTGGTTATAAAATAGAGGTGTAAAATTTTCTTACCGAATACCACACGTGCCTAAATTATTATCAGGAAATTTTTATGTAAGTGAATATTTTTTAAAAATATTTTCTAAAATGTCCTTGGTCATTGAAATACAAGAAAATCGTAAAACCGATTTACAGTCGTCTTTTAAATGAAAATATACGATTAAGAAAATAATAAAAGTAGAATAATGTTTACAGCCTAGCATAAATTAGCATTTATTTAATACAATAAAAATATTTATCTAAAATAAAATATTGTTTATACTCACGTAAAAGCACTGCAAATTCATCGGGTGTCCATATTTTAGAATCACTGTCGCCTTGGGCAACATAAAACAAAATTAGAACAATTAATATAGAAGAAATCACCTTGAAAAACATCATTTTTTAATTATTCCGTCTAAAATTAACCGTATGGACAATACCTGCTTCTTAAAAGTTATACAAGAAAGGTTACTCGAATAGAGATTTTAAAAATCTGTACCTCTTAACTAACCAAACTGGTTTCATAAGAGCTGTTCAAAATTAATCAAAGGTGATAATCAATATGATTCAATGACAGATAAAATGAAAGTACGGATGTATCTCTGAATCACCGTTAGTCAGAGAGTTTCCAAAATAATATCTAAGAAGATCGCATCTGGAGCATTCTCTGCATTTTAATATTTCCGTTCTTATAAAAGGTGACTAATATAATAACACAGTAAAAGGAGTTAATGCCGCCATGCATAAAAGAGGTCAAAACCTTTAAAATCACATTAGTGACAAGACTTCCGTATGATGGTAGCAAAGAAGCAAGGATTTTTACTCTATGAGAAGATCTGGAGTACGAGTCTATCTACTAACTGGTCATCTTTGAGATGAAGATGGCATCCTGTTCCCACATTTTTTTTGTTAAGAAATAAGTCAAATATGTTTTTTTGACGATTTAAATGAACACCTTCCAAACATTTTAAATATTTTTCGTATTTTACGTAAAAAAATTATTAAGATTTTAACATTAAACAAATTTGAGGTATTCCAAGAAAGTGCATAAAAATACATCAGTAATTAGCGACCTCCCCAAATTTATGGATGCACTCTACTATCCAGTTCGCGGGCGTACAAGAGTAGCAAGCAAAGGATAAACAATTTTTGTGTTATGGTGATTTTAGTTTATTATTTGCAAAAAGGCATATAAAAATTATAATATTTGGTAAAGGTCTCAATTGTATACTAATGTAGGTAATTTATATTCCCCGTTTTAAAAATTATACCCGGGGCGAATGAGTAACGGCCGATTTATTATTATTAGTGTATAAACACTCATTTCACCCGATCAGAGAGTTAATGCTATGTAGTAGTAATACGTCATCTAATTACATACCCTTTTATACCGATTTCTAAAATGCTATGAAATGACATTCGATATTTCCATAGAATCTGTAGTTAAAATCTTTAAATTTATTTCTGGACATCTAGTGTAAGAATATTACTATATTTTGTATTTAAATAAATACACATTCATTTATTTATCACATTTATATTTTTAACATTTACATTCATAAAATAATTTGAAAAAAAAATATTTCTAAATAATATATCTAATACATCAATAAATAATCTACAGTACATAAAAGTAACACCAGTCCATCTGTATTTAGTGACAGGAAATATTCATTAATCTTTAAAATACAAAATAAATGTGTTAATTAACTTAAACATGAATATTATCTTAATTACCTACCACAACTATTGGGTTTAAAAAATGTAGATAAAATATAAAACTATTAAAATTATTTAATTTTTTCGTTAAAATATCGACGGTGTTTTCTGGTTATTGACCAATTAAAATAATATTTTCTAAATACATTATCTGATTAAAAGTGAAAATCACATATTGCGCTTTGGCATTTGTATGCTGTGATTTAAGACATTAACAGAAGCAACATAATTATTGAAAATAATTAATTCCAAGATAAAAACCTGTCTAAAAATGTAGTCTCAACCGATGAGAAGATAACTTACTAGTCCAAGGGTCTACATGCTGAACCACATAAAAAATTGGAAAAAATATTTTTCAAAAATACTATAATGATCGGCCACCAGAAAACGGTTCGAGTATTTTCACAATCAGCAACTAAATTTCTCGTTAAATGCATACAACCTGGAGATATGTTGGCAGATACCCTCGGGAGTCACTGAGACTCCAAAATTAAAAAGGAAATATTTTGACATTTATTTATTACTGTCTGGAGTATTTTAACCTTTAAAAAATGTTGTGTAAGTCAATCTCGTTTATATAATTCATCGATAGTGTGGGGTAATGAGAAACAATAAGAGCCTTTCACTATCATAAGAACGGGTTAACTGGCTTAAAAATTAACTTAGTTTCTTAAAAGTTGACTTAAATGGCCGCTTAGCTAACACCGGGTATTAAAGAATTTAAATTAAATAAAAGTGTGTAAGAATGAAGTGACGTTACGTTGATTTATAGTACAAGTAATTAAAATTCAATTTCCTAAATTCGGCACTATGGATTGTTTACTATATTGTATGCGCAATTACAATAACATTTCCGTAAATGGCAAAAGTGAATCCACTTTATTCACGTAAACGTCTCCTAAAGGAGGAATTTTCTACATATTTTTGTCATAAACATTTTGTGTAGACACACACATTTTTAACAAATAAAATTTTCAATATTTACCAAAGTTGTCGGAAATTTTGAAAATATTAAGTGTACGTTATCATAGATTCGTCATCTGACCATCTTATTGTTTGAAATTTTGAATAGTAAAAATATTCCAATTTTAATTATTGTTTCTACCCACCCTTACTTTGTGGCATCTATTATAAATGTATAAGATAAAATATACTTTTCTTAAAATTCCACAATATTCTAGAACTCTTTAAATATTCTCATGACAATTGTTTTAAAGAGTTATAGAATATTGTGGAATTGTAAGATAAGTATATTTTATCTTTTACATTTATATTCAAATTTGAATAAGCACCAAAACATTTATCCGATAGTTTCAACTTTCCTCTTTTATTGAAGAAAGTCAAAATATATCAAAAGTTTTCGGACATCGTTTTAAATTTAGTCTCATTCTTTTATGTTTTTATATTTTTTAATTGAAAATGGATGAAATTTGTGTTAAACAATAAATGTCAACCAAAAATTTACTGTTTATCTCAGTTTTTTAAGAAGGATAAACTTACGGCAAGATATTTTTTAATAGAAAAGCATTATTTTAATTATTTATTAATGCCCAACAAATCACATTAATGGTAAACACTTTATATCAAACAAAATATGAATCCGTTTTCGGATGAGGGATCTGTAGAAACGTACCTTAACAGGATTTAACATACTTGATGTTAATAACAGTTGTTGGCTTTTTATCTAGTCCTGAGCGTTAGTAGAACGTTATTAACAATATAAAATTTTGATAAATTTGGACATAACAGTACATAATAATGGTGAAGTTTCTTGAAAATTTAACGAAAATTCTTCAGAATCGCAAAGTAGGATTGTAAAGTAGGACTGTTTTCACGAATTGAAATTCTTCGCGAATGCGGCAAATCTACTTGGTGAAATATCGCTTTACACACGAATTGCATACATTTTTTCAACTAGTTTCCTAAAGTATCCACTTATTACATAATTTATATCTCCAATTATACTAAACTTTGAGAATTACTGTTACGGCAGTAGAAAAAAATTGTATAAAATTTGTATTTAATGTCTTTTTTCACATACTGATGTCCAATTAATGCAAAAGTCTACATGACTGTTAAAAAATAATTGTAATTAATTTAAAAAACCATATACTGCTATTGTACTTCAAGAACTAGTGCCCTAAAGTCGAACTTTACGCACTGTAGAGAATATGTATAAATGTATATTTTACTCACGGTAGTAGAAAAATGATAATAAAATAAGTCAAATTCTAAAAGACATACAGATTTTGGCTGTTACAAATAAGTTATTGTATAACTAAATCACTTTCATCTCAGAGGAAAACACATATGTGACATCAATCTTAAATTTATACACTGTATTTAGACATACATAGGTTTGCGATTCAAATGTATATACATATAAATAAAAAAATACTTAAATTATAATGTATATGCAGGATTACAGGTCGTAACAATGCTCTTAATCAAAATGTCCTTCTTAAACTGAACATCAAATACATTAAAATGACTAGATTATTATTTTAAATAATAATTACATTTAATCACAATAAAACTAATGTCAATTTATTTATTTCTGCAGCCGTCTAGAAACAGATACTTTACAGAACCAAACTGTCAAGGAGAGATATGTAAATGCTAGATGGTATCATTAATTATTGTTCTGTGTTGAAAATAGGAAATATTGCTCACAGAAAGTAATTTCATATCAAGGCTCACTACTAAGTTTTCAGCCTGTAAAATATCGCTTTCCAATCTTGTAGTGTCAACAACTATTATTTAAGAAGATAATTCTTATTAATTACCTCATATCCATTCAATCAAATATTCATAAAACAAGAAACATGAAAATTTTAAAGTTAGAAACAACTAGAGAAACATCAAAGAACTTTACATTAATATATGCGTTTCTGTGAATAGTTAAACTTGAAATATTGAGTTAAAAGTTAAAAATTATTAAGCTCATATTTATTGAAATATTGAGGACTTTTATTCTAACATTTAAGAAAATTCGTGCTATTTGGAACGTCCTTTTTGAAGGACATTGTGATCATCTTAAGACATGTAGCTTTATAATCAGGAGCTGGTTAACCAAAATAAATAGACCTCAAAATATTTAGATTAAAATAATTAAACATTTATTTTTGCAAAACTTTTGTTTTCATAAAGAATCATTAATTTACAGGGTAAGTCATTAGGAACCTTACAAATTTCTGCCTTATAAGGTGTCCCTTGAGAATGTCATATAACCACTAAAAAGTTCCTAATGATTCACACAGTACACATATAGTAAAAACACTTCTTCCAATATTAAAACAGACGACTTTTCTATATTTTTTTTTGAAAAATATAGGCTCGGAAAAATATTTTGATTCACATAGCCAGATTATTTAACCAATTAGTGTCGCGATTACATCAAACGTTATAAGTCTAGTTGCCAAGTTGGATATTCACATCTGTTAAAATGGTTTACATATTTTGCAGAAATGGATAAATTTCAATAACGTTAAGAAATATATTATAAATCTAGGAAATTATCGTAAAAAAGGGATAACGAGAAAAGGTTCCGAGTTCAAAACACTCAAAAGATTGTTCACCGAAATTTCTTTAAAAGATAGTAACATAGCTAAAACAAAATATGTTACGAAACTTTTATGGAAATTTTGAAGAGTATTCAAATATTTATTAAAAAGCTATTTTATACTAGAAGCCCAAATATCGAAGACAATGGTGTATTTTTTTTAAATAATCGCTTACTTCACTTTATTATATTTAGTCCGGATATAAAAAATCATAGTATACTATGCTTTAAAAATGATTATTTGTTAAAAAACTTTGTATTTGTGTAGAACTTCTGATTCTGTACGTTATCGTTGAAAAATAGAAGAAACAGATGAATCCATTTCAAATAGATTACATTATACGTTATTCTACAATGTACTAGGATTAACAGCTATACAGATTTGGCGTAAATATATAAAGACATCCACGAATCCATGCGAGTGATAGAGAACGCGTTATGAAAGAGAGAACATATTACTATCTTGAAGTAGGGATACATCGAGATGGGACGATCGTTCCAGTCAATTTAATAGTAACGTACCGGCAGTTGCAGTCATACCACTAGTTCGGGCGAGAGGGGACACTTTATTGTGCACCCCTTACATTTCAATAAAAAATATAAAATATTCGTCTTAACTTTTAATAATGATTAATCAATTAGAATTTAACAATTCAACTCATTTGCGCACTGATTAACCAGCTTTTAAAAAATTTTGCGACGCAAGCAAAATAAAACATAAAAAACTTATCAGTACTTTTATAAATAATCAACAATTAAAATATATCAAATCTAAATATATTGTTACAGATTAATACTTTCCAATTTTTTTTGGTGGTGAAACCAGTGCCGAATTTTCTTGTCAGCGGGATATTCTTTTTCCTTTTCGGCATTTGGAACATAATGTGTTTCAAAATAGTGTGAAAAATGTCTTCCAACGTCTTCATTTAAATATATTTCTTCTCTGTCAGAAGTAGGAGTCAAATTTTCTATACATAAAATAAATGTTATTCAAGTAACAATAAAAATTCCTCATTTACCTTGTGCAACATATCTATGTGATCCATCCTCTACCAAAACATTGTAAAACGGTTGTTCATCTTTAAGCTGAAGTTTGTCCACGTTGTTCTGAGCCTGCCATTCAGCTGCTGCAAGACAAACGGGATCCCAATCATAAATGACACACTTATAATTCAACGTTAAGTGCTTCATAACCATGCCGACAGCATAATGCAAATTAGGACTTCTGGGAGCAGCCTCTACTTGACTAAAAAGCCCCAGATCGTTCCGAGCATGATGAGCTTCATAGTCGCGAAGCATATGAACTACTCTGAAATGTAAATGCTTAAATATATCTACAATGTTGAAAAGTGACTTTTATTAATATTATTATTAGGATAGATTCGACCTTATATTGGCGGAATAAAAGAGATGAAGGTTTACATGGAAACGTTGGAAATTTTCTTTAAAAGTAATCTCAGAATTGAAAACAATTACTCAGCATAATTTTTTATATTTCCTGAAAATCAGCTAATTACTATGTGTGTTTTAAGCGTTGACTGTCACACATTCAAATGTATTGGAACAATCGCCTGGCCATTTTTATTTTCAAGATAGACATTTCAAAAGATCCGCTGAAAGAACTGTAAGTATTTCTTACCTTTGTGCCTGTTCAGGAACTTCGAACTCTTGAGATAACAAAAAATTCTCGAGAGGTTTGGTGTCCATGTTGTGCAACATGTACAACCTAGCCAAGCTAACCAACGCTGAAATATCTCTTGGATTGACTAGTTTCAATAATTCCAAGCTAGATCTAAGTCTTGTAATTTTACCATTTGGGTGAGCATGTTGCCTAGCAGATACTTCCAGATTATTAGCCATCCTTTCAATAACCTAATCAAAATTTAAATACATATTTTTTATACTTTAAAAGTTACGATTACAAACCTGCACTGCTGTTGCTACAGGAAATAAGTCTCGAGAACCGGAAAATCTACTATGTGGACATGCCCCCTTTCTTACAATTTGACCGCCATTGAAAACGTCAATATAGTACCAATCTGACTCTGGGTCCAAACTCTCGCAGAATCTTTAAGCAACACCCAAATTTTATTAACCAACATTAAAAATAATAATAAAAGACTACATCAAAATTTTTATTGTACCTGAGCAAGAAATGAGCTGGAAAACTAATTGGCTCACATCTCAATCCCAATCTTCTAGCAACTCCTTCAAAAACGATGGCCAAAGTAATGGGTAAACCTTGCTTTTTCTCCAATACTTCATTGATAAACGAATTTTGCGGCATATAATAGGCGTGATTATTTCCACAAAACTTCATTAATTTGAAAAGAACTGCTCTCATGACAGTTATAAGCTGACGACATTCATTTACTTTCCATTCATTTTGCTCTTTATTTTCTAAGCGCCACAAATCGAGCTGCTCTTGAGTAGCCTTAAAGAAACAGAAATTTTCAATTTTAAAACTACAACTACTTTATATTTAAGCCCGGGTTTTAGACGAGTAAACTGGCTCTGTTTGGATGTGCGGGTGTTTCTTTCCGGCCGGCTAATATTAACACTTCATAAATTCTTTGCACAATAATATTTTTATAATAATAAGGAAGTTAGTTGCTGTTTTTAGTTTAATTCAATCTAAAATATAGTCAGATCATAAACAAAGCTAGAAAATTGTCATGAAATTATCCCAATTTCAGAATGTTTTTAGTTAATATATATTATACACAAATGTATATGCTGTTACCCTCTTTCTATCTTTTACAGATAGACCCATTCCAACTTAATTTTCTAAAACATTTACTCCAGTTAAATATTGATATGCACATTAAATTGATCAAGTTTTTCTATTGTAAGTTTCATCTTAATCTCCAGTTCTAAGAGTATACAATTCACACTTTGGTTTTTACCTTAAAAAGCGGGTGATCAGGATAAAAACTTCTTAAAGCTTCTTTCACCTCGTTAGCAATATCATCCAACTTTTTGCTAATATATTCAACTGTTACCTCTACATTTGGCTGACACCATTGAGCAACAAAAACGGCCCCTACTTCTAATATTTGCCTTGATTGAGGCAATGATATGTATTCTTTCCAAACTTTAGATAATTGAAGCTGCCTAATGTATCTAAGAACCTTATTGGCATAATACTGGAATGTTTTGTTGCCTGGAGTTCTAAAAGAGTAAAGCAAAATTAAAATTTTACATTTTTCCTTCCATTTGTAAATAAACAATGAAAACAGAATAGAATGCTGTAATAATATTATTTAATACTTTTGGACATCACATAGAATGTATACAAGTCTACAATATACACATTATGGAAAAAAGCTTCATTATAAGCTTCATTATAAAAGACAAACTAAGAATAATTGTAATCATAATATTAGGTACCAGTAAATTGGAAAATTGAAGTGTATTAAAAAATAAAAGATATGCAAGGTTTTCAATTAAAAGAAGTTAAAAAATCTAAAACCACATTGGGAATTCAAAAAATTTATCAAGAATAAAAAAAAATATTAAGCTAGAAGTATTAAAAACCTAAAAATTATAATGAATAATAGACTCAAATAATTAAGAATAAGTAAATCTACCACTAAGTAGCAAATAGGCATTGATATAATGTCCTGAAGATAAAATTCTTTGTAATTTAATATTAGTCTCTTTGATTTGCCTAATTAATGAAAAAGTTTACAATAAACTGCAAAGAATGTGTTTTATTATTTTATTTTGAAGTACAAACGTTGTCTCGGCTTCTTTGCCATGGTATTCTTTTCCTAAAGAGAATTACGATTTTTTTTTAAATAATTTTTAATGACAAAGCTCAATTAGAAATGAATGGACACAAACGAGCAGAATTGCAAAGTATGAGTTGAGAAAGACCAAGAGAAATACTGGAGAAACAACTGTATTCAGAAAAAGTAAGCTATATGTCCTTATTTCTTCTAGAATGAAAATGGTGATGCAATTACTGTGCATGGAGTTGGATACAGGACAACCATTACAGATTATTTGCGGAATGAATTTGAAGCAGGGGGAGTCCAAAAGACGTGGTTTCAACAAGAGAGTGTCCTACAGGGAATAAAAGACAGTATCACTTAAGGAAAATATTTGGCGATCAAATACTTTCTCTAAGAGCTGATGTTAAATGACCACCTAGATTGTGCTACCTCATACCAATATAACGCCAAAGAAGTAGAGGGGATTACTTGTTGGATATCATAATTGTAATATTTATACTTCAAAATAAAACAATAAAATTATAACATTTTAAGTGTTTTATTCAATTAAATCCGAAGGTAAAATTAAGATACCCTTTAAGAATATCAGCAGTCACAATACCGCTCCCTGAGGTACTTCTGTATTTAGCAATAGAGTATCTAAGTCTAAAAAAATGTTCTAAATGTTAGATTATATAGTTTGTTTTCCAAAAATATTAAATTTAGACAGTTAAAGGCACATGACAAATCAAAGAAAAGGATTCCATGCCTTCTACCAACCAACTCATTGTAATCATATCCTAAAAAACTAAACACTGTGGGTCTGAACTTTTTTCTGAAACCATGTTGAAAATTTGATATTAGATTGTTAATGTCAAGGAAGTGTATAATTTTGTTATTAACAATATATTCTACAATTTGTGATGTAACATTGACATTTTTATAGAATGAGGAAATTTATTCGTTAGTACTAGTATATAAATTAATAGAGGCGATAAAGCATTAATACCCGCCTTGTATTCAGAAGACAAAAACATTTATTTCAAAATAGCATTAAGTACTTAAGAAATGAATTACTTACGTTAATGGGACAACTTCTATACTGTTGATAGGTGCATCTGTATTGACAATTTCCATCAAATCAAGAACAAGATAATTGTAGACCTCTTCTCTTTCGTGCAATATGGTATTCCATTCTGATAAATCCGAGTCTGATATTTCATACCTCTTGTAAAATTTAGCTGGCATTTTTTCAAGCAAATTCCGGGTTCTCTTTTTAAGTTCATAAATGTACCTGACTTCATGTTGGAAAATAATTTGTTTGTTTTCCAACAATGCTTTAAGCTGTGGCCACCTGTAAATACCTGTATTAGTACTTAATTGAATAAAATTTATAGACTTACTTTTGAAATAATTTAGTCTTCCAAATTTTATTACTGTTGGTAACAATTTGGTAAAAATGATGGCAAGTTAGAGAAAAATGAACAACATCTTGAACCGATAATCTGTCATTGTTTAAAATAGTCTCCAGGACTTCCACTGGTAATTTTTCCATTGTAATTCCACCCGTAATTAATCCAAACAAATAAATAATATTACACAAATGTATCGAAATCTTCCATTTGACGGTTTACTGACATCTGTCAAATCATTTTAGGTAAGTAGCGTAAGTACATTGTACACTTATAGCATATTCGATTTGTATTAACTTCGATGAACTCCGTGCAAAGTTTAGACGTTTATCAAGGTAAATTAAGTCAAAAATTGCTCTCAGTGCAACGAAATAAATACAAGTCGATCACGCTATCTTGTCCATCAGAACGTAGCCCACGAAATTGTAAATAAAAGAAGAAGAAAACGTATCCTAACCTTAAAAACAACTAAAAAGTGTATGCCATAGTTACTCATACTCAACTAAAGTTAAAAAAAATAATTGTCGATATCCATTTATTAATGCTAAGATTCAATATAGATGGAACTTTAGATGGGAGTAAAATTCTTCATTTCTATTGAATGGAAAAATATATAATTGTAAGCAAAAGTAATAAAACCGTTTTGTTCGAATTTTTCTTTGCTTACAGACTATATTTAACCGCCAGAGAAAAGACAGTTTAAATACCTTTTCAATCTGATTATTTTTGTAAATAAATCAAACACTACGAATTTTCAATAATGGGCGAGGGTGAATATGTTGAAGGATCGAAAAAAGCTCGTCACAGAAAGAAACAACTGTACAATTCAATATTACAGCTCATGGAATTTTACTTCAGCGATTCTAACCTCGCAAAGGACAGATTTTTGTCACAGTGCATCAGTGAAAGCCCTTGTAAGTAAAATAAATTGTCTTCCTGTTAATTAATTAATTAAGTAAATTTATTGTTGCCCTAGACCAAATTGAACTCAGGAGATCAATATCTCACTTGTTATGAGATGTACTAAAAGAAGTTTTGTATAAATATTGTGCAGCGATTCAAGTTCCACATTTTATAGGTTATTTTTGGATATACAGTGTGTTTCATAACGAGCCATATAAAAGTTATGTTTTGTAAAGGGATTGTTTTTTTTAATGGCATAAGCTCAACATTATTTTAAATTTGAATTAGGCTTATTTTTTTATTTTAAAAATATAAACTTTTATTAGGTTATGTAGGATTATTTCAAAGATATCTGCTTTATGTAGAAATCTTATTGAAGTTAATGTCCTCTAGATTTTAAAACAAAGCGAGGCTGATTAACTTTTTACTGTCAAAGTGTAAAGGCTAGTTTTATTACAATTAATAAACTTTTTGGTTATTTATCATTTACTGTTAAAATGCCATTTAGTTTCCAAAGAATAAATGATTAATTTGTTTTAATTAATTTTAACCATGCTGTAATAAACAAAAATGTTTTTTCACAGAAATCTTGTTGATTGTGAAACCGAATTAATTGCATACTAGTAAAATTTAAAAATAATGAATTGAATCCACACCAGCCTGAAACTATTTCAAGGATATCAACATTTTTTACCATTGGGAACCAAACCAAACTAAGATATTCCATATCCTAGGATGTTAAAAATACCTTGCTGTATAGATTGATTATGAGGCCCAAAACTGATCCTAGGGGAACCCCAGATTGCAGTTTCTGAATTTTAAATTACAAATTTTAACCATATTATTACTAAAGTACTTTATACTAATGCTTTATGCCCTACAATCAATATATCTAACTAGATTCCAAAAAAAAAGATTTAATCACAGTGTTTATCAATTTAATTTACCAAAATCCATGTTATTTATTAGTAAAACTATTTTTATTTTCCAAAAATTTTACCAAGCAATCTAACAATTTTTGAAAAGCAGAATATAATGTTAGGAGTTACTTTAATTAACTTTTTCTTTTGCAGATGTTGAATTAAATATTTTCTTAAAGTTTAACAAAATCCGGAAACTAAACTGCGATATTGAAGATATACGCAAAGCAATCAGCAAATCAGATTTAATAGAATTATCTGAAAACAGAGACAAAGTAAAAAGGAAACTTCCTATCAAAGTAAACCAAAATGTGGACAATTGTACAGTATATGTTGAAAATATTAAAGCAGACGCTAATCACGAGTGGCTTTCCCACATTTTTTCTGAATTTGGTAATGTTGTTTATGTTTCAATTCCAAAATACAAACATAATAAAACTAACAGGGGTTTCGCATTTATTGAATTCGAAGATGAGGAGGGAGCTAAAAATACTTTAACTTATTTTGAAAGTATTGGATGCAAAATGCCTTCAGAAACTAGCCCTGAAAATTTAAAAAGCATACAGACTTTTGAAGAAAAATCTGGTCAAAATGATATAGAAATGGAGACTAATAAATTAGGTGATGACGATTCTGGGAAAAATGAAAAAGGATCAACACCTAAGAAATTAAATACAGAAGAAAAAGCTACAAAAAGAAAATTGTCAGAAGATGACAATGAAGCTAGTAAAAAGATAAAACTTGATACTGAAATAGAGTTGAAAGAAGATGAAAATCAAACCATAGAAATGGAAGAAACTGAAAGTAAAAAAAAGAAGAAACACAAAAAAGATAAAAAAAAAAGTATGATTAAGGAATTGGGATTGCAAGTGTTATCAAAGTCAGTATTTTATTTTGATTTTTCCTGTATCAAATTTATAATTATTTCTTTACAGGCCAGAATGGAAAAAGATGAGAAATAGATATTTAGATCTACAGAAAAAGAAAATGAAAGAATTTAAACAATACCTCAATAGGCAAAGGTTTGCCCAAAAAAGTTATGACAAAAAGAAAACCTATAGTGAAACTTTGCAAACTAAAGAGGATATCAAGGAGGATGCTACACAAAAATTAGAGTTTATTCCAGGAATAATAGTTAAGATTAGTTTGCCTGAACCAGCTGTAGATCTTAAAAAAATAAAGGTAATTTTATAGTTTTATTTAACACAATTGTAACTCGTGGTAATGTTTACGCCCTAAGCCTATTATTAACTATCAGATCAGACTCATATTTTAAAAAATGTTCATAATGTTAATTGATTTCAGATTCTATTACCTATAGGCTATTGTGAACCACAGTAGCTTAGTAAGACACATTTAACAAATATTAATTAAGGTTGTTGGCATATTTACAAAATTCTTTGATAAAACCGAAATATTTCAGGAAGAATTTTTGAGCCTGCTTTTCTTTTCCATGTCTTTGGCTAAACAATATTTTCGAGAGGTGATTTTCGACATTAAATCTACAGCTTTTATTAAAATGGCTCTTTAGTATCACTCAATAATAAATACATACATCTCATTCTTTTCTTTTTACATAATATGATTAATAAATTGTCAATTGGCATCCTCAAATCAACATTCTCTTTTGGTTATTTTAAATTAAATGAAAGGACTATTGCATTATTAACACAAAAAAGCAGAAAAAATAAACGAAATTTCATACTATTAACCAATTCATTTGTTGGGTAATATGCTTTTTTTATTTCCTCCTTCAAACATTTTCAAAGAAAGTTCCTAAAACAAAACGGAACATTATAATACCATAAATTTCAGACAAACTTAAAACTTTTGAGGTTTTAAGTGATAGTCAGTTTGTCCAAATTTTTAAATCGTCCAAAGAATTGTGTAGATTTCTTATAAGAAAATTAACTCCCTTTAGAAGACCCCAAAAAAGAGGCACTTATTTAAGCATAAATTTTCCAGAGCAACGCCTTTCATTTCAATAATTCTAAATACTTCTGTTGCATAAATGTGTTAGCCTTTCTACTTTGAATATTATTAATTATTTTATTAACTTCCATTTTGAGGTTTTAAGTGATAGTCAGTTTGTCCAAATTTTTAAATCGTCCAAAGAATTGTGTAGATTTCTTATAAGAAAATTAACTCCCTTTAGAAGACCCCAAAAAAGAGGCACTTATTTAAGCATAAATTTTCCAGAGCAACGCCTTTCATTTCAATAATTCTAAATACTTCTGTTGCATAAATGTGTTAGCCTTTCTACTTTGAATATTATTAATTATTTTATTAACTTCCATTTTCAAAGGACGAAAACATGAATGGATTTTCACACTTAACATTTTAATAAAAATCAAGCCTTAATGGATTTCAAGTACTGACCATTCTGATATTTTGGTTTTCAACACACATGCTTCTGCACTCTAAGATGCATGCCTACCGCTGTTTGTTTTTCAGCATCCAAAAAAGAGTAATACACGTTGGTCTTTTTTGAACACATTTGGGAATAACGTCATCATTGTTAACGTTTCATGATTTTACGCACCCATTTTGGGAAAAAAATCGAATGCCACATTAATCAATCCCTTGATGTCTGAAAAATTTTTGATCACCTCTTATAGATCCCTTAACACTTGCATTAGACAATTTAACCCTAAAAGATGCTAAATGTATTTCCTCTTATCTGGAATGTTTTATAACTAACAGCCTTCATTTTCTTTTAATAATTATAATTATCGTATTATTTGCAATGAAAGTTTGATTTCACGTTTTGTTCTTTTTTTCTTTTCTTTTCTTCTCTGGTCAAATTTTACTTTTTATTATTTAGTAATTACTATTGATATTACTACTATTTATTGCTACAAATTTGCATGTTTTTCGTAAACAATACAATTAATATTATTATTATTATTATTAATTCATGATAAATTTGTTTCAGAATGATATTAAGGCTGTATCTTCAGATATAAAATATGTTGATATTCCTCTACCAGCTGGAAGTGAAGATATTTTTGTAAGGTTCTCAAATAACAAAAGTGCCAAAGAATTCTGCTCTAAAGATTCTATGGGAGAAAAAGCGATATTACAAGGTGACGAAGAACAAATATATTGGGATAAAATCCAATCGGATAGATGCGTGAAGTTCTCCAAAAATGTTAAGAAACAAAGGGGACGAGATAAATTGTTAAAAAAGGCTGAAAAAGAAAGAGCTAAACATATAAAGTTTGATGAAGGCGAATAATTTTATATATCTAAAATTTGTAAATCTATTTTGTTTGGTAGTATTTAAGAATAAATAATTCATTTTTCAGCGTTTGTTTTAGAAGTTTACAAACTTCATATGTGATGATTTTTAAGCGGATTTAGCTTAAAAATACATTATAGTAGGAATGATAACGTAATTTGCTTTAGCTCCATAAATATTTCCCTTAATTATTATTTATTGGAAATATCAATCAATCAATTTATATGAGGCTGAACAGATGTCTTCACCGCTTGATATCCCTGTATAAGTAATAATAAATAAAGTAAGTTTTATGTCCAAGTTTTAATTAAATGGTTTCGACTATACAGGGCGTTGAAATAATTATGTTTTCCATAGATAACTAATCTTAACTTCTAAAGTACGTTATGACTTTGATCCAGTACAGAGATCCTCGAATATTTTTTCTGTTTTGTCTATTTAAATATTGAACATAGATTGAAACATCATCGTAGCAGTTTCTCTATGACAAAGTGCAAATCTGGGAAAATTCTTGCAGTTTAGCATTTTGCTTCATTGATTTAATTCTGTCAATAAAAGCTAAAATGATGGATTTGGTTTTTATCAAAATTAGGCTGTCACCTGGTAACTACAAGTTAACATCACTAAATTTAGTGAACAACTCTGTTAAATAGGCTTGTTCTCTGTTATTTACTTGATGAAATATTCTTTAAAATTTGATGTTTATTACACTGTCTAAAAATGTAATAAAAAATTTATCAAACATAATTCTTTTGATAGCCATCATACTTCAATGTGATTTATGGAAACAAAATTTGTACACGACCTGATATCTCTTGAAATTTCATACATCTCTAATTATTGTTTTCACTTACATGGAACTCTTGTAGTTGAGAGTCGACCCCTTAGGATTTGATATAGACTACTTTGACAATCATTTGTCTAGCATGACGTTAAATAACATCCTGCACATTTGTAACTAATTTTAAAATACAAGATTAAAGCTTCCTAAAATATTTCTAAAAAAAATGTTGGTATAATAGTTATTTTTCTAGTTACATAACCAAAAGTTATAGTTATAAACAAAAAATGAAATAGTGACTTTATCCAAAAATAAAATAATTATAAATGACAAAAACATTTAATTTATTTATTTATAGGATTACTAAAATTTGGGTTGTTAAAGAAGTCTGCCTCGTTTCGGAGTGTTTTTTAATGAAAACATGTACTGGTAGTTTCTGACGAAAATACTGTTATTTTTAGAAATACTCGAGCTTGTTACTGTCACAAAATATTCAATTCAATATAATGATTCGTACGTACACGTGTTGACTTTTGCTTACTAATTTTCAAAATAAAAACCCACACAAAATTTAGTTTCAATTTTAAATATGTAATAATTGAACGGATGTGTACTTTTAAATATTTTCCCTACACAATGATATAATTTTTGACACAGTGTTCATAATCTCTTTATTTCTTTTTTAACATTTGTAATTAATAGATCTTGATGAAAATCAATATCCCAAAGTCACATTAATTATAAACGGCATTATTTAAATTGTGTTAATATTACATTTGTACTTATTAGTTTGAATTGATTAATAGCGCATTTAATTGTATTAATATGCATATTGTTTTAATAATGCTTTGTTATAGTATTACCTGTTTATAGATGCATTCCCTACCTTTATACTGATATGAAAAGTTTATTGTATATAAGAGTATTTGTTGTAATATGTAGATAAATTGGAATTTTTTTCTGATAAGCTGAGTTCATTAAAGCTTATAGACAACAATTTCTTAAACTAGTGGATAAATTCGTTAAAATTTGAAAGAATAAAAATTGGGAAAATATCATGACCTTCTGTCAAATTATTATGTTTGGGCATATTTTTTTGCTTAATATGGTAAGATCTTTATGAGTGTGTCAAATAAATAAATGTTATAATACTACATTTAAGCGCTACGATAAATTAAAAAAAGACTAAATTGAATGTTCAAATTGTGCACCTGAAAATGATTTTCTAATTGTTATCAGTTAGAGCAACACGGTAAATAATTTTCTATATATATATTATTATGATATATAATATCTGTACTTATTTATTCTTCTTAATATTTTAATTTTTGATATATAATTTCTTCACAAACTTATATTTACTTATTTTCTTAATTAATCTTCTCAATTATTTCCAATTTTTTATATAGAATTTTTTCACAACTTATATTTACTTATTTACTTGATTATTCTTCTTAATACTTCAATAAATTCCAATTTTAAATATATTATTTTTATTTTACAAATTATTCGAACAATGACAGTATTGAAAATTCTATCCACCGAAATTTTCACTTCACAATGCTATATAACTTTCAAGTTTCTTCATGATTCTGCACTTAATTTCTTTAATGTCGTTATTCAATAACTTTTTATTTTATTCGAATTTATTGTTCATTACTTCAAAATGTTTCCTCAGTTCTTCAAAATTCTTTACCTGTTCTTCAGAAATTTTTCTCTGTTCTTCATTTCATCTAAATTCTTTCCCAGTTCTTCAGAAATTCTTTTCTCCGTTCTTCAAATTTCTCGTCTATTCTGTTTATCATTTTAAATAATTTTTCCATTCGATTCTTTTCTTCTTTAGTGGCAACTTTTTCTTTACTTGAACCATCCTGTTCCTCTCTTGCATCATCAATTCTATCTATAAATAGTGAAGAAATTATATATCAAAAATTGGAAATATTAAGAAGATTAATTAAGAAAATAAGTAAATATAAGTTTGTGAAGAAATTATATATCAAAAATTAAAATATTAAGAAGAATAAATAAGTACAGATATTATATATCATAATAATATATTATAGAAAATTATTTACCGTGTTGCTTAAAAAGTAAATTGTACGTTAATATACCGAAAATTTGTTAGAATAATTAATAACATGAATATGTTAAGAAATACTATGTATACCTTTTAAAGGTACTGATAATGTTAAAGAAGAATTTGTTCTTCGTCTTGATTATTATCAGACACCAAACGGTGCACAATTTGAATACTTAATGTAATTGCTTTTTGAATTCATCATTGCTGTTAAAAGAACTATTTTAAAATTGTTTTCATTCTTATTTGATCCACACTTATAATGATCCTACCATTTTATAAATGTTCCAATTATTTAATAAAAAATAGGGTTGTTTTTAAAAAAATCGATAACGTGGTACCTCCTACACCTTTCACTATGCATCTATTACTTGAAAAAAACGCGCAAATAAAAATAAAATTAAACGGATTCGAGTGTGTATTTCTCAAAAGTTATTCCTTAAATGCTTAACGAATTTATCTATTCACTACTCTACAAAACCATTATAAGTAGCGTTAACAAATAATAAATTTAAATATTGAAATCATAACTTTATTTAAAATCTAAATAAAAACGAATAATAAAGAACAAATTATTTACGTCACTACAATATCCGCTTGTCATTATCATTGATTTATTGGTTTTTTCGAAACATTTTGCGCGATTTGCGTATAAAAAAAATAGCAAAACTGATTGGAAAACTAAATTTGACGGCAGAATTCACCCACTGGATTTTTTCTTGGCACCGTGCCATTTCATAGACACATGTTCATTTAAAACATTATTAGAATAAAACAAAGGATAAAATTGATTGATATTTACCAATTTGCAAAATTAGTGAACTCCATAGTTTTATGGATGAAGAATGTTATAAAATATAAAAAAAGCCCGAAAGGGAACCATTAACAACACGGCTTAACATATATATTTCCCCATTAAAGTTAAGAAACAACATTCATTTATTTGAACGGGCAGTTTTCTGTTATGGTATTTGTGTACAATTATCCAATGCCAAAATATTA
Organism: Hermaeophaga mercurialis; assembly: GCA_951812935.1. Taxonomy (NCBI): domain Eukaryota; kingdom Metazoa; phylum Arthropoda; class Insecta; order Coleoptera; family Chrysomelidae; genus Hermaeophaga; species Hermaeophaga mercurialis. Next base: position 32,698,313 of record OX638362.1, on the reverse strand, counting down.
GTTTATTTTAATTAGTGTGTTTGGTATTAAAATGGTCAATTTTATCCAAATGTGTTATAAACGTTTCTTTCCGGAATTACTTTTATTTTATGTAACATTTTCGATTCTTATCACCCTGCATTATATTCGAATTTTTCACTAAATTTCTAGTTCTGCAGTTATTTTGTCAATTCTACTAGAGACAATAAGCCTTCTAGCTTAGCTTATAAGATGAAAAAATGGCTCTTTTCACCTATGAAAACTTTTACAGTTCTTTCGAATGTACCAAATTAAACACGAAGTTTGTTTCAGATATGTAGACGACACCTTCATTATCTGATCTCGTGGACAACACACCTTTTCAAGTTTTCTCGACCCTGTTATAATTAATACCTTAATTAAATTAAATTTTTTCAGTACCTAATAAATTAAGCAGTGGTCTAGGTGGAATTCCTGATTATTATTTCAGAAACTGAATTTATTCACTAACTTAGCCCATATGTATTCTCTTAAATATTCGATAGCCTAATATACTAACAGTTCAAATTTTATTGTAAACAACGTTTAAGAGAAAACCAACATGGATTCTCTCAAAACAAGTCAACAGTTACAAATTTGGTTATTTTTGAAAAAAAATATTGAACATACTGGAGAACAAAGGTCAAATGGATGCTATTTATAGAGACTTCTCCAAAGCGTTTGATAGAATAGTTAATAAATAATATTTTGATGAAAACATTTAGTACATTTGGTTTTAGGTTTTAGTCACCAATTTTCACAGTGGTTTAGTAACTGATCGCACATAGCAACTAAGAACAGGTTGTTTTAAACCAAATATAATATAGGTAATATCGGGAGTACTACAAGGAGCTCGTTGCTTTCCTTTGTTGTTAATATTTTTGTCAAAATGTTTCAAAAATTGCTATTTAAAACTTTATAAATCAGTAGATTCAAAATAACCTATGAGGTTTTCTCATGGCAATAGGTAAATTTTGGAACAGTAACTGCCTCTCAGTACCTAAATCAATCCCTTAATCCTCATCCCTGCAGAGCCAATCCTATATAATTCCATTTGAAAAGTCGAGGGGCTCCTATAGAAACCAACTTCCTTATGAGAAGAATGAAATATTGTACATTTCTTTTTCTCTTCATTTAAACAAGTTTCGCCTGTGGGTTGGTTGATAATTTGAGTTACAGTGTTTGTTTCTTCCCCCGTTTCCTGAAGAAACCGCTTATGACAGTCGACGAAACGTTGAGTTTACAATAAAAAACGATACGGTCCAAAGTCATAAACACTATTTTTACCCTGTATAAATTTATTTTTAGTAGTACACGAGTTTAACTTTCGATGAAAATCTTAAAATAAGCATGAGTTGCAATACAGAATTTTTTTGGCTTTATTTCAATATACAAATCATGAGATTATAAGATTAAATACTGGTATGATCTACTCGTAGTAAAGAAATTCCACTGGCGCAGTCAATAGGATTTTTTTCTGCAGATGATAAGAAATCACTCCGAGAACAAAACCTTCATCTTAGAACAAACAAAAAACTTACTTTTCCCCAAACATGATACATAATAAGTGCAAAGCAAAGAAAGTACCTTTATGATTGTTACGTATAAATTTGTAATAAAAAAAAACCGAGAATGGATGTCCAAATCGGGGAGAGATATATTACCCTACTTTTTGCTGACGACCACATAATCTTGGCTGAAGAAGAAGAAGATGCAAATTATATGACACGTAAACTTATCGAGGAAAATGAAAAATGGAGATTGGAAATGAATACGGGCAAAACCCAATATATAATAGTGGGAATAGATTAGCAAGACGTGGAAGATATGGAAACACCAATAGGAAAGATAAAAAGAACATCGGAATATAGATACCTGGGCATGAACATAACTGCAAATGGTAGAGGTAATAATGAAATAATTAAAAAAATAGAAATAGAGAAAGAAATAACGAAACAACTGCATCTTTACTGTGGGGAAAGTAATTTCGGAAAATTAGAATGTTCAGCTCCCTAATAGAAAGTTGTTCGCATTATGAACCCGAGGTATGGATCCTAAATGAAGCTGTAAAACGAAGATTAGACACAGTAGGGAACGGGTTTTGGAGAAGATGCTGTAGAGTAACTCTAAAAAATAGAGTACGAAATGAATAATTAAGAAGAAGAATAGGGGTAAAGAGAGCAACGACAAAAATATAGAAACCGAACAGCTGATGTGGTATGCCTACCTAATGCGCATGGAAAATGAAAGACCAAGAATATGTTCCAGTAGATCCCAAATAAAAAAAGAAGAAGAAGCCTAGGAATAGATGGAAAGAACAAATAGAAAGGGCTATGAAACTAGAAATTTCAAAGAATATGATTGGAAAAACAGAAGCGAATGGCGCAAAGGATGCGACAAACGGCCTACAGGGCTGTAAAACGTCGTTGTAAAAAAACATACATATTTAAATTTATTTATAGTGATGTATGGATTAGTACATTTTTAATATTTTGTTTCGTTAGTTTATATCAGAACAATTCGAATAGTGGGTAGTACTCTGACGTTATAGAAATGTCGTGTATGACGTGCATCGGTTTTTATAGTAAAAATTCTGTAGCAAAATGGATTTAAAAAATCATTAATGAATATATTTATTATTTCCACTAATTACAAAGAAGTTACAAAAAAAACAAAATTATTTACTCTGAACTAGCCATTCACTTCATAAATAAATAAAAACTAATTAAAAATCCGAGGTGTCCAGTTTCCAAAATGTGTTCGACCTTAGCCAGAATTCGTAGAGAACAAGTAATTGGGACAACACGTCTATTTTTGGGACGTTCCTGATGCATGGTCTCTTCTATTTGAAAAACAAACACCATTCGATTTCGATTTTGTCACACAATTGTACTCTGTGTGCCAAAATTCATAATATTAACTCGGTTTTATTTTTGTTTGCAAAAATTCAATGTTAACGGATTTTAGTCCTGGGATAGGACCAATGCATGTAATATACGAGGTGGTTCATTTAAAAAAACGACATAGGTACGCATTCAAAAATAACATTAGACAATACTAGCTTTCGCAATTTTGTAATTTTTTGTACTAATATGAATATAAAAAATATTGCACACTTTTGCATACAAGGCGCAAAAAATTCACTGAATGGTAATGGCGCTCCGAAAGTAAATTATCTTGATGTAAAAGTTACGATATACAGTGGTATTTGTTGAAAATTTGCCAAAAAGAAAGTTATTCGCCCACACATACACCCAAAAGCGTTTACCCGAAATTTAGGAAATCTGCCATGAATGGCATCGACATCGACAGTAGCGCTGGCCCCCATTCCCCATTGTGACGTCCCAGGCGTAGTTTTCGAGGCCGAAGACGCCTCGAGACGCTCACGACGCTCTCTGGGACGCAGTCAGTGCCGAACACCGTCAGTCGCAGATTTCGACTCACTAATAACGCCACTTAGGTTAGTACAAAAATTAAGTGTTCAAAAGTGTAGTTTATAGTTTATTTTTTATTTTGATATAATTTGTCGTAAGTATAGGTGCAACACCCAGTGAATAGTTCATACTATTAACTCTCTTTCGCAACTGTTCTTTTCAGTGTGACTAGTTTTACATAACCACTGGCTTTAGGAAATGGGTATTAATAGATTTTCGTTTTAGTAACTCCATGTTGGGGTACATATAATTTTACATATTTTTGATTTACTAAATAAACGTATTACTGACACCAGTAATTTTTTTTTTATTTTTTAAAATTGTACATATTGAACATCCACTTTTTAAAATACGAAAAACGAAAAAATAAATCTATTTTAATCATAATTTTCTTATAAATACGTAATAGATTATATAATTACGTACTATAATATAAATATAATAAAATGTTTCAAAAAAATACAGAGTGGCTCTCTGTTCTAACCCACAGATATAGTTACGGGGTAACCACCGAAAATAATACGAGAGTTTCATAAGCCAAAATTTGAATACGATTATGGTAAAGATACAGACTTGTTAATAAAGAATAATTTACCATAAGAGTATTCCACATTCCATATTCTTTAACATATTCCCAAATTTTAATAAAATTTTGTGCCACAATAGAAAAATAATAAAAGACATATTATTTGTTATTAATTACATCAAAAAAATAAGTATAAATACATCAGTGCGTTCTAATAAATTTTATTTTTACATTTATACTAATCATTACATAAGCTTGATTTTTCCAAACACCATAGTAAGATCTGTAAAAAGCTGCCTGTGATTGGTTAGACGTTGATTAAAAAAGCTATTATTAGTTTTGTTTGATCTTGAAATTTCTATATAGTCTTTATGACTTAATTGTAATCAATAATATTTAGCTGTGATACGGTGTTGATGGAATCTATTTTTGTTTATTACGGCTGTAAAAAATTAAATTTGGCATACGCCCCAAAATAATTAAGAACAAATAAACATTTCTACACCAAATGAAAATGAATTTTTGAACACTTTGGTAATAAGAATGAACCAACCAAAAAATAACTAAATATACACCAAAAACAAAATTAGTTTTGGGCACTTGCGACACATAACATCTTCTTATCAAAAAATAAAATGTGGCTGAAGGGGCATTGTTGGTGGCATTTTGGCAATGAAATATCTATGTGCAACCTATTTTATATTTTTCTAGATTTTCGTCTTAGATATTTTGTCTGGTTTTCATGTGGGACTGAAATACCATTCAACTATAAAAATAGAGATCGTTTATTATTCTTGTGTTATTGAAGTTAAAGAGGCTGTATTCATTATTAATGTTGTCTGATTTCCTGATATAATCTGTTTGTCCAAACTTTTTTCTATCGTCTGTATAAATTGGGTCCAAAAACTCTTCTGGTTCAATTCTGAAGTGTGTTGGTATTATAGCAAGTTAGCATTTTCGAATACTGCTTAGTTTATGTTCTATTTAATTTACAGATTAAACCTACATACCACAATTTATGGATATGTATCATTTGGGAATCTGGAGCGAATATTATTTGTAAATTATTGGTTTGATTTGTCTTAAAGAGGATTTTCCTTTTGGATTTGGTAGCATACGGTAACTTTCTAGTATGAATTGAAATCCTCAAATTTTTGTTTTTTGGCACTTCTTCTTTTGCACTTCATTGGATTTGGTGCATCTAAAAAAATCAGTATTATCAATGATTCCTTGAAGTATACTATATCAAGAGTGGTTAATATTTTTGATTTGAGTAGTTGCTTATGATAAAAAGGGTTTTATACAAATTGTGTTGCAAATAGATCTATCGCTTTGTTTATTTTGTTTAGCACAGTATTTTCTAAATACATTCCTCAAAATTGAGCGATAAATTCCATAGTTTTCACTTTATCATGGTATATTAATATAAGAATTATTCTAAAAACAATCTCATTTACAGTTAATATATTTCTTATAAATTATACATTTCGAGAGACAAGATGATTCGAATAGCAAGTGTGGAGGCCGTGGGGTCTAATTTTGGCGATCTATTTTTGTAACTTGGCATACCATGCCCTACATTGGTTAGCATTATAGCGAATATAATATCCACGCTCCGTCGAAACAGGTTTTTACACAATATTCGCACTTTTTTGAGTCGCTTATCGCGAAAAACTTTCCCGGATTTTTTTCATTATTTTGATTTGAAAATAACAATTGCGACCTAATTTATACCTCCTCGTTTATTAATATATTTATAGAGAGAGCACAACTCATTTAATTTATAAACCCCCTGTATGATATACATAGACATTTATACAGAAAATAAAATGCATATAACTAATATGACATTTAATAGCTACCATATATTTCATTTAATTGATCATATTGCTATTTATGCCACACATTAAATGAACATAATTTTAGAGGTTGTTACTATGAGTCATTGATCCACCTTCCGAAAAACAAAAATATGTATAAAAATCTAAACATCAAAACATTGCAAATAATAGAGATAAATCAACGATTTTATTACATTTATCAAAATATTATTGACATTTAAGAATTTTTTGGTTAATATGCTTAAGACTACGTAGAAAAATCTACTAAACACAAAAAACATATCAAATAAAACATTGTTCATTAACATTCTATCACATTCGGAGTTAAGAAAGAGATCTTTTCAAAAATATCCTCCCGAAGATTGAGCTTAACTCCTGCCAATTAAAAAACCGGTTAAAATCAGGTATCAACTTCCACGTGTAGGTACATTTAGTATAAACTTTCTTAACTACAAATATTATGTTATATATACCTGCGGATTAGTAATTTTATTAATTTCTTCAAGGTTTTAGAAAAAATGTTGTTTATTTTCAGTTCGGAAAAGTATCATTTTTAATATTTTATTGAAAATATTTTAATACTAAAAATACATTATTTTATGTACAAAATGTTAGTGAAGGTTTGGTCACGGGTCAAAAGTAATGACAAGGCGAATAAATCAGGAGGCTCCTAGTTGAGAAAATAGAAAAAAATACACGTAGTCTTTTACGAATAAATCATTCACGTTTGGAACGTTTTTTAAAACCCAAAAAAAAATAATAATCACAGGAAAACCAAAATGGATTATGTTATACATTAAACTTTGAAGATTTTTTTCATATAAAAAGAAAGGCTTTATAAATTAAAAAATAGTTAAATATCAATGACTTACAGTTTGCCCCATTAACTAGTTGGTGAAGTGGCATATAATATAAATAGCATAATGTTTTGGAGGTGTTCTGAATTATTAGAATTTCAGTTTTGACCATGTTTTTGCTAGGGTTGATTTTATACTTTTTCACTAACATTTTTTTTTTCTAAATATATATTCTATAACCTTAAAAACACAAGCAAATGTTAAGGCTTCCAACTGGTGAAAATTTACGGCGTTATCGCTTCAAACCGGTCAAAATTTTATAGTTTCAATTGGTAAAAAAATAATTTTTAATAAAAAAATCACATATTTATCTATTTTTTTTGCATTATTTATACTTCTTATTTCATTTCTTTATCATAAATTTGAGAAATCATCATAACAAATTTCAAACTTTTGTATATTTTTTTTCTTTTATGTTTCATATCTTTCATCTGCTTATTATAAATGATTCTTAAATAATTAAAGACTTTTAATGGTCATATATATACTATATATGAACAATTAACAATGTGTGAACACTAATTTTAAAAATTATTTTTGATCCCGACTATCCCACCCCAATTTTCTTAAAAAATATAGACTTCAACGGCCTGTTGTGCTTATACATTAAACGTAGGTACTAAAGTACAGAGTTAAATTTTGAAACATTTTTTTAACGTAATACATTGAACTAAATTATGTCTTTCATACATATATAATTTTTCTTTAAACAAATGCTAAAAAAATTAAAATTTTGCCCTGTACTTAATCATTTAGACCATCAGTAATATAGGTCGTTGAAGTTAGATTATCATAAACATACATAAATAATACAGGGTGTTTCATTGAAAAAATAATGTATCGCCGTGCTAGACTAATATATCAGGTATTCTTTTTCGATTTTATATGGAGAAGGTATAATTGAGTTCAAATATGTTTCAAAGTTTTTCATAAAAATCAAAAAGAACGGCAAAAATAAATTTATTCAATAAGTGGTTTCCACACTATAAATGTCAAAGATTCATCCAAAATAAAATAATTTGAATTTCAATTTTTAAGGCATATTTTTTCGTAGACAAAAATTTAGAAATCTTATTTTTATCAAAAAAATGAGTACCCCACTGGATTTAGATTGCACCCAAATAGATGTGTCCCAATCACACTGTATGATGTATTTTTAATTATAATTGTTTAGTTCGTATCTCTTTCTTGTAACGATAATTTTCATTAATTTTGATTTTAAGCTTTAAAATTCTCCCTTTTATTTTAAAACTACTCTAATACGTATCATTATAAAATTTTTCAAACTACCGGTACTCTCCCCAATATTTACATTTTATCTGATTTAGAAGACACGAAAATTACTCGAAATGGCCAAAGCTAGTTGTCATTGGTAATAAATAAATAAACTTGTATTTATTTATATTTTTTTAAATTTATTTGTTAATCTACCAAATTTTCAATTTGGAAGAATTGCTTATTAATTAGTATTAATTAGTTGTTAATAACTCCAATAAAAAATACAAAATGCATTAGCCATAACTTACAAGTATTTAGGCTAATATAAATTTTTGTTGCATATATTTAAATACAAGTTTGGAAACTTCAGTTCCTAGTTGGCAAATCACGAATTAACTTAAAATTCAAATTACCTACTTTACACTTTATGCATTGGGTTAAATTTTGGTCCAGCGACCATTTTGGGTGGATTGTAAGCCACGCCTCTGATCCATTTTATATCTGTGATAATTTCGCTATAAGAAACAGTTAGGGATTTTATGATTTTGACACTAATTTTTTCTTCTTCTTCTTTAACTTTAAATTTAAGGCCTCAACTCCTAGGGCTATTTAGTTTGTGGTTTAGATTGATTTCCAATAATTGGAAAGTTACGTTATTTATGACGACTTTATTAATAAGTTTGGTTAAGTGACATTGATATTAGGATAGACTCTAAATAATGCAATTAATTCATTAAAGATTCTTTTTCCGCGATTTCGAGGACTCAACTACCAGGGTTCACTTTTGATAAGTTTACATAAAATTCTCTGCTAGAATTGTTATGGTAACATTGTATATATTTTAAAAAAATGACCAACGCTAGTCTTGAGTCTTGTTTCCATTGAAATTTTATTTAGAAAGTCTTTAAGTGTGTTTTGTTTGTGGTACTGTTATTCTATTTTAATTCAGTGCCGCCAACACAATTTTGGTACAATTGGCATATTTAGTATTTTCAACTTTTCTGGATCTGTAAAACTATTGCATACGAAAAAAGCTCGAAGGTTACTGAACAAAACTTACCATACATATGTTACAGTGGTACAATATTTTAATTTTAATTAGATCAGTGGTACCAATATTATAACTACGTAACACTTGGTATTCAAAAAAACTACCACATTTAAAGGCATTTCACGATAAAGTTGAAATGACGATGAAGGAAAAGAATTGCGGCGTTGTTAGATTTTTCTTCACTTAAAGATAATGTAGCAGTGCTTCCTTTTAATGAATATTCTATTGTGCTTTGTGTTAGTTTATTTTATGTTTGAAATGTAAAAGTAGTTTTGAAATGTGCAATTTCAAGATATGTAATTAATTTTGAATCGAAACTCTAAAAATAGTTTGTTAAGTCTGTTACCATTTGCAGGGATGTATTACATAAATGCTTATGCATTTTAACCAAAGAAGGAATGTCAAAATATCAAAAAATGTTAGTTTAAACCTTTAATTTAACGCAAACTTGTTACAAAAATATTTTTTATAAAGCATAGATATATTTTTTCAACAATATTTATCTTCATGAATAATAAATCTTATATTTGTTTTTTGGAATGCATATTAAACGGTGGAATATTAAATCCGTTCCAATTCGAATCCGGAATGTGAGCCATGTGCAATAACTGGCCCAACACAAATAAAAACAAATAATTTCACCTGAATGAATTCGTCATAAACTGGAACTGGGGCAAATATCTTGAAATCTTACCTTGATCTGCGAACCTGCAATTATCGCAAAAATAGACTTTATAGCGGTGTCCAGTGGGTGTCCAAAAATTATATATCGGATTCGCCCATACTCCAGACGGAGGGGGAATTGCGAAAATAGAACATGACTTGAAAAATGCTCCATGCCAAATTAGTATGAATACGAATTGAATCGATGGCCGCACCGCAAGCCTCAGAAATATCAGCACTTGTTGCTTATTTTCTGGCCATCGTCTTTGTGGGCATTTACTTAGCAATTATCAGCTAAACAAAGGCAAGAATTTTATATTTACCAAGCTAACCTTAAGACATATAACCTAAATATTGCATACCAACTGAGTCAGATTCTAAGAGTTCTTAAGTATTCTGTGATTGTAACATGAATGTCAAATAACCACACAGTATTAAAAATATGTTATGTACGTTGCTTAAACTAATGAATAATACTGTTCTTACAGTGTTTTGATTAACACCGAAATTTGAAAAAAATTGCTAGGTCTTATGTGTATATACATATATTCTAAATAATTTTAAAATGCTTAAGCTAGAGTTTAATTTTTGAAATGACATTAACAGTTTTTTATTGGATTTAATAAACGTATTTTTGTCTAAAAATAAGAGTATTGGACAAATGACATGTCATTACTAACTAATTTACAGCTAGCCTCGGTGATCTAGTACGTTAACGTCCACAATTAAATTAATAATATTTGCTAATAATGCACATTTATGTAGCCACTTTCAAAACTCTTCAATCTCGTTGTCATGGCAGATTTTTTTAAATTCTTATCTTCTTACAGGTCTTGGTGTATTTTGCCTTATTCACTATTTTCCTCCATTTTTTCTATGTTCTATGCGCTGTATTTAGTTTTTTGCTTTCATTTTTCTTATATCTTGTTATTTTCTTCTTATTTTCGTTCTTCGTTTCATTCGAACTTCATCTGGTTCCCATTCTGTAACAGTTCTTGTTTGTTATTGTACCTTCCCTCTTTTTTTTTGAAAATGTGGTGATCATACCATCTTAACCGTTGTAACTCAATACTTTCACGAGTTTCTTCTCGAAACGGTTTCATTTCATTGTTTTCAAGAATTAACACTGGACTAAAATTCGTTAAACTTTTTCAATTCATCGGCTTAATGCAGGTGAGTATCAACACTTCGTTATCTCATTACAGGCAATGTTTTAGTAGTCGAATTTAAAGTAGTTTTTTTAGTGGGTCATCCATGTTTAGTGTAGTTTATATAGAAAATATCATTTTTAAAAAGATTTTTGATTAAATTAGGTTACTATTCAAAAAAACTAATTTAATGGTACTTAATGAGATTTTGTAACATATCTGCATTAAACCCATGAAACGAAAAAGGCCCTCAAAGTTTTTCTATGCGCTTTGTTAATTCCTTAATATAAGGAAAACTGGCAAATAATCAATAAGTTCGTGGAGAGTATCAGTTAAAAATAAAGTATTACCAGTTTATTGAATAGTTATAATCGTAAATAAAGTTTTAATTTAGGTTGTTGTGAAATTCGCCTAAAGATAATAATAGATTTTGTGTGGATTCACTAAAATTTGGAAAACATGTGCTTCTTCAACCATAACTACCCACTGCCATTTCAGTGTTTTATTAAAAAAAAACACCAGCACATACTTAAATAATCATGTTCTATTTTAGAATCAGTATAAATAACCTTTATTTTTGAAGCACCAACAGAATTAATGGTATATTCAAATACAAATTAATGAATGCTCATTCAAGACAAAAAATTAACAAATTGGCCCCCAACATTGAGTAACTGTATTATTATAAATTTTTGATGTATAACAAAGATTAAAGCATTGTTCAAACACTACAATTCAAGAAAGTTTAATTGTGGTTACTACTAGTGGAATAAACAAAACAATTTGACAGATCGGTGGACAGTATCGGACATGGCAATAAATCCAAACAAAAAAAGATTACACATATGGAAACAACAACATTTCTATCTTATTTAATTCGAAAAATTTTTGGAAAAACAAGTAAAAAAGTACGAAACGTAACTTCCAAAAACTCTTAGGTTGAAACATAACTTAGGTCTTGATAGTAGGTGATTATGCCTAATTAAACAACTCAAAATTTAAACTCATAGCAATATTGGTAAACAGTCTTATTTTGAGACATGGAACACTTAAGGAAGTCACTTACTATGGTTACAATGTTTTATTTGGAATAATAATAATAATAATAATAATAAGGGTTTTGCCCTTTTACACTTTAATTTTCTGAACATGAGTTCTTAAATTCATTAATTTATTGTTTGTTCCGTTGAACACCAAACTATTTTATTTTCTTGAACACCACACCAATTTATAATTTCCAAATATTTTATTTTTTGCCTGCTATCTTTTCGGCCATTAGTCAGGATTTATTTGGAATCAATTCAGTGTTACCAACATTAAAATGGTGTTACACCGGCAAAATCCGTTGCCATAACATTTTTGATGATTTATTGTATCTTCAATTTCCCACTAGTCCCATTTCAGATTCTGAATTAGAACAGGCTTTTATTATTAAATAACCTAAATAAGTATAACTGTTTCAGACATGACTCATATGGTACCACAGATAATTAGGGTTTTAATAATAAATTAAATATTTTTTTTTGTTACAGCAGGGACGAACGACCGAAAAGAAGATCTAATCGAGATAAGGCAGTAGATAAAAGACCTCCAACACCATGTCTTTCAAGGAACATTTGGAAATGATCAGCCTCAATGAGTCACCATCAAAGAAAGCCAAATTTTGGCAGTCCTTCGTCAGATCCCTGAAGGGTGGGTATTTATATTTATAATATATAACAATAGCTACAACTGTAAATATATGCCGAGTATTGCGAATGAATGTTAAATATCTTTATCATCATTAAGATTAAATTTCTTTGTAAAAGTTAAATGCATTTAGAGTTGTTGAACATAAGTAACGAGCATGACATTTGGAGCTCTATCAACACATTTTTGAACAGTGACTAAGCTAAGACCAAATTTATTACAAATTTTTTTAATGAGCAGTAAAATACTAAAATGACTAAAATAAAAAATCCCTTCACAAAGGCATTTCTACATTCAGGATACAAATCTTAAAAGTCACAAATTGTAATTTAGGAAGACGTTTTAGGAAGGTGTAACAGTATTCTTGTTTGAAATTATTTTTTATAATATTACTAGTGTTGCTTAAAAATATTATGCATTGAAAATCTAAGGAAACCATACTGGGCATTGCTTGATTTATAATATACAACTACTACAGGTTGTCTGGTAATAAAGTTCATATAATATAATTGAACTGTAAATTATATGGCAAAATTCAATGGGGATTTTTACATAAAATTGTTAAAAATATCCTTTCGTTTTTAGGAATCAATTAAACTTTACTGTTATAATTTGGGGATGTTTTCATGTATTCCAAACTTGTGAAATACTCTAACTACTTTTAAAATCCTTTAAAAATAATTAATTCCAAAACTTTCCATTCTCTTGAAAAAAATTAGCTTATTAATAGTTTTTGAGACAACAAATAAAATTAATGTTTTTTTGGGAGTTGATCCATACAACCAGACACTATGTTTGTAATTTTGAAAATTCATACATTCAGATACATTCATACAACATCCGTGCACACGCCAGGATTCGAACCTGGAATCTCTGGATCGAATATCGGCTCTCGCCACACTCGACCACCGAGTTCGGCAAAATAAAGCTCATTTTAAATGTAGACAATATTTTAGCTTAGTAGATTTTTCATTTAGATACCTGTTTTGACACTATGTAGTATTGTAGAAACGTTTTGATTGGAAGAGGAGATCAAGCTATAATTAGATGGCCTCCTCGATCCCCGGATTTGAAATTTTTTCACTTAAAAAAGCCATTGGTTTTGAACCTGTTTCAAATCTAGATATTTTGACTGAACGGATAATTAATTCAAATTTTTAATATTGTTGCTCATAAAAATGGTTTCATTCACAAAAAGCTTTAGAATTGATACGCGAATCAATGTTTTTTTCTAAAGTAGAAAACAAATTATCAGTAATGAAATACTTTACATCTTTTGGGAGCACTCAAAGGAATGGAAATAATTCTAAAACTAACATTATTAATTCGTGAAGATTTTACTTTTTTCCGATTATAGTTTTCTGAGTCCCTTCCTTTGAATGAGTGTCTATAAATGAACACACCCCCTTATCAAATTTTGCATAGAATCTAGAGTAACAACTAAATGTTTTGGGTATTACAACACAAAAAAGCAACGCTCTCGTTTTGAAGATACTTAAGAAAGGTTTGTTTGTTACAGGATCCGATGACTTAAGGGCTACCGATTCAGTTCATTCCCGCAGAGGTGTCTTCCGTCCCATTAGTGACATCCCAGAAGTGTCATCTTCCTGGCCTTTCACCAAGTCCATCTACGACGACCCCAGCGCCGCATCCGAACGCATCCACGTGCCCGGCTACAGATACGATCCACTCCACAGAGACACCTACGGTTATTCCCCCAGGCCAATCTTCCCACACAATTACGGTTCTCTTGACAGATACCGGCCCGGTAGGTTCGAATACAAGCATTAGAATCGTCTCTGACAGTTGCACTCTCAGTATTTTCTGTATCTGCCACTTCAAGTGCCTTATTGTGGACTATTTGTTAGCTTACGAGTCCAAGCACGGTTCCTTGCAGCACACCGCGTGCGCCGCCTTCATCGCTCTCGTGCGTTACATTATATATATATACATATATATATATATATATATATTTACTTTTTGTCGTCTTGATCTGTATTTTCTTGTAATTTTTGTGTTGACATTTGATAATTCTGTACGTGTACATTAATGAATATGATTAAATAAAACTTATAAAAGCCAGATATTTGTGTGCGCCCCGCAAAAGCTTGAGCTCCCTGTGTAACTGTAACTTACAATTGACACATACTCTTGAATTCATACACTTAATATCATCGGAGTAATTAACGGCTAAATATACCTACATGTATTCTCGATATTATCTCCCAATGTAAACAAAAGCAGGAACATTACTTTTTTTATTTCAAAGTAAACTTAAGATGCTCATTTCACTGTAAATCTATTAATAAAGTTTCGTTTTGCTAAATTTAACAAAGATTTTTCTTTAAAGTAAATATTTAATAGCTTTTTCATTGGCTCTACTTTTTCAAAAACTGCAATCGCACTCTTAATAGAGAGCACATTTAACGCCCAATTTAATTCTTTAAATAAAAAACAACAGTAGCGTTACCTTACGGTAACTTTTAGAAAATATTTTTAAATTTATTTCGAACAAATGTGTACGTTCATAACATTAACAAATTCGTGCTAACAAATAATTATACATGTTATTAAAAAAATACACAAAAAAATATAATTATTTATATAGGGTGGACGTGCTAACTACTGAGCAATAAAAGATACCGACTACGTATAAAAACTGTTAAATGGAATAAGAAGTATAACAAGTGAAGTCAGCTTTTTTATTTAATAGAATGGTAGTATGTGGTTTTATTACTACAAATATTGTTTTATTTTTATTATACGACACGAACCAAGTAAATTTATAAGTACACCTTCCATTTAATTTAATAGTTTAAAGTACAGTAGATAGACACTGTTCTTTTGAGAAGCTGGTTCACGTGACACCTCGTTTTAAAAGCATTTTAATAATCTAGTGCCGTTACTTAACATGAGCTAACTAAGAAAGACAGCGACTCTGGACAAAAAATGAATTAAGTGGGATAACTTATGTTTCTTCCTAGTTTTACCCTAGACAGTGTTGAATAAAAGATTAAAGTAGATTTCAAACGAAGTATTATATGACCTATATTTATAGTAAAAAAATGTGAAATGGGCGAAGTTCCAATTATTACAGTGTCCTTTTAGGGAATCTTAATCTTAACTCGCACTATGTAACCTAGTTTTTATCCAGAGTATCTCTTTTTTTGTTAATAAGTATGGACAAATTTACGACGAAAGTAGTTCTAAATAAAGTAGATACATATTGTTTGACAATATTTTCATAAATATATTATTTATTATAATAATAATATTAATAATATTTAGTTTCTAAATGGCATTAGATATTAATAAGTTCTGAATTGTTTACCGTTTTTTAATGAAATGTCGAATTCGCAAATAATAGTTTGTTTATCTTGACTACAAAAATTTCTCTAAATCTTAATATCAGAAAAATAAGAAAATCTAAAAATGAAAAAATCTCTACATTCTAAAAATACGATATTAGTAATTTTTATATAAATCTACACAAGTAAGGCACTTATTATTTAAAACAACTAAATCGTGACAAAAAATATAGTAAAATATTGAAGTCACCATTTTTATTGAATTTTGGTTTTCACATAATTTGATTTTGGCATAGTTCTCGATGTATACAAAAATTACATTTATAAAAATTGACGATATTTTTCTTTCATAATTATATAGAAATTTTTGGAACTATTGTTATTTTTCAAATTTTCACAAAAAATGTATTTTAAACTGTAGGTCATGAGATTAAATTTTGAAACAATTCTGGATTTTACAGTTTAAATGCTTTTTTTGAAATATTATTTTAAATAGTGTATTATTTTAGGTCAACATTTTTTCAAAGTTATAAAATCATGAAAATCAGATAATTTTAACTACAGTTAAAAATAATTTTTCTTCAAATTTGTTTTTTTATTATTCGATTCGTATCAAACATGAACCTTTAAAGCAAACTTTTTTATCCATTTTATCCATCTTATTATTTTAGAACTATTTTTAAAATGAATGCCTCATTTTTTAATGTTTCTTTTCACACGAGTAAAAAAACAATTGTATACAATTTTTGGAAATAGCCCTAGAAAAATATATTTCTGCTCATGATATACCCACATATATAAAATTAAATTTATTTTTTGTGATGACGATGAGGCCGTGGCCCCCTTTCCCTCCCATTTTGTCTACTTGACCTATTTATAACTGTTTAATTCTTCTTAAAATAGTCGAAATATTCTGCATATGCGCGACATTTTTCCAAAAAGAAATAAATTATTTCATTCCGAAAGCGAGGTCTTCATTGAACTTGCGGAGTCAGTTGTGAATTGGTGTGTTCAGTTTAAAAAAAGCTCTCGCATTGTGTTGAACTTTACCCAAAAGTAAGAATAATTTGATCAGGCGTCTGTGGCGAACTAATTTTACTTAGTGACTCCATACGAATTACGAAATCGCGAAGGTCTTCCAAAAATACTCTTTGATATTTCGGTATTTATTCTCAACCAACCACTTCACTCGCGGTATTTCGAACCTGAACATGCGTCCAAGTAAGTCCTATTTATATACAGATTTTTAATCTAAATAAACGCCTGCATATAATAACATAGACGATAGATACAGTTACTTGGAGATAACAATAAACAGATGTTTGATGAAACGAAACGAGTATTGGTCAATTGAATTATCTTTTAATAATTAATAGTCGCATAGTATCATGGCTTCTTAACAAACCCAGCGGCTCCAGCCTTTGCCAGGGCGAACCACAATTTTATTCCCTCCCTTAGTTTTTTTTACTATCACCTTTATCAACTGGAACAGCAAGTGTTTTGTACAAAACGCTTATTTGTTTTGTTTTTTGAGGGGATTCAGGAGTTTGGTCGCCTTGGAGGTAAGACACAGCTTTGCGTTTATCATTGTAACATTTTGTTTGTTTGCCACATTAACCTTCAATATTTTTGATCTAACGATCCAAGAGCTTATATTTCTTCAGAATTTTACTACAAATTAACACATTCAGTCTCTAAATTATTACCCATTAATATCTCGTTACCCAATATTAACACACCAGTCGAGAGTGAGTGTTGCAGATAGATTGAGTAATAACCATTATATGCGAGAATAATACTAGTTTTTCCAATATTAATAAATTGTTTATTTATTTATTTTTATCAACATTAATCTTATCTTTCACCTTTGCTGTCTATAGGTATTTATTTTCAATTCAAGATAAGAACTTTTTATTTTTACTAAAAATTTGTATCAGAAATGGTGACGTTAGGATCCATGAGTAATAATAACTATTACCTACGTGCTTGCGTAATATTTGTCAAACTCTCATCATTTAATGAACACGTTGGCTAAAAAAAATTACAACAAACTGATTTGGGAAATTGTAAATAACGTTGTTTACTTATTTAAAGTTGCTATAAAAACATTTACCCTCGTACTAAAAATATAAAAGTTGTTACAAAATTAACCAACTGGTTTAATAATAGAAATATTTTAGCTGTATGATTCATAAAACAAAAATTAAAGAAATATTTATTTAAATTAATCATCGTTTGGCAGTATAACTTACACAAAATGCCTTTATTCATTTTGAAACTAATCAAAACTACTTTTAAGCAACTTAATTATTATTCAAAATTATCTTCGTCGTTTAGAATTCACTTACATCGTTTTTTTTATTTTATTCATTTACTAACCGTATGCAAAAAAGTAACCAATAGTTAACTAACAAACGATTAACAGATTCTATACATATATACTTATTACAGTTAAGTTATTCTTATAAACGAATGTGTATTTTTCTTATAAACATAATTAAATTCACGTATCGAGTATCTATTTTAGATTCAAAAATGTTCTAAATTTAAGTGATGTTTTGACAAACGAAACTTAAGTTTTTAGTGTGTCATGAATGAACTATTTTTTAAGTTACCAAGTGGCCAAATAACAATACTATAAAATATTTAAAAATTGACACTTTTCACCTAGAGGATGATTCAATGATGCTTTAAAAACTTAGAAAATGTGTATACTAATAGAACACCCTGTTGATATAAAACAGATACTGAATACATCAACATAAAATTTACAAAAATAAAGGACTTCTAATAACATATTGTAATAGCATTTTATCATAAAATAATTTAGAAATTCAATATGCCAAAATAATATTTCGTATAATTATCGGGAATTCAATGTAATTGAATTCTGATATATCAGTAATTAAAAATGAAAATTCCCATATAACTGATTGAAACAAATTAATCATAAACAAAATTGAATAATAAAAATAAATCTTAACTATAAAATACAAAATAATATGTCATTAACATAAATATAAAATTTCAAGGTTAATCGAACGAATAATTGAAATAATCAATTTTTTAATAAATATATAATGAAAGATATAGATAAACCTCTATTAAAAACATATTATATAATCAATTAAATTTAATTATGAAACAATGGCTTGACTAGAAATCAGAAATGAAAATTTCTATCTAATGAATTCTAACATGATTATTTGGTTAGTTCATATCAAAAGTATATTTTCAGTTTCAGAATAAAGCTAGGTAATTTTTAAATAAAAGTTCAAAATAAATCAGTATTATTGTTAGATTAAGTTTACAACGGAATTGCAACTAATTATGAATTAAATTTTTGAGTTTTTTAAATACAAAAATATGACATGGAATAATTTAGAAAAGTTTAATTATGAATGTACGATTCAAAAGCGTATTTCATACATTTGAAAAAAGTTATAGTGAGATAGTGAAATATTTTTTTCATTACGCCACATATAAGTGCTATTACAACATACAGAGTGGACCAAAAGTCTGGAAACGGCCAATTATCTCGTAAATTGCTAGTACGAATTCTACAAAATTTGGGATAAGTCTATTTTGGGAAACGGAGATTTCAGATTTGACATTTGCAGTGTTGCTAGATTTACCGTTTCTCTGATATTATTAGTCACTTTTCTTTTTTAAATACATCACCCTGTATATTCAGTCATTTTTGGAATCTTTTCTTCAATACGACTTCAACCATATGTAACACTGACTTTATGTAGTCTAGTAGATGTTAAATAAATAAAACAGAAGTCTGGCAACGGCTAACTGTCTGAATACATTTTTTAATACAAACTATTTTCAACTACATTGAAACGTACTTATTCATGTGGTCAAAATGTGCTCTATTTGTTAGTTGATAGTACTCGAGTCGATGGTAGAATGCGGCTATCACGTTTCTCCATGATTGTCTAGAAATTAATCGAGATTCATCTATAATTCGTTGCCTTAGCTCTGTAAGCCTTGCTGGTTTAGTTTTGTAAACTGAATTTTTCAAGTATTCCCAATAAAAATAATCTTTAGGATTAAAATCGGGTGAACGTGGAGGCCATACAGACTACATAAAATCATAAGTTTTACATATGGTTGAACTCGTATTGAAGAGAAGATTCCAAAAGTAACTAAATATACAGGGTAAAACCAAAGTGGCTAATAATATCAGAGAAAAGGCAAATCTAGCAACATTGCAAATGTGAAACACCTGCAAAATATCCACGGTAAAAAAAACAAAAATAACAGACTTTTTACCACCCTCTCAATAATTATAAACCGTGAAACACACGAAAATCCAAGCCTATCTGCGATCTATCCCCAGTTAATTCACTTTACTTTTGAACGCAGCTTTCCACGTAACAAAACCCAAACCACTCGACGCTGACGAAGCATGGAAACATCACATTGACCGTGTAAAAGGACGCGAACCATCCCAATGGCCCAGCAGCATCTTCCACACCACTTACCCCTTCTCGCGTTACCCCTTGTACTTGGTCTACAGCAAAAGGCCAGCACCAGCTGCTGAAAAGTACGATCCACATCGCTCTTGGTTAGATCATTTGGATCGTGTCGCTGAATTGGACAAACTGTACCCATCTCTATGGCCCTCTATCGGAAGCAAATATTCACCAACTCCAATCAAGGTAAGACAACAATGTTAATTTCCTCTACATCATAATTTGTGTTCCCCCAATTACTAAAGGTATTTTATCCACTGTTACGGTACAAAAAAAAGTGTTTCGCATTATTTGGTTAATAAATGATTGTTTTTTGTCTTCAGCCTGGTCAATTTGGTCCTCGTCCGTCCGAAGTCGCATTCAATTATGCTGGCCAACCCATCTATAGCCGCGGAGGGCTGTATCCAAGTAAGACCTTACTCGACGACCTTCTTAACCCTTCCCCCAGCCTCCCCGTTTCCGCAGTAACGCGTGACCCCTTCTGGTGGGATTCTCCTTTAAAACCCGCCTCCACGCACAACCCCTGGGGTAGATCCCCCTCTTACCTTCGCGACTCATATCTGTCCCCTGTCAAGAGGACGTTCCTGTGGGACAAACACCCCATCAGGCCGTTCGGTAAGTGATCCTTACTAACCAAACACGTCCCTTCCTAATATTTTTTGACAAATCATATCAATATACAGGGTGTCCATGTTAGGAGAGTACGATGATTGTTAAAAACTAAAAGTCTTGCTATTATCAAGATAGAATTTTAAGATAATCGAGTTATTTTTCATTCTGTTGAAAAATAAAGTAAAATGAAGTGGATTTGCCACTAAGAAAGAAAATAATTTTGAGTATTGTTGTTTTTCTAAAAATACACAAGGTGACTTAATTATATATTATGATTTCAACGGTTAGAAGGTTCTAAAAGTTGGTTACATAGCCAAATGTATTTTTATGTCGACTATTTCCAAAGTACTTTTTTCATTCAAAAAGTAATTTCTTCAAAATACGAAGAAAAACCTTGAAAATGCCTTTTGTTATTGAAATACATAGGAACATATTATTAGGGCATAAATCAGGACGTGTATGATTTAAGTCAATATTTTCCTTGGCAAATAATCGATTTTTTTAGCGAACATTTAATTTTTAAATTAAAGAGTTCTATTGTTTTTAAAAAATGTTGTTGAAAATGTAAGTATATTTTCGTCACACTATATAAAGAATACAGATTTATTCTTTTCAAATTATTGTAATTCAAATTTATTAAATATAAAGTATTTTTTATAATGCAATTAATAATCTTTTCGTGGACACTTTGTATAAAATATCCTACCAAAAATGATCATAATAACACAGATAAACATCATTATAAAAATTATGTTGAAATTTTCATTTGCGATTTTAAAAGACGCCGATATTTAGAAAATTTGTAATGAATTGCAGAGGTGCATAAAAGAAAAATAAAGTAGATTCATAGTTATGAAAATTTCGACATGAAAAATTATATATACTAAAGATAATTTTAGGATTTCTTTGAAAAGGCTTCTTTAATGAAAAATATTGTTCTGGAAATATTTTATAAAAAATACTCAAATTTTTAACATTAATATCAAATAAATAATAAGATATGTTGATAGTTATGTAATATATAAAATAGATCTTGAATTTACTAATTGACATACAGAGTGGGCACCACATGTGGCATGGGAAATGATTCTTAAACGATTTTGGAACAACTTTTTCTATACATATAAATCAATAAGAACTACATTTTATAGATGTATTTAAATGCACAAAATAAATAAAAATAACCCAAACTGCATATTTTATTCTTGGACTCTAAATTGAACAGTTTTGAAGCCGCAAACCATGGAAAAATATTGAATATAGATGAAAACCATTTATTTATCCCTTTATTCAATTTTTAAATACTTTTATTTGTCATGTAAGACCCAAACTAATTAAAATTAGTTCAATAAATAGATTTTAATTATCTAACAGACTAAACATCTGTATCATGTATGTTCAAAAATATTTTCAAAGTGTATACTTGTTTATATCTATACTGAAAAAGATTTTTGAGAATTCTTAGTGCTTAGACATCACATGCTGTGCTTATGTGGTGCTCTTTCCCTATCCATGGAATCATTAATAGGTGTGAAACAATTTTCCAAATATTTTCAAAATAATATAAAACTAGAAGCAATGTCTATTTCAAAACAAAAAAATAAAGTGCAGAACATAGCGTTTTAATTGATTTTAGAGTGTTAATATTCAGGGTGTACTAACGAAAACTTGACCCCCATCCTTAGAAACTCGGAAATAAAGCAGTTTTTTCAAAATATAAAAAACACGTCAACTTTTATTGGCAAAGGAATGAATAAAACTTGTACCCAAAATTCCAACACCCTTAGCAATCCCCATTTGTTTAAACAGCAAGTGTAGTCAAGTAACAAACCATTTAAAAATATTTTTTTCTCATATAACTTTTCATTAATTTATGAAATAATTTTGGAGATATTTAGATTGAAGTACTTATTAGGTAATTTAAATAATAACAAAAAAAAATCAAATTTCTTAAAATTAATAAGGATATTGTTCAAAGTGAGCTCCATTAAACTTCATACAATGATGCAATCTACTTCCAAAGGCTTTTCTATCATTCGCAAATGCGTCCGGTGCCAGTAATCGGCATTCGGTAACAATTTTCTGATCGACAGAAGGAGTATATTCAAGTTTTTTAGTGTTCCCGGAAAAACAAATCCAAAGGCTAAAGATCAGGTGACCTGGCTGGCCAATCCGTTGGATCTTCTGCCAAGCCAATGCCCTGGAAAACTTTGATGCAAAAACTGTCGAAATATGGGATGCACCATACTCTTGGAAAGTTGGTTTGTCTGCTAAAAGATTATTACCAATATGTCAGTAATCATGGGGCCTATAACATCTAACGAATTAAAATAAGTTATTCGATTAAGACTTCTCTCTATAAATATTGGTCCTACGATGTAATTCCTTAAAATTTCAACCCAAACATTTAATTTTTGAAGGGTTTGCGTGAGCGTATGCATGATTAAATGGGGATTAGTCTCATTCCGATAACTACAATTATGTTTTTTACTTCACCATTTGGTATTTTAGAAGCTCCTGTTTTAAGAAGTTGTTTAGTTTAGGCCAATTATATTCTATATTTTATATTCGAAATACAGGGTGTCCCACGACGATTAAGACAAGTAATATATCAGAATTGGGCAGTAGTAGAGAATTATAATTTTGGGGGTGTAAATTAGAGCAAATGTTGCATCTTTTCTTGTTATTGTGTTACCCAATGAGGTATTTGTTTTTGGTCACGTGACGTCGCATTCAAAATTATTAATGGGACAACCTGTATATTTGTGCCTTTCTGTATTCCTCCCGATAAAACAATTCCAACAAACTAGCACACATCAGTAATTTCTCTTTTCAAGGTCAATTTTTAGCCGTGGGAGAAAAACTTAGTCTGAAATCAAATTTAAGAAATTTCCGTCCAAATAAAGTTAAATTTAAGCACACTTCCCAAAATATTCCTATTTTGTTTTTACCTCTATTCTTTCCTTGGGTGCAAACGGGGCAGAAATTATGCACCAAAAATTCAAGGTAAAAAAAATATTTTTTTAAATACAATCCACTCAAACCAGAATCAAACATCTGGTCCAATGAGCCGGATAATAATTGCTATCGTTGAAAACACAATTTTTATAAAAAAAAGCCATTGTTAAAATTTACTGTCTGCTCTTGGCATTTACAATTTTTTATTTTCATTACAAACGTTGCTTGTTTGGATTTGGCAATGATTAGATTTTAAAATTTTATTGGCGAAATATCGAATATTAACATATAAATCATAAAAGCTATTCATAAACTCATAATTTGGCAGCTCATCAGGTTACATGTCCTGTTTTAATGTAATAATTAAGCTGTATTGGCGAAAACTATAAAATCCTTTATGTGAAAAAAATGACATAAATATCAGACTAAAAATAATTGGGTCACAACTAGGAAATGGAAAATTCAAATCCGTGATCGATTAGGACCAGATGTTTGATTCTAGTTTGAGTGAACTGTGTTTTTTTTTAAATACATTCACTCAAACCAGAATCAAACAAAAGTGTTTTATCGTAAACACCAATTCATATTAAAAAATAATATTTTAATAAAAACATTAGCTTAAGGAGAACCATGTGAAAGTAGATTGGAATATTTTAAACAATAGGTTCATTAATTTTAAGAAATGTGATTTTTTTTATTGATATACCCAAGTTAATATGTCAAACTAAAATTTAGGGTGGTATAGAAAAAAAATACCCACAATTGCTATTTAAAAAATAGGGAGGGTTGTTGCGGAGTTTCATGAGGTTGAATTTCTGAGTATGAATTTTATATTGTATTTCATCCCTTTGCCAACAAAAAACTGACGTGTTTTTTTAAATCTAGTAAAACTCCTTTGTTTTTGACTTTCTTGAGTTTTATTGGTACACCCCGTATAAAAAGCTTGTATGTAAACCATTATGAAAATAATAATACTTACTATATATTTCGTTCCAAATATCGTGGATTGTTAAAAACTGTAAATATATTCATCAGAGCGTATTTATATAAAAATAGCAATTAAATCCACCTGCTCATGTAATTCATTGGGACGATCTGTATCTGTACAAACCAGTAAAATACAAACTAAATTTTAATGTATTTATAAATATTTGCACATCGTTTTTCCTTTGAGTTTACGTCACTAGCAGATACACTTGATAAACGCTGAGTATTATCTATCTTATGCAGAACTTCTTCTTCAATTCCCTGTATACCATGAAAATGATCACAGCCTTAACTAAGCTTAAATATACGTTTAATTTAGAAGATCTCTATAAATGGTCGTTATTGAAGAAATAAAAACAATATTACTTTTGCCAGTAATATTTATTGGTCCATTATACAAATAAATACTCAAATGAGATACTTGATATCCTGCTTACGAACAAAGT
The DNA here is from genome assembly GCA_951812935.1 of Hermaeophaga mercurialis. Lineage (NCBI taxonomy): Eukaryota > Metazoa > Arthropoda > Insecta > Coleoptera > Chrysomelidae > Hermaeophaga > Hermaeophaga mercurialis. The sequence continues at coordinate 32,673,094 of OX638362.1, read as the reverse complement.
TTATTAATACCTGGAATAATTACAGGACAACAGTATTTTGATCGGGAATTTTAATAATTATTTATTTTTCAATATCTGTATTTTTACATACAGTGCCATGTGTAAAATAGTTTAATCTGGGTTATTTCTTTCGTTCATGAAATATGCATATTGGGTCAATCACATACTTAGGTTCTAATTTTCATTGCCAATGATCGTCAAATATGACCACATATTCGTGTACCAAGTGTCGACACGAAATAAATTAATTTAAAATTTTAGGCCGAGTGTGGCAGGGGCTGTTCTTGACTCATGGGGCGATATATACAGAGTTTCCCAAAAGCCCCAGGACGGAGCCATAAGTTTCTAACGAGTGAAGAAAAAAAATTGAAAATTTGGAGATCACTAAAAGGCTATAAAAACTACATTTTTAGGTGGTTTAAAAGTTTTTTTAGGGGGTAATAACCCTAAAATTTTTAAATTGCTACCCCTATCGAGTTTCACCTTATTTTAAAGGTAATGAAAAAAGAAACTCATCACTAATACCAAAACCCGATATTTTGACACGTTGACTGACACGTGTATCAAAAGTGATATACATTTGTTGGGTCCAGCACGCCGCTCTGTATCATTTTGTAACAGACATAATTACGTTCTGGCCATAGTATGCCATCAGTTTAGCTTAGCTTTTTTGCAATAAAGACAAAAATGAAGATAAGTAGTTGCAAATTTAATAAACAGTTTGTGTCACTGTCATCATTTATTGATTTTTGAATTAGTGTGTTAAATTTGAGCATATTTATTTCCTTTTTTTTAAATTAGTTAAAATAATATGTTAAAAATGGCCCAAAAACTTACCAAAAAAAAAGAATTACTCTTTTAATGATTCGTGTCTTTGGGAATAGAACAAGATCTTACGATGAAGTGTGGCGAGTCTTACATGATTTTTTTCATGAACGACCACCGATTTCCAAATCAACAGTCGAATGAACTGTTCGAAAATTTCAAGAAGAGGGAACTGTGAAAGATCTTCCGAGAACTGGAAGACCGAAATCTGCAACAACTTCAAAAAAAACCGAAGAAGTGTTACTGTCTTATGTTGAAGAACCTTCAAGATCCTTATTAAAAGCGTGTCAGGTACATAAAATCAGTAAAAGTTCGAGTCACAGAATTTTTCAAAAAAATAATGATTTCCCCTATAAATTTCACCTAGTTCAGAAATTGAACGAAGATGACTTCGATAGAAGGTTGGAATTCTGCGAAATAATGCGTGAAAAATGTGATGATGACAAAAATTTTCTTCTCAATATTGTTTTCTCTAATGAAGCTACTTTTTACTTAAATGGTAAAGTTAATAGGTACAATTGTCGTTATTCGACTGACGAAAATCGACATTTAATAAAAGAAGATCATACTCAGATATTGCAGAAAATTAATGTGTGAGCTGGAATTATGGGAGATAGGGTAAATGGTCCTTTTTTTATTAATGGAGATTTGGACGGAGGCAGATATCTGGAACTGTTGGAAAGTGAAGTGGTTCCAAGTGTTCGTGCCGTATGCCCTAATGGTATTGACAATAAGTGGTTCCAACAAGATGGTGCTCCTCCACATTTTAGCCGAGCAGTCCGATACTTCTTAAGTCCCACATTTCCAAACCGTTCAATTGGGAGAAGAGATGATTAAAAATCAGATGGGATTTAAAATTTTTGATCACCCTGTATCAAATATTTTTTAATCAAAGAAGTTGAAAAGTTAGTATAGGAACATGTAAGCCGTTTTTATTGATTTTCAACGTTTTGGCTGCTACATACATCTAAATTCAAAGAAATGTGATTTTCAGATGGCTGTTGATCCTTTATTTAACATAGTAGACATAAAGTGTGATAAATCGTTGAAATTAGCTCGGCAAGAGGTTTATAAAAATGTAAAAATACACGGGATGTTCCATTTAAAAAAATTTTTTTTCTGGCACTGCCTTCCTTAACATACTATATATTTGGAACTAATTTTAAAATGGGAATCTCAGTGCCTACACTTTTTGTAAAAACTTTTTTTTCGTAACTTCAATAATAACGGATATATCGTACTTCGACGCACTAATGCCGCACCCTGTATTTTCGAACAAATGTTTAAAGATAATTTTTGAGTAAACTAATGAGGTTAGAAAAAAAATTTATTACAATATTTTGTTGCAAATGTCACGTTCTACATACCATTTAAAAATATGTATTATTTTTTTAAATTGTATTAAAAAACTAAAATTTTCTGACTTTAATCCGATTACCATAACGCCTGGGAAATTTTTTTAAATTGCACCTAAAATTTAGTTAGACAATAAAATAGTCGCCTATTCATCGAAATTATACTAGTGACGTATCTCAAAGAGAAAATTATCCATTAATGTAATCTTTTATTTGTTTTATTTTTACTTTTTGGTGGGATATTTATAATTGGTATAATTTTCAAATTGAAACCACCTGCTAAATTTACCTACATATATTTTACCTGTTTTTTCCCCAGATTTTTTTTGAAACGGATGGCGAATTTTTTGGTAAAAAATTATGATTTGTAAATGTTTTATATGTAGTAGATTAGATTAGAAATAGTCATGTAAGGACCCAAATATTATATGCAGGGTGTTGCTAAATTCGTGCGAAAAAATCAGAGAAATTTCCTCAGTGACGATTATCACATATAATTCCCAAACGGACGGAAGTAAATTTGTAATTGTTTTCTCAAACTACTGCTACTCTTTTTACAAGTACATCACAATGTATTGTACTAAAAGGGAGCCAAAAAATAGAAACCAATAAAAATAAGAATCGAATGGAAAAAGGAACTAAAAATTAGAACCAAAGAAAAAGGAGCCAAAAGAAAATATATTTATCCTACCCTAACCGAACCTAACACGGTCTAACCTAAGCTAACCTAAGCTAACCTAACCTAACCTAAGCTAACCTAACCGAACCCAACCTAACCTAACCTGTCCTGACCTAACCTTTTTTTTTGTTTGGGTGAGAACCCTTTATGGGCACCGGGTACTGGGTCCCCTTTTTCCCGGTAGTGTGGAAGTTTTGGCTGATGTGTGCAGTACCAGTATACCCACTAAACTCACCTCCTTTTTGCCTCTGGTCTACGGAATTACAGGTATTGCTTACTTCTCAGACCATAACTTTATCTCTCTTGTCTTTGCCTCTCCCTCCTCTCCCTTGTATCCATGACTTCCCTTATATACTCGTGTATTATTTTCCATTCCCTCTCCGTTCTTAACATGATGTGCACAACGTTTTCTGACGTTTTTTCCTCTTCTGTCTCCCGTTCCGTTCTCCTTCTTCCTTCTTCCCACTCTAGGCATTTGAATATTGGGTGCTCTACGGTATCCACCAGGTGTCAGTAATGACATGAGTCATTGTGAGAGTGTAACTCCCAACATTACCGTGCCCTGTCAGGAATAGTAATCCACGTGCCTGTATCCACATTTTACCCATTCCCTGATGTTTCTTATATGTCTCCGGGCTCAGTCCGCTTTTCCAGTCTCTTTCTCTCAGGTCTCTTGCCACTTTCTTAATGTTGCTTCGCTTTCCTCTCTTTTTACAGCCTCTAATTGGGAATTTTCCCTTTTGTGCAGTCTCACCATTTCTTCTACCAGCAGGTTTATGGGTGGGGTTCCAGTAACTAGCTGGATGGCTACGCCAATATGGTTCTGTAGCCGCTTACTATACGGATTAGCGCTCTTCTCTGAATGCTCGTGATCCTCTCCTTGTATTTGTTCATGCTCACTGCTCCCGCCTATACTGGTGCCCTGTACAGCAAGGTCGATTGCTAACCTAACCTAACCTAACCTAACCTAACCAAACCAAACCAAACCAAACCTAACCTAACCACTAAAAAGAGTCAAAAAATGAGTATTTTAGATAATTCCATAAATGCTAGTTTTCACATATTTTGGTTCCTTTTTTTTAACTCAATTTTTTTGGCTGCTTTTTAGTTCCCTCATTAAATAAATTAATTGCTAACTAATGAAAATGATATTGTATTTTAGTTTTCTGGCGAAAACTATTGGTTCTGTAGATAAAACCAAAGCAAAGAAAAGGAGATAAAACAGGAATTCCGAATAATATTGTTTTATATTCTTATAATATAATGATAATGGTGAAAAAAATTCCCATAAATACCTTTTTGCGAGTTTACGTAATCTTCAAAATTTCAAGTTTCTACATGGACTTGGATTTAAGAAGGAAATTGAAAACTTAATTTTATTTCCATCCTTTCGGGTGGGATGGGCTGAGAATTTTTGTTTTATAGGAAAGAGGACCTCTCATAATTTTCAATGAGAAATTTGCTCCTAAATGTTTTTCCATGAATTTGGCAACATCCTATATATCATGTATATTAATTAAATAATTAATATATACCAAGATAATCACGTACATACTTTTTATTTATTTTATTTTTATTTACTTACGATTTGAGACAATTTATTGTAACAATATTGTCTTATAGGTAAGTAAATTTTGAAAACTGGTCCTTATAAAAAAATATTTTTTCAAATTTCTTTCACACTTTAATTTTTTTTTTTTTTATTTTTTAGTCCTCTTGGAATTATACATGATATTTCATAAGTGATGGTAACATTTTAAACATACATTTAAGAGCTAAAAAGATAAATGTCATTCAGCATTTTTAGATCAGTTCAATAATTAGTAGACGTGCAGATGTACCTACGAGTATATCTTAAATTTTTTTACAATCTTGGATTATTAAAAATATTTATATTTTAAATTCCGAATCTATGTTTAAAGTTTACCTACGACTTGCATAAACCTAAAAGTAGTAAAACTATTTATTTTTTAATACTTAGATAATTTTAACATAAGGAAATAATTATTCTGATGTTAATATTAGACTCGTTATTAGATTTTATTAATAAATTTTTTGGTTTAAATATCTCAATATAATTTAAACGAAATAACGTATTAAAATTGATTTTAATATTTTTGATTTAATTTTTACAGCTGCTGTATACTAAGTGGAAAGAAGAAACATGATTGAAGGAGTCGACGAACAATGAAAAATCACTACTTTTAAGCGACTGACTGAACAATCAAAGCATTGAAACATCTGTTTGCCTTTATTTAAACCTATGTTTCAACCAAGTGTTCATTTTAACTAAATAATGTAAAATGTACGTTATACACATACTAAAGAGTGCCTTAAATTATACATAATATTGAAATCTTTAAGACATAAATATTCTATACGAGATGTTATACACCTATTCTGTAATTTATTTGTTGTTTATTTTGTATAGTAAAAATGATACTCTGGTGGTGATCGGTGCTGACTTAAACCGTGTCTCGCATTCCATCAAATATTATACACCGTCCTAGAGTGAAAAATATTATTTTTAAATTGTAATTGATTTTATTTTTGGTAAAATATATATACAGCTTACCAATAAACTCAATTTATTGTTTTATTTTCCCAGAGATGAACATTTATTTGAACCTTCATTTGAGTGTAAAAAAAATCAGACTCAGATCATTTATTTTTGTGTAAATGATAAACTGTAATAATGGGTATGAGAGAATAGGATTGTGAGAATTAGAATAAAATAAGAGATCATTAAAAAAAAACAATATACGGGGTGTCCCAATAGTGTGTAAAAGTCCAACAGTTCCTTTATTAGATTGGAACCAACAAATTTTACATATCAAAATTGTCGTGGGCATTAGGCTGTACAATCTGAAATTATTTTCACTTATACAAAATGTTCCGTAGCTGCACGCCAACCTAAACAGACATTTTTATATAATACAATAAAATGGTACATTTTTTATTACTTATTTGAATTCTGCTGACTTTTTTAAGTCTCTGAATATAGGGTTTGTCAGATATATATCGGATGTTTCAAAAGTTATGACCACTTTTGTATCAAAATCGTTGTATATTGGCCAGCCTTGATCTAAATAACAACCATTGTGTTTCCATTCTTTTTATAGTTAGTAGTTTAGGTATGCGCTCTACTTTCATCTGTTTTATAATTTTTTCATAGAACCTTTAAATTGCATACAGGGTAAGTCAAAACTGGGAACATAAATTTTCTCAAATTATTTAGATTGAACGTCCTATATTTTACCCAGTATTTAGATAGACCTTAAGTAGCTTTTTCATTTTTATGAACCATTCCCTATACCTAACTGTGACTGTTATTGAGATATTTCCAATTTTATAAGAATATTTTCATTTTTCTCTTTTTTAAAAAGAGCAAGTAAGCCTTGCAATAATAACCAAATTTTCAATGACAAATTAATAGATTTTAAAATAATTTGCATCCATATCATATACAACTATACAAAGAACTCCTTAAGGATTTCAGACGAATATTGTGTTTTTGATTTTGAATTATCAAGAATAGTTAGATCGCTTCTAACTCAAAGGAGGAACGGAAATAATGTTAATTTGGGCGTATTTAAACTTTTTTTAATGAAATATACTCATTATTACCTAATAAAATATTACTTTGTCATACAAGTTAAGTGCTTACTAAAAAAACGAACCAGTCCTTCCAAAAACCTTTAATTTGATGTATCACCCGACCCCTCTTTCCATTTTAAATTTTGGGGATAATTCTTGCCCTTCCGTATTAAAGTTGAAATCTTCGAACATTTTCTCATAACTTTGGATTTGTTTTCTTTGAAGATTCAATCAGTAGGTATTCAAAATTGTAGAACCCCATTAGTACTAAGTACCGGGGCTTTTAAAAGTACTGGGATACCTGTATTTGATATTAGAATACTTCCTATAAAAAGTGCTTGTACTCTGTACTTGAATACTTTCTTTCTGTACTCTATTAATGCACCATTTTTAAATAACTATGAAGAGAGTATATGGACACACTCTATATGGGATTAACTCTTTATCAACTTTTCAGTACTTTCCAATGATTTCCAAATAAACTACATCAAAATTAAAATTTTAATGCGCTATAGTTCTGGTTTATAATGCTTTAGAAACATGACATTATATAAAATTTCAACAGCTAAATATAGACAACTTGAGTTGGATATAGTTTAGCATCACATAAAATAACTTATTCTCATTGATATTAATTTAATAATATTGAGAAACATTTAAGTTTTCATTATTAATGTATTAGAAGTATTTCCAAAAGACGCCAAGCACAGTTGAAACGATTCTTGAGCTAAATGTGTTGTCCGGTCAGGTGGAGAGGATATCCTAAAAAAATCTAAGTTGTATTGATATAGTACATGACACAATTAGTGAGGAAATTGATTCTTTCCGCACGAAAATTGAACATAAGAAATGTAGTAAATACACTTTCTAATGAGTTATACACACTTTTCCTACGACCATAACATAATTTTACCAAACAAATGAACATCTGCCAATGGCGGTTCATTTCATAAATGCGATTGACTCTACAGGGTGAATCGTATAAGAAGCCACACAGAGTAGGGGAATGTAGGGGAACCTTAAATATGGTGATTTAGCGCAACTTACTTCTATATTAAGTTGTATCCCTGAAAAGTTACAGGCCTTGAAAGCGGGGTTTCAAGTTTCGAATAAAAATCAATATCTCAGTTATACTTGAACTTCGAAAAACCAAATTTGGTACACATTTTAAGTGTATCAAGAGCATTCATCGACAGTAAGTAGCAAGTAGAGTTCATTTGTAGCATTCTAAAGGAATAATAAGGGCGATGCACTATTAAAATGTGACAGAATTTTTTAAAAAACAGAAGGTTATCCATAACACTCAAATGTGGTACAAGGGTTCAAATCCAATAAAAATTCCAAATCAAGTCACAAACATTTTTTTATTAAACGACAACTAGTTTCGACCCCTTAAGGTCAAGTAAAAACAACAATGTTAAAATTCAAAGTAAAAGGAGACTCTTATAATCTCTCCCAAAATGAACAAGAATTATACAACTTAACTAAATTAACATAATGCATGTGATACAAAATCAATATAAATTGACAATTATGGAACATATTTAGATATAATGTAAGCTTGAAAATTATTATAACAATAAAAGAAAATATAGGTAATAATGCTAAACTAAAGGTTTTGCGAAAAATAGAAACTCAAGTTTAGTATTTTCTCAAAACCTTTAGTTTAGCATTATTACCTGTATTTTCTTTTATTGTTATAATAATTTTCAAGCTTACATTATATCTAAATATGTTCCATAATATTAAATTTATATTGATTTTGTACCACATGCATTAATGCGTTAATTTAGTTAAGTTGTATAATTCTTGTTCATTTTAAGAGAGATTATGATAGACCTAATGATGACCTTAAGGGGTCGAAACTAGTTGTCGTTTAATAAAAAAATTTATGTGGCTTGATTTTGGATTTTTATTGGATTATAATTTTTTAAGCTGTTGGCGGACCTAAATAATTATTTATTTTATGAGGTATTTGATGTAAAACTATTCTTACTCTTGTTATTTTCCAACAAATCTTTAGAGTTTTCAACAAAAACCCGAATAACTAAAAACAGCAGCTGTGTTATTTAAAATCATCGAAAATTCAAAAGTTGGCTATGAAATTAAACGTCAAACTTGTAGTCAGCAAAACGCGCCTCAAGTGCAGTACTTTGGTTTGTAGAAATAGCTCAAACTCTCTGGTAATTGCTTTCTATTTTTAGATAAAGTAATGTTGAACATAGTTTGTCTATAAACTAAATTTGGTTTGTCCTAAAAAATATCCTCAAAGATGTAATTTAAAAATTAAAACTAAATGTTCACGAGCTATTCGAAAAATAAATTAGAAGCCGAAGAACCTTCTACATTATTATTACAATTAATAAATGTGAGTCAATAAACGTAAATAAGTAATAAACAACTACAAGGTTAAATGATGGAAAGATTTGAAGTTAGTGGAAGACACTTTGGAAAAAATATTTGTCAATAATTAATTCTATTTTGAAACAAATGTATATTGAATTTTTACTGGAATATAAAAGTTTAGGTAACAATGTTACTCAAATGAAAGTAGGATTAACATAGAATTAAGAATGTGGTCGTTGCTGCTGATGTTAAAAAGATTATCGAATGGCTAATGTAGAAACAGAGAAGGATTTGCAAAAGTTCTTTAGGTAAGGATCCATTAGATGTGGTTGTAGAGTAGTACTATCATTTAAGGGCCTAGATCAGCTCCATTTCTAGCAATTGGTTGTTTAAAACAACTTAGATTGGAAACTGATGATAAATTAATTAAAAATAGTTATTTATCTCTTTAAACTTGTCTAAATATCAAAAATAAATAAGTTAAATACTGTGCAAAAATGACTTCCCTCACAGTTATGATATACATGGTGTACGCGAAAATAATGCTATTTTGAAATGATATGTAGAACGACTCACTTGCAACAAAATTTTCTTATCAAATCTTTCTCTAACATCGTTAGTTTACAAAAAAAAATCTCTTTAAACATTTACTAGAAAATGTATACGTGGCAACACCTCACACTCTTAATAAAAATATGTCGTGTAACCAAGGAATATCTACCTGATGATTCAAAAAGGTGTGTTAGTTTGCATATGTTTCGGATCAATTAATTGTTTAAGTTTATCGTTTGGTAAAGTGGTAATTCAGTGAAAAATGTACTTAAAATTATTCAAATCAATAATATCTTTTGTTAATTAATCTAATCCGCAATGTTTTGCATCAGTGTCCCAAAAATTGTTAGAAAGTGTAGTGTATTACCTAGAAAAATTAATGGTAAAAATCGTTCAGATCCAGTAATAATTACCGAAAATATATTTTTCAATCTTCTACATCCCCTGTAATCGACAATTCTAAATATCTAGGTGAACTAAAATAAAAATTTATTTTTAGAACGTTTAAAAAAGCATTGTTTATTATCTCATCAGCATTGTAGTTCACAGAGTTATCCTAGTGTCAGATTATTGCCGGATTTAGTTGCTTTTCGGTAAATAATATTTCTTCTTTTCATGCCGTCTTCTCATAGAAGGTTGGCGACCACTTTTCTAAATTCTTCTCTGTCTTTTGCAACATGGAACAGTTCTCCAACGCTGAGATTTGTCCACTCTCTAATGTTTCGGAGCCAGGATTTTTTCTTTCTGCCGATACCCTTCTTCCCCTCAATTCTGCCCTGCATAATATTTTGTAACAGTAGATATTTGTCATTGCGTAATATGTGTCCTATGTAAGATATTTTTCTTATCTTAATGATTGTGAGCAGCTTTCGTTTTCGGCCGATGCGTCTCAACACTTCGTCGTTGGTTATTCTGTCGGTCCAAGGTATCTTCAGAATGCGCCTATAGAGCCACATCTCAAATGCTTCAAGCTTTTTAATCATTTGAGTCTTTAGCGTCCAAGTTTCTACTCCGTACATTAACACTGACCACACATAACACTCCACGAATCTCAATCTGATGCCAAGGTTTAGATTTCTGTTTGTAAGCATTGTGGAATATTTCATAAATGCCTTTCGAGCCATTTCAATTCTGATCTTAATTTCCTGGTCAGGGTCCATTTCAGAATTTATGACAGAGCCGAGATATTTGTATTTTTGGACCTGCTCTATTCGGTTTCCATTTACTGTGAGAATAGGGTTAATATTTGGGTTTTTGCTTAAATAATATTTGGATAGATGTAAAATACTAATATTTATTTCTTTAAAATCGACTGACTTTAGAAAAAAATGTTTACCTGTGGAAGACATCTATGGGCTCGCAGAGTACTTTAACGGCTTTTGAGTATTCAATATTTTTCATATAGTCTATTCCAAGTTCATATTGCTCTTCGCACCAATTCAATAATTTAATACTTTCAGTAAGATTGACAGTCTTTTTACATTTAGGACACGAAACTGATCCTGGCTGATTTGTGACTGGCAGTGTAAATGAATTACTGCAATTTTTAGTGGTACACCTAAAATGATAATTTATATGTTGTTGCAAACAAGTCAAATTTAACAAAAAATAAACAAGTGGCTTTTATTTTTGGGGTTCTTGAAGAAGATATTTTTTAGTTTTTTTACCTTATCCTTTTGCAAACATTTTCTAATCCATCGTTCATTGTTGGCCAATTAGAAGTACAAGCGGTACATTGGCAATGAAACCAATACCTCGAAGACAAAATTCGTTGTCTTTCTTGTAATGGTTTTCTAGAAAATATTGGCCCGTAATTTTCTGCCACCATTTCGTTTGTCTTAAGAGGCCTTAATGCTTTAATTACTATGTCTTTTCCCACAAAATATCTGAAAAGACAACTGTTTCACTATCGAAAACATTTAAAATCAATGATTGAGACAACTCCATTTGTTTTTGGAATTACAAACCTTGTAACTGCAGGATAACAATCGTGGTTAAATAACGCCACTGTTGGATAAATTGCAACCCCTATATAATTTAATTTGGATGATTTTAAATCAAAATTTGACGTTGTAAGCTGTTCAAAAATTTCATGAGCATTGAACTGTAGCATTTGTAAACTAAAAAGTAGTATTTCTCCTATAATATATTCTTCATCACTCGGTATAACTGAAAAAAATCAATTAGTTTACCAAGCGTCGAATGATGCCAATAATGTCAATACAGGGTGTTCCTAAAAATAGTGCGTTCCTTAAAGGTGAACGTAGAAGACACCATTAAACACAAACCTCAAAAAACGGTTGAGAACTTTGTTCTGTTAGAGAAATGATAATGGTATATCGTCATAGGGAAGTTCAGTATTGTTTGGGCATTAATATGAAACTGATTAATCAAATTAAATAGGCTCGTGTCAATTAGTGCAAAGAAACACTGATACAATTCAATTCAGGCACCTCAAATTTGGTCTACAACATCATTAGTGGTAATGAAAGTTGAATATATTTTTATAAACCGGAAACAAAACAAAAATCCACTAGTGTGAATGCTGAGTGGTGTACAAAACTATTTGTTTACCAGAAGTTTTCTCTGAAATGAAAAATCAATAGAAGAAATCGCACCCACACGCGCAACTAACAATCGAATATTTAACCACATACTAGGTGGAATTAATAACCCAACCCCATTACTGCTTTTACCTAAATCAAAACGATTTTCATACATTTTCAAAATTCAAAACTCAATTTCGTGACCTACATTTTTCAAACCCAGAAAACGCAGTTGAAGCGTTTAAAATTGCCGTGTTGAGCATGCCATTTTCAGATTGGAAAAAATGTTGTAACAACTGGTTTATTCGCATGAAAAAGTATGTAGATTGTCAAGGGAAAAGCAATAAAACCATATTTGAACATTAAAGAAGCATCGTATTAGTATTAGTATGAGCTTTGAAAAATCTCAGTTATGTTTCTTACCATTATCTCCCTCTGTCCCAAAATACCCACTTTTTTGGAGACACCTTAACAAAAATGTCGCCATTAAAGTCCTTTGCAAAAAATCGCCAGGATCTCTCTTCTCACTGTTGGTACAGAGCGAGAACACTTTTTCTTTTTCTTTATTTTTATACATATCTAAATTTAGTTGCAAAGTCTGTTGAGTTACTATTCTCAGGGCTGTATGAGACAAAATGCTCATCCCAGAACCAATCAGAAGATCCAAGTATTTACACTCGAAGACGTGGTAAGACGAAAGAGCCGCGTCTCTACATGTTGGACTGCAGAATGCTACGTTAGAGCAGTCCGGACAACCCACAGGAGCACGTAACCTTAAAATACATTAAAAAATGTTTTAAACATATTTAAAAATTTTATTACATTTACTAGCGTTTTAAATTATAAACAGCGTTATGTAATTTTTATGAGCACTGGGAGAATATAACTAGCACACCTATCACCTTCTAGATTCAGTCAAACTTATATGTTGCGAAAAACAAAAGTTTATAGATTCACATTTTCAAATAAGAAACACCAAACCAAGTGTAATCTATCAAAACTTATCCTAAAGGAACTTAGCAAATAAACAAAATATTTTGGCAAGGTAATAATAATCATAATTTTTTAACCACACATATTTACCATAATGCCGATAAAAACATTTCAATAACTAATAAAAAAATATTTACAAATAAAATACCGGAAGTACTATGCAGTGTACATTCAAGAAAAGTAAAAGGTAAAGTAAAAATAATAATTAGGAACAAAAAGAAAATAGCATATAATTAAAATCAGAAGCTATTGCTCGGACCGCTCCTAATCTGACGAAAAATAAAACGATAAGAAATATTAATGACCAAGAAGAAAAAGTAATAATACAAGAAGATACGACAGAAGAACAAAAAGATACCAAAACATAAAAAAATTGAAAGAACTCCAAGAAACAGCAGGAAAAGCAAAAACAGGAAAAATGCCTTTATACATAACAACTAAGATGATAAAGAACCAGTTAAAACACATAGAAATTCCTGGATATAATAAACGAATTCTGCAAGAAAGGGGAAACCCCAGATTGATTTCAAAAATTGTAGAGGTATCACAAAAAATAGTGAAGCCACGAAAATAAAATAAGAAATGAAAATAACACTGAAGGAAAGCCAGTTTGGTTTGACACTAAACCAATTAGTAAATGGATTTTTGTACAAGTGACGGAGAAAGCAAAGCTGAAAGGAGACGATATACAAGTATGTTTTATCGACTTAGAAAAAGCTTTGGACCAAATAAGAAGGGAAGACAAATAGAGAGTGATAGAAAAGAGAAGTGCTTCAAAAGAACACACTAAAAGAATAAAAAGCTTATATCAAACAATGATAAACTATATCAGAACAAAACAAAAGAAATAAAAAATGTTTAAAACCGTTCTTGGGATAAAACAAACATGCATCTTAAGTCTCTTGCTGTTTTCACGAGTACTCGATGAAAATATAATACAGCTAAAGGAAAAAGTTAAACCATGTAAAGTGGGATATTGGAATATGGAGAAAATAACCATATTAGAAATATGATATGTGCATAATATGGTGATATTCGGCAAAGATGAAAAACGCTCAATTGAAACCTGAAAAAATATAGGATCCCGTTTTAAATAAAATACATCGTCAAAAGACGAAAACAATGACAGTAGACAGATACACTTAACGCCATGCTATAAATCTAAAAGGAAAAACTTACAACAGCTTACAAAATTTAAATATATAGGAACAAGGATAACAAAAGAATGAAATATTAATAAAGAGGTTACAGAAAAGGCTGCAAAAGTAAGAAAAATATTTAATAGTACAAAAAACACATTTTTTTGTAAAAAAGACCTGAGGTATAGAAAATAGAATATAAAAGCAAATTATGGACAAAGAAATGAAATACACCTAAGGAACCTAAAAGTTAAGTCAATAAACGATGTCATATCGGATGGAATATTACGATGGTATGGACACATAAAACGGACGGATAATAGTAATCTAAATAGACTTTGAAATAGATTGGCAAGAAGGAATTAAACAAGCATCATACAAAAAGAAAAGAAATGGAAAGATATTAATAGCACGATACAGAATAGAAGAGAATGGAAAAATATATGGAAGACCCCTACTCACCCGTAGGGATAGATTGACGATATGAATTAAGTAAGTACAATCTTTTGATAAATGACATTGACATTTTGCAGAGTCCTCTATCGAATTTACTTTAAGTGGAAGTGCCGTTATACAAAATGCGTATTTTGGAATTTAAATGAGTGGTTATTGGTATATTATGACTGTACATTAACACAAAGAAAATGGAGAAAAGTAAGTCCTTTAGTCTATAAGTTTTATTTATAATAAAAAGATCTATCTCACACCAAATATTTGTTTTTATTACAGAATTTTTGAAGTATCCCATTTTACCACGAAACTGGTAATTCTTTTTCTATGATAAATAAAACTGTGAGACTAAAGGACTATTTTTCTCCATTTTCCTTCTATTATTTTGGAATTTGTTCAGTGCTGCCAAGATTGACATAGTCCAAAAGTTTTTTTTATGTAATATTTATTTTTTACATACAGGGTGCGGCATTAGTGCGTCAAAGTACGATATATCAGTTATTAAAGTAGATATCAAAAAAAGTTACAAAAATTATAGGCAACTTTAAACTTCACATTATAAAATTATTTTCGTATTTACAGGGTGTTACATATGACCAGAGTGAACTAAACATACTGTTTTTAAATGGGACACCCTATATATTATTTCAAATTTAGATTAAGCTCATCTCCCCCATACTTTCAATATAGGGTTTCATTACTATACAGGGCATTTCAAAAGTTATGGTCAATTGTATGCGAAAATCATTCTCATTTCAAGATTCTGTATACCCTAGACAGAACAACCTAACAATATTTTTTTTCAGTCATATCTTTATGTCATTGCTATAATGTTACGAGAAATACTATTTTTTTATTATTACACCAATTAAATATAGAGCGACCCAAAACTCAAACACATGATTTTGTCATTTTTTCAAATAAATCCGTGAACAAATAAAAGCCTGATAAATGATTATAAAAAATTCAAGAAACATCGGTTATTAAGACGAAATTCTTATAAAATTAATTAATTTCATAATAACTAACTTGTATTAATAGAAATTTCAAAAAAATCTCTTTATGTTATTAAATTGAAAATATCTCATAAATTAACGATTTTAGCTATAGGGAGTACTTAATAAAAATGAAAGATCATAAAGTGTATTTTCACTTTGTAAAATAAAATACAGGGTGATTCATTTGAAAAAATTGACAAAATCATGTATTCGAGTTTTGACTCGCTCTATATTCAATTGGTTCAATAATAAAGAAATAGCACTTTCTTGTAATACTGTACCAATGTTAAAAAGTTATGCCTGGAAAAAATTATTCTTAGGTTGTTCTGTCTAGGGTATACAGGACGTTAAAATGAGAATAATTTTCGTATACAATTGACCATAACTTTTGAAATACCCTGTATAACGTAATGAAACCCTATATTGGAAGTATGAGGGAGATGAGCTTAATCTGAATTTGAAATAATATATAGGGTGTCCTATTTAAAAAATAGTATGTTTGGTTCACCCCGGTAATATGTAACACCCTGTAAATACGAAAATAATGTTATAATGTGAATTTTGAAGTTGCCTATAATTTTTGTAAATAACTTTTTTTTATATCTTCTTTAATAACGGATATATCGTACTTCGACGCACTAATGCCGCATCCTGTATACTGGTAAAATCTTATATTTATTTTAATTAAAATTTCATCTACAGAAGATATTTAGCTTTTCGTACCTACCTACTAAAACAATGATGACAATGAGTGCCAAACATATTTGGCAACAAACAGGCTGCATACGGCGATTCCACAACTAATGTCTCACCTGTTTTAATTTCTTCATTTGCAACTACAAACCTTCCCATATTCTCCGCACTTTTTACAGCAAGTTTATTAGAAGCACAAGGGAATTTTTTGTGTCGAACGCCGTCAACAGCTGGAGCAACTAAAAATGTAAATCCCAAATAACCGATTCTTCAATATTTTGTACTAATAATGTGTTTATTACTTTTTTCATTTTTGTTTTCAGTATATTCAATATTAAGCGCCCTGTCATTATTTAATTCATTCAGTTTTTCCTTATTTTCTAACATTTTTTCGGCTAAGTCGAAAGCTACTTTTGATTTTTTGTCTTCTTTTAAAGCTTTATAACAAACAGCCATTTTCCAATAAGCTTCTGCTTTAAAAACTGTTGGTAAGTGTTCTCTGAGCGCCTGTTGAATATCACTCAAAGCTAAACCATATTCTTCAGTTGCAATTAGCACTTTTGATCGTCCCCAAAGGGCAAGAGAAAGTGATAATCCGGAATCATAAGTATTGCATTCCCCTAAAAATATAATTGTTTATAAATAACGGACTTACATAAAATTCATTACTGGGTAGATCAAATATAATTTTCTACTAAAAGACGGATATTATCATCAAAATGTCCAATTTCCGGTTACAAGGAAACAAATTTGTTTTTGCAGAGAAGACAATAAAAAGTCCTTGGCACATCGTCAGGAAGTCCTTTTTTAGTAACCGACGTCCAAAAGACATGCAAATGTGACTTGTTAGAAAATATCATGGATGTCCTAAAACGACACCCTTAGGTAAGCCCCATTGGCTTTAAAATAAAAACTACATATATATTTCAAACCATCAAATTATAATTTAAAATGAATTAATTTGAAAGGCTTTTTATAATCTAGGCACAGCGCGATCATTGCAAGATGTCTTTAAGACCTTTTTTTATAATATTCCTATAACGTTATAATGTGTTTGTTTTGTTACAATAAAAGTAGTGATTCTTTTTTTTTACATACATATAATGACTTTTATATTAAATCATTCATACAAAATCTAACCAAATTGTGTAGGAGATATTTGAAAGATCATAGTTAAGACAAAAAACACCAAATAACATTGAATCATGGAAAGGTAGATATATATAACAATTGGAATAAAACAAAGATTACGAGCAAGCTAAAATTACATACTTTAATTTCACTCATGGAATACATTATGTTTTCTACTATTTTCAATGTAAAGTAAAATAAAAAAATCGAAATTTTATACGTGAAATCTGTTTGAATACGATCTTGTGCTTTGTATGCACTGGTCCGAAGTTAGAGCCAAATTATTTAAAGTCACGTGGAACCAAGTCACATCTTGTTCGAGATAAAAATACAAATTATACACAATAATTGCTCATTCTGGAGCACTAACACATTTATCTTCTTATAAATAGTTCACCGGGTAAATAATGTTGCATATAAAAAATTTTTTACAAAACTTCTAAATTTTAAGTCATTCTTTTTTTAAATACATATTTGCTCCCAAAAAAGTGGGTACAGATTAAGAAAACTTGTATAGTACATTCGATATTAAAATTTTTTTAATCATCATCATATGAGAATTCATTATATAGTAACTTTAATTTCCGATTTCTAGTCAAACCATTATTTATAATTTAAAAAAAAAATATAATTTCAATTATTCGTTCGATTAACCTTAAAATTTTCTAATTATGTTATTGTTATGTTATTTTGCATTTTCTATTTAAATTTTATTTTTATTGTTGGATATTATTTACTCTTCATCAGATCAGAATTCCATTACATTGAATTTCTGATATTTTTTGATAAAATCCTTTTACAATATATTTTCAAGAAGTGTGTTATTGCATATTGTAAATTGCACCAATGAAAGAATAAAACTGTTACAAAGAAGGAAAAACTTAAAACTAAATGCTGACGAAAGTGATATGTATGAAATACTGATTATTTTGGGACGTACTCTTATTATATCTTGTATCAAGTTTTTATCATTATTGGTCAAATAATGAGTCAATAGCAAATATATTATACAATTATAAAAAATGCCATTAGTAAAGATCAGTGCAGCTTTTTACTACCTAAAATATATTTCAGTAATCTCAAAAAGCCAGAAAACTGTACCAAATCCTGTTACTTAGATAATTTAGTAACATACTCGAAAACAAGAATTTTGTGTGCTAGAAATAGTGAAATTCAAGAACCGTTCATCACTGAAGCAATATATACCCAACAAGTCTATCAAGAGAGAAATAAAACTGTGGTAACGCTGTGACTCGATGACTGACTTTATCTACAACATCAACATTTATTTTAGGAAGAAACACTTGATGGAAGCAACTTTTGGAGAAACAATAATGAGAAAGTTGTGTGGTGCAATTCAGTCCTCTGATGTCTGACTTAGCAGATCAAACAATATCTGCGTATGTGATGGCGGAAAGTTTTTTATAAATTACTTATGACTACAGTAATCAATTCGTGGATATTTTTTGCGATATTCAAAATAAGAAAAAGAAGGTACTAGTTCCATTAGCCGAGAAAAGCATATGCTTAGATTGATCTAAAGCTAAAATGAAACGACGTCCTAGTTGACGAACTGGTAAAGTTGCCCAAAAACAAAAGACACTACTGAATCTTGGTGACCACTTACCAACTCAAATTCAGATTTGAAGGAGATACTTTAACTTTACACAACAAAGAAAAAAGGACTCCCACTAAAATTTTGTGTGTAGCTTTTTTTTAGATGTATTTTCTTCCACATCATATGCTATATGGATTTTTAAAATTATATTTTTCAATAAAATTTCAATATTTCTTTTAATTAATTCTGTGCTAAAAGGGTTTAAACGAATTTTGAGTCGTCGGACCAAAATGGTACTAGATTGGTCCCAACAAGGACGTTTAATGAATGTCTTTTTGGGGTCCTAGATAGGAACGTCCTTGAAGCGTCATTGATTTATTAGATTATTTAGCGGTGTTCTTTATACAGTGAGTTTTAGTTTACCTGTTTTTGGAGCACGTGAAATACTTTGACTGTAAAGAACTAAGGATTTATTTAAATCGCCACTGTCAAACGCAGCTTCGGCCTCAAGCCTCCTCAAAATTGAAATCGTTCCATCTTTTTTTCGATATACTTCTCTTACATTTGATAATAGTTTTAAAACAATTTGCTTTGTCTGAAATTTAAAAATAAGTACGTAAATAAAAATATAATTTTGATTCAATTTTCATTGAAAAATTTATACTCACTAATAAATTTAATGGTAAAGTGTACCCACCTCTTCAGATTCGTAAACGCTTCTTATTCTTTCTTTATCACTTTTTAATTCCCCAAATTTTGTTTGTGTCCAGGTTTCACCAGCATTTTCTTTAACTAAATTGGCGAAATCCATAAAGAAACCATTGCAATCTGTTTGCAAAGTCTTTTCGCTACACCTCATTCTGTAATTTGTATCGTCAAATTCGGACATTATGACTGCAGAAAATCTAAAGCAAAATAGATACAAGTACAAATCTATGTAACGCGTAAACTGATGTCGGAGCCGGATGGTTATTTTTAGAATTTTGATTTAGAATTGGAAAGGATTCTAGGTGGATATTTATAGTTTGTTTGTTACAGTTTACTATAACTAATTAATGAAAAAGAGAATGAGGCATTTGTTTTGTTAAATATTTTTTTTATCCGTCACGTTATGTATGTTCTTCTTGACTTCTTTCTTTTTTTTCTGCTTCAACATTTTCCTTCGGTTTTCTCGGCCTTTTGGGTATTCTGTTCCAGACGTGCGGTATATACAGAGTGAGTTTTAAGTATGGAACGCCTCAATTATCTCGGAAACGGCTTGCACGATTTTTATAAATTTTGATTTGTGAGGGTTTTGTAATACGACCGGTCTTATAGTAGTATTGGCATTATTGTCAGATCTTCGGTTTTTCTGGAAATATAATGAACTTTGTTATTTCAAATGGATCACCCTGTATATTTTGTTCTTTTTGAAGTCCCTAAAAAATACTGAATATTTTTCATGTAATATTCCCTATACCTAAATGCCATAATTTCGTAGTAAATTTACATTATATACGCCCAAGTTAAAATAATACATTAAGATGGCTATAATTGAATAAACTCCTTTAATTTGAATAATGTTTAATAATTTATATCCTAACAGAAATCCCATAACAAGGTCTACTGTCAATACATTAGTAAAGTAGTGTTAACGAAACTGGTGAAATAAAAGGTTTATCCCAATCACGGCGCAAAATACCTGCAACAACTGAAGACAAATCTTTAGATATTTGTGTCGTGTTAAAAGAAGATCCACATTTAAGTGGTAAACAAATAGGGAACTTTAGAAAACATAAAGTAAAGGCGGTTACAGCAGATGCTCAAAATGTTGTCCGTTTATTCAATACAACAAGCCATGCGATCTTTCAAACTTTGCAATAAATTTTGCAACATACTTGTCTGCTCAATTCTTCTTATCTCTACGGTGATTCTATCTTTTAATTCCTGAATATTGGCAGGTTTTGTTTTATAAACGGTGTTTTTTAAGTGACCCCATGGGAAATAGTCTAAAGGATTCGTATCGGGTGATCACGGGGGCCAAACGATAAGACCACGCCTTCCAATCCAATCCAAACATGTTTGCGCGTACTTTAACATACACATACACGTACACGTGTAGTTCATAAATTTGTTTGGGCAAATAAAACGTATAAAATTAAATAAAAAAATTTTAGGAATTTAGTTTTTTGAGAAAATAACTTCAAGAAAGGTTTTAATTTTAAATTGATTTATTTATATCTAGTTTTGTTTTGCTTTATCTATGTTTCTTTTGTTTGATATTAGTATTTGTAATTATTGGTTTTCTTTTGTATTCATAATAAAATATGCATTACAAAGTAAAATTATTCTATATGCGAATCTTAGGTTAAATTTCTTTAAATTACTTAAGGTTGTAGGAAATTTTTTTTTAAATTTGCCCATGAAATATTTTATTTGGAGACAAGGTGTCAAAGATTTATTCCAATAAAAAAATATGGATTATTAATTTTCCATAATACTTTAAAATTGACATTTTTATTAATAAACATATTTTAATAAAAATCAATTTAGTAGTGAAATTGTTTTATTTGACAAAAAAATCAGTGGTTGATATTATATAAATTCTTATATTCTTGACATTGACTATTCTTTAACTTTTTTTATTAATAAACATATTTTAATAAAAATCAATTTACAGTGGGGAAATTGTTTTATTTGATAAAAAAATCGGTGGTTGACATTTTATAAACTCTTATATTCTTAAAATTGACAATTCTATAACTATTTTATTAATAAACATATTTCAAAAAAAATCAGTTACATTTATTTGGATGTATCTAAATTCAGTGATGTACTCGTTTTTTCTTAAAAATAAATAAAATAAAATTTCTGGATTTTTGACTTGACTAATGAAAAAATATCGTAATGTACCACAAAAATTGGAATAACTCTTTGAAGCCTTGTGTCCAAATAAAATTTAAAAAAAAATGGTGAAATCTATTAATAATTTCAAATACTGTGGTGGTGTTTCCAATTTAAATGGATCACATTGTATGTATGTGTTAATGGTCTACAAAATTTTATATCTCAGATAGCAAGACGCAACTGTGAGTCACGTTTTTCTGTGTGAAAAATTAGGAAAAAAAGGTAGCAATTCACGGAAAAATACAAATTTGGGGTGATAGCTCTACATATAGTTTCTATCCTTTTAACTCAAAAACTTCTCCTGGTCCAAGAACCTTTTTTTAGTACCGGGTTAAACTGCTAATTTTATGAAATGTATTTTATAACATTTATTGAGTAAACGAGTTGTTAAATATGACATTTAGTTACTGTCATGAATACTTGAATTTACTAATTATTGTTATTTATATCGATCTGTAACTGTTTAACTAAGAATTAGAATTTTAATACATAAGGTTCCATGGTGTAATGGTTAGCACTCTGGACTTTGAATCCAGCGATCCGAGTTCGAATCTCGGTGGGACCTACTTTTTTTTTATAATGAACTTATAAAAGAAGTCTGACACTATACATTAAATTCTGAGAACACGGGAGATGCCAAATTTTATTATTATTATTAGTCCCGAAATCACAAAACCATTTATCTAACAGAAGTATATTCAGGTCGCAACTATTTGTATGAAAACTTACTTGTAAAGCGTTATTTATTGGTACATATGTTTATTTCTTATGTTTTTCTATCTGCTTATACAGAGGCCGGCAAACTTCTGTTGTTGTTCTAAAAGTCCTACTATGTGAAACTTAACGATTTATTTGAAGGATATCTAGCAATGGGGGTCAAAACCAAATATTCTATATTTACATGTATACAGGGTGGTCCAACATTAAAATAGTCAAATCTTTGGATTCAGGATTTCCTGTCTGACAGATATTTCCGAGTTCGCGTTGGTGAAGCATACTCATCAGAAAAACCAGTCAGAAGCGGTGTTCCTCAAGGTTCGGTACTTGGACCACTACTTTTTTCTGTATATACTTTCTATACTTTCTAGTAAGGTTTCTATTTACGCTGATACAAAACTATACGTGAATCCTATTATTGATCAACATGTACTTCAACACGATCTTGCCTTAATATTTAAGTGGTCTTTAGAGTGGTTACTTCCTCTTAATACTGAAAAATGTGTTGTTCTACATATCGGCAAGAACAACCCAAACTTACCATATTTTATTAAAGGAAATCCTTTAAACTCCGTAACCTCCCACAACGACCTCGGAGTGGTAATTACTAGTGACTTAAATTCGTCGGAACACATAGCGTCGGTCTGTAAACGTGCAAACTCAAAATTATTCATGATTCGAAAGTGCTTTTCACGCATCTCTCTAAAGTCGGTTTGTAAACTCTATTCCATATATGTCAGACCTATTCTAGAATTTGCTGGACCTGTCTGTAATCCTGATCTTACTCAAGAAAAGACTTTACTTGAAAATGTCCAACGTAAGGCCACAAGATTAGCATTTGGCCGACTGTTTACTCTAAACCAAGACGAACGTTGAAGAAGCCATCACTTTAAGCTGAAGAAAGAACAGGCGATAGCAACATCCAGAATTAACTTCTTGCCCAACTGAATATTTAATATTTGGAACAATTTGGATTGTGACACAATTTCATCAGTTTCTGTAAATACTTTTAAATTAAAAACAGGCTTGATTGTACACTATTTTATTTAGTTTTTAACTAATTAAATTTAATTTTTTTTATTTGGTCCGTAGTTTTATATTGTCTTTCTTCTCAGATTTTGGGCATAATAGGACCTTGCTTCTCTGCCCTTATATGTAATGAATAAATAATATATATTTTTTTAATAGAATCACCCAACTTTTTTTACATTTTTAGATACTCTATTACTATTGGTACATAACTACAAAATATTGTTTTTAATATCCTATCCCTTTCGGAGCAAAAAAAAATATTATATTTTCATAATCCTATTTAACAATGCTTTGCTTTATCAGATTTAACGTGCATTTAAAAAACTGCAAATGTAGAAAGCCAATAGACCAAATATTTTTTAGACCAAGTTTTAATTTTTTAGTTTGTATAGGGTGGTCAAAAATTAATTTCATTATTCTCAAATTTTTCAAATTATTATTCATTTTATACCCTTCGACTTTCGCATATACTTTCCTATACTCTCAAAAACTAGACTGTATGGATTTTTAAAAAAACTTGCCTTTATACAAATTCAATTGAATAACATTAGGATGCCAAAGCACTTTAGTGTCGTATTTTTTCCTTGCTCAGGGTTCAAATTGGCAATGATGAGAGTACATCTATAAAAAAACGTGCTACCAATTTCCAACCAAATTAAAAAAACATTTTATATGGAACATCAATCAAAAATCGATTTGTTTGAGACATGCCCAAAAAATCTGTGACCCTTGCATTGAAAACATAACAAAATAATTTAAATGTATTTTTTAAAGATTTTTAAGTGTATATGTTTTATCTTTGCTGGAGTGTTGTATTATATTCCTTCTTTTTTTTTACATTTTGAGAGTTTCAATCTTTTTGCAAGTTTCAAAACCTAAAAATGTTTACCGGTATCACATACCACAGAGTAATCAAGTGTAACAATATTTAAGATAGCCTTTACGGGTTAAAATAAAAGAATACTTGTTTTGTTAATATTTATTAATACTATTATAAGTTAATTCAAGTACAGAAAAAATACAAAGCAGTACAAATCTCTAATATATTCAAATAAGTGGGAATTAAAGTATAAAGCGGAATTTGCCAATTTTCCAAGAAATTCAACCAGAACCTGGCTGACGAACATCATCAATTTTCAGTATCATCTTCACCAACTGTGTAGCCAACAGTAACTGCTGTCTCTTAGATCTTAGAGATTCTGTCACATGCTGATCCCTCATGTTAATGTTACCAATGTTCATACAGTCCACACCAAGAGCTGGATCACCTGTAGCTGATTGCTTAGCCTAAAAGAATGAAATAATGTTGGATTAAAAAAACGAAAAATAATTCAAAAAAATCTAGAAACTTGCTAATTTGTTAATTTATTTACCTTTATTTCTCCTAGAGTATGAATAGCTGAAAGACCACTATTGTCAGCTAGAGCTAATGGAATACTTTCTAAGGCTTCAGCAAATGCACGGTATGCATATTGTTCCAGTGAAGCTAATTGGTCTGCTTGAGCTGCTACTGCTAGGCTGCAGGCAATTTCAGCAGCACCTCCTCCATACACAACTCTGGGTTCCTACATAACAAGTCAATCAAATATAAAAATTCCCAAAAAAGTCTTAATACGATTTACCTGGACAAGACTCCTTACAACACACAAAGCATCATGCAGACTTCTCTTAGCTTCGGCAACTAACATCTGATTGCCTCCTCTAACGAGAATGGTAACAGCACGAGAATTTGAGCACTCTTCAATTACCATCATCTTATCTTTGGTTGTGCCAAAGGAAATTTCACGTACCAAACCAGCAGTACCGAGTTTTTCTGGAGTAAGCTCTTCAAAACGAGGAACAATCCTTCCACCTGTTGCTATAGCTATAAGCTCTATTTCAGGACCGCCTACCTGTATTATAAATAAAGCTTAAAGAATTAACGCTATATGTGGAAAATAAATACTTACCCATCTAACAGCTGGTAATTCTTGCTGCAGAAGTAGGTGGTTTGCTTCATCATCAAATCCCCACTGGCAAATAGCAAGAGTAGCTCCTGCATCTTTAACTAGACCCACCTGTAATTATAAATACTTCAAACATTCACTATATTTCGAAAACTTTTACTCAGTTATGGACTAGAGTTATTATATCTTGCTTAACGGCACTTCCTAGCACATAACCAGTAGTGCGTTGATTCAAGTTTTAAGATGGCAGACATCAAGAAGCTGTTAAATAACATCTAACATGTGGTAATTGGATATCATTATGGAGACTAACATTAATCAGATAATAATATATGGCAGTTCTAGTCATTATAGTCATTATAGCAACAGAAAGATGGTGACTAATAAGAATACTTATTTTAAATAATTTAGGGTGTAAACTTTACTTAATCTTACACCTTCATTTATGAACTTTATCTACAAATTATTTTGAAGTTGATAACTCCATTGACATAATTAAACAGCTCAGTAGCACTCCATTAACCTATTAAATTTTAATTCTCAGAAGCTGGTAGATATATATTGTTTAAAATCACTCCCTATAAAACATTAAAGAACTATTAATTTTTTGTCGAAGTTTATAGTGGGTTAAAAAAAACCATAGTAACTGTCCAATTTATTCTTAAATTTGTCTCTTTTGCTATCCTTAAACTATTTATTCAAATAAACAGCTTTTACTTCACATAAATTAAATGAAAAAATCTTGATGTTTTTAACTAAATTCTTACTTACAATTTCTTTGAATTTATCTTGTTCATACTGCCTTAATTCTTTATAATCTTCTACACTAGATACATCCAACTTATGCTTGGTCTTAGGTTTTGGTGGTTCAAATGGGCAGGTAAGAATAGCTAATTTGACATTTCTCAGTTCTTTAGGCATTTGAGGATGCGACATTGTTTTGTCTATAACTACACCACGAACCATAGTTGTGTCTTCTAGTTTACCCCCTACCTAAAAAAATAAGAGTATTATAGGATACTACATTGATTTTTTATTTTTCACAGACCTTTCCTTCTACTTTAATGAGTTCAAAATTAACATCCTTTTGCTCCAGATCAGCTACTGCCAAAACAGCTTTTACAGCTATTTCTGCCATCTGTTTGTGGCATTTATTAACAATTTTAGATCCTAATGTGGTCATTGCAACTTTAACTAATGGCTCAATGTTCTCAGCCGATACTGGGAAAACCTCTGCAATTTTTTCCAAATGCGCTACAGCTGTCTGGCATGCAAGTTCAAATCCATCAGCAATTCTTATGGGGTGGATACCACGATCTAACAGTGAACCAGCTTGTTCCAAAAGCGCTCCAGCTAAAACTACTACACCAGTAGTTCCATCTCCTAAAACATACCCATATTTTACAATTTCTTGAAAATTAGTATATAATATTTTTTACCTATTTCATCGTCTTGTGATTGAGACAACTGAACTAACAATTTTGCTACTTCATGTTCTACATCCATCATCTTCAAAATAGTAGCACCATCATTTGTTACAGTAACGTCTCCTAAAATGTTAAATCAATTAATACTTAATTGTAATTATATATGATGCATTGTACCGTCAGGTGACACCATCATTTTGTCTAAACCCTTAGGACCCAAAGACGTACTGATTGTGTGAGCAATTTGTCTTGCAGCCAGAATATGTGACTAAAACAAAATTTTGTATTATTTACTATTAAACATAAGGAAAAATAGTTAAAAGTTTTTATTATAATTCTGAAAATATAAAAAATTAATAGCAGTTGTCATAAATCAAAACATAACCTACCTTTAAGGCATCAATTCCGGTTAGTCTTTTTTGATTTTCTTGATCCCGGAGAATAATAAAAGGTCTCCCATATTCGTCAAATGCGATACTACCTGGAAAAGACGACATTTCTGTACGATATTTATTTAAAATAATTCTAAGATGTCAAAGATATTTGGAAACTCCTTTTTCTAAAAATGTCTAAATACTTTCACAAACTTCAAAGAATTTGATGATGTGAAGTTAGTATCACATCAATAAACAACTCTTTTTTATCGTTTCAATTTCTATTACTATATAAGCTATTTGAGTACCTTATTTTGCCTTGAAAAGCATTGGGTATTCATCAACTTTGATATGGTCTCGTAAAATTGGTACACAAGTTGTTTGTTTGAATGTTTATTATTACAGTTTTTGTTTTTCTCAGTATTTACATCAAAATTATAAAATTTGTTTAAACGATTTTCATCAAAACAACCTAGTTGTGTTTATTTAAAGTAATTTTAATCGAAACTTAATATCAGCTTCCGTTACTGAACAGGCTCTGGTTTGACAACAAGCATTTGCGCACAATGTTGCCAAATTTATGTAACCTTTACTGTCTCATCCGCCATTACTGGTATTTTTAAAGTTGAATTGAATGCAGTGAAAAAATCATTTTATTTAAATTAGTGATGGCACCTCCAGTTCAGAATAAAAAAAGTTATGTAGTTTTAAAATTCTGTAGCGTGACAAAAACATTTTAATTGTCGTCTAATACATGTTTTTTAACAGTGCAGTTATTTCTTGTAAAAAACAGATGCTATTATTAAATTTATATATTGATATTAAATATTAATGAATTTTCGTCTCGGTTAATCAAAATACGGTAATAAAAATGAGTACAAATGCCGAAGATGAAAAAGACTCGCCAAAAGCAGTTCCATTGGATTTGGCTAGAAATCAAATAACAAATATAAGAACCATGGAAGGCAAAACTCCTCTAGTGATGTCTAATCAATCATTAAGAAGTATGAGGGTATTAGCCCAAGGAGTAACTGGCTCAAATACTTCTTTAAGTGGATCTACTATTATAACAACAAATTTAGTCTCCCAAGCTGTTCTCAAGACAGGTTTGCCATATTTTCTACACAAATTCCCGGTAGAATGACTTTTATTTTTGATTTTAGACACCAGTAGATCCCAGATTGCTCAACCACAGGTGACGGCCAATCTAGCAAGACCTGCCCAAATTACACTTTCTACTGGCACTCAAGGCATTGGAGCATCTTATCATGTCCCTAGAGGACCTGCAGTAGTAGCCAATTTGGCTGCTCCCAGAAGCAATGTTGCTATAGGAAGAACACCAATGGTAGTCGCTGCCCAAGGTGGACAGGTAGTTAAAAAATAAATCAGTGTAATTTATTTATAAAATGCATTTTTCTTAAATATTATTTAGTCCCATACGTTTGTGCGCCCTCCCAGAACTCCTAGTCCTGCTCCTGGAACAGCATGGTTGACCAATAATTCTAGTGGGTCCCAGATCAAAGGGGCACCTACTGTTTTAAGTTCACCTGTTAGAGGGGCAACAGTTACAGGAAAGCCAGCTGTAATCACAAGAACCCAGCCACAGAATGTTTCAACCATTCGGCCTGGAACTATTTTACAAAATGCAATATCAATTGGACAACCAGGCCAGGTAATATTTACTTTTATTAAAGAGAATAAATACATTTATTATTTAAAATCTTATTAATAAAAACAGATCTGTTATCCATGAGCCAAAATGTAAAAATTATTTTAGATACATTCTTTCAAAGCTGGCAGTTCTGGCATTCAAGCACTAGGTAGTACTGTGACTCTTGCTCAGGTACTCCCTGCCCGTACTCAAGCTGTTGTTTACAGTGCTAATTCTACAGCGCAGTTTACTCCTACTGCCAGAATAACTGTTGCGACAACTGCTGCAAATTCTAGACCAAGTCAACCTAGATCTGTAGTAAGTAATTTAAACAAGACAAATTACTAAATCTTCTGGTGAAAATGTGCATAATTCTGATTTATTTTTTCTGATTTCACCACAGAATCATGTGACTGGTGCCCGTTTGACAGTTCCAGTAAATGTGTCTCAATCAGGTTCTCGCCTTGTAACACCTCAAGCAACAGTTCTTACTTCTGGCGCAAGAATTTCTAATGTGGCTACATCTCAATCAGCTTCAGCGTTAGGTGCTACAACAAGAATAGTGACTACCCAGCCTAATCTCTCAATTGGGCGATTATCTGTAGCTACAGCAACACCTACGCAAGTTGCTACTACTAATTTTTTGGGTCAGACTAAGATATCTACTATAAATTTGCATTCTTTGATGGCCGTCGCGAACGCTTCTACTGCTCAGGCCAGGGGTACATTGTCTACTCAAGGGCCTAAAGTTATTACTCAGCCAGCTCAAGGTAAAATTTAAACAAGATACTTTATTAAACAGAAACATCAAACCACCATATTATGGTTAGGCATATCTGAAAGGATATTTTCTAGGGACAAAGGTTTTTTCTTAAAAAAAGGTAAAACCCGCGGGCATAACTTGTTTGTTATTGTCTTTGAGTAGGACATCTCTAGCGGGTGGCAGGCCAATGACTAATGGAGCCCGATGTGCAGGTCTATTACTGCTAATATCGATGGACTAGGCTAATAAATCTTAGCCATAGTCTTCTATCACAGGTTGCTACTAGTTTGTTTGTCAGTTTCTTTTTATTATATTTTTTTTTGTTGTATTTTTTATAACTTAATTTTACTATCATGGTTAAAAACGGAAGAGGTGTAGAGTTGAAAAAAGAAAGTTGCAGTTCCCATGAACTCCTTCCTTTTGTCCATAACATAAACCTACTCTAGAAACTGAAATCTGTGGCTCTGGCCTTTCAAACATGCATGAAAGGACTGTGCCTCTTTATAAATAAACAAAATCGGCAGGTTTACACCATATAATAGCTTATCTGCTGACAGATTTGTTAAAAGGATATTTGACGGACGCGGCTTACACCTTAAAGGACAACAGATATGCTGAGGAACCGCGGGTTTCGCCCGTCAAGATATCCGTTTGTGTATGGCTAGTTAATATCAAGATTTTATAACAAAAATAATTGCGTCTTGGTAATTTTTCAGGTACTATCCAATTGACACCTTTGACGACCCAAATAAAAACTACCCCCAGTATAGTCTCCACTACTGCTAGAACAAGTAAGTACATTATTCCAAAAATTACACAAATGGTTCATGATTTTGTTTATATTTATTTTTAGAACAGATATTCAAAAAAATATTTTTTTTTATTTAAATAGTTAATGTTCCTGCAGCCATAGTCACCAGGGCAGCAACATTGGTCTCACCTCAGACTATATCTATAGCTAAAGTATTTCCGCAAAATGAAAACCAAGTCGCGGTTACTGCTGCTACAAATGTTTTTATACACACCCCCGTGCAGTCTACAGCCCGACATTCATCTCCTAGTAAGTTTATATTAAAAAATGATATTTAAAATAAAAAGTTACTTAATTTTATATCAGTACATGAAAATAAGCAACTAAACTAAATTCCAAAAATTAATATATTTTTTTTCCATAAATGCACATTCAGAGATATATTTTATTTCATTTCACAATTGATTAAAATCTTATCAATATTATCGTTTAGTTGTTCAATTCATGAAATGAGCAATTTTTAAGTTTTAGTTTCAATAAGTTTTTGATGCCATTTCACAGGCAAGTAAATTTCAATTGTATACGTATTTTAATTTAAAAATATTAAATTTTATATTAACCATCACACATATAAGCGACAATAATAATGTTTAATTAACTTATACAGTGTCAAATCAGGTTTTTTGAACATTTTTTGGTCATTTTGAACTACTTTTGATTTATATAATTTTAAATCGCCTTCTAATTTCTTCTAAAGTTGTATGCTCGAAAATGTCAGCAGGCTACTCACATTGTGAGATAATCTTTAATTCAGTCACTGCGGCAATTTTTAATGGATAACCGATGATTATTACAAATTTTTTCTTAGGTCCTAATACAAGCACTTGCATCACACAGACAAGTAGTGCCATACCGACCACTACTGTCGCAACTTACTCTTTGGCCAGTGGCACTTACTTCTACGACAATGGACCAAACAGTTATCCCGTTCAAAACAGGAATTTTGGTCAACAACAAACGTCGTTTAATAATTTAAATCAAACAAATCAGACTCATGTTAGAGCCCCTGTTAATAACCAAGTGCACAGTAAGTAAAAAATCGTTATAAATAGATATACAATTGCACATTTATCAAACCAATTTGTATATTTAAAGGAATGATCCTTTTTTTTTGTGTTTGGACTATTACTTATAGCGATCAATTTTACAACTGAAGTTAGTTGTGTATGGAATTACGGTATTATTTAATAATCCTCTATTAAAAATATAATACACAAGTTGTCAAGAAATGTATCGTGTCAGTACTTTACCAGTTTGTAGCTGAAGTCAAAAAAACGTTAGTAGTTCAATTTTTTTTCTGGTCTATAAAGTCAAAATATTATAAATTGTAGTCTCTTTGAACATGTAAGGTAAATGTCAGATTTTATCTAATGACATCTTCCAGTGACGGAAAACGTGACAGTTGTGAAAGTATAAAATGTTCGATCAGCTGCTCAATGTCATCTATCAAACATTGAGTCCCTATAAGAGAGAAGCATTTAAAAACCAAATGTGAACTTTGTAATTTACTAAATTTGAAGTTATTTTATTTTCTATGCGCCTGTGAAGTTGTAAAACACCCAGTATGAATATATTTAAATGAATTATTCTTTAGGTATAGTTTCGAATCAGCCTCTCCGATACAGCTCAGTCATGGTCGTTGAACAGAATCGCAATAATCCCCAACTACAGCAAACTCAATTAACAGAGCAACAAACATCCCAAGTTCACGAACAACTACAACAACAAACGCATCAAATGACCACAACTAAGATATCATCATCACCTAGACCGAGCATATTAAGGAAAAGGGATCATGAAGGATCGCCACTTAAAGCAGCCAAGAATCTCGTCCCGATATTGGCGAATTTACCTCTACAACAGCCCCAAGTCGGAGCTCAAGCGCATATGCAACCTTTGCCACCTGTTTCACCCCCGTCAAGGCCTGATTCTAGAAGTAATGGGCACAGTTCAGGTAGAAAGTTAAAAAAAAATTATATATTATTACTTCATAAATTACTTCATAGGTGGTAGTACAACAATATCAGCGACTTCCAGCCCTGGTTTAGCTGAAGTAAATGAAGACAGCAACCATGCCATCACCAATAAAGAAGAGGAAGACACTAAACCGCCCATGGAGATGAGTCCTAGAAAAAAGCCTCGAAAGCAGCAATTGTAAGTCACAATATTAATTGTAAATCTCTTGATTTTTAGTTTCTTGGTAAGGCCGTTATTCATCTTTCGTAAACAATTAGGATTGAAAGATCGTTAAATTAAGCAAATTTGTTTTGTTTTTTAGAACTGGTAATGACATGGATGAAAACAAAGACGATATGCAATTCATTTCCGATCACCCTGTGAAAAAAGAGGAGGATTCGGACATGAATCAGTCTGATGAACCAAAAGATGGTGCTCCAGAAGCAGGTCAAGTGACGACAGTCAGAAAACCGGCCTCGGCGAGTTTGTTAAATAGCTATAGGCAGAATTGGAAAGCTACTCATAATCATTATTTGAGACATTCTGATGTACGGCCTAAAGATGAAAGAAGGCCAACTATTATGGACTTGGCCAATCAATATAGAGTTCAGGAAAAGGTTAATGGTTGGAAAATTCATCATTTATCTACCCAAATGGAGGACTTGGTAAGTTTTTTTTTTGTGCATTACGTAGATTTTGTACTACTATTGAAAAATCTGTTTTAGGCTGATCAGGAACAAACAGTTTACAATCAACTGACTGAGTTGTTGAAATGTACAGAATCTGAAGAAGCTGGGAAGCAGTTTGATAAGGAAATTAATAGAATAAATGAACTTATTAAGGTTTGTATACAATATGATAATAAATCATTTCTCTATAATGAGGTATTGTACTAAAAATATATCGATGTTTTGTATAATTATAACTAATAGTAAATAAATCACACATAGTTTATTTTTTACTTTTGTTTTCCAATTTTTATAGCCATTAAAAAAAATAATTATGTTCAATAACGTGCTATTCTCATTTTTGCCTTGCCAGTATTATAAAAATCATAAATTGAA
Organism: Hermaeophaga mercurialis; assembly: GCA_951812935.1. Taxonomy (NCBI): domain Eukaryota; kingdom Metazoa; phylum Arthropoda; class Insecta; order Coleoptera; family Chrysomelidae; genus Hermaeophaga; species Hermaeophaga mercurialis. Next base: position 32,639,605 of record OX638362.1, on the reverse strand, counting down.
CTAATCAAAATGAGTATTTGAATCATAAGGTCAAAAACCAAATGCTTTTAAAAAAATCTGAATTGTTAATGTTAAAGTGATCTGTTTTATAGATTAGATTAAAGAGAAAAGGAAACGGTCAATGATGTTTGTAAATGTATTTTTTTTAATTTTTGGCGGACATGTCTATTTTTGTCTTAATGCCTTTTACAAATAAGTTTTATTTGAAGAACATTTTTAAAAAATCATGTATGTTTGGAAATTCACAATGGCATTTTTACATAGTAAATAATTATAATTATTTTTAATTTTTATTTTTTTTATTTTTAATAAATTTGTGAGGAATTTAAAAAATCCTGTTTGTTTTTAGGGCAATTTGCAAAGAATCAAAATAATAAATGATGGAATGATAGAAGCAAAGACTTCCATTATGAAAATTTTTGATCACAAAGTCCACGTAACGGACATCATTAACCGATGTGCCAGTAAACGTAATTTTAAGAAACGAGAGAAATCTTAAGGTTTTTATTTGTGGAGTAAATGTTTTAGCTTTTAAGTTTCAATGTAATGTAATTTTTATATTCTCGACAATGAGTGTTTTATAGCAATTTTATAAAATAACGGAATATCTGCAAAAGAATTTGTCACTGTAGAAATGTTTACTAGTATATATAAAAGTTTGTAAGAAATTATTGAGTTATTTTGTGTATATTTTAGAACAGTGTTTCAAGTATTAGTATCTTTATGTCGCAATCTAATTTGATCATTATAAAATAATAAGGTTAATATAAAATTAATTTAAAAAATCGTTTTTCTAGTCAGTAATTGATTACTACAATTATCGTCTAGTTTATTCATTATTATTCTTATAAATAAATCCAAGGCAATTATTTTTTAAGAAATTTTGCTAACTTATCAATTCATGTATTAAATAATATGTCAACTGTCACATTTCCGTTGCCAAAATCGTCGACCTTTAATGATTAATGATAAATCGGTTCTGTTTATTCTTTTCGATTTTTTTTAAGAAACTATAATAAAAAAACCGATCGTTTTAGAAAGTATTAATAAAAAAAAGAATTATGTAAACTTTCAGATTACAACTTTAATTATTGTTAAGTTCATGACATAAAATGTTTATATCATTGGTATGATTGTGATTTAAAAGACTGCCAATATATATATATATTTTTTTTGTAAAGAAAATTGCTTGATGTGATAGTTCTTTTGTGGACTGACTTCGTTAATATATATGATTTACCTAATTTACGTTAAAAGAGAAATTGTATAAAATTATATATTATATATATTTTCAAAAAATTAAAATTTTAAAATCCTGTTTTATTTTAAATTCTTTATATAACGTTTGTCCAGAAATGTAATAAACACCGGGGTTTCTTATCAATTTTATTAATATTTACAAAAAACAAAATTACTACAATAAGATATAACAATATGGTATTCAAAAAAATATTTCTTCCCTTAGAAATTAAAATAGAACACCTCTTGCTTCTAATAAAAGTTTCATATCACGTTTCGGAAATTTTCTGAAGCCTTAAAAATTTCATCCACTATGGTTTAAAAATGATTTTCGAAAATTGATAATTATGCACATTTTACAAATAAATATTGAAAAATATTTACACTCGCGCTCTATAAAAGTCCATATTTTAATTAAAGCGCCCTCTAGAAGACCCCCTTGGCCCTCTAATCGCGCCTTTCTTTATACCGCGACCACCTTTACCCCGTCCTCTATCAATTCCTTTTCCTCTATTTGGATTTCCCCTTCCTCGCCCGGGTATTCCACGACCTCTTCCGTCTCTCCTGATCCCTCTTCCTCTGTTACTAAACTGGGGACCATCTTGCCAATTTTCTTCATTCTGATCATTCCATTCGTCATTATCGTTCCAGTTATCATTGGGCGGCTCGTTCCAGTTATCATTGCTGTGATCATCTCCACCCCAATTGTCGTCACCCCCCAGATCGTAATTGTCGTTCCAGCTGCGATCTCTGGAGTCGTTAGAGTTAGGACCGAAGTTGCTGAAATTTCTGTCTCTATAGTTGGGATTGAATGGGGGTTTGCCTCTAGGTGGCGGTGCCGATCTCCTATCAAAGTTACTTCTGAATTTCCCATTTCTTTGCCAATTACCTACAAATAAAGTAAAAAAAAACGTTATTTACAGATTAATCAGTTAATCTAAATATGGCCACTAATCTGGGACTAGGTTTTTATAAACTGGAGAATTATGAAAGAACACGCCCCAAATTACAATTGAACAAAAAATGTGTATAAAACAAAAAATTAACTAAAAGTTACCTGCATTCGGAGGTCCATCATCATAGTAGTTGCCACTAAAATCATCGTCGTCTCTATATCTGTCATTTCTATAAACTTCATCACGATCTCCTCGATCATTATACCTATAATCTTCGTCCATCCTCATGTCGAAATCTCTTCTACTATCTCTCCTGAAGTCCACATCTTTATTCCTGAAATCGATGTCGTTCATATTTCTCATGTCGCTATCATTGAATGGTCCTCGCATATCTTTATCTTTACTTTGATCATCCTTTTCATCCTCATAATCATCGTTCAGGTAGTCCTCTTCGTCATTTATCGGCATGACGTCTTGGAGTTCTTCAATTTCTCCTGACGCTATATACTTTTGAAGGGCTTCGGGACCGTCCGCAATGGCTTGTTCCAGTTTAGATCCAGCTGCCAATACAAAATATTTTAAAAAATGTTAAAGACTATGTTCTGTTGATTGTTATTCATTCACATTATTCGTTATACTAAACAAAAAGTTTTTATTTCAATTTGAAAAAATTAAATACAAGATATAAATTTAACTTACGTTCCACTGGTATTAATTTTCCATAAATTACTATAGCATTTGGCGCAAGTTGTTGCAAGGGAACTACACCCGGTGTGTTTTCAACTATTTGTGAAATAACTTCATTCAAAGCACCAGCAGGATCATCTAAAAAAAAAAAAAAATTAAATATTTGATTTTAAGCTCAAAATTTATCATTTAGTACCTGTTGTTTCATTCCATTGCGCTTGGAAGTTACGTGGAATGGGTTTGCTGAATGGAACTTTCTTGGGTTTAGATTTTTCTTCATTAGTTACTGTGTCCAAATCCAAACCAGGAATGGCTTGATTCTCGTCCGTTAGTATTGACGTAATTTCAACTTTATCTTCTGGACCCATACCAGGAATTATCGAAACTGGTTCATCTAAAAAATATATTTTACATAAAAAAACAAAAATCATAACCATATTTAAATGCTTACCGCCTATGTCAATGTCTTCTAAACCTGCAATGCCGGCTGGTAGGGTGTTCAAATTATATTTATCTCTCATTTGATCTCCTGGTCGATTTCTAGTCCAAAATTTGCTAGTATGGTCGTTAGAACCGGAACATAATATGTGTCCTAACGGATGCCAAGCAAGCGTCCAAACTATACTGTCATGAGCTTGTTCTATGGCTCCCACTTCTTTATCGGCCCTAATATGTCATGAAAAAAGTGATGATAAGTGCATTTTATAAAATAAGCAATATTTGAATGATATCTAAGTAACCATAAATACTGCCATGTTACAGAAGGAACTCGTTTTGTGATATCTAAACTAATGTTGAATTTTTAAAGCTGTTATACTGTAATATTTCCCTTAACAGTCACAAACTAGCAACCCAACTAAACATATACAGAACAAAGTGAAATAAACATATTGTATAGTAAAATTAAATTACCCCACATGCCAAAACATAATGGCACCGTCAGAACCTCCGCTGCAGAAGAGACCTTCATGTATGGGATGCCACGCTACACTCGAAGCTTCCTTTTTGTGCCCTCTAAATGTTTGAACTTCTTGACTTAAATTCCTCAAATCGAATAATTTTAACAAATGATCTCTGGAAGCTGTTATCAACCAATTTCCGTTATCATTCCATTTTAAATCCATCACAGTAGATTTATGAGCATGTCTGGAAAAATTATTTCAGAAAGAGGTGCTAGTAAAATTATCAAGTTAAATTATTTTCAACCTATACTGATTAAAGTGCATGTTGATTAAAATGTATTTAGGAATAATTAATAACAGCCGAATTATTTTTATAAAATAACGTTAAATTGAAAAATGTTTAAACTCGAAAGTGGTTTTTCAGGTTGGTTTTAAAAAAAATATTTTATAACTGATTTTTTTACTCACAGAGTCGCTAAGGATTGACCTGTTTTGGGATCCCATAATTTTATAGGTTGCTGGTTATCTTTGCTTCCTGATATTATAAGGCCTTTTTGTGGATGCCAGTGCACGCATTTTACATCAGCGCCGTGTCCTGTAAAACATTTTGACAAAAATAGAAACAATGATAATCGTTTAAAAAAAACTTTATAATTTGGCAAAAAACTTCCACAAATATATGTTTCCAAAGAAACAAATTTTTAATAAAAAAAAAATTCAAATCAATATTTAAAAAAATATATTTTGATTTATTTTGTACATATATACAAATTTCTGTTACTAAACAAGTAAAAAAAAAATTAAAAATGATGGTATACCAAATATTTCGATTTATTTTTTAAATATTGGTTATTTCAAAAAACTCTACTGACGGTAAGAGAGTAGTAATTTTAAATGGAAATATGTTACATTTTCGATTGATGTTCTATAGACTTTTAATAAACCTAATCCTTAAAGCACCTTGTATACACAAACTTTTTTCTTTTCAACTTAATTGAAACAGAAGAAATAAAAAAATTCAGTAATTTGACAACTCGTAACAAAGTATTCTGGTTGAGTAGTAGTATCATTATTAATTTTAATTACTAAGAGAATATTCGACCGTTTTAATAAGCACATACCAAAGTTAACCAAAATTTATATACAGTGCACTCGTAATGCATGCTTTATTATACTTGGGTCTAAGATGAAAATTTGGGGCACACCAGTTACATTTCCTTATCTTCAATTTTCAAGTATTTTCCTTCAATGCGTAGAGAATTGTGTATAACAATTTTTAAATCATATTTAGTAAATCAGTCAAAATTATTTACATTCATAAAACATTCGGCAAATATGGTTGAAACAATAAAAGTTTTACCTTCACCCTCATAATAGATTTTTTGTTTTTAACGCATATCTATATTTTTTATAAATATGCAGAGATGCTGTTAAATATGGATCAAAACGTCTATTGCTTAAATGGTATTGGGCATGTTTGATCCCAATTAAAACTTTATTTGCAGGATTCAACTTTGAGCAAGATCGTTATCTTGAAATTTTTAAATCATGTTGCACACCATTTGAAAGGGCTTGGAAGCTTCACTTCAAAAACGTACCACACATGCTGTCTAAAATAAATAAAATTCTGCTCTCTGAAAAACATTAATGAAGGAGAAAAACTAATGACATTATCTCGAATATATTAATTATATTGACTTCAAGAAGTAAGACTTAATAGTTTATTCACGAAATTGTCTATTAAAATAATAAAATATATTCACGACCAACTGGGAAACCCATAAAAATTAGATCCATAGAGCATTTAATATTTAGTAAATACGTAGGTTAAAATAATCCAGTAGCTCTGAAAATAAATCTAGAGAATTTAAAATAAAGAAAACATTGAATGGGCGGCTTTCAGGAGAACAGCTGTTTACCATCTAATACATTTTGTGGATTATGATGAATATAGACTGTCAACAGGACTGCGATTCAGGATGACCACAAGTAGTGAAAGAGGAGCCAGTTTTTTAAGTTTTAGCATCAAGCAATACTTTAGTTTTGTTTTCCATTTAGAGCAAATCAGTTCATAAATAAACGAATCATCATAATTAATGATCATTAGAGTAGTCTCTTCAAACTTGGTGTCGCCTATAAGTTTCAGTTAAATAGTTTCAATCTATTCCTGAAGTTGTCAACTTAGAAAACTAAACATGTGTTAAAGAACATAGGAAATACTTCCGGCACAAAATATTGTGCAATAGGTTCCAGTTATATATACAATAAAAAAAAATTTCTTACCTCTGAGGATCCTTTCTTCTTGATATCGGAAAAAGTCCCAAATACGCAGCGTACCATCATCCGAACAAGTAACGAATTTGTTGTCTGAAGGGCTGAAGCTAAATACAACAACATTCACGTAATTCAAACTAAACCGAAGGTTTTATTCAAATATTTAATTTTACAATTTTCAAAATGTTTTATAATTAGTAATGTAAACATAACCAGCTGGATTTCAAATACTTTTCAGTTACGCATTTATTTAAATCGTTTTTATAAAAGCACAATTTTTTTATTTGGCAGTAAAAATGAAATAGAAAACTTTACCTAATCGAATTTAATATTCACTTAAAGAAGTTCACACTATTGTATTTTTATTATAGAATGAGATTTGTTAAGTTGTAAAATGAGAAGTATTTTTTATGTAGTAAATATTTATATAATTCAAGCTAGTTATCTGTACACTGTAGCACCAATTCTTTCATCGAAAAGGCTAATGGAACTTTTTAGAGTTTAAAAAAAAATTATATTGGAAATTTATTTTATGTTTTCTCGATGAAACACTTCTGTTAATTAAATCAGTATTAGATCACAAAACAAAATCTAATATATAACTAAATCTTCAATTACATTTCATAGGAATTTGATAAAAAAAGTACCTAAAGAATGACGTTAAGGATTTAAAATCTTAAAATAAAGCGCGTTATAATAATCTTCAGAAAAAATTTAAAATGTGATTTATTCAAATAAAAAAGTTTTTAGCACACAATATGAATTTTTTTTGCAGAGGATCCAAAAAGTTTTTGCTCCTCTTTATGGACTATTGGTTTGCTTATTTCTTATAAAATGGCATAATAAAATCAATGTTTTTATAATTATAAAATTATGTAAGATTTAGTGAATAAAAAACAGATTTTGCATTACATTTAATAAAAAATTTATAATATTACCAATATACAGTATTGGAAGTAATTGGTTTAATAATTTTTTTTATGGATCCTTTGTCTTTAAAGCAAGAGATTGTAGAGTAGACATAAAATCCCGATTATCATTAAGAAGTTAAATAACTTACAGATACAGAGTGAGGCAAAGCTGTATCTACCTTCTTTTTATTTATTACAAGATTTAGTAGCTTTAATAAATATTTGGTGAATTTTACAGGGTAGTAAAGAAAACAAAATAAACTATTATTTTTTTAATATTTTCTACTACAAAATCAAGTTAAATTAATAAGTGGTGTAAAGTCAGATAACCTGTATCACATGTTTAAAATTTTATAGCCTAGAGGGTGGTATCAATTTCATTTCAATTTTTTTATGGAAGATCTGTGTATATTTTATTATTATGATTAATACTTATTAATCATAAATGGCTATATAATGGTAAAGAAATGACTAAATTTAGTTGAGACCACAAATACTCTATAATAAACTTATTTTTTTTAGAATTTAATTTTTTTTATAAATGACAGTTTTTAATTTTAATTATCACAAACATTGTTTATCTGCAGGAATAATATGAAATAAACACTATGATCAAAATGAAGTTCAAGATATTAATAAATATCAACAAATATACCTATTAGCACAATGGAAAATTTATCATCTTCATTAAATAAAAATTGTTAAGTGTTATTAGTTTGAAAATGATTTATTAAAATGTTTAAGAACGCTGCAGATAAAATTTTAGGTGCAATTCATATCATAAATCCTTCAGGATACCTTTGATAAAATTGGTGGTGTAGGTTTTATTTGTACCTTAAAACGTCATCCTATATACCTACAACCCTTAGAACTTGTAATTTTTTAGAAAGTCAGATAACATTCAAGAGAAAAAAATATTAGGTACTCAAAAATAACTAAAAACTTTAAATAAAAATTCTTACTGAATAAGAGGTAATTATTAATACCATAAAAATCCATTAAATAAATTTGTTGCAAGAACCGCTGTTTTGTGTTACTCCGTTTTTAATGACATGGACAGTTTACTGCACCTTGTACTCATTTTGAGAAATGTATCAGTATTTGGCTTTGAATAAACATATCAAAATTTTACGTGCTGTACTAAAAATATAAAACATTTTATCTAAATAAAATTTTAATGTGATAGGACTTTTGTGTAATTTCCATTTTATTACAAGTCACTTAGGAGTGAATGGAGTCCCTGTATTACTTATTTTTACGTTGTTTTGAAAATACTTTAAAGTAAAACAGATTTTCTAAGCTCGTTTGTGTTTTAAGGAATTATATTTTCCAAGTAATTGGATAATAAACTAAAAATAATTAAAATGTCCAAATAGCAATAATGAAAGAATACTTTTTTAAGCCGTTATCAAGGAATCCAAAATGCGCCAAGATGTTATTCATTTAGAAGTGATTGAAAAACAGCAAGTTATGTTACAATATAATTATTTAAAATTTTTGTACCAAAAATCATTAGTGCAAGAAACCCAAGGGTCCTCATCCATATATTCCTTAAAAATGCCAGAAAGGAGACCACAAATCCATTTTTTTTTATAAAATACCATTTTCCTTTTCTCCACAGTAGATGAAATAAAACAAGAAATTTATTATAATGTTTTTATTTATATCCCGAACGACTGAATGAAAGGTTGATAAATAAAAACGCGTTTCCAAAAATCTACTCAAATTGTGTCATCACAACCCAATTTGAAGAAATTCCTGGAACCGGCTCGAAATATTCCTTTTAAAACGAATTTATTCAAACTAAAAAATTTACATCACGGCTAATTAATCATCACAGAAAAAATTGCAAAATTATCACAGGTAAAATTTTTCTTTATTTTTTTTTATTAATTTCTTATTCTTCATTTATTTGAAATATTTGCACTAATGTAAGGAGAAGGAGGGATTCGTTTATTGAAAAGCAAATTATAAAAATGTGTACAAATTTGAGAAATACGAAGAGAAGTTGTAGATACCTTATGCCTCGCAGTGCCTCTTTATGTGCTTGGAACATCTTTACATTGTTCATGTTTGACTGCCAATATTTGACATAACCTGCATGATCCCCCGTTATCATCCAACTGTCATTGTGACTCCACACCATGGTCCTAACAGGGCTATCATGAGCCTGTAAAAAAATAATTGCAAGTACTAAACATATGATTATACAAAAATACAATAGCTAATTTATTATTAAATATTACAACTTATACAATAATAATATAAAAAAAAATCCATTAAGACAGATCATATTTTTACCTGGAGAATAGTTTCAAAATTAAATGTTAATCCATTCCACAATGTAAATTCACCAGAACTAGCTCCAGTAACCAGTCTTCTACCCTCTGGGGTCCACGCCATACAAAAAATTGGACACCTCATTTTATTGGTAGCAGTCTTTACAAATCTAGTAGTAACACAATTGATGGGATTATCAGGGTAACTAGGAGGGGGCATTAAGTCTGGATAGTACATTGCATCTGGCTGTAGAGCTCTTCTGTCTCTGTAATCCCTTTGCCAAACACGATTCTAAAAATTTACAGTAATAAATTTTATGTGAAAAAAATAAAAAATGTGTAACATCTACCACTACTTAGATTAGTAGCAAATTATATCGACTTACCTCTAATTCTTTTATTATAGCTGAATTATAATCTACTGTTTTCCTCATAACACTTTTTCTTAGTCTCTTCCCATCAAAATCTTCTAAAGTCATATTTCCTAGAGGACCTGGTAATGGTTTATGCATGTTCATAAACGGGCGGAATTGAGGCCTATTATTATTATTGAAACCTATAAAGACAATATTTGTGGATGACTTTAGACTTAAATCCTAACAATTAAATGCATCTAATGAAATATACAAAGAAAACTTACCCTGTATGCCAACCATGGGTGGCACCGTCAGGTTGGGTGGCGGTAAAGACATATTCGGCGGTGGTTGTGAGAACTCCATGATTTTTAATAATAAACCTTCACTATTTAAGCACAAAAAAGTAGGAACACGCCTAGTAGGCCAAAAACTTCATTTTTGGATTAAATACGTTCGCGTCCGTGGTTACAAACATCACAAAACTACTAAAACATTCTTATTGCATTTAATAAAAAAGTAAATTTAAATTAATAAATAAAGCACTTCAAAAATACACTAAAATAAGGAAGCCCCAACAGATTTATTTTGTCTTTAAATTCACGTTTACTTCAAAAGCTACAAGATGGACGCCACAATATTAACACAAACGTCATTTATTTAATTATTTTCGACAGATAGAAAAAGAGGGAACCAAAGAAATCAAAACGCAAGTGCAGATTGGTTGTAACGTTCTTTACTGAACAATAAAGAAGGAGCTAAGAAAATTAGCCAATCAAATTGATTGCCAAGGAAAATGTTTGCACTTTTGCCATATTTTCAAAAGACGCGTTCAGAATGCATGACACTGAAGGTAGCTAGCTAACCGAATTAATCAAAGGCTATCAAAACAGAAATTGCTGAATGCATAAGAATGCCAGACCAGACGACCAGAGAAGGTTGTCGTCTCTGGTCAAACTCAACAAATGAATGCTACATTCTTAATGTTCTTAAAATTTAACCTAAAAAAAGTTTGTTTTGGTTTTATTATTTTATCGTTAAAAATTAGAAAGGAATAGACTGAAGTTAAACTGTAATTAATTATATTATTTTAATACAGATATGCTTATTTTTTACCATGACTGAAGAAAAGCTTGTCACAGAAGTCCCTAGCAGTCTTAAACAATTGGCTAGATTACTAGTAAGGGGGTTTTATTCTATTGAAGATGCATTAATAATAGACATGTTAGTAAGAAATCCTTGCATGAAGGAGGACGACATATGTGAACTTCTTAAATTTGAAAAGAAGATGTTGAGAGCTAGAATAGCAACTCTAAAAAATGACAAATTTATACAAGTAAGATTAAGAATGGAAACTGGCTCAGATGGCAAAGCGCAAAAGGTGAACTACTACTTCATTAACTATAAAACTTTTGTAAATGTAGTTAAATATAAATTAGATTTAATGAGGAAAAGATTGGAGACTGAAGAACGTGATGCAACAAGTAGAGCAAGTTTCAAGTGTCCCGGTTGTTTAAAGACTTTCACAGACTTGGAAGCTGATCAGTTATTTGACTTTACCGCTGGAGAGTTTCACTGTACTTATTGTCGTGAAGTTGTTGAAGAGGACTCGTCAGCCCTACCAAAGAAAGATTCTAGGTCAGGGCTAAAATATTTCGTATTTTTTATAAAATCAATAGAGCATCAATACAGCAGTCGCAATTTAATTTGTCTAGGGTGGCTTAAAATGTGCATACTTGGAGTATATCTTCAAGTAATATTAGTGGTCGCTAGTATGTTCAGTAGCGTGTAAGGTTTAAAAAGTAATGAAACAATAAAAATTTTACATAGCAACTAATTATCCTAATAAGTATCTAAAAAGCAAATAAAAACGTTTTTAAATAACTTTTTTTGGTTTTTATTGGCATTGGCCTTCATGGCCAACTGGCCAGTTGTGTTATATAAAACATAGGACATTCACCAGATAAATGCTAGGATTTGAACCTGGGATATCGGGACCAAATGCCACTCATCACACAACTACACAGGTCAACTCAATAACTTTTAAACTTTAACAAACAAAGCTGTGAATAACTAAAATAAATTGTTTTGCATAGATCGTTTTATATATTATTAAAAATTATATTGTAATTAAAAATAATTTATAGTAATATTTAAAAGTCAATTACTAGGCACTTAGTAGATAATTTATACATATTCGAAATTGATTCAGTTACTTAAAATTAGCTGGTTTTTATATTGCATAATAAGTAAACAAAATTGATGTTACTGTTTTAAATTAGATGTTTCCTTATACAGTTTATACTAAAATAACAAAAGTACTATCTAAACAGGGACTGGATCCTCTGCCTTGTCGTAACTGCTCAAGTCTTGATCTACTTAACACCAAATCAAAATAGTTTTGTTTCGCTATGTTGAAATCACCAAGATAGTTAGTTAGTGATAATTTTTCAGGGGCTATAACTTGCACTATCAATCTTTTTTTTGTAAAGTCTTGGTTGAGGAGAGATATTTTTCTTAAAATTTGGTATGTATGAAATATTTCTTTTTCTATGTAAATGTTTAGCTATTTTAATAGAAGTAACTCACTCTTTAAACACTTCATTCTGTATTAATTGCACGAATAAAACTAAATAATCTATCGACTATCCTAACAGCAATGTATTGTTTTCATCATACACAGTTTCAGTAGGTTTGGTAATTAGAAACTGATACTACTGTGCGTCCCCTCTCCAGGCAAATAGATCTGCGACACCTGTACCTAGAAGTAATATTTTTTTTATTTTATTTTTTAATAAAATTGAAATATTCTAAAAATTTGTTTAGCAAAATATGTTATTTTATATTATTGAAATACTTCCCATGTTTCAATAGGTTGCTTTTGGCTAAATTCAATGAACAGTTAGAACCTCTTTACATACTGCTCCGTGAAGTAGAAGGTATAAAACTTGCACCTGAGGTATTAGAACCCGAACCTGTAGATATTAGCACTATTAGAGGCATAGACAAAAAGCCAAATGTCCTCGTGCCAGGTCAAGAATGGTCTGGAGAAGCTACAAGGAGAGGTGGATTTGCTGTAGAAGAAGCTCGAGTAGACATTACAATAGGCGAAGAGATTAATAACACCGTCAATAGGAAGGAACAACCAATATGGATGACTGAATCCACTGTTATTACTAATTTAGATTCTCAAGACTCTAATACAGTGACTGAGACTTTGACTGATATCTCTGATGCAACTGGTAAGTTATTTTTCATAAAAAAATCAACTTATAAAATTAAGAGTAACTATCTACTTAGGTTTATTTGCAATCTACTTAGGTTTATTTGCAAAAAAAATGATTTTTTTTGTTTCCAGCAGGTGGTGCTAGTGCCAAAAATGATGACATTATGTCTGTACTTTTGGCGCATGAAAAACGGCCAACCAACACAACTGCCAATGCTGTTAAAGCTTTGAATAATGAATCCGATTCTAGTTCAGATGAAATGAATGAGGTCCATGAAGAAATGGGCGATGTAGAAACTATTGACAGTGAAGATGATAATGATGATGTTCCTACTGTCACAGTTGGAAATAAAACTTATCCAATAACTGATATTAATGACACTGTTATTGCAGAGATGAATCAAAGCGAAAAGGAAATTTATGTTCAGGTGTTTCAGGATTATTATAGTCATATGAATATTTAAAAATGTATTTTATTTTAAAGATCTAAATTGTCCAAATTATTCAGTTTGGTAAAAAAATTGATAATTGGTAATTATACCATTATTTAAAATTAAGATAATAAAGTGAACATTATTGAAATGTAATCAGTATTTTTTTTGTAATATAAAAATCAAACAAATTCCAGTTAGTTATTTTCTGCAGTCTTAAATCATACTCTGATATATTAAGAACTTAAGAATTCAATGTTTCATTGTAGTAGTAGAGCTAAGTTCGTTCTACCCCGAGTACCCGTTTCCGCCACCAGAGGCGCTGGTGGCGCTGGTGTCGCGCGGCAAATTCGAATTTCGAGAGCGGCCATGTTTAGTCCAATAATGTCAAAGTTCCACAAAGTGTTAGTAGATGGCGTTGGTGGCGCCAAAGTTACACAAAGTGTTAGTAGATGGCGTTGAAGAGCGGTGACGACGGCGGCCATGTTTAGTCCAATTATGTTAGAGTTCCACAAAGTGTTAGTAGATGGCGTTGGAGAGCGGCGGCGGCGCGGCGGCGGCCATGTTTAGTCCAATAATGCTAAAGTTCTAGAAACTGTCACCCGATGGCGCAATGAACGTTGCCGAAAGGGCATTAGTGCCTAACTTCGCTATTATTGGTCCAATTGAATTGCGGAAAAAACGGCCATTATCTATAAGTGACGTATATGTCAAATTTAAAGAAAAGCATGCGCAATGAACGTTGTCGAAAGGGCACAAAGCGCTTAACTTCGCTGTTATTGGTCCAATTGAATCGCGGAAAAAACAGGCATTATCTATAAGTGGCGTAGATGTCAAATTTAAAGAAAAACATGCGCAATGAGCGTGGCCAAAAGGGCACAAAGCGCTTAACTTCGCTGCTATTGGTCCAATTGAATTGAGGAAAAAACAGGCATTATCTATGAGTGACGTAGATGTCAAATTTAAAGAAAAACATGCGCAATGAGCGTGGCCAAAAGGGCACAAAGCGCTTAACTTCGCTGCTATTGGTCAAATTGAATCGCGGAAAAAACAGACATTATCTATAAGTGAGGTAGATGTCAAATTTAAAGAAAAACATGCGCAATGGGCGTGGCCATAAGGGCACAAAGCGCTTAACTTCGTTATTATTGATTCAATCGAATTGCGAAAAAGACAGGTATGATCTAGAAGTGACGTAGATGTCAAATTTAAAGAAAAAACATGCGCAATGAACGTTACCATAAGGGCATTAACGTTTAACTTCGTTATTATCGGTCAAATTGAATCGCGGAAAAAACAGGCATTATCTATGAGAGGTGTAGATGTCAAATTTAAAGCGCTATGTTACCTTTCATCTGTCACAGGTCATCTGTCACATGTCATCTGTCACCAGATGGTGCCAAAGTTCTAAAAACTGTCACTAGAGGGCGTCAATGGTGCCAAAGTTCCAGAAACTGTCACTAGGTGGCGTTAGAATACTGGTCTTGAACGTGTTGGCAGTTCAGCCAAAAAAGAAGAAGTCACCTGTCATCTAGCATCTGTCACCTGTCACTAGAAATACTGGTCTTGAACGTGTTGGCAGTTCAGCCAAAAAAGAAGAAGTCACCTGTCACCGGCCATCTGTCACCTCTCATCTGTGACCTGTCACTAGAAATACTGGTCTTGAACGTGTTGGCAGTTCAACCAAAAAAAGAAGAAGTCACCTGTCACCGGCCGTCTGTCACCTCTCATCTGTGACCTGTCACTAGAAATACTGGTCTTGAACGTGTTGGCAGTTCAGTCAAAAAAGAAGAAGTCATCTGGCATCTGTCACCTGTCCCTAGAAATACTGGTCTTGAACGAGTTGGCAGTTCAGCCAAAAAAAGAAGAAGTCACCTGTCATCTGGCATCTGTCACATGTTGCCATAAGGGCACAAAGCGCTTAACTTCGCTGTTATTGGTCCAATTGAATCGCGGAAAAAACAGGCATTATCTATAAGTGACATAGATGTCAAATTTAAAGAAAAACATGCGCAATGAACGTTGCCGAAAGGGCATTAGTGCTTAACTTCCTTGTTATTGGTCCAATTTAATTATGAAAAAGGTAGGTATTATCTATAAGTGCCGTAGATGTCAAATTTAAAGAAAAAACATGCGCAATGAACGTGACCATAAGGGCACAAAGCGCTTAACTTTGTTGTTATTGGTCCAATTGAATTGAGGAAAAAACAAGCATTATCTATGAGTGACGTAGATGTCAAATTTAAAGAAAAAACATGCGCAATAAACGTTGCCAAAGGGCACAAAGCGCTTAACTTCGTTGTTATTGGTCCAATTGAATTGAGGAAAAAACAGGCATTATCTATGAGTGACGTAGATGTCAAATGTAAAGAAAAAACATGTGCAATGAACGTTGTCGAAAGGGCACAAAGCGCTTAACTTCGTTGTTATTGGTCCAATTGAATCGCGGAAAAAACAGGCAATATCTATAAGTGGCGTAGATGCCAAATTTAAAGAAAAAGCATGCGCAATGAGCGTGGCCATAAGGGCACAAAGCGCTTAACTTCGTTGTTATTGGTCCAATTGAATTGAGGAAAAAACAGACATTATCTATAAGTAGCGTGGATGTCAAATTTAAAGAAAAACATGCGCAATGATGGTTGCCATAAGGGCACAAAGCGCTTAACTTCATTGTTATTGGTCCAATTGAATGGTGAAAAAGACAGGTATTATCTATATGTGACGTAGATGTCCAATGTAAAGAAAAGCATGCGCAATGATGGATGCCATAAGGGCGCAAGGCGTTTAACTTCATTATTATTGGTCCAATTGAATGACGAAAAAGACACATATCATGTAAAGGGGACATAGACGCTAAATTTAAAGAAAAGCATGCGCAATGAACGTTGTCATAAAGGCATTAGCGTTTAACTTCGTTATTATTGGTCCCATTTAATTATGAAAAAGGTAGGTATTATCTATAAGTACCGTAGATGTCAAATTTAAAGAAAAACATGCGCAATGATCGTGGCCATAAGGACACAAAGCGTTTATCTTCGTTGTTATTAATCCAATTGAATTGAGGAAAAAAACAGGCATTATCCACAAGCAACGTAGATGCTAATTTTACGAAAAAAAAATTGCTTGATCATGGTTGGATAATTATGTCACGTGATCTATATCTAGAGGGGGTTATTATATAATATTTATTAATAACGCTTGGAGGGATTATTGCTTTAAGACATGCGTCGTCAAGACAAACATATTTGGGAAAAAGTCCTTAAATTTGAAGAAAGACTCAAGCAACTTCGTAAAGATATTAAACTGTACGAAGACAAAGAAAACGTTATAAAGCAGTTGGGCGATTTAAATTTGGACAATACAAGAATACCGAAAAAAGTACTATGTTGTTGCTGTTACCCCTTAAGACGAATTCAACCAACACCAACAGTTCTTCAGGTGGCGGTGACGCCATGGATGGACAATTAAATGGTGAAATTAACAAGACATTTACAATATCGTGCCTCACGTTATCTGCTATATGTATTTTGTTACTAAAATTTCTTTATAAATGTATTCAAAGAAGGTTTCGATCCTCATGTAATGTTGCAATAAACAACTAAAAATATGCAAAAGGTGTTTCATTAAAACTCAAAAATTTTTCATATCATTTATTAAAAATCAAAAAAATTTCATTTCACCATGTGTAATATTTTTCGAAGAAAAACAAAAAAAATTGTGCTGAAAGAGTATATAATAAAGAACGAAGCGTTTTATTATATTCAATTTACTTGGTAGGTACATTTTATTCATAAAAAGATATAATTTTTGTCAATAGGGTTTTCAATTGTTCTTTTAACCCTACGCTGGGACAGGGTATGTTAAATAGATTCCAACTAAATTGTCCAGCTTCAACAACTTTTTTCGTATATTCACTATATTTGTAATATACGTTTAAGTTTTTGTTGAAAAAGTAAATGAAACCATCTATATATCTAAACGCTGATGTCAAGTCCATCGGTATACCGGGAAATTGATCGGTTATACGTCCACGACTAATTATTTCTCCAGGATCATTATTGTATTCTACATAGGAAACGTTGTTATAGAAAACAAAAGTTCTACCACTATTTGATTGAAATAACGCATTAATATAAGCATCTGAGGGCACAGGTAAATAATAATCATTTTGAATATTTAAATTTGGAAATGAGGCTACATAACATTTTCGATTACCAAACGTTATTAAATCCCCCGCTGAATTTTGAAAAATGTGAGAAAATGGGGTCGAGGAAGTCTTAAGTTCATTGGGTAGATAATTACTTAACGGCTCGGGACTTGAAGGTATGAGCATACTATTTAAATCAAATTTCCACAAAGATGTATTAAATCCGACGTACAATCGATAATTAGGAAACGTTGGAGCTGTTGCAAGAAACATGAAATCAGGTGATTTAATATTACATAAATTTTTGTATTGAAGCGAAACAGTCATCGGTGTCTTAACTGAAGAAGAAGAAGAAGAAGAAGAAATGTGTTTTCGAGTGGTTGGAGGATAAATTGTACTCGTTGTCGTTGTCGTTGTTGTCGGCGTTCGTCGTCGTCGTGGACCATACAAGAATTCTAATGCATTCTTATCATCTTCATCTAGAGGAGTTAACTTTTGCTGATACCATGGAAACATTATTGCAGACTCTACTTCACTATGTCCTAACCCAAGGGTGTGACCGATTTCATGTACCAACACCATAAGAAAGCTTACTTGACCATCAGGAACATTATCATCATCATCCCCAAAATACCATTGCTCGCCAGCATCCATATGAATTTCAATACACCCATTAGCACTAGGAAAATGTGCGTGAGCCAATATTTTCCCAGGCCCATCAAAGTTTTGTGGACATCGATGGTGACCTGTGCAGCTTTCTCGAAAATCATGTTTTTTGGGTACGACGGTTATAGTAATATCGGGTTTCGGTGTTGGAAATTGAACTAGTTGAAAATTGAAATTGGAATCACGTTCCCATATTGCAAAAGCCTTTTGAGCTGTTAAAAGATGTTCCGAACGGGCTTGAGGAAAATACCATCGCAAACTCGTTTTATTTTGCCATCTTGATATCGTTGTAAATGAATTTTCACCAACAGTACATCTAGGTTTATTAATTAATTGAATAGTGGCAGCGTTCAGAGTTCCATCCACAGGTAGATTATATTTTTCTTGAAAATTTGCTAACACATTTTTAAGGCTATCACCTACGATTTCATTTTGATTAATGTAGCCAAACCGTTGCAAAAATGATACAAAATATTCTAGAGTAACGTTCGCAGAATTTGCGTGGGCTGTTAAGAGAAGCAGTACAAGTACTTTACCAACACACATGTTGAATATAAATGAAAATGTAAGAAATGTGTACGTATATATATTTTACAGTTATTCTTATAAATTTTTTAAAAAGAGAGAGAGAGAGAGGGAGAGACTTTTAATTACCATACAGGATGAAGTCAAAAAGGTCACGTAAACGCCACGTAAAACATCAAAAACGTCACACACGTCACGTAAACGTCACACACGTCACGTTTTACGTCACGCACCTCACGTTTTACGTCACGCACCTCACGTTTTACGTCACGCACCTCACGTTTTACGTCACGCACCTCACGTTTTACGTCACGCACCTCACGTTTTACGTCACGCACCTCACGTTTTACGTCACGCACCTCACGTTTTACGTCACGCACCTCACGTTTTACGCCACGCACCTCACGTTTTACGCCACGTGAACGTCAAATGTTTAACCTATTTTTTAGAGATACACTACAAGTTATTATTACCAATGTAATATAGTTAAATAAAGTGTAAATAAAATTTTATGTGAGATGCTCCTTTGTAAAACCGGATTATCTAGCGCCACAGTTATGCAAATGGGTACCTAATTTGTGCAACTTATAAAATTATTGCATAAGACTTTTCACAGACGTGCCGTTACACGTGTCACCCCCTCTTGTAATAATGAACTCGCCCACGAGCGCAGTCATGTTGAATTTTGAAAACTTAAAAACAATACGAAATTATCAAAACCGCGAATGAAGTGATAACCTAGAAACACGTATTTTATTGAGAACGAGTATTTCTTAAAACATCTCGAAAAAGCCCCTTTTCACGTGAACATACCGTGATTATTAGACCCCACTCACTTTTTTATCTTTCCATTTGTATATGTGGTAACGAAATAAAACAGAGAGTACAATTAACACAAGTCGTTCGGTCCTAAACAATCGAGATGGAAAAAATTGAATTTCTCATAGGTAAAAGAGCTGTAAATAAAATATTGCGTTTACCTGTAAAAGATCTTTTAATTGAACAATGGAGTCAAGAAACTAGAATATCTTGTTACATCCTCTACATCGGTGATGAAGTTGCAGCGTTCGCCTTATTATCAAGGTGTGATTTCGATCCATTAGGACAACATGATGTTCCCAGAATATTAAATTATATATATACATTTGGCAAACACAGAAGAAAAGGTTACGCATGCAAAATAGTTCAACATCTAATGAAAACAGGGAATCAGTTTACAACATTTTGCAGCAATCCGTGGTCAGAAGGAGTCTTTACAAAATGCAACTGTACCAATTACGGTGAAAATAATTATTCAATAATGTTTAGATATCCTTAATAAATCATATTAAAACAAAAAAAAGGTTTTTAATTTATGAGTAAAAAAGGTTGTTGAATGAAAATTAAACAAATAGTCAAACTGGATTGAAAAATGTTGATAAGAAATATTCTTTTTTATTTATAGAAAAATCCGTTAAATGTGATTGTACCATAAAATGGGAAAGCTAAATATCATTCAGGCCTAACACACTGAATGTGCTATGGAGTTAAGAAATATAGAATCCCCACCCATTTTTTTCATACTAATAAATATTAAGACTTTCTCCGGTGAAGTTAGTCAGTCAGTCATCATGCAGTTTACAGAAAAATCAAAAGTGAAAAATATCTATTTGGGTGAACAAAGGTTCTACCTGAATAAATCGAATACGAAATATGTCGCAGTGAGTCTGTCGCATGATTTAAATTTTGCTCCGTGTGTGAAAATATCTGCAAACAAAGGAAACTGTATCGTGTTTAGTGAAAAAGAGTGGAAGGAGTTTTTATCCTTCAAAGAAACTATTGAAGATTTTATAACAGCGGGAAAGGAGGAATCAATAGATGTTAGCCGGTTTTTGTTACAGTTTGAAAATTTTGAAAGCATTACTGTTTTGAAAGTATTAACTGGACATGCTACTGTCTGGTTAGGATCAATTTCCCTTTCCAAGCTCTGGAGATGCTTGCCCTTAATTACGCACAACATTGAAGTATTAAAAAGCCAGCAGTTTGTAGGTTCCTTAAAAATTTTACAAATGGCGGTTAAAAACAAGGAAGATATCATCAACACAGCTCTTACTCCAATGGAGCCTATAAAACAAGCGCATCCGATTACATATAGTTTATTACTAGAACTTATATTCAAATACCCCGATGTTCTTAAAGAAAAGATATGAAGAAAGTAACTTTTAATGAAGATTACAATCACGTTCACATATGGGAATCATTAGATGTTGAAACAAGTGATTGGGAATTGGTACTGATATGCATTGATTTGTTTCCATCATGCTAGTTTTGGATGTTTAATATTAAAATACCATTTAGATAAATAAATTGATATTGTTTGTATTAATAGTAAGAAATAAACTAGTACTATCTAGTAGGTAACTGTTGCCGAACTGTCAAATTGTAATTTACGGAAATAAATTGTACCATTAAATATTGTTCTCTGCAAGAAGACTGGTTATTATTTTAACCATCCTCCAGGTATGACTTATCAGATTTTTTATTACCTCCTACGATGGTTTCTTAATTGTTTCGTACCATTCTGACTCACTATTTTTGAGATTTATTTTGCTAAATGTTCTTGCAATTCTAAAAATCAGAGCATTTTCTAATCATTCAAGAACTAGAAATTCTGTTTGACTTTCAAAGAAAATGATAATATGTGTTTTAGATAAGGCTGATAACGGTGAAAAAAACTTAACTTCGCTGTTATTGGTCCAATTGAATCGTGGAAAAAACAGGCATTATCTATAAGTGGCGTAGATGTCAAATTTAAAGCGCTATGTCACCTTTCATCTGTCACATGTCATCTGTCACATGTCATCTGTCACCAGATGGCGCCAAATTTCCCAAAACTGCCACTAGAGGGCGTCAGTGGTGCCAAAGTTCTAGAAACTGTCACTAGAGGGCGTCAATGGTGCCAAAGTTCCAGAAACTGTCACTAGGTGGCGTTAGAATACTGGTCTTGAACTGCCAACACGTTCA